>JAIXND010000690.1:0-1226785 GCA_023646645.1 Varanus salvator macromaculatus | reverse complement strand
CAAGGGGGTTTACATAGTTCCTTCTCTTGATCTTATCCTTATAAAAGTCCCATGAGGTAGGTTAGACTGAGAGTCTGTGACTGCCCCAGGATCATCCAGGGAGTGTTGTGGCTGAGTGAGGACTAGAAGCTGGACCTCCTGGTTCCCAGTCCCACACTCTAAACATTAATCTACACTGGTTCACCATACCACACTGGCTCTGGGGTTTTGTCCTAGCAGGGGTTTGGACCTGATACCTCCTTGGCCCCTTCCAACTCTGCCGTTCCGTGATCAAGAAGAACATCAGCAAGTATAACTATCCTTGGTCTGAGTAATGGTGACGTTTCGCTAGGAAGAACTTGCAAATGGCATGATCAAAGCACTTCAGAATGCTAGCAGGGCTTGCATGTTAGAATGCTCCCAAGGCTTGACTTTGAAAAATGAGCTAGGAAGGCAGCCTTTTTTGGATGTGCAAGCTTTTATTGCCCAAAGGGCTGAAATCTGCATATCCTGAAGCACACAAGTTTCCCCACAGGAACTCTGAGTAGAGTCTTAGAAGACTCTATTTAGAATGTGATCTTGCTAAATACGGAGTTCAAGTCTTACAGCATCTCTGGTCTGAACTCAGCTAGAATGGTTTGTGTCAGGATTAAGCAGTGCTAAAACAGACAAAAAGTTGGGTGAGGGTTATTTCATCCTCTCATAACCACCCACCCTGGGTTCAGACTGCCCAACAATCTTCGGGGCTTGAATAGTGACAATGGCAGAAGCACCCCGGCATTTCAGGCAGGAGTCTTCCGTAGCTCTACCTGGAGATGAACTACCTGGCTTGAACTAGGCAGGTTCTAGATGCAATGCTTTCCAGGAGGATTTCTAAATAGTCCAACAAACATTTTCTCAATATTCCTTACTGCAAGTGGATCTTGTTATCCAATATTTCGATCTGCATATGAGGAATGGAAAACTGAGACAAAGAGATGGCAACTCACGTAAGGCCAGCTATAAGTACCTCAAAGGCTGCCACAAAGAGGAATGTCAAGATCTCTTCTTGCTGATGCCAGAGTGTAGGACACAGAATAATCAATTCAAGCTGTGACAACCCAGATTCAGGCTGGACATCACCTTCCTCACTGTCAGAGCAGTACGACAGTGGAACCAGCTGCCTGGAGAGGTGGTGGGCTCTCCCGCACTAGAGGCACTCAAAAAGAAACTGGACAGCCCTCTGAGTGGGATGGGGTAACGTGGTGTCCTGCAACAGCCAGGGGCTGGACTTGATGGCCTTCATCGCCCCTTCCAACTCTACTATTCTATGGTTCTATGATTCTGTGACTTCCATGGTTTAAGGTGACACAGAAATTAGGAACATAAGGAAATCAAGAAATCGCAGGTCATTCTTTTCGGGTACACTAAGATTGCTGCCGAAAGTATATAGATTTTCGGGCTGGTTGGTGAATGCATTTTTGCCTTCCATTCTGGGAATTCCTATTCCTACCGATTATATTGGGAGTGAAGCTGGTTTAACTCATATCAAAATGAGCACATATATAATTGGAATCTCTATTGTAATATGCTGAGAAGGCTTTTCTGGCAGTGATGAAACCTTCAGCACTTATTGGCTGAGCTTATGCAATCTCTTCAGAGCGCTGTCGAATATTTGAGTGCTGAGAAAATGAAGAGGAAAGAGGGTGGGAGGATTCCTGCTGAGAACTTAAGCAGACCATTCTGCAAGGCAAGGAGAAAGGGTGTGTGTGGGGTGGTGGGGAAAACTGAATTGCACAAACAAATTTGAAATAACTACACATCACGCAAAACTCACGCATCGCCTTCAAGCATGCACAGATCTGCATTCATACCCACATGGAAGACCAACTCCTTCTCACCCACAACCTGACTCCCATTTGTATACACAAGGCATAAATATGCACAGATTGTCTCCCTTCCTCACAGAGCATCCAACCCCACCACAGTGGGGCTTTCCATGGCTACCACTTTTTCCAAACTGAAGAGCCACAGGAAAAGAGGATAACTGAGAGGGAGTTATCTCAACTGGTAGGCAAGCAATTAAGAGTTAACCCCTCTCTTCCCAGAGAAGCCTTCCCAGTGCACTTCCAGGGCAGTAATTACTCCCAAGGCAGTAATTTGGTTTGCAGAGAAGCCAATTATCTTATCCGGAAGGCTTTCCTAAGCCTAACAGGATTGTGGAAGCAACTGAGGGAAGGAGTTGGAGTACATGAGGACTTGCAATTCATACCTGGGACAAGGAGGATCAGTTCTTCAACCCCCAGCTATGAGCACCTCCCTCACTTTCGGGTAGAGCAATTAACCCTTGGAAATACCTCCTGATCGGTGTTCATGTGTAGGGGAAGGGTGTTTCTGAACCTAATTGCTGTTCAGGGGAGGCAGGGTATTAGAAGGAAAAGTCTCCATGCACCAGAGAGTCCCTTTCCATTTCCAAAACATGTCTTCTCACTTTCCCCTACTGGAAAAGGCCCTCCTAAAACCCAGTCCTGGGCCCATTTTCCACTGAATTTTCCATTTCACTGTACCCTCCCTGCCATAAATTACACACACTGCTTAATCTCATGTCTTTCCCTTACTCCTTTCTGTAGCATTCCTAGCCCAGTTCAGTCTGCAGTGCTGCTCAGAATGCAAAAGGGGCTGCTGGCTTATCTCCTGTCTTCGAAAACCCTTTCCAGCAACCGTTTCTGTTGGAACAATTCCTCCAGCTACTCCCTACTGTTTGAAACAGAGAGAAGTCACTTCGTTTGCTTTAATACAGACCCGCTGCAGTACTCCACAGTTTGGCTGCTCAGCTGAGCTCTTCCAGATCCTACACAAGCCGTCTCAGCTCTTCTCTGCTCTGTGATAATATTTACTAGGGAGGGAATCCCACATTTCTGATACACGGCACACACACTTCTTGCAGAGAATAAATACACTCGGGGAAATGAAGTAGGAGGTTATACAGAGAAGCAAGAGCAAGCAGGGAGGAGACAGCCGTCTCTCTTTAAAGAATGAATGTATTTAAACATCAGCCAAATGACATCATTTCATACCATCCACAGTGGAAGCTTAAAGACCCAAATATTCCACAAACCATTAGTTTCTCAGTGCCCAGCAAGGGATTAAAGCATGTCTTAATCAACTGCTAAAGCAGAGAGAGAGGCCAAATCCTAGATATTAGCAAAGCTTGGTAGCAGCGGCATTTGTAAGGGCTTTGCTTTTACTGCAATCTAGTCAATGAAAACAGATTGCCGACCTCAACAGCGCGGCAATAGGCTGTCTTACTGTGCGGTGCTCAACACCTCTGCAAAACACAGGCAGCGGACACACTTATTAACGGAATTCACACACAGCCATCTTCCTCACCCATACACAGTTATTTTGTGTCAGCCTCTCAGTGGGAGGAAACTTCTGGGGTGGCCAGCAGAGCACGAGGGAATAAAGTAAATTGTTGTGAAAGACAATTGTGTAGCTTTTCGAAAGTATTTCCCTTCGCCTTGGCTATATTTAGCTTCAGAGCGATCACTGCGATGCCCAGGGCAAGCTCCCAATTCTGCATCTTTTCCTCCAGAGAACCAGCACTAGGGTAAGCGAAGAATGATGGTGAGCGTTTAAGAGCAGGGCTGTTGCTATTCCAAGTTTTCATTGCTCAGATAGGCTGCAATTGCTCAATAGCCTTTCTTCAACTCTTCACCATCCCCTCGCGGGCTGCTGTTGCTCAGCATTGCACATCTTCCTTCTCCAGCAGCAGGACCCACTTTGCTTCCTGTGTTTTGCTGCAAATACAGAGTCAGCGTGAAATTCCCATTGCAGCCCTCTATCTGGCCTGCTTTCCTTTCTACCCCTCTGAGCAATGTGGCCCATTGCTCTGGATCTCACCTTCAAAATAAAATTAAAATATCTTTGTGTTTGATCGAAATTCAGCCTTCACCTACATCAATTTGAAACCCAGCACTAGCCACATTGGGGGTCATAGTATGACCCCAAAAAAGCTTTCTCAGGCAAGATAAATGCTGCATATGATAGGCTTCAGTTTTACTGGATGTTCCCCTCCAAAGATTTAAACCAGAATAAAAATGGATTTCAGGTTTCAGCTAGTACAGATAACGCATGACTTCACCTTTCCTGCAGTGGATACAAAGCAATAAAATCTGCCTAGGCAAGCCTCACCTATTGACCTTCAATAGGCCTACAGATTTTGGATCAGCATAAAATGTTTTCCTTCAATGGATTTTAATTCTGTTTGCTGGAAGTTTTTGCTCAGGCTCATTGATTTCAAAAGTGGGTATTTAATCTGTACTTAACCTCCTTTTGTTCCTTTGTTTGTGGCCTTTTATATGTTTTGATCCAAATGTATCCCACTGAACTATTCTTATGCAAATTGGAAGAATTTTGTCCTCCAGTCATGCAGAAAGCTGAAATTTAGGGACCTTTTTTACCATCCTGAATTTGAAAATATCCTAGAAGGACTAGATTTTAGGTCTTCTTATGTGTAAATTATACAACACAATCTGAGCCAGGGATCATCCAAGCAACTATCCATACATCTCACATGTTCTGTGTCCAGTCCACACACAGTTGCACAAACACAACTAAGGTTGCATAGAGATTTTAAACATTTGCACCTATATGCAACAGAACCTTTATGACTTTCATAAGTCAGCCACAGAACCTCTGTGCAATGCAGAAAATACTGTTATGTCTTCAAGGCTAGTCCACATATAGCAAACTTTCCGAACCAGATGCTTTCCAGCTGTTTTAGATGATCATGCTGACCATTGTGACTAGTATTGGGAGTTGTAATCCAACCCATCTGGAGAGCAGCAGGTAGGATAAGGCTAGTACCGAGCCGGGTCAAGTCAAATGGGCCTTGTTGCCCTATGAGAATTGAGAGGGAAGCCTTCATTCTCCTAGATGCCAACCTTACATGCCAAGTAAGCTGTATTTCTGGAGACCTCTCCCACCATCATGCAATGTTTCACCAATGAGCTTCTAAGGAACTGCAGTTCTGAAGTCTGGTCACAGTCCAACAGACAAGAACAGTGTTTGCCAGGAAAGCATGATGTTCCATATTTGAGGTTCCTACATGAACCAAACCTCTGGAGAACACCAACAGGAGCAAAACTAGTTCTTCTATCATCCCTATCTTGATCCTTTTCTGGACATTTTATGGACACCAGGTATCATCTTGTACATGAACAAGTGAAGTCACTGGGGCACTTTTCACATCTTACTCTGAACCCACGGAGGTTGGACCTGCGCAAGCCCCTTCAAACACCCCTAGCAACATAGGAAGCAAGTGACTGCACTGTTATTTGTGTTTAAATCAATCTTGGTTAGCTGAATAAAGAGCAGGGAAGGGAGGCCCTGTAAAATGGAACTAGAATGTCCCCATGCATTGCTCTACTCATTCTACATCTATGGTGACTTCCAGAGAGTGGGTATTGTAGCACACCAATGGCAAAGTTTAAAGGGGGTGGGGAAGAAATATACTTTCAAAGCCAACTGTGTGGCAGACTTAATGGCTTTTTGAAATAAAACCTGGTGAAATCTCAAACAGAAAATAAAAGGGCTATCCCCACTGTGCATGAGCGATCGCATTCCAATAGGCCAGGTTTACTATCCTCAGAGAGATGCAGATGGGATTTTGTGTATGTATGTATGTATGTATGTATTTCCCCGATGCTCGTTCTTCTAAATAAATAAAGGCACAGAGGTATTTCTGCGACATCTTTTTATGCCGCTACTGACATCTAGCCGGCTTCCTACGCTTTCGGAGTAGGAAACACATCCGTGGACTGACGTTGTCACAACCCAAAAGCAATTTCAAAGCCTGTTCCTAGAAAGTCCACACTCAGATTTGTTCCTGACATGCCTTTTTCCAGCAGTCGCATCTGAAACTGAAGCAAGAAGACAGCCCGGAAAGCTATTCTTCCTTAAAAGCCAAGGGCCAATTCCACACAGATGCTCCTCATCAGACACCGCAGCTTCAAGCAGAGTGATTTGCACATGTGAATGAGCCATTTCGAATCAAACAACTGAGAAAGACCTATAATATCAATTCACATCACCGCAAACTCAGAAGCTTGGTTCAGACATTTACCAGGCTGGTGACAGTCTCTGTGTGTCAGACAAATATACTTCCATTGCTCCATCAATCATACACTTAAATAAGTGTCTGCCATCCTTTTTTTCCAGAATACTCAAGTAAGAACTATGAAAAATAACTGATGTTCAATAATGCAAGAGTGAACTGGGCCCCAGTTGTAGAACAAAGCACCTCCTGTCATAAATGAGTCAGAGGTTCCCCCACAAGTTCTCCTTCAGCTTACGAGCATATCACAGGATGTCTAAACACACATCAGTAAGGATTCCGATACTCTTTACAGAGAATCTCATAGTCAAGTACAACATTCATACACTGTGTGTAAGCACTGACAGGTAGTACCATGAGTTTCGAAGAGGGGAAGAAAGAAATCTCTGAGATCAGGCGGCAGAGGGAGATAGCTTTGGTGGTCCATGAGGGGAAACATCCAAAATATACAGCCAGGTGATACATCATGGAGCCCAACCAAAATGCCACAAAAAATGTTCTTCAGAACTCTTCATCAGGGTAGGCGGGGAAAAAAGCAGGTAATAAGGGAAGCAACGGTGCAGTCCAAAAATTTTGGCCATGGAGGTCCACAGTATAGAGATGATGCTAAATTTTGCTCATCTATAGAAGTGGAAAGCAAATACAGGATTTCTTGCTTGGATTAAAAGAATTAAGAGGAATAAAAGACTACTAGCAAATGTTATTTAGAGGAGAAAGCAGGCATATATCTCTAATTTACAAGTCCACCATTATAGAAATGTGGATGTTATGAGAACATGACAGAAATCTACTAAAGATGCAATAAGACATCCGATGGGGAAGGAAGATTGCTGTACATTCCTAGGCTCACCAACAGGCCAGTTGATGGGCCTCAGAAATGATGAATATGCCACTCTTTTGTGGAGATGGAGAGATGCCAATGGAAGTCAGGCCTTTGGAAGTCCTTTGGCCCACCAAAAGCTCCACTTCCATAGGGATCCAACCAGCCATGTTCTGCTGAAATCTTGAGTTGGGATGGAAAGGTGAACAGGACCTACCAGGCCTAGGTCAAAGGTATCACTTCCTGAGGCTCTTCCTTTCCCGGAAGCATCCCAGAGGTGGCATGAATACGGACGTAGTCCATTCCCTCTCACCTCAGTCGATAGGAAGGAAAGAGCCATTGTTCCATCAGCGTATGGGAGACAGGGAAAATGAAATAACAGTCACTGGAGGAAAGGGGAAGTTAACTTTGAGGGGAAGAAAGAACAATTAATATATTTGGTGAGAAGGACTTGTGCAGGCCTAAGAGCTTACGGCTGCCATCCTAAGTACATTTATCTGCCAGGGAGGCCTGGAAATCAGGAGGACTTACCCTGCCGATCTACATATAGGGCTGTGTTGCACATCCCACTTTTTTCAGTGCGCAGTGTACAATACAGGGTGCTTAACGTTCCAAGGGAAATCAATGTGCTTGCCTCACCTATTGTGCTTAACATGATAAAGTAAGTTATTTGGAGAAATGTGCTTAAATCCTTGAAATCCATGGTAGCTTGAAATGCTTCATTTTACCAGACTTCACCTTGCATAAAGACTCCCAGTGCAAAACCTTTGCCACTTTCTGCATGCATGTAAGATCTCAATAGTCAACAATACCCTGTTGGTCTATAGAGAAACAAGAATGTAGAGCAGAGTGGTTGCATAGGGTTGATTTAATCTGCTTTTCCCCAGCTGAAGTCCTGACCCCAAAACCTCTATTGCCTTTATTGCAGCCTAACAAAGACTTAGTTGCCCTGTAGTTGCTGTGGGCACATTCCAAGAAATAGCATTCCAATCAGCACTATGATAATTGACTTCTAAAATTAAGGCATACCACAACAATGGCATTTCCAGCAAAACCAAAAACATGTGACGCATTGGCAGATTCGATTCTCCAGCAATAGGCTTCTTTGCTTCCCTTGCTGCAAATTAACAGAAAAGGGGAACCATAAGAATGAAAAGTCCTCTTTTGAAAAGATGCGGAGCTGTTCCTTATATTATTAGGAGTTCTTAACTTTCTCTTTAAGATGCTAAGGAACCCTGCTGTTATTAGGCATTAGCAAAGACACCAGCTGTCGCTTTCAACTGTTCTGTGCAATACAATAACAGGCAGGTGAGCGCGAGTCCCTTTGAAAACAGTGAAATTAAAGTGCATAGTTCAGTGGTTGAGTTCTGCGCATTTCAAAGGGAGATTAAGTACACAATATGGACAAGAGTACAGGAGACATTCCTGAGACCAAGTCTGTTTATTTTAGAAAAGCAGCATTGGACGTGTGGGGATAGAGGTCTGGGGCAGAGGAACAGCAGGGAGGCAGGGGCAGTGCTAGTCCTTCCTGGCCTTACAGGTTCTCCGGGCCGACTCATGCTCCTGCTTCTTCCCTCCCTGCTGCAGGGAGGAGGATGTCAAGCCCCCACTTCCACGACCTTCTTACTGAATCTCCCTTTGAATCACCAGGAGAATCTCTCTGGGCTTCCTTACCCACGTTTGCCCATGGCATGCAGTTAGCTCATCAGGTCACTAAAATTTGCCAGGCTATGCCCAGCCTTCATGAGATGCTAAGTGGAGAGAGGCATCCTTGTAAGCACAAGAGCTATTTCTCTCGATGAAGCAGTGTGGTGCGGTGACTGAAGGACTGGACTATGACCAAGAAGACCCAGATCCAAATCCCCATTGATGTCTGGAAAAAATTGCTACACCTTTCTGCAGGCATTCTCAAATGCAGTTACAGGGTTACAGCAAGACAAGAGCAAGGTTTGCTTCCCTTTCCATTTCCATTGCAATGTTGTAATGCCATGGATAGGAAGGGCTCCCACTTCTGATGTTTATCCTGAACTAGGGACGTATGAAAAAATACATTTCCATTGGTTTCTGTCATATTTTCGCACATTTCACATGCGTTTAGATTAATCCCAGATTCACATGTAATATGCAGCCAACATCCATCTGTTTCCAAGTTTTTGGTATTGTTCTTGACCAAAAGCTATACATTTGACAGGATGCACAAAACTGGAAGACGTGTGTGAAAATATACACTATGGGAAAATACTCACAAATATGATTTCATCCCTGGGAAAAGAATGTGTACATTTCAAAGATGCGTGCAACTGTGGTACATATTTGGAAAAATGCACAATGGATTTTTCTGAGAGAAGAAGAAACAAAGCCTGCAGTCTGGCATGGCCTTGATCTAGAATGAGCTTCAAGGCAAGACTTGCGAACCTTGGCGAGCTCAATTTTACTGATTCACACAACGCCACTGTGAACATGAGGGGATAAGGAGAGAATGCTTCCCAGTCAGACCCTCAAATGTCTAAAGGATTGAAGGGTGTTCTATTCCCATTCCCCACTGTTTACTGTTGTGGCCAAACCCAAATTTGCCCGATCTGGAAAAACCCACATTCCCCTCCTGTGAAAAAAGTGGGTTGCCATGAAATGCAGGCCAGCCCGATGCAACGTGCAAGTCCATTGCTGCACCAAAGGATGCACAAAGATGCAACTGTTATTCCAAATAGATCACATGCCACTTGTTCTCTCTCCATAGAGGGAATTGCATATGGATACCCACCTTTCAAAGGCTTAAAGCAATTATACGAATTTTCCATTCATCACATTTTTCCCCGTACATGGAGGATTTTCTGTTTTTTTCTGGACTGCAAAACATGAATGGTATAAACTTTAAGGCCTCTACCAGAGGCTTTTTTGCTATTTTTTTTTTTAAATGGCCAGGATGGAGCGTCCTGATTGACCTCAGTGTAACACTGCAAAACATAATGCTGTCAGTACCACATGGGCATTACAGATAATTGCCCAGGAAAATGACATAAGCTGTAAACTCCTAGGACAAATCAAAATAGATTCAAGGAGAGCTACCGGTAATGAAAGACTGGTGCTGCTCACATTACATTTCTCGGCAAAAATGTTGTTTATCTCAAAAAGCCCGCATGTCTACATTCATCTACGTACTGAATGGTGCAAGCCAAAAGCCCAGGGGCATTTCCTGTGTTGACCTTAACAAAACCAAATGGAAATCGGAGAAGATGCTGCAGAGGACACCTGCGAGCCACCAGCTCAGGTTCCATTGTTCATATCCATACAGTGGAAGACACTCAGATACCTCCAGAACGAACCCAATGTAACAGGGGAATCGATTTGAGGTTTTCTTTATGGATTTCGATTGCCCTCAGAGACCTGTTAAAAATGTGAGTGGCCGAGCTGAACTCAGCCTACTGGCCATAGAAGGCAACAGGCTGATCACTCAAAAAGCAAAAAAGAAGGCTGCTACGTGGCAATCTGGTGAAGTACATCTCAGACTGGGCAGGTCTGCCTTCGACCAAAAGTAAGCTCAGGAGGAGCACACTGAAATGTCAGTCCAAGGAAAGTTAGCCATGAACAAGCCATAGGACTTCACTGTATTAAGATGACGGGGTGTTCTGCCAGTTTTCATGCTACCCAATCCTAGACATATTAACTCGGAAGTAAATCCAACTACAGTGAGGCTTACTTCCAATCCTATGCAAGTGTGCACTGAATAGTAGCCTCTGTAATCCAAATCATATTTACTGAAGAGCAAGCAACACTGGGCATGAAGCCGAGCGTTGCAATGTGGGGTATGCAATTCATTGCAGCAAATGTACCCTTTCCATGCTTTCTTATACATGTATCATGAGCATGTGAATTGAGCAGTTGTGCCCATTTGGTGTTTGATACAATATCTTGCCATCTAGAGGGGGAAACCTAAACAATTATGCCACATTTTGTACAGCTCTCTCTCACACACACATATTTCATAGTGGGAACATTCATTTGGCACGCAATATTTTTAAACAGGGAATCCCAGCCTGTAAGGCAGTCCTCAGCATTAACCTGTCCCACTGAGAGTTGCTTGAATCAACAACTGTGCCGTAGAAAGTAGCAGAGGGTTTGTTGCATCTGTGAAGGATGAAGACACTCCTGACTGTAACGTAGAAAGATCTTTGCGGGGGATCACAACTGCTGTGTCAAATATAGATTACTATGTCCCAATGCACTCAGTTTTCAATTTATTCAGTCTGCATGGTACAGACACATTTGTGCTGTAAAGACTTCCTGAGCCAAATGCATGTGCATTTATCAGAGCCCTGATCCCAAGGAGCTTACAAACTCAGACTTCCTTTGGGCTGTATAAGAGAATGAGAGGAACAAATAAAGCAGATCCGAGCTATGCTATATATAAAAAGCACTCTACGTACAAACACTAAAACACAGAATTCTCTTTTCCTGTTGAGAAGGTCAGTCCATCCCATGAAATGTGGAATGTGTCGATCGTTTTCTGCCCCAAACCAAATTTCAGCTTAATTTTCGGCAAAGTAGACTTGTGTACTTAAAAAGTTGTCAAATGTAAATGGGTCACTGTTTTCATATCTTAAACATCTGTTGTTTATACCCAAGAAAGCACACTGGGGGCAAGAAAATTAATTCCCCAATTGCTGTCAACTGAGTTAGGAAACAGCAATAAACAGCTTACTGTAAAGCCGCTAGCTACAATAAAACTGCTGTCAATAAAGTGAGGCTGATATGGTTTTGCTGTGCCAGAAAAATACATCCTTTGAAAATGAAAATCTGAAATGGTAAGGAGAAGATCCTTCCTTGTCCCTTTACACAAAGGAACTATATCAGAAAACTCTGATAGCATTGAACTCTGAGCATTTCCCCCTACCATGTGTGATGTGATTTGTGAAAGTTATGCATTGCACATCAATGGGAAACAAACCCTAATGATGCTTTCTTTTTCTCACACACACAAACAGCCCCCACATGCTTACACGCACATATACACACATGAAAGGCAGCGGGGACCCAGCAAATTAAAGGACAGAGAAGTAGCAAGCTTCTTGAAGCTTTAACTAAACATGCCTTTCTACAAAAATAACAAAAAAAAGAGTTATTCTAGCTGAGCATTTTCACTGCTGCTATTGAAAATAGTATTATTGCTTAAGGTTAAATTCTGCTTTCCATTATAACCCCCTGTTTTCACATGCTTTTCACTTACTAAAAGAATTCATCTTTTCAGCTGAAGTGTTCTACGCTTGGTTTCAGCTCAGAGATGAATCTCTTGAGACAGCTGAACAAAACCTGCTAACCTTTATTTAATTTATTTATTTAAACTTATATAAAATCGGGAGGGGAGGTCGCACAGCATTTTCACACCTTCCCAAGTTCTTAAAGTCTTTACTCAGGGTGTTGCTGGTGGTACGTGTGCAAATGGAAGCAATTCAATAAAGCCCACCACATTTTGTAGGTCCTTTTTTTTGGCCCTCTCTCTCTGAACCGCGATTTATACAAATAGCCAAAATCACGTCCCAACCCAAATCAAAACATTTCAGTCGATAAAATGCATTCCGTCAAATTGTTCATACACTGCTCTTTTGCTCTGAATCCCCACAACTCCCGTTTCTGCTTACAAACTGAGTTTTATAAGAGTGCTTAATAGAGGCTTTGGTGGTGTCCTTTTTATCAGCTTTTATCACAAATATAAGGAAATAAATCACTGTACAACAAGCCACCTGGGATGCGATTTCGCCTTCCTGGTTTAGTTAACTGCAGCCCTGGCTTCCTATTGCGGGGCTCACGGACCCCGGTGAATGCTCTACACATTTTACAGTTGTCTATGCTATTATTTAGAATTCTGTCCCACTGGATTTTACGGAAGAATTGGTACCGCTGAGGCTTGCAGTTGGCCAGTGTACATAAACACAATTAAAGGTAATTAATACAGTTCCTATTAATTGTAGTCTTAGGCTGATGTGCACAAAGAGAAACCTAGGAGCCCTAGTTCAGTCAGCGGCTTTTTAGCAGGAAACTAGGAGAAACGTTCCATCCTAGAATTGTCAAGGTTTGCTTTCCAAGGGACCTCTACTAGCTGCAGTTCTTGAAGCGGCGAGGTCTTAGGCAGCAGGCTTCTTGAGCTCAAATTGGCCCATTCTTCCCTGCCCCTTTGCAGGATTTGACCGAGCTTTGCCTCCCAGTCTATTTTTTCGTGAATGACCATGAGCCACACCTAATCACAAATGAATGCTTTGAGGGCAATAATGACCAACCAACGAAGAGTTTTTCCAGCTGGATTTGTTCAGCCGCGCTTTGCTCTATACACACATACTTCTCCAACCCACCCATCCACATTTACAGATCATGTCGTTCAGTTTTGGCACATACTGTCACCTGTCCAAATGCAGTAATGGCAACCAGACTCACTTACAGATACTCCAGATGCAATATGTCAACCTATTATCCAGATCCTTAGAGGGCAGCATTTGATATTCAATGGCTGCTGTTAGACATAACAGTAAACTATGGTTTAATGCTCTAAGAATGAGCACTTCTTCCCCTTTCTTCCTCTAGCACACACACAGGATGCAACTGGAAGTTTCATTTTTAACAAACCACAATTGATTGTTATATCTGTTATATAAATGTTTTAATAAAAAAATAAATAAATAAAAATAAATATCTGAACCTGGAAAAAAAGTAGTTGGCTTTGATTATGGTTTGCCCAACAAGCCAATTTCAAATGGTGGCTTATGATCTCGGATTGTCATATAGGCCAGAATTAAAACCAACCACAGTCCCCAGATCAGACATGATGAACTGCAGTTGGTTGAAAATATAAGCAAAGGTCTCCAATCCCCTGCTTGCCATGTCCTACACTCTGGTCCAAGGTTTAGTCAAACTAGGCCATCACCTTTCAGTGTGTTTTGTTCTGTGGTGAAGTTCCAGATATCTCATTCTTACCCTTCAATAACTTGTCTACTCAGAGTATGTATCTTTTCATGCCTGACAATAGAATCCTTTGCAATTTCCATACAGGTCTGTTTAATGGAATTGTGTGCACAAACTTATTTTGCAGCATATACAAAGGTTTAATGATGCTGTTTAAAAAATCCTGCATCTTAAGCACTTACATCTCAATTCAAACCTCTTAATCATAAGGACTTGCATTTAAGCATATTGGTATGCCAATGCTAAATACCTTTGCTAACATATCCGCTGGAGAACCCAGAATAATGTTCCAGGATAATAAGGATGCAGTTTCATAGTTTGGGAAACACCACTGCTGTAGTGTTAAATATTCTTCACCCTAAGTAGATATTTGCTGCCCTGGCAAACATTGCATCAGTCCATTAACCCCAATGATTCAAATCCAGGTTCACGAAAGATTGCTTTTTAAAAAACAGCAACAACTGTAATTCTAGAGTCCAAGGCCTCAGACACAACCATGACAATCTGAGTATCAACTACAACACTTGTGTAAACTAATATGGAATATAAATATAGATCCTAAAGCATTCAAGGACAATTCAGTTTCCATCATTTATGATACCAGTGATTTTGAAAGATGAAGGTATTTAGACCGACCAAACTGCACAGTCTTAAACTGTACTGAACTTGGATATATATTCAGGACAATACTATTAAATTTATCCCAACAAATGTTTGAGGGGCTTTTTGCAAACCCTTGAAGACTCAACCTTTTGGTGGACCAAAGCTGATTTTGTAACAACACCACTGCTTTACAGAGACAACCTACAGGTCTCATGTGGGTATAAATGCAGAGTACTTTCTAGATTTTAGTGGGATGCTCATCAGCACAAAACCGGACAGAACAAATGGGAGAACAAATCTTGCACATCTTCTATGTATTTTAACAGACTTTGCTTAGACAAAGTTTTCACTAAATATGTCTCATACTTAGCCAAACTATTACTCCAATAAAACCTATCGTAGTCAGGCTTTCCCTATTTGTTTCCCTCCAGACTGTTGGCCACACTGACTGGGAATAATGGGATTTGTAGTCCAATGCACCAGGGGGCACCAGATTAGGGTGGGCTGAAGATTTATTTATTTATTAAAAACTATGGTATGCCATCCTTTATATAAATATCTCAGGACAGCTTACAGCAATTGAAAAGAACAATTTAAAAACATCTAATAACATCAGTGACAATTAAAACAACAATACTATACAGAACAATAAACAAACATCAAATAAATCAGATTAACTGAAAACAAAACAAAGCAAAAGCGACTGCAAAAACCATTAAAACTATTCATTTTTAAAACACCACTTAAATAAAAAGGTTTTGACCTGGCGCCGAAGAGTATAAACTCAGTGCCAGGCACACCTCTCTGGGGAGTGCATTCCAGAGTCTGCGTGCCACTGCAGAGAAGGCCCTACTCTGAGTTGATGTCCTTTTTACCTCTTTTAGAGAGGGTTCCTGGAGTAGGGCTTCTTCCAAAGATCTTAAGGGGTGTGAGGGCATATAAGGAAGGAGACGTTCCTTCAGGTATCACAGTCCCAAGCCGTTTGGGGCTTTATAGGTCAAGACCAGCACCTTGAATTGGGCCCGGACTTCAACTGGAAGCCAGTGGAGCTGATAGAGGTCCGGCGTCGTGTGAGAGTAACGGCATCCATCTTCTCCTTTTCACTGGGTACAACTGATTGGACATTTGCAATGACTAAGTAGGTGGTATGCCAGGCTATTTCAATGCATTTCCAGAGGGCTTGTAAAGGACAATGTCCAACAGATTGTGCTCTTGTCCTGTATCTTTCAACTCTGTATGAGCTACTTTTAAAACGAAAACAAAACTAAGAAACTAGTTTAACCCCTAGCTCCTCAACTCATTTGTTTGCAACTAACTTCCATTGCTCCCAATGGAATGTATTTCTAAGAACGTGTGTTCAGGTTTGCTGTAGTAAATATCATGCAGCTGTGAAAACCGTACTGACAAAGCCCCAGTTTTTCTATATGTCCTGCCACCAATAGCTACCATGTAGCAATGCAAGCCTCATGATCTTCACTAAGCAAAGAAGCTAGATGCCCGTTTTCAAATGAAGTCTTGCTATTTGAGCTACGAGGGGAAAGTGAATAAGGTTGTCTCTGTACATACATGCCTTCTCAATGAACATCATCCAAAATTAAGGTAACAGTTTGGTATTGTTCAAAAGCCTGATACCATGCCAAGTGAAATGGGGCACTATTTAAACATTTTGGGTCATTTCCATCCTTCCATGGGCTCTTTAAAAACTAATAGGCAGCATATGACCCACTTAAAATAGCAGCTTTACATTTTTAGTTGAGCAACTATTAAAACTAAAAGTCCATTTTTCCAACAGTAATACAGAAGAAGATATAAAGGGAAATGTTGGCTTTTTTGTTTCTCCACCCTAAACTGTCAAGTTTCCTGAGTTGTGCTTACATGCTCTGCCAGGTAAATCATTTTGTATTTGTGATTTTAATCCCCATTTGACTCCTCGAGGAAGTTAAGTCTCGTTCTTGTAACGGAGCCCAGGAAATGAGAACTACAGTGGAACAGAATCACTTAACATCAAAACAATGTCAGATATTTCTGTAGCAAAAATGGAAGGGGAAAGCTTGGGAGGCATCGCCTAATCTCAGACTCTGCTCTTTATATCATGTTTAATGGGCAGTGGGGTATGTAGTTCTTCTTTTGAAGCTGTCTGGACAGAAGTGTGCAAAAGTGACTATTACATTGAGAGTGTAGCAATGCTTCAAAATACTTATGAAGGAGAGTTCTTTCTCAAATTTAACAAATTTATTGAGTGTTCTGGGGGCTGTTATTTCAAGAAGATCCCCCCCTAAGTGCGGGCCTTCTATACCATGCCTTGTGATCAGACAGATGTTCAAAAGTCAAAATGCAGTTGTGAGAACCATAACATACAACTTGGGAAATGATTCTAACCAGCAGAATGGACGCTACCAATTGCTAACGACACACACCGACCCATGTGCTTGGCTCTGATCTCTGGGAATGAACCTTGTGGTCAACCCAAACAATCCACCATAACTCAAGAGACTATAATACCAACCGCAATATGTGCTTCATAGCGAAAGCCTGACACAACGGATGCAATGAAAACGAAGCACTAAGGAGCGCCTGCAAAACACACTAGCTTAACTATTGGTCGCTTCAGTGCGACTGTCATTAAATAAAAGGTTTCTTTGGCTTTAGTACCAGTTTGAACTTTCCCTCCCCCCATTCCTTATCTACTGCAGGATTGGCAGCCGGCCAGCCCAAGCCACATGGTACCTCACTGCCATCTACAGGACCATTCTGACATTCCAATTCAGTGGCAAAAGACAAGCACCAGTGAAATGAATTAGACAGCACCGCATTTAAATCTTTATTAGCAAGGAATTATTTGACCTAAAAAACAATAACGCCCAAACCCTACTGCTGGATTTAGCTGAAATATGAGTTTTCCCAGCCTCCTAATCTTCTTCGTATGGCCTATTTCACAGCTTTAGAATGAGTTGTGACAGATCGCTTATGCACTACTAATGTGAGAACATATTTACAATGGGGTGATTTTTTTTCTGCATAATTCATCTTTTATTCAAAGCAAATGCATTCCTGTTGAAAGTGTACTTTGGCCATTTTTAAAACACACACACACACACACCCACACACCTAACCAAAAACCCTCTTCTCTAATACACACGCAACTTTACTACTATACAAGAAAAGCATTGTAACTCAAAACAGAGGAAGACTTTCTGCTAGCTTAGTTATATCCTGCCCAACAAACACAGTGCAATGCAATCTTTGAGCCTTTGCAAGGACAAAGTTAATCTTCTGGACAATAATAACTTAACACATGTCCCAAATCAGTTTAAAACAAGTAGGAAAAAAAATCACACTTTAGCCAACCTCATGTGAAATTTCAAGTTTTGTCTGAGCAGAAGTTAACATATTTAATCCTGAAATAGTCAATATTTTTTCCCTTTGACATGAATTTGGCAGACTGAGAAATGTTTTTTTTTTTTTTTTCCTTCTTCTTCTTCTTCAGGAAATCTCTAGAGTCTATATTGATATGTTTTGGACAAACATTACACAATTGCTTTAAGCTTCGACTAGGGGGGTGCATGCGTGCTTGTGTGCAAATGTACCTTTGCATGAGTGTGTGCATACAATTCTGTCTAAATAATCATAATGCAGAAGTTGGTGACTTATACCTTTGGACCATCCTAGTCGTTCTGCCAATGCAAGTCCTGCTGCCCCAGAGAGACAGTGAACAGACAGATTCTCTTCCCCCCTTTCCCTTCTCCATCCATATTATAACTAAGCTAAAATGACAGTGAAAGAAAAGACATCCTAGCACTTTAATACTGGTTGAGTGGGCACTTGTATGCAGTACTGATAGACCAGTAAAAGTGCTCGTTTACCTGTCTGGTGTGCAAGGGGCCCTTTGTCTTGAAACCTCCTTGGGAACTGCACTCTGAGGCACTGAAGTGATCTGAACTAGTGGAAGAGCGTTTGGAAAGGGTATCACAACCCCCCACAAAGGTGTTGTCCAAAGGGAGTTCCTGAATCACATGATGTTTTTTCACCGAGACAGGGGTGTCGGGCTTAAGATGGAAAGCAGACTGCGGAGAGGCAGATTTGTAATGTTTAGCAAGGTCAGGGCTGTTGGGCTTAAACGTGGTCGGGGGCGCAGTGCCCCAGTCAAATCGTCCTATACTTTGCTCCTCCAGCTCGGCTGGAAGGCTAATGGTCCCGTTGATAGGTTCGTGAACGGCATCCTCGGGTTTGGATTCCTCTATGGTAACAAAATTCAACAGGGAGCTCTTAGGCGACTTCCGCTTCTTCCGCTTCTTCTTCTTGTTCTGTTTGTTCTCCTGGTTGGGAGACATCCACTCGGCCCCTTGCTTGCTCCTTTGGGCAGCCTTGAACCTGGACGCGTGGCGGCAGCGGACCAGAACGGTGACAAATATTACCACAATGACAACCATGGCGCCTGCCACAATAGCGATCATTATGGTCAGGTAGTCCTCATTCTGGTAAGGCTGGCTGCTGTCTCCGATGTTCCTATCCAAGGGCGTTTCCATAGTCCTGCGAATCAAGTCATAAATATAAGAGGCGTTTCCCGCAGTGTCGTTGACATACAAAAACACAAGGACAAGAGTATGGAGTGATTTTGGATAACCCAGGTCGCTAATGTTCACCACCAACCGGTGCAGCCCCACGTCATTTGGTGTCGGTTTTTCTTCCAGAGTTATGTTACCCGTCACGGGATCAATGCGGAACAGACCTTTGCTGTTCCCGCTGACTATCGTGTACTTAAGCTCCGCGTTCATTCCCGTGTCAATGTCAACAGCGAACACTTCAGCCACCACAGAGCCAGGGATCGCTGAGAGAGGTACCAGCTTAAAGGAAGTATTGGAAGGTGGGTAGATGACCACGGGGCTGTTGTCGTTAACATCCATGACATTAATGGTGACTTTTGCGGTGGAAGAGCGAGCTGGCTGGCCTCCATCAATAGCCTTGACGTCAAAGGTATAGGAACTCTGCTGCTCCCGGTCAAAAGAAACATTGGATTTTATAACTCCAGAGTATGGGTCCAGGACAAAGTTCTCATTGTCGTTCAGGATGGAAAGCGTCACAGCTTTGTTCTCCCCTGCATCCGCATCAGTCACTGTGATCACGCCTACGGTGCTATACTTTGGTAGGTTCTCCGACACAAAAAACTGGAAATGGTTATGGGTGAATTTGGGACTGTTGTCGTTCTCATCCAGGACCGTCACAATCACAGCGGCCTGGCTCTGCAGCGGAGGCGTCCCGTTGTCTCGGGCCGTGACTGTGAAAATGAACCTCTCCTGCTCTTCTCTATCGAAGACCCGGGAGGCTGTCAAAACCCCTGTCTTGCGGTCCAAATCAAAAAAAGAGGCATTGGGGCCAAGCTGATAAACAATGTCTGCATTTTTCCCACTGTCCTCATCCGTGGCACTAATCGTGGTTAAGTACAGGCCACGGCGGTTGTTCTCGGAAACCGACAGCTCGATGACTGGCTGGTTAAAAATGGGAGGGTTGTCATTTTCATCTTCCAATTTAACTCTTACCAGGGCTGTCTGGTTCAAGCTGGGCTTGCCCGAATCGGAGGCGACTATTTTAAAGCTGAATTCTTTGGTGCCCTCGTAGTCCAGCAAGGAAGAGGTCTCTAACAAGTACTGGTTGTCGTAAACAGCCTTCAAGTGAAACGGCACCTCTCTCTCAATGAAACAAATCACTTTGCCATTCACGTCAGTGTCCTTATCTGAGACGGTAATTAGGGCAATCTTCGTATTGACAGGGTCTTTCTCAGATAAGTACACTGTGCCATTGATAGGACTTATAATGTACCTGAGGTCTATGTTAGGAGGGTTATCGTTAACATCAGTCACATTGATAGTAACAGTTGCCCGGGCAGGTGTGGAGCTACCATCACTGGCCAGCACTGTCATCTTGTGGATAGCCGTCTCCTCTCGGTCTAAGGCCCTCTGGACTGTAATGAGCCCAGTCGTGTTGTTTAAAGCAAAGAGTCTTTTAGTTGCAGGAGCAACCTGGGCACCAAAAATATATCTGATTTCTGCATTGCTTCCTATGTCTGCATCGGTGGCATGCAGCTGAATGACAGAGGTACCTACAGGGGCATTCTCTGGGATGTGGACCTCCACCTGACTCTCTTTAAACACTGGCCTGTTGTCATTGACATCACTTACTGTGACCTGGAGAATGGCTGTGCTGGATTTCTGGGGGAGGCCTCCATCCTCGACTTTGATTTTCATCACATAAGTATCTTTCTGCTCCCGGTCCAAGTTCTGCTGCACAATCAGCTGAGGCCACTTCTCACCTTCCGGGGTTTCTACAATATCCAGCCCAAAGACACTCTGTCCATTCAGAAGTTCGTAGTGCTGCACCCCATTAAAGCCGGTGTCAGGGTCCGTGGCGGATGGGATCGGAAAGCGGCTGTTGATCAGCGTGTTTTCCGGTATGGAGATGTTGATGACCGGAGAGGGGAACATGGGGGCATTGTCATTGGTATCCTTCACAATGATTTTGATCTTGATCAGCCGGAAAAAGTCGTTGGGGAGAATCACCACCTCCAGCTCAAAGAAGCACTCGTTCTCTTCAGCATATGCAGCCCCCGCACAGAGTCTCTCTCTATCGATTCGGTTGGAGGTGGTGAAGATCTCCCCGTGGTGCTGGACACCTTCACCAAAGGGGCATCCCCTGCTTTGGAGACCAGTCTGTAGACAAGACTAGCACTGGTTCCTGTGGCAGCGTTGATGTGAGAAATGTTCAAATCCTTTGGTATGTTCCCAATGGGGACGTTTTCTGGCAGCTCCTCTCGGATCGTGTAAATAAGTTCTTGAGCTACGGCAGAATCCAGCCTTAAACAGGCAACCAGGGCAGCCAACAGGTAAAAATCCCTCAGGTCCATGATAATGTGTTTATAGCTCCTTCTTGGGATTCTAGGATTTCAGGATTTCCACAAAGAAGTGCTTTCTTCTTCGCCAAAGGAGGACTGCGGGATGCATCACATCACAGCTCTTACTTCCCGACAGCCACTGTCAACACAATCACAACAACAACAACAACAAAAACAAGTGTTATTGTCTCATTTGAACCGACACCACATGGAACTGACAAGTCCTGCTCCGCATTTCCATAACACAGACACACGCTTGCAAATGAGAAATACTGGCCACCTGCTCTCTCTCTCTCTCTCTCTCTCTCTCTCTCTCTCTCTCTCTCTCTCTCTTGTGTGTGTGAGACAGACAGAGAGAGAGAGAGCAAGAGAGAGAGAACAATTCTTCCCCATGAATGCACCAATATATCACCACTAGTATTTGCTCACATTGAGAATGAAATTAACTAGTTGCAGGATTAGGGGGAGGGGAGAAATCCAATTCATATGCCCTTACCCAAATCATTCTAGAGCTCCATGCATACTATATAATGCTCTCTCCTTCCACCTAGAAATGTAGCGGGGGGGGGGGGTTAAATCCACAGCATGAATTTAACCGCAATTTACAGCGCCATGCATCCTGCCCTTCCCCAGTTAAATTACCTAGCTGGCTTTTCCTTCCCCCTTGCTATGGTGCTCTCTCTCTTCTTCTGCTTCTGCTACTCGATGGTGCAGGATCCAGAAGGATTCAGACAAGCTGCTCGTCCTGCTCCTCCGCCGCAGCTCTCTGGCTACTTCCTATCCTTATTAACTAAGGACACAACAGGACCCCTAGTTTGCTCCGGAAAGCCGACCAAAATGTCACCTTCTCCAGATGTTGCGGTGTGCGCGGCTCCCTCCAGCCTGCCAATGTGCAACTTCAACACAACCAGAAGATTCGGGCAGAAGGAACTCCGAAGCTGCAAGCCAGATGTTTCCGAAGAAAAGCAGAAGGAAGCGATTCGGGGTTGTTTGTTTGTTTCTTGATGGAGGGGGGGGCGATGCAGTCCGTGACACTCGGCAGCCCCTCCGGATGCGTTATTAGCTAACAGCTGCCACGCATAAATACTGCAGCCCGCGAGGGCTGGTTAAGGAAGGGAGAGAGGAGACTTCTGCCCTTAAGGGGAGCCGCGGAAGCGCCAGGCGTCCTTTCAGACGGGGGGGCGGGGAGAGTTTGGTCAGGCGCGCTGATTTTCTATCTGCATTAAAAGCGGCGCGGTGCGACCGTCTCCATCCCCGCCGAGGCAGCAGGCAGGCAGGCAGGCAGGCAGGCAGGCAGGTAGGGGCTGCGGAGACGGCAACCTCAGCCCCCGAGGCAGAGCAGAGACCCCCTTTCCCCGAACGCATCTCTCCCGAAATCCGCCCCCCCCGCCGGCCCCCGAGGCGCGCGCAACTTTGCACTTACGCTGCCGCGGCGGCGTGGCGCGTGCTGGCGGGCTGCAGCAGCTGTGCGGGAAGGAGCCGGGCTGCCCAGGCGGAGGGGGAGCCGCGCGCGCCGCATCTGCTCCGCGAGCCAGCCCCGAATTCCTGGCCGGGGAGGGGGCGGAGAGGCGGCGGCGGCGGCGGCGGCGGCGCGGGGAGGGGGCGGCGGCGGCGGGTTCAGCAAGACGTCGCGGGGGCGGGCGCTTCCTTCCGGAGCCCGGCGGGGCTGCTGCGCGGCGGCTCGGGGGCAACTCCGGGGAAGAGCGGCGCCGTCCTGCCCGCGCTCGCCATCCTCTGCCGGGCGCGCGTCGCGGCGCGGCGCTGCCTGCGCGCGGTGCCGCGTCCGCCTTACTCGGCTCGCCCCGCGGCGGCCGGCTCCGCGGCGGGGAGCATCCTCGGTGCGCTGCCGGGCGAGCGGCGCTCCGGCGCGGGTCGGTCGGGTCGGGTCGGGTCGGGTCCGGTCGGGGCGCGCCGCGCCGCGCTCAGCCCCGCGCCCGCAGCCCGCGCGAGCGGCGCCCGCAACTTCTCCGGCGCCCGCCCCGAGCGGGCTCCGCGCGCGGCGGGAAGGCAGCCGTGCCCGCGTCCCCCGCGGCCGCTCCGCGCGCGCCCCGCGCTCCTCGCGCTCCGCTCCGGCTCTGAGCCGAATTTCTTGATATAACTCGCAAGGAGCCCAGGGGGAGGGCGGGCGCGCGGCGAAGCCACGGCCCCCGCGCCCCGGGATTGGCCGGCCGCGCGCGGGGCGGGCGCGGCGGCCGGGCGGGCGCGCTGACGGGCGGGCGGCCCCGTCGGTCAGCCCGGTGGGCGGGGCGCGCGAGCGCTCGGCGGCCGCCGCGCAGAATGGCTAATCAGGCTGCGGGCGGCGGCGGCGCGGGCTCCGGCGAGGCGAGTCCGCGGGCGCAGCGCGGGAGCCGCTCTCCGCGCTCCTCCCTCGCGCCTGCTCCCGCCGCCGGCCCCTTCTCCCGCTGTTGCGCGTTCCTCCGAGCATGTGCAGAGTACCTGCCTGCGCTCCCGTCGGTGAGCGCGCGGGACAAGCGATGCCGCGCCGCGGCAAGCAGCCGGCGCGGATTTGCGCGCTGGGGACCGGTGGACGCGGGTCAGGCGGGGTTGTCGTCCCCGCCCTTGGCCTTTCTTGCTTGACCGGGTCCTCCTCCAAAGCGGGAGAAGAGCAGCCGCGGGGCTTTAAAGCGGCGCTTGCGTGCCCGGCAGGCGACTGGATGGAGCCGCTGCTGCCTTTCCTAGCGGTTGGGATCGGGCGCAGGCGTTTGCGCCGGAGGAGCTCGTGTACCACCCGGAGGAGAGGCTGGGCGAGTGGCGGCAGCAGCTGGCTCAGCCGAAAAGGGAGTGGGGCAGCTTCTTGCCGCCGGTCGAGTCAGGTGGGCAGCAGAAGTGACTGCGTCGGGCAGCGGTATCCACAGGAGACGGCCCGACAAGAAAGTGAGAAGAACCCGGTGGCTCTTGGTTGCCCTCACTGGCTTTCCTCTGCTTGCCCCCGGCTGTAGTGGCCCCCGGGCAGGGCAGGTGAGTGAGTCAGAGGATGGGGTGGCCACTGGTCCTGGAGGACCGCTGGTCAGCGGGCCACCTTAGTGGCCTTCCCAAAGTCTGAGCCTCCGTCTGAACTCTGGTGGCTGCTTGTGGAAGGGTCAGCTGGCAAATTCAACTCCCTGGTTGGATGTCTGGCTGCAGGCTTCGGCTTTCCTCGGAGGGAAAGTAAATGTTCCTTGGAGCTGCAATCTTTAGCTATATACCTAAGCGAAGATGGGCCATCCCCATCAAGCCCAGCTAGATTTTCACCTGACTACACCGTTAGCCTGCCTGTTGCAGTGCGGTCGTTTTGCTCCCTTCCCACCCAATGTGAGAGAGCAAAAGGGTGGAAAGCCTGCAGGAGGAAGTCTCCAACTGCATGTGGCATCCAGTGGAGCCAGGGCCATAAAGGCACCCAACGGGGGATTCCTCCAGCTGTCTCTCTTGCCCCTCAAATTCTCTTGGGAGCCAGTGTGGTGTGAACCTTAGAGTGTTGGACTGGGGACCTGGAGATGCAGGTTTTATTCCTCACTTGGCCATGACACTCACTGGGTGACTTTGGGCCAGTCATGGACTCGCAGCCCAACCTACCTCACAGGGTTGCTGTTGTGAGGATAAGATGGAGCTCTGCATCCTCCCAAGAGGAAGAAAGGTGGAATGTAAATTCATTATAATGATGATTAATTTGCAGAAGTGACATCGTAAGTGCATCAGCTTTGCTGTGCAGTATTGTAGCCGTTGTCCAAGCCTAGTTTCCACACACACACACTCAGGGTTGCGGCTTGTCTTCGTGTATAGCCCTCAGGCAAGGAAGCATGGAGATACTTCTCTTCACCTGTTGGAAGCCAGGGAATAGGCTTATAATTTCTCCCCATAAACCATTGCACCAAGGATCAAAGGAGGAGTATAGGACAGTGTGACCTCTGTTTCCTACCAAATTAGGCAATATGGCTGACTACACTGGGAGCCCTCAACCTCGCCGAGCTTTCTGGCATTTGCTTCTCCAATCATATTTTGCGGCTTGCTGAGCCCTTGACAGCTGTCCTGTTTCCCTAGTAAGTCTTGCATTTTTCCCACTTCAACACACCGGCTCTCTCGTTCTGCTCGAGGCAGGTCAAGATAATACTATTTATAGCCCCCCCCCCACCTCCCCAGTTGATGGAAATGCAAAACAAGCGAGCTTTTGGGCTTTTGACAGCAATACCCTGAACATGTCATTCCCATATGTCATCCAGAGAAATGCAGGTTAAAAGGTGGTGGAATAGATTAGGTGTGCCAATGGCTGAGAAGGAGCACTCTGGGTGTAACAGTTAATGGATTGCTTTCCCGGTTGGAGAAGATAAGGAGTGGAAATCCACTGAGGTTTGTCATGGCTCCGTTAGTGTTCTGTTAGTAATGGTTGGGGAAAGTACAGAACATGTGCACACCCAGTCTGTAGCTGACCTGAAACAGGACTGGCTCCAAAGCATGATAGAATTGTTGAAGGGCATTGGAGAAGGAGAAGGAAGAGACAGAGATGAAGGAGAAGCAAACGAAGGAGAACTAATGATACCCCATGTATGCTGATAGTCATCTGCTGTATCTTTTTTTAATGTTTGTGAATTTTATTGTTTGGAAATTTTAATGTATTAGAATTTGTTGTTTTATTGTTGTGAGCCGCCCCGAGGCTTGTGGCAAGGGGCGGCCTATAAATTTCCAAATAAATAAAATAAATAAAATAAATATCTTCCCAATATTTAAAAGAAAACACAAGAGGAACCCAACAACAGGGGCGTGTCTATGCTTTTGCTGCGTTCCTACCACCAGAGTGCTGGAGACTGCTCTTCATTGTCAAATTGTGTGTTCTCATTTTTCATACCTAGTCGTGTACTGGTTTAAAACAAAAGGGGTGCTAAACAGTTAAACTAGGAAAAAAGTTGTATAAGAAGCTAGAACTTTACCAGGTCAAGGTGTGTAATGTTTGCTCAGGAGAAGGTATCCTGGTGCCATCCAGACTTATGGGCTCTAACTCCCATATCCCTGACTGTGAGTCATGCTAACTGGAGCTGTCCAAAACTTTCAGAAGGTGCCCACTGTCTACCCAAGTCTGTTTTGCTCTGCCAGGCACTGGAACATTTATGTATGCATTTACACAAATTGTATCTCTTTCCCTCAGAGAACTCAGAGGTCCCAGGAAGGAGGAAGAAAGCTTCGTTTAACAATTTGAAAATGCACCCCCTAAAATCATGCCAAGAAGCAAAAGAGAATCATTGATTTGCTAGAGCTGGGGACCAAAAAAGCTGGGACTTCAGCCAGTGTTTAGGAATCACTGCACCAAATGCCCTTCCTTTCTCAGAATTTCTTCTAGCATTTTTACTTATATTTCCTTAATCAATTTATGATTCATAATTTTCAGTACATGACTTGTAAATTTCTTCATCATGAGAAGGTAAAACTCCCTGGAGAAGACAATCATGCTAGGGAAAGTTGAAGGCAGAAAAAGAAAAGGAAGACCGAATAGGAGATGGATTGAGTACACAAAAGGAACAAAGCTTTGGATTTACAAGAGCTAAGCAGGGCTGTCATGGATAGGACATTTTGAACGGCTTTCACTCATAGGGTTGCCATAAATCCGAGATGGCACATCACAGCAACCATCTTCCAAGGTGAGTACACCCTTCCTCAGCCTGAAATCCTCAAGATGTTTTGGACTTCAACTCCCATCCACCACAACCACCAGAGTCAGTGGTCAGAAATGTGGAGATTTAGCATTCAAAACATCTAAATGGCACCAGTTGGGAATAAGTAGGGTTGGCCCTAAGTGGATCATAAAAATAAATCCTATAACAACATTAAAAAGCTTTTAAAAACCCTACATTTTTTATAAACATTGCCAAACAAACAAAAAAACCAAACTAATTAAAATATGCCCTCAGAGTATTTCATCAAACTTCTGAAACAAGCGAAAGTTTTGCCCGTTTTCTGCACAATGGAGCTGGGTGCATTTCCTAGGGAAAAACATCATGCGGATGAGATGTGTCAGTGCTAATAATCAGACCAGGAATCTGATCTCCAGTTATGGCAACAAAGAGGTCTCCACAGAAGATCTGTAGAGGCAAGGGGGAATGTATGAATTATTTATTTATTTATTTATTTATTTATTAAAACATTTATATGCCGCCCCATTGCAACAAAGCCTCGGGGTGGCTTACAACAGTTTAAAATACAATAGAAACCATAAACAAATTATATATCCCTCCCCCCCTCGGTGCATCTCGGCAACTGGAAAAAAAAATTTACAACACAGATACATAAATACATACCAACAAATTATAAACAAAACCTAAACTAACAATTAAAATATGACTTGAATAAAAAGGTCTTCGCCTGGCACCGAAAAACAGATAACGACGGCGCCAGGTGAACCTCTCCAGGGAGCGCATTCCATAATTGGGGCGCCACGGAGAGAAAGTGTAGGGATGCAGGAATCCATGCTATTTACACCAGACCATACCAAATTACCTTAAGTTAGGTTACCTATCAAATAGGTCTGTATTCTTACGTCTCGGTCCTGGACCTTCCTCTGAGTACCGAGCTCTGTGTCACCGGAATGACAATAAGCCGCATCCCCGAAAGTGCAGATGAGAGTCACATGACTCCTGGCACTCGTGTGTCGTTATGAATGGACCTTTGGCACAAGCAGTGTGGGAGTTATGTAGTGCTAAGGGAGAAAAGAGTGCTTAGGAAACTGGTGACTCTGTGGAACAAGAGCATGCCTCCCGTTTGTTTGCTATTTCGTTAATGCTTCCCCCATGACAGAACCTAGCTAATTTACCACAGTCTTTTTTCCCTTTCCAGCTTACTGGCTCAGTTTTACTCCCTGCATCATATGATCAGCTAGGCCTAAGAGGCAGGCTGCTTCAATGGCAGTGCCTGTTCCACAGAATGCTCTCTAAAACAAGGTTCCATCTGCCAGTCTCCGTTCTCTCGTTGCATTTGGCAGTGACCTCAGTCTTGCAGTCTTACTCGTCTTTACGAAGAGGCGCATCGTCCCGTATTTTGTGACTCCAGCTCGACTTGGGTCTCCAGTGACTCTGCCTCGCCTTTCTCATTTTCCCTTCTGAAGGGTCAGATTGAAATGATCTCAGAAAGGATTTTGGGATGGTTTGTTGATTCCACACACAGCGATGCATGTGATGTGAAGATGAATAAACATTCAAATGCGATCTTTATCTCTGCTCCCCTAGATCTGTTCTATTCCCTAAAGGACCAGGCAGATTATGCATTCAGCAAGCAGAACAGGATCAATGCTTGATCTCCCATTTAGATCATTCACAAGGGGCCTCCCATTCAAATAGGGTTGTTATTAAAGCGTTGATACATATCTCCCCCCTCCCAGTGGTGGTTTTGCAGTTCTTATACAGTGTTTTTTTTAAATCTCTTATTTAGGCTTTAATGTGCCTTTTATTGTTTCTTCCATCCTTGATTTTATTTTTTCTATATAATTGTATTGATTTATTGTAGAAATGTGAACTAATATGCTTCTTGCATTCTCTCCTCTTTCGTTGTATAGCTAGATACATTGTTGTGGTTTGAGGTCAAAACAACCCTAGGGGTTGAAATCATAGTAACAATTTAGGAAAACCCTTTGGAGATAACCAGGGGAATACAACATTTTTTAACTTAAGGGCCAAATTCCATTTAGAAGGCAAATCTTTTGGGAGCTGTGTTACAGTGGCTGAGTTAGAGACAAAACACAGTGGATGGGTCATAGACAAAATAGCTAACACCAAAATACCAGTATATTTTAGCTTAAGGGTACAATGATCCTCATATTTAAACCAAAATAATAATTAAAAAGGCATACATCTATGCTCACTGGATCATGTTGGTAGTTAAAAGCCAGTGGTGGGGGTGTGGAGACTAAATATGCATAAAATTTCACCCTAAAGTTTGTCCACAAGCAACCAGGATGTAGAAGCAACATTTCAATCATTAAGAATAGAGGAAGAAACTACACAAAATCCACGAAAGTACTAAAAATCGGTAGCTGGCAGAGGAAGAAGGGCCAAAGGAATGTAACATGGTCACTGAGGAACGCTACAGGCTCCAATTCTGCCCCTAGGTCTGAAGTTATGAAGTCCTAAGCAATTCAACATTAGTCAGTACAAGCTACATCAGTGCAGGATGAAGCTACAGGATTTTCGATGGCTGTTCAACTGTGTCTTAGCAATCTCCTGTTACCTCCCTAGGTGGTCTATTCCACTGGCAAACGACTTTCATCACAAGGAACCTAAGCTGGAATCTGTTTCCATTCAATCTCCAGCCCTTGGTTCTAGTCCTCTCAGAAGCAACAGAGACTATCCATGTTCCATCTTCTGCCGAGTAGCCCCGAGTGGCAAATATCTAAATGCCACTATTATGTTTCCCCATAATTATGCATTTATTTCACTCCATTTCAATGCCACCCCATAACCTGAAGGTTCTCTGGGCAGCTTACAATATCCAGGTATTTTGATCATTCTTCAAGGGTCTTGGTTGTGAATCGAGAAGCCCGGGAAGGTGACAATTCCATATTAATTAACTGAGTCTGAAAAAACCCAGATGAAAATAGGAGGTACCGAGGCTTTGTCCTGCAGATAAGTTAAAGTGCCTCAGTGAGAGATCGGGACAGAGGATGGAGAAGAAGGAAAGCACCCGTCCACAGTTACCTCCTCATGTATTCCGTGGTTGTTATTCCTTTGGTTTGGTCTTCAGATAGCGACTCTTGGTTTGGAAATGATCCTGTGTTCCTGCCCAACCACTTTTTGGCCTTCAGTTGCAGCTTCAATATTATGAACCCCACTACATTTCCCTGAGATTTCTGAACAGTTTCTTCTCTGACCACCATTGTGTCAACTATTGTTCTCTTGGCCTCCTTAACTTTGTTTCAGCATTATATTTAATACATGCCTCTTTATTTATAATTCATATTTTCTGACTCCAGCTTCAGTCTGGGTCCCCATTGACTCCTACACACCTTTCTTGTCTTGCTTTCTTAAGGCTTCGATGAAAATTCTCTAAGAAAGGATTTGGGGTTATTTCCTTCACACACATGAACAAACAGAGAGAGGGCCTGCATGGAACTTGAAAATGAATAAACAACTATATTAAATTGCAATCTGGATTTTTCCTCCCCGTATCTAGTTTGTTTCCTAAAGGATCCAGTTAAAGTGTGTGTTTATCAAAATAAAACATGATCAGTTATTTGCCTCCTATAAAGATGGAGTCAGAATAAAGTGACACTTTGATTGCCCTAAATTGTCACAAAACACAAAACTGTTTCCGAGAGCATGGATGAGGAGGACAATAAGAATGCGCTTTATGGCTATTATTACTATTATTAATTTTGGACCGGAATTTAATGAATGAACGTTGCTTACACATCACATTTTTTATTATTTTTTATTTATTTAGAATATTTATATGCCGTCCTGTCGCAAAGGCCTCAGGACGGCTTACATACATATGGCTTACACATGCACCTTAATGATTGGTCTCTAAAATTAGATGTCCCACAAGCCCTGGCTTAAGAAACTTTTCCTACAGCCTGATGTGTTTATGGTAGTTACACAGTGGAGAGATAAATGTGCCCACTACTGTTACTGGAACGATAATATACAGGTACTATGCTTTGCTTCCCCGTGCTTTATGTTTGGCTTATGGTGCAGACAAGTACTTGGATCATGTATATATGGATCAATATAGACAGCACTTAGCATATACTGGGATTGGTGTCAACCCAGATCAGTTTGCAGTTGGGCATATGGAGTGCATTCTTTTGATGGGTTTGTCTTACAACCAAATGTTTGTCTTAGGGTTGGTCTTAGGCTGCGATCCTACATGTAGTTAATACTATATCCCACTGAATTCAATGGAGCTTATTTCTGAGCAGGTATGTACAGGATTGCAATGCTGGCGATTGTTAAACCAGGTCATGCCTGGGATGAGGTAGAATATGTGCTTGTCTTTATATTGTGCTTTTCTTTTTATTAACTTTTCCAAATGGACTTGCTAGGCAAAAGCAGAATAAAATAAACAAAAACCCTTTTCTGCTTACGGTCATTCATGCTTGGAAGGCGGCCAGCCAGCCACCCAATAAAAAGTCATGACCACCTTTCCAAATTCATGATTCTACTTCAAAACCAAATTTAAAGAAAAATACATAATTTTCTATCTTACCACTGTATATTCAAAATAGAGCCCATTTTCAAGAACTCTGTGTGCATATCTGGCTAAGCTCATCATTGAACTCATGAACTTCAGCAATGTCTAAAATTCTAACTGGCTATTTGGGGCTAATTATAAGCTATTTTCAAATTGTTACACTTAGATCTTTTTTACAAAAATATTTTTTCTGCATTGAGCTATACTTTCTTAGTTAACAGCAATAAATTCATTCTTAGAAGTCCTGAATTATATAAAATATATTTTCTTCCAAAGGTTGAATAATATAATTGGATCAAAGTTCAAGCTAACCCCAGTTAGATGAAAAATAGCCACTGATACTCAAAAGCAATAAGGCTAGACAATATTTTTATAGAATCATATGTAAAAATATGTACGTGGCTTGTGCAGCTGGGATGCAACCAATTCCACTGAACAACAATGACTAGCTAGTCTTTCTTGCACTTTTGTGATATATATCTTTATTTCATCAGCAACTCCCCCTCCCTCCCACAGCCCCCAAATTCTGTCATTCCAGCATTCTTCAACATTTATTTATTTCAACCATTTCACCTGTCATCTTGCAGCACAGTGCTTGGACAGCTTAGGAAATCAAATTTAAAAGTGTTGGGGCATATTGATATTATTTTTACCCTCTGTGGCTCTCACATGAATTGCATTTTATCACTTTGTATTGCTTATTTAAGATGCCTTCCTGTTTGGCCTGGTTTAATCATATACATGTATATGTAAACTTTAATATTAATTCGGAAAGTCAATGTATGTGCAGAAAAATAATGTGAAAGAGATCTTCAACGTTTTCATTACTGACTTGGAGGAGGAGGTACAGGGAATGGCTATCACATTTGCGGATGACACAAAACTGGGTGGGATAGCTAATACCATGGGAAGACCGAAATAAGATTCAAGGTGATCTTGATAGGTTAGAGCGCTGGGGTGAAAACAACAGAATGCAATTCAATCAGAAGAAATGCCAAGTCCTGCACCTCAGAAAAATAAAGCAAATGCGTCATTACAAGATGGGGGATACTTGGCTCGACAATGCTGCAAGGGAGAAGGATCTTGGGATTGTTGTAGCTCGCAAGGTGAATATCGGTCGGCGATGTGACGCGGCTGCAAAAAGGGCAAATGCAGCTTTGGGTTGCATTAATAGAAGCATCTCTTCCAAATCCTGCGAAGTGCTAGTTCCCCTTTACTCAGCACTGGTTAGGTCTCATCTGGAGTACTGTGTCCAGTTCTGGGCACCACACTTTAGGAAAAATGCAGCCAAGCTGGTAAGAGTTCAGAGGAGGGCAAAGACCTATGAGGACAGATGGAAAGAACTGGGCATGTTCAACCTTGAGAAGAGAAGATGGAGGGGAGATATGATAGCACTCTAAAAGTAATAAAAGCAAGTCTTTATTTGCTTTTCGGCACCAGGCAAAGACCTTTTTATTTAAGAAATATTTTAATTGTTAATTTATTAATTTATTTGTAAATTTTTAAGGTTTATGTGGATTATTTATAGTTTTAATTTGTGACTATGAGATGGGCCAATTTTAGATTGTGTATAGTTTTTGATTATTGGTTTGTTTTACTCTGTTTTCTATATGCTGTTAGCCCCCCCGAGGCTAGTTGGCAAGGGGCAGCATAGAAATCTGTAAAATAAAATAAATTAAATTAAATAATAAAGTACTTGATGGGCTGTCACAAAGAGACTGGGAACCTCCAGGTGATGGAGCAGCATAGAAATGGAATGAAACAAACGGGCAAGCAAGCAGCAAAGAGGAAGGACAGAATCTTTTCTCAATCATCCCAGAGTGCAGGACACAGAATAACGGGCTCAAGTTACAGGAAGCCAGATTCCAGCTAGATATCAAGAACATTTCGTCACCGTTAGAGCAGTACAACAGTGGAAGCAATTACCTAGGGAGCTTGTGGGCTCTCCCACACTAGAGGCATTCAGGAAGCAACTGGGCAGCCATTTGAAAGGGATGGTTTAACTCGGTGTCCTTCACCGAGCAGGAGGTTGGACCTGATGGCTTGCTGGCCCCTATGATTCTATGATCATGGTGAAAATGAATATGGTTCACTTCAGTGCTTTTAGGCCAGTGACTCTTACACGAACCATCTTCAGTTTGTTGCAATGGTCAAGTGGTGAACTTCCACGTAAGCTGCAACTTAATGAGAGAAAGGTGGGCTGCAACTGTGACTACAAGAGGGGTATGCAATAAAGAACATACATGCACAACTCTGATTCTTGCCTTCTAAACCGTGCTCATGGAACACATGGGGAGTGGGGAATGTTCCCTGTCCCTCTTCTCCTCCTACTCAGCAAGAGGCACGCAAAGGTTCCATGTGCAGACAATGCTACAATTCTTCTGTGCACTTGGGAGGCAGGTGTGAGCTGAGTTCCTAACCTGGCATATGAAGCCAATGCACCCAGAGAGGCTCGGACACATGTGTCAGATGTGCAGAGACCAGGCAGGCTGGTAGCCACCATCCAGTTCCGCACTCCACGTATTCACCGAATGGGCTACCCAAGGTGAGGACAAAGCTAGAAATACACCGAGCAGGACAATAGAGGCTCTGCATTGTATTTTTAGGTCGACAGACATCTGATTTATTAATAACTGTCTGGACGGGGAGGTAGGGCAGGATGTCAACAACTTCTGGGTGATTGTTGGAAAGTATGAGTTCCTAAAAATATTGTAGCAGATGCTTTCCTATTTTTTGTTTAAACCAGTTATAAGGGAAGTAGGAGTTATGGTCCCATAGTTGATTCAATGTATCGGCAAAGTAGTTACATGTTTTTTCCATTTGGCTCATACCCTGCTGCTCTGAAAACAATGACTTTCAAGGTAGATCTCAGCATCTTATCAATGGTAATGTGCCTGGGTCACTTTATATGGTTGCCTTGCAACCTGAGGTAGCTGCCCCTGGTAGTGCAGTACAGCTGCAAGGAGTGAGGCATGAAGCTTCGGGACAGGAAAGGTGCTGAAGCAGGTGGCATCTTCTCCCCTCAGTCATGAACTTCCATGCTCGAGGCTGAGTTCAGGCAACTTGAGTGCGGGTTGGCATTGAAGTGCGAGTAGTGGTGGAGGCTGAAATGGCAGCTGGTGTCAGACAATGCCATGCTTAGCTGACCAAGAACAATGCACAGTTCTCTCCATGGTTGCTCATGGTTAACCAACTATGGTTTGCAAGTCATCCCTGGAGTGAAGGTCTGGCATGAGTTGGGATGGCTAAACCAGGTAGGTTCAGAAGGGGAGCCTGGATTTAAAATGTGTTCACTGCCTTGTACGGTAAACATACTGTGCAATTTAGTAAACTGTTCATAATGTGTATGTGAATATGAAGAGACGAAAGGCAATTCGCAGACTGACACGTGTGTGTCTCCTTACAGTGTTGTACATCAATGGTTTTTATCTGCATGCAAGAATCTCACATCTGCTCTTGCAGAGAAGTGTCCTAAACAGCTGCTTTTGTACAGAAGCATCACATTCCTGACGTTCAATCAGATATGAAGTCTAATAATAAGATTGTTCTAGGGCAGTGCTGAGACCTAACCATTTATCCCTGTGGTCTCATCACAAAAACCAATGTGGAGCCTTGTGTACATCACTGTTAAATTTCTTTCTATTCTTATTGCCCTACTTCTTATGGACAGCAGCTTGGTTTTGTAACCTATTCTGCAAACTTTAGAAGTTCTTTGCTGGGCATTGTATAAATTGCCCAAGCATGCAATTTTACACTTCTTTAGACAGGAAAAAAGTCCTACAATTCCCAGAAGATGTGTCTTTTTTATTTTTGTTTTTCTTTCTAAACCTCCATTGGATTGCACCCTTAGTGGCCGGCCTGCCCTTTCACCCAAGTGTTTAGTTGAGATGTTAAATAATACCTTAAATAGGTTGCAACCTCATTCCACAATCTTGGGATGTGTTTGCTCAGCTAGATGTAATTGACCCTAGTTGTTGTTCCTTCTGGGATCTCATTTCTCAAGCATTCTTTGGATGGATAGTGTGCAAACTGAGTTTAAGTCTTACTGAAATCAGCTTATAATTTTTTTAAATAGAGCAGCTGTTGGTTCCCAAATATTTCAACCCTCACCGCCAATGATTCTTTACTACCGGCTGTTCTGGCCACGGCTGAGGACATCAGCAAGTCACATCATTTGGCGGAACACAAGTAGCCCATCATTGAAATGAGGCAACTAGATAAACCAGTTCATGGAAAAGAAAGACAAGGTAGCCTTTGTTTGAAAAAGTGTTCATAACCTTTGTAAACAACAAGTATAAAATTAAGCTCCCATACAACTTGATTATGCATCAAAGGAAGACAGCAAATGCAATGAAATCTCATAAATGTGGAAGAAAACATCATCAATAAGGCCCCAAAATCAATAGTCAACAAGACATAATTACCTTATACCCAACCCTCAGAAGAATGTTGTTTTGACCTTAGTAAGTAACTCTTTCCATAAAAAGACCAGCCTTGGATCCAAGTCAAAATTGGGAACTGCTCATTAATCTGCATATGTTAAAGACCCTGAGGACAAAATTTATATAACTATAAATGCACAGTCGCAAAACTACTGTCCACACCTATTGGCACAGGTTTCAAAGTTTAATGCGCAGTAAAAATGAAATTAAAAATTCAGAAGGAATGTCTACAGGGATGATCCCAAGGCCTCTAGGCATGTCTGAGGCATCCTAGTTTGGATTCACATCTCCTAGGTCAAAGACCACATTCTTGGCCTTGGAGCTGGGAATCTGCCCTCCCCCTCCCCCCGCCCACCACCTCCATTCCCCATAGAGCTGATGTTGAACAAATTATACCAGCTGCATTGTGAACTCAAATGGGTGGCAAGAGAGGACATTGGAGGTGCCAAGATAAAAGGTATCTTGAAGCTGTGAGAGCTTCCTTTCCTCCCCCTTAGACATCCAGAAAATGTTGTCTACCAAAAGTGAAGAGCACTGGAAGCTTATACTCACTTCCACAGCATTGCACCCAAAGTGGATAAATATGCAGGGTGTTTGGTGAAAAAGAATAAACATAGCCTTAAAGTGGACAGGTTTCACAAATGTGGGGTGGATACTTTCAGTCTAGAGTGTTTAGCTTTAGCAGGTGAGGAGTGTGGAGGAATAGATGAGCAAAGCAAAATTGGAAGTCCAACTATGCATAGCCCTAAAAGGCTTATGTCTAATCAATCTCTGTAGATATATGTGAACCTTCCCATGCCCAGAATTTTGCTTGAGAAAGAGTCTGTAAACAGCAATATCCCAATCTGTGATGCTGACAGATGGGAAGCAATCACTCAGGCGCCCACCAAATTAAAGGATAAGATACATCAAGATCTATAAGAAGACCAACATATATGGTGGTAACAGACTGGGGGCAAAGAACAGGAATAAAATTCAGGCTGTTTGAATGATCGCAGTTGTATGTGTTTCCCAAAATGGCCTCAATTTTGTTCCTGGCCTACTTTTCTCCTCGATATCACAGTGTTAAATCTACAACCATCTGAAATGGTGAACTGTGTCTTGGAAAGTATTCCTTTCCGGATGTTAATAAGGTTAAGGTTTTTTTTTAATGCTGCTTATATAGGGAGCTTCGGCATTGTTCTTTCCTAGTATCTTCCCAGATACATAACATTTTGATTCTAATCACATCCCAGTCATTTCAAAGTCACATTGTAGTCACATCACATAGCTTGGTAATAATTATTTAACTTTATTGCTATGCTGAATAGTTCTCTGTTTGCTTAAGGATAACTTTAACTTGTAGTCAGAACTGATTACCCTATGCCCACAAATGAGCTTCTTCCAGGTACACAAGGTTAGCTTCATGGAAGTTTGTGGAAAGAAATAATAATCAAATTGGATTAAACTAACAGCTGCTGGACTTAAATTCAACACGTTCCCAAGTAGGGAACTGTAAAACATGTCCTTGCTCTTTATAAAGGCTGCATATGTTAGAGAGGCAAAGCTGTGTTTGCTTGAAATGCAATCGATCACGTTAATGTTTGCATGCTTGCTGCATTTTTGTTAACCTCTCAGAAAAGCCAAGCTTGGGACTAAGCGCTTTGCATGCCTCTAACACAATAAATGGCAGCCTCGTGACTTGTAACACCACAAAGGTTCAATGTGTCACAGTGACTTTATTAATTTTCTGGAAGGACAATTAACGCAACTCTTGGTGTGCAGGGTCCACTGTGGGGGACACATGCCCATGTGGAGGGTTTTCACTAGCCAACGTGTCAAATGAGAAAGAGACAGAGAAGTTCTCTGAAGGCAGCCAAGATGTGGGTACAAAGAAGGTCCGGACATGGCAAGAGGGACACAGGTACTGGGTCAAGAGCAGACAGGACTGGAATGAGGTTCACAGGCTGTGAGTTTTCTCTAGAACTTTTTGCATAAGAAAAGGAATGTTTTAGATAAGGGGATACAGATGGGAAGAGGAAGTTAGATAGGGAAAGAAGATGGCCTCTCATACTAGGGTGGCTTGGAATGAGGCAAAAGAGTCTCTCGGACTGGTTGGGCTCGGACTGGTTGAAGACTGTCATCTCTCCAAACCTTCCAAGGCTCCAAAAGCAGGGTCCCAGCAGGTGGTCCCAATCCCCATTGAACCAATACCCTTAAAATGGTGCTATGGCCTGGTCTTCTTTTCTGAGAGAAGCCTGTCTTGAGTCTCCATTAGTCGATCCTTTGTTGAAAATTTCCAAAAGAGTTGCTTTGCTGACCTTACAAAATTTGTTGTTGACAAAGCCCAGTTCACATATCATCAACTCAGTCAAAAGAAGGCTGTTTTGGTCTGATCTAAACAAAGGGCTGAGTATTACATAAACCTCTTCCTGGGCTGGAGCATTTTACATTGCAGCTGAGAATGTCAGGATACAGGGCTGTTTAGAAAAACAAACCAACAAGTCTAGCTTCCTGCAAGAATTTAGTAAACACTCTAGGATCTGGAGATATGACTTTTTTGGCACTCTGTATTAGGTAATATTCGGTAGATCTTTATTTTCATACTGAAGTGTTTTTTCCATTTTACCACCATTTGGGAATGCCACAGTCTAGCATTCCACTTTCCAAGTTATGGGATGTTAGCTATTCCTCTGTATCAGTGTTTTCAGTCACCTTTTCCTGTATAACACTATTTTCCCATATGATATTTGATGTGATAATATTTGATGGACCTCAGAATACAAAGTAAGTTCTAGTCTCTAATTAGCCTGTCCCAGCATATGTCAAATTGCACTAAAGGGAACTGCTTGCAGAGCGGATCAAATTGTATAAATACATAATACATGAAAATGAGTCATATTATGCTTTAATCATGCAATTTTGAGCATAACACATCATAATGCAATGCAGAATGGGTGATAGTCAACTATTTTTTTCCATTTTGTATTACCCTGATTTATTTTTTAAAAGTTAGAAAACTGGAGCCAACTCAAAGATGCAGGTGTGCATTCCATATAGGGGAGATAAGCATTTGTTAATGCCACCTGATCTCTCATCACTTGGGCATCATGTGCACATACTAATGGAACACTTGGCTCCTCCCCTGTTGATTACTCTGCAACAAGTACTGGTTCCCACATGCATGGCTATCATTCAGGTTTTTATACATTATTAGTGTGCACTGTCTCTGTTGGTACTTTCACTTGAAAAGCATTGTGTGTCAGATGATACAAACCTCTGTCTGCAATGATTCTTTCACATAGGGAAGGATCTTTTCATGGACAGACACAAGAGTCTGAATATGCCAATAGCAGTGCATTTTAGCTGATGTGAGATGCTATGAAATATAACCACATCTGTGGTGATGTGCATGCAAATCACCATGATGATGACAGCATGGATATTGATGTGTGAACCAGCTTTAATTGACACATGGCTGTGTGTATTGTAAATGAGGGTGGGACACACTTACCTACCCATCACTTGGAGCAGAAAGGGGTTAGGATTCTTAATATAAGAGGAAGGAAGGAAGGAAGGAAGGAAGGAAGGAAGGAAGGAAGGAAGGAAGGAAGGAAGGAAGGACAGATGGACAGTGGCAGAATTCCTGCATGAGATTCTCTGCCCAAGCAATTGTACTCTTACTGGCCCAGTTCCTCAGTGTTACCACTTGCCAATTTCAGATCTTCCATGAGGATTGCTACCACAGAATCTCCTCCCATGAAGTTTTGGCTACTTTTCTTGTTGAAGCCAACTGTGGGGAAAAATAAAGAAGCGGACATCTTTGAAAGCTAGGAGACCCTGAAAACCCAGTATTGACACCTTGGTTTAAGGCACTCACCCAAATTCCCCTGCCATGATAGCCAGGGATCTGCAAAATGCTAACCAGCAACTCCGCTCTTTCCTGATGTGAGGAGCTCTTTGACTTCATTCTTCCCTTAAGGTCTGACACCTAAAAATCCATTATTAATAATAATTAAATAAAAAATGGGTCTTTAGGTGTTGACTTGGGGGAAACCACTGAGAAAGTCCTCTGGATAGTTGACATTAATCTTACAGAAGCAGACTTCAGAAGATCATTCCCAGGGGATCTTAGGAATGCATGGGCAAAGGCGCTCCTGAAGGTATTTTGGACCGAAGCCATGAAAGCTTGAAAGATAATTACCAGCACCTTGTACACGATGCAGAAGCATATTGGCAGCCAGTGCAAAGACTTTAAAGTAGGAGATATGCGGTCTCCCTGTGAAGTCCCAGAGATGAGCCTGGCTGTCATAAATTGCGCTGGTTGCAGTTTCCAGAGGAGGTACAAAGGTATCCTATGCATCACACATCACATAAATTAAGCCTACACATTTGTGCATCACTGTTTTCAGGCCATTCTCCTCCGAGAAGGGATGCAGTTGGCAGATCAGCTGAAGCTGATAACAGACACTCTAGCCCTTGGCTCCAATTTGAGCTGGCATCTGAAGGACAAGGTCAGACAGCACTCCCAAACCGTGAACACTGCACGTATACTGCAAATGTAATGCATATGAGTGTGTCTCACATGGATCACAACATCTGCCCTGTGGTTGGAATGAAGGTGTAGGAAGCAGTGTACACAGATAAGAAGAGTGCACTTCCAATCAGAAATGGGATTTTCATGTGTATCCGGTTCCGTTTTATTCTCCAGTCATTTCAGCATCAAAGTTTTGTTCTCCCACACAAACTGGCCTCTTTGTGGGAATTAAGATTCCCAAATAAGGGCAAGGCCAAATACAATGAGGACTTTAGCAGCTGCATGAACATAGCTGTCTCCATAGCTGTGCATAGCAGGGTGCACAAAAGCCCAGGCCAAAATGTCATGGTGAAGGGCCGAGTCTTTGTCTTGATGACTTCTGAAAATGGTTTTCATTTCCAAATGAGTGCAAATGTGTGTGCACATTCTACCGCACCTTGTACCCTTCTAGTCTGGAGGCCATCTCCCCCACATCCCAACTTGAATCCATTTCCCTGTTCTCAATCCTAGTGTTTGAATGTTCTTACAGAATGTTAACATATTTAACTGAGTCGTGATCATGTTATGATGAATGAACTTTTCTAATCCATTACCTTCCTGTGCTGGGTCTTGGCCTACCCTTTCGAAGGCTGCTTTAAATTGTACTTACAAGCAACAGACATTTCTCACCACAGAGTGGAGGTACAAAGCTTAAAAATTAGAACCCAACAGTTATAAAAAGGTTGCTTCCCATTTTTCAGAGACCTGGACAAAAAGAAGAGCAAAAAGTATTTTGAGTTGTATCATGAACACTTTAAAGTTATGTGCAGCTCCTGAACAAGATGCCATTAGAAATAAATAAAAGAAGCATCAATCACCCGGAGTCTGCTGGTGTTTTCCCCAGATGAAATGGGAGGCAGTGAAGTGGCTAATAAAGACAGAACTGATTCCTTTCCAATTCACAATGAACTTGCATCGGTTCAGCTTAGGATGCTGCAAATAACCTTGATTTTCAGTTGTATATTCATTGGTGTCTGACCATGATAGTCTACTCTTAAAGGCTGGTGGACCATCCAGATCGTGTTTGTAAGGAAAAGTCACATCGTGCATGCGGAAACCTGCATGCATGACACAGGAGGAGGTAGCTATCAGATGCTGGAGCAACAGCTACACGTTTGCTGTTATTGATGCATGTCCCAAAACATGTGGCACTTTTGTAAACGCTGCTCTTGGATCTCAAGAGAGCACTATGAGGAGGACTGGAATCCAATGCCTTAGAGAGGTCTCTGTGGGCCATGCATCTAGGTAGAACATGCATTAGACGGTGCAGTGAATCCTGCACATTTCTGTCCATGTGATGGTGATTCAAATTTCTGTTAATCCAAAACACTTTTGCTTATATTGCAAATGTACAGCCAAAGTCCGTGTGTGTGTACGGCTGAAATGGTTTGGTGCCAGATCACTTCCTTTTTAAGTTGAAGAACAGTGCAATGCACTGACGTGAATAATAATGCGGTGAAATATGCAGGGGTGAATGTATATCCAGTATGAAACAATAGAAATTCTGCTTCTGTTGTTAGTTCTTCTATGTGGGAAGGTCTGAATAACCACAATGAGGGTGTTCAAAGACAGACTGGACATGCACATGGTGGGCATGTCGTGAGCGGAGCCGGCTGGTGCCAGAGGTCAGACTAGATGGCCCAGGAGGCCCCTTCTGACTTGCTCTGTTTCTATGTTCTGTGTTTCTAATGAATAAAGGGACTAAAATCAACAGCCATATAAAGAGCCGAAGTTCACTATCAGTTGTTGTTGTTTGACTGGTCTGGGATAAATGTCTTAAAATGATGGACTGAAGAATATATAAGACTAGTTAAATAAAGTGCAGCTTTCTTCCCAAAATGGCACTTTAAAATGCAAGGACATGGTTATGAAAATCTTTATCCAAAGTGGGATGGAGTCTATGTTTCCCCAAAGCTCTTGTTTTCTAGAATTAGGTCCTGCTCTGGTCCTAATCTTGCAGTTTTAATGTTGGTTGAAGATGTGCCATTGTGTTTTTCCTCACACAGCTGCATGAATACTCCTAAATTTGCAGGCAAAACTGGCAGGTCACCAGTGGGTGAGCTTCCTCACTTCTCCCTCTGAGTTTACATTGTGGACCAGTTTTCATAACTGGTTCCCTCAAGTATGTTTGGACTACAACTCCCAGGATTCTCAGCCAGTTCACGCATATCTCATGGCTGACACCAACTATTTCTGTGGCTTGTGCTTATCCAGTCTGCTGTTTGAACTCCATCTTTGCCTGTATTTTGCCACTTGGTTCCTGTGCCGTAACACCGTGCAAGGTTTTCCTTTTCATCTTTGCAACTCTTTTTGTCATGTGTTTTGGGCCAATATGCTTTTATTCAGCAACGACGGCATCCATTCCAGCCATTGCAAGATATATGGTGCACTATAACCACATTAAATTACATGATTTCTGAGAGGTCAGGTAATTGCATTATAAATATACAACTTGCTTATTAGTATCTCTTCTTCCCTTCATATCCCCACCCCCACTTCAGCATTGATTTTCAGCGTTCCGCTTAATGGGCTGCCTGTATGCTGCCAACGGAGTTGCAGGAGAGGGTACACATCCACGCACCCGCCCACGGAAGGGATGGTGCACAGATAAAATTCCAGTTTTGGCATTAATCCGTGCATCTAAACAAGCAGAATTAATGAAGTCAGTGAGTGATGCTTAATGGAAGTCTACAGGACTATTCAGTTGAATCATGGCTATAAGATTATAAGAGGGCATTGGCTTGCCCTTCTAACGCAGGGCAGGGGATCTTTTGGTCCAAGGCCATTTTCCAACTCAGAGATGTTAGCAGGGTCTGCATTCCAGTGCCAAAGGTAATGATGGTAGTGTTAAAAATGCAAAAGATATCAGCATATTGCAGATTATAGTTCTTATTAAGCATTAGGTAAAGCGTTTTGACTTTTCAGAATGGGAGGAAACTGCAAAACCTGGAAAATCACTCAGTCAGTTGTAGCCGGGGGCAGAGGGTGGGAATATGGCTTTTGGGGAATGCTGGAGAGCCAGGTTGGTCCTTGGGTGATAGCAAACTCATCTCATTCCTGGTCAGTGCTGGCAAGAGGGATGTATCTGATGCCTCTATGTACATACATCTATGTACTTTATTGTTTGAGATGTTACCTGTAGAGCTATACCAAAAATATTTTTGTAAAAAGACTTTGACTATCAAATTGTGCCCCATAAACAGAAAGCATCACAAAAAAAAAAAAAAAAAAAACCTGTAATTGCCCCACACCCTACTCCTTTGAAGGGGTTTAGATAAATACCCTCTTCTAACCCCAGGACTGCCAGTTTGAATAAAAACCATTTTACGCCTTTTCCAGAAGATGTGAACGTTCAGACTTAAGTGATTCTTTGGGACACAGGGCTGGAGAAGATCCCCCTGAACAAGCTGTAGTCAAGTTTTGTTTTTTGTTTGTTTTTTTGGGGGGAGTGGAGGGTCATTTGAAGTTGACTAGACCGAGACATTAGCTAATAGGGAATCACATGCTGTGACCGATCACAAAAGAAAAGATGCTTTGTGAGAGTGATAGGCTGTGGTCCACTCACCAAGTGGTGGCTCATGACTAACACATTTGAAACCTCCAGTGGCCATCACAGTTTCCATGAGACATTGAGCAACCGATCTGTTTGTTTAATGGATTCCCATGCCACTACACCCCCGTCCCATCACACACACGTTATTTATTTCTTCATTATTATTCATACCACCAATGCATGGCATTTTTTCCAGTTGGCATTATGGGAAATGCTTTCCCATCCCTCCCAGTTCACATATATTTCCCCAATATGAAGCTGCAGCAGCAGAGTTTCAGGGCTTTGCATATGGTTACAATGCCTGTGTTTTTCCAAGAGAAGAGTGTTTGGAAATCCATTCTCAGGAGAGCCAATCAACAACAAAGATCAGCAACTAATCCCAGCACTATTGACCAATTCGAGAATTCACCAGCCACATTCTTTAGAGAGGCATAAATACTCTGAAAGTCTTTGGATAACCAACTGGGTAAACAGTAAGTCAGAGAGAGCCCCTACCAAGACTAGTCTTTCAAGGCCATCGTAAACAGGCAGAGCAAATACTCTGTGTTTCTGGGCAGCTCAGTATAGTTAAGGGGATTTCTTAGCCATGTTCAACTTCTACCGATTACTCATTAACTTCCCTGTAAAGGACAATTGATATTTCAACAGACACTCAATAAAAGGTAGTCATTTTGTCCTCTTCCTTATCTCAGTGTCCTTTGCTCTGATGTCCAGGTGTTTTGGGACAGCCATAAAAGAGCATCTGGTGCAAAAACAATTCAAACAGCAACTGCCTGATGAACAATTGGCATCCCTATCAATTTCTGTGTCACGAGGTGCAATACGCAAGAGAGAGAGAGAGAGACTATCTCTGAGTGAATTGTGATTCTCTATAAGACATGCCTGGGCAGAGAGAGATAACAACTTCACTGCAAATAAAGGCACTTATCAACCATCTGTGTGGAGTTGCAGTAGAAATTCGGCAGGAGGAATGGAATGCAATACTGTGCTTCCATCTTACTCCAAAATACTGTGGCCCTCCTGAAATCTTTGGGCTAATCTGAGGGACATTCACCAGGATCCGGTCAAGAAGGTAGCAAACTTGGTCCCGGACTCTGCTAATCGAGGCTGCTGGTAAATACACAGAAGGGTGATTGAGTCGAATGTTTCCCGGTTAAAACAACACAACTCCATGACTTCTGATAAAGCCAGCAACCCAACCTCATGAGGATGAGGATGAAGAGGATAAGGATGTGATGTTGATGATGAAATAATTTATGCAGTGCTACTAACACACATGATGTTCCACCGAGAATATGAAAACAGGCCTCTTGCCCTCACATGCTTTCAGTTGCCCCAGGGCGACAAGGAGGAAGGGAAGGAAAAGAAGGAAAAGGTAAAGATGAGCACACACTTAGTACTTAAGACATATCTTAGCAGTTCTGAAGTATCTTTCCAGCTTACTACAGCCTTCTCCAACCTGGTTATCTCCAGATATTTCAGATTACAGCTCCTGATTGCTGACAATGCAGATTGGTTTGGTGGGAAGTGCAGTCCAAAACATCTGGAGAAGATGGTTCTTGTAACACATCAAAACAGGCTAAGGATTCAGGCACCACATGGATGTGGAATTCCTACATCAACCTGGATGTTGATAGCTTTTCCTACACTATGAAAGGTAGGAAACACCATGATAGGTAAGCTGGATGTTGACTGGGAAGACGAAACACTCTTCAAAGAAATGTTTGGCACCTAATTCATCACCTTTGTGAAAAATCTGGTGTTTTGATCTGACACCATATAAAAACCTGCTCTGTTCTCTCAAGGTTCTTCTTTGCCACTCATATACCTTCATTTAAATGCTAGTAGGTGTGTGTGAATGAGCCACTCATTTTAAAGTCTTTCTTGTGCATGTTGTGCCTTTCACTTTTAAAAAAGTGTTTTAATTTCTGTTTGGAACTGCCAGAGATATATGTCATGATAGATAATATATAAATACAAAGGAACAGGAAGAACATGTGCTTTCAAATCATATATTATTTCAAATGATATGGCATTTCAAATTATATGTATTTAAGCATAATTATTGTAGGGTTTGAAGACTCGAGGATTATGCCAAAGGTTTCCAGAAAAGGTGGATTTTGTGGAGGGATTTGAAGGATGAAAAAGAGAGAGAGATACAGGTATTCTTGCAAGACCCATGAGAGAGAAGGGAGAGAGAAGGGAGGGAATTGTTTGAAAGAGCAGGAGATATTCAGTGTCTGGGATACTTCAAATTCACTGCAAGCTTAGCAGATATCAGTATACATTAAAATGTTAAGTTTTAACTCTTTCAGGCCTAGCAAGGGCACCAAACTGCATGAGTTCAAATGATCATACCAGCACAAACTGACTGCTTCTGGCTGGTTCAACCAGAATCGCTGTGGGCAAGCAGGAGTGAATCCCCATACCGTTTCCCACAAGACTGTTGCTTCTGCTTCTCATTACTAACACGACAATTGCCCAGTGTGTGTTGTTGCATTAAATCTGGGTTTTTGAACCTTTAACCACCATAATGAGCTAAGAATGGGGAGTACCTGAGCTGTTGATTGGAAGCAGAAATGAGGAATGTGCCAGGAACAGTGTGCTTGCTTACTCCACCTGCTCCTGGAAAGTCCTGCGTGAATTGGCCTCAAGGTTCCATCCCACCTTTTAAAAACGGAACTCTGCCATCCATCACTGACATGAGTGCCACAGTCAGGATTCTCACTCCCCTGGCCAGCTGGGCTAACTCTGGCCCAGAAACCCTGGCCCAGCCGCTGGATTCCGCACACAAGAAACCCAATCTTGGGGAGGCAAACCGTTTTATTAAAAATAGGGATGGAAGGACTGAAACATGTGAGTCTAACAGGATTAAATCAAGGAAGAGGGAGGAGGGAGAGGAAAGGGGGATTTGGACAGCAGCAAGATAGAAAGTTACAGCCAACCAAGAACCCACTTCCAGGGCCTTGTTGGCCCACTCGGACAATAAAACAAAGAAAAGCTCTTCTCTCGTAGCCTGGACACAATAACTCTACCTTCTAACAGCACGGCAAAGACGGATACCAGAGCAGTCATCAGTACGGAGGATCAGCAGCTGGATGGAACCTCCCCCAGGAGCAGAACAAAACTCTTCTCAGCCTCAGTCAGCTCACCATGGGGTGATCACCTGATTCCTGCTCTTCAGGGTTCATCTATTATCTCCAGGTGCTGGCCATCAGTTCATCCCCACTGCTTATCTCCCGTGGCCTTGAACCCAGCTGCGAGTTCTCGCCTCCCTAACCTGAGAGGGAGGCAAGAGTCTGGCTGAGGTCTTGGCCACTGGACTTCCATAAGGCTGCCACCTGGTATTCCCAGCATTTTATTCTTTCCTGAGTTAACCCTTCCTCTGCCTTCTGAAGCCTGTCAGCAAATTCCCATTACAATGAACAGATGCCATTTAGTGGTTTTACACTGAGAATGCAAGCACAGCCCTGCAGGATCAGACCAAAGGACTATCTAGTCCATTGTTCTGCTTCCACAGGAGCTAACCAGCTCCCTTGGCCAACCGCAAGTAGGGATGCATGTGGTCCAGCAACTCATGTGCAAACTAATTGGGCATATATATAAAGTCATCAGGACTAACAGCCATTGTCCCTATGAATTTGCCCAATCAAAGCCATCTCAAGAAAGTGAATCCCTATGGGCTGGATGAAGAAGTGATTCCTTTGGTTTCAGCTGAATTTCCCACCATCAGCTTCACAGGATGATGCTGTGGGAGAGAGAGAAGCATTTCCTTCTGCACTTATTCCACACCATGTACACTTTTATCCCATCCCCACCCCTCCCTCTCCATCCTAAACTATCTCAGATGATGAAGCCTCATAGATCAGTAGCTCCAGCCCTGTGATCAGTCCCTTCCCTCCATTGTTTCTGACTTGACAATGTCCCTTTTTATGAGCAGTGATCAGAACTGTGCATGCTATTCTAAGTACGGTTACGCTATAGATTTATATAGGGCTCTGCACAATGACAGCTTTGTCTTCAGTATTTTTTCCAATTATACCTGAGACGCAGGTTGCCTTTTTCACAGCAGCTGCACACTGGAGCGACAGTTTCATCAGGCTGCCCACCACAACCCCATGATTTCGTCCTTGGTTGCTGACCACTCGCTAAGGACTCATCGCCGATACTTTTCGCCCCTCACGCATCGCATTGCGCTTGCTCACACTGAACGGCATTTGCCATTTCGATGCCCGTTCTCCCCATTCGGAGAGATCCTTCTGGAGCACTCTTCACAATCTGCTTCTGTTCTCACCAACCAACATCATTTGGCACCATCAGAACTCTGTGGTTCATTTGATGCAGTTCACCTGAGATACACACACACACACACACACACACACACACGGCTCTGTGGATTCTCCCAGCCTGATTCTGATGCACGAGGACATTCAAAGCTGCACAAATTGTTCTGGCTGCAGCAATACAATGCAATGCTGTAAAATCACACAAATGGTGATCCTACTCTCTCCATCTAAAGTGTGTGTGTGTGTGTGTGTGTGTGTGTCAGAAACTGAGCCAGCTGGTAGAAACAGAAGAGCCTTCCTATAAACCAGTCTACATTTACCCAATTTGATGCCCTTTGGACGTGTCTGGGGATGCCAACACATCTGGAAGGAGCCAGGTTGGGAAAGTAGTATTGTATCAATTATTGCATTGCATTTATATCCCTTTTTTTCTTTTGCAAGGAACTCAAGACTTACCTTGTTCTCCACTCCAATGTATCCTTACAACAACAGCTGTGTGAGGTAGGGCAGGCTGAAAGGCTGCAACTGGCCCAAAGTTCGCACATCTCTCCCTCCCTCCCTTCCCTTCTTTCCTTTCAAAAGATGTTAAAATTAAGCAAATGGTAACAAGATGCACACATTAATTTAAAAGAATAAAACCATAGTAGCAATAGCAATTGCATTGATTCAGCATAAAAGCAGTGGTGCAGAATGAAATGGAATATATGAAAACAAAGTTTAAAAGTTAAACTATTCAAATACTGGGGAAATTAAAAAGATCTCCTGGTCCCAAAAAGAACATAAAGTAGGCACCAGGCAAACCTCTTTGGGGAACAAAACTGGAACGAGGTGAATGAAGACTAAGAAACCATATCTCCCTGGTCCCCAGTCCAATACTCTAACCTTCATGCCACGTTGACTTTAAGAAGGCTCTTGTACTTTTAAGCACTTCATCAAAGGGAGAATTTTATTGGTCTTCTTCAGAGGAGAAGCAAGAAGCCTCACCAGACAGAATTTTTCCTTCTATTTAGTGGTTCGGCCCAAGGGGTAGCTCAGTTTTAGGTCCTGCTACTGTGAAATTCTATCTCTGAATTCTTTTCTAGAGTGAGAGAGAATATCTGAGTTGTTATGCCTTATTTAAAATATTTTCATCTAAATAGCAGTAATTAATCCAGTGAACACAAAGTATCAGCAACTGACTAAGCAGAACGCTTTGGATAATTTTTACGCATAATGTACCCTTATCCTGTGTATGAATGCCAAAAAATCTCAGTTTTAATGTATACAAACATTCCGCCTAAAAATCGTTTTTACAGAATGAACAAATGGAAGTAACAGCTTCCTTTAAGAGTGGAATTCTAGTTGGTCCCCCATAAGTAAAGGATTATGGTGCATTGCCTAGAAGCAAACCCTACCAAATTCATTGGGACTTACTTCTGAGTAGACATCTACAGTGTACCTGGTGAGCTGCATCCAAGGAAAAGTTCTCAGATTCCTTAGGGGAAAACTTTCTCTAAAGTGCAAACGGATGATAATCTTATTTGGGAGTAATGGGCTGATGATCACTGAATCTAATTAAATATGCATGTGGGAATGGATTGTGGGGTTAACATGCTAGATTGTGAAGCAGATTCATCAAAGACAATGAAAAGCGAGAATGAAATAATATTTGGTTTTATTGCATCATGAAGCCAATTATAATGCTTAACCCTGATTTGAAACTCCAGGAGCATTTAATAGTACAGAGTACACATTGTGAAACTTTATTTTTTGCATGTATTCAGATATTTCAGTGACATGGGAGAAACAGCTTAAGAAGCAAGTGGAAAATAGAGTATCCTGCTTTTGCAGTAGCCTTTGAAAATTTGTTGACATAAATTTAAGACAGGATTAGACTGTGACAGTACCTTTCAGTTCACTACTCAGCCTTTCAAAAAAAGTGACTTCAAGCCTTCTAAGCACAGTAAACAGTGCCATCTAGAGGATATTGTCACGTACTGCAAAAGCATTGTCAAAATTGCTTGCATCCGATCTGACAAGCAATAGAAAATCGTTCTTCAAGCAGCTTACAGCGGTAATAAGGCTGCTATCCAGATTAAACCTACGGAGAAGATCAAAGCAAGAGCAAGGGCTCTTCATTTGGCTAAAAGCCCGAGGAATGTAGGGGGAAGCTTTAAAAAATTCAGTGAGATCAGCAAAATTATTAGGTTGGTTATGCGCTGCCCTGGATGACTCACAGCAAAAAGGGCCTTGTTTTCTTTTGTTCTGGAATTCCTATAAATTGCTACAAATAGCAGAGTGGGGACATAAAGAATGACAATGGGTTTGGAAGTATAACAAAAATCCATTATTGCTGCAGAAGTTCGAAAGGACATTCCAAATTGCATTATGAATGAAATAAATGTAAAATGCACCTGATAATATTTCTTGCTTTTGAGACAACAGCTAGAAGTATCTATGGATATACATGCGTTTAAACCTGATTAAAAGCTCTATGCCACTTGGGAGCTATTGCTCAAGAGACCAGGGCATAAGTCAGAAATGGGCATCGGAACGTGTGACCTGTTACTAACGAAGATGCAAGTCCACGCTCATTGCATGGCCTTTAATGGCATGCAAACGGACATGTTCGTTTGGAGGTGTGTCCTTTTCCATGCTGCATGCACTGAATATGTATTAATATCTTATCAAAACATGAATTACAAAAACTGGATCGAAGCAACTGTTAAGAGTCAACTTTGGTCACTTGCTTTAATCTAATGATATCAACATGCTGTACTGCAAAGTGCAGTATGTATGAGGGAATTTGTTAATTAACTGCTTTTAAAAAACATAATTATATGTTCATACAATAATTGAGAGGCAAGAATGACAGTCAGTCAAAGTCCCAGAGATTCCTTTTTATACCTCAACTATAATCTTTGTTTCTAAAATCTCAGTGGTATGATGATAAACAGCCTCTTCTGTGATTTTCAGACATATTTGCATATGAAACAAGTAAATTACTTGCTACGGCGGCCTGATCGTTCATTCCCTTTGTAGTTTTATCACAAACATTCCCCGTCCTAACAATCAATTAAAGGCTGATTCATCGTTCAGCGACTGGTCGCTCCACGCATGAAGTGCCTCTTTTGAACTGCATTGTGTTTGCCCTGGTTCCAGATGCGTGCTCATCACTCATTGCCTGTCATCAAAGAAGTGGTGAGTGTGGGAAATGAGCTGTGTGTGTGTATGTGGGAGGGAGGGAGGGAGGGGCAAGGGGAGAATACAAACTCTCCCCCTGAACAAGACAGAGCCATTAGGCGGTCAGCCGTCACAACCCCTGGCAGCCAGTATTCTGACAGTCGAGAGAGACCCGGAGAAGCAGTGGAGGTGCCTGGAATGGTGCTGAACCTTGACTTAGGGTCAAGCCACACATTTCTTTAAAGACACAGCTAGGAGCTACGTGCAGAAGTCCCAACTTGCAGTAAGATCCTAACATAGAGGTACGAATCCTTCGCCCTTTTATGATCCTGGTCTTATCAGAGTCCAGCAATGTCTATTTCCAAATAAATAATCAGAACAGATGCATCATGGTCTAGGAAGGTAACTTGCACTAGAGGACTGTTGGTTCCTCTAACTTGGGATTGTTGCCAGTGACTGGCAGAAGATGTTCAGGTTTCCTCGTTCTGCTTCTTGATGGCATGGCTTAAATCTCTGACTTGCTGCATGCAATCCATGTGCCCTACCATGCAGTGACAGCTCCTCTTCTTAAATATAACTTGCAAACAGAGAGTCCTCCATAGAAGATGGGGTGCTGAAACCTTATTAACTCCATCTTACATGGGTGCAAGGGAAGCACACTTCTCCTTTGCAAACATTTCCATGTCTCTGCAGAGCTAAGGACCAGGGCATAGGGATGCTGGTGCTGCAATTCAGATGTACTGGCTAGGATTCTCGCAAGACCAAGTACCCCCACTTAGCAAACGATTGGCTCCTAAACTTACTCGTTAACTGCCCAGGTGAGGGATGATGAGGGATCTTCTAGAATTCATTTCACAGCTGGGGATGAGCCTGGACCAGATAATCAGCAAATTCTTCTAGAATCTCAGCCTAGACATAGAGAAAGGATAGAGGAGATTCCTTCCACCCCCGGGGGGTCTCCCCCACCCCCGTGTTCGTGCTAATAGCCACTGTTCCAGAAAGCAAGGGAGTTGTTCAAGGCAACAGACGATATTGCACCAGATGTCTGGGTCTCTCCGTATTGGTGCTACCAGCAGCTTTCTCCGGGTGGGCAAGAGCTGGAGGTATGCACCGGGGAAATGGTGCCAACAGCCTTCTGCAGTGCAAGGGCGACAGGAGGAGCGGGAGGGCTAGTGTAGGCATAGGAGGATGTCACCTGAGAGACCATGGGTCTTCCAAGATGCAGGAAAGTAGCTTAGTACGGGGCTTTGCCACTGAATGTCTACTTTAAAGCGCCCACCCATTCCTTTGTGCTCTGAAATGGACCAAGCCTTTTCCCATGCTGTGCCTTTACCTGGTTCCCTAGGAGATCTTTGTTCCTGTTTTCACCAAAACCCAGACTGTGTGCTTTCGGGGGAGGCTCGCAATGGGGTACACCAAGTGGTCACAGTGGCACTGATGTAACAAGCAGGCTGAACACAATTTGCTGAGCAAAGCTCACAGCTCAAGCTGTGCTCTCCCAAAGATGCAAGGGGGCTGCAAAGAAGTTCTTAAGCAGCTTTCCCCAAAGAAGCAAGTGCTCTTGGGGAGGGAGAAGGCTGTTTATTTTACCAGCTGGCTCTGCTGCACTGAACTTTGTGCCTGCAGCTTGCTTGCCCATGACTGCCGGACCACTGCAGGACTACAGCTGAAGGATCCTCACAACCCAAGCAAGCAACTGACTGCTCCCCTGCCCCGGATTGTTGGCTGTGTCTTTGGAGCAACATGTTTTGGGCTGTGGCATGATCCAAAGATGGATCCAGTCATCCAGGAGCCCTGAACTGGGACCACCAGACACTCCGGGGGATTCAGAGAACAGGGATTCTGCTGTTGGCTGTATTTATTCACTGAATCAATTGATCTGAACTCTTCCACTGGGCACCAACTATGCAATTATTTGAATGGTTCCTCTTCATCTTCTTCCGCCTCTCTTTAACTGAGTCCAGGTGCTGTGCACCTGTCGATGCGGTCTCTGGGTGCAAAATGGTTAAACAGATGATCAAATGCTTAGGGACTGAACATCTGGAAAATCATGCATCACTTCTAAAGCCGACATGTTTATCAGGAATAAGTCCTGGCAAACCAACTTTCTCTCGCTCCTTTCCTTACTGATGGAGTTACTAGCTTGGTAGATCATGGGGATGCTGTGGACATGCCATATCTTCATTTCAGCAAAGGTCGGCAAGCTTTCCCACAAGCCCTTGTTATCATGGGTCAGGCATTACTGCAGTTAGCTGGATCCACAGCTGGTTGGACAATTTTGCTCAACCAATGCTAATCGATAACATGGCACCTGTGTAGACAGAGGGCTAAAGAAGAGCACACACTGGGCTTGTCTACTTGTTTATAAATGATTTAGATGAGAGTGCAGAGAGATTTCTTATCAGATTTACAGATGGCATAAAGCTAAGATAAATAGTCAACACTATCAAAGGCAGCATCAAGATTTAGAAGGATCTGGATGGAACTGTGTGCTGGGCCAGAATCTAGCAAGATGAGATTCAACAAAGGTACAGATAAATTATTGTATTTAGGTGCACATTCACAAGCACATGCTCACACACACAATTGGAGTATAGGATGCTTTCAAATATCGGAATGACTGCCAGGCAGAAGATGGAGCAGACTTGTCTGGAGCTGCTCCAGAAGGCCAGACTGGGACCAACAGGTGCGACTTACAGGGAAGCCCAGTTCAGCTGAACATTTGGAAACACTCCGGAGAGCTGCTCAGTGGTGAAACGGGTTGTGCTGGGAAGTGGTCTGGAGGTATTTAAGCAGAGGCTGGATGGCCATCTGTTAGCGATGCTGCAGCAACGTTCTGCAGAGCTGTGCTGAGCAGGGACTTGGATGAGATGAACTCTGGGTCCCTATTACAAGTGCCTGATCTGATACGCCTCCCTGCCTGGAAGGACAGCAGATGCAGAGTGGCAGTTCAGAACAAAAACACATCTGAAAAACACATGTGAAAAGACACATCTGAGGACAAGTGATTCCACTGTATTCTGTGTAGCAGAATAAACAGGTATCCTGTTGCACTTGCCTGAGAAAGGAATGTAGCAGAAGTGTCTCCCTTACTCTGGTGGAAGCTGCTGCAAGATATTAAGGGTATTGCTTAATACTTCAGGGAACTGCTGCCAAATCCAAAGTGCTTCCAGATCAGACAGACTTACATTGATTGATTGATTGATTGATTTGGTTTTTATCCCAACCAATGAGCCCAAAGACTCCCTTAGACTTCTGCTATTTCTGCTATCAAGCTGAAAGCTGTTGGGTAAAACATGCTGACTTCTCTTTCACGCTGACTAAATATACCTGATAACATAGCTCTCCCGTTAAGGCAACTAATATGCAGCAGAGATGTCAATATAAAGATACCATTTGGAAAGATGGAGTGCCAATTGCCCATCAACTGCAGTTCTATCAGCGAGCACTTGAGCAATCCACAGATGCACCTCCAAAGTGAGACTGCATTGCATCGGAGCTGATGTGGCAGCCAAAACGTAATCTGACAAGCAGCATGGTGACTGTTTCCTACTAACAAATTAGTGTAATCATGTGTCCTGCCTTCCTTCTGTGTTTGTTCTGGCATACAGGAGCAATGCGATGACTCCAGAGCCAATCAGACAAATGGGCAGGCTGCACATTAGGTTATTAGTGTAGTGAGAGGCTGAGAATTTCGGCTCGGATCGGCTCGGCTCAGTTATGACTCTAGATTTAAGGGTCGCAGCCCGGAAAGCACTGAGAACAAAAGGAAGGCTCAGCCTTCCTTTAAATGGCAAAGTTTAACATAATTTGAACAACTGACCTGTAGGATAACCTTCTCCCCTGTGGTGAACTGGCTTGAGAAATTGGTAGTGGGTATCTATAGTTACAAAGAAATGGTTAAAAATGGAGACAGAAATAAATTGTGCTTTCTGTGTGAAACTCCATCCTATTATTGGAGAGGCCCCCATAAAAATGTTACTCAGATAGGCCGGTAAAACCTTTATTACTTGTTTAGCCATGACCTTCCTGAAAACCCATTCCAATGGTTAATGAGTCCATAATGCCAATTAAATGGTTTTTCCTGTTGAAAACATGGTATAAAATAATATCAAACAAGACAGCTACATGCTACAGGAATTTAATTATCCAAAGTTTCAGTAAATCTGTCAAGTTAACTAGTCTAAGATGAAATCTGTGACAAGATAATACTGCCTAAAAGGCAATTTTCCTTCCATTTTTTTAATAATTACAGTGACCATCCATTATGAGTCCTGACATTACCTACTTTCAACAGGAAGCTTCCATTGATGTGAGTACCAATAGCCAGGGCGGGAGAATAATAACAGCAGAGCCATCAAAACTATCAGCACGATAGCATTTCATGCTTGGCAGGATTTCTCAGTGCACCCAAAGTGGCAGAATCAAATGACAGCAAGGATTAAACACCCAATGGGCAATGGGCATCCTCGCACACCACGCCAACACATCCTGGCAATATGCCATGGCAGGTGGGTTGCTGGCAAACAGCCCACAGTGTACCAAACAGATGATCTGCCTCACTGTGTGTTGCTTGCTTCCCCTCACTCCCCGGTCCTTGGGACACTGCTGAGGGTCACTCCTTTCTCCCTTCCATAATTGTTAGCCATTTAGGCTCCCACAGCTGTTCCCTCCCTATCCTTCTCCTGCCCCCTCCCCCTCCCCTCCCTCTTCTCCTGTACTCGGGAGAGGCAGCTGTCAAACCGGCTTTGGTGATCCACATTTTGACAGCTACATAAAGACAGCTTTGAAACAGCTCCATGGCACTCTGGATGGGCTTCCTGTAGCTGACAAGCCATTTTTCATGGCCTCCGTACACACCAATTTCCATAAATATTTGAGTAAAAAATGCTGTGCGACTGTAGAACCCGTCTCCCTTCTGAGGCTGTTCTTTGAGTAGGATGTCTCTTTTCTAGAAGTTATCTGTGGCTGAATTTTTCGAAAGGTTTGCACTGTAAAAGTCTCCAACCAGATATCTCCCAAATTAACAGTATAAGACTTGTTAGCACTTTGCTTTTCTAACTCTACAATGAAAGGAACTGGAGCTTAAAATGATAAATATATGTGCTGCACAACATAAATGGTGTTTCAAGAACATGCTTGCAAATGGGCAGGTCGTCATTAATCAAAAGAAGAAAAATGGAAACAAAATGGAGGCCCAGCCTTTTCCTCAGCAGTACAGCCATGTTGAGTGCGCAGACACATTTTAATGTGTAGGCAGAAGTCTGTGCTCCAAGGAATGCTGCATCTACCTTGAAATGTGGCTCTGACTTAGAGCTGAGTTTCAGAAGTAACATGCGTACCATAGAAAGTAAAATTTTCCACAGAAGTGGGATTGCAGGTGGATTGGGTAAGAGTTCCCTCTGATGGAAGGACGACTCAAAAATTTATAATGGCATTCAACCAACTACAGTGGAATTTATAACTAAGAAAATAAAACAGGTTGAAATGGCCTGAATCAAGATATAAGGGCTTCTCTAATTCTGGTGAGTTTTCATACAGAAATAATCAGACAGAAACAGGATTAATAATTACACCATGAGGCAAATGAAGCTGAAGTTCAAACTATGTATTTGAATGTGCTTCTGAGCTGCTACAGATGACCAAAGAGGGTGAATTTGGGGATTGGTTGTTTATTTGTTCATGGTCGGCATCACCTGTTCGATTAGCCACATCGGCTCTCAAAATGGTTTAACAAATCCGGTTAGTGTCTGTTTCATCCTTCCAGAGGGTCAGGAAGGTAGTTCTTGCACAACTCCGTATCAGAATAAGCTGTAAAGTGGTCAACCACATCACATCTGTCTGTCTTCTAAACAGGGTGTAGCTGCTGACCAGCACTGTCAGGAGGTTGGACTCCATGGCCTGCTTGGACCCCTCTGACCCAACTGTTCTACGAGGGTGCTATGGAGAAAAACCAGGAAGGGCGGCCGTGCCTGTCGTGCCTTCAGTTCACAAGGAGCTGTCCCCAATTCGCTTCCCAAGGCAAAACCATTTTGCCTGGCAAGAGCAGCACCATGTGGAGAGGTAGAGGGAGTAATGCCATCATTGGAATGATCAAGCAGGAATGGCAGTGTGCCATGCAAGCTTCTGAGTTCCACAGAACTCTTCCTCAGGTAGGATGTTCAGCAGAGGGAGTGGGTAATGTACATGAGAGAAGGATGTGAAAAATGACTTGAGTATAAGTATTGAGAGAAAGATGAACAGCATTTAATTAGTCCTCAGGAAGCTTTGCCTATTGCCATTTTGATATTTAAAATCCTGCACAGGAATTGCACCTGCCTTTGAAAAAGCTTCTTCTCTCATGCATTTTTCCTTTTGATGAATATTGTGTATGAGAAAGAGAGATGTGCAACTCAAAAGCTATTGTAGTGCTGTTGTTTTGTTTTGTTCCTCCTTGGATGTTATTTTTTGTAATGGTATGACATGGCTACCTATTCTGACCAATGCACAAAAGCCTCCTTGGTGTTACGGATCATTTTAATCCCTATTAAAACCAGGAGGTGATTTCCTGTTACTGGTGTTTGAGTCACCATCCTTGTGATGCTAACTCTGTAGGAGCATGGCCTTCTGCAGGCAACCCAACCTACAAATAATGCCAGAAGTGGAAGAACCCAGAAATATACAGACACTGACACACACAAAACAAAAGTCGTGCTAGTAAATGTACGGATATCTAAATCCACGCATGGATATATAAATCTACATATGCAGGCACTGGTAAGTGGAGGGGAGGACCATCCTTGAAGACCCTCACTCATTTGATGATATAAATTACTGACTCAACTTTGAATTTCCTCTTCTGGGGCTCTGAAAAGCATAAGGCAGGTGCTTTGCGTGGTATAGATGAACAAGGTCAGTTTACACAGAGGACTACATTTTGTAAAGTGAATCTCCTTTGTTATATGCTGCCAGATTGTATTAGACTTACGGAGACCATATGAGCAAAAGCCCTCCAAAATGTTCTATCCATGCCAGTCCTTCTCAGAGCTTACAAATTCAAGGCTGTGGCTTCCTTGTACGGCAGGACCCTCCCATATCCATGGGGATAGGTTTCAAGCCACGCAGTGGATGTCTGTGACCATGGATGGTAGTGAACACTGCATTTGTAGGGGTTAAGGGTGCAGGATACCCCCCACAAAACTGGAAAAGTCATGAATATCTCTAGAGAAAATCATGAATATCTCAAGAGTCTTCATACCCACTGAAGGACAAAACACATGAACTGGTAATGAGATACAGTGTGGCATCTCCAAACAGACTGCATAGTTCCCTAGAGGTATTCACAGGTTTTCTCTAGAGATCTTTGCAGGGTTTTTTCCCCTAGAGATATTTGTGGTTTTCCCTAGAGACAGTCATGTTTTTCCCTAGAGATATTCATATTTTCCCCACTTTCATGGGACTTCTGTATATTATATCTCCAAAAATGCAGGTTAGCTTTCAGGTCATATAGTAAATGTGTGTGTGAACTGGAAAGGAATGATTAACCAATGTAGTGTGTGTGTATGGGTGCTGAACATGAAACAATGTCATGTTCTGGACTGAGAAGCTGACCAAAATCTTTCTATATGAACTCAAGGATGTAATGACAAGGGCCTTCAATGGTTTAGCTAAAAAATTAGTTCAGGCTGCAATGCTAAACACACTTAGAAGGAAATTTGCACCAGTGGACACAACGGGCCACCCGGGTTAATATGTTTGGATTGTACAATTAGAAGAACTGCTTGATTCTTGGTTTTATTTCTTGTGTATGTTGTCTTTTCATCCACCTTCCACAGAAGAGACCCATATGCCACGATCAACCAAATCCATAGAGTGGAGAACATCCCATCTTCCTGGTAGAAATGGTTGGGACATGACTCTACCATGATCCAGCTACTGATCTTCTCACCCTATAAAGCTTAAAACAGAGCTGCTGGACTTCTGTCTGCTGAGGACCAAATTCCATTCTCTTGAGCCCACATTTCAGTGGTACATGTGGCCCAAGGCAAAACGGACAGGACCAACATACCGGAAAGAGAGGCTTTTCAACCTTTTGCAATGCAGGGGACAACTGCATAACAGCCTGAAAGCATCAGATTCTCAATGTCAAGAGAAAGAGGGTAGGGCAGGGAAAAGGAAAGGGATGTGACTCTATGGGGAATTTCACGCCCTTTCACTGGGCGTGATATTCTGCACTCCTGGCTTGAATCATCCAGTGCCACTTCCTTCTCCTTGCTAAGAATGCCCCCCGCCACCCACTCCAGGTGATGTGACGGCCCAGAACTCCCAGATTAGGAATATCAGGTTTGGAATGGATATCAGCACTTTTGCTCAAGTGAGCAACAACTCAGTCTAGGTCTCCCCTCCCTACTTTTTAAATTTTTCTTGTATTAGTTGCCCAAGCCTCCATCAAAGCAATGAGGGAAAGCAAGAGCATAAAACAGAAGTGTCTTTCAAATCTATCACCAAATATGAATGAGGCAGGGTTGTAATATCTCCACAGAAGCAAGAATTTAAATTTATTTGAGGAGTCTTTGGACTACCTGTAAAACTCGGCATTTTATGAAACCTAGAATGATTGCAGCTGTAAGTTGCAACATAACACTTAAATGCCAAAAGGAAATACCAGCTGGAAATTTTTGTTTTAGGAACAGATCACTCCAGCGATATGGTTTAATTTCTGTTCAGATGAAATGAGTTGGTAACTGAAGGAGTCACATGATCTACAAGGTTTTTTAAAAAAAAAAATGTAATATTTTTATTTTTCCTCTCCCTGTGCCTCAGGCATGAGCTGTATATTAATTCTGTAAAGCAGTATTTCCTTTTTTACAGTCCACAAGCAATTGTCAGTCGGTGTTTCTGGGTACCACTCTGCCCAGGTATTTTGAGAGAAAAACACAATCTTCTCTCTATTCGCTCTTTCCGAACAATCCATATCTGTCAGTGTGTTGGTCATATTCTTCCTTCGTCATCTTTTCCACAACCTGTGAACTAACCTCCCTCTCCAGTTTAGCCTCAGGAAGGAAAATCTTGCCTTAATTTAAACTATAACACTGACAAATACATTAGTAAAAATACCAAAAGACAACCGATTGAAGTAGAAACAGGTTGAAGGCCACAAGCATGGTAGTGCAGAGGAAAATTGTAGTAGCTTAATTCAGGGGAAAGTTCAGTAGATCGAGGAAAGGTCATTTCCACTGGTGCTGTCTTGGCTTTCTAGAATGCTCCGTGACTTGCCCGGCCTGGCCGGCTGTCCCAGATGGAGCGTCCTGTTCTGGTCTGGAAGTTGGGAGCCCCTGGATTGAGCCTGGAATAGCTTGACACCTTTCACATGCTTGGTAGCACTGGATGTGACTGTAGAGAGAGGAGACACAGAATATCTGCCTACAGGAGCTGTGGTGCTCTTCCTAATGTCGACTTCCAGGTACAACACAGATGCATGCAACTACGCAACTTCTCACCTACTACACTTTGTAAATTTATTTGATTGATTGATTGATTGATTGATTTAAAACATTTGCATGCTGCCCAATTGTGCCACAGCACCTCTGGGCGGCTCACAAGCACAAGATACAAACACAATAAAAAACAATTGCTGCATATTAAAAATAAAATGTCAATAAAGTACAGGCAGAATTACAAAACAAAGGTCAAATGGCATAACTATTTTTTTAAAGAAGGTCTTCACCTGGTGCTGAAAGAGTGTGAAGAAGGTGCCAGGTGAATCTCCTTGGGGAGCATGTTCCAGATGGTCAGGAGCAGCTGCAGAAAAGGCCCTCCTTTGGCCCAGAAAGCTTCAGCCAGGGATGGTATAGAAATGAATTGCTAATGAAATTATTATTTGTAACAGTTCTGGTGAACAGAAGCTTCCAGTGTCATTTTGGAATTCGACAAATGGCCCACCCCCTGCCACTTCGCAGTTGTTCTTGGACTTTTTATTGTGGCTTTCACCTTCTTTGAGTGAATATTATATCTGATTGGATTTGATTCAATATGTGTGGCCCATGTATGACTATCTGTGCAGCAATTAAGAAGTGTATAAATGGAACAAACAAACAAATAAACAATTGTCCCAGTGCCCATAACAATTAATTCTAGATAACTGGTGACAGCAGAAAACTTATTTCCAGCTATCTTTTAATTGTTAAGCTCTTCAGAGCATGGAGACTTTTCTTTTAACCACAGATAATGTCACAGTGCTGAAGTGAAAAACATACAGGGCACGGCCCAGCCAAAGTGGAAAATGTTTAAACTCCATTGATTTCAACAGGGGAAAATTCAGCATGTATGGAATTCTTTCCTACTGAAAGCAGTGAGGCTTAAAGTGCTTAACAGTGCAGAGCTATGCATGTTTACTCAGAAGTAAGACTCGCTGTGGAATTTACTTCTAGGTGTGTGCAATCCTGGACGTTTACCTGAAATCCAAGCCTGCAATGCTGTACCTGGATTCTTAGGAATAAGTTCTGTTTAACACAGCGAGAATTACTTTTGAGTACACATAATAGGGTTGCCATGTCAGTGTACTTCAACTAATTCCTGTCTTCTTATTCGTAGGGCTGCTGAAACTGGTAATGAAATAATTTTACAAATACATAAGAACTCACTGACTGGGGCACTACAAAATACATCCAAATTGTGGGCACTGACCCCCAAAATAACAATGACAGAAGAGGTAGAATGTGCTGAAATGGGGAAAGCTACTTGAAACCGCTTGGCAGCTAAATTGCAGAATACACTGAAGGTAAGATTAATGTCAGGCTTTTATGTAATGCTGATTGTTTGTGGTCATCGTGTCCTTACTAAGGTAATGAAAGTCCCCCTGCAAATTCGGCCAAATTCATGTTAGAATACCCCTGGTAGGGTCATATTTGAGGGTCATATTTGAAAGACACTAAATCCAAAGCACTGGATTGCCATTGTTACTCTTCTTGCTTTGGTCTCCTGAAACAGGGTGAGTCAAAAGGCTGGAATAAGCAGCAGGTCCATGTGAAATCACTGGTCCCTGGCAGTGTTGTACTAGAGGCACCTTCGGAATATTACAAAATTGGTTTCCACGGCCCAGCTGCATTTTTGCAAAGAGTTCAGCCAGGTGTGGAGTTCAAATCTCTGACCTTCATGTGTTCATGCAGCATAAACAACCACAATTGTTCTGCTGAACAGAGCTCTTAGACCAAGAACTCTTAGGTCATGCTACCTCCAATGACAAAATGCATAGTTTTTGCTTTTTTTCCCTCCCCTCTCTCGTTTCTCTCCCTTTTCTCTGTGTATATTTGCTAAGGGCAGACACAAACTTTATGGCAGACAGTGCACATCATATCTGAGTAGATGTATGTGTCTAAACAAAATATATTTGAGTGTTCATTGTTAGCTGTTGGCATTCAACTACTAACAAAGGTGCAGTTTTGTTGTTTTCTTAAATGTGGCCTGCCTTAATTATTCATGAGTGTGATGGACCCTACCAGGCAATTGACCCTTTCTTGTGTGTGGAATGAAACTCATGATGACACCCCATGTCAGGGGCTAAAAATGGTTCACATATTACATGGAGAGATGTCTTCCACAGGTACATAAATGAATGGAACAGATTAGAGGTAGAGTTGGAAGGAGCCTATAAGGCCATTGAGTCTAACGTCCTGCTCCACTTCCAGCTGTAGATCAGCACATATCCAGCTTAGAAAGGTTGACTTGACATGTTAGCTCAATGTACAACCATGCAGGCAGGTAAAATAGAGTTTTGCATGGGCTTGGAATCAAACTTGGGCCTCCATGGGGCAGACGAGAATTCTACCACTGAACCATGAAGAAAAAAATGCATAATCAGACAGTGTTGTTCCAAAGAAAAGGATAATAACATCCCCACAAATCCAAGTCAGACAACAGAAGCAGGCAACTTCAAGTGGGTATGCAGTTGAGATACACCAGGAAATGGTGGCTAATGGAGGACCCTCAGAAGAGCATCCATTGTGTGGCTTTATTCAGAAGTGTCTCCCCTTCATATTCAATTCCCTTTATGCAGTTCATGCAGGGCCAAACTATCTGCTAGTGTAAATACTTACTGAGAAAGTGCATGCTATTGTTGCTTATGTGTTTCCTTCTGCATGTCTTATATATGTAAACCAAAAGAACATAAAGGTTGAATACTCTCGCTTACACAGGAAATTTAGTCTGCAAAGGCTGCCCTGAACTTTCCACCAAACAGAGGACTTCCCACAGCACACTCTTGTTTTCAAGAAGGCTGGAGCTACAATGACTCCACTTTCCTTGAGAAGCACAGATGATTCTCACCATTTGTCTTGGCTGATGACCTTCTAGAAGAACTGTAACAATGAGGCCATATTTTAAACAAAATGATGCATATTTTCTTGCAAGGCGTCATAATTCTGATCATTCTGGGATGGGTTTACTAAGGACCTTACATTTAAGAGGTGGTGGGACAAGACTTGCCAACCAGAAATTATCCAGTATTAGCCACATTAATGCAAGTTACCTGGATTACTTAAAAGTGGTCCATCCACATGAATGGCTCTCAGGTAGTTTAAGGGTCCTCAAGTCTTCAAAAAGTAGGCACCTGTCTTGGGGTAAGCTACTGAGCCTATTTAATTCTGCTAGGAACCATTCACCGATTTAGGTACCCTTCTGCCATAAATTAATTATTAGGAGGAGCAAGCTAGTGCAAGAAAGATACTTAATGGCAATCCATATAATTTCAAAGCAAACATATGAAAAACAGAACAAAAGGCCAGGGAAGAGTCAGAATTCTTTAGCGTTGTTGTGGAATAGCTGCCTCTACTCTATCCATTCCTTCATTTATTTATTGCATTTTTATACCACTCAGCAACGGAAGCGCTCTGCTTATGTGCAGTCAGTTAAGCTTCCTTATCTCCGTGATTCCATATGGAACAACACTTCCTGAGGAACATGGTCTTCACAGGACCAACTAGTTGAATGTACACAATGCTTGCATTGTCAGGGAATGTTCCCCCTGTGAACACATGAATGCCCCCTTCCTGCAGAAGGGCTTCCCTTTGAATTGCAGTTCCTGATCTGTGAGCAAAGGATTTTTCAAGTCCTGTTCCTGACAAATAGCTGGATTGTTCACTTTCCTATACTCACAGTAAATTACTGTTAAATGTTCATTTGCAAAGAAAATGTAATAGAGCAGATACGATGTTGAAAATGCTGATGTGTATCTTGCTGGAACCAGAATCTGACTTGACATAAAAGGCCACATTTTACCCTTCCAACTGGAAGAATGCCATCGCAGCTGGCTACCTTTTCTATTAAAATGGCCAACGTTTCCTTAATGAGACTGACATATAGACCATGGCCTTTCTTTGTTTCCAAGGTACAGACCGCCCTCGTGGAAACTGGCCACCATTTAACTAATGCTTTTGTCACAAAACCTTTCATCCATTGCATCTGCTAATGTGTGATATGGCCTCTTGATGTTTCTGAAAAATTAGAAAATAGTAAAGCACCTGTGGGACCCTTGCCAACAATTCACACATGGCAATCCCATTAAACTCTGAAGTGTGCTTTGAAAGATGTTTGTTTCCTGCCATAGAGAATTTAACCATTTTGATGAACTGAGAATGCAGAACGACTATTAGGCATGTGATGGAAAAGGTATGATTTGTTAACATTGCTGGCACATCTGAAAACTGCCCTTCCTAGCTGATCATGGTGGTTGTATCAAAAGTGAGCAAGTGCTCATCCAGATGACCAATGCTAAAGTCACCGCATTTGTTGACTTTGGCATAATTATGACCATGACAACAATTTCATAGTCAACTTTCTCTTTAAAAGGGAGCCAGTGTGAGTTATTATAAAATTATTAAAATGCACAAGATGTAAAACCAGTGTGAGAGGCAGTGTGGTGTAGTGGTTAAGAGCATGGGACTGGGACTCAGGCGATCTGGGTTCTAGTCCTGCTCAGCCATGGAGCCAACTGGGTGACTTTAGGCCAGTCACAGACTCTCAGCCCAGCCTACCTCACAGGGTTGTTGTTGTGGGGATAAGATGGAGGAGGAGAATGATGTAAACTGCCTTGAGCCCTTTGCAGGAAAAAGGCAGGATATAAATAAAAATAAAATTAAATTAAAAAAACTACTACAAACCAATTTGAATTAAACCTACCCAAACAAAATAAAATAAAATGTTTATGTATTAATTAAAAGCTTTTCTAACCTGTCCACTGCAAGCGTCTCAGGACAGCTTACACACATCAGTATGGGATGGAACCAAAGGAACTGATGCATAAAAACCTACCATATGCCTTCAAAGGCCTGGGGTTGGAGGAAAGTAACCTGGCATTGAAAAGATGACTGTTGAAGGCAGGCATCAACTTTCTAAAGAAAAATTCACAATCTATCGAAAACGTTTTCCTGGGTGTTGTCATCTGCCAAACCTTCCTTGAAGAAGACACTCTGAGAGGGCTCCAAGCACTGCGACTAAAGCAGCTGTGTCTCATTGAATAGCACGTTGAGTCTTGTGTCCTTATCATTCTCAGTCCATAATCCCCGACTGACAAGGATCATTCTAGGGAGGAGAAAACCCTAACTGGAAAAAGAATGTATTACACTAGCAGCAGTGAGGAATACTAAAGGACATACATGGGCATGAACATGCGTGGGGGAGAAATTGTGGACATGAGCAGAAGACTTGCCATGAAATATCCAGCCCAGCTCTATTTGGGCCTAAAAAATCTAAATGTATCATTTATTATTATTGCTAGTAAGGTTTTAAAGTCAGGATAATTAGAAAGGCCCATCAAGTGTTGCATGAGAGACTTACTTGCAATTCTGTTGACTTGTTTCTACACAAAGCTTTCCTAGAAATACAGTATGTTAGCATGTCTTTTTGTCTTCCTTAAGTCATTTCTAGCTGTAATAGAAAACAACTTATGTAACTTCTGATATTATTCATCATATTGGCACTTTATATGACAAGTAAAGAAATAACCATCAACGTTTCCACTAGCAAATTCAGACTCTTCCATCCATTTCTTGCTATCAGACTAATGGTCTACAGTTGCAGCAGAATGAAGTGATACTGTGGTGTGGCAGTAGACGGATCACTTCAAATTACAGGTGGGAGATACTATTTTCAATGTTCCCCATAGAAAAAACACATGTTGCAAGCACACCAGGGAGAAAAGAGTCTGGACTACCTTATTCTTTGTTTTGCTAGATTTCTATTTTCAGGCACTGGGGGGAAACATGCAAGGGGACATTAAAACATGATCTGAAGTTCTAGGGGCCATTCTAGTCCTTCAAGGTTCTTTCCCATCATTCTCACCTGAATCTGGTGGTCTACCTGCTAATATAGAATTAAGAATCTAAGAATGGAATAGATTTAAGAATCTAAGAATGGAGGAGGTAACCAAACCAAACCAAACCAAAAATGTGATGAGGAGTTAAGTCAGAACTGTTCCTTGTGTCTATCATAGGCATTAAGAGTGGTCATAGGCATTGGCTAGGCCTAATTATGGCTTTAGAGATTCAGAGAAGGTAGCATTCTTGACATAAGGATGCTTTTACACCTTTTTGCTGTGGTAATTGGGATAGCTGTGTCTTCTGTCATCATCTCTTTCCTCATCAGCCTGGAAGGTGGGCTAGCCTGCATCTACTGACAACCTCTGAAACAGGGCAAGAAAAACTCTACACAGTCCATGCGAGGCTTGCGAGAACAAACAAAGACATTGTTCTTTGGCTTTCCCCCTAGAGCCAGGAACACACAAAGGGATTAGTGCTTTGGGACCACCATCTGACATATCAAGGAGCCCTGTAACACACTCCTATATTTAATCCATATCATACCTTACACAGGCGATTTGATTTCTTCCTCACCATGCATGAATCTGAGGCTGAGTGCCTTCTCAGATTCAGTCTCCTGAGACACCTTCAGGATATCTAAACTGGAAAATTATGGTTTGAGGGTGATATTTGCTGATACAAACTCTATTATCTCTGGTGTTCTATTAGGAATGGACCATTGACATATGCAAGTTACCTTTTGCTTGAATCAGCCCTTATATCATGGGAAATCCTTATCAGTATGGGAAGTCCCTATAAGCCTCTGCAATATATATAAATCAAGATGAATTCAAGCAAACAGGTAGTGCTTCCCTGTGTGTGTCAGTTTATGTGTCTTTCTGTCTCTGTATACCTATCTATATCTACTGATGAATAGATTGGAAATGGCGGGGGGGGGCAGTGCTTTTAGATTTAATTTATAAGAAGGAAATTTCCAGTGCAATTGCATTTGATCTCAAAAGAAGAAAGTTCTGTAGAAGGAGGGAACTGGCAGAGAGGAATTTGAGAGTCAAGAGTGTTAAATCCCTTCAAAACACTTAGAGGTGTTTCAAAACTGCACTAATAGATGCTCTGCTAGAAAGTATACCAAGGTTAGGCGAGGCAGAACCAAGTCCAAGAAGTCAGCAGTGTCAAGTCCCAGTTGACCAGCAGTGACAAGGAAGCTGTGAGAGAAAAGACGACCTGCTTCAGCGGATGGAAGTGCGGGTGAGGGGACACAAACTGGCACAAAGGAAATGCAGGCAGACAATAAGAGGTTCCCTCCACCACCAAGAAGGACCCTTTTTGAGCAGCTTATTGCCAGCAGCATCAAGATAACAATGCACTCATAACAGAAGTGGAAAACCAGCTAGAGGGGATCACTGGTGACAATGCCAGCAGAACAGTATGGAAAGAGGTTAAAGAGATTAGGGTGAAACTGAATGGATTATTTTTCCCTGCAAAAGATACAGGCAGATACCCGTAGCAGAACTGAAGTCTGCAGAATTGAGGTAAGTTGTGGTGACAAAAGATGAAGGCCTTAATGTTAATAACAAATAGAAAATGAATAAATCACCAGGACCCAATGGGATCCAAGCTCCTTAACGAATTCAAATATGAAATTGCTGATTTATTAACAAAAATGTTTAACATGCTCCTAACAAAAACCTCAGTTCCAGGTACTGGAGGATAGCCAATGTAACAGCTTTTTTGTTTTTTGTTTTTTAAGAGGTCCTGACAAGTTTCAAGAAATTACACGCTGGTTAGCTTAATTTCTGTTCTGGTTCAATACTTGCAGAAAGACATATTCTGCTGCAACAACAACAACAACAATGATGTAGCTTCATGTCCTCTCTGAATAATGTTTTAGAGTTCTTTGAGAAAATCAATAAAGTTGTGGACCGGGGTGATCCAGTAGATTCTAGTACCAAGGTTTCTGATTTTGATAAAATCCCTCTCCAAAGTCTCCTGAGTAAATTAAGCAGTCATGGAAGAAGAGGAAATGTTCTTTTATGGATAAGTAACTGGTTAAATCACAACACATTGTGGCAAGTTCTTAAAGAGATGGGAGTCCCAGACCATCTTATTTGTCTCTTGAGAAACCTATATGCAGGTCAAGAAGCAACAGTGAGAACTGGACACGGAACCACTGATTGGTTCAAAATTGAGAAAGGAGTTCGGCAGGGCTGTATACTGTCACCCTGCCTATTTAACTTATATGCAGAGCACATCATGAGAAAGGCAGGGCTAGATGAATCACCAGTTGGAATCAAGATTGCTGGGAGAAATATCAACAACCTCAGATATGCAGATGATACCACTCTCATGGCAGAAAGTGAAGAGGAACTAAAGAGCCTCTTGATGCAGGTGAAGTGCAAAAGTTGGCTTGAAACTCAACATTAAGAAAACTAAGATCATGGCATCCGGTCCTCTCACTTCCTGGCAAATAGATGGGGAAGAAATGGAGGTAGTGACAGATTTTATTTTCCTGGGCTCCAAGATCACCGCAAACGGGGACTGCAGCCAAGAAATTAAAAAACACTTGCTCCTGGGGAGGAAAGCTATGGCAAATCTAAACAGCATACTAAAGAGCAGAGACGTCACCCTGCCAACAAAAGTGTGTATAGTCAAGGCTATGGTTCTCCCAGTTGCAATGTATGGCTGTGAAAGCTGGACCATAAGGAAGGCTGAGTGCAAAAGGATTGAGGCCCTTGAATTGTGGTGCTGGAGGAGACTCCTGCAAGTCCCTTGGACCACAAGGTGATCAAACCAGTCAGTCCTACAGGAGATCAACCTGACTGCTCTTTAGAAGGTCAGATCCTGAAGATGAAACTCAAATACTTTGGCCACCTAATAAGAAGGAAGGACTCCCTGGAGAAGAGCCTAATACTGGGAACAATAGATGGCAAAAAGAAGAAGGAGACAGCAGAGGATGAGGTGGCTAGATGGAATCACTGAAGCAATTGGTGTGAGCTTAAGTGGACTCCGAGGGATGGTGGAGGACAGGAAGGCCTGGAAGAGTGTTGTCCATGGGGTCGCAATGGGTCAGATGTGACTTTGTGACTAACAACAACAACAGCAACTGGTTAAAGAACAGAAAACAGAAAGTGGAAATAAATGTTTTATTCTCCCAATGGTGGCATGTAACCAATGGGATTCCATAGGAAACTTTGGTTGTGGGGTGGTATAGAAAAAGACAGATAGATAGATGGATAGATGAAGGGAGCATGCAAGTAACTTTTAGATTCCTTATGGTACGGATGGTCTCACACATTCTGCCATTAGCTTTTAATAGGAGGCCTCCTGTTTGGCTTTTTGCCTAACTCCCTTGAGCCCTGTAAAATCTTCCTACTAGCAATGAAATGCAATTTTACTTCATCACCTTTGCAATAATCTGGGATTTAACTGACCTTATCTGCTGCAAAGTTTCTTATTCTAAAATAAAGAAATGCATGAAAGCAAAGTCCTTTTTTTGCTGATAATATGAGAGAGAGAGAGAGAGAGAGAGAGAGAGAGAGAGAGAGAGAGAGAGAGAGAGAGAGAGAGAGAGAATGATAGAAATGCTGAATCACTCTAACCAACAAATCAAATACCTAGCCATTTTAGCCAACCGGTAATACATTTTTAAACCAAAAGGTATTTTTTTCAAGGGAGAGATGAGGAATTCCCCCAAAGACTTGGTAACTGCAAGTTAGGAAGCACTGCTTCTGGAGAGAAGAGATCACAACAACTTCTGGAACATTGCAACAACTTCTGCATATTATATGCAACTCATTCTTCTCCTTTGTCCTCTTCTTTGTTGATATATTTCCTTTTAAAAAGCTAATTTGTAAGAAGCCACTAAGTTGTCCTTGTCACCAGCTGAATTTTGAGAAAAGACAGACAAGAAACAGGTCAGGGCTTTAGGATGAATGAACTGGCACGGAGCCGGGCATCAATAAACATGTCAGAGATCCCAAATACATTTCAGGTGAAATTTCCCATTCTGAAATTTTCCTCATTCCTGCTGACTTAACACCAGACAGACCTAAGAAAGCATTGTACATCCAAAGCAAACCTTCAGTCTGACATGAAGTTTTGGGGGCTATTCCAGTGAAGGAATAAGCATCATCATTGAAAGTTTGACCCTGAATGCCTGCAGAATTAGCAAGTGCAACTCTTCCAATAAGGATTAGTTTCTGTTTTGGTGCCATATACATTATTCCGCCTCCTCAAAAGGCCTTTCCTTGAAATGCACAAGGATTTCTAGCTTGAACTGCAGATAATTACAGTAAGGCTTTGGAGCTAGTGTGGTTCTGAATATGCAAAGGAATTTGGGATTTGTTTGTTGGAAAAATAGGTGGATTGCCATCCTTTAATGCATAATTGAGGGTTTGCAATGATATTCATAGCATTTTATTATCTTGCATAGAAATCTTTTGCAGCAATGTGCCTCAAACACAGAAACTGTTTTTAAATTGATATAATTAGGCTGCTCAGCATTAACAGTTAATTATTGCATTAATAAATAGCTATTACTCTCCTTCTACTCCCAGCCATGCCAAAATGGTATGATTATGCATGCGTTGCTTCTGGGCAATGCAACTGTCCTTAAAGGAAATCATTACAATGTAAATGAAATGGGGACATCCTGGTTAGGGAGGGCCGGAGGGCAGCTATAGCATATACTAAACAGAAACTGCAATTTGCCCAAATCACATCTTTCCAGTAATTTCACATCACTTGGCTATATCTGCTTTGTTTCAGGGAAAAAAGTTAATTTGTGCACTGCAATTTTACAAGGACATCACTCACCCAAGGACAAAAAAGCAAGTGTAACTTAAGAGCTTCTAATGGCTACAGCGGGGCTGTCAACCTTCTCCAGGTTTTATTATTTTTTAAAGTTCATAACTTTTTTTAAAAAAATATTTATTTATTTATTCTTGATTTATATCCTGCCTTTTCCCCTCAAAGGGCTCAAGGCAGCTTACACCATTCTCTTCCTCCATCTTACCCCCACAACAACAACCCTGTGAGGCAGGCTGGGCTGAGAGTCTGTGACTGGCCCAAAGTCACCCAGTTGGCTCCACGGCTGAGCGGGGACTCGAACCCAGATCATCTGAGTCCCAGTCCCGCGCTCTTCACCACTACGCCACACTGGCTCTCACCACTTTAATTTCACTATCATTGGCTTTATTATTTAAAGTATTAATAATAAAGTATTAATAATGAAGTATTATTATTAAACTTTAAAAAATTATTTAAAGTTTTATTATTTTTTAAAGTTAAGGAGATACTGATAGATGCAGGTCGGTCCTGGTTAAAGCTTCTCTTTGACTTTGGCAGGGGTTGGTCAATGAATGAAAAGCTGTTGTTGTGATGTGTGTGTAAAGTCATCGCCAACCTATGGTATCCTTATGAGTGACAGCTACCTGAGGTGACCTATGTGCTGTTCAGCTCTTTAAATTCCAGGCTGTTGCTTCCTTTATCTAGTCAAACCATTCGCATTTCAGAATGATAACATAGGGATAATTATGGGGTCATGTAAACTAGCTGATTTTGGATGTTCGGCACCCACCCACTGTCAGGGCAAAAACTGGCTACAAAGCTTTCACCAACTTGGTTCATGCAGCTAGCATGCCAAGAGACCTTGGAAAAGGAAATGCTGAAATTGCCAGGAATGTGGTAAATGTTAAGAAATATAACTAATATAGCTTCCCCATAGATTTGTCTTTAATGCTATTATTGGACTGTGTGGAGGGTGATGTGAAATGTTTTTGAATGGATTGTTGAGACTGATGTTGCGCGTTCCTGTGTGTGTTTCACTCTTGACTGCATACACCCACAGGCCACCACAAATTCAAAAGAAGCTAGAGTAAATAAGCTAGAGTAAAAATAGAGAGCAATGTCATGTTTTTTCAAAAACGTTTAGCACCCAGGGCAAACTTTGCAACTTGGGTCATAATATATGCATTGTTGCCTGCAAGCAATATGCAAATTGTGTCCAGAAAAGGACTATCTGATGAAGAATTGAGCATATGATGAAGATATCTGTAGCTTGGAGACTTCTACAGTGGTCAACAGAGTAGATAATGTTTGATATCTTCAATTCATTGGTGGGTGCGAGTCATCAGTGAGTTGCGATATCGCAGTATCTCCCATCTAAATCAGCACAGGTCCTACACTGGAAATGTGGGACTGCAAAAGATCTTAAAGGGGAAACTGTGAGAACTGCAAAGTAATACATCAGATCAAATGTTGCTTTGTATATTGGAGAGCCCATTGAATCTGACATTTGAGTAATAGAAGGCAAGTTGTGGCACTGAAAATATAGATGGACCTTTGTCTAAATAACATTTTAACACTGCTTGAACAAATGGAAAGTAAAACTGATCTGTGCTGATCTGTGTAGAGTTTGCCCAGGAGCTTTAGGCTGGAATTTGCAGCTGTTCTGGTAAACATTTTTTAGGAAGTTTAAGTCCTTCATAGACGATAACTTCAGCCAATGTAGGGTAATAGCAGTAGCAACAGTTTGAGCACGTGCTTCGATAGAGAGTACTCCTTTTTCTGACTAACAAAGGGACAGGTGTACCTTGGGGGACAGCTGGCAGAGATCTCAGTGGGGAGTTTTGAAGTTTTTCTAGGATAAACACATTGGTGTACCCTCTTATTTCTGAACCATACAGAAGTTTGGGGATTATTTTCCCTCGTTCAATGGGTATGCTATCCAATTTCCAGACACAGGTTTTTCTCTTGCCAAAGACACATTCTTTTGCTTTTATGCAATGTATTATTTGGTGTTCTTTTGAAAAGAACATACTCAACCTACTCTGTGGCCTTCTCATCTCAATCAATGCAGTAGAGATAACAACAATGTCATCAGCATATAAAAGAATTGAGAACCTGACATTCAGAACTGATACTGGGGGAAAACCCACGTCACCCAGCTTTTGAATAATGCTATCAATATCGAAATTGAAATGGGGCAAATACTTGCCAAACATTTCTTGCAGTTGGTGTGTTTCTGAGAGAAGGCCAGGAGCCCCAGATCTGCCCTTAAGGGAGGTGTTAGAGTGGAGCACTTCTGACAGAAGGAGCAACCTACCCTTGATATTTGTTGCAGGTAACTTTTCCCATAGGTGTCCCCTGTTTATGAGATCCAAGGCAGAACTGAAATCTACAGAGATGCAAACCACTGCTTTCTATCATCTTGAGCGCATTTTTAACTCAGATTGTGGAGAACAAAGCATCGGCCTACTGTAGATTTTCCCATAGCAAATGCCATCACTGGATATTTATTTATTTATTTATTTATTTATTTAAAACATTTCTATGCTGCCCCCATTGCAACAAAGCCTCGGGGTGGGTCACAACTTCCATAAAAATACAATCAATAATTTAAAAACTGGTACCATCTCGGCTATATATTAAAATCTATAAATACAATAATAATAAATTAACAATTAAAATAACTTTTAAATAAAAAGGTCTTTGCCGGAAGGAAGGAAGGAAGGAAGGAAGGAAGGAAGGAAGGAAGGAAGGATATTCTCCACAACACCAACTGATACAGAAATTTTGGAAAATATGGGACTAAAGAGAGGTTGCTGTTTGGTGTGGCGTGGTGTAGTTTGGCTTGGTGGTCACCACACCACCGCCATGGTTTTTCAGTCTGCTCCAGATCTAAAGTGGTCTATTCAGAGTAAATAGATATGATACCTTAATTACTGAAGGAGCATTTGTTGACTGCAGCAGAATGTGGCTTACCTATTTATGATTTTGCAGTTGGGAAGGGTTTTAATCTATACCAAGTCTATACCAAGTGATCTATACCAAGTGAGTCACAGACTTTCATAGCATAAAAAAGATGGTAATGGTGGACACCAAATGGACAGCTGAAGGAGGGGATTAGGCAGGGTTGGGAGCAGAGTATTGCACCCAGGATCAGACCGAGTATGTCTCTGAACACCAGTTGCTGGGAACACGAGCAGTAAAAACAAGTGTTTGGTCTGATCTAGCACAGGTCTTCTTATGCTCTTATCTATGCCAGGTTTCTCCTTCTCCTTTTTCCTTTGACTTTTGTTTTTCCTTGCTGTGGTCAAACTGCTGGGATTCAAAAGTCTTTGGAGATGCACTACAAATCACTCAGAGATCTATTAGCAAAGCACAAGCTCATAGCTTTTGTTCATCTGTGTGATATGGGCTTGTCCTAAGTTTTCCACTCTCTTTGGAGAGAACATTCATAAATTAGAAACATTTCTTTACATGAGTGCTGTTAAGGAAACATTCATCTGATGACATAATCTAATTCACTGGAGCGTGTCAGATTAGACAAAACTTCATTCTAGGAGGTTTGCCAGTCTCCAATATTTTATAAATGGGACTTTAAAAATACTATTCTCATTCATTGTTGTCTGCATTTACAAGTAGGGCTACAAGAAATGCTGCATTATCTACATATTCTGCAATGAAAGTGCAAAACACTATTTTCCTTTTGCGTCATATTTTCAAACTCTGAAAATGATTTAGGTTGTTTCATTTTGCTTAATCTCTTTGTTTTCAGTTGAAATGTAGAGTTTGAAATCTCAATACTATTCTTTGATTGAGAATTAATGAATGCTTTGCACAGCCTTAATTTGATCTTTAGTTTTAAGTGTCTGACTCATGTTAAACCCAAAGTTTTTTAAAAAAGTGTGTGGGTGTTTGGCATTTTTAAATTAATCAGTCTACAGCTGAGGGTTAATTTTATTAATGGGTAGCTTTACAGTCCCTCCATACTGCTCTGGAATTCTTGTACCAAAACACACAAAAAGAGAAAGAAAGAGACAGTCCAAATATGGTTGGATTTTTTGGCTTTAGAAATGCACTTTTAAATGAAGAAAATAGACAGGCCTCTCAAAAAAATTGCACTATCTGTATTGTGAATTAAATGACAGATTCGCAAAATTTCTCTCTTATCTTCAGATCTTTTCCATGGTATCCTCAAAACATGTAGCATGAGGTTTTGAGAGATCCTGAAGAAAGTCATCCACTTTATGTGTCCAGCAGTGCTTTGGAATAGTAATATGTCAGAACTGTTTTTCCATTTGTGACTCACTCAAAAATGTCCCGTCTGCAATATCAAATGTGAATTTCCTTCAAAAATGTTTGCAAATTCCCAAACTTTGTTCACATACAAAACAACTACAAAATGTGTATTTTTATCAACATTTGCACACTTTCAACCAACCATGTTTCAGTCTATGGGGGAACAATTGTGCAAATCTAGGAATTGATTGCACAACTTTCACATTCAATGGCTATTCATTTTCAGAGGTTCCCATTTTTTTCCAAAACAAGCAATGCTAGCCAAAGATAATATACCCATATTTTAAGCCATTTTGGTGGTGTGTGTGAATATACCAACATGCATTGGGAGCCCTTTCCTAGAACACATAGATGTTGGGAAGTGTTTTTGTGATGAATGTTAGAACAGCAGTGGAGTTCGACTACAGAATCCCACAATACTCTTCACACAATTTCCCCCCCTCCCCTCTCTGTTGCCTTCATATGATCTCCCCTATAGACATTGTCACTAACTACTGAGGATGCTCAGCCTTAACTGGGCTGGATATTTTTGGTACAGGTAATCTCTATCCTTTGAAAGTCCATGAGATGCTGATCTTCTTATTTCTCAGTGGCCCCAATTAGGTGGCATTTCTATTAGTACTTACCACCTGAATTTGCTATTAAAAGGAGTGGTGTTATTGAGGTTTAATGGTGGGTATAATTTAACTGTCAGTCTACTTTACAAAGAAACATTAGAGGAAGTTAAGTAGCAAGTGGAATTATCTAGATTTTGAGCCTGTAGTTTAGAGTGTACTTTAATTCTTGTTAATATGTAGTCAGAAATGTATACACACACATAGTGTGCGTTTGACTTACAGTGGAAGCAACATGAATGCATTTCCCATAGGTATGTACGTTTAAGGCATTGTCGTGGCCCAGGATTAAGAGTCCTTGAAGACTGAAGCCTTCGGTGTCAGTTGCAACACTTGCTAAAATATAGGTTTGTCCCTGCAGCTTTTACAGCTTCAGAGTCTCTGATCAGTCAGACTTATCCACAGTCCATGTTTTTAAATGTCTACTATTGGTGAATTAATTTGATACTTTGACTCTAAAAGAGAAATGAAATACACAATTGGAGTGTCCTATTTAGACCAAAAAAATCAATTCCCAATTTGGAATCTATACCTGAGGTTTAACAGACCTCAGATTTCTTATTCAAGGGTATGTCTAAGTTGTCTAACTGCTGGAGGTATGCTAATGCCTCCTTTAATCAAATGACTTTGAAATGTCCACTAGTTGCCTCTTTTGGGGTGGAAGTTGTAAAATGGATAAACTTTTCATTAGAATGCTCTTTGATAATTTGTGACATATATGTGACATATAAACTGAAGCTCAATCCAGACAAGACGGAGGTCCTGTTGGTGGGCGGATCTGGCTACAGTGCAGGGGACTTGACCCTAGTCTTGAATGGGGTTGCACTCCCTCTGAAAGACGGGGTCCGCAGCTTGGGAGTGCTCCTCGACCCGGAGCTGACCTTGACTGCTCAAGTGTCAGCAGTGGCGAGGAGCGCCTTCCAACAGCTTCGGCTGATACATCAGCTGCGTCCCTTCCTGGAGTTCGATTGCCTGACGACAGTGACACATGCGTTGGTGACTTCCCGGTTGGATTATTGTAACGCGCTCTACGTGGGGCTTCCCTTGAAGACGGTCCGGATACTTCAATTGGTGCAGAATAGAGCTGCCAGGGTGCTGACGGGGACTGGGCGTGGTTCTCATATCACCCCAGTTCTCCGTCAGCTCCACTGGCTCCCCATTGAAGTCCGGGCCCAATTCAAGGTGCTGGTTCTTACCTATAAGGCCCTAAACGGCTTAGGCCCTGGTTACCTAAAGGAGCGCCTGCGACCATATATGCCCTCCCGCCCCCTACGATCAGCGACGGAGGCTCTCCTCCGGGAACCCTCCGTGCGTGAGATTAGGAGGGTGAGTACCCGGAGGAGGGCTTTCTCAGCGGTGGCGCCCCATTTATGGAATGCGCTCCCCAGAGAGGCTCGCCTGGCGCCGTCGTTATTTGCTTTTCGGCGCCAGGTGAAGACCTTTTTATTTAAGCAATATTTTAATTAATATTATTGTTTAATTTAGGTTTTTGTTTTGGTTTTAGTTTATGTTTAACTTATGTTTAATTTATGTTTAATTAATTTATGTTTAATGTTTAATTTATGTTTAATAGGTTTAATTTATAATTCTGTTCATGTTTTATATTATAACCTGAGATGGGCCAGTTTTTAATTTTGCTATATGTTTTTAATAATGTACCATGTTGTGAGCCGCCCCGAGGCTATTGCAAGGGGCGGCATATAAATTTTTAAATAAAATAAATAAATAAAATATGTTATTTTGAATTACCTACCTGTTACTCAGACATTAACATTTTGTCAACACAAATTGATTTTCCATGCCATTCTGATACCTAAAAACTAATATGATAACCCTAGAAAAATAAAAGTTCACCTCCTCTAATACAATGGATTGAGCATAATTGAGTGAATGAACTAGAGATACCATTCTCAGATGACATATGCAAATATTTGGTCTGTCTTTGTTGAAGCTTATTTATAATTGATATATTTTGATTGATGATGTTATTAGATATCTACACAGCACCAATTGTTAATTTTACAGGGCTTATGTTTCTGTTTCATTTATTTAGATTTTGGTTTTGGTGAAAGTCACAGTTTAAAAATGTAGACTCAGAAGAGGAAGGGAGCAAAGAAATAGCTACTTTATGGGTATGGTTTGAAGTTTGAGAAGGGGTTGACAGGAAATAGCAATAGTGTATATGTGTATTTGTGTAAATGAATAGCTGTTATCTGTGTCAGAGCAAAGTTGTTGGTGACATCCATTATCACAAGCTGTTATTGCGACTTGCAAGCCTATCATTTCATGCTAGCACAGGGAACTCTGTCCTCTGTGCAGCCCTCTTCTTGTGTTTGCCTGGAAAGGGTGATAATCAAATCTTGTGCTGAGGGTTATGGTTGGCACATGGGGGATCAGGAACTTATGATTAGAAGGGCAGGCTCGCCTGCAAAAGATGTCAGTTGAACAGAGTGCAGATCATCTGTTTCAAACAGAAAGCAGGCCCCTGACAGCAGAGCAACAATCACAGTAATGCCAGCATCGCACTTAAATGATAGAGTGTTGGGTGCCTATGGAGAAGCACAACCTGGTCTCAGACTCCTAAAAGGAATGCAGGGACACCCTATCAGATTCCCGGGAAGTGCTGAGATTTCATCATATGTGTGAATGGACAGTGGGGAGAATTGCACACAGTAACTTTGCGAAAGGAGTACATTGTAAAACAATTTTTGTGGCTACTTTTTAGGCTTGGCAGCCATTATAGGGCTATTACCAACCAAATGTTAACACCCCCAAGTCGTTGTTTTTAAAGCAAAAGCAAATGCTTTGGCCTTCATGGAAGAGGGGAGTCTGAAGGCAGGGCGTTACGCTGCTCAGCAAGGCATGGCGAAAAGCTTTTGTCAGCGGATGAAGGCCTACGGGGGCATGAACATCTGCTGAAGTAGCTGATGTGATGAGACAAGTGCACAGCTTAACACTGTTGGCATAACATTTGTAGGGAGCCATACACTCCCAGTGAGCCTGAATAGAGGGCTTGAAGATCTTACTCTATGAGGAAGTAGAATATACTTTATTTATTTATCTATTTATTTAAGATATTTGTATGCCGTCCTTTGCGAGAGTCTCAGGATGGCCTACACAAATAAAATTCCAAAATACATAACAAATAACGAATATAATAACATAATGGTGGTCCTCTGCCAGCTACACTGGCTTCTGGTTGAAGTCTGGGCTCGTTTCAAAGTGCTGGTTTTAACCTATAAAGCCCCGAACAGCTTGGGACCGGGATACCTGAAGGAGCACCTCTTCCCTTACATGCCCTCATGGCCCTTAAGATTTGCCGGAGTGGCTCTGCTTAGGGAACCCTCCCTGAAGGAGATAAAAAGAACGTATCGCTGGAGCAGGGCCTTCTCGGTGGTGACACCCAGATTGTGGAATGTGCTCCCTGGAGAGGTGTGCCCGGTGCCAAGTTTATATTCTTTTTGGCACCAGGTCAGAACCTTTTTATTTAATCATTATTTTAAAAACTAATATTTTATTGTTTTGAACAGTCACTTTGATTTTGTCTTTTATGTAAATTTTTATTGCATTATGTTATTTATATATGTGATTTTATTGTATTTCAATTTTAAGTATTGTGAGCCGTCCTATGATGCTGAGGCATAAGGGACGGTATACAAAAATTTTAAATACATAAATAAAAATAAAAATGTCTGTATTACTAAAGGAGTAGAAGGTATCAAAGTGGCATATTAGGGACTCTTAAGAACGGCTGTCTGAATTTTCTTAGCTTCCTTCCTCTTCCCCACCACATTTTGCTTTCGTGCCATGCCTTTTTGGGTTACAAGAGAGAGGACAACGATGCCCTTGTTTTATAGTTCTGGAATCCTTCTGAATGAGGAGTAGTGTTCAAATGCAATGCATGCATCAATAAAAAGGCCCAGTCCGATATGCTGGTGAAGATGCGTACTTTGTTCTTCCAGATATACTTGGATTGGCTTGCTAGATTATTTTGCTGATAGCATTAGATTTTTGGATGTTCCCAGTAGTTCAGGGCAGGGAGGATGGATGGCTATTGGACATAGTGTAGAAGTAAAATAGTTGGGTGTCTTGGACTAGCTTTTCCAACTTGGTGCCCTCCAGATGTTTTGGACTATGAGTTGTAGCACACCTGTCTAAGGCTGATAGGTTGAGACCCACCACATCTGGTGGGTACCAACTTGGAGAAGGCTGCCTAGAAAATAACCCAATTCATCATGGTTATTTAGTAAAAAGTAAACTAAATAAAATAAAAAAAAAACCAAACCAGGCCATTTTATGTATTTATGGGACACAATATACCACAAAATGTTGATCAGAAATACAGAAGGGGAAGAAATCTATGTTCAATGTGATTTAAATGTGATGTTTTGATTAGAGTACATCTAAAATGTCAATAGCATGTAACATCCTGACATCCTTTAAATTTATAGTATTATGTTTTTATTTTGTGAATTGCTTTAGGAATTGTTTTGAAATAAGAAGTAGTATAGGAATTTTCTGAAAAATAAACATAATTGATTTAGGGTAAAACAACTAAAGGTAACTGAAAAATCTTGACACATCATTTTAGTCATTTTGAAAGCATATTTTGGTAAAGAATTGTGTGTAATATGCTGAAAATCACTCATCTACAATTCTTGAATTGGCCAGTCTTATCTAATACTTGGGGATGCAGGTGGCACAATGGTTTAAATCGCTGAGCTGCTGGGCTGGTTGATCGAAAGGTCGTCTGTTCAAATCTGCACAACGGGGTGAGTTCCTGTTGCTCTGTCCCAGCTCCTGCCAACCTTGCAGTTCGAAAGCATGCAAATGCAGGTAGATAAAAAGGTGCCACTTTGGTGGGCAGGTGAAAGCGTTCTGTGCACTTTGGTGTTTAGTCATGCCAGCCACATGAGCACGGAGACTGTCTGCGGACAAATGCTGGCTCCCTTGGCCAGGAAACAGAGATGAGCACCTTCCCCTAGAGTCAGGCATGACTGGACTTGAATGTCAAGGGGAAACCTTTCCCTTTATCTAATACTTATTTTGCAGTTGGTATATGTTCATTATTGCTAATCATTATTATTAAGGAGGTTATGAAATGGAAAAAAATGCTCAAGACAAATAAATCAGAAAATATCTCATGGATTTCCCTCTCTGCTCCCACCACTACCTTGAATCAGGGACTGGCACCTTTTATTGAAAACTATCTAATGCCGTAAGATTCATTTATGCTGATTTAAGAGAAGATGGCAATTGGTTTTTTAAAGGGTCCACCTGGTTGACTGATCCTAGGGCTGATGCTCTGGCCTGATTTAAGTCTTCACCCACCTGGAGATGGGTGGGACTGCTAATCCACCTTTGCCAAGTGTACGGTGATCCATCATTGTCAGTAATGATCTCTTGATATGGCAGGAGATTTTTGAAAAGCTCATTGGAGTAGAACCTTATGAACAAAGCTATTATAGGACCTACTAGTTATTTTAATTTGTGCAGACTGGTTTCTTGTTCCTTATTACCCTGCATGGTAAACCCTTAAGCTGACCTGTTTCCATGCTTACTGAAGAGGTAAATAATCATAGATTATAAGCCTACCAGCTAGTATTTTTAAGCAAAGCGTTTTGTGCCTTTGATATCTCCCCCCACCTCATCACTCTCCCCTCTTTTCTCTCTCTCTCATCTATCTATCTTAATTCATTAGATCATTTAAGTGTTAAAAGAACAGTTGCACACAGCTTGGAAGCTGTTATTTGGCCAGGCATAGAAGTATCGATGGAGAATGCTTGTTCTGGGAAATGTGGGAAGAGGAGGTAGGGTAGCTCTCCTCGTGACTCCCCAAATGGCCCCCATGGCAAGCCCTGTTCCGCTTTTCTAGGCATTTTCACAGGGAGAAACAAGGGAAGGGAGAATGAAAAAAAAATCGCTTCTCCACTGTGTTCCTCCTTCCTTCACCTTGATGTCCAGGTGTAAACCTGCCACAGAGGGACGGCTGGATGCATGTAGGCATCATATGCAATTTGGTGCATTTACCAGGGCTAGTGTCCAAGGGGCAGGCACGGTCTGTGACTTGCTGAGTGTCCGCATCCTGCTGGGGGCCCATGGACAAGAACCCCCTGGAACTTATTTGTTTCATGTTGTTGCGACCTGCTTGTTCTCTTGGCGAAAGCAACATGGTGCTTCAGAAGAGGAGCAGTCTATTTTGCGGCCTACTGGATCTAGGCTGTCCAGCAAGCAAGTGATAGCAATGATGAGAATAAGGATAAGAGCAATACTAGCCCTTGGCAATGATGCGAAGAAGGCAGATGCCATGAATGAGCAAGGCCACTAAGGGTGTCTTATCCAAGGCCCTCAAGAAAACGGAGCTGGCACTGCACCGCACAGGCCTGTTTCTAGGTTGTTTAGGTTGCTGGCACAGATTGAGGAGACTTCTTATTTCAGATCTTTCCTCCCCAGTAGCTGGAACATGTTGTGGAAAGCAGAATGGGCAGAGCCATTTAGTGCATTCTCCCTGCATCATGTGACGCCTGAGATGTTTCAAAGGACCAAAGTGGAAATTCAGGACATCAAAATAATATGGAGGAGGAGGAGGAAGGGGAAGGAGAAATAGGGAGGGAAGAGAAGAGAAGTCTTTTCTAACTATAATCAGGCAAGATAGTACAGTAGTATATGGGGAAGTACATTCCTTCTGCACTGAGATACCGATGGGTCTCTGTGTTTATTGCCACCAACATGGTGCTGTGGGCAGATGTCACAAGAATACCCTGGCTGCCTCTTGAAGGGCTTCCTTGGTCCAGCACTGAGTCTCCGGCACTGGCCACTTGCATGAAGTGTGCAGCGAGTCCCCTGAGGATGCCTTGCACTGTGGCTCACAGGGCTTAAAAAGCCTTTACCACAGAATGTACTTTGCGGAATTTCTCAGAAGTTCATTCTTGCCAGCATTTCTGAGAAGCGTTTTTTTTGCCAGCAGAGCCTTTATTGTAGTTTTTCAGGCATCTATTGATTTGTGATGTATGGCATGCAGATTGCTGAAGTCCTGCATGATCTTGAGGAAGATTTCCTGAAATGGGCTGAGTGGGTGAATTACAGTGAAAGTGAATTATAAGTAGAACAAGTTCACAAATCATGAAACATACCCTGTGAATAAGCTACACTGGATCGGTGGATTGTGTAACAACTCAGTCTGGACAGATGATTGCTGTCAGCAGGGTTGCCACCCCTGCTTCCACCCTGGTCCTCATGTGGGTATCCCAGAGGAATTGCATAAGGCATGAATCTTCTCTGTTCCCACTGCTGTAATTGCAACACAGGGGTGTGTTGTCATTTTAAGGGGCATATGCAGGCATATCCTGTTCAGAAACAAACAAAAACAAACCCTAGACCCTTTTAAATGAATTGAACTTTAACAGCTAGCTGTCAATTTTTGCATTTGCACAGTTTGCACATTCTGAAGTACTTACAGATTCAGGAAAGGGTGAGGAAATGTGAGGAAACTGCCAAGAGTCAGGTCCAAAAGAGACCTTTTGATGACCTTGCCATGAAAGGGTTGATCCACTGGCTGCCCCTTTTTCCAGCAAAACACGGCTGTTGACAGCTGTCAAGAGAGAGCAAAGCAAGAAATAGTGCTTTTTGGAGTTTCCTTGGATCAGTGCCCATGATGTACTCAAGTGCAGTGGGTCTTGTTCTCCAGGGCATTTACAGGTGGAACCTGCCATTTTGAACCTACGTAATGTGCACTCACAGAAGCCCAAACTGAACGTCTGCACAAATTTATTGTGCCTTTTTCAAAACAAAGCCCTGCCTCTCCTCTGGGCCCTCATGTGGGTACCCCTGGGGACTTAGTGGCAGGAATCAAATCATACCAAAATCACCTGGAAATGGAATACAGCAATACCTGTCCAATCCACAAACAACAGTACAGTGGTCTACTTGGCAGATATTGTCAGTGGGATTTTGAGAAGCAACATAATCATGAATATACAGCACACTGCATGTCTTGGGATCCAATCCTATGGCATCCTAACGTTGTCTTGGAGAGTCACAGGAAGAAACAGAGTCCCGAAAGGTACTCTGACTCAGAAAGACCCCACCATGACCTTGAATTTCTTTCTGTGCTAGCTGGCATCTGTCTTTGAGATGCATATGGGAAGGGATGAGGTGTCCTGGTTGTGTAATCTTTCAGTGTCTCTTCCTCCCAAGAAGGGGGGAAATATTTTGATGGGTGAATTCGGCTGTCTAAATGTTTTGGAGTATGACAGAAGTACCGAGCAAAGCAATAATTTTGCACAGTGTAGAAAGTTCAAGATTTGCTCATTGCCAAAGTACTTGGAGACCTAGAAAGCAATCACACAGACACATGAGAAAAGTGTTATGAAATGGTGTTATTTGTAGACTGTATTACTTTAGCTGATACATTTTCCTGCCACAGTCAATTAATTTGCAGATGTTGCCCTTAACATATGTACTACTATGTTTGTCTTAGTTTATTGCATTCATTTGGCAGTACACTCATTATTTGTTTTTCTTATTAGGGAATACCTCTGCCTTTTGGATGCTGTTTATAAGTACTTCTATTTCTCTTTATTTCTCTCTTTCTGGTCCTTGAAGCAGAATGATAAAAGCTTTAGAAAGAGAGGAGGAGGGAAGAATCTAATGCACATTTAAATCTTCACCCACATATGATCTGTATAAAATCTTTATTGGATTTAGATAAATACTCAAGGAACATGCAGTTTACATCTGATCCAGAGACTAAGAAAACTGGAAACTGGAAATAGGGAGCCATAGGGAAGGACAGATTCCAAGAAGTGCTAGAGATGAATCAGAAATTTCTTGGGTTCACATTTTAAAATTAGTTTGGCAAATTTGCACCTTCTGAGAATGAATCTGAATGCAGTTAAACTGTGATATTAGCTCTTTTTGAATTTCTGCTGCAGTTTGAAAAAGGGTGCATGACAAGGAAAGGTGTGCACCAAAATGTGTGTGGATTTGTTATGGAAAAGTGTTCACAAAAATGCATTATATTGGGAAAATTGCTTGCAAAGAAATTTACACATTAAAAAGTGAATTGAAAAGTATAGATATAGAACAATTCATTTTTAAATGTTTACATTATTTGTGTGACTTAAACAACAACAACCCTGCAGCATGAGAGAGAAATGGGGTAGAATGAACACTGCTGAAAAAAAAAATGGGAAAATGGGTGGAATTAAATTTGATATATTCATTCATCCTTTGAAGGTGTCTTCATCTGTTCATTGGGTGGATTGGCTGTGTGTGGTCACCTAAAACGATGCAGTGGAAATGTAGCAAACATGCAGACGGACATCTTACATTAAATTCTGTTGTTGTTTTGAAGAAAGTTCTCCATGAAGCAAAGCAAAATATTGGGCTAGATAAATTACTTTCAGTTCATCTTCAATGTTTCCTCTTTCTGCCTTGAGAGATGTTCAGACACATACCCTGGAAGCACCAAGGATAAGAATGGGGTTGTACACAGCTGACTTTAATTAATTAAAGATTAATTAAAGACATTGCTTTCAGTAGTCATGAGAAGGGGTGTCCTTCTATATGTACCAACACGAATCCAGAATGTAGAGCTGCTCCATGCAAGGGAAAATCTGGGGTCGACTATATCTCTGAAAGCAGGACTGAAAAGTGTTTTGTCTAAGGGGATGCAAAACTGCTCTCAGTTAAGGTCAAAAATATTGTGCAAGATGGACAACGAATTGGATGCAACATATGACAGTTCTTCTCATTGTATATTTCTTGTTTTGTTTAAGATTGCCAAACTCAAACATGATGGAAAACGTAATTTACTATTTAGACATCACTTAAAAGTCTGTGCCTGTAAATAATTCCAAAACATGAAATCATCTATCCTGCAGCTGCTGCTAAAATTGAGAGAAAAAAATAATAATCACACTCACATTTATATCTGATGCTTTGTCCAATCAGCCAAGGGTGACACCCATGGATGAGGTGTAGCCCAGTTTATCTGCACTTCCCCCAGGGCCCTCTGAGAGAGAAAATGACCGGCCCAAACTCATCTTGTGCATTTCTTGGTTGAGTGGAGATGTGAATTCATACTTCCCTGAATAAAGCACGGCACCATAACCATGTATTACCCTTTGACATATGGGCTCCATTTCACTTCCTTGACCTGTACCCATGGAGAGAAATAAAAGCAGGACATGGGCAGGTGGGGGTTTGCTGGAGCAACGGGGAAGCAGAATTTCCCATCCACCACCCGGATACAATAATTTCTACTGTACAAAAGAAGGGAAGGAAATGACAGTTGATCAAATTACAGTCGGTATTTGTGTACGGAATTTAATTTCCCAAATGCCAGTCCTCCTACTCTGAAGTTGCCCGTTGACCCTACACTTACAATGCAACGTTTTCATTCCTTGACAGTGCAGGCTGCCCTCTTTGAGTCAAGAAAAAGAGTCATCTCAAGCATTCACTTTCCTGATGTGTTATGCTTCTGTTAAAAAAAAAAAATCTATATTTCAATAGATTTCATTATGTTTTAAAGTTTGCACCTCTTTAATATGCAGCGACTGTAAACTGAAATTAGAAGCTCCATGTGTCTATAATGCTGGCACTTTACACTGGGCTTTGAAATATATAACACTGGTATTGATATTAATAGAAGTGTTTTGAAAAAGATGTGCCACACTGACTTCATAGGAAAGAGACTGTTTAAAGCATAATTTATCAAAGCCCACCCCACCCATCCCAAATATATGCAGGGCGCATAATCCAGTCATTGCACAAACAGATCTGTGCATATCAGAGCCTTGATTTTCTAAAGATAACTCACTTCCACACAGGCACAAAATTCAAAACTAACTGACAGACTGATGGGCTGTCTGATGCATCTGATGGCTGACCTCTGGCTTGGTATTTCCAACGCATTCAACAGGCTGGATAAATTGAGGATTGACTCTTCTGTAAAGCTGTCTAGATCTGACCTCCCTTTTCTCTGTCTGAATAATGCCATAAAAAGTTTCCCCTAAGTGAACAAACTTATTAACTATGCTCTTTAAAAGGCAACGTGAGAGAGAAAATCACAGCCCCTGAGATGATATAATGATGGCATCTGCCAGCTGATTGAGCCCTGTTGACAAGGTTAGGAAACCAGGAAATACCCCTGAAAAGATCTGCTCATTTGGACCACAGAGTCATTCTGGGGGTACCTGGGATGCCCGAGAGTTGGACTCAAAGTATCACAGGTGGCAGAATCGGAGATGCTCCAGAAGAACCTCCCCTCCCAAATGCAGACTGACTCTTTCTGAGCCACTAGTGGTGCACCGAGCCCTATGTTAGGAGGAGTTCTGGTACAGGTGGTGAGAACACTGTGGCAGGAGGTGAAAAAATACTGTTCTTCAGAGCCGAGGCAGGGGATATGGCCTGCATCTTGTCATGTGAAGAACAGGAAAAACCAGCACTTCCAGTTCCATGAAGAGGAACCAACACCTCCATATACATAGAAAGCTAATGATCGGAGAGGAGAAATCTAGTAACATCTTCTCCTAGGTATATTTGTTCTGAATGTGCTGGGAATTGTTTTTCATAGGGAAGCATTCAGCCATGCAATACAATACCGGACCTGCTGTCAGAAGTTGCCCAGGTTGAAAAGTTTTGCTCCCTTGACTACCATTTTTGTGGGCTGAACTTAGCCCGAAGATCACTTCTGTGAGTTCAGCTTGCTGAAGATGGACAACAAGGTTAAGAATCAAAGCGCAGAGATGTTTATGCATTCTGTGTTCGACTGAAGACATAAGCCGGCGGAAGGCCACAAGCACTGTGAAGTTGTGCTAATCCTGACTTTGATCATTTCTGATGAATTGTCCACAGCACAAAGGAAAGGTCACAGGCACTGACACCCGCACTTGTGCTTTGAGGTGTTGCTGATATTTTTGCTGTTCATTTTGTAAGCAGTTTATTAGGTTCTGACATGAAGCAGTCAAGGTTTTTTATTATAACGGGAGAGACACATACACAGGGACCAATAAAGATACTTTCCAAACAGCATTTCAAGGCCTTAGGTCTGGCTTGTTCCAAGGGTGAGGGTGACCTCTAAAATGGTATAGACAGATTCTTACAAATAAAGTTGTTATGCTGGCTGCATATCAAAGCCCTCAGTAGAGAAAGAGGAACTTCTACGAATCTAAGAGAGAGAAAACTGGATTGAAATAACAATTATACTATTATCAATTACTCACTTAAAGGAAAAAACAATTCTGTTTTATAATCTCCTTAATTTACTATCAGGGTCCCTCCTAAAACAACGGATGGCATTATAAGGGAGACCCACTTTGGGAGACCCACAGATCTTCCCATACTTATTCCTCTTCTTAATGAAATCAAGGAAAGGGCTGCATGCAGGTTGGATGCTCTAATTAATGGTGGAGAAATGTTCTCAGTGTTGAGGTGACAGAAATAGGTACATCGGATTCAGGTGCTGTATTCTAAATGAGTTCTTTTGGGATCTCTGCCTAAGGCAGCGCATTCCAATTCATCAAAGAACCGGTGATGCATCACCAGAAAAGTAGCCAAGCAGGAAGCAGATTTGTATAAAATGTGCGTACAATGATGTGTACATGTAGATGCAACATCAGAAATAATTATCAGAACAGTTGGCCTGTGTCCTGTTGCAACTTCTGTCCATGTGCTAACTGCTCATGGGAAACTCTGTGGCCCCTCCCTTCTTTTATGGTTTTGTTTTGTTCTCTCTTTCAACCAAACTTGGACTGGACAACCACAAAGGATTGTGCTTTGGCAGCCCTTCAACTAGGGAGCTTTCCCCCCTGAAAAAGGTCTGCGACCCCCTACTTGTTTCACAGCAATCATGTCCTGTTGCATTTAAGGGACCTGCCTTAGTCCTACATGCTTTCCTGTAAACTAACACACCAGGGTTGCAAACTGGAGGTTCCGTTTGCAGAACAGAATACTGAAATTTTTGCATATTGAAATTTAAGGAGAAAAGCAGTGATTTTGGTTGGCAAGATCCTTTTGGGATCAGGCACCTGAGGAATTCCAGGAGAAATCAAGAAAATTCCAAGGATTACCAGATTACCACATTGAGATCTGCAACGCTCAGTGTGTTCCACACACCTCTGTGTCCTCATTTTGCTTGCTTTCATTCAAGTTCAAAGCAAGTCTGAACTATGCTCAGTCTTTGAGGACTCCAGTTGATATTTCGAAAACAAGGATTGGATATGGAGATAGCTTCTTCAGGTGCACCTGGTCAGTCACTCCTCTCTCCTCCATGTTTGATACTGAGTGGAATAAACCCTCAGGAGCACCTCGGAGTGGCTAATTTACTTGTTCTACTCAGAGAAGGTTGTCGAAGATCTGCAGCCCTTATCAGAGCCATATGCCCATGGTGTCAGTTGCAAATAAAACAAAGCCATGAATAACATGTGCATCTCATTTAAGTCTGGCCATCAAAGTTATAAATCATAGAACAGCAGAGTTGGAGGGGCCATGAAGGCCATCAGATCCAATCTCTTGCTGTTGCAGGACACTAATTTATACCACCCCACTCAGATGGCTGTCCAGTTTTACCTGGAATGTGTCTAGTGTGGGAGAGGCTAGCATTTCTCTAGGCAGTTGGTTCCACCATCATATTGCTCTAACAGTGAGGAAATTTTTCCCGATATGTGTCCTGATCTGAGTTCATCGTTCCATGTCCTACACATTGGTATCAGAGAGAAGAGATCTTATCCTTCTTCTTTGTGACAGCCTTTCAGGTACCTGTAGAGTGATGTCATGTCCCCCCAAGCTCTCTCTTCTCAAGGCTGAACATGCCCAGTTGTCTCACGTTCTCCTCACAGGACAGTGTTTCCAAACCCTGGATTATACATAGTGATAATATGTATCATTTTATTATAAAATTTATTATAAAATAAAATATATTTTATTATAAAATAATATTTATTATTATTATTTTGATAATAATAAGCAAAAGAACTCTTTCTACAAGCAAAGGCAGAATCATACCCAACTTTACTTTTATAATACGTATTGGTGCTGATGTGCAAACTATCAAACATACAGCGGTATCTTGGCTCACGAACTTAATCCATTCCAGGATTGTGGCCGTGACCCAAATTGGTCATGAGCCAAGTTAAATTTCCCCATGTAAATAAGGTTAATGCATTCTGTAATTTTTGTAATTTCTGTAATTTTTTTTTAATCAGAAAAATGTAAAGCAAAGTGACAAAGAGCAACAAAGATCATGGTCATCTCCCCGCCACCTCCAGCAGGACTGCAGTTGCGTCCGTCATCCCTGCACATGCCCGTCATCCTGGTGCACTGTGGGGGGAGAGACGAGCGCGAACGTGGGCACGCTGGCAGGGAGAGATGGGCACGATCAAGCTGGGAGGAGGGCAAGATGGCCAAGATTGTGGTTGCGTTCTTCCAGGAAAGACAGGCGCAATCATGGGCATGCTCATGCAGGAAAGACAGGCGCGATCTCAGCCATCTCCCCGCCGCCCCAGCACAATCACGGCTATCTCCCTACTCGGGGGGGAAGGGGGAGAGATGGTCATGATTGCAGTTGCCACCCAATGCAGAGTTCACAACCTGAGTCAAAATTTTTATGAATTTTTTTTTTTGTGACCTGATTTGATCATGAACTGAGGCGTTCGTGAGCTGTGGTATTTATGTATTTATTAAAACATTTCTATGCTGCCCCATCGCAACAAAGCCTTGGGGCGGCTCACAGCATAAAAAATCCAACAATCTATATAAAACCTATCCACCCCCCCGCCCGCCCCGGTGCATCTTGGCAAACCCAAAATACGATCCAAATTAAATATACGCAAATTATAGACAATAGACCACACAGTTAAATAAAATAAACACAAATAAACTATAAACAAAGTATAACCATTGACTAAACAATAAATAAACCATTAACTAAACAATAAATAAATACATATCAATAAACTAAAAACAAATAGACAATTTAACAATTAAAATACAATTAAAATAAAAAGGTCTTCGCCTGGCACCGAAAAACAAATAACGATGGTGCCAGGCGGACCTCTCTGGGGAGTGCATTCCATAATCGGGGTGCCACCGCCGAGAAAGCCCTCCTCCGGGTACTCGCCCTCTTAATCTCGTTCACTGAGGGTTCCCGGAGGAGAGCCTCTGTTGCAGATCTCAGAGGGTGGGAGGGCACATATGGGTGTAAGCGATCCATTAGGTATCCAGGTCCCAAGCCATTTAGGGCTTTATAGGTCAAAACCAACACCTTGAATTGGGCCTGGACTTCAATTGGGAGCCAGTGGAGCTGACGGAGAACTGGGGTTATGTGAGAATAACGCCCAGTCCCCGTCAGCAACCTGGCAGCTCTATTCTGCACCAATTGAAGTATCCGAAAAAGGTACCACTGTATTATGCAAGAACGCCTGAGACATGCATTTCCTGGCTTCTTAGAAGATCTGCACGAAGTGACACCGAAGGCAATTGCTTGGCTAGCTGAACTAGACATCCAGTTATGAGGCTGTTGCTGTCTCCCTCAAGAAGTTTTGTATATATTTTGTGTGGATTTTGTATATACATTTCTCTTCTCTTGCCATGAATTCATCATATGCTAAATAGAAATAATAATTTATAGCTTTGTCTTTCATGCTGCAAGGAACCCAAGGTAGCTTCCATGGTCCTCTTCCATTCTGTTTTAGCCTCATAGCAACCCTGTGAGGAGGGTTAGGCTGAGAGTGAGTGACTTGCTCAAAACCACCCAGTGACCCTTGTGGCTGAGTGGGGACTAGAAGCCAGATCTCCCAGATCCCCAGTCCTGCAGTCTTACCCCCATGCCATGCGAGCTCCTGAAAACAAATCATCCGGTATATTAGTATGGTATTGTTAGTAACAATTGTGAACAATATATTAACAGACAAAAAAGACAATACATTGTGATGTTATTATTAATAATTGTTATTGTTAACTATCACTACAACAGTAATTGTATAATACACCTTTTCAATTTACTCTCTAGAATGCATCTCTGTGTGCCTTTGAAACTTGCTGTGTGAATCTTGCCTCTACCTTTCCCCTTGAAGTCCAGAATAGCTCCTGTGTATCTCCCCACTTCCAACCCCTTCATCTGCGCACTGATCTAGAGTGTAAAACATACTGCAATTGTTAAATGAATGTATCCTTTCTAAAACTGTTCACATTCAATGGAAACAGTAGTGACCAAGCAGGCTGTAAGGTTTGGAAGAGGACGGAAGGAAATTGTGGCTTTTCATCCTTTCTCCTACTTCTTTCCGGTGTGTGGATCTCCCTCAAATTAGAACATGACTCTGTGAAGCAGATGCCTTGGTAACATTAATATATTTGGTGGTTAGGTGGGACAATGGTGTCCACCAGACCTCCATAGATTCTGTGGGCATTTCCGACTGGGATGTTCACTGTTCCAAGAGGCTGTCAGCAGTAAGGAACCTTGTTCCTTAAATGGTTTGAATGAATGAGTCGGACAGTTTGTGACAGAACCTGACAATCGAACCAATTAGGACATTGTGAAGCTTGACATTGACTCCAGCAAAAGAGAGGAGGTTGTTTGATACGTCTGTCCTTCCACAGCAGTTACACAGCTGAATGCTAGGGACTGAACTAGCCATGAGCACCCCCTCTTTTAAGAGTCTTGAAGCTGAGGAAATGTGCAACACAATGCTGGCAGAGGCCACACAATTGTACTTGATTTTAATTTGTGGTGCCTCCTTCCCATCAATGCAGCAAAAGTCGGGGCTTCCAACTACAACAGAGTAATAGTGCAATCATGTCTTTTTACAGGGACATTAAAATGGTGCATTTACAAGCTGTGAAAGAAAAGTATTTCTTTTGAACAGGAAAGGATCTGTCCAAAGGAGAAAAAGGTTTAATGCATCCTAGCTGTGCAGGAAAAGTGAAAAAAGCAGAGCTCATCTGCCATAATACTTATGACCAGTTATGTTTATTAGAGCTTTGAATTAGGAAATGGATGCTAATTCATCTTAATTTAATGATCAACAAAATAAATAAGTAAGAATAAAACCATGTTCTCAAGGTGAACCCTGCCAAGCAGTTATTAAAAAGGTGTTAACATTTTTATATATCTTTCAAATGGTATGTAATTTTAAGCAATTCCAATTGCTCCCTCTATCTTTATTTTTCACCTTATCTGATTTTTCAGTGCCATCTGCTTCCATCTATAGAACAGGGAGAACCATAAGTGAGAACCCAAGCTAATTTTCTTCATCAGCTCAACAAATTAAAACTTGCACTCCATGGATAGCAATCATTAAAAGGGATCTATCATAAGAAATTGATCTGAAATGGTTTTCTTTGTCAATGTTTTGATGTGAGATGTTAATTAGGATTGTTTGAAGAGAGATAAGTGTTAATCTGGAATGAGGTATGCTGTATTGATTTAGTAATGCTTTTAACATACTGACAGCCCCTACCTCCACCTCTTTAAACCATTTTTCTCTCATGTATCATGCAAATAGATTCTTTTAGTTGAAAATATGTCTATAATTGGTATTATTAAAAGAGCTTCCATGCATGTTGTTGAATTAAATTACTATGCCATGGAGCATGGCATGATGTTGAGTGTTTAAATTACAAGACCGGATCCAGATTTAGGCATTAGAGTAGACCCATTGGAAACACTTTGACTTCACTTGGTCTTATTGATTAGAGTTAATCGAGTTCATCACGTCATAACATCGGAATGGACTTGTAGTTTCCAAAGGATCCAGGTGGTTCTAAATAGGAGTTACCAAAATTGCTTAGGGGGATTCATACAATGCAATCTGTTAGGAAGTTGTGTGTTGGCAAGGGTGCCAACTACGATCTTTAGTAGTCAATGGGTGAAATGCCCCGATGTCACAGAGGAAAGCAACCTAAGGAGAAAGTAGAGGGTTTTCTTTCTCTTTCAAACCCCCATATTGTAGAGGGAAGGTTTAATCCCCCTCTCCCAATTTGTACTCATCTATATCTGAATCTGGGGACTTGTAAACTTATCCTGGAACAAGGAAGCAAATAATATAATATGTGTACATTACATAGTACTGTATACTATCAAGTAATGTGATATGTAGGTTCATCCTTATTTCGTTTACAATGCATTTCTGTCCCCATCATTGTTCTTGCAGCAGGCCAATGGTCCATCTAGTCCAGCATTATGTTTCTAACAGGAAGCCTGCAAGAAACATGTGAGCACCTTATGGACACCTAGGATTCCTCCTTGCAGAAGTTGTCTTGCTGTCCTTGACTAAACTGCTTTGTGCAACTTAGATACTAGCAAGGGGTGGAGACAGTAGGAAAAGCAATACGATATTTGAGGGGACATCCTGATAGCCTAGGAAAGGAGCTGGTGTTGGCCTAAGCACATGGCAGGCACAGGAGAGCAAGGCAGGGGAAGGGCTCTTGACTACAGCCACAAGCTGTAGTCAAGAGGAATGAAGCAAGAAGAAGTCTGAAAAAAGAAGGTGAACTGTGACAGAAAATGGGAGGAAAGGAGATGAGCCCCTAGTAGGAACTGCAGTGGAAACAAAGGCACATTGGGGGTTGAGTTGGCAGATTGTTTTGACGTTTCCAGCCAAATCCAGATCCATCTGCCTTCTTCAACTTGGTGCCCTCTGGATGTTCTGGACTTCAGCACCATGAGCCCTGGACCTTTTGCCCTGGTCAGCAGGCCAATGGTCAGGAATTCTAAGCATTGTAGTCTGGAACATCTGCCAGACGTTGAGCTGCAGAGAAGTTTGGCTTCAGGCTTTTAGTCATACCAGCATGTCTGTGGTAGCTGAGGAGAGTAAGCTAAGAGGATGCCTTTCCATTCACCCCATGAAGATGTTGAGAGCCATGCTATTGGATAAGCTTATTGCAGATGATTGGGAAGAGCAGCACAGAACTGATTCTTCTTTTCATGTAATTGATACTGCGTGGACTAGAAGGTTATCATCATTGATGGCTGGATTGCTGGGCTTAGACAGAGAGCCTTGGGTTCAAATCTTGTATGTTGAGGCAGTTACCATATCATTCAGCCTAATCTAGATATGCAGGGCTATTGTAAGGATTAAAAGGGGAACGTGCCTTAAGCTTCTTGAAGTAAGGGTGGCATCCATAATATAAATACCATCAGCTCACTAATGCTGAGTGGACCAGCTGTGGGTTGCCAATCACTCCTGCAAAACACTCACTCTGGGCTATTTGAGAGCTATAATTCCCACACCAAGATATTTGAACTTTCATGTGCATGGTGCTTCTCTACCAGGCAGACTAAGCTTGAAGCTCAAATTCATGGTGACATTCTTGCAGTGTAATCATGTCTATTCAGAAGTAAGCCCCACTGAATTCAACAGGACTTATTCCTACCTGGTCAGCCATAAAGGATTGCAGCCATAAAGTGACAAATAACATGACTGAATCCTGAAAATGGACAATGTGAGTGATATTGAATTTGACATATTCCCATGCTCAACATGGGAAGGTTGGGTGGAGGGGGGGGTAGAGAAGGTTGGGACAGCACATGAAACCTTTCCAAGAATGCTGTGAGGTGAGTTAGATCAAGAGGGAGTGACCTTCTGCCTTTGGACCTGCCTTGAACCCTTTCTTTGTAGGAATGTGCTTGTGTCGAAATAAGCCTACAAGCCTCCAATGATTCTCCAAAATAGGACCTTACATAACGAAGTATCTATGGGACATAGTGGAAAGTCATTCATTCAGCTCTGAATATCCTACTTGACTATGAAACAGATCTCAAGTTTTCCTTTATAAATCTTCCTTCTGACAATAGAGAGGCTGGTTTATTCGGCAGATGTGTCAAGAATCAGACAGCATTTTCTCATTTGTTGCAGTAATAATGTAAAAATCTGTTGTAATTGATGCTCTAATGCTTAATCTTCATGTATAATTTATTCCTTCCAAACTGCTATTGCTAAATCATTTAAGAATTAAAAAAAAAGATCATTGTAAAAGGAATGCCATTTTAGTTAGATCATTAGTGAAGTTCCAAGGCAAAAATGTGAGCCAGGGACAAGAGAGTATTTTTAGTTTTTCAGACTCTGATTTCCACCCTATTCACCTGTCATCTTTATCCTCTTATTTTCTGCCCCCTCACCACCACCTTCTTTTATGTACAGTTGCAAGAAAATATCTGAAAAGCATTTACTGCTGTTCCATTAAAGTCAGTCAAATGGACATAGACAGAGGGTTAAAAATAAGCACATATACATGACTGTTAAATGGAGAAATCATTGAATCCTTCAAAAGAAACTCAGTTCTATGTGTGGCATTCAAAGGCTAAAAGTTGGAATGGCAGAAATGTTTGTACTTCCACTGCACTCCTCAATCACATGGGAATCGTAGAGCAAACTCACAGTGGTGGCAGGACTCCTGCTTTTCAAAAACCTTTACTTACAAGGACTATAGTCCTGTGAACATCTCCATATCTGAATTCAGTAAGGCTTCATTCCAAGTAAATGAATTACTAGAGAGTAAGCCTCATTGAACACTGGGTATTATTTCTGAGTAAGAATGCATAGAACTATGCTGTGGAATTGACTGTATTTGTATGCAAGAAAAAAAAAGAAGTCTATCAAAAGCCTTTGCTTCTGATTTCAATAAAATGTGACACAAAGCTCTCTGTCTGTCCAATGCCCTGCTAATGGAAGACAGGCAAGATGGGAGAAATAATAGAGTTGACTTTGTCAACTGTTCCTCCTCAAAAGAAAATAAAGCAGAAATAAATGACTAGACAGTCCTCTGAGTGCATCTTAGCTACTGACTTGTGGAGGTCGGGGCAGAAAGGCAAGACTACAGAGTCGCTTCCCTCCTGTCCTGACCTGCCAGATTTTGCTCACTGCTGTGACCTTATACAGAGTAGTCACCATGATGCGTGTCATATTTCCAAGATGGGTTGTGCAGGAGGAAGGATCCAATACCAGCTCTCCTCTCACAAGGTAATTGTAGTCCTTGGGACAACCCAATGGCTTGCTCTGGCCATGTTCAAACTTGGTTTGTCTTAACTAGGGATACCTGAGGAATTGGTCCTTTGGAAATTCGGATACAAACTGGCAACACCTCTTAGGCTAATGTCGCAGTCAGAATGTTTGGATACCAGACTTCCATAATATTTTGCAATCTAATTCTTGGCTCAAAATGCATAAAAATTCATTGGGAGAAATGTGCTTACCAATGCAAAATTTAAAGTGCTGGTGATGACCTGTAAAGCCCTAAATGGTTTAGGGCCTGGATACCTGAAGGAGCGAGGGACTGCAGGTGGCGCAGTGGTTTAAACCGCTGTGCTGCTGGGCTGGTTGATCAAAAGGTCGCCGGTTCGAATCTGCACACGGGGTGAGCTCCCGTGCGCCGTCCCAGCTCCTGCCAACCTTGCAGTTCGAAGCATGCAAATGCAAGTAGATAAAAAGGTACCACTTTGGTGGGCAGGTAACAGCGTTCTGTGCACTTCGGTGTTTAGTCATGCCAGCCACATGACCACGGAGACTGTCTGCGGACAAACGCTGGCTCCCTCGGCTAGGAAACGGAGATGAGCACCACCCCCTAGAGTCAGGCATGACTGGATCAAGGGGAAACCTTTACCTTTACCTGAAGGAGCATCTCCTTCCATATGTGCCTGCCTGGCTCTTAAGATCTGGGGCAGAGGCCCTTCTCTGGGAGCCCTCCTTGAAGGAGATTAGGAGGGAGAATACCCAAAGGAGGGCCTTCTCTGTGGTGGCACCCTGATTGTGGAATACACTCCCCAGAGAGGTTCGCCTGGCACCATCATGTTATTTTATTTTCCCAAGGTTTTAAGGTTTAACTGTTTCAATATGGGTTTTATTGTTGATTGGTTAAGAATTTGACTAGGATGCTATATTTTATTTTATTTTGTCTTATTGTTAAACCATCCTGACACCACGGTAAGGGTCGGTCTAAAAATGTTTTAAATAAATAATCTAGAAATATATATTGTGAGAAGCATGTTAAAATGCTCTTAAAATATGTATTTAGTTTAAACTGCTTAATGGGTGGAGTGGGTTTTTTTAATTAACAGAATTTCATATTTTAATGTAGAAACTGGATGGAGGGGAGTTATGAATGAAAACATACGAAACTGACAGTGATTGAAAAGGACGGGTATGTTCAGGCCTAGACTCTTGATACAGTTAGTTGAAACATCTCAACTTCAAATTATGGCCTGTGACTTGTTTCAATTAACCACAGTTAATTGTTGCCTGTATATTGGATTTGGATGTAATGTCAATGCATGCACGTTACGGAAACTTTAATACCAGTTGAAAATGTACCATAGACATTCATATATCAGACTTCAATGACTACAGAAGAACAGTAATATTCTACTACTGTGATGCAGTCTTTATCAAGTTGCTGTATGAAAAAGCCCAGCGTCCTTGGGAAAAACTCTTTGTAATCTGTATTTCACTTTTCTATTGACACGTTTCCTACAAGTAGAGAAACTAAATGAGTTATGTAGACACTCTGAATATTGTTTTGTTGAATTGTTTCAGAGAAGACCCATATTGTATTTTGGAATTAGTTCTGTGATTATGGCTATGTAGAAACAGTTGTTTGCTTTTGATTAGAAAGATAAGAAAAGAATTTTACAAGGCCATTCATTATTCAATTTAAATTCAATTGGTGGAAATGAAGCAGATTGGCGATGTTGGGAAAAATTAAAGACAATACATATTAAAATGGATTTGCATACCACTAATTTATGGTTGAGATTTATTAAAAGCCCTGGTTTATTTACTCAGGATTTAGAAGTTAAGAATAAATGGGCTTCCATTTTGAAGTAATGCTCTATGAATTTAGTGTTACTCATATTAGAATATTCAGTGAGGAAATGGACAAAGTAGATAATACTATTCAGGAATATGAAAACACGTTAGATTTAAATGCTGTATTACAGGGCAATGTATGTTATGCACAATATATGTTCCCCTGACATCCAAGGTGGAATATAGATTTATTGGAGCCTCTCTCTCTGAAGTTCTGTGAAGGATAGCTTTAAAACACTGTTGCAGATAATTCCATTATCCTGATAAAATTGCAAGACAAACTGATCATTTGAAGGACATGCATAAACAAGGCACAATACCATGCAAGTTTAAAGAGAAAGAAATCCTACACCTTGTCCTACAAGTCCTAAAAATTATGGGACCCTTCTTCTGTCTGCATATGTATGCATGGGCTTGTGACCTTAGTGATGCATCCTATTATGTGAGCAATCATCATAATCTAACAGATGGCATTCCTTTTATTACTAAAATTCAGATTCAAAAAATAATATTTCTGCAGTACCCAGCAAGCAATTTTTGATGAGAAAACATGGAGGTTTCTCGTATTTTATATCCACCCCTATAGTCATTAAAATTCCTTCCTGCCCTATGTTGGGCACAGAATCCTTTCCAGGGCCAATAGTTCCATATTTAGACTAATTTCTGTGAGATTTTGTAAAGCAGAGCCCCTCATTCAAGACACAAAACACTCTGTGAATGGCATGGACTATTGGTTGTAAAGGATAGCTAACCACAAGGTCAGTGCTCTGCGTGTGTCCATTCTTCATGTTATAGAGCATTATTTAGAATGTAGAATTAATAGACAGTCTCCCATGCTTTTCTTATTGTACTCCTGGTGTATCATCTTGCAGCATGGCTATTCTGGAAGGTTAGTTTTATTACTGCGGAACCTGGTTGTAGCCAATGTTACCAACTGATAAAGGACATGTTTAGAAAGGATTGACATGCTGAGTCCAGGTACTCTTTGCCCACACATTTCATTCTTCCTTTAGGGTGGGTTTAGGGGCCCTTGGGATGGATTGGGACCCTAGCAGGGTGGTAGATGTGGTCTTTTAAGAGGGGACCCTGTGCCTACTCAAGAATAAGAATGAAAAGAAGACAAGGCATACGTTTAAAGTAAGGTTATATCTGGCCCCCAATTGCACATCCCAGGTACTATGAAGGCAGGTCAATAATTATTTATTTTATTTCTCTGTTGCCCAACAGCCAAAACTCTTGCAGTGGTTCACAACAATATGTTTTTAAAACAACAGACAATTAAAACATAGTAAACATCATAAAAAGTCAACAATACAAAATTTAAAACTGAGGAACGGTGACATTGGCTAGTTGTGTAGATCTGACTCAGTCCCGGTGGGCCACTTGTAGGCTTAAGAACATAGAAAAGCCCTGTTGGATCAGAGAAAAGCTCCATCTAGTCCAGTGCGCCATACACACAGTGGCAAACCAGCTGCCCACAGGATCCTTCCAGCAGGAGGGGTGCAAGACCTCCTCCTGCCTAGCTGCTCAGCAACTGGTGTGCACAGGCATGCCAGCTCTGGGGAAGGAGGAAGCAAGTGGCCACACTGCTCCTTCTGGCTGGCCAGCACTGCGCCATTGACCTTTCTGGAGGTGGGGGAATGGCAAGCACTGACTGGCTGCAGTTTACCATGTCTACAAGCAACATTCGAACTGTTCAGCATTCTATTGTGCTTTGCTGCTAGGTTCTATGGCTTGTTTATTTTTTTAAAACCCTGGTCTCCCATGGAGTGTGCAGGATGCAGGCCGTGTGTGTTTTGGTGGTGATGGGCATGGCTCAGGAGTGAAAATGGCTGCTGAAGTGGATCTACTTAATTTGTTGTTGTTTAGTCCCAAAGTCATCCCTGACCCATCATGTCCCCATGAACAACATTCCTCCAGGCTCTCCTGCTGTCCACGATCCCTCCGAGTCCACTCAAGCCCACACCCACTGCCCCAATGACTCCATCCAGCCACCTCAACCTCTGCTGTCCCCTTTCTCCTTTTGCAGTCAATGGCACCAAGGTCTTTTCCAGTTAGTTGTTCCTTCTCAGTAGGTGGCCAAAATATTTCAGCTTCAGCTTCAGTATCTGGCCTTCTAAAGAACTGTCAGGGTTAATTTCCTTTCAGATTGACTGGTTTGATCTCTTTGCAGTCCAAGGGACTCTCAGGTATCTCGTCCAGCACAACAATTCAAAGGCCTCAATTCTTTGGCGCTCAGCCTTCCTTATGGTCCACCTGGATCTACTTAATACTGCCTTATAGAAACAGTGAAATGTCCTAGCCAAGGGTCACTTTTACCAAGTCTAACTTCTTTCAGCATGTGAGTTTCAGAGGATTGTACTCTCTGTTCCTTCTTCAAGTCCATGACAGGAGGATCTCTTTCTTTTACAATTCTGCAGCATGATATATAAAGTTTGGATGTTAAAAGGGAGGTACCTAAGCCCTTCTAATGAGGCTTTGATAAGAAAATGGCCCATGGCTAGCTATTTGCGTAAGAGCTGTGGCAAACCTCATGCCATTGTGAACTGCAGGGGTCAAATGCAATCAATCTTCTTACTTTGCTGTTGCTAATTAAATGAGTCTATTGGCATCTTGAAACACTTGCAAAGTAATTATAATAGTAAAGCACATATTTAGAAGGTACTCATGGAAACTGGGCTGACTGAATAATAATTCGTAATAGGAAAACTAGTTATATAAAGGTGGCTTTATATAATACCTTTCAAATATCTAAACATCTTGTAAGTTAATCTAGAATTGTTTTGTTTTGTTTCATTTTATTTTTTAATTGGATGCTTGATCTAGTTCACACATGCAGGTACAACCACCTGAGATCTCATCGTCTGATGGGATGAGAACACAAGCTGGAGGCAGGGGTTGTCTGTGGCTGAGGCCTTTCTGAAACCTGTTCTTGTTGTTATGTGCTGTCTTCTCTGACATATGGAGACCCTGTAAATGGAAGAGTTCCAGGATGCAAGTCCTATCCATGAAGGCTGTGTTTCTTTTAGGCCATCTCATATTTGGTTTTCCTTTTCTTCTTCTGCCTTCAACTTTCCATATTGTGATTGTCTTCACCAATGACGGACTTCTGAAACTTACAAAGACCAGATATGTTGACATTTTGGAGGTCTCTGAGAATGCAAGTTGAAACTGAATGCATTCTAGACTGTATCTGGGTGAACTAGGATTTGCACAATGAGGGACTTTCAATGTAAGTCTGCCAGAGACCTTCAGGTGTGCAAAGCAGTCTAACAACTGTGGGCCTTTGCTGGTGTTTTGAGGGAACTTTGGCAAATGTTCATTTGGATATGCCTAGAAAATTCAGGGAACCAGGTTCCAGTTTTGGGGCTCTGGCTTCTGAGTTTGGGGTTCTGGAGGTTTGGGATTCCTTCTTCCAGGGTTGGGGTTCTGGGTTCTGGGGTTTCTGCGTTCTCATGTCAGGGTTGGGGTTCCAGTTTTTTGGGTTCTGTGGTTTTGTGGCTCTCAGAGTTCTGATGTTCCAATTTTGGTGGTTCAGGTTCTGGGGTTTCTGGGTTCCAGTTTGGGCTTCTGGGGTAGGGTTTCTGACTCAACCGAAAAATCTCTTTCTAGCCCAAAAGGCGGCCCAGGGATCAGGCCTAAAGGGAGGAACAGCTGTTAGGGATGACGTAGTGCTTACAGAGGGAGGCCCTGTCTTCAAAGTACTGTTGATATTGAGAGACCATCACTTCAGATGGGGCCAGATGCCGGGATGAAATGTGGATTCTGAGACACCCACAGTCCATCTGGGAAAGGGATAAACTGATTAATGATTCTCTTATTGAAGACCGAAAATCTCGCCTCCTGAAAGTGAGAAAAGGCTTCTGCAGTATTATCATCTATGCCTGGAACTTTTTGTTCTGAGTATGCTTAAGTTGGCCAGGAACATATCGAATACACTTTTCTTGACTAGCTGCTTCATGGAGCCTGCAAAGCTTCCATGTGGTGTGCATGGCCTGCCAGCAAACTGGCCTCCACCTCTCTGTGACTATCCCAGGCTTCTTCATGCATTAGATTTGTAAATTCAGTTCTACTAGAAGCTCGTTCTGCCAACATGACATTCATACCGGTGTGTTTAGTCGTGAAGGTTAGCCATACTCTCAACTGCTCTATCATCCCTTTGTGAAATGACAGGATGCTGGGTGTGGATCTTGCAAGGTGGCCTGAGACTTAGATGACCCCAAGAAGGTGCATTTCTGATATTCCAGCAGTAGCTTGACCTTGTGCCACATCCTTGGAAGAAGGATGGTGCTTGCACAGTGTTCATGAAGGCTCAGTTCTTTGAGGGTGGCCAGGAGAACACTAGACATTCTTGGCACCAAGTTGGAATCAGGGATATGAGAAAGTGGGCTGGAGTCCCTGGACCTGAGCTAAGGGAATCCAAAGGTTCGCAACCCCCAAAGTGGATTCTTAACAGCCACTTCTCGATACTCAGGAGGTCTGAAAGGAGTTTTGGCCCACCCAGCTTGCAGACATAAATTTCAAGGATGGTGGCACAAACAATTCTCCCAGTCATGAAAGAATGTATAGTTTGCTCCTGGACATGTCATGAGCGGAGCCAGCTGGAGCTGGGGGGTCAGACTAGATGGCCTGGGAGACCCCTCTGACTCGCTCAGTTTCTATGTTTCTATGTCTATCTCCCTTGACTAAATTCCCAGGATCTTCTACATGGGGCATTCTACATAGTCTGGGACCTAGAAAGCCTCTCACATGTCGCCATGATTAATGGCTGTGATCAGTGAGCCATAAGTGAAGAGAAAGATGCGCTCCTTGTATTGGTGGTGGCAGCAGCAACAGGGCTGCTCTTCCTCGCCTGGCTTCCAGAACTTTTGCCAGCTTGCCATTCTGGATGGTGTGACACTCATCCTGCTAGTCTTCTGGAGCTCACTTGAGAACACAGGGAATCAGTCACTGTGGAGGTCTGCCTTTAGCGGCTTCAGACTGAACTAGAGTGAGAGCAAAGACTCATTCCCATGGGTCTGCCCAACTAGGCAGACCCATAGGCCCATCCCGACTTAGCCTATAGCAGAGCCCTCCCTGGAAAGGCATTGGTGCTGTGGCTGAGGAACTGGTCTTGCCAGCCTTTCTTTCTTTTGCTACTGACCTGGATGCCAGCACATAGCACTCATCCCTGGTAATCAGAGAACTCTTCTGATGGATTGCATGCCAGTTGGTTAGGGTATTTCCCAAGGGTCCTAACTGAGGTTGGTGCATCTCCCCATCAATCATGGGATTCCATCCTCACCTGTGCAAAACTGTCAGCTGCTCACAAGGTGGAGTTTTCCAGAATATAGAATAGGAGAGCTCTTGCAAAGAACGAGGCATCTTGATCCCCATGACTCTCCAGTTCCAGGAGAGTAATCAATATGCATTTATACCCTTTGAGGAGCTGAGTCATTAGGAGAGGAATATCCACAGAGAGAGAGACATTGAACATCAGCCATCCATCTAAAGTGGCTACCTCTCTTGCCTAATTGCAGAGTGACCACTGTGCTAGAGTTCTACCATAACCTTTGGATGATCTTTTCTATAATGTCAGGCCGAATATTGGACAAATGCTTGACTCATAAAGGGAACTATTTGATCATTTTGGAGAAGAAACCAGGGCAAAATGAAAGTCTAAAAGAACAACTATTTCCTTGCCAGGTATAATCCAGAGCAACAGCATGGCTAAGTGACTCAGTATGGACACAATGCCACAACTGGAATCTGCCAGAATCTGGGGCATGGGCAGTAGACTAGTGGGTGGGAGCACCAGGATCTTGGCAACAAGGGAGCAGCACAAGGGTCAGTCCAGAAGCATAGTACAAAGGTCAGAGAACCAAGAAGACAAGCCGAGGGAAACAGGCACCTTAAGGGCTGCAGCAACTGGAGCAAGGTTGGGGCTTGACTGGAGCAGCACTGGAGCAAGGCTGGGGCAACTGGTGCAAGATGGGCAAGGTTGGAGCAGAGCTCAGGGACAGGGACCGGAGCACAAGGGACCACATAATAAGAGGGGACACCACAACCACTCAGAAGACCTTCATTACTGAAACTGCTTCTGAGGCGAAGAGCCGGTGCTTATACAGGTCTTTCCCCAGGGCTCCCAGGTGCCACTTGTAAAGGCCCTGATAGCTGCAGTAGGTTGTGGGTCCAATCCTGCCACTACCAGGACTGTAATTCTGGCCTTTGTCCAGCAGAGGGAGCCCTGAGCTGCCTCAGATCCTGACAGAATCTCAACAGCCCATGGTTGCTCGAAGGAAGGGTGGTTCCCATCCACAGATTCAGTGGGAAAAATGTCTGGAAAGACCAAATGTTCAGAAATACTATGTTCCCAAAATGAGTAGTGTAATCCATCAAGCCAGAAATGCCAGGAGTGCAAAAGAGCCTCAGTTCTGGAGTTAACAGGTTAATTGCTTTAACACTGCAATTTTGTGATCTATGAAAAAGGTCGGTTTTATAAAATACAGGCCTTTACAGGTTGCAAGTGCCTGCCTAGAGTCTTGATGGAAAAATATCGTTTAGATGATAAAATGAATTGCATGCAAATGACAAGCAAGCTCAGGGTGCAGGGAAAACATTCAACTGACAGTGACCTGTGATCGTAAATTACTGGCACAGTGCATCAGATCCTAGACTTGTAATTTCATCAAGATCAACAAGATGCAATCTTGAAAGCTGTTTGCTTGGTGTGAGGACAAATTGATGCCCTTGTCCTTCCAGCCTGCTCAGTTTTGATGCTCGCAAGTCTGTCTCTAAGTAGCAGCGGAGGGCCATTGTAAATAATTAAGTAGAAATTTGTTACCCTTTTGTCAAGTGTATTTCTGATGTTGCTCTTCCTTAGCCTCCATTAAGAAATCCCTTGATTAAATTTTAAAGTCTCAAACCATTTGGAAAGTCTGAGAGCCCAAGACACAAACTACAATGTGAATGTGCTGGGTGGCAGCTTTTTTTTTTAAATACAGGAAAGTCATATTCTCTTTGGGAGTAAGGAGAAAATAACGTTAGGTATTTTGCATGCATTCCCATGATTCCCTTGCAAGACACAGTGTTATAGATTTGATTGCTGACCCTGGCACTGGAGCCTGTAGGTCATTTATTTCCTAAGCCCCCTTTGCTTTTTAGAGCTTTGGCGATTTCCCCTTGGAATGTATTTACAGATGTATCTTATCAAAAAAAGGGTGGGCAGCTGCAAATTTGAACCGGTGAAACCCTACAGACTCCAAACAAATATCACTGCTTATTACATGATCCAGTGGATAGGAGGAGTGAGTAGATCTCAAAGCGGAGAACAGAATGGGAGATGGAGATGAGGAGGGGGTAAGAAAAGTGGGTGCTGCCGGCCTGATGGATGTGTTGCCCTTGTCTTGCTTTCTGCATCAACATGGCATGAATAGTGGCTTTGTTTTTCAGTAATCTCCTTCCTAAAAGGCATATAAATTCATAACACAAATGTATGATTATGCAGAGCTTGAGGCAGTTATATAGCTTATATCCCAGGAAAAAGCTATACGAAGTAAATTGAACAAGAAATGCAATCTCTCCTCAGGGTGGGTGGAGGCGGAAGGGGACATGTCCGTGTAGATATTCTGCAAGCCCAGGGCCAAAAGTGCTGAGCGACTGGACATTGGTAGTGAGGCCAGGTTGTTGCACTGATGCAGATCAATTCGCAGATGTTCCCTTTTGACTCTTTGCTTTGCTTTATCAGCAGTTGCATTGTCAGCCAACCCTACTGTTCCTATTTCTCCCTGCTCTACAAAAGCTGCAAAAATGTGTGGTGGGGGACTCAATGTGATGTGGCATATCAAAGCAGCCAGTCCTGTGATCAACAGCTTCCTCATCACTGGACTGCACTCCACAGGCAGAAATCTATGAAAAAGAACTACTCCCCTGGCTAAATTCTGGTTAGAGAACTAATATTCTTCTAGGAGCATCAGGAATTCTATACAGAATCATAGAATAGTAGGGTTGAAAGGGGTCATGAAGGTCATCGGGTCCAACCCCCTGCTGTTGCAGGACACCAACTTAACACTATCCCACTCAGAGGGCTGTTCAGTTTCTTTTTGAATATCTCCGGTGGGCGAGAGCCCACCACCTCTCTAGGCAGCTGGTTCCACTGTCCTATTGCTCTAACAGTAAGAAAGCTTTTCCTGATGTCCAGCCTGAATCTGGGTTGTTGCAACTTGAATTGATTATTCCATGTCTTGCACTCTGCATCAGCAAGAAGAGATCTTGACCTTCCTCTTTGTGACAGACCATAGGGCCAACCACTTTTGCATCCTGTGATGTGTTTTTTTTTCTCTATAATTGTTTTCTTCTCTCTTTTTCATTTTGTAAGCCACAGTGGAACACCAGATTGTTCCAGCTAGGAGCAGGTTCCTCTGGGTTCAAATCCCTGCTCAATCATAATGCTTGTTGACTCTTCTTGCTACCTCAAGCAGCTGCAGATCTTCCCAAGCACACAAACACAGACAGTGGTGTGCTGGTAAGTTCTTGATTATAGTCCTCATAGACATGCCATCCCTCGGAGATTCTAAAACTGCAGGCAACTACGTCTAACAAATCTCTAAAAAGAGAGAACCTTTCTTTAGATGGTGGAAAAATAACCTTATTCTGTATCAACCACTCATTCTTTGGACTTCTTTCCATCAAGAAGAGATCCAGGAACAAAAGGCAAATGAATCTTAATTGCTCGCTCGAAATGAAGCCACTCCCAAGTACTTTGTATTATAGTGGGGATACTTGTGTTATAATAAGGATAGTTCACAACAATATTTGCTGCTTAGAAAATCCATTTCCCCCACCTACTGTGAGGATTGCAGTTAAGCTCAGAGGAACAGACATCTTGTCTGTTGTGGACGAAATGACATCATAATTCCCGTGAAGGAAGGAGTCCCAGTCCCTTCACCCTGTGGACCTTGACTGTACTACAACACTGCACACACAACAGCGGCAGCAACAGATAGCTAGAATGGTTTTCACTTCACTTCTTTTGCTTTGGCCATTGACCTGAAAGCTGTTCCGCACCCTTTAACAATAAATTAGCCCCAGAGGATTAATTTTTAACCTCTTATTCTTACAGACTGGAGTAAGATTCCTGCTTTTTTCAGCTCCTTTTCATGTTTGTCCATTGTTATTCCAACAATAAAAGTGTTGTTAGCTTGAAAATAAAATGAGCAGCAGTGTGTGGGGATGCATCTATCTATTTTCCTTTGACAAACTCTAGTGTGACATGTAAAGTCACCTGGGCCAAGTCCTCTGGTGAACTTCATGGATGAGCTGGGACTATAATTCAGATCTTCTGAGGCTCAATCCAGAATTATAGCTATAGACCATACTGGTGGATAAATGCAGAGATGGTATCCAGGAGAGGATCCTCTTTTGCTTCTCTTCCCATTTCTGATCCCACCTCTGATCTATGTTAGCTGGAGAAGTGACTGATGTTTTTCAAAAGTAGGCATGGTGGTTGCAAGCCTTTAAAAATCTGCATTGTGAAACCATGATCAATAGCATGGTGCACAGATGATTCCTGACATGAAGGTAACATCCCTGACTACTAATTTAAAAGACCTTAGTAAGACACTGAGTGGTGTCTGAACCTTCCTGGCTGCAGGTCATACTGCTATGGGTGGTGTATAGAAGGGATATCCTACAAGGTAGGAGGATGGAATATTCCTGTATAGGAAAAATGAGAGGGAAGGACATTTATTTATTTTTATACTGCACTATAGCTGAAGCTCTTGCAATACTTTCTAACAACTCATGAAGTACAATATAAAACACAGATAACAATTTTTTAAAAATCCTAAAAAAATCACTCCAAAATTTAAACAACTTAAATAACCAATACAAGAAGTGGATGATTGGGAAAGGGTGAAAGCCAGAGATGTATTTAAGCCATCTGGAAAGACCTCAGCAGGTATAAGTGGCTTATAAATACATGTATAAATAAATAGATACGTTTCTGGAGAAAGGGTAGGACATGCATATCTTTCATGGCTTCAAAGAGGGTGTGGTGGAGGTACTTGCCTACTGTATTCTAGCCAATCTAATAGATAATTTTGCTGCTGCTCTAAATCCTTTATGGGTACGGTGCAGTTCCAATGCAGTCTCCATACATGTAGAATGGTCCCAGTATTTCACACGGTGTTGTTGTTTCTGATGCTGTAGTTAGCAGGTAGGTGGAGAAACTGATTTGGTCAATTGTGGATGGCAATGCCATTGTTAGCCCCTAGTCCTGGATGCTGGGGCTTGTCGTGAAGGACAGACTCTTCTCCCTTTGATTTGCAAATGTACAAATCAGCAAGAATGGAAAGGGAGCTCCACCACAGTTGTAACTGGCCAAAGCTACATTCCACATGGAATCTAGCACAACTGAGATCATAGTAGGAGTGTTTCCATTGGGTGTCCTTTAGACAGGTATGGTACCATGAAAAGTAAGGTGTTTGCGCAGACCAATAGGTAATGCCTTTCAATTAGGTGAATATGGGGTGTGTTAATGAATTGTATAACAGAACAGAGAAACAGAGAGGCAAGAAATACTTTGGAGCACACAGTGACTGACAGTCACTCCTCCAGGACATTGAACAATATCCCACGGCTAACACCCATGGTGAGAGCCCACCTTTGCAGCTAAGGTGACAGATTTTGTGTTGCAGAGAGGAGATCCTATGCTTTAAGGGATCCCCTGTCATTGAAGTCACCCATGGTTCCAGAAATGAAACTGAAGCATCCAAATTTATTTCTGGGTAAATTCCTGGTCCAACCACAGAACCTTGTTGCATGTTGTGGACTGAAAGTGTCTTTAGGGAAACACAGAGGCCTTTTCACTGAGATTGTTTCTTTTGCTGCAAGAAGGATGGATAGGACTGAACAAGAACAAGAGGAAGGAGTAGATGCATGGTGGGTTAGTGTGGAAGAGCGGAATAAACTAACGGGTGTCTGCCCCTGTACCAGTACCTTGTCCCTGGTGCTGCTGCTCCTCCACACCTGCCTTCAAGGAAGAAAACTGTTGATGCCAACTAAGCAGGAAATGTACTTGAACTTGCTGCTCTGGTTCCTTCCACCCAAGCAGTGATGCAAATGATAAGCTGTAGCAAGCCTGTGCAAACCCATCTCCTTTGGTGCTTCTCCAATGTGGTCCCCAAGTGGAGAACAGAAGCTCGCACTTCCAGTTTAGAATAACCATAACTTAATCTGACATCCCAATCCTAAACTGTTAATTTTAATGAAGGAAGGTAGCCCATGTTATAAACTATGGTTTGAACTTCTTCTTCAACTAATAGTAGTTAAGAATAACCATGAGTTGTCAAGTTTATTTATTTATTTATTTATTATTTATTTATTAACAGATTTATATGCCGCCCCTTGCCACAAGCCTTGGGGCGGCTTACAACCTCCAAAAACATTAAAAGCATACACAATATTAAAAACTGGCCCATCTCAAGGTCCGAATTAAAACATACAAATACAATATAAAATTTAATCGACTAAACCAAAATAATTTAACATTTAAAATATTGCTTAAATAAAAAGGTCTTCGCCTGGCGCCGAAAAGCAAATAAAGACGGCGCCAGGCGAGCCTCTCTGGGGAGCGCATTCCATAGATGGGATAGTGAAGTAAAAACAGAAGAGGAGAGTATATGAGCCTGAAGGTCATCAAGCCTTGATTTTGTAGCACTAAACTATAAGCTAATTAAATTCACAGGTCAAATAATGGAATGATAAACAGTAGATCATTCTATTAATGTTGATGGTCTAACCAAGTACAGAGTAAACCAAAAATACTGAAATTATTGTGGTACTGGCATTGCCTTTTCACTGAGTTCTGTTCCTTCCTTGAAAGGAAAAGGAGCTAATACTTCAATGTAATGTAAATATTGATTTTCCTGAAGTGTTAGGCTCCCCTTTATGTGTGAAGTCTGAGGCAACTTTCATCCCATTTCCTCCACATGCACAAAAAGGAATAATTTCTTCCTCGGAGAAGTACGCTAGAAAGGCAGGCAAGCGGACTGTAAAGTAACCAGATTACTTCCACAGTCATAGAATCATGGAATCATAGATTAGTAGAGTTGGAAGGGGCCATGAAGGCCATCATGTCCAACCCCCTGCTGTTGCAGGACACCATGTTACCCCATCCCATGGCAATAGACTACTTTCTAATGGTTCTTATGCAAGCTCATTGGAATTCAGATTGTATCGGTCTGGATTATGGTCAGTGTTGCAAGGGAACAGAAACTGACATCAAAGCTGTGTCACTTTTTCCCTGAAGGAAAGGCCACCTTTAAGTGTGCACACCCACTTTCTTGTGGTGCCTCCTGAAGTGTGTGGTACTGCTGTGACAATGATTTAGAAAATGGTGTTGCAGTCAAACTGGTAAAATGGAGAACAGCTCTATTTAAAACCGCAGGATTTTACCTGTTCTTAATTCTGGGGTTTTGTCCTCAGTTTAACTGTCCTCAGTTAATCTATATTGCCATGTTTTATGAACAATAGACACTTCCCAGAAGAACCGTAATTGTTTCTGTTGAACTGATTTGCTTGCATTAATTTTTAATATGACAGAATTTCAAGTTGCTTGGCAGCCCCAGCCATAAAAGATGCTATCATATGCCCACAAAAATAAGCAAAGTACTGAGTCACAGACATGAAATCCTAACCATGTGTGGTGACCACCAACCCTCTCCCCTGGTATTCCCAGATGACTGCGGTGTACCTGGCCCCATGTTTCAAAGAAAATATGTAATATCCACCAAATTTAGTTTCCCTACAATTTTGCTGAATACTGATGCTTTCAAAAATTGCTCGTTTAGCTAATGTATCACAGGATATACCACCAAGACAATCTTTCCTGTTGAATCTTAATTTGTAGTTTCATATGATAGTATTGAATAATAAGGGTTATATTATATCCTTAAATTACGACTGTAAACTTTAATCCAGGGCTGTGTAAACTGGTGTCCTTCCAAATTATTTTGACCTCCAACTGCAAGTGCTCCTCACCATTGTCTATGCTTTCTTGGGTTATTGACAGTTCTAAAATAAAATTTTAAAAAACTGGAGGGCAAGCTTAACCCATAGAGTAATCAACAGAACAATTAGTTGATTGATCCAGGCAGGCCAAATTTAATAAGAGAGCATGTTTTTAAAAGAATAAAAAATGATGACAGAATTTAAAATGCAAGCTGTTTTCTACAGCATGTGCATGCACAAATATTTATTATTTTTTAATCTCTGTAACTCAGAATCCCTTTTGTGATCATTATTTTTGAATTTGAACTTCTGTAAAGCAGCAGCAGGTGTGGTTACTGCCCTTATGTTTGTTGGTCAAGTCCTAGTCAATTTTCCTCAAAGAAGGACTCTGGCTTTAAGTTTCAAACTGTGGTCTCAAGAAGACATATCTCCCAAGTAGCATATCAATTACTCGAACAAACATTTGGCATACAGATGGCATGATTTATTCTCTGTGGGTCAGAAACTTTATTTGCCATGATTAATTCAAAATGTACAATAAGCAAAGTTCTCTGAGTGGTGTAAAATGCGTTGGAACATGGAATGCAAACTATTAAAATGAAGAAAAAAATAACAGCACATAATAAGACTAACATAAAGCCACCAAAGCCACCATGAAACCCATTCTAGCACATGAAGCCAGCCAAAACCAGAATAAAGTATTAAAGATACTAAAAACAGCTTTTAAATGCCTGGCAGAATTAACGAAAGCTCCTAATCTTGTGTCAGAAACATTAAAATGTAGGCACCAGGCGAGCTTCTCAGGGGAGAGGAAAGACTTTTATCTTATAGGACATTCCTTTTGTCCTCATAACTATGCAACACACTTGGCCACTGGAGATTATCAGTATAATGAGAAATGGCTGAAAAGCTTTTATTCTGGCCTTGTCTTTACTTGAGACTAGAAGAAACCATGGCTGCCTTCCATCAGACATCCTCCTAAATGTCTACTTAGCCCATTATGGCCTTCTGCAGCTGATGGAACTCTTCCCACCTCAGGTACTTCACAAAATTTGCTACCAGGTCTTTGATTTTAACTGAAGGCACAAGAGAATGAATGTGGGGCCTTCATGGCATGTCATGAGTGGAGCCCAGGGTCAGACTAGATGGCCCGGGAAGCTCCTTCTGACTTGCTCTGTTTCTATGTTTCTGTATGCAAAGCACATGCTCTGCCCTGGGGCCATGGCCCATCCTAGACTTGGAGAATACCTGCAGGTCACAGCAGCATGGCAACAACCTTGCTCAGGTTTTCACCTGCCTTGTGACCCAAAAAGTCAAATGAAGTCTACCCATGATGTATGGTGTACCAGCAAGGACTTAGCCTTCATTTTTGCTGCCTGATACTGAGACTGAGATGAAAGGGGTGGAGAGAGGACTGTCAAATATACTCAAAGCCACTGTGCATGGCAACCAGTGCTGGCTCACACTAATCCAAATCCTTTGATGATGTGGAATTCTTCTTCCCACCTTTGCGACTAGTTTGAACAAAGGTCCTCCTTCTACAGAACTGGGTAGTATTTTAAGGGCTGCCTGGGAAAGTTTCTGAGTGGTGCAAGACACGATGGCCAAGAGGATGTGATTGGCCACCCAGACAGCATGATGCTAATGTGAAGCTTTTATTCAAATTTAATAAAAATAAATAAGTAAACAAACAAATCCTTCTTGCCTTCCTCTTAACACAACTAAGCCAGTGCTAGGCTATCAAGCAGATTATTTAGCAGCAGCATGTTTTGCATTTCTTGCACATAGTAATGGCTCAGCCACTCAGTTCTCCAATTTTGGATGGAGAGAGGGAATTAGACTTGGGATAGAAGCTGATGAGTAATTTAGGCCCACTTCCTTCTGAGCTTGTCCTGCTTACTTTTAAAGGGACATATAGAATAGTGCCCTGCTTCCTTCTCAGTAGGTATGTAGCCCATGCTTACTTCTTAGGAGACATCCAGATGGTTGGTATTTGGGATGCCTTTTGAAAAGTGCTGCTGAATAGGGGTCCCCTGCTTGCACATAGACATTCAAGGCCTGCTTTTTTCTGAGTAGAGACTTTGTAATTGGGAAGCTATTTAAGAAGCTGTTTTGATTGAGATATTTTCTGGATGTGGGATGTTAAATTCTGTTGTGAGCTCAAGCTGAATGCCCCAGAAAATAATATGGGCTTGAGATGCAGATTCCTTATCAACCCCTGGTTGTGCTGCCTATGTTAGAGAGTGAGTGTGTGTGTGTGTGCGCGCGCGCGCATGCGCTGCAACTGGGACTCTCCTCCATACAAACAAGATTCTTGCATAGAGAAAAATAATTTGCCGGGAAGAAGGCTTGAATCGACCCCTTCCTTGACAACTGATTTTTCTTCCAATGACATGTTTCTTGTGATGGAGCATTCTGTCGTATGAACTCCAACCTGAAGTCTAATGGCTTGGTCCAGACACCAAAGTTCATCATTGAATAAGGACTGGAGCTTTGCTTTTGCTATATCTTTTAAGAAAATTTCCAGTATTGCACACTTTTAAAACAGACTGTGCTCAAGTATGTGCCATTTGGATTTACTAGGCCCAAGAGGAACAAAACAATGTCCAAGTTGGTGGTTTAATTTCCTACTTCTATAATCTGTACAAATAGATTCACATTTATTGAATGGTTTCAACCTTAGCCTTCCAGAAAGCAACATGGTAACGGGGAGCTGGCTGTATTTAAACAGGTGGGTAAAAACAGTATGCATTGTTTGCTTACCAAAATAGACTTTTAAAAGCACTGCAGCAGAGAAAAGCTTCACAGTCACAGGAAGCCCTTTGTGCTCAAAGTGAACAGTCTCAGGTGTAGACCTGGAGATGTACTACCGTCCTACTGTTTATGCTCATGTCTGCCTCGAAAAGAGTATTGGGAACATCAATCTTGGCTGGGATCACTTGTTTGGCCAAGACTACAAATTCAGTTTGGACAGCTGACCATTGTGTCAATAATTGTGCCTATGTTTTGTTCCTGTTATTTGAATTTCTCTCTCTCTCTCCATTTCTTAGCTTTTAGTCTACCAGCCAAATGGCTCATCTTTTAAATGATACATTCATTCTGTTGGAAACTGTTCATCCTCCCCATCAGGAACAAAACTGTCCCTTTCAGAGTACCATTTGGGAACGAAGCTCTGTGCTACATTGGGGGGGAGAGGGAGAAGCAACGTGAGACAGTTTCTTCCTTGTGTTTTGTTTTTACATGTAACTAAAAGAATATAGGGATTTGAGGTGTATTTTTTTAGCATTAAATCAAGAAAATGATTGAGAGAGCTTTGTCTGCAAATGCCAAAATATCAGTGGTTGTATGGCTGTTATCCCAAATCCATTTCAGTTGCCACTGACTGCAATGAAGAGCTGGCAAACTGCACTGTTTAATTGCATGATAGTGTTTAACCATCCATCTCAACGATAAACAAACTTTTCCCCCCTCTTTCTTTTTGCTTCATCCATTCCCTGGAGAATTGCAGGACCGAAGTCTTGAAAAATCTTGTATGTAGCATTGTCAAGCTTTCTTACAAATCAACATGAAATGTAAAAAGCAAAACATTGTATAATAAGAACCTAAAGACATAGCATTTAAAAAAAGAACGTTGATTGCTTATCATTAAGTTGCAAGTTATATCAAAATTAAGCAAAACAAATCTGATAAGATGTATTCATCACTGGAAAAAGCCAGTGAGAAAAGCAGAAGGAAAAATGGGTAACTGAGTGCAAGCCTATGGCTGACTCCAGATGGCTGGAGGAGAATGGGAATTTCAACTCCAACCACAGGATTTGAGACAACAAACTTGAAGCATCCTGCACCAAATGCAGAAAGAGCTTCACTGGCAGTCTGAATGTCTTGCAAAGTTCTCATATGGAAACATTTTCCAAAGGATGCCTGCAACTTGTTAGAGACACTGTTGGGGCACAAACAGATCCATGTTTGTACCAAAAATGTCATACAACTCACAATGTCCCTCCAAAGAGCAATGTTGCTTGGGGAACACTGGAAATTATATGCCTTTTTCTGTCTAAACATGTCTAGAATTGTTATTTTAAGCTATTTTAAGATGGTGGTTGCAAATAGATGCCCTGGGCTGCTGGATGTTGAAGTGCCAGAGTTCAACAAACAAACTGAAAAACAAAAACCGTGACGGAGTTCCATCTTAATCTAATGGATATTCCTTCCTCCACAGAAACACACTGATGGGAGAGAACTACTCAGACCTAGTGAGGTTTTCTCTTATTCCATAACTTCATTACATGCTTCCTTGCAGCTACAATTTAAAAAAAAGTGAAGTTGATATGTAAGGCATTTAGCTGCTTTTTATCCACAGCATTTCAAAGCAGAAGCAGGGATATTGTGCCACCATCTCCCAGATGGTGTTCACACCTGGAAACAATGGTGGTAGGTCATCGTAGCTCCATATCTCTTTCTGCACGTTACTTGTCACAGTTTTGCCATATGCTTTTATTGTCAAGGCCTGATATCTAAAGTTACCTTTAGCTGTCTTGAACAATTGAACTTTCTCAAGGCAGTAGACATGATAAACAGACACAGAGAGGATCCCATTAAAATAAATATGTACATATCCAATAAAAACCCATGGAAAGCAAAACCAACAGCCCAAAACACCATAGAAAGGCCTGTGAAAAACACGGCAAGCTTGGAAATGTATGATCTTTGAATGCAGAATGTATTCATATCCATATTTAGTTCAGAAGTGGGTGCAGGGTAAATCCTAATCAAAAAAGAACTGCAATGAATTGCTCAAAGATCCCTAGGGGTCAGTTCACTTATCACTCAGTGAGACGCAAATGGGCCAAACTCATCACAACCCTACAGCAAGCATCAGATGCCTTGGAAGAGCCACATTACGAGTTACGTGGATTATGCATTGGTTTCTGATTGCTCCTTTTGCCTCCTGGGGCCAAACCTGTTAATCTTTCCAGAAGGTACTCTCAGTATGCACTGCCAGAAGGTGTTAGAGGAGGCATTCAAATCACAGAAGCAACAGGTACACTAGGAGATCGTTCCTAGGAAGCTGCAAGTTCCTGCAGTCAACAAAAGGTAATGCTTAGAAGTTTGTGAGCTGTTGGAACAAACACGAGGATGGGAGAGGGGATGGGAATTTCATGCAGTTCTCCCCATGCAATGGGGGAAATGTAATTTCTTAGAGAATAAGTGTGTTTCAGTGTGCCTGGAACATGGAAAGAGAAGCCTCAACCGTATGTTTTCATTCCCTAACCAGTATGCATGGTTTTAATAGGTCCTTGGAATTTTGGGTGAAAGTCAAACAAAATATCTATAAAAAATTGTTGGACCTAGAGAACATAGTACTGGGATAGAAGAACATGGATGGATGGATGGATGGATGGATGGATGGATGGTGGGCGGGCAGGCGGGCAGATGACACTGTAGAAGAGGAAATAAAGTTTTCAGCTATGATCACCAGCAAAGCGAAATGCCTTGCTTGTCAAATGGAATATGGAAAAGTCCACAAGTCTTCAGAGTGCAACCAGTCAGTGCATATTGTGGTGAAACTGGTATGGAAATAGATTATAGATGCTCTGTCACATTTAATGTACATGCTAAATGGATGAACACTGGAGACATTGTGAAGGGTGGGATATATGGACTAAATGAATGAATGAGCATTACATGAAACAGAATCTCTGCATGAAGAAGCTTGAGCAAACTGGTGAAAAAGTTGCATTCACACAACTTTTTCAGCAGATGGGGTCTGGTCTCCATCTAAGACATTTTGCTGCCTAAACAGAGTCCCTGAGAGAGGAATGGCCCAAATGGCCCAACCCCACTGCAGAAAGTCTTGTGGCACCATCTAGAAGCCAAGTCCCGCCTCCATCAATCTTACATGGTTTCTTGCCATTATGTTTCCAGTATTGGTGTTGCTGTTTGTAGTTCCTCTCCCTTTTGTTTTGATGTTTCATAATGGCAAAGAGACCAACTACCCATCACCACTGATGCTGCCCGAAGCAGGTTATTTCAACTGCTGCATAGCAGGACTGGTGTTCAGGAAATCTCAGATCTTAACTTTTGTGTAGTGCAAAGCTTGGGCCTCTTTCACTCCTGTGTTTGAAGAGTTTGTTCATGCAATAACCGGGGTCAAAACATACTCAAGTGCCCATTCTTCATTTAGTCGATACACCGCACAATATACAGTCCAGGGGTCTTAGATGTGACTGGCAGAACTGCTTTGAGGACCTGGGCCTAGATTTGTCTCAGAACTGTTGCTAATCACCACAAGGCCATTTCTGGCCCCTTCCGGAAGCACCTTTTGAGGCTGCAAATCACTCAGAGCAGAAGGATAGAAGCTGCTTTAATGGAGCAGCCAGAGCTACAGAGAAGTGACGACTATTTATATACCTAACATAGTTTTTGCCTTACAGTAAGTGCACAATTATCTGATTGAAGGATCAATGGCATAGTTGGGCCTCCATCCAGCCAGAAGTAGTTGCATTGCAATTAACTCAAGTGAACTCCCCTAACTTTCAATAGCATTTAATTATGATTCACTATCACTGGATTGGCTAAAGATTGGTAGGCATAACATTTTTTATGATTGTGTTATGATCATTTTTAAATAAAAGAAAATGAGGATGGGGATAATGTTTAGCTTTTGCTGGATAAGGTGGTTACTTGATTTGATCAGAAGCAGATTTCAGTATGTTGGCGAACTACAGGATCTGACTGATTCTTCCATTCATTCATGTGCGGCAATGCCAGTTAGCCTGTAAAGAGTTGCACTTTTAGAATAATGATCTACCATTTACTAGGTCACTAGGCTATGACACATGGCTTTCTAACGACAGAAAAGAAATGCACAGATCAATATTTTATATACTAAATTCATTATGGGATTGACTGCTGAATCAGCTGTACCCTGGGAGGGTTGTGCCAAAATGAACACAATGCAGCTGATTTAAACTCAGCTTTGTAAAGTTATCCATTTGTATCACTGAGTGGATCAAATAGGATTCTGCCAAGGTTTTACTCCAATTATAATAATTAGACTTTCCTACTCAGAATAGTCAATTATATTAGGAATTATTTTTGAGATTTTTTTGGGGAGGGGGGAGTAAGAGACCTGGATTTAGACCAAGGAGAACTAGGTGAATCTTTCAGCATAACTCTGGGATAGCATAAAGAAGGCTTGGTCTACACATACATAAAACCTGAGGGAGAAGAATCATGAAAGAGTAGACTGCACCAGATTCCAAGTTCTCATTGTTGTCCTCCAAAGAGATCCGTTAGAATCAGTGAGACTGAAATCCCATGGATTTCAATGAATCTACCCTAAGCATGACTTAATTTGCCATGACTAACCTAAGACAATGATTTTAATGGGTATATACTTATAGTTAAGTATAATTAACTTAGGACAGAACCCTGGAGGTTGAATTAGCAGGTGTATGGTGGAAACTTTGCTGGCCAAACAGGTTGCTGTTGGTCACTCTTGCTCAGCTATGTCTGCTGTGTGTGCAGTAACAGACAAGAAGGGGTGGGGAAGGGAGGGAGAAGCTGCCATTACAGTTGTTTATCCCAATTGCATTCCCACTTATACCAAGGCACCTTATCTCCAACTGTTAAGTGCATTCATTTGGTGGTGGGTCCTCAAGGCAGCTTTGGCATACTGCCAGCCCAACTGCACAGTGGTCTCCTGGTTCAACTAGCAGATGGCTTGGGAGTGTTGATGGCATCCCGTAAGCCAGCATCACCAAAAGTGTGCCAAGGGACTTCTACAACCATGACAAGTTCCTCTCATCTGCTGTAGCTCAGTATTTCATGACACCTAAGATAAGCATAGGTCTCTCCATTAATATCTGCTCCCACCTATTAGAGGGTAGAATCCACATTTGATTGTTATGTTCCATAGTCTGAAGAGGACCAAGAGGACTCTAAGAGGGCCCATATATGCCCTCCCGCCCCTTGAGATCAGCGACAGAGGCCCTCCTCCGGGAACCCTCTGTGAATGAGATTAGGAGGGTAAGTACCCGGAGGAGGGCTTTCTCTGTGGTGGCGCCCCAACTATGGAATGCGCTCCTAGAGAGGTCCGCCTGGTGCTGTTGTTATTTGTTTTTCGGCGCCAGGCGAAGACCTTTTTATTTAAAATGTATTTTAACTGTTAATATCTCTTGTATGTTGGATTTTAAAGGTTTTTAGCCAAGATGCACTGGGGACAGGGAGGGGGGAGGATTAAATGAATTTTGTATAATATTAATGCTGTTGTAAGCCACGCCGAGGCTTTATTGCGATGGGGCGGCATAAAAATGTTTTAAATAAATAAATAAATAAACTCAGTTGTGGTGATTTGTTTATTAATTCTGCCAAAGCCCTTTGTGATCTCTTTTTGCAGGATGCGGAATAATCAATTCAAGTTGTGACAACCCAGATTCGGGATGGACATCAGGAAAGGTTCCTCGCTCTCAGAGCAATACAACAGTGGAACCAGCTGCCTGGAGAGGCGGTGGGCACTCCCACACTGGAGACATTCAAAAAGAGGCTGGATGGCCATCTGAGTGGGATGGTGCAACATGGTGTCCTGAAACAGCAGGGGGTTGGACCTGATGGCCTTCAAAGACCCTTCCAACTCTACTATTCTATGATTCTATGATCTCTAGAAGGAACAAATGGCTCAAACAGCTGGCACAATTGTTTCTATACACCCTCTACCACTGGAGAGAGCCAATGTTCTCTGCTTTTTTGAGGAGCTGAAGGTAATGAAACATTCAGGGAGACAGAGCAATGGTGGAAGAAGACTCAGGAGAAGTATGATTGAATGGGAGTTAGAACTCATTTGATACATTACTCTGTGCATGGTAGCAATGGAGGTGAAGGCATTTCACTTCAACACCACCATTGCTCCACTTTACTGCTGATTAGCAGAGTGGTTTCAAGGTGGTGAAGAGCTCATTACATTTGAACCCCATGAATGGAATGGAAGAATATCTGGTTTATATTGTGATGGATTTGAGACAAACACCTAGCCAATTAAAAATAGATTCGATCTGCTCTGACGGGGGTACACATACAGAGCAGGCCACAGAAATATGTCTATATCATGTCCTGGTCCTATTTTACAGCTTATTCTGACTGAAGTTGTGGTCAAGTTGCTTTCAAGTTTGAGGAAATCCACAAGCTTGCTTGACTGTTGCACATTGTGGTTTGTGTCAGTGACTGGAGAAGACTAGAGAGGAGGAGATGGAGGTCAATGCCTGTCTTGTAGATCAGAGATGCCTGTCTGAATCCCAATATTCATCAATGACCATTTTAGGCTGAAACCCACATTCCAGTGAAGCCACCTGTGAATTTTCCATTGATTTGATGGCTTTGTATTGCACCTTCATTTCTCTGTTGGCAAAGTAAATACTGCTAACAAGTGTAGTCCAGTGAGCCCTAAACTGGAAGCAAGTTCTATCTGATTTACTTAAAATGAATTTAAATACAGTGAAATGTTTCTTGGTGAAAGTGTGCATTGCTCCAAAGTCTTACAAAATAGTACATAATAAGGTACCTGAAACAATCACCACAAACACCTACCAATAACTCCACTATTTCTTTTTAGGTTCAATGTGCTTATTATCAAATACAGAAGAGTGAGAATGTAGACTCAACATAATCAACGTAATCTCTTGGAAAATGCCTCTTAAAAGGATGTGTATTAAAAGAAAGAAACATGTTATCTCCTGAATTACTAGGTATAAAGGTTATTGGGTGTCTCAATGGGTTTCCATTTGGTAGTGCAGTCTAGTAATGTGAAAGTTATTTGGATAACTGGATATGTTTTACTTATAAGCAATAGCAATAAATTATTCTTTCTGATTTTCTGTTGGGAACCAAGCAAGGACTTCTTCAGTATTTGTGAGTAATTTGAAATTACTGGGGCTTGCAGCTCTATACATTAAATGAGATGCCCCTTTACCATTGCATCTGACTGAATCGTATGTTTACTATAACGTCTCGTGTCCTAAGGACCACCTTATATATTGGAAGGGAGAGGGGCTTAGCGCCTGCTTGCACAATTTGGGATCCTCACCCTGAACCTACATATGTTTACTCAGACATATATCCAACTAAATGCAAAGCATTTTTTTTCACAGCACACACGTGTAGGGATGTAGCCACACTTTATTTACTTACTTATTCCTTTGATTGGCATTCTTTAAAATTGTCCTTCATCATCCTTGATCCCAGGAAGGTTTGCACAACAATATGAAAGAACAAACAGAAGCTTAAAAGATGACAAAATAAATCAAACCAATGCTCATCAGGAGCCATCAGTAAAAGCAGCAGATAGCTCAAAGAATAGGATGCAAATATATGCATTCTTATGTCCTTGTCTGGTTGTGTTTTGTTTTCCCTTCATTACTGCTGTTTTCTGCCTTCAACATAATTTGGCCTCCCTCTATTCTTCACTACACTGTCAAACCCAGAATGCATCAGTGAGAGAGTAGAAGATTTCGGAATACACACTCCCTGTAACAGGGTGAATCTTCTGTATTTAGACCTGATACAGTGCAAGTGGAACGCATTGCAAACATCCTAGAAAAATAGATAATACTAGTATAAAAAAGAGTGTCCGTTTAGAAGAGCACACTGCATTTCAGGTCCGAACACCAAATAAACACTGTTGTTGTTCTGTGCTATCAAGTCATCTCCAACATAGAGAGATCTTAAGAACAGAACATCTCTTCCAAGTTCAGGGCTGTGGCTTCCTTTAGGGAGTTGATCCATCTCATAGTTGGTCTTTGCGTTCTTCTTCTGCCTTTGCCTTGCCCTAGTGTTATTATCTATCCCAGGGGGGCTTGCATTCTCACAGTGTGCCAAAAGTATGACAGGTTCAGTTTCAGCATTTTTGCTTGCAGGAAGAGATCTGACTGGGTCTGGCCTTGGACCCCCTTGTTTGTCTTTCTGTCTGCCCAGGGTATTTGCAAAGCTCTCTGCCAGGGCCATGAATCCAGCACATCCATTGTCTTCCTGTCAGCTTTCTTCGCTGTCCAGGTTTCACACCCAGGCACTGCGATCAGAAATACAACATAATGGATGATCTTGCCTTGGTCTCCAGGGAAACATCCTTACACTTAGTGATCTTCTCCAGTTCTTTTATTGCCCTTACCGGTTTCAGTCTTCCGAGTGCATTTTCCCTTTGAATTGCTGATTGAGACAAGATATGCAAAACCTTTCACGGTTTTCATTTCTTGGTTGTTGACAGTAAAGCTGCGTGATTCTTCCTCAGTTATGATTTTTGTTTTGTAAATTCAGTTGAAGTTCTGCTTTTGCACTTCCTTCTTTCATTTTTATCAGGAACTGTTTCAGGTTATTGCTGCTCTCTGTTATCAAGATGGCATTGTCTACATTCTAGGATAACACTGTGCCAGGTTAAAATTGCCCTTTATTCCCAGGCATTTAATGACATACGATGACTTGTGTCTGCTGTTTTAATTAGGTCTCTTGTTTAACGTAACTGTCTGAAATGTTAATTATGTTATATTTTTGTATGTTGGAATTTTAACTGTTTTAAATTTGCACATTGGAATTTTATGTTGTGTTTATTGTATTTGCATTTTATACTGTCTTCTGTATTTGCTTCATTTTTGTGAACCACCCAGAGAGCTTTGTTTAATGGGCAGCATAGAAATAAAATGGATACATAAATATAAAAATATTGATTAATCTTCCACCGATTTCACTCCTTCCTCTGATTCTCATCCAGCTTTCCTTCAGATATATTCTGTATAAGAGTGAATGGACAAGGAAATAAAATGCACCCTTGTTTGATGCCTTTGCCTACAAGAAGCCGTTCGGTTTCTCCATGGGATCTCCTGTGAGCTTCCCGTTCACAAAGTTCCTGAATTAAGACCTGTGCAGCACCAGGTAGTACATGCATTCCTTATGCTTTAAGTTCTGCCAGTAAAACTTAAGTACAGCCATTTGTTTCCTTCCAAGTAAGGATGGGTGCTAAACCACATGCCATAAACAATCCAAGTCCAGTGTTCTAGAGTTTCTTTATACTCTTATTTGAACATTGGGGTGGATGAGAATTTTCTTTCACATCAGTGTAGATAATTTTCAAAAAATTTCCAGATCCAGGACAAAAACAGCTTGAGAGTAATATACTGGGGGGGGGGGGGGGCGGGGGACAAAAACCCCAGGAATTATCTTCTGGAGGGCAGGTGCCTTCCCCCACTACGTGAGTGTTCTAGGAACCCATCTGCATTGGTGTGCCCAGCTGGGGTGTTCTGGGAGGCTTTTTTTGGAGACTCTTTCAACTCATTTGCCAATTTTGTGATGGCTGACTTACACGAACAATGTGTGGTGGTGAAACTTTGTTCAGCTGGGTGTTCAACAGTTTCTGACCAAGAATGGCATGGCCCTTGTGCCCCTCCCTCCCTATTCACCCCATCTCTCCCTGTGCAATTTTTGTTTGTTTGTTTCCCCAGAGGGAAAAAAGTCCTCAAAGGGAAACATTTTGGCAATGTGGAAGAGGTGACACAAAAAATGGTAGAAGCACTAAAAGGCATCAAAATCAACAAGTTCAAATCCTATTTTGAGCAGTGAAAAAAGTCTCAATATGTGTATTGCATGAAACAGAGAGTACTTTGAAGGTGACTGAAGTGTGAACATGTAAAAATAAATACACAATTCTTTATAAATAAATTCCTGCTTCCCCCACCCCACCCCCATGTGTGTGTTTGTAGGGTGCAGACAGAATGTGGAAGAAACCAAAATGGGAAGATGCAGGGCAGACCCAAAACTCTGCATGCTAAGCTCTTAAAAATCTGGATTGAATCCCTCTGTCATCAACCATGTTAGTGCTTAACTAGGATTCCCATCTGTTTTTTGGAAAGGAACTTCCCCTTTAACAGGCATACAGCAAACAGCTGCAGTCCTCCTTGAGTGAACCTATTGAATTTGACTGGTCCATATGGGTGAGAATTCTTTTTAGTTTGTTTAGGTAATAATAAGATTTTAATAAGAGTCACCAAGTCCTTTCGATCTGGAAGGAAAAGAACTGAAATGCTGTCCAGAGACTCAGTGTGATTGGACAGCCTAGAAATAGCCTGAATAAATAAAATAAATAAATAGTTTCTTTTAAAAGAATGTACGTGCAAGAAAACAAAACTGGCGAATTTGCCCATTCCTGCTTGAGCATTACTTTCTCCATGCAAGCAAGATTCTTCCCATCATTGGAAACTGAGTCATGGGGAATGTCTGTGCATTTTGTAAGCTGGTCCTTCAAAGATATGCACCCGTCATGTGGTCAGCACTGAGTTGGCAGGAGATGCAGTGGATCCCTACATTGCTCAATCTGAATAGCCTGAAAGAATAATGCTCAGATAGGGCTTATGGCATCTCTTGAATCGAATCCTTAACTGCTTAAACCAGAATTGCGAGATACCTTTTTAAAAGGACACTCCTATTCCCATCTTGTCTGAGAAATATCCATAAATAAATCCAACAGAAGCAATTATCAGTCAATAACAGTGGATAAAATGACCAAATAGGCAGGTGTTATTGAAAAAGCTTTTCTTCCCCTAAAAAAGAGAGAGGGTAATATAATGTTATGTGCTCTCTCTCCCCCTCACTCTCTCCTTTTCTGAAATCTGAGCATTTTGTGGGGTTGGCCCTTCCAGTTCTAGTTACCAAGGCTACAAATTATAGCCATCTTTTTCCCCACCACAACCATAGAAACAAGACTACAACCAACACAAATTGCCTATAATTTTCTTATTCCCATAATTCACCATTTATGCTTCGGATGCTGCAGTGGATGAGTAACAGAAAATGTGATATATATGCTCTTACAAGAAGATGACTCAGACCTTGAATGAAAACTGCTTGTTATCATTTGAGGTAGAAAACTTAACTAAAATCTTTGACCCAATCTAAGGATTCAGCACAACTTTTCACAGTGCCAATTCCAAAACTCAGTAGCTAGTAAAGAGTTCGTGCATTAAGGAACTCCAGATTGCTGCTATTTTTCCCTTATAGAACTTGCCGTGTGAAAATTGTTGTGGTCAATTTCGAAATATCCCAGATTAATGTTCAAAGTATAAGGACAATGAAATGAGACAAAGACACACAGCAGACCAAAAGACTTTGCGCTGAAGAGTTGCTAACTTTGCAAATACTGAAGTACCAGGTTGAAATCTAGGTCCTTTCATAAATCCACTATATGCCCTTAGTGGGCCATTGATTTCTCGCTTCAGTCCTGCAAAGGTTGCCATTTTGAAAGCCAAGGACATATTTTGCTGCATGTTCCAGCCCTGTGAGCATATGTCATTGTTACCTGCAAGCTCTGTTTCTCACAAGCTCATGCGCAGCTCCTGTATCCAAGCCCAACAGTTTGGCGGCTGCTGCTGTTATCTCAATTTGGGAAAGCAGAGGTGAAAGGGGTCGTGCTGAGCAACCTGATTCAAGAAGCAAGTCTTTTCCTAAGTAAGGCCTGCATGCACAGCGATAGTCTGACCTCTGAAAAACTGAGGTCGGGTCTGGTCATGAGACACATGACTTCGTTATACCCGGACAACACTCTCTATAGAATGCTTCCTTTGAAGATGCTTTAGCAACTTCAGTTGGTCCAGAATGTGGTAACTTGGGTGGCACGGAGCATCTGCCAATGGGATCATGTATCGCTGACCCTGTACTGGTGGCCAATTCACTTCCAAGCACAATTCAAAGCCATGATGGACCAAAACCATTTCAAGTGTTAATGGTGACTCTAAAAACCTCAATGGCATAAGTCCAGGATATCTGAGGGACTGTCGTCTTCCATATCAGTTTTCCTACTCTTTCAGGAGAAACCCTGTGTGCTACCTGAGGTGAAGGCAAGGTTTGTTGAGAGGAAACAAAGGATTTTCTTGCAGTGTGCCACGATATGGGAAACTGAACTGGTAAGACGTCTTTGTTCCCCAATCTGGCTGCTTCCTTCCCATTCTTCCATCCATTCTTCCAGGATGACTTTCCTGATGAATTTAGGAACTGCTACACCCAATAACATTTATGTGAAACATCTGAATGGGACAATCAATATGCTTAGCATAGAACCAAATAGTTTTACGGCTTAATTCCTACCTTTCTCTTATGTCAGTACAAGCAGGTTGCACCTTTAAGTTCATAAAGAAAGAACGGTACAAAGGTTTCAGCACTTGGTACAAAATTTGCACTCAATGAGAATTTGGACATGATCAGCAAGTGACATTCTTCATTCCTCTAGCCTTGAAAAGGGCTGGTTGATGGACTTGTATATTGGTGAGCCTTTAAATAATTTTCCTATTGTTAGTATACAATTTTTGGGGTGTGGGGGGCAGAGCCATGTTTTGAACTGATCAAGACTTTGCCGGGAATCTCAGAACGTTGAGATATCCAAATTTTCCTGGGAATCTTCTCTCTGCTTTTAACCACATCTTTCCTACCACATTTACAGTTCATTATACTGGCCTTCCTACTTAAATGGAAGTAGCAACAGAACATCTTCTACCCATGCTCTGCAGTCTTATTCAAAGGCAAACATATTTCCTTCTTCCCAGAATAGTTTTTTATTGTGGCATTGTGGGCGCCATCACGGAGAATGGTGCCACTGGTGTGTACCTGGGGTGTGACAAGAGGGAAGGCCTTCTCTGTAGAGGTCCCACATCTGTGGAATGTTCTTCCTAGATCCTCCCCACATCTTCTTTGTGCACCTTTCTTTAAGCAGATATCTAATCTGTAATCTGTTGCTTGGCTGTTAATTGCACCTGCTAGCTCTGTGTTGTCATTGTTTTTAATACTGACAATCGTTTTGGGTTAATATTTCAGTGATTTTTGTTTTGTTACTTATTTTTTGCTATTGTGCTTTGGCTTTATGATTGCAAAGTATAAAGGGGCATTTGCCAATTGGATGGTATATAAGCCTAATTAGATAAATAGAATAGTCAAGGATTGCAATGCCTCTCTCAATGCAACTTTGTGACTGTCTAGTCCCTTTGTGACTACTTACCAGACTAAAAGAAGCTGGCCAGAGTATTCCTGGCAGAAGCTTTGCACCTATTCCCACTACTACCTTAAGTAAAGAACTAGTAGTAGCCAGAGAAATTTATTTCAGCTCCCTGGAAGGATGCTGCATTGCAAACCATGATATTTTGCAGGGAAACTTTTTTTAAAAAGGTAAAATGGGAAAGAAGCACTTCTCTATCTGATTTAAACTGTGATACATGTTTGAATGTGTACAGACATGTGAACATACATTTTGAAGATAAAACTGGACAAACCTACAAAAGCTTGCATGTTTTAATGAGAATCTCTGGTTTTATTTGATCCTTTCCTACAAATGTCATTCTTATTTGTTATTCTATAAGATGAATTGGTGTATACAGGCTGGTGATGGTTTAATCTCAAATATCGATTCAATAGATATTTAGAGGACTCCGTTATTTTGGTCACACTGGGTAATCATTCGCAAATTTCCTTGACATGTTTTATTATGTGAACTTTTCTCATGAGCCACTTTGTGAATGGCTTGCCATGGTAAAGCAACATAAAAATAAATGGAGCATGATGAGAACCCTGGGAACCTTGGTGAAGATTTGGAAAGATGTCAGCTCCTGCGCCATCCAGTTCTCTTCCACTATCTGTCCTCTGCATATGTATCAGAAGTTACCCATGCAACCATGAGAACTTCAATAAAGTTTTGCCACGGTTGACTCCGGTGTTTACTTTGAATAGCCAGGATCACCGGCTTCTGCAGGCTGTGCTACAACATACTTGTCTCAGGCCATGTTCTGATTCTTAGCGTGTTCACTCAGCTTCCTTGCTGCTGTGATTGTATCCTTACAACAAAGCCTTATTTATTTTTGGCAACTGGATCAGTAATAATCTCCAAGAGTCTCTCTCCCGGCAGGACAGAGCCCACGCAGGCTTTGGAATCCTTAGCTTGCAATCATTATTTCCCAAAGAGTGAGCCTAAGCAGAAAGAGTTGCATTTTCAATTGTTCTCCTCCTGCGTTACTCTGGCTTTTATGCGCCGTTTTGTCTAAGTCAGCTTATATTTACCACTCCAGGAACAAAACCCCCCCTGTAATCCCCTAAGAAAGGGAAAGCTGTTAATTACCTATTCTCATTTTCAATTAACAGTGGCTCATCTAGGCCAAGGCTGCACAAGTGTTTGTTTCGAGCTCCCATTAACCACAGGGTAAGCTCTGTGTCTAGCCTCAATACGGTCTTTCTTTTTGGACAAGGTAGGATGAAGTGTTCTGGTTAAAGAATCTGCAGTTCCTTGTACCTGCAGAGGGCTCATCTTCCTTCTAAAACAGCACCACTACCCTTTAGCTTAGGGCTTTAAAGAATGCTCCTATGCATGTCTACTCAGAAGTAAGCATCACAGAGTGTTTACTGCCAGGGGAGTGTGCATCAGATTCTGAAGACAGTCCTGAAGACTTCAGAGCACTTTCCATGCATGGTCCAGGTTATCTCAAGATTACAGGAACTTTGAGGACCTATTCCTGAAAGGATTTGTGTCAGCAAGTGATCAGGCCCTTGCAGCTTAGCCCAGCTCCTATGCTGTGCCCATAACACTACTTCCCCACCTGTCTGCATGCACAATGCACACACATACACAGGGTGAGATCTATGGGTACACAGCTGTAGGTGTGCAGGTCTTCTTCTCTAGAAGATAATGCTGTATGTGCAGACATTGGGAAAGCACAGTATATGCATGACATCAAGACCAAAACTATGCCCTACATTCCAATTTATTAAAACCCTTTCAGGAATGCTTATGCCAGGCTAAGGGGACCCATGACGTATCAGATCAAAGGCCTGTCCAATTTAGCACCCTTCCCCCACAGTGGAATATGTGAAGCTTACAAGAAGGAGAACATTCAAAGACTCATAGAACAGAAGAGTTGAAGGGGCTATGAAGACCATTGAGTCCAACCCCTTGCAGATGCAGGACACCACGTCACACCACCCCGCTCAGATGGCTGCCCAGTTTCTTTCTGAATGTCTCCAGTGTGGGAGAGCCGACCACCTCTCCATTCCATCACCTTCATTTATTCATGTTCCCTAGCAAAAGGCATTCAGCAACCTTGATATTGCCTCTTACGTGGAAGGTACTATACAGCTAGCAGAACTAGTAGCCACTGGCAAGCTCTTCTTCCATGGATTTTTGTCCCATTTTCACACCATTCAAGTTGGTGACCATCGCTACCTCTGGTGGTAAGGAATTCCAGAGCTGAGCTACGTGCTAGGCAAAGAAAAGTCCCCGTTTAATGATTCTAAATCTCCTACTGTTCAGCTTCATTAGTTCTAGTATTAGGGGAGAGAGAGAAAATAGTATCCCTCTGTATAGCATGCATTTCCACCAAACTTGTGCTTTTATACACCTCTGCCATGCCCCTAATTACTCACCTCTGCCTTGATGGTGAAACCTTTCATCACTGGGAAGTTGTTCCAGTTCCTTGATTGTTTTGGTTACCCTTTTTCAAAAAGGCAGAGCTGTGACCCTTGTTAAGCAGATCGCTATTATAATCCTCCATCGCAGAAGGTACACTGAGGCAGAGAGAACCCTACATTCTCTACATCTCAAAAATGCACAGTGGCGTGGAATGTTGTGATTCCTCCACCCCCATTTTTGTTTAATCCAAAGCATCCTGGGCCAGACCGAATCTGAGTGGAAGAACTGCACTTATGCTGAAATTGCTTTGCTTGTGCCTTATCTCTCCTTCTTTAGCTCATATGTTATCTCTCCTAATTGTCCTCTGTCTGCATTTAAATGCAGTCTGCTAAAGCTGTTTGGGGATTGCATTTTTCGTTTGTTTATTGTGTAATCTTGGTTCAACCATGAGGTGGAATCTTTGGATGAGGTGAAATTTGAACCACCAGGTGCCACTGTTCCTGTGACTGGAGTGCTGCAGCTGGACGAGCTGGAATTTCTTCCATCCATGGAAATGGAGAAGTCCTCCAAGGCCTGGACCTGCCAATTAGGCCAACCCATCCTCCACAAACATGTATATGATGGTCCAGTCTTCTTCCTGGGAGGCCTCAGGCCTGGGCTTGTTTTTGCTGAGGCAGCCAGAGATTGGCAGTGATAAAACAAGAGGGGGATGTCTGGGCTGGGAACGTTCAGCAGTAAAGCATGCTCTGTAGTTAATGGCAAGGGAAGAAATACAGCAGTGTATGCACTTTGCAAAGACAATTTCCATAAGGAGAATCATGGTTAATAAACCCAGACACAAGGGAACATATACTGTTATTGTCAGTGACCCTGAGCACTGCGACTTCAATTGCTCCCATGCAAAGGCCAGCCATAATGGGACCATGCCATTAAATATTAAAATGCAAACATTCGTGCAGCTCATTATTCACATTAAAGTGAGAGTTTAAAAAGAACAAATGAAACAAGCCAACTACATGGGACTGGGATAACACATGCCTACAAATATTAACCTTTCTACCAATTACAAGGCCCAGACTGCTTAGAATGGGTAACAGTATGCCTTTTAATTAGCAATGCTTAGCATTTATATAGCACTTGTTCATGTTATTTCAGCTGTGCAGGCGACATTCTTTTTTGATCTCAGTGGCGCAGTGAACAGGAGCAGGGCATTGGCTTCACGTCCTGTACTCGAGGTACCGTAGCAGGAATCTAGCATGCTTGGAGCTCTCTCAAGGCAGTGTTTCCTTCGTTCTTGGGGGCAGGAGCACAACCATGGGAAAGAGCTGCTCTTGCATGACCTGGAGTGTTTGACATTATCAGATGGAAGAGGCAAGAACTGAAAAAGAGACTGTAAGGCCAAACTGAGTGTGAACTAGCAGGATTATGTCATCTGCACACAAGAGCATCGACAACTTATTTCCAGGATAAAAGAACAACTGTAGTGGACAATCTTGAGTGTATCAATCCTGGAGTGGCGTAACTTACATCGATGTTGCACAATAGGGGCTCCCATGAATGGTCTTGCCATTTCCCTCTGGCATTCATAGTTGCTTCACACTTCACTCCATTTTGCATTAATTCAGGGGGCTTGCCTTGCAATCCGAGCATGAGACAGCTACTTAAAATACAATTAATTGGGTTGCTAATGGAGACAACACACTTTTCATAATCTATACGTCTTGTAATTCAATGCATACGGAGGAAGACAGGACATCCTCGCTCCCTGTTTGGGGAGTTAACAAATGCAGCTCCTTTGTTCAACAGCACTGGCCTACATTGTCACTCAGGATGTCTTTACCTAAGAAAATAAGAAAGGGGGGCAACGGCACTTGTCATCTTCATTATGGGCACTACCCCAAACAGGCTCACACAGGCAGAATCTTAACATTTCTGCCACTGAAGAAGCAAGCAATTAGAACCTATTCTAAACACAGTGAGTTATATAAACATAAATACCCATCTGTAACACTTGTGCAAATCTCTTTATTTCCTTAATTAAATTGTGACTTCAGGTTCTCAGTGTATATCAAGAATCATCCCCCTTTTCTGACAGGAGCAGTAAATTTGAAAAAGAGAATGAAAAGTTCTTGGACTCTTACGTTCTTGATTTGGAACATTTGGAAGGCTTCAGCCAGAGGTGAATTGGCCACAGGATGCCATCGCCAACAACTTTCTGGAGAAGCCTGAACAGTCTATGACTCATCTAGTCAAGCTTAGCCCATTAGCCCTTCCTGTCGTAATAGACTTCCCATTTCTTCTCCCTTCCTGTGGGTGTAAAAGCAGGATGTCAAAGCAAACTCTGGTTGACTGGAGGACTCTCTTTCAAAAGAAACAGAGCTGCAAGTTCTTGATGGCTGTCCTCCATGTCAGCCTTTTACCAGTAGACATCCACCCAAAGTTTTTGCAGAAAGGGAAACCAAGAGGCTTTGCTACCTGGAGCAGACTGGTAACCCCCTTCTCCCAATTTCTCTCTGGATGACCTTGACCCACTGACTCTCATCCAGCCCGATCTATTGCACAGGGTTCTTGTAAAGGATAACAATGGAAAGATCATGTACATCACCTTCAGTGCCTTGATGAAAGCCATGGCAAACCCTCCCTTGGACAAAGAACAGTATAGTGCCATTCCATCCTGTCTGGAAGAAAATTTTATGGGGAAAGCACCTCTTTCAGCACCATCCAACAATGCAAAAGGACTTCTGCCTTAATGATGAGCAGATCATGGCCTTGTTTCATAAACAGAGAAGGAAAGGAGGGGAGGAGGAGATCTCTCCAATCTTCCCTGTCAATTTCCTTGTTGTGTGTGTGTGCTCAGGTGAGATTCCCAGGCGCACACGAGAGAGTGAGGGCTCTGGTAGAAACCATAGCTTAGGCTTAGAAGATGGGGAGTTAATTATTGTTCCAGTAGAGGTTCAGCGTTCTCACCCTGATACTGCATATGTTGAATTAGTGGAACTCCAGGTGGTGAAATAACTCCGGGGGCGGGGGGGCAGGCTGAGTCACCGCAGGATCAAAGCACTTCAAGGACAAACATGGGGCCCAATGCTATTCTTAATTGTGAGGAAGAAGCCTATAGAGAGCAGGCTGGGGAGGTTCCTGAGGTTATTTGAGATGCCCACTCACGCAGGTGCACTCAGCTGGGGCAATTGGAGACGCGATTAGAAGAGTGGTGGCAAGCAGGTGTCCAGAGCGCACCACCCCCCAGATACAGGCCCCAAAGGCAAAGTGTGGGGTGATGCCCATCAGAGCAAGAGGTCAGCTTTCTACCTTGAGTGTACTTTTGGTGTTTGTGAATACTTCGTAGCTGTTTGGAATAAAGACTCTTTTAGTGAGTGCTGGAGTGATTGCCTTCGTTGGGAAGGGACACCTGGCTCATGACATTCCCTAAGTAAGTTGTGGTGGTTGCAGCAGATCTCACTGGGTGGGTCCTGTGGGCTCAAAAAGTAATTGAGATGTACAAGCGAGGAAGCCAATCCGCTTGCCTGTAAGCCCTCCGTCTGCCCCAGTTGGAGGTTATTTACCTGATCAGATACAGCCAGAAGCAGCCTGCCACTGCTCCTTTCTCTCAGGCGCATCCTTGGCTGATTCCAGCCAGAGGAACCAAGAGAACCAACCCAGGAAAGGAAGCCAGGTAGCTGGCAGTGGCCAGCCCGGAGATGACAGGCACAGGCAGCTGGACTCTTGGGCAATGGGCAGGGTGGGGGCAATGTCTGGACAGAAGGAGAAATGTGAGTGAGTGAGTGAGCAGAAAGGGTGTGCAGACTAGCAGTAGCCACCAGGAGCAAGTGGAGTTGCTGGGTACTTGGACAGGCGGAGTAGGGATTCCTCCATACTTAATCTGGCGCTTGAGGCTTAGCTTGATTCATGAAAAGACAGCTCTGGTAATTTCATGCCCCACTGAAATTAAAATGTTTTCAGCAGGTGGCATAGCGCCCCCCCCCCCCGCCCCATGGATGAACTTGTAGGATGGCCATTTATTTATTTATTTATTTATTTAAAACTTTTTTATGCCGACCCATTGCAACAAAGCCTCGGGGCGGCTTACAACTAAGCAAAAAATATACAAATATACAAAAAACAACAATAGAACAATAAAAATTTTCTTAACCCCCCCCCCCCATTTATGCATGTCTGTTCCCAAAAAGAAAGGCATTTCTATGTAAGGGAAAGAACATCAGAAGGTATTTGTCTCCAAGGATGTTTTTCTTGAAATGCATTGGTTTTTTGAACCATTAATAATCCTATATGGACACACTTTAAGGCTTTGTTCAGTGTCCAAAGCAGTGACAGGCAGAAGACAGATTGGGATCTACAAGTAGATTTCTTCATGATTTGTGAACTATGTCCAAGGATCTCTTACTCTTAATAGCAAGACTAAAATAGCAAGAAAAATAGAAAGAGGAAATCTGGCCTTGGGCTAATTGCCTAACTCTCAGCCTCCATGTCCTTTAGCTGTAAATTATGAATACTTATTACTTGCTTTCAAACACGTCTTTGTTCAGCTCTGCTGGCCAGTTTTGGAGAGAAAACTTAATCTCCAGTACCCAGCAATTCATCTGGTGGCAATTATATATTCCCGTGCATGTTTTGGCATTTAAAATTGATAGCCAATCATTAAATATTATCCTGAGCCACCATTTGTATTTGGATCTTGTTGGTAAACTTTTGCAATCTAATAAAATAAACAAACCATCAAATCAAATCAAATCAAATCAAATCCCAAAAACCAGATATGCCAGCCTCTGGTTGAAAGAATGCACTCCATGTTAAGTAAGTATCAGATTTATTTAAATATACAGTTATTTGTAAAAAATAAATAGTTTGGGGGACATAAAAGAGCAGCTATTTGCTTGCTCCATTGAATCGGGATCAGAGCTCATTCCCAAATTTGCATGTAGGAGTAAAAACTCATTGTGTTCATCGCTACAGAATAGCAGGAAGGAATTAAGGCATAGGGAAAGATTATGAGCAAATCAACACCATCAAAACTCGTCTGGTATAACCTGATCTAAATTGTTAATGGCCTCAATGAGCAGAGTAAAAAAACGAATATGAAATTTCAGCTGAAGCTGCACCGACAGTGTCTTAAGTTATTCAACTCACAGACACCTACACAAAGATAAGTATGAATAACTATGTCTGCATTCCAAGTTCCCAGCTCCTCAGGGCCTGTAATAATAAATGTAAAAGTCAATAAGTCAGCTATTCTTAGATAACTCTATATTTAAATGCTAGCAACTGAATCATTTTTCTTTCCTTCCCTGCCTTTTGTCCCATGTAAGTTCCATAACAAAACACTTTTGAGGCCAAGTTGTAAAACAGAATATGCCTGCAGCTGCCCCACATTAAGTGGGGCCCAGCCTTTGAAGGCAGCTGATTGCGTAAATGTTTAATAAGCCCAGATATCTACCTCAGGCTGCATCTAAGAGCCTCCCGGTGGATTTGGAACTGCCTGTCTAGAAAGACTACGAGGGACTTAGAGCCCTAGTTTGAGGTTTGCGTCGGTGTCAGTGCTAACACCCACGTAGCCACATGAGGAGGTGTGATCCGCTCTTCCCCCATTCACTCGACTGGGTGTTGCCTCTAAAAGCATCACACCAAGGGGAAAAATAAAAGATCAAAAGGCTGATGATGGAATTCCACTTCACTAACTTAAATGCCCCGATGGACAGAGCATTTCTGAATGAACGTATAAGCATGTTATCCTATTATTCATTTATTTAAAATATTTGCATGCCGCCCACTTGTGCCACAGTACCTCTGGGCAGCTAGCAATCACAAGACAACACACAATAAAAACCAACTGCAACACATTAAACTACAATATCAATAAAATTCATCATGGAGAGTAGAAGCCTCTCACCATTTTCCCCATCAGACCCCATCCCCATCATCATTCCTCATACCCTAATTGGGCGACTGGCATTTATTTTAAGTGCACTTGCTATCTTTCCCACTATGTTACATCCGCACCACAGATGCAAACCAGTTACAGATTTATTTTATGCTCAGCTTTCTCAGCTGAGCAGTTCTGGGATCTGCAGTGCAGAATTCTTTATCCCAGCATTAATTTACAGATCCTGCAATTCAGGGCCATGACAGGCACATCCAGACCCCACCTCCATTCTGCTCCCACCTCCATTCCCCACTTGTGTTGGGATCTTGGTTTCCCTCCCTTCTCTCTTTGAAACAACAGCCCTTCTTTGGTAATACTCTTTATTTCCAATGTACATCCAGCAACCTGTAGCCAGCAAAGACTGAGTCTCTGGGCATGCACAGACTGGAATGTTGAACCTAAGCTGGAAACTATTTTTGAGACCCTCTTTCTGAGTATCCCCAGATACCACCCCCCTGGGAGGTCCCTTGTGGAGACAGGTGAACCTCTTAAATGGGCCCTCTATTTGGCCAGTCCTTCTTTCCAAGACTGCGTTGTGGGGTCAAGGATCATGCCCAGCTTGTCTGGCTCCTGTGTCTCCTCTTCCACGCCCCCGCCTTGCACATGTAGACTCTGATGGTGCCTGAACATCTGGAGATGTCAGCCTTGAGAAGCTCTTTTGCCTTGCCCATCTCTGTGTCTGGAAGCCTCAATTCCCAAGCCTCCTCTTCCTCACCCAGATTCCCTGTTGCCCTGGCCCTGAAACGCATGTGAGAACAACTGCTTCTTTCATTCCCCACAACTTGCCAATTGGTCATTTCCTATCATTTGCACAGGCTTTTCCCATTCTAAATAGGCAAAATGCTTATCGGAAAGCATAGTTATTAGTTTGAGGCACGTGTGTGTGTGAGTGTATTTAAGGCCAGTCCACATTCGTTTGTGTTCATACCAGCCACTTTATCTTTAGCACTATGCACTACTGGAATGGAGCTTGTGAGAGATGTTCTAAATCCTTGAAGGAAGCTAAAGGCATTATGGAATCAGCAACATGGCTAGAGTAGCACCATGAGAATAAGCTGTGGAAGGTTATTTCCCTTCTCTATGAATGCCAATTTCATGTTACAGGGATTAGTGAAATTGCTGAGATGGTGCAGTTGGTTGCATTGGGCGAGCCTGGGTGGAGTGGCTTGTTGTGGTCTGATTGAGAGTTCTGGCACATGTGAGGAGGTAAAATAAGCCTCCATGGCTTATTTCCTCTCTGAGATCATGCAAATCAGATCAATGCATATGATTACTGTTCTATATAAATAAAGATTGGGGGCATTTTGCCAATTACACAGTGCCCTGTTTAGTATGATCCATAGGGGAAATATGAGAGGCAAAAAGTCCCATAGACAAGTTGGAGTCTGCAGAATAATAGAGAAATGAATAATACAAAGCAGAAGAAAATACACATTGTCAGCCATGTTGCAATGTTAAAGTCATCTCAAAAAAACAAAAACATAAACAAAGGGACTTATGTTTCCTGAGAAGGCGGATTTAAAACAGGGATCCCCCCCATGGAAGAAAAGTTTGGGGTAATTGAAGGACCGCGTTTGGCATAGCACTAGCGAAGAATGATAAAAATACAATTACAGTGAGAGCAAGACATATTTCCAGGGAAAGGAGTTCCATTGCCTGGGGGCTACCAAGGGAGAGTTCTCCCAGTTCCTACAGGATGCACCTCGGCTAATGCTGAGGCAAGCAAGAGGACCACTTGAAGTCCAGATGGCTTTGAAGTTTAGGAAAGCTCATTCAGATAGGGGTGATACTTCAAGTATCCTAGTGCTATGCCATTCATGCCTCTGAACGGAGCTTGGCAGCATGCTAAGAGCCAGTGTCATTGCTAGGACAAAGGAGTTGTGTGGTCCAAGAGCCACCCCCACTTGGATTCCAGGCTCAACACAAGAGGCTGATTTTCACCTTCAGTGCCCATTGCCCATATATCTCAGAGTCTGTGCCTCCCTGTTGAGGTTCCACACCAGCTGTGTTTTAATCAGACTTGACTTTGTATTCCAACAGGGTATGAGGTTAGTATTGTAGCCAGCAGAAAGTTCTACTTGGCAGCAATGGCTTTAAAGCTGCAGAATAATCTTCCTCATAAAATTCTGAACTCTGTTGCCTCGATTGCAAAAGGATTGCAAAGTGAAAGCTTTTAGCCTGGTATTTAGAAAGGGAGGCTGTCTCACTAAATGCTGTCATTTCAGATTCATTTTTAGAAGTTTTTAAAAAATGGCAATGCTTCTTTTTAGGTTGAATATTGTGTATACTGATTTTATTTTTGCATGTCCTGTGGAAACATGGCATGGAACTTTAAAAATACCGAATATAGTGGACCCTAAATATATTCTTGCTGATGAGGATGGTAGGATCTTGATGGTAGAAATTACAATTAAACTTAAAAAGGTGCTCTTAGTGACAATATACGCACCAAATGACCATCAGGAAACTTTTTACCAAAAATTACATACTTTACTTTTGCAAGTGGACTACCAGACTATGTGTGTAATGGGTGATTTTAATGCAATTGTGGATAAGGGAATCGATTAAAGAGTGAAAGTAAAGGAAAAATGGGTAGGAAGATGCTTCCAAAGTCTTGTTCCAGCTTGCTTGAAGAATTCAGATTGATAGATGCCTGGAGGCATAAAAACCCAATTTCTGCCAATTATTCTTTTTACTCAAACAGACATAAGTCATGGTCTAGAATTGATATGGTTTGGATAACTCCAGACTTAGTTCCAGAGTTAATAGAAGCTGAAATGGAGACAAATGTCTGGGCAGATCATAACCCTGTATCTATATCACTGAAAGGAGCTGCAAGGACGCCCAGATGGAGCTTAGATAAAGCATTACTGAAAGATAAAAAATTTAGAGAAGAGATAAGCAAAGAAATGCAAATATTCTTTCAAATAAACAAAGTGGAAGAAACTTCTTTACAGAATGTCTGGGATACAGCTAAAGTCTATGTCAGGGGACTGATAATAACTTACTCAGCAAAAATAAATAAAAAGAAAAAGCAAGAGTGAACAACATTAGTAGAAGAACTGAGGAAACGGGAACAAGAACTGCAGGAGGATCCAACAAAAAGAAACCTTAGGGTCCAAATGAATACTTTAAAGCATAAATTGAATCTCTTGGACACAAATGAAATTACTAAGCAAATGAAATTGGCCAAACAGAATTTTTTTGAAAATGCTAATAAACCGGGGAGATGGCTAGCATATAAAATAAAAAAAGAAAGAGAGAAGAGACTGATTTTGAAACTGAAAGATGGAGAAGGACGACTATAGATACAAAATACACAAATCAAGAAAATAGCTGAAGACTTTTTTGCAAGGTTATACCAGATGGAGGAGATTCTGATCAGGAAGGTAAAAGAATACATTTGAAGGGGAGACTTACCAAAACTACCAGAAAAGTATCAAAAATTATTGAATCAAGAAGTAACAACTATGGAAATAACAGAAGCAATTATGCAACAAAAGAACGATAAAACCCCTGGTCCGGATGGGCTACCAGCTGAATTTTATAAATCTTTTGAGGGAGTTTTTGCTACATTTTTTAAAGATATATGTAATGAAGCACAGTTAAATGCTAAAATACCAGATACTTGGACAGAGGCAAATATCACATTAATACCGAAAGAAGATATGGACTTAACACAGATTCAAAATTATAGACCTATATCATTACTAAATGTGGATTATAAAATTTTTGCCTCTATACTGGCAGAAAGGTTGAAGTTTTTAATAGACTTTATTCACCCAGACCAAAATGGTTTCCTGCCGAAAAGACAAATGAAGAACAACCTGAGGACTCTCTTGGATATCCTAGAATACTATGAAACACACATGGTAAAGTCAATGGCTCTGCTGTTTTTGGATGCCCAGAAAGCCTTTGATAATGTTAATTGGCAATTCATGAAGCAACAGATGGTTCAAATGGAGTTTGGGGGAAAATTCATGAATGCGATATCAAATATCTGTCAAAGACAAGTATCTATCAAAGACAGGATTTTAATTAATGGAGGACTTACAAGGGCTCTAGAGATACAAAAGTGTACAAGGCAAGGATGCCCGTTGTCACCCCTGTTGTTCATTCTGACTTTAGAGGTTTTGAATAGAATTGTTAGGGATGACGAGAACATTAAGGGTACTAAAATTAGAGATGACAATTATAAATTGCAAGCATTTACAGATGATTTGGTCTTCATAACAGAGGAACCTTTTGTAACAATTCCTAAACTTTTACAACGGATTGAAGAATATGGTGAGGTTACGAGGATGAAAATAAAGAAAAAATGAAACTTTTAGTTAAAAATCTTACGCAAGATCAGAAAAAAAGACTCCAAGAACAAGTGGATTTGCAGATTGTTAAAAAGATTAAATACTTGGGAATCTGTCTTACAGCTAAATGTACAACTTTGAAAGAAGATAATTATGAAAAATTATTGAAGGATATTAAAGATGACCTGGAAAAATGGGCCAATTTACAATTGTCTTTGATGGGAAGAATAGCACTTGTTAAAATGAACATACTACCAAAACTTTTGTTTTTGTTTCAAATGATTCCCATAAAAATTGATAAAAAAAATTTTTGAGGATTTAAATCTTCAAATTTTGAGATTTATTTGGAGAAAAAAGAAATCAAGGATTAAATTAAAAATGCTTCAAGAAACCAAAAAGAATGGGGGGTTTGGTCTTCCTGATTGGATGTTGTATTATCAAGTGTCTATTTTAGCCATCTTGGCTAAAAGAATGGATAACTTTGCAAAATAAGAGAATTTTGTTTCTTGAAGGTCATGATTTGCAAATGGGTTGGCATGCTTATATGTGGTACGAGAAGGTTAAGTCTCATGGGACTTTTTAAAGTCACTTTATTAGAAGATCATTAATGTCAGTGTGGGAAAAGTTAAAGTCAAAATTGTATAATAAATTACCAAGATGGCTTTCACCAATGGAAGCCTTTGTATATCCAAATGTATTGAATTTTGAAAGGATCATAGGATATGATGATATTTTGGACAAGGATGGAGACCTGAAACTAGATCAAGAAATACAAGGACTCAATATCTCTTGGTGGTATAAGGTGCAGATGCAATCAAGATATGCTTAAGATTGCAAAATATGGGGGTTTTATAAAGACCCAACAGCCTTTGATCAAGTGATGCTAAAAACAGATGAGAAAATGATCAAAAGAATTTATGAGTTCTTACTTGACAGGAAGATGGAAGGGGAACAGGTTAAGGAAATTATGATAACATGAAACAAAATTTTGGATATAATATTGAATTAGAAAAGTGGCAAAAGCTATGGGAAGGAAACATTAAGGTAACTTTAGCAACTTCGTATAAAGAAAATTTATATAAAATGTTTTATAGATGGTATTTGTCGCCAAGTCGATTAGCTAAGATGTTTCCAAATATGTCAAACGGATGTTGGAAGTGTAAACATGATGTGGGTACTTTTTACCATATGTGGTGGACCTGTGAATGTGTGAAAAAGTATTGGATTAAAATACATAAATGGCTTGAGGAAATGCTACAAAAACCCTTAGCTTTTAAACCTGAAATTTTCTTGTTAGGCATTATACCAGAAAATATTAGCAAACAAGAAATGTATTTGATGCTACATTTAATCACGGCTGCAAGGATTACGCTTGCTCAATACTGGAAGAGTGAGGAACTACCCACTGAGGAACTGATTTTAAAAAAGATTCTGGACTGTGCAGAAATGGACAGATACTCTATTACCGAAGGAGAAAGAAGATACTGACTTCTATCAAACTTGGGACCTTTTTTATGATTGGCTGGAGAAACGGAACTTGGCTTAGATTTAAAGATGTTCTTAAATTTTTATAAATTGATCTGAACTTGATTTTAGAATGTTAAAAAGATACGTTATAGGGGGCTGACCCAGTACGTCCAATGTATTTGATGATTGATGTTTTTAGGTTTTTTTAGTTTAATTTTTTTTAATAAAAATCTTTATTAAATTCTTAATAATTAAATCTTTATTATTATTCGGTATTAAAAAAATACTGAATATAACATGACCAGTGAGCATTTGCACATTTACTGCATCCTGAACATGTTAGAGGGTTGAAGGAAGCTTTCCCAAAGCCTTCTAGGACGCATCGGCACGGCTTCTTGATTCTGAGTCGGTGCCATACTGAAATGTTGTTTCACAAACACATAACCTGCTTCAATGCACTTAGGATTCCCGATTGTGAAAAGGTGAATTATGAAACGAAGGAAGAGATGAGATGGCAGTGATCACACCCACTTTCCCCTCTCCTGGTCTTTTGTCCACCATTCTCACCAGCCTTGCTGAGAAGGTGAGGTTGTTCTCTAGAATTTGGCAAGTCTTCTTCTGCATCAACCACACATGCAATACACTGGAACTAAGTTTAAGTGATGTGCAATTTGCTAGTTTTAAAGGAGGCATATTGTATTCAATATTGCTCTCTCTACTTCAGAAATGTGTGTGAATAGATATTCTGGGAATAGGACATCAGTATTTTCCTTGTTTGTTCTCCCAGAGCAAAAAGTGAGGTGTGTGTCCTTACTTACATGACACTATTTAGTGGTAGCATCAATTCTATCCAAATTGTTTTCAAAGTGAGACACTTGGTAAGGAGGTCTAATTATGACTTATAAAATAGTAATTGTGCTATTCTGTCCAGGAACTGTAAAAAATATGCTTATTGGAAGATTCTTCCTCGCTCATTTGTAAGTGCAACATCTGTAGGTGTACATATTCATCATTGAATTTCCGGGAAGGTTGCCCTCAATGTCAAGACTTGGGCAGACATGCAGAAGGAGTCAATTAGATGGCAATTCTATGTACAATTGGTGGAAATTAGACAATTTGAGAAGTCAATCCTATGCGCATATTCAGAGTCTGCAACCCCTAATCTCAAGAAGGATGCACCATTGAACCTCTGGCTAAACACTAATAGATCCAGGCTGAAAAACCTGATTAATTGGAAAATATTAAGGTACAATATAACTGACTGACTGGGGAAAGTGAAGGAAGTAGAACAAAATGCAACAGAATCAATTCAGTGTTATCTAATTGGACAGAGCTTCTGCTGAGTTCAATGGGAATTATCCCTAAATAAATGAGCTTATGGTCATCCAGCCAGCAAAAACAAATAGGCTTATGCAATCCCCCTTAAATATCCCCACATATTGAAGTCTGCAGTTCTAAGAATGCATGCTACTTCTGGTAGGCCTGGCTGAAGACATTTTACTCCCACAGAAAGGACAGCAAATAGTCCCTCCACTTCCTCAGGTTAAGAAGTCTGCTGTTGAAGACCAGCCAAATAATGTTTCTAAGACAGAACACCCCAGAAGTACATATTCCACTCCTTGGCAACTACATTCTAACAATGGATTAAACAAACAATCTGTTACCCTATTTTGACACGCCAAATCAGCTGCCTGAAGTGACTTTCTCATTCTGCCTAATAGTAAGGACAGCCACACTGGCTGGGAGATGCTGGGAATTGTTCGTTTTCAGTCTCAGCACGCACAGATTTGTTCTTTTAAGCATTTGAGCAAAACGTGCAAAGTAGGTTATGATAACCTGGGGATGTTGGCAAGGAATTCTACTACAGGAGACCAGATGTTTTGACTAGTTAACAGTTGCAGCTTGTTCCTCTCTCTATCTCTCTCTTCTAGCTTAATGAAGGGTATTATACCTGTAGTGTATGTAGAGGGCCAGGTGCAAAGGAGGAGCAGGGCTACCATGTCTTTAGGAGTTTCATAATGCAGGCAGAAGTTCCTAGCCATGATGGTCTAAGAGAAGCGATGGCAGTCCAAATCCTTTCACTAATCAGGTAAAGGATACATTTTCTTCTTTCTAGCTGGTCAGCTGCAGTATTGCTTCTTATCAGAAAGTGTACCGGAGGGTAAGACAATGCATCTGAAACTAAATGAGTCCCCAAGGATAACTCATTGGCTGGAAAACAAACCAAAATGATGTGGAAAGTGCAGGCGTCCCTAAAGACGATTAGAGCCAAGGTTTCATCCAAAAGAAAGCAATTAACCTTCAGTGCAAATATAAGCTTTATTTACCATAGACACAATCTTCGGCTTTATAGCTGGTGGTGCAACATTTGTCCAAACTCTTCAAAGAAGCCACTGTCATGAATGGAACTCAGCTGGGTTGGCTGCAGGAGCAATAACGCTTTTGAACCAGAAAGAAAGAATGGATCAAGGCAGGATGAATATACAAAGGTTAAGAGGAAGTGGAGGAGGCAAGGATAGCCTAAAGGCTTTGACCCTAGGAGTGGGTGTTAAATTGGGCACAGATAATGACGTAACCTTGGTGTTACTGGTTCCCAATGGTAGTTTTCAGGTAGTAACTCATTGTTCATGATAGAACAGACTTGAACACTCTCTTAAACAGAACACACTAGTCCTGTCTCTTCAACTTTGGGTTTACAATTCCTTAACCTTTATAGATTTGAATGAAGTGAGATTGAGGACCAGGGGAATTTTCATAGTCTAAAACCAGAGTTAAGGTTATCTCCTGTTGTCTTAAGCTCTACAAAACCAATGAACTGGAAGCTAAGGCTGATGTTTTAACAGATCTGCACTCTAATCAATGGTGATGCTATGCTGCACGAGACATTCTGCTTGCCTGCAACATACCCGCCATATGTCCTTGGTCTACCAGGCCCAAATCTAAATGGGGAGTGTCTGGAATGGGAAGTGTCTCAACTCAGTGAAAATGCACCATGTTGCCCTAGTTCTGTTTTGCCTTATTGCTTTTCCAGAGAGATCCACCCATGAGTTGCCCATACTATTTCGGCACCAGGTTAAAACCTTTTTATTTAATGGCTATTTTAAAAATTAGTTTTATCGTCAACAGTCACATTTTGTTTTTGTTTTTATATAATTTTACTGTATTTGTTACAGTTTTATTGTTTTAGTTCTACATTGTAAGCCATCTTGAGATGCTGAGGCATGTGGGGGTGGCATATAAAAGCTTTCAATAAAATAAACACATACATACATACATACATACCAGTTCATTTCTTATATCAGTGGTTAGTAGGGTGAGTAAAGAAGTGAGAAAGTTCAAGGATAAGAAGAAGCTATCTTCTGCAGACAGTGGATCTCCACATGTGAAAGGCAATGAGAAAGGTGAAGATTGCTGGACCTGCCAGGTCATCTCTGCTTACTTTCTTCCCAAGTATGGAATTTCAGATAGGACGGGATTTATGCTGTATTCACTCTTAATGAATATGCATGAAGTGTGAATGAATGAAGATTCAGTAGAATGTGTGACTATATACCTCGTAGGTCCTTTTACCACTGCATAGAAATTCAGTGCAAGGATCAGGGTCCTTCTTCTGCTCCATTTCTCTTCTGGAATGACGATTTGAGGCCAGTCCTCCTTTTTCCACAACTTGCATTTTCAAATGCTACCCATCCCAAATTCTGTAAAAGCTAAAGTGCATGTGGAGGAAGAGGAAGAGGGAAGATCCAGTTTCTAAAAAACTAAAAATTAAGGTCATGGACCGATAGATCAGGGTTCTCAAAGGCTGAGTAGAGGGGTTTTAACCCTTTCTTTCAAGTCTGCAATTTGCATTACAACTGGATGCTTTTGTGGCACTGTAGTAGAAAGAGTAGTCATTGCATTGCATTTATATCTCAGCTTTCTCTTTCTCTTACTTGAAACCAATGGCGGCATCTCCCATCACATGCACATCAGTAGTTCTCACCAAAACTTGAAAGGAATATATGATATGCTGAGCCAGTTGGAGACCAAAAAGCCAACAAATAGATCCATTTTCAACTATTTCTAATGCAGCTTCCAATCTCATATCTATGGCACTGTTAAATCCACAATTGTAGACCTAATGGGTAGATCGTGACTGCTATTTCCCATTTTCATATGGAGTAGATATCCGAGACTTATAAAAAATCAAAAAGTTTAATTTTACAAATTTCACATTTTATACTTAATATGGTGTTGTGTGCATTTCTTGTATTTGGCATGTCAAGAAAAAATAACACCATATTATGATCATACTAGAAAATATAGTAAATCTAACTGTCATCTTAAACAATACAATATCACAATGTGGAAAGATATAGTAATTGATACCAGCATCAAAATGTATCTCAATTTCATAAAAGAAATGAAAGGATTTCAAGTTTTAGAAGTCCTACGTTTTTATTTTCTGTCTCTCAGCCCTATAAACTCAGTTTGTGAGAATTCTTTTATTTGATTTTGTAACTCACCTTAACAAGCCATCCACATAAATGCATGCACACATGCATTCTTGTACACCTGCGTGCATCCACCTGGCCATGCCTGCATGCAATCAAGAGCAAATCTGTCAGCATCAGATTAAGGAGGTACGACAGGGAAGGAGAAGTCATATCCATCTGGGATTATCTCTTAGTTGGTGCTTTACTATTATTCATCATTCTGATATTGTGCACATAAACACCTGCAGCATGTTTGCACCAAACAGATCTAGATAATTTCTGCTACCTGAGAACTCTGAGCTTGGTTGTATTCTGTGTGATTATGTCTTTAGAATTCTTCACATAAACATTGCTGATTATATCCTGTAATTTCAGTAATGCGTCAAACTTCTTCACAAAACCTCCTAGCTTAATACATTTAAAGAATGTCATCGGCTTGTTCGTGCTTCCCCAGTATAAATTTAGACAGACTAATTTTTGGAAGAATCGGCTACAGGGAATTTAAATCATCCCTCCCCCAGTTACAGAAATGCTCCACTGGTTCCACATTGCCGTTGATGAATGCAGACTGCTGGCGTACGGCAGTCACGCCACGCATATTCATCAGAGAAAGACTCTGCTCAGTGGCAGAGGACATGCGAAGCAAGTCGAAAGTCTGTGCTTCCACCCCAGTTATGGTTAGATGCCAGTTACATGGTAGTGGGTTACCTGAAAGTTGCTGCTAGCAAGAGGAGACAGTACTGATGATGCCCAAACTTGTAGACATGGAACATGTTCTCATAGTGGAAGAGGACTCTTGTCCAAAGCCACATGGGCAAATTTATGGCTGAGAAAATAATGAAATGAATTGGAGAAGACTGATGCTGGGGAGAATTGAAAGCGAAAGAAGAAGGGGAAGGCAGAGGATGAGATGGTTGGATAGCATCATTGAAGCAGCGGACATGAATTTGAGTGGGAGGCAGTGGAAGACAGGCGGACTTGGCATGCTTTGGTCCAAGAGTTGGACACGACTTAATGACTGAACAAAATAATGAGTACAGATGGAGTGAGTTCACCCATCACTGTGCTTGATCAGATAGTTTAACAGCCAACAATGCCAGTTCTTCTGACATCTCTGATTGCCAAAACACGTTCTAATACTTGAAAATTATGACTGAAGAAGAGGAAGTAACTTTTGCCAAGGTTCTCTTATGTGCACTGTCTGTGAAGCATTTGGAAGGAGCAACAGATGAAAATGTGTATTCACTGAAACTATTCCAACCAGAGTACCAGCATCTCTATGAGACACTGTAGAATTTTCAGAAAACAATATAGTTAAATGGTTTGAAAAGTACCACTTTATGTCAGCACCCTGGTTTTCTGGCACATCCTATAGCCTTAACCTGGAAAATCTTTGATGCTTGTGAGCCAAGTAAAGTGGTGCAATTCCTACTACATAAACTAGCTGTTACACCTATAGCTTTAAAATATTGATTTACAGAGCATCCACCTGGAAACTCTGACTCTGCTCTCCAGTGCAGGCTGTGCTACTGGCCTTATGCTCTTCAGTTTTGCATTTTGATCAAGGGCATCACCTCCTTTCATGACTGCAAAAAATTATTTGACTATACTTGCTGTCAGACAGGAAAGGGAAGATGAAAGAAGGTCGCGGTGTGTGTGTGTGTGTGTGTGTGTGAGAGAGAGAGAGAGAGAGAGAGAGAGAGAGAGAGAGAGAGAGAGAGAGAGAGAGATTCCTGTAATGTTTTCTCTGCAGTCCCTTTCCCTTTGCTTTTCTTGTCCCTCTTGCCCTTTTCCTTAGGCCTGTCTCATCTATTTACTGTTTACTGTGTGATACAACAATGCCTTCTGTGCTTCTGTTTTTCCTTTTAAATGTATCAAAAAGAACATTCAGTCCAGTTAAAACAACAGCAGCTGCACTAACAGCAGGAACAACAACAGGATAATCTTATAGATGTGAATATATAATTTCTCTTTCTTATTTTACTGGATGATTGTGACAATCTAACCAAAAATCTGAACTATACAAATTAATGTATACATCAATATATAGTTCATTTTGATCACATTTGATCACAATTTGGATCACAGTAAAAGTGATATATTTCAATATATATTTTGATCACATTTTAAAAAGTTATAACCTCAAGAAAATTAGTGCTCTAATCTTAAATTCTCGTAATGAAATAAGACTTTCCTAGCATTTTAGCAAGCATTTTTTGGAAAATCACAACTTTTCTAAAATTTGTCAATTCCCTAAAGTCCTTCCTAGAAGGCATCCGTGTTTCCAATGGTTTTCTTTCAAGCCTCCTGCTGTGGCACATGATTTCCTCCTCTGTATCCCATGCACCTCCCTGGTAAAAGCAATTTGACATTTGCCCTGCTGCAGAGGGTTCCTTTACCTGTTGCTTTCCAGTGATCTCAGATGATTAGGAAGATGTTAATGCCGTGCCCAAGAATGACTATTCATCTTTCCTTAATTCACACACTCAATCCTCCATGTTCCAGGATAACCATCAGTGTTGCTTTTATATCTGATTTACATTGATTAAAAACTCTTTCTGGTTAAGTCTTGGTTCTGTTTCCCTGGGAACCATACATAGATGTTCCATTATCCATAGTGAAGACCCAAGTTACTCACCCAGTGGGTCTGTTAATCTGATAATCATCTTTTTTCTGAGCTAGCTCCAACAGAATAGCTGCACTTTGTTCTCTGGTAGAAATACAACTTGAGCTTGAGAAAACATGTGTGTCTGGGTATGGGCAGGTGAAGTGGGGGGGGATGCTTTTGCAGCAGACTAATTTTTCCCCAGTCAACCTTTGATCCCATGTGGCTTACTCTCCAAACAGGGTGAAATGTAGAGACCTTTGTGTCCTGAGCATGCATGGTAACGCGCCATTTCCAAAACACTATTCCATTACATTTCTTTTTAATCCTCCAGTGCAAAGTGTCTAATAAATGAAGAAATCCTCTCTTCCAATTTGCAGTGAAAGGCATATAGTGTCTAAGAGACTGCCCAAAGTATACCAATGTTGCTGTATTTCTCAGTTACATTTTCCAATGCTCGGTGGACCACGTTGACTTTTGTGCTGTGTTGTATAACTCCTTAAATACATCCTGGGTCATGTTAACACTAAATGGTGACAATTAGGCAATGGCTGAATTCTTGTGCCCGAAGGATACGTAGAAGTTAGCTCAAGCTACAATTTAAACACACTTACTGGGGAAGAAGTTCATCTGAACACAGTGGGACTTTCTTCTGAATAAACATGTAAAGGATTGAAATGTGTGTTCCTAGGAGAATTGAATGAGTAACTAGTTGTAGGATTGCAACAAATAATGGAACATGGCTTAGAAATCACTCAAATTATTAGAACTCTTCCAAAATAATTGGGAAATATTTGTAGGACTGTACAGTATCAAAGGGATACTTTAGAAATTGCCAATATTAGTTCCTAGTTAAATGCTAAATCGTGAGTCTAGGTTGTTTAGGTCTACTGAGAGATTTTCATAACATATTCTTGCTAACTTATTTTAATTTCTTAGAAGATAAATTAATTGGTCTACTAATTATTAGGGATAACTTTTGACTGCTACAGGGCATGGTGAAATGTTGAATTAATTGCAATGGTGTAATGAGAACAATATTTGCCATCCCTTAATAGGAGCTATTATGACAGAAAGGAGAAGAGCTAACAATTATTTTCATTGTGGGTGAAGTGGTTTTCAAAGATGGGGATGAGAAAGAGGATCAAATTTCAGAAGGCACATTTTTAAATTAATAATAAGGACATGGGAAAGCTAATAAATAGCTTGTTTCATGTGTCAGAATTTGCACAATGCAAAAATGATCATCCTAGCTGCATCCTGTGACTGCTAAAGGTATCACAATTTCTCAGGGGCATTCAGACTGAAAACTGAACCAAAACACAGTTGACACAGTTTAACAGGTTTTGTAATTCAGCAGCTAAGTTTCTGATGCAATGCACACTTACCAATAGGCAAGTTCAACTGGAGTTACTGGGGCCAGTACACATGTATAGGGTCAGGCTGCATGATAATCATCTGGGAAGCCCTAAGTTCCAATGCCATCAGAGTGTTCATTCAGTGCCTTTCAGTAAGCTATTGTCATTGTTAATCCTCTCCAATTTCCCTTCCATTTCCAATCTGTGGAAAACTGCATTGGCTGACATCACAATATTATTGCAAGGATTGCTCAGATGTGCACATTAGGGCTGATGTGCACTTTTGTACCAAACTGATACTTGGCAAGATTTCTAGCATTTCCATCCACATTTTAAATCTGAAAATTTACTGAGATCCTTGTTTGAGTGTTTGGGGATCAGTTTAGACTTGCTGGCTTCTGATTCTATAGCAGGCTTATAAACTATCAAATAGCATATGAAGGGGAAATAGGAAGTGACCCATCTGTCTTGGAATGTTTCATGTTGTTATAGCTCTTTATTAATTTCCAGGCAGAGGAACTCTGTAGATTTCTCAGGAATCGGTTAGCTGATTCGACTATATGATTGGGGAATTGTCAAGGGGGGCAACGCCAGAGACTGCTGCAGAGTTCTTACCTGCCATGTTGTCATTATGCTGTGTGTTTACAGAAGAGGCTGGCACATGTGGAAGGTTGAGTGTTTCCTACTCATGTGCAATTCCCCGCACCTGGGAAAAAGAAAAACTGTATGCAATACATTTAATGCAGAGTTCACATTGAGCATGAAGCTGGACCATGAAGGCTGAACAGAGAAGAACTGAGGACTTTGAATTGTGCTGGAGAGTCCCATGGACTGCAAAGAGAACAAACTAGTCAATCTTAATCAACCCTGACTGCTCTTTAGAAGGCCAGATACTGAAGGTGAAACTCAGATACTTTGACCATCTAATGAGAAGGAAGAACTCCCTGAAGAAGAGCCTGATGCTGGGAACAATTGAAAGCAAAAGGAGAAGGCTATAGTAGAGGGTGAGGTGGCCAGATGGAGTCACGGGGGCAGTGGGTGTGGGCTTGGGTGGATTATGAGGGATGGTGGAGGACAGGCAAGCCTGGAGGAATGTTGTCCATGGAGTTGTGATGGGTCAGGAATGACTTTGCCACTAACAACAACACATTGACCATGAATGTGCATGGAGGACGGTGAATTATGGCATAATGCTGAAAAGACTGAATGGTGAATTGGAGTGCCTCTAGTGTGACTTTTGCTTCTGCCACCAAGAAAACTTCTTCATGCCATCTTCAGCTGCCCCTCTTTGAATGCCTGGATGACAGAATGTCCTTGAGACCATGCCTGTGTGCTATGCAACATAGCAAGATGAATGTGCCATGTATGCCTTTTAATTTTGCTACCTCCTCAGGCCTGCAAAAATTAGAATGTTGAATCACATATTGCTGGTAGCTTTGCAGACTTGGTTGCGATGGTGCAATTCATGAGGCAGGTCAGGCTTTTCTTACAGTCATTTCTCAGAAGCAAAATTTTTAATTATGCCGCTGAAATGTTGTGGTTTCTTTTCCTTTTTGGGACATCACCTCATGTCTACTAAACAACCCACACTCTGCCTCAAGTAGACATCCAGAGTGGTGGTAGGTTGTTTTGAAGGGAGGCAGCTAAAGAAATAATGTTTTCTGCCTGGAGACAGCAAAAAATCCATAAGAAGGAAGGAGTCCAGTGTAGTCACACTGTTTTGCCCATTTTTCCAACCCATTCACATATCTGGGTGTTTTGAGTACGTAAAAGAAGCACCAGAACTGACAAATTCTTTGGACAAGGATTCGTGTCAGCCATAAGATCAAATTCCCTGTCCTTCTCAGAGACAAATGAAGTGCCAGAAACAGACAGTGTTCATAGAAATTACCTTCTGAGCATGATGGACGAAAGGTAGAGAAGGAAAAGGGTTTTCTATTCGTGCTGTGCAAGGTGAAAAAAGAATAGTTGAGCAGTGCCACACCTTGCAAGACAGCAGAATTGCAGCCAAATTGTTCCCGGGCTCCACTTTCTGCCCCACCTTTGCAATGGCTTGGATTTTAGCAAAATTGCACTGCCCACTGCTTCTCTAAAGGTTTGCTCTCTCTGGAATTGTTTGTCTGTATAGCTTGGGGTTAAAAATCTCTCTCTCTCTTTAGGGCATCTGAATAATACTGCATTTGGATGTGATATTGTAAAAGTCCAATATTTTAGCTATGCCCTTGGAAAACATATTGGTTTTGCCAGCTTTGCAACACTTAAAGCTAACATGATTGAGATGTGTTGGGAATTGCTCAGACTTTCACCCCTAGAAAGAACTCATCACAGTCTTCTTTCATGATTGCTCGCATGTTGAACTTTAAGTGCATGCTTAGTTATCCCAGGAAAGAGTGTGGCTCATACTGAAAGTTTCTGCTGATTTAGTAAAACTGACCAAAACTGGTGGCTATTGCAAAGAGGTAACCCATCTCCCTTGAAGTTGCTGACAGGTTTTATCTCTTGAAATTAAGATGGGACTTTATTCAACCTCAAATTGATAGTGTGTGAGAAGTTCTCATTGTTTTCCTAAAATGACAGACTTTAATCTGGGCAATAGATTAAAATCCTGCTAGAAACAGAATATATTCTGAGGCTACAGACTACTGAATTCACTAGAATTTGCCATGTAAATATCTGGAGCTTGATGTTTTCCTTCCTGTACTGCTTTTCATCCATTTTTCTACTGTGATCCAATCATTTGTGTTCTTCACCCATGCTGCCTTCACTTGGTTGTACATGCATGAAGAAGACTGGATCCAGAAGAAAGTATGACCCATAGATGGGTCCCAGGAACTGTCCTTTTTCACCCCACAATTATGATCATGTGGAATAAGATCTGAACAATGAGGACAATTATTATATATAGTACAACCAGAGTGGTTTCAGATTCTGCAGAGGCCTTTGTGTGAATTAATCTTCTCAGGGATCTCGAGAAACTGCTACTGTGTGCGGCAAAAGATTCAGAAGAGTGTTTCAGGATCCCTACCCAGTTTCTTTGGCTTGCTAGCCAGGTTTCATAGGTCTCAGTGCACACCTCAGGTGTGCCTTTGAACATACCCAAACTCTTTTTGCAGCTACACATTACACTTTAGATTGGTAAAGGTGGAAAACCTTGGTCTGCTGCACTTACCTGCCCATTGAGAAGGTGCTGATATGGTCCCGAGCAAGGGTTTTAAATCTGCTGGTAGACTAGCCCATGGTCTCCATATCTATATCCCTGCAGAAATCAGGACACTCTTTGGCTGAGCTTTTCAGGTCCTCCCTAATGTGAAAGCAGGTATGAATTCTAAGCCTAAACATAAGTCATTTCTTTATACCATTTGCTGTGCAAAAGACTTTGAGACTTACAGTCTGGTTTGTATCTTACAAAGCTGCTTATTGAATCAAAGACAAAGGAGTGTTTTTTCTATTGTCCAAATATCATCTCAGAATTTGTTGGTTCTGGGTTTTTAATATTACTTGGTGAATTAACCTGCTTTCTGTGGAAAGCGTATTCCTAAACAATTTGAAGACATGTCAACCTACAGGAATCTAAAGTCTTTTCTAATGTTACAATTTAAAGTAAATTATGGAAGAAAAGAAACTTCACTCTGTGCTTTGGTTCATCCAAGCAAGTGGGTTGAATAAAGCAAGCATGTCAGCAGCTGCAGAAGAGGGAGCGGACCCCCAAAAAGTGTGCCCTGAGAGCAAGAAGGGTCTCATCACACAAAAATTCCCCTTGACTGTATAGCATTATTGGTTATACAGAGAGAAATAGAAACCTATCCAGTTACTTTGTTTGTAAAATGCAACAATCACATATGCACCAACTGGTTGGAAACATTGCCCTATGAGGAGAGACTGAGAGAACTGGGCATGTTCAGCCTTGACAGGAGAAGACTGAGGGGGGACATGATATCCTCTATAAGTACCTCAAAGGCTGTCACAAAGAGGGAGGTCAAGATCTCTTCTTGCTGATGCCAGAGTGTAGGACACGGAATAATCAATTCAAGCTGCAACAGCCCAGATTCAGGATGGACATCAGGAGGAGCTTCCTCACTGTCAGAGCAACACAACAGTGGAGCCAGCTGCCTGGAGAGGTGGGGGGCTCTCCCAGACTGGAGACATTCAGAAAGAACCTGGGCACCCGTCTGAGTGGGGTGGTGTAACATGGTGTCCTGCAACAGCAGGGGGTTTGACTCGATGGCTTCATAGAACAGAACTCTACTCTTCTATGACTCTATGACATTTACTCTACCAGTTTGTTTTGATGCTATCCAAACTCCATCTTGCATTAAAAGATGCAAGGTGAGATATCAAAGACACAGATTTAGCTGTGGCTTATCACAGACAGGTGTGATTTACCACATCTTCACTCTGCCCAAGAATGTGCACTAATTGCCTTCTCAGCACATACATGTGGTTAATTTCCTACTTGACCAGAAACTATTCAAGCCCTGAACCTCTTCTAAAAATTAACCACTGAAAAGGTGTTCCAGATATGATATCACACAGGATATTGTGTGATTCTTGATAAATAGGATCAATGTGGAAAATGCGGTTCAATAAAAGCAAGTACAAAGTGATGAATGATAGGGCAAAAAGTTTCAGGTATAAGCTGATGGGATCTAAGCTAGCTGTGACTGTCCAAGGAAGGAAGTTTGGGCTTGTGATGCCTGGCTCAATGTCATCTCAGTGTGTAGTTGCTGTGAGGAGCAAGGGCCAACTTTGCATTAGGCATAAGTAGGAAATGGATTGAAAATACAACAGGAAATTACGCACTGTCCTTACGCACATCGGTGGTGTAACTGCACTTAGAATATTGTGTGCAGTTCTGGTTACCGCAAGGATATTGCAGAGTTGGAGAAAGGGCAGAAGGGGGCAACTAAAATGGTGAAGGAGCTGGTGCAACCTCAGGTGAGATTGTTTCATGTAGAAAAAATGGTGAGTAAGGGGAGACATGGCAGATGTGTTCTAAATGATGTGTGATGTGGAGAAGGTGGGGAGGGAGGCAGTTTTCTCCCTCTCCCATCATACTAGAAGCCGAGCCCATTCTAGGAAGCTGATTGGTGGGAGATTCCTGACAGAGAAAGGAGTGTTTCTCTACACAGTGCAGGGTTAAACTATGGAATGGTGTTCCCTGAGACATAGTGTTGGACAGCCATTTAGATGGCTTTTAAAGGGGACTGTACCTACTCAGAGGAAATGTCTGTCAATGGCTACTAGTTCCCATGGCTGGTACCCAAGGTGGTGTACCTATGCATACCCATGATGTGGACACTGGGAGTTAGCACTGGACAGGGGTCTGCTGCCACACTTAGGTCCTGCTTGTGGGCCATCCATGGTAGGTGGTTGTCCACCATGTGAGCAGAAGATGGATCTCATGGTCCAGCATGGCTCTTCTTACATTCTTACTTCATGTCAATTGCTCTGGTCTGCCTGGGCTTATTCACCATATACCACAGTATATTTGCCAGGTCACACGTCCTTTACTACCTCCAGAGAATTTTGCTTTGTATATAAACCTCTTGAGTTACATGTCCTTTTGAAGGGTATATTTATTACCACTTCTAAGCCATTTCATCAAAGGATGCATGACATTATACGGGAATCACACTCCTCAACTAGAGTGCTGTTGATCTTATTCCACTCCAACCTGGTGACACTGGAGGGAAAACAAAAACAACCCCCCACCCCATACACACACCACAAAGCATCTCTAAGTCCAATAATGGCAACATTTCTCTAAATCAATCCATATTTACTTGGAGAGATCAAACCTGCAAGCAAGGGCAAACATCTTGTCTGTAGTTTATGAAACTGTGTCTCAGCCTATCTTTCTGATCTCCTCATCTGCTTTGGATCATGACCTTTGTTCAACTTTTCTACCCTCAGCTGACCCAAATGAACCTGTCAAATTCATACACAGTAAGTCACAGAATAGGATTTCCTGGGAGCAAATAGCAGGAAAAGCCTATAGGTAGCCTACTCCTAGGTTACTTTTGAAGCATCTGGCTGAATGCAGTGGAAAAGAGAACAGTGCTTAATAATTAAATTTAGCACTGGGGAAGGGCATAGTTCAATGGTGGTGCATGTATGCTTTGTGTGCAGACTGTTCCGGGTTCATTCCCTGACCTTTCCAGTAAGCTGAAAGAGTTCCAGCCAGACAATCTGGTTGCTCACTGCCTGTGAGTGGAGGTAAAGCAGAATGAGTTGGACCAGTCTTCTGAGCAAGCCATCTTCATACATCTACATACTTGCATCATTCACATATTTGTCCCATTAATCATGTCCTCTGGATGGTTAAAAGGCAGTTTAGATCCATTTGAGATTTTTAAACAATCCCCAAGACTTAAAAGTCAAGCAGAATAAAACCATCCACGAGATGTATGAATGAGTAGCTAAGCAAACTGAACAGCAAACCATAAATTCAACACAAGTAAAGTACTGAGGATCATAACATGCTCGTGAAGCTGAACAGGGTTCCATACAGGTCTGGGTAACAAATCTATTCCATTGGTTCTGTTTAATGTGAGTTTACCAAATTCATACTTTCTGAGCCAGGGCACAAAATGGGATGCGGTTATATAGCATTATGTGTGCTTCTCTGACCTTTATGGTGCCCTTTGCACACTAAAAATGTATTTGGAAAAGTTTTGGAAAGACACACCAAATTCTGTATATTGAGAAATGTACATGAACATGCATGGAAGGACCCATGCAAATTTTTTTTTAACTGCTGTGAACCTGGGATTTTAATGTTAAGTAAATGAGAAACGACACAAAATCAGGCTTGACAGATTTATGTAGTGCTGAAAAGGCCATAAATGGCACAAGGGGACTCCCTCTTAGAAATCTGCACTGCTCCCAAAGCCTTTCCCCTGAAAGCCACATTGCCAGAGGCCATCTTTCCAGCCACCACATCAGGCAGGTAAGTATTATTGTATTTTGTATTGCAGATGGCATGGCCGAGTGAGATTTGGATGGAAAGTTTTTAAAAAATTGTTGTGTAGCTTCTAAGCCACTGCTCTAGAAGAACGATTGGGCTCTCACAGTCTCTTCCTGTTCCTTTAACAACTCAGTCTGTCTTCCTTTCTTCCCTTTAGGCCTGGCAAACTCTTCTAGCAGAGCTGTGCCTTACTTGTTCTCTTCTTTCACATCCATTCTTAAAATGTTCTAGTCACATTGGCTGATTGGCTTCAGTTTCTTTGCCCCAAGGCTTGCTGAAGTGAAACTAGAGCTCCCAGAACAGCAAATGCCCATCTTCACCTGTCGCTGTTCATCTTTGCTTTTTCTTCCCCTCATTGGGTTGCCCCCCATCCTGTTGAAATGCAGCTGTAAGCCCCTCCGGGCAGGATCCTTTATTTTCTTGCTTATCTTTCTTGTAAAGTCCACTGTTGTTGCTGCAGAAATACTGGCTGTATTATCAACTCAACTGACATATTGGCATAAAGTGTTGCTAAAATAATCTGTTTTTTAAAATTATTGGCACGATGAAAGTGGAATGAATGCATTTACCATTTGTTCTCTTGCCCCTGTTTATCCAGCCCTTCCACCACTGAAAGCTATAATTTTCTCTCTTATGGTGGGATCACGTCTCTCTATGGAGGACCACTAAATCTTACTATCCCATAAATATGTGAACATAAATCCGTGATTTATTACAATTTAGCTCCTGTTTCTGTGAAGGAGGTTTACTGCACTGAGACTACTCATTAATCTCATTCATAACCCATAGTATAAACATAACCTTTTCAATACATAACATCCAGAATTATGGGTGTGTATGATTTACGGTTGTATTTTGGAAGAAGAATGAACTACAAACATTTCCCCTCTTGTAGTCTGAATGCTCATTGATAAACTGGCAGAATTCATAGAACATTTGATACACACTTCCAACTTTTTGAAGTACAAATTCTGTCTGCCTCTTGTAATGCTAGCACATTTATTTGGAAATGCCATTAAATGCAATGTGATCTGAGTTCACCTAGCTATGGGGAGGGGTAAGCTGTCAAAGTCATGCTTCTTTCTTGGCATTTCAGGTTTGATAAGTATCTGGTCTTGCTGAGAAGTAAGTGCACAATACCAAATGCCCCTGTGTTCCAGCATAATCCCTATATTCAGGCACTCCTAATCAATCACTGTAGCGATTCAGTGGATTCTTAAGATTTTAGAGATGCCTGCAAGACTATTTTATTTGTTTGTCACTATGCATACATTTCTTTGAGTGCAGTAGTTCCACTTCCACTGCCATGTTCCATAATAGGTCGCATACACCTGAATTGGACATTCTGCTGAATACAGTACAAAAGGTTGGGAATGCATCCCTCCAAGCATTTGTGAGCTTCTTCTCAAGCTCAGCCTGGACTTGTAAAAGCAATCGGAGCTGAGCAGTCCATGAAAACTCATAGAGCACCAGTTGGACAGGTTGCAAGCTTATTCCCTGTCAGCTGCAGTGTTTGGGGGCACCACTTTTCTAGTGGTCCCTCATGAGCCGTTGCTTCGCATCCAGACTTCTTCAGCACAAGGAGGGCCGCCTCTTGTGAGCAGGCACTCTCACAACCAGCCTTCTCCGGCATGAGGGACTCAGTGCCTAGCGTGTGCCCCACCTTTGCCAGGAACTCAGATTCTGGGCCTCCACGAAACGGAGTGGATCCAGGGAGCTGAGCCCAGGGAACCCAATGGATTTCCACCCTTGGATGGATGCCTTGCACATACGTCCTTGTAACTATTCTGTAACAATTGCAAGCACATATATTGTGAAACAGGTAGAAAAAGTCTCTGTGCAAAACCATAATGATAATAAAATAGCAATGATAATATAAGTAGTTTACTTGCATGCCCCGTGTTTGGGCATTGGTGCATGATAGTTTATGGCAGAGCAAGAAGCTGAATCCAGAGCTATTTCATGTTTAGTCTGAGCCAGAGGTGCAGAACTTCCAGTCCATGGGTCCAAACTGGCCTGCCCAGTTTCCTACCCTGATAGATGGAGTCCAGCCACCTGGATAATCTGCCAGTGGAAACTGTTATTTCTGATAACGATGGGGATTCTTTGGCATGACAAGTGAGTTCAGAGGTAAGAGCAGAGATGTAGGTAGCAGGTTTATTGAAATCAGTGAAACAATTCACACATCATTTGATTTCAGTAGGTCTCCTCCAAGCATGACTAAGTCTGAATCCAACTCAATGCACATAAAATGGAAGAGCTTTTGGCCGCAGTCCAATAGTCGATGTGTGGTCATGGTGATTTGGAAAAAGGACCATCACAGACATGAGATGCCTTTGGAAAAGTCTGCCCATTTTCAGCTGTTTTTGAACTTGGCAGTTTTATAGTTGCTCACATTCATTGACCACATGAAAGAAAGATGCCAATTTATTAGTGGCATGCAACAAGCAGTTAGTAAGAAATCTGGAGAAAAATCTCTGCTTCAAATCTCCTCATGCACTTGAGGGCCCCCACTAAATGACTGAACAAACACTTTGAGTGCAGAAGTCTCCACAACCCCACAAAATCTTGATTTCTTCCTAAACAGTGTAAAAGTTGCATTGCCTTTTTAAAGAGCTCATAGTGAGGTACATGGATTTACTTTGATGGTTTCTCTTCTGGTCACTTGCCTATTTAATTTCAGAATAATCAGAAACTGCCTGATCATTCCACAGCGCTCTGCAGATTAAATGACTTTTTAAAGAATTGGACTACTCACAGTATGCGATGAAGGACCATCTGAAAATGTTCTGATAGAAGGGACTGTGTAAGAATATGATATTGTAAAGGAGCCTAGGTTTACAAAAACACTTCTCCAACTTGGAAAGGGATAACTGTTCTGAGATAGCCCATGTGGGTCATTGTCAGAGACAATGCTGAACTGTATGAGCCGTTGACTAAAAGCCGCATATGTTATGTTCTTGTCTCTATTTTGCAGAGACTTGAGCAAGAAAACCCTCTTTAGTGCTAGGTTAGAATAATACGATGTTCCCACTTTCAAAAGACATTTATTTAAATAGACTGAATTAATTACGTAGCCTTGAGACACTTTAATTTTACCAAGTGAAGGGAGGAGAAAAGCATATTTTATATTCCACACACCATTATATATTGAAATGAAGGAGTAGGAATAATGGAGCAGATTGTTCATGGTGATGAATCTTGAGTCAGAACAGATGTAAAATGGGGGTTGATTGATTCTGAACAGGAAAAGGGTGATGTGTAGCCATTGAACTGTCTGAGAAATCTCACAATGATATCAACAATACTAGAGGCTGGGCAGGGTGCAAAAAACCAGGCACTCAAAACTGGAGCACCTGGAAATATGTCTGGTGTTTGGCATCTCCTTTTCACTGACCTCCTGATTGTAGAATCTGTCTAGTGCCTTATCTCACACTAACGTTTTCTCTAATGTGCTCATTTCCAGCCCACAGACATCCATTCCCTCTTCCAAAGCTTTGCTAGAAAAGTGCTTTGCCCGGCCGGAATGTGTTTGAGCATACATGCAACATTGCTGCTCATGCTCTCAAGTAATTTATCAGTCTGGAAGCCCCCCGTGCACTTGTTGATGCACTCTGTCCTACTTAGAAAACCATTTTTTCAAGTTCAGTTTAATGCTCAAGAAAAGGTCAAACTAGACATGGCTTGGGGAGATCTATGATCGGATAACCTGCAGTTTCTCCCAGAGAGGGAAAAGCAGCCAAGGGGAAATGCAGAAGGGTGGTGGTCCTGGAGGAGAGTTGTTTTAAAGATCCTTCTTCATTCTGCCATTTTCCAGCTATGTCTCCCACTGCGTCACCTTTTCCTGTGAGCAAAAACACTTGGGTACCAATCCATTGTGCTTTCTCCAGTGAGACAAAATCCATGCATGCATGGAGAATTCAAAACAAGAAATGACAGGAAGGACTAAAAAAAGAGAAACTTTTCCTGGTATTAAGGCCCTGATCCATTTCCCCCTTTCCTGAGACTGCTTTTAGCTTTTCTGGAAAATAATCCACAAATCATGGCAGGATCCAGACATATCTGGTACAGGTCCCTCAAAGTCGTAGAAGGAAAAGACCTCTTCTCACTCATTCCAGATTGCAGGGCATCGGGCAATGAACTTAAACTGCAGCACACCAGGTGCAGCCTAGACACAAGGAAGAATTCCCTGACTGTGATCAGTACGAAAGTGGAACAAGCTGCCAAGAGAGGTTCCACACTAGAGATTTCAAGAAGCAATCTGACCGTTATCTGAGAGGGATGGTGTAAGTGGTATCCTGCTCTAGCAGGGGATTGAACTCAGTGACCTTCTTGGCCCCTTCTGACCCAACTATTCTGCAATTCTGCGATGCTGTGGTTTGAGGTAATCTTTGCCTTCCTGCGTGAGAAGAATCCAACACAGAATCTGAAAGACAGGAGGTCGAAGGAGGCCAAACTTCAGTGCAGGTGTTGCCGTCTTCCCTCATGTCATGGTTTTTTGCCCCTTCTATCCAAATGGAGGGTTCCAAAGGACTTGGAAGTGTGCGAGTTTTAAGGAATTTTGTTTGGCCCACCTGTGAATCCCAGCTCTTCCTGCTGCTGCTTCCTGGCGCCTTTTCCTTGAATCGGTTGCCATGAGCTTCTTTGCCTTTTTTTGCCCTTCAGCCACCAACCCCCATGAAGTGAAATGGTCCCTCATTGCCTTCAGTCTCCATTCCAGTCTATTTCTCTTCCCCGTCACACAGATGGTTGCGCAACCTGAACTTGGCCCTTCCTCTGCTTTTGTCAAATTTTGTACCTCATTTAAGCTTGCAGCAATTGATAGCAGTGCAAGATGCCTCTATTTCCAATCAAGTAAACCATCTACAGAGGCCCAATTATTATTAAGCATTTCCATAATTGTAATTAGAAAGACCGCGTTGCACTATATTACAGCTGTTGAGGTGTTACTGCACATCCATGTTGCTGACTTTGCAATTTCCTTCATCATATTTATGAACAAAAGAGGTTGTGAAAATGAATTCACTCCAAGGCCCCCCTCTGAGATACTTACTATGATTCACAAGTTTATTATGGCAATAAAGCAACAAGAGACAGTAATGCCAGGACCTGAAATGTGCTAATGATGCTTCATATTGTTTTGAAAAGATTGTACAGAAAAATGGAAAATGCTAAAAGTTCACAATAATCCAGTAGGGCAGATGCCATGCTAATATGCTTAATGATCAAGAAATCCCACCCTCTTTCTTATGATTAAATTGGTACTGGTAATTGTGTGATCCTGTATGAAACATCGTTGTGAACGGCAGTTCTTTGGCCAAGTTGCACTGCTCAAACTGACAGTTTGCTTCCCCCACAGAATCTGGATTCTTTTTTCTGAGACCTTCATTGTCAATCGGGAGCATGTTCATGAATATTCCTTAATGCTGGCGGAGCCATACTCTCATTGCCCAACCTTACGCTACCCGTGTCTTCAGTGTCTCATGCCTTGTCTCAGAAATAGGTGGGTGAATCTGCATGATTCTTGAACTCGTAAGGCATAATTGTGTTAAAAGTATGCCTTCTAAGCTTTTTTCCTCTTCTCTCCCTAATTAAGAAATCATTTTATTTTGAGATGGACACATTCCCTTTGCATTAGTTTATTTTCCACATTTATTTACCAATGGTTTTAGTCTATTTTCTTGCAACATTTATCATTAATTAAAAAAGCAAGAGTTTATTATGCAGAGCTTTCCATTTTCTACGGATTGCATAGCTACGGATTGCATAGCTATCTGTCAGTATTCAACTTTCCTCTTCTTTCAGAGCCTAACTACACACTAAATTAATAGACAGTTTGCAGTGACATTATAGCTTTGTGAATACCCTGGAGGAGAGCTTTCCTGGACTGGCAGAAATACAAGCAAGTGGGTCCTGGATCAAATAAAGCCAGAGAGTTCCCCAGAAGCAAAAATGATGAAACTGAGGCTGTTGTAACTTAAGGCATATCATGTGAAAGCAAAACTCACTAGAGAAGACAATCAAGCAAGGGCAAGTCGAAGCCAGAGGATGAAGTGGAAGGATTATTGTGAGATGTATTGCCTCCATCAAGGAAGCCACTGCCTTGAACTTGGAAGAGCTGAATGGAGCTGCCATGGACAGGACCTTTTGAAAGGCTTTCATTCACTGAGTCACTAGATCAAAGACTTCTTTTTTTAAAAAAGTAAATTGTATTATTATTTTCTACAAACTAAAAAGAAAAATCATGGATCACTGCCTTGTCGTGGCGAAGGGGCTTGCGTAGCTCAATGAAGCTATGAGCTATGCCGTGCAGGGTCACCCAAGACGGACAGGTCATAGCAGAGAGCTCTGACAAAACGTGATCCACTGGAGAAGGAAATGGCAACCCACTCCAGTATCTTTGCCATGAAAACCCATGGACATGAAAACCAAAAGGCAAAAAGATATGACACCAGAAGATGAGACCCTCAGGTTGGAAGGTGTCCAATATGCTACTGGGGAAGAGCAGAGGGCTAGTACTAGTAGCGCCAGAAAGAATGAAGCGACTGGGTCAAAGCCGAAAGGACACTCAGTTGCCGATGTATCTGGAGGTGAAAGGAAAGTCCGATGCTGCAAAGATCTTTACTCCATAGGAACCTGGAATGTAAGATCCATGAATCAAGGCAAGCTGGACGTGGTCAAACAAGAGATGACAAGACTGAACATCGACATCTTAGGAATCAGTGAACTAAAATGGACAGGCATGGGTGAATTTAGTTCAGATGACCATCAGGTATACTACTTCAGGCAAGAATCCCTCAGAAGAAATGGAGTAGCCTTCATAGTCAATAAAAGAGTAGGGAAAGCAGTACTGGGATACAATCTCCAAAATGACAGAATGATCTCAGTTCGAATCCAAGGCAAACCATTCAACATCACAATAGTCCAAGTCTATGCCCCAACCACTGGTGCTGAAGAGGCTGAAGTTGACCGGTTCTATGAAGGCCTACAACACCTGCTAGAATTAACTCCAAAAAATGATGTCCTTATCATCATGGGGGATTGGAATGCTAAAGTAGGAAACCAAAAGATAACCGGAATAACAGGCAAGTTTGGCCTTGGAATACAAAATGAAGCAGGGCACAGGCTGGTAGAATTTTGTCAAGAGAATACGATGGTCATAACAAACACTCTTTTCCAACAACCCAAGAGACGTCTCTACACATGGACATCACCAGACGGTCAACACAGAAATCAGATTGACTATGTGCTCTGCAGCCAAAGATGGAGAAGTTCTATACAGTCAGTAAAAACTAGACCAGGAGCTGACTGTGACTCAGATCATGAGCTTCTGGTGGCAAAATTTAGGCTTAAGTTGAAGAAAGTAGGGAAAAGCACTAGGCCACTCAGGTATGACCTAAATCATATCCCTGATGAATATACAGTAGAGGTGACAAATAGATTTAAGGAATTAGATCTGATAGACAGAGTGCCTGAAGAACTATGGACGGAGGTTCGCAACATTGTACAAGAGGCAGCAACTAAAACCATCCCAAAGAAAAAGAAAGGCAAGAAAGCAAAATGGCTGTCTGAGGAAGCTTTACAAATAGCTGAGGAAAGAAGGGAAGTGAAAGGCAAGGGAGAAAGAGAAAGATACAAACAATTGAATGCAGAATTCCAGACAACAGCTAGAAGAGATAAGAATGCCTTCCTAAATGAACAGTGCAAAGAAATAGAAGAAAACAATAGAATAGGGAGGACCAGAGATCTCTTCAAGAAAATTAGAGATATGAAGGGAACATTTCATGCAAAGATGGGCATAATAAAGGACCAAAATGGCAGGGACCTAACAGAGGCAGAAGAGATTAAGAAGAGGTGGCAAGATTACACAGAAGAACTATACAAGAAAGAGCTTAACATCCCTGATAAGCACGATGGGGTGGTCACTGACCTCGAGCCAGACATCCTGGAATGTGAAGTGAAATGGGCCTTAGGAAGTCTGAGCAAGAACAAAGCTAGTGGAGGTGACAGCATTCCAGCTGAGCTATTCAAAATCCTGAAAGACAATGCAGTTAAAGTGCTACACTCAATATGCCAGCAAATTTGGAAAACTCAACAGTGGCCACAGGATTGGAAAAGGTCAGTTTACATTCCGATCCCCAAGAAGGGCAATGCCAAAGAATGTTCAAACTACCGCACCATTGCACTCATTTCACATGCTAGCAAAGTGATGCTCAAAATCCTACAAGCTAGGCTCCAGCAGTATGTGGACCGAGAACTACCAGAAGTACAGGCAGGATTTGAACAGGGAGAGGAACTAGAGATCAAATTGCCAACATACGCTGGATCATGGAGAAAGCTAGGGAGTTCCAGAAAAAGATCTACTTCTGCTTCATTGACTACACTAAAGCCTTTGATTGTGTGGATCACAACAAATTGTGGCAAGTTCTTAAAGAGATGGGAGTACCAGACCATCTTATTTGTCTCTTGAGAAACCTATATGCAGGTCAAGAAGCAACAGTGAGAACCGGACACGAACCACTGATTGGTTCAAAATTGAGAAAGGAGTTCGGCAAGGCTGTATACTGTCACCCTGCCTATTTAACCTATATGCAGAGCACATCATGAGAAAGGCAGGGCTAGATGAATCACCAGTTGGAATCAAGATTGCTGGGAGAAATATCAACAACCTCAGATATGCAGATGATACCACTCTCATGGCAGAAAGTGAAGAGGAACTAAAGAGCCTCTTGATGCGGGTGAAGGGGGAGAGCGCAAAAGTTGGCTTGAAACTCAACATTAAGAAAACTAAGATCATGGCATCTGGTCCTCTCACTTCCTGGCAAATAGATGGGGAAGAAATGGAGGTAGTGACAGATTTTATTTTCCTGGGCTCCAAGATCACCGCAGACGGGGACTGCAGCCAAGAAATTAAAAGACGCTTGCTTCTGGGGAGGAAAGCTATGGCAAATCTAGATAGCATACTGAAAAGCAGAGACATCACCCTGCCAACAAAAGTGCGTATAGTCAAGGCTATGGTTTTCCCAGTTGCAATGTATGGCTGTGAAAGCTGGACCATAAGGAAGGCTGAGCGCAAAAGGATTGAGGCCTTTGAGTTGTGGTGCTGGAGAAGACTCCTGCGAGTCCCTTGGACCGCAAGGCGATCAAACCGGTCAGTCCTAGAGGAGATCAACCCTGACTGCTCTTTAGAAGGCCAGATAGTGAAGATGAAACTCAAATACTTTGGCCACCTAATGAGAAGGAAGGACTCCCTGGAGAAGAGTCTAATGCTGGGAACAATAGATGGCAAAAGAAGAAGGGGACGGCAGAGGATGAGGTGGCTGGATGGAGTCACTGAGGTGGTTGGTGTGAGCTTGAGTGGACTCCGGGGGATGGTGGAGGACAGGAGGGCCTGGAGGAATGTTGTCCATGGGGTTGCGATGGGTCGGACTCGACTTCGCGACTAACAACAACAACAACAACAAAAAGAAAAAGAAAGTAAAAAACATCAATCACCAGAAACATGAGACCTACTGGATCAGCCCCCTATATATTTTTTTTATAGCAATCCGTAAACATATTCAAATCTACACATAGTCCCATTTCTCTAGCCAATGATAAAAAGAGTTTCAAGTTTGATAGAAGTCTGTATTCTCTTTCTCCTTCAGAGACAAAGTCAGGCTGTCCATTTCGGCACAGTCCAAGATCCTCTTAAAATCAGTTCATCAGTGGTCTAGATCGAAGACTTCTTGATGACACACGATATTAGATGCTTTAATTTAAGAGGAGGAAGAGATGGGGGGGGGGGAGTTGAGAAAGACAGGGAGTCAGACTAGTGCATGGGGAAATTTGATGTTTCTCTCCAGCCAAATCATGAGCCCCCAGACCCACCCTCACAGCCATCCTGTACTCTAAAAGGGAAAAAGATCACTCACTGGTGCAGCTGCAAAGTTTAATGCAGCACAGGGAGGATTTTCATCAGGATTGTGGCTGTGGGTTCAATCTGCTCTCCCTCTGTGCTTGGATTTTGATAGGAAGTGCCCCTCTACCCACATTTCTTTGAATTTTAAAAAACCTTCTGAAGTGTGGGTAAGGAGATCCTTAATCAGCTTAAGCTGATACGCAGGGTTTCCCCCAAGAGTGTATTTGTTGCCTTGTTCTTGCTGGGCTTTTCTCTCCAACTGTACCACTTTTTCTTCATTTTTAGCTCCACATGGGAACATTCTTACAGTCCAAATCCTATAGTGCTTTCATTCCAGTACTTCAACAGCAAGATGATTCTCTTTTTCATTTTGACGCATTTGATAATAAAATGCATTGCTTTGTTATGCCTGTCCTTCCAGTGAAGACAAAGTGTGGTTTATGAGTAACAGAGAGAAACAGCATAATTTTTAATGGTTTTTATGACCAAAAAGTTGTGTTTTTATAGGTTTAAAGGGATTAAAACTATGTTACTGTATTCAGCAAACTGCAAAAGTCTGCAGACAATTAAATTTTGATATGACCCTTGGCAGTTTTGATTCAGAATTTGCAGAATTCTACTTCTTCAAGCATAATTTTTATCTAGTTTTACTTGAAAGACTCTTTAAGAAGGAAATGAAGGGTCATAGGCTAGGATCCTCTATTGCTTGACTTGCATAAGTCATATATAACTACAACTACTGCTCCTTTCATTTATCCTACACACTTCTTGATCCAGATAACATTTCTCAGGGGGCTTGATAAGGTCCATGTGCTGATTCCCACCGTTAATGGTCAAGGAAGCTTGCTCACTACAAATACCCACAGGGATTTGTGGGTATTTGTGGTATTTGTATTTGTGGGTATAGAAGATGTGGGCCTCTATGTAAGTGCATGCATGTTAGAAAGAATACATGCAGGAAAGTCAGACTAAATATTTCATGTTTAGCATTCCAATAATTTCACATCCATTATCTTGTAATCCTTAAATTTATTTATTTGTTTATTTAAAGCTTTTCTGCCCCATCCGCCACTAGCGTCTCAGGGCGGCTTACAATAAAACAAATACGACCAGTCATTAAATTGCTTTTATTTTCCAGAATCATGTTGAGAGAGTGACGTAGCTTGAGTGAGATTGAGAAAAAGTGAGCACGTACTGGAAAAAGAAATACTTACTTAAATTTGTTTAATGAGCAGATGGATGCAGAAATGATGCAGAACAAGCTTATGAATGAACAGATGCAAAACTTTCACAAACTGGCAACAAGTCATCTTGAATTATCAGTGTTGTACTAATGACTATGTGATCCCAGTCTGGGCTGCAGCAGAAGGCAGGGAGAATCCTCCTCAAAGGTATGTAATGATTCTGCTAGGGAAAAATCAGTGAGTTTAGAGAAGTTCGTGAAGTTGATCATCATGATGACAAATATAGACAAACCAGCCACATACATAGTGACCGCAAGGATGTACTTGTGCAGTATGAGTTTTGAAATCTCCTAAGATCCCTCTGCATTCTAGACTGCCATATGCTTTCTTTCTGTGCATTTGACCAGTCAAGTATCACCCGAACACTAGATCACAGGTGGGTCTGCATGACATGAGAGGCCATCGGCAGTTCTGCTGTGTCATCTGCACCCAATTCTGAAGTTCCTGCATGGCTGGGTTAGTTTTCCGAAACCATGGAGAGAACCAGTCGTCTCTTCTAAGACTTCCATGCATCACCACAGCTTCCCCAGTTGTCCGAACCCAGGATTGCATTATTCCATCATTGGCATGGGAATGCCCTAGCACGGCTTTTGCTGCTTCAAGCCTCTGCTTCCCTCAGGTCCCATCATGGCTTGCCTTATTCCCATTGCCCAAGTATTGTGTCTGTCTCTCTGCTTACTTTTGGTAGCAGGGAGAAAGCACAAACCCACACAGAGGAAGGAGAGGAGAATTGGGGTGAAATGGTTAATTTTAAATAAATTAAAATACCTGTGGGAGCTGAAGTGTCCATGACAGCTGCAGAAATGCTGACACATTTGGGACAGGGAAGTGGGAAATTCAGGAGAAGGCTGCTGAGGTCCACAGCAAGAATAGGGAAAGGATGGGGATCTCTTTGCAGGGCTGCCAGGATGCATGGCAACTCCTGGAGGATGGAGCAGGGGCATAGGACCCACAGGATCATCTGACCAGCAAATTTTGGCAAAAGTCTGCATGCTGCAGAAGCTGAGCAGGCTCATCTGCCATGTTTGTTAGCCAAGCCAATGTCTCCCCCTTTCCCCAGATCCACACAGCCATATAATCTCTCAGCCTCTCTTGGTAGATACACTAAAAGCACGCAGCATAGTTGTTCTGTTGTTGAAGGCTGAGTCTGTCCATATAAGAGCAACACTCTTTGCCTTCAGGTTTGAGGGGTTGGAGCTAACTTAGCTACTAATTGCCTGACTTTGTCCAGTTGGGCTACCAAAAGCAGCAGTGAGACATTACATGAGTGAGCAAAACTCTTCACATGCTTAAGGTACTGCTGCTTTCTACTCTCAGTGGTACTCTTTTTCACATTAAGGCTAAGGAATGTTTAGCCTGGAAAGAGTTATAACCCTTGCCACTTGAAATTTTTATTTATTTATTTGGAAATTTAAATTAATGGCACCAATGATCAATAATCATCTTTTGAATCAAAATATTAGGTTCTGATTGAAATCAGCTTTGCCATTTCATAGACTCTCTTCTGTGAACAGAAATGGAAATGTGTGGGAGCAAAGGTCCATAATAAGATTGTTCATACTGAAGAACAGCAGAAAATGGATGCCAGGTACATCTTGTGGAAAGAGTGAATGTAAGCCGATCCTGTGGAGCATCTACTTGGCATGAATCAAGGGCCCCTGGGACCAGTCTGCCTTCACAATGGCTGCCAGTGAAGGTGGGTTGCTTTGAATAGGCATTGATGTGACCTCCTCAAAGGGACAAGATATTTACTAGATGGCACAATTACATGTTGACTCTGCCCATTGCAAAACATCATTCTGCTTTCAGCACCTGCACATGGAAAGCTAAATTGCTTCCCTGAAAAATACTGCGAAATACCACGGCTGTGGGAGGCTTTCAGGTACTTGATGTTTCTGAGAAACCAATTTAGCAGCACTGAACTTGTTTGGAATGGTTTATTGTACCAAAAGAAAGTTCCCAGAAGGCTCAGTGGTGGCATTGGAAAAAAAAATCCTTGTTTATACTAATGCATTTTCACTTGTTATTCTAATCAATAATATTGAAATTTCATCATGAGGAATCAACACTCTGTGATTACTACATGCTGTTTGTAGGTTCCTCCTGATTCTGCCCATCAAAAATGTAAACAGTCTGATGAAACCATGGCAGGTGCGATGCGAGTTTAGGCAGAGCTGGCTGGGATATTCTGGGATATGCTCATTTGTAAGCCACTCAGAGAACCCTCGGGCCATGGGGCAGTAGTATGAAATAAATAAATGTATCAGGGGATGTAGGTCCTTCCTCTGGCTAAACATGTGCCTTTTATCCCTCTTAACTCACTAATGAATGCCTTCAGGAAGACAAAGAACAGGCAGGTGAAAGAAGGATCTCTTAGAGAGCCCATCTCATTCACCCCATGTGTGCAATTGTATAAATATTTCTTGATTCGCCTTATTGTTGCAACATTCTAGAAGGATCATGGGTAATTTGCAAGTGCAACTGAAGCCTGTGACGGGGGAATGGAATTGCCACACACCATGGCTCCACTTCATCCTTTTTCATGCATGTCTTGCTCAGGAGCTCAGGTTCTGAATCAGCCTGGTCATTTGACCAGTCCCAAATATTTCATCAGTTTGCCTCAAAAGTTGGTTAAGTATTGTTAAAGCATTCACTTCCTTAGAAGGATATTCATTTTCCATGACTTTCCATAATTCATTGCTTCTTTCTTAGCAGAACCTCATGTGCTTTATTTTAACAAGTACCTTCTGTTCTTTTGAGAGATGCTGTTTTTCTAGGTTTGACTACTATACTTAACAGGAGCATAAGAAGAGTCAACCTGAATGCACGGAGAGGGATTTTCCCTAGTTCTTCAGGAATCATGGAATCATGGATTGGAAGGGGCCAGAGGGCCTTTGGATCCAAGCTCCTGTTAAACCATCACTCTCAGGTGGCTGTCCAGTTACATTTTGAATGTTCTAGTTTGGGAGAGCCACAACCTCCCAAGGTAACTGGTTCCATTGTTGTACTGCTCTAACAGTTGGGAAGTTCTTCCTGATATCTAGCTGGAATCTGGCTTCCTTCATGATGAGCTCATTATTCTCTGTCTTGAGCTGTGAGATGATCAAGAAGAGGACCTGGACCCCCTCTTTGTGACAACCCTTCAACTACTCAAAGAGTGCCATCATATATTTTCCCAGCTTTCTCTTCTCAAATTTAAACATACCCAGCACTCTCGTCATAGGCCTTTGCTTCCAGTCCCAGTTGTTTCAGATCATCCTTCTTGCCCTCTTCTGAACCCTTTCCAGCTTCTCTGTGTTTTCCCAAACTGTGGTGCCCAGAACTGGACACAGTACTCCAGATGAGACCTAATGAGGGCTGAGTAAAGTGGAACTAGCACTTCACAGAATTTGGAAGGGATACTTCTATTAACACAGCCTAAAACAGCACTTTTCCTTTTTGCAGCCACATCACACTGTTGCTTCATATTCAGCATGTGATCTTCAACTGTTCCAGGATCCTTCTTGCTTGCAGAATTGTTGAGTCAAGTATTCCCCATCTTGTAAGGATACATTTAGTTTCTTTTTCCTGGGTGCAGAATGTGACATTTGTCCATATTGAATTTCATTCTGTTGTTTTCAGTCCATCACTCCGACCTACCAAAGCCCTCTTGAACCTTCTTTCTGTCTTCCAGGATATTAGATGCCCCACACAGTTTTGTGTCATCTGCAGATTTGATCATTGTTCCTTGTACTTCCTCATCCAAATCATTATAAAAGCATTGAAGAGTACTGGGACCGGGACTCCACTTGTTATCTCTCCCCAGTTTGAGAAGGTGCTCTCTTTGATTCCAGTTCTGTAGCCAGCTGTAGATCTGCCTGATAGATATTCTGTCTAGACCATTTTGGCTAGTTTGCTATTCAGAAAATCATGGGGCACTTTGTCAAAAGCTTTGCTAAAGTCAAGCTAGATTATGCCCACAGCATCCGCACAGTCCATCAGAGAGCTTAACCAGTCAAAACCAAAATCAGCTCAGTGTGGCAGGATTTGTTCTTGAGGAATCTATTAGCAGGCTGTGTAAAATCTGTTCCAGAATTTTCCCAGAGATTGATGTCAAACTGACTGTAGTGCTCAGGTTTTCTCCACAGTCCTTTCTTGAAGACAGGGACAACATCAACCCTTCTCCAGTCATCTGGTATTTCCCCTGTCTTCATGCTTTGTCAAAGATAATAGACAGTGGTTTTTCACATTCTTCCACCAGCTCCTTTATGACTTTAGGATGGAGTTCATCAGGCCCTGGAGATTTGAACTGATTCAACCCTTTTAGATGATCCCTGACAACTTGCTTATTAACCTTGATCTGCCATCTTGCTTCTTCAGCTTGTACTTCCCCTTCATCAGGAAGGTCATCGATCTTTTAGATGAAGACTGAGGCAAAGTATGAATTGGGCACGTCTGCCTTTTCTTTGTCATCTGTTATCATTTTGCCATCCACACTGAGTAATTAAAACTGCATTTCTTTTCTCTGTCTTTCTGCTGCTTTTAGCCTCCCTTGCTAGCCCCAGTTCAGTCCTAACTTTTAGTCTTTAGTCATCCCTACAATTCCATGCTACCTGCCTGCATTCTTCCTTGGTGGAATCATAACTGACTATTTTGATGGTAACTGGTTTTAGGTAGTGATGTTCACTGGCATGACTGCTTGGGTCCCTCTTGATTGAAATGAGACATTATACCAAGTTAGGCAGGCATTTACCAGATAGTATAGAGGGCTCTCAGGCAAATACAGTGGAATATAATTTAAATAGATAGATAGATAGATAGATAGATAGATAGATAGATGGGAGCAAGTTTGAGAATCTCTCGGTGTACCATGGCTATCCTGTGTGAATATTTGGTATTATTCAGCAGGTGAAGTTAATTTGAAATGGATTTATCTACTTTTGATTTCCAAGTTCAACGGTGCCTCATTTCTAGTACAGAACACTGGCTGCTGGAAACATCCTGTCTACAAATTGAAAACCGTTTCAGTGTTCAGTACTCTGAGATCATTTCAGGATGCATTGATTAGTCTCCAGAGGATACTAAGAGTTGAAGATATCAATGCCATTAGTATCATCATGCCACATTTGATCCTGGGAAGCCAAGCAAGGTCAAAACATGGTGAGTCATTTCTGAAATGCTACCTGTCCCATTGGCATGGCTTTGAAGTTCTCTGGGAATACAAATGTCCACTCAAAGAAAAGGAACCTGCACTTTCAGACACAGATAAATTCTGTGAATCTATGCTTTAGGTAAACAACAACGTTTAAGTTTTGATTCTGATGACACATTTTACGAATCAACCCTGGAAAAGGAAAGTTCAGAGATGCTCACAAAAGAGTTGGGGAGGAAAACACCTTCATAGCCCGACATGTTCCCTCCTTCTACCCTAGTTGATCTGAAAACCAAGGTGAATACATTTCTTAAAAAATCTTATCATAACCAGAACTGTTCTGCAGATCACTGAAATCATGTTATCCAGACACCTCAATGCATGCAATTATCAATTAGTTACTATAATACATTCTCATGGGATACTTTGATTGCTAGAGTCACCACAATTTCTTTCAGCCAAGGGTTTCTGGACACTGGTTCAACAATTGATGGAATTATTCAGATTTACTCTTTTAATACACCACTCGGTGCCTGTTTACTCAGAAGTCACCTTCACTGTGTTCACTGGGCTTACTCTCAAGCCAGTTTGCAGAGAATTGCAGCCTTAAATATCTACTCTGAAACTGAGGTCCTGTATATTACAAATGTATCTTGGTCTGGCAGGAGGAAATGTAGCTTAAGAATAGTTTCAATGTGTGTGCTATAAAGAAATACCCCCCACACGCCTTTTCTTTGTATTGAGCAGTACAAAATGCAGCCCGCAAGATTATCAAATGCTTCTTAACCCAGATGCAAAAGTGTTCCTTTTATCAAGTCCATCTGCCATCCAGATGCACTGGGACGTTCTGTGAAGATGAAGATCTGCAATTCTCAGACGTGGCTCATTCGTGAAAGCAAGATTGTTTCTGAGCAGATCAGACCTTTCCAGCCAGAGTTGTCAGGGGTGCTTGCAGAAGGTTCCCAGAGCATCCATTGGGAGGTAGTCTCGTCCATCCAGCACCCCAGTCCAGCTTCCTTATGTCTAAGAAATCTGGATCCAGCAAAGAAATTCTGAGAAGGCCAATATTCCCAGGCCTTTAATGGCATATGATGTATTGTATCTACATCTTTAATTAGGCCTTGTTTTTAATGAACATATTTAGCTGTTCAACTGTTGGGTTTCTTTGTTTGTTTTTGTAGATGGGAATTTTCAGCTGCTTCAAATGTGCACACTGGAACTTGAAATGCTGCTTTATTGTACTTGTATTTTATTATCCTTCATACTTGATTAATTGTTTTGAACCCAGATAGTGTAGAAATATATAAATAAATGTTGGTTGATACACTAAACAAAATATTAATAAAGACAAAATAAAGTTGTCTACCCTCAATTTTTTTGTTGGTTTTTTACAATATAAAAGGCAATGTAAAAGTAGATCTTTAGAGAGAGCAGAATTTCAGAGTTGTGTTAGTGGTGACTTTATAACTCAGAATATGCTGGGTGTTGTTTTGTTCCCCACTTCCCCCCAAAAATCAGATAGCAGTACATTGCATTTATCAACACCTGAAGATAAGCATAGTTTCCCTCGACAGCCTTAATTCTCTTGTTATTTTGTTTTAATTTTCTCTTCCAAGTTATCTATTGGGACACTTAGTCTGTGCCTTGTCTCAGCTGTGACAGCAAGATTTCCATTAAACCATAGAGCTTCAGCAATGTTCAGAAGAAGAGGGTGTAATTTGAATGTGAAAAAAAATATAATATAGTGAAAGGAACTCCTGCAGGATATTAATTAACTGAAATTAATCAAGAATTTGGGAAGTGTTCAAAAGATTTATTTTATATATATATATATATATATATATATATATATATATGAGAGAGAGAGAGAGAGAGAGAATGTGACTTTTGAGGGTCACTAAGATTACAGAGGAGTCTACTCAAGTCTACACAACTTAGGACCCATCAAGGTGGCTACCAGCTCAGGAATGGAAAGTTCAATTATTTTCAAAACACCCCCCTTCTCACTCTGGTACCTTGCTTCTGTTATACCAGTAGTGTCAGCAGAAAGGAATTGATTTCTGTTTAAAAATGCGCAAACAAGTCCTGTTTGCCTTCCCCTCCACTTTTTGTGAGAAAAGCTGCAAATTCCTAAATTTTCAATTGCATTTGTAAAATAGGTCATTGCAGTTTTAAAAATGCATGTTCATGCTTGAGTCAATAGAAGAAAAGTGGGCATTCAAAAAAAAAAAAATCACAGAAATGTGTACTTTTCTCATTCAGAATATGTACTCCTCCTCTATTAATGAACAAAAAAGCAAGGAAAAAACAAACAGTGATCCAAGGCAAGCTTTAAAATGATTTCTATAAAATTTTAATGAGCTCAAAAATGTCTGGTTCTCCCATTTCTAGTAGGAGAGATGATGATCTCTTCTCCCAGTGAATGCTCTCTCTCTCTCTTAAAATTGCCACCTAGGAAGGCCTCAGCAGGTATAGGCAGCTTATAAATACATGTATAAATAAATACATAAATAAACTTTGAATGACAATTCATATCCATTCCTGTATTCATTCCTCTAAAGGGTGCCTCTGTGCCTTCAATTTCCCTTAGTATAAACATTTTTGCAAGCTATTTTCATAATGCAAAGAATGTAAACCTCATTATCTTTAACATATGCATTTTGTATGTATTTTATTTTATGTTGGTTTTGGTTTTCATTCTGGAGGACTCCATTGTAAAATTCAGAGGAGTGCAAATGTAAGGCTAACTGAATTTTGGTTCTCATTGTGTTTTAAAAATGCAAAACTAGCAAAATCCTGATCACAGTGCAAACTGCATGGATTCCTCCCCTACCCCTGTTCCCTGGTGGTAAGTACAATGGAGAAAGGAGGTAACCCTGTTTCTTTCTGCCCATGACTCTGGCAAGTGTACAATTCAGCATGCCTGCCCACCTGTGTAAGTAGCCTCCCTAAAATTAAAGAGAAACTGTGGCTTCCCTCATTCATGGAAGATGCAAGGATCAGATCCTCAGAAGTATAATTTGTCGTTATAAGAAGCAATCGCTGCTTTCATACTTATATGATGCTCTTCTTTTATCCTGGATGTTTTGAAGAAAGCTCTGTAGCATGCCTGATTCACTTGCAATGCAACTGATTTGTGTCTTTACAGTCTGATCACATCTGAGGCATTCTTCTGCTTAAAATATATCAAAGGGATCTTTGCATTTTTGAAATACTTAAAACTTCATAATGGAGTGGGAACTTTCAGGGGCTCATTCCACTATACTCCCCCTACCTGCAGTCAGCTATTCACACAAAACAAGAGAAACTGACTACATCCTGTAGGCGGAATTTATTGTGTTCCTTTGAATACACCCTCAAAGGTAAGTGTCTTTAACTTTGTATCTGCTTATGAGAACACATTTGGTGCTCCAACAATTGGGATTCCATGTGAATTTGGAAAGGACAAAAACAAGGAAAATCTTGGGGGATTTGTTTATGTTTCACATTAGACCAGAGGCATTTTAACCCCTCCCCTGCACAGATGGTGGCAGGTTCAGGGTGGCTACTACGGGAACCGGCCTTTCCATTTATCGAATCGGCTTCCCAAAGAGGTGAGCTTGGCACTTACTTTTTATTCCTTTCAGCACCAAGTAAAAACCTTTTGATTTGTCCAACATTTCGATAGTTGGTTCTTATTGCTGCTTATCTCCTGACTAATCTGAGTACAGTTGTTGTAGCTCCATTGCTGTTTTTATTAAAATATTATTTACGTTTGCTTTTATTACCATTGGCATTATCTATTCTGATTACTGTATATTTTTAACCTTGTGCACTGCCCGGAGAGCCTGTCCTGGTGAATGGGTGATGTAGAAATTAAATGAATAAATGCATAAATATATTGGCCTGTGCAATTAAAAAACCTATGGAGAATGCACGAAGCCCTCTCTACCTGCGTGACAGTTGCGTCGAGTGTATTCCTGGATATTATTATGACTGCAAAGTACCTTTGCTCCTCACAGAGAGAGACATGTTGAGCTGGTCTTCTCTAGACTCTAAACATGTAGGTTAAATTTATTTGAAACATGACTAGCCTGTATTTTGGAGGCTCAGAAGCAAATAGGCCCATGTGGTATCTGCCCATGAGCCAGTGAAGGACTTGGTAATGGCCAGGAGGGTTGCTGTATGCCCAATAAGCTGCACACCTGCCCGAGCGCCAACCCTGAGTGGGACAAGAGCTAACTGTACTTCCTATGGTGCACTCTAAGCATGTGTTTCTATGTATCTGAAGCTGTGAGTTAGGAGGAGATGAATAATGGTCTTTCTTCATGCTTTTAATTTTTAATTTCTTTATTTTAAATTTACATAGTTCATTGTCCTCTCAGGGACACTCACACACTGATGTGTCTCTCTTAAACATCATCCAAAGCTCTGCTAAATATTTCGCATACCTTTCAAGCAAAACAATTGAAGCTAAATATAGTGAGTTCAACAAAAAGAAAGCAGGTTAATGCACCTCCTTTAATTCAATCTGGAAGACTGTTTTTTTTTTTTTTTTAATAACCTTTTTTGGAGCATTTATGTGAATTATGGCTAGATCTCCAGGTAGAATTTTTAATTACTTCTTTCTTTGGGTCTTATTCAGGTTTTTAATTATAACTTAACAAGTGTGTTCAGGATAACATGAAGGACCTTGAAAAAAGATATAATTTGCCAATGTCATTAGATTAAGAGGAATTGGGGGGCTGAAGTCAAACAGAAACAGAGGTCTAATACTTGCTACTAAACCTGCTCCAGGACTAGTGATGCATAAGGATTTGGATTTTTGAAGGCAGGAAAACAAGCAAGCATCATTTTACCTATGGATGTCCCTACTTTAATATTCCACAGAAAAGTGGAGCAGATGCAGGATGCTCTAATCTCCACCGAGCCTTCGCTCTGTCCAAATTATGTACCATGCCTTGCTCTATTAGTTGCAATTGCGTGAACTTTGGCTTGCCCCATTGCTTCTAGAGAAGGAGAAGCCTTTAACTACATCATCCCTAAAATGTAAGCCATGGAAAGAACAAATGTTGACAGGTTGCCTATGAAGGCCCAGTAATAAAGACATAACATTTATACAGCTGGGATCAGTCAGAAGCAAAGGATGGGTGTGGCTCATTTCATCACCTCCAGGTTTCTTATGAGAGTGAGCTTGACAACTCAGTATCAGAGGAGTTTTGGGTATGGATTCCCAGTATCTGTTCCCAATCCAATCTTCAGCAGTATAGCTCTTTATTTTGCCCCTTAGCAAGGGATACACGCTGTTCAATTATACAGGAAAAGGTGTGGATTCCAGGGCTCCTTTCTTGTACTGCAATCATAATTAGTTCCTTGTCTGGGGTGACTTTTTGGTGACTGGGTTACAATAAAGATGGAGAGACCCATCAATCTTGATCTTGCCGAGATCGACTTTTTCTGAGGCCGAGTTCATTCTGTGCCAATGTCAGGCTTTTTTAAAATAAAAAAGATCCATCTAGGAATTGTATTTTTACGTGTTTGATTTAATGTATGCATGTATCCATTTGTACATGCATTGCACGTGCATAGATTTTTCTGGGTACATTAGATTGCTGAAATACTTTTCTCATGTATATGCTTTTCCGCAAGGTTACCCCAAAGTTTATGCACGTTTTTGTATGCATTTCCCAGAGGCAAAATGCACTGGGAAGCTCACAGAAGTGCTTATCTCAGTGCCGGTGAAAGCGTAAAAAATCAATATCCCACTGCTATCATTCAGGCTCTGTTCTGCTGCTCAGTGGAGCTCTTGAGGGTCTACTACATGCAGGCTACTTGGACATCTTGGGGACATCTAAGGTTCACTGGAACATATTTTCTAGGCATGTCCAGGATGAAATTCCTTGCATCTTTGTGGAGTTGTCATTTAAATCAGGTTAAGTGTTCAGAAGACCACCTGGTCCAGCTGTCTTGAATGAATGAATTCTAGTTTCAGGGATGCTGATAAGGTGCTTGGACAGGTTTTGCAGCCACATTTGTTCTAGATCCTTGCCCCTCTTGGCCAATGAAAGCTAGCAGGGAGAAAACAGGCCCAGGAAGGTGATTGCTGCTTCTGTTTGGGAGGGAGTGGTCTCATCCCATAATCTGTGGTGATGAAACCCTCCTTAGACCCATATTATCTCAATAATATCAGGCCAGTGTCCAATATACCTTCCTGGTCAAGGTTCTTGAAGGGATGATGGACAACCAGATGCTAACACTATTGGACGAGAGTGATTACCTGCATCCATTTCAGTCAGGGTTCATGGTGGAATTTGGTGTGGAAACAATCTTGTTCAGCCCATCTCATGATGATTTTTGTTGGGAAAGAGGATGGGTATCCTGTTGGTACTGCTGGATCTCTAAGTGGCTTCCAGTACCATTGACCATCGTATCCTTCTGTGGTAGCTGGCTTCGGGGTAGGGGGTATTGCATTGGTTCTGTGCCTACTTGGATGAAAGGCTCTGAAAGGTGGAACTTGAGGGATATTGCTTGGTCCTTGTACTCTCCAGTAGGGGGATCCTTGTCCACCATGCATTTAACATCTAGCATGAAACTGACAACATACCGCTCTCTATCTCCTTTCCATCTTCAGCTATAAAATAAAATATAATAAAATAAAATAAACCTGTCTCCCAGATTCAGATGACCTATCAGGGCTGGCTGTCCATGGCAGTTCTTCTCATCATGTGAAACCAGTCAACCTCTTCCGATTATGTAAATATACCAGCAAGCAAGTTGTGTGTGTTTAAGGTTCCATGTTTCCATTTTAATCATTCAATCATAAATGCTGTCCAGATTGAGGTTGAAGGAATTGCAGGCTTCATTGGATGAGTGTGAATTTTGCTATGTTTGGCTTAGTGTTAGAATCCAATGTTCTGCATCTCAAAAGGCAATGCAGAATAGTTTTAGTTGGCAGCTGAAATAATAAAATGGGACAGTGCATGTATGCAAGATGTCAGCATGATCTCTTATCTGTCAGGTTGTGAACTGGGCAAAGCACTTGGATGAAAAGGGAAATGACAGGTAATAAGTAACCTGGCAATTTATCAGCAATTTTGAGAGCTCAGAATAGAAATCAACCTTATAATGCCTTCATCTCTGGTAATATAAGCAGCAAGATAAATGTGATTTTTTGAAACAGGGCACAGAATATGGCCTTTAATATTGAATCAGGTGGATGTTCGCTTTATTTATTTACAACTTCAACAAATATTTTAAAAATGTGGAGAACCTCTTTCTTTCTCTCTGTGTGTACGTGTGAGTTTGATAAGACTTCTTCATGCTTAAAGTAGGCACTTTAACTTGGAGTCTTGCTTTCAGCAGGGGTGAGAGCCAGTGCCCCCTTCCAACTCTACTGTTTTATGATTCTATGACCCACTGAAGTCAGCAACAGGAGTTAAGAAAGAGAACTTTGTTTAGGCTTGAACAATTGACAAAAATGTCATGTTCACGACCCTGAACATTAGGGCGAATTGTGGTTTTAGTCACATTAGCAAAATATTTCATTTTTGAAAAATGCACAGCTTAAAAGCCATGTTTCAAAAGGACACATTTTTCATGTTTCGGCTGGGGAGGAATGTGTGGCTTGGGAACATGTCTGGAGAAACAGGTATTTTCCTCTCTGAAAATGTACTTTTCCTGTATTGGGAAGTGAAGGGAGGCTGGGTGGGGGAATTTAAGACCAGGAACCATTTAGGAGCAAGAACCAGTCCCTGTGAGCATTTAAGTGGGAACTAATTATTTCAAATTGTCATGCTGCTTACTTGCCGTCTCTACTCATTTATGCATAATGAGCGAGCCACCAAAGCAAAGGCAGCCCATCAGCTTGGATGGTGATTTTGCTGTCTACCTGAGACTGGAAAAGCCAAAGAGGTTATCAAGCGCACAGCAGGTGATAATACATGGCTGCTGAAATGCATTTGGCTTGGTGCAGGCTAATGGAATCCTTCTGCCCAGCCCATTCAGATGCATTGTCATCACTCTCACATTGTTAATGCCTTTACAAGACGTCCTCACACAAATGTCTTTCCATACAGAGCAGGTGCAGTCTTTTGCTTTGTCCAATCTGCCTGAACATGTTCTTCTTTGGGAGCCCCGTTTTTATTTGGCTGAACTACAAGTGCACAATTGATTTTCTTAACCTAAAATTTGAAACTGTTATTAAGTAATGTTTCAAGAAAGCTTAAATAATTTAAAATATTTTATATTACAGGAGGATTTACCGAAAACATTCGTTCTCTTTTTATTTCTGTTGTGAGAACTGAGTCATTGTCATCCATCCATCCATCCACCAATTGTCTGGATTTCAGACCTGCAGAGAATGAATGTCTGGATTCAAAAGGGAACATACAGTTAAGCATTAATGACAAACAGGCATTCCTAAATACAACAGCACTGAGGGCGAGCCAGCTTAAGACTGACTGCAAAGAAGCAGAGCATATACAGAGTGATGTCACGTATGCATTGCGGGCAGTGGAATGGGACTTTGAATGGAAAATATGCAAAAAGGACACATGGACAATATGGAAACTTCAAGAAATCATCAGGAACACATCAGGAAACCATCATGACAGCCCAGGTGTTTGAGTGACATATTAAAAATAAAACAATCAGGAGTTGGAGAATTTAACAGATTTCTGTGTTTGCCTTTATGGTCTGAGGTAGGAATTCCATAAAGACAAAGAGCAAACTGGTTTAGTATTTGAATAGCAAGGAGAGAAGCTGCTGGAGGCTATTTACAAAGCTCCAGCAAGGTAGTTGCTAACAAGGCGCATACTCCACATGTGAGGTGATTAGGAGTTGATACATTTTGTGCTTACATTGTAACTTCCTCCTAACTTCTGGGCTGTGCATTTGATTAGCCGGCTGGTGACTCATTTGCATATCCTGAGGTCCATCTTTGTTCCCATAGATGAAGAATAAATGGAAAAACTCTGGACATTTGGGGAAGGGTGTAGGAAGAGGCGTAAAGATTTCTTTAATTCAAAATATAAAACTATAACTTTTATTAGGCCAACTCCAACACAGTCAATCAATCAGTCATCAACTTACAATCTATGTATATTCTCTATGTCTAAATCTACCTACCTACCTATCTGCCTATCTATCTAGTCAGCTGTCTGTCATCTTCTATCTATATACATGCAATGCAATTTAGCAATATTTACATCTGGGCTGAAATCTTATTCCATCTAAAATGGATATGTGGACATTTGCTCTAGTGACTGGGGGTGGGGGGAGGTGCAACCCAATATATATTTTCTTGTGGAGTAAGCCCCATGGAACATAATAGGATTTCTATCCCAGCAGTCTGTATACAGCAGATAGGGAGGTACAGTCCCATGGGCCAAACCTGGTCCCACTTTGAATGACTTAATTGGTGGTGTAAGAAATTCATGCTGAATTGTGTTGACAGTCTTGGTACATCTGGCACTTTAGGTGCAGCCCATTTTACCTGTGGTGTTGCTCACCACTGAGAAGTTGATCTGGCTGGGCTTCAGCACCACAGTAAGCCTACAGCTTATAGTCAGTATCTAATCAGAAATGGTTTTGAAGGGTGTGAAATGCATTCCAGTTACGAGAAACATCGAGCCTAAGGATTCGGCTATGCCTAGGTACTCAGGTGATAATGGGAAGAGGGAGCCATGGGCCTAGTCAGACTCTTGATTGTCAGAATAAGTGTGCATCTCTCTCAGCTTCTTGGAAAAGAAGTGGAGGGACTTGGGCCAAGCCCATCCAACTGCCAGCTTTTGACCTTGAATACCAGATCTAGAGTGAAGAGATCTAACAGCCTCTCCATGGTGGGATTTCTCAGAACTTCAACCTGGTTGAGATGTCAGCTCAAGAGAATGAACAGAGATGCTCTATCAAGCTTTTAAGCAAATGCTTGAGGTGGAACACTTTGTAGAAAACATTATCTTTACTGTTCCTCTTTCATTGTCCAGCATTACCTTCCATCATCTACTACTTTTAATTCTTCATATTTAGGTGTTTATCTGTCTGTCCTGTGAGAAACTCTTCTCAACTGGATCCTCATGTACTTCATCTGAACACTCAGTGAGACTTGGACTTCCATCCTCTTGAACTTCAAGTTGTCAAGCACCTGCTATTGACTGCATTGCTATATACTTCATAGTTCTTGAATTCTTCTTGACTATGGATTGTGCCTTTTCTCTTCAGTAGCTCAGAGCACTTGCTGGATTCATCTTATCTCGGATTTTTCTATGCCTTGGCTCAGTACAGAGATATCAAAGGTGAACCTATTGCTCCACTAAATCTCCGCATCTGTGAATATATGATGGACTTTTTCTTGAACCCTGTTTTGACTCTTTTGTAGACCTGGCCATATTTGGGATGGAGATATTAATGAAGAATTTTAGACAGGACAAAGCCCTGTGTGTGCAATGGGTGGGTGCACAGATCTTCCTTTAGAACAAGTGCAGTTATTCAGGATCCAATGGAGGGCCTTGCTCTGTACTTAGAATCATGGGGGTTGCAATGGGAAAAGCAATGTTGTATTGATCTCTGATTAAGTTATTAGTCTTTACCTGTTCACTGAACTAAGTAATGAGCTTTCAGCTAATTACCACGAGCTATATGATTTCTGGAGAACTGCAACCATCAAGGTTTTGTTGTAAGAGCTAAAAATCTCCTCTTTGAAACTGATATTTCTACCAGTTAAAACATAAATTGTTTCAAGCGTTTTAGCTTAGGTTGTCCAGAAAATGTTTGTGCCAAAAGGTGGGCTCATAACACAAATTTAATTTGGATCGTGGGCTGAACCAGGTTGAGATGGGCAATACTGGAAATTCCATTTCATTTTATTCTGGCAAGAAGTGGTGGACTGCATGGTTGTTCTTGTTGTTTTTGAAAGCGTCCACTACCAAGTTGTGTGATTTTTAAAAATCATCTGATCTTGAGACTTGCACAAATTGCACTTTAATGCTGAATAGGTCTTATAGGTCTCACTCTCCACTGAAAGCCTTATTTCATTAGTATCCCGAGTCGCCTCTCAAAGTGCAGGAGGAAGAGCTTGGGCACATGGAGAAAACAAGATCACAGTCAGGTTTAATTGTCATTGTGCTTTCCTTGACAACTGTCAAAAAGTGAGACATAAATGAAACAAAAGTGACTAATGGATCTTCACTCACAAAAGAGGTTGACCAGTAAGCTCTGTCCCCACCTTTGACAATGTCCTCCAGTTGTTATATTTCGATCTGACACTTACCAGCATCTTGCACCTTCTTGTGAGAATCAAGGTGCTCAGAAAAATGGAAACATGAGAGGCGCACTATTTACAGGAGTTGTCAAGATTCAAATTTCCTTTTAAAATGGGTTTATTGACAAGGCTAAAGAGGTTTTTCCCATGACTATAGTCCATATGTCTAAGCTTTAAAAAATCTACTTAGACTTGTAAACAAACAGCCTGAGTTTTGATAGCTTCTCGGTCAAAACTGACAGCTACCCTAAATAGGGTGGCTCACACTTTCCCAAGGATCTATAGGATTTGGAAAGGGTAGAAAAGGTGCAGAGCACTGAAAACTGCTAGCTCCAGATATAAAGACTAGAGAAGGTTGTGATGAGGAGGCAATCTAGTGGCCATTCCATTTGCAAATGGAGAGCTATTTACGACTTTGCTTCCACTTGCGTACTTGCCTTGTGAAAGCTGTCAGGGAATGCCACACAACAATTTAACCCATTTATAGCCTTGTTTCCGTCACTGTTCCTGGACTGTGCTGTATGCACTTCAGCAGGAAACACTGTATAGAAAATTATGGATGAAAAAAAATGGAAGGTGTGCACTTGAATGAAGACCAATATTTGTTTGTTCTAAATTGCAATTTGCGCAAATTTCAAAACCAAATTGCTAAAAAAAAATCACAAATTGCTGCCATTTAAAAAGGGGAAATTTGCATGCTGTCTCAACTCATTAATAAAAGTCGAGATGAGTCCATCGGGCAGAGTGAAGAGACAGCAGTAGGAAATCCAGGTCCTGAACCAGTAATATCCAGCAGATTTTCACCCACAAATATAGAAATTTTCAGGCATCCCTAAAAAGAGGTTGTCTGACCTTGGCATATAGAAAGAAGCTTCTGTACATAGAACTGTTGTTGACACACATTCACTTCTCCATTATAATATTTCCTAGAGGACTGAATTGCTGTGCTTAACCCACTAATTTTGCCCAGGATTATTATCTTGCAAACACAGTTGGATTAGCGCTCCTAAAGACAGGCACATGGTAGGCATGTCATGAGCAGAGCCGGCTGGAGCCAGGAGTCAGACTAGATGGCCGGGGAGACCCCTTCTGACATGCTGTGTTGCTAAATTGCTCCTATTTCTATGAGAGATAGCTGTAGTTCAGGTGCGCTGTAGAATTAGCTCCTCCACCTGGCTAGAGGCACCTCACAACATCCTGCTGATACAGGAAAGAGCAGAGCTGTAGGCTTTTGTACCACCAGTAGGAACATAAAGACCTTAAGAAGCTTGTGAATCATTAAGAACCAAGATGGTTGTGATTGGAGCGCTGGATGGGGCATTCTCTGTTTCAGTCCTCACTTAGCTATGAAGCTCACTCTCAGTCTAACCTATGACACAATTGTTTTCTTGAGAATAAAATGGTGTTGTGGGGGACTATGTAAGATGCCTTGGGGTCCTTGGAAGAGTAAAAATGGTGGGAAATAAATCTTGGTGTCAACCGATTGGTAAGAAAAATGGCCTCTCTCTTTTCTCTCTACATTCTTCTTTAGATCTCTTTTGCAAAATTATGCTTTTATTAACGAATTTCAGGAATTTCAGGATTAATATATGATATGTCCCTGTATAATATAATTCATATCGTGCCAAAGGACTCTCATCCAGTAACTAAGCAGACACTTTGGAAGACGCACCCTCTGCTCAGTGTTATTTCCTGACCTGGTTCATGGAGCTCCCCTTAGACCACTGCATTTACCTTGATGAAAAGCCACCCACAGTCACTCTGCCATCCTGTAAATAAGCAAGGACCACTGAGTTCAATGAAACCTTCAGATGAATGGGTGCATGATTGCAGTCTTGGATATACACAGAAATGAATGTATTTGGTACAATTTAGTGACAACACAATTTTGCCATGCTTTTCCAAAGTTTTCTAGAAAGAAGTATCAGTTGAGATGGTCAACAGCTTCCACTTGGTGGAAACTCTATGCATACTGATGTAGGACTTAATGAAATGTACTTTTCAGCAGACATGCATGGAGCAGGGCTGTAATGACGTCTTTTCTGGTTTATATGTTGGCAATATTTTTTCAAGCCTTTAAGCTTGTTAAAATTAGCAGCAGCATTGCTATTAGTATTGTCTTTCCACCATCATTAACTCCTCTTATGATGCAGTTTATACATTTTCTACTGCTCTGTGAATTTTCCTTATATGATCCAGCTGAGTGATCTTCTAATTCCTCCTTAATGTAAAAATTAACTAACCTTCTCCTTGCTATATTTGACATAGATTTCATCTTAATAGTTAATAATCTAACTTAGATACATCTTATTTTTATCCTAAATCCATCTTAATTGATGCATACATCTATTTCTGATATCTTTGTTCCAGAATGTGGCCTTCCCATTAATGATGTAGATACAATATATCATTTTTCCTTAATATTTTATCACTGAGACATTTTCCCTGATTTAAAATAGAGGCACACTTCAATCCTATACCTGAAACATTTTCTTTTGGGAGGAGAGAGAGCATGAACTGCACATTGTCAGAGGAGATCTCGCAAAGCATTTTTCAGCAGTCTGTGTTTTGCGTATGGCTCCACTAAAGACATGGGAATCTAAGAAAAGTCCTGCTTTTGTAATAATAGGCAACTTCCTAGAGGACTGGATGCATGTGCCCACATTAACTAGTTAAGACAGGGAGAAATAGACCAAAATGTATAAATACCCTAAGGTCTTGAGCAGGTGAATTGGGTTTGCAGCTAGATTTTGACCTAATCTAAGGTAGACTACAAATAGTCCACTGCCTGCATATACAAGGATGCTGTAGAAGAAGTCAGTCCAAGTATATTTATTTGTTTAATTAATAGCTCTGTGGGCAGTTCCTAAAATATACTTCATGGTTATAAAGAGCACATTAAAATGCAATGTAAACTCCAAGTGAAAAAAGAGCAGCTCTGGAATAAAACCCAGGGAAGTACAGATGTTATATAATTTGTTCTATGTTTCACAAATTGTCAGGTTCCGTTCATTCTTCCATCTGCTCCCTGATGGCATTGAATGTTGCACAAATGTATTCGTCTGTATTTGTGTAAATTTGTACTCCCAGTGATGCAGATTCCTGAACAATGAATGTTTTCATGCCTTAACTTATGGGTGGAATGCACGTTTTCTGTCATTGCTTTTTTAAATCCCCATGACAAAATTTGCATTAAAAAGGGTCTGCAAAACTGCAGCTTAGAAAAAGCTGGCCTGCTGCAGATACTTAGAAATTTGAAATCCTTGAATGTGCAACATCCCTAATAAAACTAAAGTAAAATTAACCATACTGCAACCACCTAAAAATCTTAAACACTGCAACTGGAAAAGGGTATCACCTGCCATGAAAAAGGTCACAATGTGGGCAGCAGCTGAGCCTTTTTGGGAAGTGCATTCACATCGCCACCATAGAAAAAGGCGCTCTCCTTCAGGGCCGCCAGTCTTGCCCTATTCAGTGATGGTAAATGGAGGAGAGTCTCTGAAGATCTCAGGGTTAAATGCACACAGCGGATCTGACCACGGGTCCATCGGCTCCAGCGTTTGGTTCACACGGTGGCCCACCACTGGCAACTGTGCGAATGATCTACTGGAAAAGACTGAAAAAAGGTTGCACGGCCCAGAAGCTATTTAGAGTTTTAAATGCTGGTGACAGTGCCTGGAATCGAACCTAGAAATAGAATGAAAGCAAGTACTGATCACAAAGCTCTGACATAATCCGATATATACATGTTCCCCATGAACAATTTTACTAGACCAGTAGAAGTTTCCAGACCATTTTCAAAGGCAGTCCTATATATAACACATTTCAGTAATCCAAATAAGAGGTTACAGTATAAACACAGCCTGAGAGTGAGCACTTAATCACAGGAGCAGCATCACTCCTCTTGACCTGACTTAATAATTTGCACATTTCTTTCCTGGCAGATTATAAATAGGGTGATGTGGAAAGGGATGCTGAACATCTTCCGTTTCAGCCATTTCACAAACACACAGGCATCCCTCTCATGATACCCTCCTGGAGCCCCTTGCCAAAACAGTCCAGTACAGTCAAATTTTATCTCAAACAAAGAAACGACAATGCGCAAAATAATCACCGGTTAAACCACTAAGAAAAAAAGCACAGGCATACCCCACAGATTAGAAGAAGTCCAAAAGAACGCCAACGAGTGATGGATAATTCTGTCAGTTTCAGCTGTTGCCATGTTCTCTCATTCCTTCGCTTTAGATTTGGTTTAGGCTAAATTTTGAGAATTGTTCCCAAATGGAAGTTTGGTTCAGTTTGAGAAAATAAATATATATATGTCCACCTGATTTTTTTTTTTTGCACATTTTTAGTGTGCTTTTCTCTTAATATATACATTTTGTTTGCAGTCTTTCCCAATATAGACATGTTATAAGCATTTTCACTAATAGAAGAATATAATAAACAATGTAATTATAATATAATCATTCCTATTCTTATCTAGTTTTGAACTATGTGAACTGACTGCTGTATTTCAAAATTTGCTCTAATGATATAAAACTATAAAAATGCATATAGTAGTTGCAAGCTTAAAGGTTAATAATGAAATGTTATTATAATTATATTCTTTATTATATTCTTCTATATCTTAGTGAAAATGCTTGTAAAATGTCTATATTAGGAAAGACTGCAAAAATGTATGTATTAAGAGAAATGCACTCTAAATGTGCAAAAAATAGCATGAAATGGGACACAATGGACTGACGGAGAGATGAAAATTAGGCTTAACATCAGGCAAGCCCCATGAGCTCTGCTCAAAAATTAATCCTTTGTGCTCTGTTTTGACTGATCCCTCCTCTTCTGGCAGCTTGCTGTATTCCATGTAGCTGTTGGAGGTCTACCATTAGAGGCATTTGTATGGGGCAGTGTAGGGTCTGTTCCATGGGCATGGGCTAGGTGTCCTCTTGTACAAGTCTTCCTTGTCATACTAGACGTGGAAGAGTCCAGCCAGTGCTGATCTTGAGTTGCAGCGCTGTAGAGCTTAAGGATCTAATTATGTGCAGCACTGCTTCAACCCACCCACACTTGCTGATTTGCTGAGATTACTTTAAGAGATTTTCCCCTGGGTGCTCCACTTTTGAGGAAGTCTTATTTATTTATTTAAAACATTTCTATGCTGTCCTTCACGGCAATGTCTCAGGATGGCTTACAACATTTAAAACGACAATAAAACATCAGTATATAAACAATAAATAGGAATAATAAACAGTAAGACAAAATACAATCAGGTAAAATTAAAAAGCGACTGGTAGCTTGTAAAATCACTAATTATAAAACGATGTTCGAATAAAAAGGTTTTCGCCTGGTGCTGAAAAGAATATAATATCGGCACCAGGCAAACCTCTCTGGGGAGCGCATTCCAGTCTGGGTGCCCCCTCAGAGAAGGCCCTACTCTGAGTAGACACCCTCTTTCCCTCCTTCAGGGAAGGTTCCTGGAGCAGGGCCTCTCCTGCAGATCTTAAGGGGTGTGAAGGCATATAAGGAAGGGGATGTTCCTTCAGGTATCCTGCTCCCAAGCTATTTAGGGCTTTATAGGTTAATACCAGGAGGACTTTAATGGGGTTGGGACAGTTCAGTGGAGACAGGTCAGTGCTGGAAATCTTGGTCAAGAGATTTCCATGTAGGGCCATGGTTGCAGATCTAAAATAACCCATTGTCAGATGACAACACCCATCATCCCCAGTATGGTCAATTATCATGGGCGATGGGAGACCAACAATATCTAGAGACTCTTCACCATAAGGAGCCACTCTTGGGGTAGCTACTCTTAGGAGTTTTAAGATGAGGTGAACAGCTTCTTCTTTGCTCATGTCTTTTAGGTCATGCTATTTTATTTCTCCCGTTGTTTGTTGGGTGGCTGCCTTCAAAGATACATTCATTTGGTTCTTTAAATTGGTTTATTTGATTTTATTCTTTAATAATTCTATGAACTACATATCCAATTGAAAAGCAGATGAAATATACTTTGAATGAATGGATACCTACTCTGTCTATTCATAAATCTGACCATGGGTTATTGTTTATTTCCCCTTTGATTTATTTCAAGTGCATTAAAAAAGCCCATGGCTGTAAGACCCTTGCCTTTAATTTATCTGGGGTTTCAAAACAACTGTGGAATAAAGAAACTGTGCTGGGGTTACCTGGAGACTTCACAACATGACATTTTCTCTTTTAAAAGTACATTGCAAGATGTAAACAGCTATCTCAGCAACCGTTTCTGGCTTTCTGAAAAACACAGTCCTGCTACTACAGATAAGCAAAGGAAATAATGGTCATTATGAACTCTGTGAATAACTGCTTATTTTAGCAAAGTTCATGAAGGGAGGGGAGCAGATTTAGACCATTACGGCATCCTTTCCTGATTTTTTCAAAAGGTGAGAGCAGCACGTACGAGCTGTCTGTCCTTCGCAGCAGATCCTAATGCTGACTTCCAGACGACTTGGAGCCATGCATGGTTAGGTGATGGTACGATGTGGCACTGTTCACCTGGCAAATCGAAAACTTTGTGTACTTTTGTTCTGCAGAGCTCCTCCCCACCCCATGTGCACACACACAACACACACACAGAGGGCAAGAAAGAAGGGTGGGAGGAGGAAAAAACATGGGTAGAACATTTGCAGCTGCCTGTTCCCACATGGGACATTAGTGAGAGCTTCCTTTTCAAAACTACCTTAGGTGCACAGGTAGGGACTGATGGGTAGGGCTCTTTTTAGTCCTTCTCAGCAGTACAGGTGTTTATCAGTTAGTCTGTTCTCTCTGATTTCTACACTAACCTGTGAGATACACACACAGATGCACACACACAAATATGGATTTTAAAGTGATTTTCTTATTAAGAAGGATGCTACTTCTAAATGCATTTCCTCTCATTAAACATTTGTAAAGTGTCTAATCCTAAAATGCATATTTTATACACATATCAATCTTGGTATTCCCCCCGTTCCATTCCGTTCAGCCAAGAACTCCATCACAGAATTCTAAGAAGTATGATGTTCAAGTGATGATTGTATTCCAATCTGCACATTAGTTTGGGAGGTATGGACTGGGAAGGTGCATATGGAAAGACACTTCCAAGTATCCCTGGAGTTCTATGAAGGAATTGCTGGGGAAATATGACAGACCTCAGTCAGATGTGGCACAAACCCACTTGGGAGGAAAGGAGAGATTGGAACAAGAAGTGGTAGTGAAGTGAAGTGGATGGGAGAATAGGAACAGCCTTTGTTTCCCCAGTGCTCTCCTTGTGGACTTGCAGGGATGCGCCATATTTATTTGTGTTGCTTGATGTTCCACAGTTATTGGGCCAGGACCTGGTGAGCTTCTTCCAAAGAGCAGCCATAAAGAATGCAGAAATTCCAGAAATCCGCATCCTATTGCAAGGATGAAGGAGGACCATTGTGGGTAGAGAAAAAGTCCCATCACTGGAAGTGGTGCTGGCGTATCCGCTCAGATGGACTCTTCCCCATGCACACCACTGCTGCCAGCAGTGGCAGTTGCTGAGAAGTTTGGTTGCTGAGGATGGTGTCCTGTGTCCCCCCTTCCTATATCCAGCAGCCACTCCTGATGGAGAAGGTTGCTGGTTGTGCCACCAGTGGGCCATGAACATTCATGGGCTTCCTCTGAGCTAAGCGCACTTTGCAGGACCCAGCCGAGCAAGAAAATTCAGATTGCAACAGCACCGCTGCCAATCTGACATTTAAGAAACCTCTGAAATTACTTGGGTAGGTTTATTTCCCATAGTCTGGTCCAACATTGCATCGTTAACATCCAGACAATGCTTATATCCAGGATCAGTAGGACTGTTTACCTGAGATTGGACACAGTGGTTCTGCAGGTGGAAAGGGTTACCAATTCCCAGGAGTATAGTCAGGTGACACACTGTGAGTTGGACTGTCACTGCTCTTATGTCCCCCTCCATCTGAGCCAGGGACTTGTGAAACCTGTTTCACAAGGGGTCGTCCGAGCACCCTCTGCCTTCAAGGCTTAGGCCTGAAACCTTAAATGGTAGCATTAATCACGAACAAGACTCTGGATTTAGCACTGAGGGGATTTAGAATGTAGCAGAACCAACTATACTAGGTGATGCATGTATTCACAATGGGGAAAGGGGAAAAAGTAATACAAGACACCAAGAAGCAGAAGAACATTTAGAAATACGCCTTCGAGATTAAAAAAAAGCATAACAAACCTGCCTAAATCTGCTTGCAAGTACTTAAGCAAGGAACTTCAAAACAGGGTCAAAACAGTGATACTTCAAGTCCAAAACAAAGGCAAAAGAAAGGCAAAGGCCATAGACAGCTACAACCCCTTGGTGCCTCCTGGGTCATCCTGTTTAGTCAATCAAGGGCCGGCTGGTTTCATCAGTTTTCCAGGGTCCTAAAGGCAAGTGAGAGTCCCAACAGGGAGACATCTGAGGTCACTCAGCACAATTGACCAGGCTCTGCTTGACCTTGGACAGTGCGCTTTCCTCAGTGCTTGACCTTGGGCAGTGCTAGTAGCCCAGGCTTAGCATAATGGAAGCTTGCACACTGTTAGAAAAAGAAGACCACCGCATAGGTAGTGGAGTGACTCCCTAAAGGAAGTCACAGCCTGGACTTGACAAGAGCTGAGCTGCGCAGGGCAGGCAAAGGCAAGGCACTTTGGAGAGCGTTCATTCACAGGGTCATCCCAAGTTGGAGATAAGATAACAGGACTAAACAGCAGCAAAAATGCACTGCCAGAACATAAAAGCAGCCCAGTACAGAAGGAAAGGACATGCAGGAATTTGGAGGCCACAAAGGAGCATTGATGGGACGAGCGGGGACAACATCCAACTTTTCGTGGACTTTGCTGTAAGGTTATTGGAAATACAGCTTTCTACAGGCCAGTCCAATGGCTCCACCACTCATTCATAAAAACATAGTGAGTCAGAAGGGGGATTTCGGACTCTGATCCTAGAGTATCTTCTTTCTGGGCACACAATTTTCCACACAATCTTCCTTATGGGTCTATATTTGTCTTTCCCAGTGTGCTGGAGAGAGGCCCTTCATGTTGCATAAACCCCCCTTTTCCTGATCATGGATTGACACCCACTGAGTTCTCTTTTCTGGACTCCTTGCTCCATTGAAGGAAGCACTGGCGCTCTTGCTCAGTATTATCCCAAGTTCCTTCCAGGTCCTGCACTATGAAGTCTATGAAGAAGCTGCTTGGATTCTGGCCACTCACAAAGGGGAAGACTCCATCTCAAGGAAGTAGGTTGAACAACCGCCACATCTCAAGGAGTGGTGGTACTGGAGGGGCAGGAGACCTCGTCAAAGCACCTAGACCAAAGTTACTAACACCAATCACATTGTACTCCTGCATATCTGGAAAAAAGTGCTAGATTCTGGGCTTTTGGTGACAGTACTCTTTCCTCTGGCAGATGGTTGCAGCAATTTAAGAGTGAAGAGGCTTCTCTTGCACAAGAGTAATTTCCAATGGAGCCCTTTGCATTCAAAGAGCTTTCTTCTAAGCATGGAAATGTAGATTTTGGAAGTGTAGTAAGACACGGGTCTTGAACAGGACTGGTAACACCTTTTTCTTGATTATCCTTTGCTATTTTAGGGATTGTTGGCTCAATTTGCTGCTTTTTGCTGATTTTAAATACATAACTACTTTCTATTAGTGGTCATTAGTGATTATTTTTTTATTTTTCAGGTATCTTGTTAGAACTGTTTATTCTTTATGTATCCATTTGGGTATATTTTAGCAGAAAAGCACCTCAGAAATCTTTTCAAGAAATAGGTCATGAGCATAAGGTTCTTGCACATATGATAATTATACAAGAGCTAAAGTGCTTCAGCTTTTGGTCTGGAGATCCAGGAGACCAGGGTTCTAGTTTCCTTGTGGCCCAAAAGCTCACTGGGTGACTCTGGGCCACAGACCCTCAGCCTGACCTACCTCATGGGTCATCTGATGTTGTGAGGAGACAATGGAGCCATGCAAGATACCTCAAGTATGTTGGAAGAGGAAAATGAGTGCAATTTTGCCACAATGTAACAAGGTGGATGGAGACATAGTGTCCAGTCAGATTTAGGGGTTTATTGGGCCTTGGAGGGGCAGTGGACAAGAGGGTCTGATGCAGGCTAATGTGCTCAAGGCCATCTGGGCAGGAGGAACGAGGGAGCATGTAGTCCTGCCTAACCTGAAGGTTCCAAGTTGCTCATGTAGCGGGACAGGATCTTCTCTCTCGCTCAGTCTATCAGCTTCTGTTTCTGATTGAGATTCTTGACTCTGATGCTCTAGTGTTCAGGCTTGGTTATAAAAGAAGAGCAGACAAATGCATTAGAACCAAATTCAACCTGCTGTCATTAGAGATGGATTATGAAATTTCATGTATCTAGATTCAAGCTGCACTTTTAAGAGAACAGCTCAGAGTGTTTAGCAGATTCCAGTCCCTTGCCCACATTCCTTAAAACTCATTCAACTCTTCCCTTTCATGAAGGCTATTTTCAAATATCTTAGATAGTGGCCTAAATGTGCAATTCTGCTGTTTTGCCAGCACTGTCAGTAGAGCTCCACTTAATAAGTCTCACTTCTGTCTTCTCTGGAAATCTAGTTGTTGTTTTGAATCTCAGGCTGCAGAGAGATTGATGCTATTTTTATTTATTAATTTTTAAATGCCACAAAAATCCACCTGATCACACTTTTCCCTGCCAGAAGGAGAGACAGGCATTAACGCTTTTCACCTATTACACACAAAGCGGTCAGTTTGCTATTATGTTCTCCAAGAACCCCCTCCCCATTTCTCTTTATAATTTTCCCTTTGTCAAAGATCTTAGAGAATTAAGTAGAATCAATATGCATGGGTACTTTACAGACTAATGTACAATAAAAGGGACTGGCCCCTGGTACAAAGTGCCTCTAATCTTTTATCATGACATTTTATTTTAGTTTGAAGTAAAGTTAAGGACAGACGCAGAGGCACCTAAAGAAGATAAATAACAACATAACCAGATCACCAAAGAAACAAAGAAAGGCACTAATTATGATTTTTAGCATATCAGCAGCATGATTGCGATCAGCTAGTAAAACCGTCTAGTTAGGAGCTGACTTTCTAATGAAAGAACAGAAATGCGAGTAATACAAGAACATACTCACCGTTCTGTATTAATTATCTGTATTAATTTGAACACAATACAGGCAACTATCTTTAGTTGAAGATAGTTGGATTTGATCACAGTTTCAAGAGCTTCCACACAGGAAATAAATGGAAAACATGGGCACAATCCAACACAGCATTTGTGCCCCCGTTGATTCCCTTCTCCTCCATCCAGAGCCATTGGAGAAGAAGCCTCCCGACTTGTACAATATCAGTTTACTACTTCCAGGGCAACCCAAAACAACTAGAAAGTCTTGATTCTGGAAGAAGGGAGCTTGGCAGAGCTTAAATCCAAGAGCAATCCTGCCTTTAGGAAGGATTCTTCTAGGAAGCATGGAATCTCCCTCGTGGAAGATTTGGGTCCCACTTGCACAGTGGAATCATCAACGCCAACTTCTTCTGGAAGGAAACGGTAGGAGAATAAGCACCCTATTAGGTTTTGCCCTTGTTCCATAGTATCTTCTTTCCTTGCCACACACGATTTATTTATTAAGTGCCTCATCGCCTTTCTCCAGGCATATTATAATCATATCAGTAAAATCACAATAAACTCAACAATATAGAACAAATCAATATGTCAATGCACCATAGTCCATTTAGGAGATAAAGCACAGCAGGGGCTGAGATAATAAAACATGGACATATTACGGTATTATAATCATTTTCAAGGCTGGGGAGAACAGGACAGTCCTAGTCTGGTACTCAAACAGGCAGCAGTGTGGGCACCAGGAAGGGAGACAAGACAGCTGTTGCTTTCACCTCAGCTTGCTGCCCAAGCCTCAGAATGCAGGTGGCTCTTGAAGTCAAACTTCAGTGGATGCCTTTTAGTGCACATCCAGGTATATCTGGCAGGAGGTGTTCTGTCAGGTATTGAGATCCCAAGCAATCTAGAAGACCCCTTTACAAGGAAGTTTATACATAATCCTACTTTTCCCAAATTTGATCGAGACACTGGTGTTTAGTTGACACACTACATGATGCTGTAATTGAATATAATCCATTTTTTGTGAGTGGCAAAGACAGAGCAAAGGAGAGACAGGTCCCTAGACTTACACATCAACGTGGGTGTTGGTGGGGACTTCCAGCTTGTAGACCAAACCGGGGCCTCCTGATTCTCAACAGGCCACCCCATCTCATTCCTCTTTTTGATACTCTTCACTCCTGCTCTCCAAGAATCTGTTCTTATTGCTGCACATTGGGTTTTTAGTATGAAAAATAATGTTCATCTTGTCTGTTCAGCGCATTGCATTCTCACTCAGGGGAATGGGATATCAATATGTTTAGCATCATTAAATAAAATGCATAGATGATTTACGTACCCTTGCAGAAATTGAGAAGGGAGGTTGCTTATTTTCAAAAGTATTTTTGCCTCTGTTAAATGAGGATCTTTTAAATGTTAAAAGAGGCACATTCCTCATTCCTCTTTTCATTCTGGCCCTGCCCAATTACATCTCTGGCCATGTTTCCAGCAAAAAGGTATTGATGGAAGTAAAGTTGACTGTGATAAGAAAGTGATTCCATACCTGTGCTTTAGGGCAAAGTATTTGTATTTATGGTATCATATCTGGGGAGCCAATGTGAAGTCATGGATAGATCATTTGATTTATTAATTAACTTATCTATTTATGGACTTATTGTCTGCTACATCAGCCCAAATGGACAGCAATATATTAGAAAATTGATCTTGATTAGGTTGGAAAATTGAGGACAAAATAACAGAATGCAGTTTAGATACAAATGCAAAACACATACTCAGTTCTTCATTTCCAAAGAAATTTTTAAAAAGCACACATTTGATAGGAAGTACCTGGCTTGGCTAAACTCCCCATGAAAAGGAACTTAGATTGTAGTTGATCCAAGCATAATATGACTGATGTGGCAACAAAAAGGCAAATGCAATTTAAGGTTGTGGTTGGATCCACAGGAGTTTTGTTCTAAATTATGGGAAGCCATCGTTTCACTCTACTTTGCCCTGGTCAGAACTTGCCCTCAAGGATGTGCTCACTTTCAGACACCACACTTTCAGAAATAAGATAAGCTAGAACGAATTCAGAGAAGGACAACTTACATGATCAAGAAGCTGGTTCTGTGAAGCAAGATTGGATGGACTGTGTATGTTTAGCCTTGAGAAGGTAAGGGGATATGTCAGCATTTCTGAGACACCTGAAGGGGGATCACACAGAAAAGGGCCACAACTTGATTCCTGTTAGCAATGAGAAACACTGGAAACCTCATTCTATTTTACTTTGATGGGCTTTAAGATATTTATGACCCAACAGCCAAAAGCCTTCTGACCTGAGTTTTTGTTTTCAGCTTCTACAATGATGCTCAAAAATATTTGCAGAAATTTGGAATTGAGAACTGCATATCTCTAGTGCAATTTGTTTGAATTTGTCCAAATTGGGCTGATTGGGTGTTGTTCTTGTCTGAGCCATTATTATGAGAAGTTTAGAAGCCTCCTGCTCTCACTCTGTAGGCACACACTCTACCTTGGCTACCTTAAATTTTTGGACTGTTTATTTCAGCACTATGCAACATTTGGGGCTCTGCTTTGCAATTCGAATGAATGCAAAAATGCAAATTGTGTGCTTTTTAATGAATGGAAGTCTGCATGCCGGCTCAACTCACATTACAAACATAAGATAATAAGGACATAAGAAAAGCTACGCTGGACTAATGGTCCATCTGGTCTAGCATTCCATTCACGTGTTGGCAAACAAGCTGCACCAGTACAAGCTCATAGAAGGTAAGCAGCAGGGCTGAGTTGAGAAATTCTGTCAGATTTCCACTCCCTCCATCAGAATCTACATACATCCCTATTGTCTTTCCTCCAGTGCTTCATCCATGTGCTTAACTTCAGGGGGGAAAACAGATAATGGAAGATGATGGTAGAGCAGTCAGTTGTTCGGAAGGAGGCGAGTCTTTATTCCTGAAGGTGGCCTAGATAGCCAAGGGTGTAAACTGGATTCCTGAATGGAGCAGCTGTTTGAAACTTTAAGACCCAGATGGCCTCTTCCAAATCTGTCACTTTGGCTGGTTGCCATGTCTCCATCTCTTGCATCATTATTATGGACCTTTAAAATAAACACTATTGACGGCAAAAGAAGAAGCAGACAGCAGAGAATGAGGTGGGTAGATGGAGTCACTGAAGCAGTCAGTGTGAGCTTAGGTGGACTCCAGCAGATGGTGGAGGACAGGAAGGCCTGGAGGAATGTTTTCCACGGGGTCACGATGGGTCAGACGTGACTTTGTGACTAACAGCAACATGTGCATCACCTGAACTTCATGCAAAGACAGAATCCAAGGGCAACACATGAGACATCAAAGCACAGATCAAAGCATATATGGGTTTGACTTCTGCTCAGTTTAGAATAGTGTGCTGCATTGATGCCTTGAAAAGTCCCAGGTGCAAGCCCCATTTTCATGCAATTAGCAGGGATGAAGTTTGACCAACAGCAGCAAGTTCCCTTATCTCTGATTAGCCCCCAGTAGATCCCGTTGCCCGTTTCTGAACTGCTGTTACTGCTCCAGGCAGCTGAAAATGCCCCTGTAGTTACTACATGGTCATTGAGCCCTTCTGGTGGGCCCAGGCACTCTTGGGTACACGAATCCCCTGCTCTCATGCAGTGAATAATCTTGTGGATTGTGCCATAGTTAACAATGAATGTAGCAATGAGTACATAAATGGCAAAGACAGGGAAGAAGGAGGAGGGATGAAAAGCCTTTCAACTTTAGGAATCCATTTCAAATTCCTGTGCTTCAGGCCTTGTAAAATGGTTTGCTCCTTACATTCAACAATTGCTACTGTAATATATGACCCTGTTCTTCCTCAATAGAAGTTTAGTAGATATTTAGAACTCCTTCTACTATTAAAGATAAGTTTTAAAGGATGAGCAAAGCTCCGGTTTGGCTTACACTGAGTCTGTTTGAATTCATTTGCTCGTTCTGCTCCTTTGCATCAAGAAATAATTTTCTTATGCAATGAAATGGTTGAATGGCATAGGAATTAGACTCTTCCTGTGAGTTCGGGTCTTCCTCGGAGAGCTGGAGCCATTAAAAAAAAAAGAAGAATAAATATTCTCATTAAAATAACTCATTGTGATATATTCCATTTGATCAAAACCAAAATTTACAATACATCTACAACAGCATGAGTGGGCAGATGAATATCTTCCTGTGCTCATAGAAATGTCGAGAGCTCTATTTACATACCTGGTGCTCAATGATAGTAGCCATACCGGGACTGTACAGGGAAATTATTTCAAACGTGTTCATGATAATGTCTTTTTATGATGATCAAACCCCATGAGTTGGGGGGTGAATAATTTTCTGAGGGGTTTCACACCTGCATGTCTTCTGCATAAATATATTGATTAATGAATGATTGCAGACTAATGCTGGTAGAGCCCTGTCAAGATGAAAAGATCTGTTTTAAAGTCAATTATCATGATATGAGTCAGACATGGGTTGAGAAGGCCAAGAACACCTCATCTGTTTTTTCTTGATATATTTGATGCCAAGCTGCAACACTTTTGCAGAGCAAAACAGTACAAGTGGGTAAAGTCTTGCAATAATTAGTGCAGTCAAAAATTTGCACGTTGATTTTCATTTTTTTAAAATAAATAAATAAATGGGATAATTCATAGGGCCAACTGGGTAACAGAAATACATTTGTGTCATTCATACACACATATCTGGAATTCAGCCCTGAGATAAAGAATAGAGAGACTTGAACCAGGGTCATAGAATGATAGAATAGTAGAGTTGGAAGGAGAGTTGGACTTCACTTCCAGTGCAGCAGAATGCTTCTCCCCATCCCCAGAAGCCCCCTCCAGATGTGCTTTGCAGAGTCCCCAAAACCATCTGAGTAGATTTGCAATGCATGCTGGGAATGCAACAGAATAAACACAGGCAGGGATGTGCCCTATTTTCACCAGCATCCATCCATTCTGCTGGCAGAACAAGGATGTTGGAACCAATGTGAAAAGTGGCAGAAGAACACCAAATACTTTCTTTACCAGTCATTTTCCTCTCCAAATGAATATTCATTTACCTTCTTGCCTCCATGTGTCATACATTAGAAAACCTGCAGAGAGAAGCACCAGGGAAGGAGCAAATTTGAGTAGAGACATGACTGGGGGGAAAGGGAGCAGAAATGGGGATCAGTGGAGAAATGTTAGGATTCTTACTAGAACTGCTCTGCTTTAAATCCTACTAATCTTTTTAATTGGCTTTAAACGGTGCTGTAGCCTAATCAATGCTAGTTTTGCTCTAACAGCACATGAACACCAAATAAGCCAACATGAAACAAGCCGAAACACGTTTCTGGAAGTTGTAGGTCAGCAGAGCTCATGGAAGGGAGTGCAACCAAACCATCTCATTCTAGAAATGAGCATTATCACCTCTTCCCAGGGGTACTCTAAGAAGTGCTCGTTAGCTGTGCTGCTGGTGCTGTGTCCTGCTGGTGCAACACCAGTGCTAAATAGCACCCATTAGCTCCTTTGTTTGCAAGTGAAAACATGTCCCACCTCAGATTGTGATTATAACCTTCACCATCGATTACACGTAGGTAAGGAAATCAACCCTTACCTATTTATTGTTGTGAGCCGCCCCGAGACTTCAGCGAATGGGGCGGCATAGAAGCTTGCTAAATAAATAAAAAATAAATAAAAACCCTTGGACTGCAAAGATATCCAATCAGTCAATCCTAAAATCAGCCCTGACTGCTCTTTAGAAAGTCGTACTAAAGCTGAAGCTCAAATAGTTTGGCTACCTAATGAGAAGAAAGGACTCATTGGAAAAGACCCTGATGCTGGGAATGATGGAAGGTAAAAGGAGAAGGGGATGGCAGAGGGTGAGGTGGCTGGATGGGGTCACTGAGGAGGTGGGTGTGGGGTTGGGTGGGCTCCAGGGGATGGTGGAGGACATGAGAACCTGGAGGAATGTTGTCCATGGGGTCGCAAAATGTCAGACACAACTTTGTGACCGAACAACAATTTGTTGTTGTTAGTCGCGAAGTCGTGTCTGACCCATCGCAACCCCATGGACAACATTCCTCCAGGCCCTCCTGTCCTCCACCATTCCCCGGCGTCCACTCAAGCTCACACCAACCACCTCTGTGACTCCATCCAGCCACCTCATCCTCTGCTGTCCCCTTCTTCTTTTGCCATCTATTGTTCCCAGCATTAGGCTCTTCTCCAGGGAGTCCTTCCTTCTCATTAGGTGGCCAAAGTATTTGAGTTTCATCTTCACTATCTGGCCTTCTAAAGAGCAGTCAGGGTTGATCTCCTCCAGGACTGACCGATTTGATCGCCTTGCAGTCCAAGGGACTCACAGGAGTCTCCTCCAGCACCACAACTCAAAGGCCTCAATCCTTTTGCGCTCGGCCTTCCTTATGGTCCAGCTTTCACAGCCATACATTACAACTGGGAAAACCATAGCCTTGACTATACGCACTTTTGTTGGCAGGGTGATGTCTCTGCTTTTCAGTATGCTATCTAGATTTGCCATAGCTTTCCTCCCCAGGAGCAAGCGTCTTTAATTTCTTGGCTGCAGTCCCCGTCTGCAGTGATCTTGGAGCCCAGGAAAATAAAATCTCTCACTACCTCCATTTCTTCCCCATCTATTTGCCAGGAAGTGAGAGGACCGGATGCCATGATCTTAGTTTTCTTAATATTGAGTTTCAAGCCAACTTTTGCACTCTCCTCCTTCATCCGCATCAAGAGGCTCGTTAGTTCTCTTCACTTTCTGCCTTAGAATGGTATCATCTGCATATCTGAGGTTGTTGATATTTCTCCCAGCAATCTTGATTCCAACTGGCGATTCATCTAGCCCTGCCTTTCTCATGATGTGCTCTGCATATAAGTTAAATAGGCAGGGTGACAGTATACAGCCTTGCCGAGCTCCTTTCTCAATTTTGAACCAATCAGTGGTTCCGTGTCCAGTTGTCACTGTTACTTCTTGACCCGCATATAGGTTTTTCAAGAGACAAATAAGATGGTCTGGTACTCCCATCTCTGTAAGAACTTGCCACAATTTGATGTGATCCACACAATCAAAGGCTTTAGCATAGTCATTGAAGCAGAAGTAGATGTTTTTCTGGAACTCCCTAGCTTTCTCCATGATCCAGCGTATGTTGGCAATTTGATCTGTAGTTCCTCTCCCTCTTGGAAACCCTGCCTGTACTTCTGGTAGTTCTCGGTCCACATACTGCTGGAGCCTAGCTTGTAGGATTTTGAGCATCACTTTGCTGGCACGTGAAATGAGTGCAATGGTGCTGTAGTTTGAACATTCTTTGGCATTGCCCTTCTTTGGGATGGGAAACTGACCTTTTCCAATCCTGTGGCCACTGTTGAGTTTTCCAAATTTGCTGGCATAGTGAGTGTAGCACTTTAACTGCATCGTCTTTCAGGATTTTGAATAGCTCAGCTGGAATGCTGTCACCTCCACTAGCTTTGTTGTTGCTCAGACTTCCTAAGGCCCATTTGACTTCACATTCCAGGATGTCTGGCTCAAGGTCAGTGACCACCCCATCGTCTTATCAGGGATGTTAAGCTCTTTCTTGTATAGTTCTTCTGTGTAATCTTGCCACCTCTTCTTAATCTCTTCTGCCTCTGTTAGGTCCCTGCCATTTTGGTCCTTTATCATGCCCATCTTTGCATGAAATGTTCCCTTCATATCTCCAATTTTCTTGAAGAAAATCTCTGGTCCTCCCTATTCTATTGTTTTCTTCTATTTCTTTGCACTGTTCATTTAGGAAGGCATTCTTATCTCTTCTAGCTGTTCTTGGAATCCTGCATTCAATTGTTTGTATCTTTCTCTTTCTCCCTTGCCTTTCGCTTCCCTTCTTTCCTCAGCTATTTGTAAAGCTTCCTCAGACAGCCATTTTGCTTTCTTGCCTTTCTTTTTCTTTGGGATGGTTTTAGTTGCTGCCTCTTGTACAATGTTGCGAACCTCTGTCCATAGTTCTTCAGGCACTCTGTCAATCAGATCTAATTCCTTAAATCTATTTGTCATCTCTACTGTGTATTCATCAGGGATATGATATAGGTCATACCTGAGTGGCCTAGTGCTTTTCCCTACTTTCTTCAATTTAAGCCTAAATTTTGCAACAAGAAGCTCATGATCTGAGCCATACTCAGCTCCTGGTCTAGTTTTTACTGACTGTATAGAGCTTCTCCATCTTTGGCTGCAGAGCACATAGTCAGTCTGATTTCTGTGTTGACCGTCTGGTGATGTCCATGTGTAGAGACGTCTCTTGGGTTGTTGGAAAAGAGTGTTTGTTATGACCATCGTATTCTCTTGACAAAATTCTACCAGCCTGTGCCCTGCTTCATTTTGTATTCCAAGGCCAAACTTGCCTGTTATTCCGGTTATCTTTTGGTTTCCTACTTTAGCATTTCAATGCCCCCATGATGATAAGGACATCATTTTTTGGAGTTAATTCTAGCAGGTGTTGTAGGCCTTCATAGAACCGGTCAACTTCAGCCTCTTCAGCACCAGTGGTTGGGGCATAGACTTGGACTATTGTGATGTTGAATGGTTTGCCTTGGATTCGAACTGAGATCATTCTGTCATTTTGGAGATTGTATCCCAGTACTGCTTTTCCTACTCTTTTATTGACTATGAAGGCTACTCCATTTCTTCTGAGGGATTCTTGCCCGCAGTAGTATACCTGATGGTCATCTGAACTAAATTCACCCATGCCTGTCCATTTTAGTTCACTGATTCCTAAGATGTCGATGTTCAGTCTTGTCATCTCTTGTTTGACCACATCCAGCTTGCCTTGATTCATGGATCTTACATTCCATGTTCCTATGGAATAAAGATCTTTGCAGCATCGGACTTTCCTTTCACTTCCAGATACATTGGCAACTGAGTGTCCTTTCGGCTTTGACCCAGTCGCTTCATTCTTTCTGGCGCTACTAGTACTAGCCCTCTGCTCTTCCCCAGTAGTATATTGGACACCTTCCGACCCTAGGGGCTCATCTTCCGGTGTCATATCGTTTTGCCTTTTGGTACTGTCCATGGGGTTTTCATGGCAAAGATACTGGAGTGGGTTGCCATTTCCTTCTCCAGTGGATCACGTTTTGTCAGAGCTCTCTGCTATGACCTGTCCGTCTTGGGTGACCCTGCACGGCATAGCTCATAGCTTCATTGAGCTACGCAAGCCCCTTCGCCACGACAAGGCAGTGATCCATGAAGGAGGAACAACAATTAGGTGAGCCAAATAATAGTAATTTGTGGAAGACTAGAGTGCCAAAGAAAGGATACCATTTGCCTGCTACCAACTACCAATACTTGGGTGGCACAACCATTTGAAGGGGCTGTGCAGGGAGAACAAAATCACACCATTACTGCTTAGTGACTGCTCATAGATCATTATTTCCCATGGTGCAACAGATGAATGCAGTATGCAGGAATCACACAGGGTTCTGCAGAGGAAACCCATGAGATGAAGCACTGGCATGGGAAGTAAGCTGTCAAAAGCCTGTTTCCCATGTTCAAGTTGGGATGCACCAAGCTAAGCACACTTTAATGGCAGTGTCTTGTGCTTGCCAAACCATGTTCTTGTAGACCAGGACAGAGTACGGAACCAGGGATAATGAGACTCAGTGGGTGTTTATTAGCAGATGCTGCATATGATCAGTCTGCTGGAGATTTGCAGGGCTGCCTAGGGACATATTAACAGCGCACATGCTGATGGCTGGACAAGAAAGTCTCTTTTACCTGGTCCTGCAATGCTTGTGTGGAAACAAGCCACGGGAAATTGTTCCCACAACATTAGAAATGCATGAGAATGAGGCCTCCGAAGGGCTGAATACATATTGCCATTACATGACCAAATACATTATTTATTTATTTCATTGCTATACCCTGCCCTCAACCGCTGAAGCTCTGGGCAATTTACAACAGTCCATAAAACAGGACTGTAATATGCAAGATTCACCACTCTGCTTTGTAAAGTTTGTAATTTTCCCCTCTTGATGATTTTAGATTTTACCTTGGACTACATGAAGCTGTGATTTTCTCACTTTATTTTGTGAATTAGCTGAAACATAACTTATTTCTATTAAAAAAAAATCTCTTAGAATCCAGCATTTGTTTTATAACACACAATACCTCTATGGACCTTGACTCTAAGAGCTAAAGTTCGATTACTACTTGAAGTCCTTAACAGATTTCACTGTTATTAGTAGAGTACCCAGTAGAGCTGTTATAGAAAGGTTAAGGACCGATGTACAAGAGATACATCGTCATGCTATGATTCTATATGTTAGCATCACTTTCTTGCAAGGCAACCATTCTCTCTCTCGCTCTCTCTTGCTCTCTCTTCCTGAAGTGGAAGCTTGGAGTCATTAAAAAGAAAAGAAGCAAATTTAGAAATGGATGAATGGGTTTAGCCATGACAAATCAAACCATCCGTGTGACTTTGGAGTGATATCTCATTTGAGAAAAGGGTCACTTTGGCAGCAGTGGTAAACAGAGGAGAGAAAGGGCAAGTACAGACGGCCATTCATTTAGTCACGATGTGCTAATGTGCACTTGAGGAAAGTAGAAGAGCTGCAGAATAGTGTGAACACTTAGTGCCATACAGGTGATCATTTCAGTACCCATTTAACTCATGGTGTACCTGAGATCATTGCGTGATGTGTGGCACAAATCCTCAATGTCCCTTGGGAGCAGAAAACAGTGGAAGGAGCTAACTGGGTAGAGGTTTCTTATCCCAGTGGCTTAGGCTGCAGCTGTGGCTGCATTTTATTTATTTAAGATATTTGTATGCCGTTCTTTGCAAGAGCATCATGACGGCTTGCACAAATAACATACAAATACCTAACATAAATAAATTAATGACCCACTCTGGCTGCAATTAAATATGATGATAAAATTCAATATTAAAATGTATTAAAAGATTGATTAAATTAAAAGTTCTTAACCTGTCATGTCCAGGGCATTCACCTGGACATGAATCCCACCTAATTCATTGGGGTTTCCTTCTGCATCTATGTAGGCTTGATTACCTACCTTTTTTCCAGCAGGTATGGCATCGTGTTGAGTGCTGGGTTGGGATTCAGGAGCTCAAAGTTCCTGTCCCCACTTGTCCATGAAGCTATGGATGACTCTCATGGAATCTCAGTCTAACCTACCTCACAGTGTTGCTGTTATGATGATAAAATGGAGAGGAGGAGAACCTCATAAGCAGCCTTGGGTTCATTTCAAAGGGAGGAGGAGGAAGAGGAGGAGGAGGAGATGATGGTCACCACCACCACCACCACATATGGGATTGATAATTGACCCTGTTTCCATCTGAAGCTTAGAAAAAAGCCATATTCTACAGTTTTTCTAACATGGTCAGATCATGGTATTATTGATTAAGCATTTTGATATTGATAGATTATGTACTCTGTGATACTGTTTTGACATTCCTTTAAAATGCTTTGATTTTTCATAGCACTCCATGCATTTTTTTTTAATGATGCTTTGTTGTAAACTGCTTGAAGCACATTGTATGGAAAAGTAGCCTACAAAAGTAATGATTGAGGGAGTGATATGGACAGGAATCTCTTGGTCAGCTCTTAGTAATATCTTGCCCAGTGGTAAGGAAGAACTTGCCACACCTCCAGTGATTTGGGGCTGATCCCTTCCTATATCAACCTCCCTCTGCATCCCACCGCAGTTGATGAAAGGCCATGTCAGAAGGGCCAGCGATTTATGGCTTCCCCATGGACTCATGCCCAACGTAAAGCCAACGCTGCTCAGAGAGGGAAACTGTTGCACAAGATGATTCGCAGCTTGAAGGAGTCAGGAAATGGCCATTTGTTTTCTCCGTGAAGATTGACCCATGTTTCTCTGGCAGCAATAGGGTTTATTTACTTTATGCAGAAAGGAGACCAGTAAAATTAGGTTGAGCTGCTAAGCAGATAGATGAATAAATAAATAGATAGATAAATAAATAAATAAATTCCCTGCGCTGTAAGAGTTAATATTGGACACAGCACAGCACCGGAGTGCTTGCAACCCAGCGGACAATGTTATTTAGTAATCTGACAAACTGCTCTTTCAGACTAGATAAATTCCAGCAACATGCTGAAAAATAGATTAATATCAAACATGCAGTCATTCCCCCCTCACCCCCACTCTTCTGAGCTGTGATCAAATGGCATATCCATCTGAGATTAAATTCTAGCTTGAATGTCTGCATGCTATAACGAAAATTTTATTTACAAAATAATTGAGCATGCTGAGTGGATGATTCAGAAGCTTCAATAATTTCTTCTTTTACCAGAAAAGGCAAAAATGCTATTAGCAATGTTTAAGATTTATAATGGTGGGCTAAAGAGTGTTTAAAAATATTTAAGGAAGTTACATCAGAAATAAAGTAACTGTGCCATACCTCCTGATATTGTGGGTCTACTTTACTTCAACTGATGACTTTTAACTGCAGGTATAATATGGGGAAGACTGCAAAATGTTGAACACCTTTGATGCATTATATCTTGAGAAAACTCTTGGATTTCAGCCATGAGATACAAGCAATTTTCAGGGTCTTTGGATATCTGGGGAAAAACCCTAAATAAAATATGTGTTAATGCTAAAATTCTAAATGAGACACCCATCGAACGCAGTGGCACCTACTTTTGTGCATTAGATCCTGTACACTTTTACAGTGTCATCAAAGGGACTGGACCCATCCACTGTATACATAAGGCAGGGGATTCAAGTACAATTCGAACTAGTATCCCTACCCTGTATCTGACATCATAGGAACAATCCAACTCTTCCTTAGCTTCACACCATCTGTCATCATTCAAAGGGATCCCTGACCACATTCTCCCAGGGTCCCCCAGATGGAGAAGACTGGATAATTTCCTTATCTTAACGATCTTCATTTGACTTATTTTAGGATCTGAGGCATTGTACTTATTTATATGTGTATTTTGTGTTACCTTCGAGGAAGATTTCCACAAAATGGAAATCCAATACATAACCATATTATGCATTGTTCTAATGCACTGTTAATTGAATTGTATTATCTGTTGCCATATAATGTATTGTGAGCTACTCAGAGATCCTTACAACTAACAGCTGCAGCATACAAGTCTGATAGGTAGGTAGGTAGGTAGGTAGAGCAGAACAGAACAGAACAGAACAGGACACACCCCACCACTGCAACATCAATTAATGTTGGAATCCAAATTACTTCATTACCTGATTATCAAGGGCTCAGCACATGGACAAGTTATGATACGGAGTTTTGTTCTTTTAAAACTATTCCTTTTTTGCACAGATACAGTTAAAGAAGCTCCAGGCCAAAGCCCTTAAAGATCACAAAAATGAGTGGAACAGCTCTCCCTTCCCACAACACACAAACTTTTTCTGAGGCACAGAAAAAGCAATGTTCCCCTCCCCCGCCCTTAATCCAAAGGAAACACTGATTAACCCCAAATTCACATCATGTTGTCAAATTGATCAAAGTGATGGCAATAAGAACAACAATCTTAGTTGAAAAAGATTGAACTCTTTCGTGCAAAGCTACTTTAATTAGAAAGTTTCTGGGGTTTTGCTTTGTGAAATATTCACTGCATAACTAGGAAATTTACAAAATAAATTAGGAGTGTGATTAGGGAGCAAAAGAGTATGAAAACCAAAATAAAAAAAACTTCAAAGTGCATGGGGTTTTTTCCACATGGTGTATCAAAGTGGAATGAATTTAAGCAAACAGGGAGCATGGGTTAGGGTTTTCTCCAAACTTTCTCCTGTTGGAATGAGGCCATTGACAAAAGTGAACAGTGCAATCATTCTGCCTACTCAGAAACAAATCCCACTGCATTTGGTTTGGCTTATTTCTGGGTAAGCATCTATAAGAGGGCAACCTCGTCTTGGTTTTTTATTTTGGCAACTTGCTGAGGTCCTGATGTTTTGGCTTCTTTATTGATTCTGCTGGGTATGACTCATGGAACCTATAGGCCAACTGATCTGAAAGACTATGTCTTGCTCACCTGTAGTCTAATCTTCTATCACCAGTTTTTAAAAGGGGAAATTACAGGCCAATTAACTTAATGTCTGTTCTGAGTAAACTGCTTGAAAGCATTATTAAGCATTGTGTAAGCACAAGGAGGAACAAGTTCTGCTGAAAAACATCTGCATGGCTTCTGCAAGGGGAGGTTTTGCCTCACTAACCTATTGGAGTTCTTTGAGAGTGTCAAATTAGCACATAGATAACGTTGATCCAGTAGACATTGTTTACTTGAACTTCCAACTTTTGGCAAAGTTCCTCACCAGAGGTTCCCGAACAACGTAAGCAGTCAAGGAATAGAAGAGGAGGTCATTTTAGAGATCACACATGGTAATGAACTGAAGACAGAGGGTGGGAATAAATGGCAATTTCTTCCATTGGAGACATGCCACCTGGGGAAACCCACAGAAGTTTGTATTAGGGCCAATGCTCTTCAACGTATTCATAAATGATCTGGAATTAGGAGTATGAGGTGAAGTGGCCAAGTTTGCTGACGGCACTAGGGATTGTGAGGTGCTCCAAAGGGATCTGTCCAAGCTGGAAGAAGGGGCCTCAAAACGGCAAATGCTGTTTCAGTGTAAGCAAGTGTAGAGTAATGCATTTTGGAGCAAAAACATGAATGGGATCTGAGGTAGCAGAGGAAAGGATCTTTGGGTAGTAAGTGGAAAGCTTGATGAAAATCTCTGCTCAGTGTGCAGCTGCTGTGAAAAAGACAAACTCCGTGCTAGGCATCATTAGGAATAGAAAATAAAACTACCAAAAACGTACTTCCCTTGCACAAGTCTTTGGTGTGACTGCACTTGGAATATTGTGTTTAGTTCTAGTCAACAAGGGAGGTCAACAACCTACTAGGTCATTTATAAAGCAAGTCGCGTAGTTCCTAGAGATAGCTAATATGCAGCTGTGTAACACCTCAAGTATTGGACTTATTCCTATTACATGAATTAAACTATCATGGCATGTCTCAAACAATCCTTCATAACACAGGCATTTGGAATATATAGTAGAACATTATTATGCACATTAATGTGGATTAGCAGAAGTTCAATGAAATTCTGGTTTTAAACAATTCAGTTCCATCAAGGAGTGCATGATGAAGTAAAAGACACCTGACAATCTGCAAAATACGGATGAGATTGAATTTGTTAAATTATACATTCCTATGTAAGGAATGAAACAGTGAAGATTTGCAGATATGTGCAAAGGGAAACACGTCTTTTGCTTATAAAACAAGTACTGGGTGTTGCAGTCTCTCAAAGTAGACAAAACGTTATCAGCATTTCTGGAGTTCAAAGAAGGCATAAAAAGTTCAGGTGCATGATCATTCCTGTAGGTGCAGCCCTGTTCATTATTTCAGCTAAGGGACTCATCAAGGCAATTCAAAACTGCAGCGCAAGAGTATTGGCTCATAGCTTCAAAGTCGCTCCCGTAGGAATGCACATGTCTCTGGACTGAGAAAAAGCCAGACGGAGGGCAACAGAAAATCTAAACAGAGACTTTTTGCTCTGTATCAGGTGATAAAGAACAAGCACAATTATAAAACAAAACAAAATAAAACAACAGCAAATCAAAGAAGTATAAAAAGCTGCTTCATATTTAAGCATCGGTGCAGCTAACAGTTCAAGTACAATCACTATTCTGGCTGAGATGGTGATGGTGATGATTTCTTATAGCCCCTTACGACAATTAAGACAATACTAGGGATGTGTGAAGAATCCATCTTGGGGGTTGGAATTCATTGGATTTCCTGAGTTTGGCTTTCTTGGTATTTGTGCTAAATACATTTACCATTGTTGGATTTCATGCTAATGAATGCAAAGCAATTTCCACTGTGTTGAAAATGCAACCGTGTGTCACCTGCAAATGCAGTCGCAGGAACAGTAGGAAGACTTAAACAGGATTATGTGCAGGAAAATGGTGCTTTGAAAACAAGAAGATTCTGCACCCCCTCCATTAGCTACAGAGCAGTGTAAAGGCGTTTTTATAAAGGGGAGGGGGCAAAGAAATTTGCCACTCCTGCTGCCCCATCTCTCTTTCTGTCTTTCCAAGCAGAGGAGGTGAGGATGGGAAAGAAGACAAGGAGACTGTGGTGCTACTTCCCTGCTGCTGATCCCCCACCTCCCATGAGATGAACCCGGCAGAATTCGTGCCCTATCCTGTTCCAGCTTTCCCAAGAGTAAGCACCACAGAAGGCAATGCAACCTGCTGCTGAGTTAGCACCATAAAGCACATACGAATGTATCTGGGCACGTGTTCAGCTGTTGATCAATTGTGGCAGGGAGGAGGGAAGGAAAGCAGCCCTGAATCTACTTTCCAGTTCACAGATCAACCCAGAGAGAAAGAAGCTGTGGGAGGGGCAGGTGAGAGATGCAGGCAACCAACCAAAGGCCTATCAGCTCCTTTTTAGGTTTGCTGATAATCTGTTGAAGGACACTTCTTGTATCAGTGACTCCCCAGCTTCCTGAAGCCACTGCTCCCGTCCACTAAAACAGCACTACCGGTTTGGCACACACTGGAGCGGGTACCTTGGAAAAATGTCCTACTAAAAAGCCATGATATATAACTGGTCCCCCTTCATGGATCAGTGGCAAAATCTGGGAAAGAGATCCCTTCCTGTCCCCAAAGCAACACTTTCTGAGATGTGCTGCATGAAGGAAGTGGGCTGAGTTTTTTTCCCATACTTGGAACATATTTGGCCCTTCAGAGATAAAATCAAGACTGTTAGAAGTTTCAGCCTGAAATGGTATATACCATGGGCCTTTTGAGAAAACATTCAGAAAATTGCTCTTCCATAGCTTACTGTCGGCATTCTCAGTCCACCCTTCATTTTTTAATGCATGGAAACATCTTACTATATTCCTCACTATATGTTAGGGATGGATGGTGATTTAGTACCTGCCCCTCTTTATAATAACTTCCAATATGCATGCATGTCTTTGTATTTAATATAAAAAGTACTTGGTGAAAACCAAGTCCAGCAGATTCATCCATTCAGGCCTGGGGCTTTAAGTGCTCACCTCTTTGAAGCCTAAGTTTGTATCCCTTTCATTTTCTTGAAATTGCTTAGTTTAGGAAAAGGACAAGGGAAGGGAGACATGGGAAGTATACAAACTTATACATGATATGGAGAAACTTGACATATAATTATATTAGAAAGCCATAATACTAGAAGTTGGGGTTTTCCAATGATGCTGAATGATAAAAAAAATATTTCACCCGATGCACACTTTCACCCGAATGAAATATGGAATTTACTACTACAAAATGTAGTGATGGCCACCAACATGGATGGTTTTCAGAGGGAACTGGAAAAGTAATGGAGGATAAGGCTATGAGTAACAACTAATCATAATTACTATTTATTCCTCCACTATCAGAGGGCAGTATGCCTACGTACCCCAGTTATTTAGTAACACAAAAGGAGGATGCTGTTCTCCTGCCTTAGCTATGGGCTTCTTGAAGTTGGCTACTGTGTGAACTGGATATGATGGCCTGACCCAGGGCAGGAAGGTTTGGCTTATGGTCTCAAGTGGTCACCAGATGGTATGGCTCCAGTCCAGGTAAATCCAGCCAAGCAAGCAGTATGGCAACCCCCTGTCTGGCAAGCTGCTAATGCCTCAATATGCCTTCTGGTCTGATTACTTGCCTGGGGTTGAAAAACAGAGAGAACATCCAAGTTCCTGCCAATCTATACTATTTTGCTGGTTAGCGACATGCAGCTGCAGGGTAGTGTTGGCCTTCTTTGGATGTGATTTCACTCAGTTTGGAAGCCCCACCTTGAGCCATTCCCAGGTCTCTTCTAAAAATCCACTCTCTCTCACTACCAGCTGGTCTTTTCCTTCTCAGTAGTTTTCTGCTCGCCAGTTTTCCCGACTGTCATTCCTTCCTTTCTCCAATTATGCATTTGCTAACAGGAAAGAAATCCATAATGAGGAACTCTGGAGATGATTGTCAAGGCCTCATATTTTAAGGCATTAGAACTTGTTTGAGAGAGTTCTCCCCGCCACCATCAAGAGATGCAATTCCAAAGGAAAACTAGGAATTTTGAGGCAGGTTTCCAATTCAATCATCTAACACTTGTGCTCTTCCTGAATGTGGCAAGACGGAGGGTCTGGTCGACAGCAGCTGCTTGATAAACGTGAGGAAGGCTGTCGTTGGAACAGGGCTCAGACAATCCAGCCTCATGGGCACAGTTGGCCCTTCAATTATTTCAGGCACGAAGATGAAATTAATGGAGCAGGGAGAAAAAAGAATCTGAAACTGTTCTGGAAAACAAGAATTGCTTTTTTATAACTTGTGTAGCAGTATAAAATATTAAAGAAAACATGTCCCAGCCAAAGTCAATTTGTCATTTACCCTAGCAGAGCACCAGGAAGCTGAGGACAATTAAATTACTGTTTTCTCTTTCTCTCTCATTTTCTCTTTTGCACACACTCTCACATGCATGTCCCCACAGAGCCTCGTTACTATTCATGAACCATATTTTCCAATCCTGAAGCAGCAGAACAAATTGACAGTACTTTATGTTTGCTGAGGTCAGAATCGAGAGCTTCCGCAAAACAACAATTTTACATCTTAGAACTGTTTCACTGAAACAAAGTGAGTGGAACAACACACCGAAATAAGCCTAAGGCGAATAAGAGTTTCCGTTAATACGCTGCCTTAGCTTCTCTCTCTTCTTTATTGTCTGTCAAAAGAATCCCCCAGAGGAGAACAATTCTGAATCTAAATAAGAGGCTAAAACTAAAAATGTCCCTTTGTCAGAGGCAGGAAATACCTTCAGGATATTAAGGCTTCACCGAATCTGAACAAGAAAGGTGTCTGTGCTTAGCCTGAATACTTGATTGGCCTATAATTTATATCAAGTCTATTCAAGGACCTTCAAATTAGGTGGCACCTAGCTAAAATGTCCACCTATGATAACCCAACCTTTCTACCAGGGGTACCATTTCAAATTGCAGTGAGAGATCAGAGGAGAATGGAGTGGAACAAGACTGACAGTAAACAGAGGACTGCTTTCTGATGAATTTAAGAATAAATCACATTATTTTAGCTTGAATTCTTGGGTTTGCCTGCTTGTATGGAGCCCCAAGTATTTCTTGTGGTTCATTGTAAAATCTTTCAAAGTAGAGCAAGGTTATCAAGTTGGTATACAAGCACCTTCCCTTCCCTTCCCTTCCCTTCCCTTCCCTTCCCTTCCCTTCCCTTCCCTTCCCAGTGTTTTGTGACCTTGGCATCCCAACCTGGTACCTCATTCATCATTTATTATGAAAGGTGGTCACAGCTATAGGTGTTCAACTTTCCATTATTAATGTCTATATTCACATTTGATTTCTTTTCTTTTTCTTTTCAAGTAATATTGAGACAAGATAATGGCTTAACCATGCAATCATGGGAGTTTTCACTCTGAATTAATTCCAAATTTGCTCAAAACGACATAACCAAGACAGTCTGAGAAATGCATCAGGGTTTACTCAGTGTGGTAGGTTATACCAGGGCTGTTCCAGACAATTCTGTATCAAGAACAGATGGATTCCACAAGCTGTATAAATTATGTGAATCAAGATTATTCTTATTAATCATCTTCAACAAACAATTCCATGTGTTAAGTTATTTTGCACGAGTGACAGCATGTTCCTTTTTCTAGTGACTAGGGAGGGTGAAGATCTAAGTCAATGGGTAAACACCACTGAGGTGGGATATTATCATCATTTCAGTATTTCTCCTCAAACTGACACATGTAAATGTTTCAGTAGAGTTCTTGGCACAAACATGTCTTCAAAAATATAACGGGGGGGGGGGAAATACATGCTAAATGCATATTTTTGAGAAGGAGAGCATAGGAAAATAATGTCTGTTTTATGGAATATGTATAGAACATTAGTAAGTCAGGAAGATGCATTAAAATGTGCTTTTGGGGATAAATGTGTAGCTTCAAAACTTCTGTAAGTCCCACAAAGAGTAGTAGGAAAAGGAGCAGACACCCCCAGGACAGAAAAGCTTCAAGCTGAAAGCAAGAAACTGGAGCCAATGGACCAGGTTGATAAAATTTTCTGTATTGCTGGGTGCTAGCTAAAGTAAGCAAAAAGTCTAGATGAGTTTAGATGGGTGTATTCTTCCCATACTACATTCACACCATTTCATTTATTATACTCTTATAGTTCTTATGGTTATCTGATCAAATGTTCAAAATCTGTTCAACCTCACCACCTTGAGAAATACTATCGCAATCTGCTTTTTTCTACCCTTGGCCTGGTGCCTTGATTTTGTTCCAACAATGGATTGTCTTCCCACACCGGAGGTGTCCAGAAAATACATACACACACTTGGCGGAAGTGGTAAGATTTGTCAATACCCTTAAATGAGAGTAACGCGAACAATTGGATCCTAGATCAAATCAAAAGAGGACTTGTCCTGGAAGCAGAAATGATGAAACCAAAGTTGTTAAACTTCAGATGCATCATAACAAGGAAAACGTTACTGGAGAAGTGCTAGGAAAAGTTGAAGGCAGAAGAAGAAAAGTAAAACCAAATATGAGATGGATCAGTTCCATCAGTAAAGCCATGGCCTTGAACTTCCAAGAAATGAGAAGGCCTGTGAAGGGCAGAACAGCTGAAAGACATTCCTTCATGGGATCACCATAACTCAGAGACAACTTGATGTCATGTAACAACACAAGGGGGTTGGGGGGGGGTCACAGGAACAGTTGACTTAGTGGGTTTGTTCTCTTTTAGTCTTTCCCCTGGTACAGGATATAATCCATGCTGTTATAAGCATCTCGCTATGTTCAGTCTTAGCCAACAAGCTAGAATCCTGGAATGGGTAGAACTGTCTAGAACAGGAGGAACCTACATTGCTTTGCTTTCTCAGGGAGCACCTTCTGTCACTGGCTTTTTTTCTTTAATCCATTTATTTTTATGCACTGGATAGTTAGGGGACAGTCCACTGTTGCTCAGCATTTTGTTCATATATCAAAAGTAAGCCTCCATTCCATTACATGCATTTGGAGAATTTACAGTTGGTGTAGTCCTCCTGAACTAAACCCAAAGTGAAATTTTGGATGTGGAACAGAGAATAGTACAAGCCACAAACTAGCCCTCTGGCATAGAGGAGGCTATTGTTGTGAATGACAGAGATCCTCTTTTTGACTAGGACTGTCTTTTTTTCTGGAATTTCTGCTGGAATTTTATGCTAATCTCCTAATGATGACTTCACATCAAAATCCCTTACAGTCAACTCCCTATAAGCCTGGGATTTCCTTCTGCCATGGGTTTTGAAACTCTTTTGGCATTCAAGCTGAAGGTTATTTTGAAAAAGCTCTCGGGGTCCTATTTCAGTGGTGATTGGAATGTAAAGAAAAGGGAGTGGAGCCAAAGGCAAAAGAGGCATGCATTAATTGAGGGTCAGGAAAAAGGGATGGCTCTACCTTTCTGTGGAAGCCTGGAGGACTACATTTGGACCACAGCATGTGGATCCTGGAGCTGAGGTTCAATTCTCCTGATTCATGTGTTTAGTCAGCAGTAAGGCCAGTATCTGTGTTGGAGTTCACTCCCTATCAATTTCATGTGTTCATTTCTATACCTCCCATTAGCCAAAGTTTTCAGGGCAGTAAACAACAATTAACAGATTTTTTAATTGCAGCCCAAGCCCTTTCGTTTAAGCAACAGTCATGATTTAATGTATAGTACCAAAACTACAGGAGCTTTATCAGCACCAGGAAACAGAGTGCAGAGATGATGATATTACATTTATTCAAAATCTTAACCAAGCAGTCATTTTAGAAGGAAAAAAAATCAAAAGCACGGCCTTGTAATATTGTAATATTGTTCCATATTCCTCCAATACAAGGATTTGAGTACTTTACCTCGCCTGTTGTACTCATAAAGTAATCCAATTTGATGTTTGGAACAGCAAATTCCCCTCATCCAGTAAGATCTTGTGGCATATTTAAATGGGTTGTAAGTGCTTTATTATCATGAATGAAATTTGTTAGCATGCTCTGCCTTTCATTCAATGTGCTTTTGGCTATATGCATCAGGGTATTCTGGAACAGAAAATTAAGTGTTGGTATTGTAAGCATTTGTTCTGCTATGAAAACAGCAGTGATAACCATCTTTTCGTTGTTGTACTTTGATAACTCCAAGTGCTTGCTAAATAGACTGTAATGGTTTCTCCAAGTCATGCTGAAATTTGTGTCGTACCCCATTTACTTGGATCAAGAAGGAGACAGTTTTGAATGTGACCAATTAAAAAAAAATCTATATTGTTTTTTGAACTGCTGCCAAAAATCAGCCTTGGATAACTACAAGGCTATGATGCTACCTTACTACTAAATCTTCACTGTTTGGCATACATTTTTGAAAAATATATGCACAGGTAGTTGTGGAGTGGTTTTGTTCTTTCTTGCAAAAGAAAATTGGTGGTTTTGTACTTTCCTCTCACAAGAAAATTGACCTTGTAAAAGGCTACTCTGAAATTTCCTACCACTCTGGGAAATGGGGAATGGAAAAGAATGATCTGTTCATTTGATTGCATGTATCCATCTCAAAAAAGAAAAGAAAGGTTGGAGGCACAAGTACCTTTGCTGGCTTTTTTCCAGCAGGAAATTATGTTTATACATATTAATTTATTTTTTCACTAAGCTAAGCTGATTACTTTATTTCCTGGAATAACGGCAAAAGTTGTTCCACTAGCTTTAACTTAGAAGATGGCACCAGTGTACTCATGATTCCTCCTATGATGGATTAAATCCATATGAGGATAAACTTCTCTGAAGCTGTATCAATTTTAGGAAGTTCTTATTCTGCTTAACTTTAATCAGTCATTGATGATAATAACAATAATAGCTTCAAAAATTAGTCAAGAGAACTTGGCTACTTTTCACACACCCATTTGTGGGTCTGTCCAGTGGGATTATTCTTTCTTTTCTTTTCATAGCTGTTACATTTGAAATTGTCTTTTAATACCCATCATATCACACTTGAAACTGAACTTTGTTTCAAGATCCATTTGGATCATCCTGAATCATTCGGTTCTTTGGATCATTCTGAATATAATAATTTTATGGAATGGATTCCAAAATATGTTACCAAGGGATAACTTTCATGATGGACTATATCAGAACCTAACAATATGGATGTATGCTATTTATTCTGAAACTTATAATTCTGTCCTTCAAGAAAATCTCTGAGTGATGCACACTAAAATAATAACACACATCCCCCCCCACCCGCTCCTCTCATATGCACTATGGAAGGCAGAACTGAAAAGACCCCGTCTCTGGTCAGTACCTACCTAATTTCACATGGTGTGAAAACATGGAGAAAAGTCTTATATAATGACTGAAGAGGGATATGTGGTAGGAGGCAGGCTATAAAGTAATGTGTGGTAGGGGGCAGGCTGTAAAGTACTGTATGAATGACAGACTACATCTGTAGAGATCATTTTTCCCTCTTATGATTGAACACAATCAGAAATCAAGGGAGCAGGGATGTGGGGAAACTTTCTTAGCTAATGTTGCTGATGACTGTCCCCATTGACCTTCCCTTCACAGATTTGCTCGGTTCTTGTAAGCTTGGAGTCAATCCATCCTATTTGGCTTACCTTGTCTTCCTCTGCCTTCAACTTTGCCTAGCATGGATGTCTTCTCTGGGGCGTATGGCCTTCTGATGATGTGTGCAAAGAACAACAGCCTACATTTTGCTATTTTAGAGAGATCTGGATTTATTTGCTCTAGGATCGACTTGTTCATCTTTTTGTCAGTTCAGAGTATTCACAAAGATCTCCCAGAACCATGTAGCTGTCTTTAGATATGAGAGCAGAGGAAGTGAAGGTCCAGACCTGGAAATGAACTTTGGCAGCTACAGTTCTCCTCCACTGATTTTGCTTTGTTGCTCTTGCTGTTGTGACAAAGCAGGTGGTTCTGGTATCAAGGGATATCTAAGCATTCATAATAATAGTTTCAAAACTGTTTTTATATCCCACCTTTTTATTTTCCTTTGTGAGGAACCCAAGGAAGCTAAGGTAGTCCTTTTCACATCAATTTTATCACCACAGCAGTCATGTGAGGTAGGTTGGGCTGAGAGCCTGTGACTGGTCCAGTCACCCAGTGAGTGGCTGAGGAGGAACTAGAACCTGGCCTAGAACCTGGATTCTGTATCCAAGTCCAACACTTTAACCACTACACCACAGTGGGCCTTTAAAGTGGTCGGTATAGTAGTCTTTATAGTACTAAGCTTCCAGACAGAGGATTGTTAGCACTATCAACCAGAAAACATTGCACACTTATCCCATGTTTTAGCTCCTTAACAAAATTGTTGTTGTTAGTTGCGAAGTTGCGTCCAAACCATTGTGACCCCATGGACAGCATTCCTCCAGGCCTTCCTGTGATCCACCATCCCCGGAGTCCCCTTAAGCTCACACCAACTGCTTCAGTGACTCCATCCAGCCACCTCATCCTCTGCCATCCCCTTCTTCTTTTGACATCTATTGTTCCCAGAATTAGGCTCTTCTCCAGGGAGTCCTTCCTTCTCATTAGGTGGCCAAAGTATTTGAGTTTCATCTTCACTATCTGGCCTTCTAAAGAGCAGTCAGGGTTGATCTCCTCTAGGACTGACTGGTTTGATCGCCTTGCGGTCCAAGGGACTCACAGGAGTCTTCTCCAGCACCACAATTCAAAGGCTTCAATTCTTCAGTGCTCAGCCTTCCTTATGATCCAACTTTCACAGCCATACATTGCAACTGGGAAAACCATAGCCTTGACTATACGCACTTTTGTTGGCAGGGTGATGTCTCTGCCTTTTAGTATTCTGTCTAGATTTGCCATAGCTTTCCTCCCCAGGAGCAAGCGTCTTTTAATTTCTTGGCTGCAGTCCCCGTCTGCAGTGATCTTCGAGCCCAGGAAAATAAAATCTGTCACTACCTCCATTTCTCCCCCATCTATTTGCCAGGAAGTGATATGACCAGATGCCATGATCTTAGTTTTCTAATGTAACTAATGTTGAGTTTCAAGCCAACTTTTGCGCTCTCCTCCTTCACCCACATCAAAAGGCTCTTTAGTTCCTCTTCACTTTCTCCTTTCTCAATTTTGAACCAATCAGTGGTTCCATGTCCAATTCTCACTGTTACTTCTTGACCCACATATAGGTTTTTCAAGAGACAAATAAGATGGTCTGGTACTCCCATCTCTTTAAGAACTTGCCACAATTTGTTGTGATCCACACAATCAAAGCCTTTAGCATAGTCAATGAAGCAGAAGTAGATATTTTTCTGGAACTCCCTAGCTTTCTCCATGATCCAGCATTTGTTGGCAATTTGAGTTCTAGTTCCTCTGCCTCTTTGATATCCTGCCTGTACTTCTGGTAGTTCTCAGTTCACGTATTGCTGGAGCCTAGCTTGTAGGATTTTGAGCATCACTTTGCTGGCACGTGAAATGAGTGCAATGGTGCGGTAGTTTGAACATTCTTTGGCACTGCCCTTCTTTGGGATCAGAATGTAAACTGACCTTTTCCAATCCTGTGGCCACTGGTGAGTTCTCCAAATTTGCTGGCATATTGAGTGTAGCACTTTTACTGCATCATCTTTTAAGATTTTGAATAGCTCAGCTGGAATACTGTCACCTCCACTAGCTTTGTTGTTGCTCAGACTTCCTAAGGCCCATTTGACTTCACATTCCAGGATGTCTGGCTCGAGGTCAGTGACTACCCCATCGTGGTTATCAGGGATATTAAGCTCTTTCTTGTATAGTTCTTCTGTGTAATCTTGCCACCTCTTCTTAATCTCTTCTGCCTCTGTTAGGTCCCTGCCATTTTGGTCCTTTATCATGCCCATCTTTGCATGAAATGTTCCCTTCATATCTCCAATTTTCTTGAAGAGATCTCTGGTTCTCCCTATTCTATTGTTTTCTTCTATTTCTTTGCACTGTTCATTTAAGAAGGCATTCTTATCTCTTCTAGCTATTCTTTGGAATTCTGCATTCAGTTGGTGTATCTTTCTCTTTCTCCCTTGCCTTTCGCTTCCCTTCTTTCCTCAGCTATTTGTAAAGCTTCCTCAGACAGCCATTTTGCTTTCTTGCATTTCTTTTTCTGTGGGGTGGTTTTAGTTGCTGCCTCTTGTACAATGTTGCGAACCTCCATCCATAGTTCTTCAGGCACCCTGTCTATCAGATCTGATTTCTTAAATCTATTTGTCACCTCTACTGTATATTCATCAGGGATATGATTTAGGTCATACCTGAGTGGCCTAGTGCTTTTCCCTACTTTCTTCAATTTAAGCCTAAATTTTGCAATGCCTTAAAAAAATAGCTGCATTAAAAGACAAAAAATGAGATCCATGGTAAGAAAACAAGCAGAGTTCTGAGGGCAAGATGATATTCAAACTTGCAGTGAATGAGTCCATGTGATGACACCAGAAGAATATCATGGGGAAGCATCCTGACTATTAGGGTGAGTTAACAGATGGTTCAGCCAGGCAGAGTTTTTGGTACACGCAGGGCTGAGTCACAGGTTCCTGCATGAACAGGCCTGAGTAGCTAGTTCTTAGATCGATTGCAAGTAGAGATATGGTAAGGTAAGGTAGCTTAGGCTGATTTACCCTCCCTGAACAGGCAGAGACTGGTCATGGTTATCCGCACTCTGGTAACCCCTCAGCTGGAGTATTGTCGAACAGTCTGCTGGGGGCTGCCTTTGAGAACCATCTGGCAATGCCAATTCATGGAGAATAGGGTAGCATGGCTAGTGATGGGGAATGACCCATGGGATCACATCCGCCAGTCCCCTGTCAATGGGGCTGGTGGCCAGTTGATGTCTGGGCCCAATTCAAAGTGCTTGTCTTAACATGTAAAACCCTAAATAGCTTGGGACCAGGGTACCTGAAGGTAAGCCTGGTTCCATACATTCCTACCCATCCCATAAGATCATCTTCTCAAGGATTCCACTCGCTAAAGAAGTAAGAGGGATGGCCTCCAAGGAAGATCCTTTTCAGCAGTGGCACCCCATCTCTGAAACATGCGCACCAGAGAGGTACACCTGTACCATCCGCGATATCCTTTTGGCACGACGTGAACAACTTTTTATTCTCTAATATTTTAGTGGTTAGTCTATGTGTCTTATTACTGAGCCAATTTTAAATATGGTTTTAAATTGCTGCCATGCCTGATTGTTGCCCATGGTTGTGGATTGTCATATTGCTCATTTTATAGTATTTTAGGAATATATGGCTTGTACTGTTTTTATGAGTATTTTATGTATGGTGTTTATGATTCTAATAATTGTAAACTGCTCAATTAGCCTTATCCAATTTTGCCTTCAAAACACTATGCCTACTGAAACTCCACCATCTTTTGAATGCCATGCTTCCTTGAATTTTGCAAAGTCAGTCTCCTAAAATAAATAGAGTGCAAGTAAAATGCATATACTAGGGAAAATAATGCTAAAGTACATGGTGTTAGGAAATTTGCTGGCAACATTATGCATACTGGGCACGCGTACATACCAGAATGCACATCTTAGGAAAAGATGAACAACGGCATTTATGAATTGGCATTAAATTTAAAAAATCTCAAAGTTTGATATGAACTGAATTTAACAATCCAACAGTTCCCTTTATCCCTGATTGCAAGAGTTTTCAGATTTGTTTGTTCTTGATGCCATAAGATCACACAATATAAACTGTTCCATCATGGTTTTAAACAGGAAGGGGATAAATGTCACACTGGAGACATTCAGAAAGAAACTGGGCAACCATCAGAGTGGGATGGTGTAAATTGGTGTCCTGCAACAGCAGGGGGTTGGACCCGATGCCCCTCATGGCTCCTTCCAACTCTTCTAGTCTATGATTCTATGACATAATTTTTACCAGTGATGGTTTTGTGGAGCTACAGGTCATAGCCATTCCTCAGTAGCTTTTCCCCTGATACAGGTTTAAGCACCCCCACAGGAAGTCAGTCATAGGACCTTACTACCAAAGATAGCTTTGTGATGCCTTTTCTCGATAGCATAGCCCAGAGAAGGACTGGAAGAGGTCAAAATCCTTTTAATTTGCATTTTTGCTTAAACAGGCACCACATTCTCGCCCCCTCCATTTAATACCCTCTGGACCAGGCCTGAACTATCTATTCCTTTTGGAAGGCAAGAGGAATAGATAGGCAAGAATGCCACTGTTTTTTTTAATGCAAAACAACCCTAAAAGGTAAAAGGTTAAGGTTTCCCCATGACATTAAAGTCCAGTCATGCCTGACTCTAGGGGGCAGTGCTCATCTCCGTTTCCTAGCTGAGGGAGCCAGCGTTTGTCCGCAGACAGTCTCCATGGTCATGTGGCCGGCATGACTAAACACCGAAGTGCACGGAACGCTGTTACCTGCCCACTGAAGTGGTACCTTTTTATCTACTTGCATTTGCATGCTTTCGAACTGCAAGGTTTACTTATTTTTATTTATTTATTTATATTGCGATTTATATCCTGCCTTTTTCCTATAAAGGGCTCAAGGCAGCTTACATCATCTCTCTGCTACCATCATATCCCCACAACAACAACCCTGTGAGATAGGTTGGGCTGAGAGTCTGTGACTGGCCCAAAGTCACCCAGTTGGCTCCATGGCTGAGCGGGGACTAGAACCCAGATCCTCTGAGTCCCAGTGCCACACTCTTAACCACTACACCACAGTGGCTCTGTTGGCAGGAGCTGGGACGGAGCAATGGGAGCTCACCCCGTTGTGTGGATTCGAACCGGTGACCTTGTGATCAACCACCCCAGTGGCTCAGCAGTTTAACTCACTGAGCCACCTGCATCCCAAAACAACCCTAACTGGTGCCTAATTCTGAACCTCAAATTTTAGGTTAGCCAAATGGGTGGAGTCAGCTGAATGACTAGAAGGTATCTATAATCGGTTTAAAGAAATGATTAAGATGGTATTAAAATGGTTTAATATCCAAGTGGAGAATGTAATCAGAGATACACAGACTGCTCCAGTTACAGTATAATCCAATAGGTGTAAAATTGAAAGCATTGCACTGCTATAAGGAACCTATTTAAAGTAATTAGGCCAACACTTCTGTATGATTGTGTTATGCATAAAAATTCCATTTGTGTGTGTGTGTGTGTAGTGTGATAGAAAAATGAAAAGTTATATCAATCTGGTAAAAGCCAGTGCACTGGTTCTAAGTGCTAGCAGCCATTTCTGCTTTTGTGGCCTACTAAGTAATAGAATCCAGTGCAAGACAGTTCTCCAACTTTGGTTGTTTGCACACTTACCTGGGAATATTTTTTCTGAATTCAGTGGGATTTACTTCTAAGCAGAGATGCATAGACTCTTTGTAGGTTTGTTTATTAAGCAAGCAAATAATTCCATCATTAAAGAATCAAATACATGGATATTTTATTTAATAAAAATACATGTGTCCCATGGTTTTTGTTTTTCCTCCCAATCAAGGGTACATAAGTTTGCAGTCTAGGCATTGCTGGTCTTTTGTTGGCATTGTGATTTAGTCATGTTCTGTCTGAGACCACAAAGCCAACACAAACTGTAGCCCTGCACTGAAATACAACAGCTCTAAAGCCTACAGTTATAATTGAGGGTATCATGTAGGCACATGATAGAAACATAGAAACAGAGCAAGTCAGAAGGGATCTCCTGGGCCATCTAGTCTGACCTCCGGCACCAGCTGGCTCCGCTCACGACATGTCCACCATGTGCATGTCCAGCCTGTCTTTGAACACCCTCACTGATGGGGCCTCCACCACCTCCCGTGGAAGCCCATTCCACGCCCTCGGGGTCCTAACTGTCAGGAAGTGCTTCCTGGAATCCAAATGGAACCTGGGTTCCCTGAGCTTTGCCCCGTTGGAGCGCGTCCTGCCTTCCTCTGCAGGGGAGAACAGGGCTCTACGCATCTGCATGTGACAACATATCCCCTCTGAGTCTCCTCTTCTCCAAGCTGAAGAGACCCAGTTCCCTCAGTCTTGCCTCATATGGCATCCCCTGCAAACCAGCCACCATCCTTGTGGCCCTACACTGTACTGATTCCAACCTGGCTATATCCTTTCTGTAATGAGGGACCCAAAACTGAACACAATACTCCAGTTGTGGGCGCACCAGAGTCGTGTAGAGTGGTAGCAATACCTCTCTTGATCTAGAAGCCACACTTCTGGCTATGCAACCAAGGGTGGCATTCACCCTCTTGACCACCGCATCACACTGCTGACTCATGTTTAGTCTGCGGTCAACCAGTAACCCGAGGTCCCTTTCACAAGTGCTGCTCTCCAGCCACTTGTCACCTAACCTGTACTTATGACAGCTATTCCTATGCCCCAAGTGCAAGACCTTGCACTTATCCACATTGAACGCCATCCTGTTGTCTCCTGCCCACTTCCATAGTCTGCCCAGATCCTTTTGGATCTGGAGTACCTGCTCCTCAGTTGTGGCCACTGCTCCAGTTTTGGTGTCGTCTGCAAATTTGATCAGCAGACTGTTCACCCCTTCTTCCATGTCATTAATGAAAAGATTAAACAGGATCAGCCCCAGGACAGAGCCCTGGGGGATCCCGCTTGTCACTGGCTGCCATCCCGACGATTCCCTGCTAATGGTTACCTTCTGCTTTCGGTCAGTCAACCATGCCCTAATCCACCGGACAGTGCTTTGGTGTATCCCAAAACTCCTCAGTTTCTCCACCAGGATATCATGGGGCACTTTATCAAAGGCTTTGCTGAAATCCAGGTATATCACATCCACTGCAGCCCCTCCATCTAGCCATCTTGAAACCTTGTCATAGAATTCCACAAGGTTTGTCTGGCAGGACCTGTTTTTGCGGAAGCCGTGTTGTGTGGCTGTCAGCCTCCCTTCCTTATCTAGCATCACTAGATCTCTCTCTATTATGATCCTTTCCATTGTTTTTCCTACAATGGACATAAGGCTAACCAGTCTATAATTCCCCATGTCCTTCCTACTACCCTTTTTGAAAATTGGGACCACCAACGCCACTGTCCAGTCCTCTGGAACTTCACCCATTCTCCACAAGGTCTCAAAAATGGAGGCCAGTGTGTGTGAGAGAACCCCTGCCAACTTTCTAAGTACTCTCGGGTGTAACCCGTCAGGGCCTGGTGCCTTTGTAATGTCCAATGCCCTGAGGAGCCCCTCGACTTCAAGGGCAGTGACTCTAATCTGTGCCCCTAAGTCCCCAGCCTCATCTAATCTCCTATACGGATATCCCCCATCCTGCTTTGGGGAGAACACAGAGGCAAAATAGTCATTTAGCATCTGTGCCTGTTCCCTCATGTCAGTCACTGGATCTCCTTCCTCCTTATTTAGTGGTCCCACCACTTGTCTCCCCTTCCTTTTCCTATTTACATGCTGAAAGAAGCCCTTTTTGTTGCTCTTGATATTCTTGGCAAGTCTCAGCTCATAATCAGCCTTAGCCTTGCGAAGAATCCTTCTGCAATGGGCCTCCTCCTCCCTGTATACCCTTTTGTCTATTTCCCCCAGTACCCATTTCCTACGGAGGTTTCTCTTTCATCTAATCCCTCTAACTACCTGCTTTCGCATCCATGGTGGCACTCTCCTCTGCCTCCCCACCTTAATGACTAGAGGTATCGTCAAGACTTGTGCCTCCAAAACCTCCCTTTTGAGTGCCATCCACCCCTCCTCAACTCGCTTACCTTCCAGTAACCTATCCCCGAAGACTTTCCCCAGTCTGGCCTTCAGTTGGCCAAAGTTGGCCCTCTTGAAGTCCCAGCTTCTAGTGCTCGCCCTGCTGCACAGCCCCAGTCTCCTGATCTCAAAGCAAAGGATGGAGTGATCACTCGCATCCAGAGCTCCCCTAATCTGTACTTCATCTATCAGCTCCTCCCTATTGGTCAAGACCAAGTCAAGGATGTTTCCCCCCCTCTTCGCCTCTTGGACCCTCTGTGTGAAAAACCCTCCCTCTATAGCCTCTAGGAAGCAACGTGACCTGGCTGTCACTGCCGAGTGAGTCTCCCAAATAATATCCGGGAGATTGAAATCTCCCATAATTACTATGTCTCTCCCCCGCGATTTCCTTAGAATCTGGCCTGTCAGGACATCATCCAGGGTCTCAAGTTGACCTGGAGGGCGATAACATACCCCCACTGTCAGGTCTCTTTCCCTGTCAAAACTCCTAAGTTTCACCCAGACTGCCTCTACCGAATCCCCATCTGTGCTGCATTCTATCTCACTGCATCCTATCCCTTCCCTGATGTATAAAGCCATGCCCCCACCTCTCTTTCCCTTCCTGTCCTTTCTAAAAAGGTGATACCCTTCTATGTTCACATTCCAGACTTGCCTTTCATCCCACCAAGTTTCTGTGATTCCCACCAGATCATACCCTCCTATTCCTAGGAGAGCTTCAAGCTCTTCCTGCTTATTACCCATGCTCCTGATTGCTTGTATTATCCAAAGCATCCTACAAGTGATTGGAGGGGAAGAAGCAGCTTTGGAAAACATCAACCAGAGAATTGCTGAAGATTGGTATATAGTTAATGTTATTTTGTTGCACACTGCAGCTTCCCATCATTTTTTCAAGTTTGCAAGAGCTATTATTATGGGATTAAGCTTCCCTTCACCGCTTTGTCATGGGCTGACCTTTTTCTCACACCTAGTAGGACAGAGAGGTTAGGTTTTCATTTGATTTCAGTACAATTTTTTTTAAGAATGCACCAAAACTGGTTAATTTCTTTTTATTTGGGACAAAAAGAATGTGAGATTATGAATGCGCGCTAACACATGTTTAGGCATTTAAACAACTAAGTTCTGCAGCTCTCAGCAATCCCTGTACTGGCTGGGAAATGCTTGGAAGTAGATGACTACTTTCAATGCAAAAAGAATTTGAAAAGAATTCAAAGAGGTAGACACTTGGTCTGCTCAAGCTCAGGATTTTGAATGATTAATTCTGAAAAAGTTTTATTCCCTGTGTATTCAATCTTGCTAGTACTGAATTAAGATTTACACATCTTTTCTCTCTGATAGGCTCCTTATCTTTAAGAGATAGCCACTGAGTCACAGCGGTTCAAGTTCTGGATTGGGAATCAAGAGATCTAGATTCTGGTCCCTCTTCATGCAAGAGCCTTTTGACCAGTCTCATCCTGAACTTCTTCATGAAACTCTTGTTGTGGGGATAGCATGGAAAGGAGAAGCTTGTCAAACACTCTGTGTTCATTTCAAGAAGAAGAAAGGTGGGATATAAATAGAAGAAGCAGGAGGAGGAGACGGGGATGAAGATGGAGAATTATTATTAAGCAGGCGCATCATGGTCTTCCCCTTTCATTTTCCTTTACCTGTTCAACAATTCATAGAGAAAAGTAGAGCTATATATTTACATTCTGGATAGGCAATATTATAGGGAGAATGGAGAGGAAGAAAATAGCATACTCGCTTTTTGTGTCCGTGCTTATAAATTTACCTGGATGTTATGAAAAAGACTTATCGTTTTATTTATTGATTTTAAATATTTTGGGGTTGCCTTTTAGGATGGGTTCCCATCAAGAGGTTAATGCATTAAGCTCCTTCCTCCATTTGAGATAGCCAGGAAGCAGGCATAAACATGAAAAATGGCAACTCTACCAATCTGTTGTAACCAGAGGCATTCTCAACATCTCTCTACTGCACAAATCTAGAGATACACAGATGCTCCAAGACCATCTCCATGAACTTCTCCCTTTTCTTACTTCCCTGTCCTAACTGTGATGGTTCAGTCTGTGTCTTCCCACCACCCTGGGGCAAAATGTGTGTATTTCTGTGCACTTCAAAAACCAACAACAACTGTGGTCTCATTATGGTAGAAAGTAGGGCTAATTTTCTATTTCTGGCATTATAGTGAGTTATGGTGGTGACCATGCTGTTGGAATATTGAAAAAGGGAAAGGTCATGCCACTGTATGAAACCTCTCAACTCCAAGTCAGAGTTCATGAAAAAGATCGCATTTTTGTATTGCATGTTGCTTAATTAAATTGCTGGGATTGATTCCTTTGTGAGTTTCACATCATCAAAATGCAATTGGAGCATTATTAAAATATAGCAAGAAGCTAGTCAGTTGTAAATTCTATGCTACAATTTAGGGAAAAAACAGACCAGAAACAGAATTGCATTTACTTAATGATGCAATAATAGGCCGTAGACACTGCACGGTGTTTTATTTTTACAGATGACAGGATGATTCAAGCTTCTCTGGTAACCTCTGTTGGTGTCTGAATGGCCGAATTTGCAGTCTGCATTTTATAGTACAAGGAGCTGGGTAGAACATTATAAAGAAATGCCTAATGGTTGGATTTTTTTCTTTCTGAATAGCAGAATACTCCACCAGATCTAAGAAGAAACAGAATGAAGACACTTAAATAATTGCATTCTGTTTTCAGTTTTATTACCCTCTCCAGTTCCTTGCCAGTTTACTAAGTACAAAGAGGGAGGTCTTTTTTAGTTTGCAACCTAAAATACCTCACACCAGGCTCAGGGACAGTTTCACTCTCCAAATACTCTGTCATTTTCTTATTATTTGAATAGATAACATGTCCCATTATCACATCCATGTTTATTTGGTTTTTTCCCCCAGTAGTTGCTACTGTCCAAGAAAACCTTTGCTATGGCAGCCCTCCAATTATGGAACAAGCTCCCCACTGAGATTCACGTAGGGTCAACTTTACTACCTTTTGGCACCAGGTAAAGACTGGCATATAATTAGTTACTGGGCCTGCTGGTTGTTAGACAGGCTATTATATTTCTTCTTCTTTTAATTTTAGTTTTAAATTTTGACTTTTATGATGCTTCAATATGAATTAACAGTTGTATTATAATATATAGTGCTGTTGTGAACCACCTGAAGAGTGTTGACTGTTGGCAGGTATATAAATTAAATGCAATACACGGGGTGTGTTTGTGTGCCAACAGAGTGGAGGAGTGCAGAACCTCTGAAGAAAAGTGGAATGAGTGAATACACATGGAGACAAAGCTTCTTTTGTACATGATGCAAATTCCAAAAAGTTCAGCTGTGCTCGGGGTGGAGGGAGGGAGGTACCTTTACTTACCTTTCCTTTGGAATAAGTACACACCATACCTAAGTAGGGTAGCTCAGGATTTTCCTTTCCACCGTATGAGAGTCTCAGAAATGGCAGGGGTGGCCACAAGGAAAGAACTGAGACTTTAGTCAATGATGAGTCATTGAAACCTCTTGGAATTTATCAGACCCATATTTATTAGTCTCCTTGTGAACTCTCTCTGATTGCTGCCAGTGCCCTGGGAGTTCGCTGTGAAGGGACGGGAAAGGAAGAAAGGCATATAGAATGACAAAGTCTCTGATTAGCTATCCACCCCAAATAAAGCGAAGACTGCAATGGTAACTCAATGCTCAAGGAAGGTGACTTTCAGAGTCCAATGCAGATGTTTTATTGTCCTCCAGCATGAGTCACACACAATGTTAGTTTATTTATAACAGCACTGCCATGTTCTGTGGTAATGTAAATCCTAATAATAATAAAAAGGGGGAGGCAAGGGAGCGGAGGTGGCCCCTACTTCCTGCACATTTTGCTTATAAGACCTGGGGAGTGATGGAATCTGCTCTTGGTGGCCTTGACTACTGGCAGATTACGTAGCCCTGTAATTAGACAAATGAGTTTTAAAGTCATATAGATACAGATATATGAAAAACATAAGGCTTGAATCAATGAGATAAGTTATACTGATGCACACTGAAGTCCTCGACACGTTACTTAAAAATAAAGCCATCTGTTTGCAGTGTGACTTACTCCCTAGTAAGGGAGTTTAGAACTGTAGCAGAGGTACTGCGAAAGGTCAGTGAGGAAAGCATGAGCTCATTATATCTGTAAGCTCTCACAAAACCAACAACAACTCCAAAAGTGTATACACAAAAGAAGGGAGAGTGATTTTTGTGTGTTTTATGCAAGATGGAGTGAGGGGAATAACCACAAGCAGAGTTTTGATAAATATGACAAGTCTTATATGTGTGAAACCTCCAGGAAAAATCATTCTTACTTTTTCTTTTTTAATTGTGTTCCTATTCCAGCCCCAAACAGCTCTGGCTTTATATGTCACAGTAAGGACATTCAAGTGTCAAGTTCTGCTGCATAGATCTTGATACTAAAACAAGATGTTGATTTTGGTGTTCTGAATATACTTGCGCGGAAGGGCAGGAGACAAAACCCTAAGGGTTGACATGCCGCTGCATATTTTAAGTGGTTCAATTTTATGGCATGAAGTTCAGAACCCCAAGGCCATGGAGCAAGATTAGTTATTTCATGCATCTCAAACAAACAAACAAACAAAAAACAGTTCATTTTTTTGCACTAGAAAGCAGCCGTGGGTGCCTTTCCCGAGCTGAGATAGTGTGGGTACATCAGTGATGCTCCAAATGTGACCACCCACAACCACACTTCCAACACAAATATTTACTCAAGTTAGACCTCCATGAGCTAAGATTTGTGCATATTGTATCCCCAGTGAAAATAGCTTCTAAGCGTTTTGCTTGTGATTGTTTGAAAATGGCACAGGGGAAGTATTAAACATTCTTTTCGAGAAACAGTTCCAAATTGGATCATACCCCTCTCCCCTATTAACACAAGAGATGTGTAATGCCACCTCTAATTGGATTTAACTTGCTGCCAAATTGTACCTAAATTCATTGCTAAACAAATGTAGAAGTTTTTCCTTGGGTGAACTGTCAAAGGAACTTTGAAGAATGGAACTTATTTTGAAAAGACTAGTAAACTGTTTCATAAAGAGAGTAATCTGCACTGCTATTAAGCTAAAACAACAAATAAAACTGACTGATGATAAAGAAAGTGGTGTTTTTAAAATGGTTAAATGTTTAACCCTAGAACAGCAACTGCTAAAAACCTCGGTGTTTCAAGACTGGTGTATCATCCTGAAATTAAGATGGCAATCCAATATCCATTTGCATGGGAGTCAACCTGGATACTTGGGTTGGGACCTGGATACTTAACGGACCGCTTATGCCCTTATATGCCCTCCCGCCCTCTGAGATCTAAAACAAAGGCCCTCCTCCGGGAACCCTCAGTGAGGGAGATTAAGAGGGTGAGTACCCGGAGGAGGGCTTTCTCGGTGGTGGCTCCCCAATTATGGAACGCGCTCCCCGGAGAGGTTCTCCTGGCGCCATCGTTATTTGCTTTTCGGCGCCAGGCGAAGACCTTTTTATTCAAATCTTATTTTAAGTGTTAAATCATCTATTTGGTTTACAGTTTATTGTTAGGTATTTATGTATTATTTTGTTTAGTTAATGGTCATTATTTGTTTATAATTTAATTGTGTTTACTTATTTAAATGGTGTGGTTTGTTGTTGTAAGCTGCCCCGAGGCTTTGTTGCGATGGGGCGGCATATAAGTGTTTTAATAAATAAATAAATAAACCCCACTGAATCAGTGAGATGTCCCATTGAGTTGACATGCACTGGATTGCACCAGCATATTTCCACAGCAGCCAAAAGGGTCCCACAGTCCTCCCCGTGTCTCCCAACAACTGCAATTCAGGGCATACCGCATATGATACTTGTGGCAATACAGGACTTGAATATGATGGCTATATGACGACAGGTAGGGAGCCACTGTTAGTCGCATCTGCCAAGAATCCATGCGATTCTATCGGAAACCTTTCCAAAATAGTGGCCATCACAGCTTCCTATGTTAGCAAGTTCTATCATTTTAATTCGCACCACATAAAAAGTGCTTCCTTCCATTTGTCCTGAATGTCTCCTTCTCCTTCGACTTTCCAAAATTTACAGAGTATTAAAGGACGTTCTTGGCAGCAACCATCAAATGCCAAGCATCTCATTTGTCCCATGATTTGCAAATTAACTATGAGAATTCTGTATAGCCTTTTAGTGTACTGTGCCAAGTGACTTTTTTTGGAAGGAGCATGTCATTTATAGAAATTTGGTGTAACACAATTAAAGCTATAATTCGACAGGAAATTATGAAACTAAAAAATAAAAATAAAGAGAGCAGTTAAATCCTCCTTTTTACCCATAACGTATGAGTCATCACATTCATCTAGACTAGGACATAGATATGTGAAACAATAAACATGTGTTTATTTAATAGGCGAACATTCCAAACAAACAATGCATGATCATAACAATGGCTCTAGAAACTAGGACCAAGTATCTTCTTTCAGTACCTTCTTGTCCTTGCTTCTTATTCATACCGTGTCTCTGAAGGTGCAATTTTATGCATATTTATTCAGAAAAAACTTCTCACACCCATTCTAGCTGGGAAACAATGTGAACTGTAGGACTTTTTCTGCCCAAAGATGCATAGGATTGTGCCCCTAATGAATTACGTAATACTAGCCGCTGATTCCTTTCATGACATCCTAAATTAACTTCCCTGTCCCTGACCTGCCCCATCTGTCTTTGTTCCCTTGTAGATAATTTTCTCCAACTCCTAGTAGCGCCACTCAACACACAATTCCAGTCACAGGTGTCAATCCTTCACTGCACTCACTCAATTGTTCCAGGCCAAGCTAAAAGAGGCTCTGCACCTGCCATGAGCTGGGTTTCCGTCTTGTTACTTTCAAACAGCAGACAGTGTTTTTGTGTAAGTTCTCTTTATGGAGGTTAAGCTTTATGCTCTCTGAATTACAAACTATAGCAAACCATATCCACCAGAAGATGAGTCTCTGTGCACGAGAGAGTGATTCGTTGAACCCAAACTAGAAACCATTTCTGGCAACCCTCCTTTGCATAACCCTGGACTCCACTCTTCTCTGGAGAAGGGCTAGCCTTCTAGATCTACACAGGTCCTCCAAGTCCGCCCTTCTCTCTTGACATCATGTTATGGGGTCAGGAGCCAGACTAGTCTGGGCACCTCTTACCCTTCTTCCATGTCCAGTGCCTGTGCTTCCAAACCAGGATCTGCCTGAACTTCTGGAGATGGTGGCCTTGAGGTAACCTCTCCTTCCTCTGTCATCTCTATGTGCACAGTCCTCATATTCCAGTCCTCACTGCCCTCATCTGAAGAGCTGGTGCCACCCCAGAATAACTGTCTTTTATCCCCAACACATTCCTTCACTAAACCACACCTGACTTGGAGACATCAGGGTGGCCCCAGCATTTGCTCCTCTTTCTCTGATGTGCACCAGTGAAGGAGGCATGAATAGGGAGCAAGATCATTTGCATGGCACAGAACTATATTTTAGTGTTAGGTCCAAAACAGCCAACACTGCCTGGCGACAGTGACACACGCGTTGGTGACTTCCCGTCTAGATTTCTGCAATGCCCTCTACGTGGGGCTGCCCTTGAAGACGGTCCGGATACTTCAGTTCGTGCAGAATAGAGCTGCCAGGTTGCTCACAGGGACTGGGCATTATTCTCATACAACCCCAGTCCTCCGTTAGCTCCACTGGCTCCTAATTGAAGTCCGGGCCCAATTCAAGGTGTTGGTTTTGACTTATAAAGCCCTAAACGGCTTGGGACCTGGATATCTAATGGACCGCTTGCGCCCTTATTTGCCCTCCCGCCCTCTGAGATCTGAAACAGAGGCCCTCGTCCAGGAACCCACAGTGAAGGAGATAAAGAGGGTAAGTACCCGGAGGAGGGCTTTCTCGGCGGTGGCGCCCCAATTATGGAATGCGCTCCCCAGAGAGGTTTGCCTGGTGCCATCATTATTTGTTTTTCGGTGCCAGGCGAAGACCTTTTTTTTCAAATCGTATTTTAATTGTTAGTTTGTCTATTTGGTTTATAGTTTATTATTTATTTATGTATTTATGTATTGTTTAATTAGGATTAGTATTTGTTTATAGGTTAATTGTGTTTATTTATTTAAATTACATGGTTTATTGTTTATGTTTTTGTATTTAAGTCGGGCGTATTTTAAGTTTGCCGAGATGCATCGTGGGGGGGGGGGGGCGGATAGAAAGGTTTTAAATGTTCTATTGTATTTTAATATGTTGTGAGCCGCCCCGAGGCTTTGTTGCGATGGGGTGGCATATAAATGTTTTAATAAACAAACAAACAAACAAACACCTTCCCTGGAGTGCCCTGTGGCTCTACAGCTATGCCCTGTGTGCGCTTGCTATGAGCAGCTTCCTCTGAACACAGATCTGCTGATTTATGAATACACAGGATTGTAATATAAGAGGCCCAGAAACTGTTTGTGTGTAATTTGTGCATAAGAGCTGAAAGGACTGGCCCCTTTTACTTATGCAAGGCAAACTAGGGAATGAATTCAACAGAGAAATGTACTTCCTACCAACACAGAACTGCAGTGCTGGCTCTCTGGGAGCTCCAGAACTGCAGAATTACCCATGCCTCTGGCAAAGAGTAATTTACTCAAAATGTTGGGCCAAAATAGCATATTTGCAATGCACATTTGTGGGGGGGGGTATTTTCCATTGATCCTGGCTCAGTGCCTTCCCTTTTCCTTCCTTTGCAAGTGGACCTATTTGATATGCCCATGTTTACAAACCTTTGCAACAATTTTGTCTTTGACAGTTCTATGACACTTTCTGGAGGGCAGGGGAAAGGTTCAAGGCAGCTAATGAAAGTGCAACAGTTAAAGCAGCCGCTAAAACATAATCAAAACTGGCAGTGCATTAAAAACTGCAATTAAAACATCAAAATGTTTGCAAAGAACAGCAGTAGTTGGAGAAAGATTGCTTGCAGCATTCACACATTGCAGGTGGAGGGGAGCCAAGAGTCTGGATTTCTCTAGGCACAGTCCTAGTGAGTAATTGAAAAGAATATGTATATATTAGGAGGTGAGAGGTAGAAAGATATTCCACTTCCACTTAAGTGCTGCAACTCTGTGTTGAACAATCTGCCTTGAAAACATCTTATTTCTAGAGTATTGGAGTTGGAGAAGAACAGATGAGAAGAAAAATAAATAATTGTCAATAAAAATCCTCAGGCAAGAATTGTGCGTCTCTAAAGTTTTTAGCTTTATCGGTGGCTATCTGCATTGGAATTTTGGGTAGAACTGTATGTTACAAGGGAAGTAAAGCATTGGTTTTCCCAGTGTAATGTATGGCTGTGAGAGCCAGACCATAAAGAAGTTATGCTTTTGAATTGTGGTGTTGGAGAAGACTCCTGAGAGTCCCTTGGACTGCAAAGAGCTCAGAACAGTCAGTCCTAAAGGAAATCAACCCTGACTGCTCTTTAAAAGGTTAGGCACTAAAGCTGAAGCCCAAATACTTTGGCAACCTAATAAGAAGGAAGGACTCCCTGGAAAAGACCCTGATGTTGAGAACGATTGAAGGCTAAAGGAGAAGGGGATGGCAGAGGGTGAGGTGGCTGGATGGGGTCACTGGAGAGACGGGTTTGGGGTTGGGTGGACTCCAGGAGATGGTGGAGGACAGGAGAACCTGGAGGAATGTTGTCCATGGGGTTGCAAAGATTTGGGCACAACTTTGCAACTGAACAACAACGACTCCTACATATCCCCCTAGAATTAATCCTGACATTGGAATTCATTTTCAGGAAAGAAGCAAGAGGCAGGAAAATGAGTGCTTTCCCACCTCCCATTTGCTTCTACAAGCCCCTCTGCCACAATGGGCATAATCCAATACCGCCCATTTGCTAGCTGAGCTGGCCACCAGTTCTTGTCCCATTCTGAGACTGATTGCACCAACAAGCAAACCCTCTTACTTGTGATGATTTTAGCCTTTCTAGGGACAAACCCCCAAACAAGTGGAATCATATGTTTCTGTAAGGGGACAGGGCTCCTTTATGCAACCTCCAGTGACTTGCTCCCTTCCAGAAACAACCCTTTTCTGGTTGCCCTGGAAATACTAAATGAATATTCTACAGATAGTTAAGGTCCTTTGAAGAATGGAATTGGTGTGGTTGGTCAGGATGCAACCGAGTGTTGGGAAATGCCCATTGCACTTGCTGGTTACTAATGTGAAAACTGGAAGGAACTTGAGTGAGGCTTTGGGTGGATATCCAAGAGAATGCAGTCACCTCCCATCGATCAAAATCAGCGTGTGCACCCTTTAGAAGCATATGAGTATCTCAAACTCAAGAATGTATGAATATATTTGCATATCAAAGTGTAGATGGAGTAAGCTCCCCCAAGACACCTCCGTTTTTGGAGGAATGGTAACTCTTGGGTGAAGGCTTCAATTTGTTCATGCATAATTATTGAAAAATATAGCATTTGGGGAGAGAATGCTACCAATACCTGATAAAAGCTCTTTGGAGTTTAAATTCCATGTTAGCAGTGTCATTGAATGGAAGAGAAACCACTGCGCCAGTTCACATAAAGCAAAACAGCATATCATGTAGCATTTATTGCTGTCTCTTGTGCAATGACCTTCTATGCTGATTAACTGAACAATTCTATCGTTCCCACTTTGTGGCTCAGAGTAGACCAGAGTGCAACATGATGGCATTTAATGAGATGACTAAACTTTCTCACTCCCTTGTTCTTACTAACACTGTCGAATAGTGGCACAGAGACCACTGTGGAACTGGATCAGGGCAAAGATGTTAGATGCTTTAGAATTTAAAATAGTGATGTGTGCACTTTGGTTGCCAAGCAGTGAGAAGTTGCAGGTTTGTGAAGGCTTCAACAATGATGGTGAGAGAGCCAGTGTGGTGTAGTGGTTCAGAGTGGGGGACTGGGAGTCAGGCGGTCTGGGTTCTAGTCCTCGCTCAGCCATGGAACCAGCTGGATGACTGTGGGCCAGTCACAGACTCTCAGCCCAACCTACCTCACAGACCTATGTTGAGAGAATAAGTTTGAGAGGAGGAGGAAAGTGTGCAAGTCCCTTGCATTCCTTGAAAGGGAAAAAGATGGGATGCACTCGTAAATATCATAAATAAGCACATGAATAAATAAAATCATCTTCTCATTTCATAATCTTTGAGTTTATTCTGTAATGTACATGTTGAACTTTGCTGGGGTGGAACTTAAGCTGATAGCAAAAATCAGTGGGACCTGAATCAGATTTTCAGGAAGACCACTGCATGCCCAAAACCTGTTAGCTTATGGAGTTCCAGAATCATCATCATCATCATCATCTCATTCTCTCTCCCCCCTTTCCTCCTGGGCACACTTTCTCTCACTTTCACACACCCCCACATCCTGATCGTCATCATTATCATCATCTCTTGATCAAATGGCAGTCTCTTACACACACCTAAGATGCTTCTCAGGTGGGAGAGAAATTCTTTTGGTCCCCACTGTATTGCAAAGATTCCCCCATGTCATACTTCCAACTAATACATGAAACGAAGTTCAGTTAATGCTCAAAGTCTGAATTTCCCTGGACTTTGCAGTGGTGCTCTTGGTTCAAACCTGCAGATGAGCATGCATATGATCACATGAATGGAGCAGGAAGGGTAAGGCAAGCCAGCGACCCAGGGAGATGGTGGGCCATCCTGCCCAGGAGGCATTCCAGAGGCAGCTGGACTGCCATCTAACAGGGACACTTTAAATTGCAGTCCTGCATTGAACAGGGGAGGTGGACCTGAGGGCCTTATCGACCCCTCCCAAATATGAATATGATCCTATGATTCTTTGCATCGAAACATCCATTATAGTGAATAAATTGTCCTTTCATTCACCACTCTCACTATTCACCTTGATTACTGCGCCATTGATTGGGCAGGCAATCGCCCACATGTTTGTTCTGTCATGTGAATAGCGATTGTACAAGCTCTTGAAAATATATGCATTGCCAAGGCTGTCAGAGACTTCAGCAGTGTTTGTTTCGGATGTTCACCAGACCATAATCAAGCACAGTGTATTTTCTTTTTTGTCTTTATTAAAACAAAATCAGAATAAAATATCACAGGGGAAAATGCTTTAAAAATAAAGAATACTGCCAAAACCCTAGTTACACACACACACACACACACACACAGAGGACTTCAACGCTTTTAAAAAATCAATTTATTAAAGCAATTAAAACTGTCCAGAACTTCAATATTGGTAGCAATATTAGCAGTTCCCAAGAAAGCTCCTACAGACATTCCAGCTGCACAGAGCCCATCATAAAGATTAGGGGATTAGGAGTGATTGTAGGGTCCCTGTTCCATTTAGCCATCCTGACCACTGGCTGCCTTATCCTCCGTTTAACCTGCAGGGAAAAGAAGCCTCCGAATACATCACTTGCTCTTTGCTCACTGTTCATTTGCAAAAAACAAACATTTGCCATGAAGACATAACTGCCAATTTAGCCTAACGAAGACAAATGGGATAATGAGCCGGATGGCAGCTCAGAGTTGAGAAATCCATCAGAATGCCCAGTGCTAAGTGGAACGCTTCCCTGCCAGAAGGTCTATATGCTAATGCTTCCTTGATTTGCCAGCTTTAGCCCTACCATGTTCAACAGAATAGCAGAACATCCTCGTGTATTAGTGATGTGACAGTAGCTTGGATCCAAACCAGATTAGGGTCCAAAGATCTGCTTTAGCAGAGCATGATTTCAGCTGGAGAAGAAAATGGCATGGCGTCTTTGAAAAAATACCGGTTGGGGGCTGTGCTTCAGTGGGATTCCTACTCTCCTCTATGGCTGTGCATGTGTGCCTTTTGTTGGTGTTTTTTCAGTGGTGTCCCCCAGTTTCTTATCCTTCTTCCTCCAGCTGGTAAGCTGCATTTCAATACCTAATTTGGAGGAGATTTAAAAGGGAAGGTGGCAAGAAGTTCAAGCCATGTACATGCGCTCTATCCCTCCAGTCCATTGTGCAATAGACCAGATATGTGGCATCCTAGAAAAGGATGGCAAATCAGTGAAGAAAGCAGCAAAGAAGTAGAAGCAAACCCTTCATATGTTTCTGTTATTTTTTGGTATATTAACCTTTCTTGTTGAATATTTTGAGTTGGATCCAGGATCTGCCTTCTGCTGATGAAGTGTCCACTCGTGAAATGTGCCTCTTTTAATTGCATGCATCCCAAACCTGCACACCCTGTGAAACTCCCTTGTTTAACAAGACCTCCTGACCCTCTGAGTGGTGTTTCCAGGGACCTTTTGGAGGAACTGCAGGATGAAGGGGTGGATAAGTCTACTTCTTCCAGAACAGCTACACACACATCTAAATCTGTATCCAACCTCATAAATACTATGCATAAATTCACTTCTTTGCAACTGTTTCCATCAGCTTTCATGAAGTTGGAATTAATATCTCTCTATTCTGGCCGATGCTCATTGTGACTAGTAGACTAGGCGGGGTGTGTTAGCAATCTTTATACTGATACTCTATGAGTTTTTGTGGGGATGAAGCCTGCAGGGGGATTGGCTCTGTTACCCACACGAGAGATGGAGAAATCATGTGATGGCCCAACTCAAGCTTTAGGGAAAGATCTAGAGATGTAGGGATTTCCTGTTGAGTTTTCCTGTTGTCTGCCCATTTTCTTCCTCAGATCATGGGTTTTGTGCTGTCACCTGCAACTGCATAATGAAGGATCAAATGTGAGCCTATTTAGATTTATTTATGCACCACGTTTTTTCCTTCAAGGATCTCAAGGAGGCTTACATAATCCTCTACTTTTAATCCTCATAACAACACCATGAGATAATTTAGGCTGAGTGTCAGTGACTGGCCCAAATTCACTCATTGAGGGCTGAGCAGGGACTAGAACTGAGTTCTCTGAGATCATAGTCCAGAAATTTGATCATAGTCCAGCAGCACTGCATGCTCTCACAGGTGTGTAGTGAACACACAAAACAATCAAGATTGAGGATAACAATGAGGATACATGTCTTCCTCTTTCAGCTTGCCACGTTCTCTACCTCTCCATCTTACGCACAACAGCAACCTTGTGAGGTAGGTTGGGCTGAGACTCTGCCCCAAGTCACTCTATGTGAGCTGAGTGGAGCCTAGGATCCTGACATCCTGAGTCCCAGTCCAGCTTTGTAACCAGCACACCATACAAAAAAGTTGCATAGTACTGCAGCCATCATCTCCCTTCTCAGTCCCCCTTCCTTTCTCATGGGTGCTACAAGGCACAAAAGAACCTATGGGATACAAAGTGTGGGCCAAGGTTTCCTTCCTGGGGAGCCCATGTGTTGGAGACACTCCATCCAGAGCTGTAGCTGGTTGGTCAGGGAAATGCCAAACCCAAAAAGCTCATGAAGCCAACTGCCACAAACCCCCTGCATGCAAGAACAGCTTCCTGGAAAGGGATGGTGAAGCTGAGCAGCTAATGAGAACCTGACACTGGTTGTCAATAATCGGGGGTGGGGGGAGAGTTGTGCCATAGCCACAAGTATACTCTTAAGGTTAATTTAAAACAGATGAGCTGAGCTCAGGGGAAAGAGGCACTAAAAAAGCACCTGCTCCTTGCATGTCTACTTGGAGAAGGAAGCATCTGTGCTAAATGAGGCTGACACCCAGATAAGAGGATATATGTATCCTGTCTCTTCTTGCCTAGGACGAAAACCCAATGGCTTAAAGGGATTTAAAAACTCAGAGTTGATATATAGAAGATTTCACTGTCACAAAGCTTTAGGCAAATATTCTGCTAGGTCTTAATTTTACAACCATACCTTTTCCAATGGCATTTTCAAAGATGTGCGCACACCTGCAGGCAAGGAGGCAAACATCCACCAGCAGACCAAGGTATCAACTCAGCCAGCTCATGAACTGTTCTGCCTCCCAGTGAAGGACTACCTTATCAGGCTAAAGAAACCCATTCTCAGCTGCCACAACAATGTGGGTATAATGCAACTTTATTTAGGTGGTTGTTTTGTTTTCAGCTTACAAAAAAAGGCAAGTAACAAAGCAAGACCCTTCACAGATGTGTCAATATGAGCAAATGTAGGGCAATGCATGTGGGAGCAAAGATCCCAGCCTCAAGTATATGCTGATGGGATCTGAGCTAGCAGAGATTGAACTAGAATCTTGGGGTAGTAGTGGACAACTTGATGAAAATGCCACCCCAGTGCTCAGCTGCTGTGAAGAAGGCAAACTCCAAGTTAGTGTTGTGCCTAGTGACTCAGAGGAGTCGTTAGCATGTGTAAGAGAACAAGAAACTCCCAGTGAGAGTCAGGCCTTAGAGCAAGAAGGTTTCTACTTGGTGCCAGCACCAAGAAGGAGGTCAAAATGAGTAAGGGTTCCCTTTTGCAGATAATTCTTCACACTCTGCTCATCTCTGTAGCCAAATGTTGTTCATGGCTGCAACCTGATTCATTCAGCAGTTGTTGGCGGCTGCATTTCTCATACAACCGTCAAAACTTTGGTGCACCTTTTTGTCTCATATTTTGGATTCTATTAGTCTTGGAGGCTTGCTCTTCATTTATTTGGATGCTGGTTATGTGGACCAGCTTGTAGGACCCTGAGAAAGTGACCCAGTGGGAACATTTCCCTCAACTCATTGTTTAATCCCATTATTTGTTGGGTAGAAATATAAATTGTATTGCCAGGAGGAATGGACATACTAAACAAAACAAAGCATGTAGCAACCATTACTTTAACACCTGCTTAACACCTGCCCTTCACAAAACATTGCTGGGTACAATACACATGTAATATTGCAATAATGGGACAATTAACAGTGAGTATTGAGTGTGATTTATTTATTTTTATTCTATTTCATAAATCGCCCTTTGTCCTCATTCAAACCACAAGACATAGAGTTACATCTCCTATTCATACCTTGAGCCTTGTACATTCAAGATTGGTGTAGTTCACCCTGTGCAAAATTCAAGCAATGTCTGAATCCACACCCAAGCCAGCCATGCCAGTATATGGAACGGGTAACTATGGTTGATGCAGTGCTATCTCAAGATGAGCGCTGTTCAGAAAGAGCTTCTTATGAACGTCCTGAACGATATGCCATGGCATCCAAGGGTACAGCGCCAAATGTAAAGCTCTTATGAGGTCCTTCTAGACATACAACTCCCATTTCTGTTCTTGCTGCAGCTGCAGCATGGCCATTCCATGGCTTATACCCACTTCACGGATACAAATAGAATAAAAACAATATGAAACAATGCAAAACTAAACAAAAGAAAACAGCGGAACAGTGCATGTGGGTTTCATATTCTATGCTCATTTAGCTCATAGAGCCATTAGGACTGCAGGGATCAAATAGTGTTTTTTCTGCTATCCTGATGCTAAGTTTGCTCGGGATGCACACTGATAAGCACCATTTTGTTGTAGAAAAGGTCAATGTATTTCTAAAGAGTAAAAATAAATTAAAAATTAGCCTCTATAGCCATGGACACATATGTCTGGCTACCTGATGATGGTGATGGTGATGATGATGATGCTGTAAACAAATAAGAGAAAAGAAGAACACGATCAAGTCTGGTGGTCCTATGTAGGCCCTGGCAATCGGTACGAGTTTTGAGTGGAAGCATTTTAATAAGGAATGGTAATCAGACTCCAGATAATGCAAAACTGGGTTGCCTGGAGGGGTGGTGGGCTCTCCCACACCAGAGGCATTCAGAAAGAAACTGGACAGCCCTCTGAGTGGGAGGGTGTCAGCTGGGACTGCTGCACTGAGCAGGGGGTTGGACCCAATGACCTTCTTGGCTCCTTCCAACTCTGCTATTCTACGATTGCATGAAGATGAATACTAAAGTGCTAAAGCGGAGGGGTGAGTGTCTGTATGCGTAAAAAGTGGCTAGTGCTAAAATCGTATTCACGGAGGAGCTGGGCAGGATGCTGCTAAGATAAACCTGTTCAGGAATTCTTGAGGGAAGGCAAAAGAACCTCCATACACACATCCCTGTGTGTCTTATGCAGCCAGACCATTTGTTGCCTTGTAATAAGTTTTATTGGGAAAGACTGGATTGCCATTAATATCTCAGGTCATAGGCCTTCCATGTGTATTTGCCTGTGTGATTTTTTTCCCATTTATTGGATGTGCCCAAGGGTCAAACTTAATGCTGATGGCCCCTCTCATCTGGAGGTGGAAGGGATGCTGAATGCAGGCTGCCCTTCGCAGGCTTAAAATATTGCTAGCATTCTACATTCAGACAAACCTCGAACTAATCTCAGGATGACATTAAACCAGTCTTGCATCCAGTAGCATGGTGGTAGTACTTTATTGCAAGTGGTAACTATTGCCACTTGGGGCATGGTTCAGTGGTCACAGAAATGAGATGGGGAAACACCAAATGATGCCTTTTGAGCAGGAGTAGCACCTTAGGCTAAACTTCACGCTGTGTCCTTGATTGCATATTTCATGTGAGATAATGCAAGACACACTTAGATTGCGGCAGACTGAATAAACAACTCCAAGCGGCAAGGGATGCATTTTCACTAAAAGCATCTTGTGACTTTAAAAGGATAACAAAAAAGAAATTCCAAAATAAGTACCTAAAATGAAGGGAAAACAGCAACCCATACTTCCATTGAGAATATGGAAGGCATTAATTTGCATCGCTCTATTGCTGCTATATTGTCATGTGTTATTTTGTGAGGAAGAAAGGAAAGTGGTCTGCTATTTCTCGAAGTTACATATTTAAGATATTGCACCCTGTGAATTGGGCACGCCTACTGCAGAAATGCTGTGGGTAAGGAAGATGCTTCAAGGAAGAATCAGTGAAGAACCTCAGATATGTTATGTTATTGTATGAATTCTCTCTGACTTATGGTGGATGAACGTTCTCCAAGCACCCTGTTCTTCACAGCCCCGCTCAAGTCTGTGGCTTACATTCGGGAGCTGATCCATCTCAGCCTGGGTCTCCCTCTCCTTCTGCCTTCGCCTTTCCCTAGCATGACGGTCTTCTCCATTGAATGCATAGTAAGGCAACAAAATCTAATTGTACAGCAGTTAAATAGGTGCTCAGTGTTCAGAAAGCATCCCAGTGCTTCGGCACTCTCTGTCCAGGACAAAGTGTTTCTTCCTAATGCTGAGCCAAACTTGCTCCTCCCTCATTTAACTGTGCCATTTGTTGGTGGCAAAAGGGGCCTTTTGGATGACTTCAAGGTTTCAGGTGAATTCCCATCTGGTTCCTCACCCCACAGCAATACACACGTAGCTTCTCCAAACAGTCCACCCTTTTCATAGGTCCATACATGTTGAACAGGAATGTATAACCTGCATAGCACATGTAAAAAATCCTTCAGGTGGGGAAGGAGTTCTAATTTTATCAGTATACTTCTCTCTATAACCTCAGATATTTTTCAAGAGCAAATGCCTTACATCATTCCAGATTTAGGTAAACAGCTGTGATAACTTGAAGACAGAGGGTTCTCATAATGGTGATTCTATTGCATATCAATGCCAGCAATTTTTTTTTTTTTTTGATACAAATTGCAAAATGCTCTTTTCTTGCAGGGATTAGGAAAGAGCTACTGCATTTATTCTGTTATTCATTCTTACAAGAGATGTCCGGACTATTTCCAAAGTAGGTGCAATTTGAATCTGTCAAGTGAATTAGTGTTATTGTAAAGGCATCATTTTAATGTCAAGTAATTGCATATCTGACTAATCAGCTGAAACATATTTCTCAGCTGCAGTACATTTGAAACTTGCTTTAAAAATGCCCGAGTTCCTTTATTTTTAGATGCATGTATGTATGTACAAGAAATGACTCACTATCTTAAAATATACCTTCTATAAAAAGATGTCCAAATCTTAATTAAGAGTGACAGAGAATAATACAGCCATTGTTTTATCAGCATAGGTTCCATTATATTAAGCTGTGTTAATATTAATTGCTTACATTTTTTAAACATTAATAAAATAGGTAGGTTGTTGTTCTGGCAGGAGGAAACTATCATGTGGAGAGACTTGTTAGAGAATCAGAGTACTAGGTTATGGGAACACCATTAAAAGTGGGAGTGTTGTCCAAGTTTTGCAGAATTTTTCAAAAGACCACCATCTCCCTACAGTGCTTTCTCCATTGGACCAACAGACTGGTCTCAAAAGAATAACTGGACACAAATCTGACATCAAAAACAGGAATATACAAAAACCTGTGTGAGGGGGAGTACTTTAGATTCTGACCAGGGTTCTCCGCCAGCGCTCACTCTTGAGCAGACCGGCTTCAAAGACAGTGCAAAAGTTGCGCTAGGACTCACCATAATCTTGAATGCAAGTGGGGTAGCACTCTGGGATGTGCTTCGCTTGCATGTGATGGAGCGGTGATTGATTTGAATTCAGATTACATCTGATAGGAATTCCTTTGGTTGTAAGTATTTCCTTTTTATATGAAGATTTATTAATTTAGGTTTGTGGAAGCTGGCTTGCCTTCCTTTGAAATGAATGTTTTGTCCTCTGGACTTACCAGCTTGTCTTTCTAGAAAATTGGTGTTCTCTTGCTGTGGCAAATTGTATGATCACCATGATCCCATAGCAGCCATGCATTGACCCTAGGAATTTTTACAGTACCCTGAACACTTTATCTGCAATCCACATCTGACTACACGCCCCAACATTCAAGATTCCCTCCCTGGCTGGTGATAGGGTACAGCGTAATAGTTTCTCCTTGGGGAAAAAAGATAGTTGAAGCAGATTATTTTCAAAGTTGGATGGGAATGCCGACTTTGACAAGTTGCTTAGCTGCTGGATGGCAAGGTCAGGCTTGGGATGAAAAGTGTCTTTGAGTGCGCTTCTTTGGTGGTACCATATCTAAGGAAAGCGCACCAGTCATTCCAAAACACAGAGGCACTCTCAGAACTTGGCTGTGGTCTTTGCCATCAACTGTCCTTAGCAAACAGCCACAAACTGTTCAGATGCTTTTGCTGTTTCAATTGGAATCTATCCCTAACAAATTCTGGATTTCCCTCTAGCATAACGTATGCGTCATATGTATGTGAAATATGTCACCATTCTGCTCATGGATGCTCAAATGTATACTGTTCCTTCTTTGGCAGCAAATGAATTCCACTTTTCTGTGGATTCCTAGGGAGTGAAGATGGTGCTACTGAGATCCTATGAAAAACAACTCAACAAAGGTGATGGAAATTATTAGGGCTACACAGTCTAAAAAAAACTCTCATTAGGGGCAAATGTTAATGGTTGAGTTTATCAGCCAATTTCCATGCATTGGGGATGGTCCTCAAGCATCCACTCTATACACATTAAAATGGGGATTTTTTTCTTTACCTGAAAGTATATACCCTGCCTACCTTTCCTCACTGTGATTTATACCTTCACACAGTTTTCTGCCAGCCTAGTTTCAATTCCAGAAGTCAACTGGGTTAGGATAATGTTGATTAAAGGAGCAGTGGGAAACAAAAGAAGAAAGCAGAATGGTGGGAAAGTCTCCCAATGTGGTACTTTTCAGATCTCCCTTCCCTCTACTCTGTATGCCAATGGTATGCCAAGGCAGTGGTCTGAAGCAGGTTTGGTTTGTGAGGAGGACTTTGGCAGATCTTGCTTGAAAAAAGCACCGCTGAGAGAGGACACCCTGTTAAAAGCCTTCTTTCCCAGGAGGAGCAAGAGGCCACTCTGGCCAGCAGTTTCAGTCCAGAGCTGAGCACCCCTTCATGGAGGGGCTGCATTTGTGCAGTCCACACAACATTGAACAGTGGTCAGAAGATCCTTTCCAGGGGTTGGTCTTAATCCAGCCTAACTGAAGCAATGTGACCCCAAGCGAGGCAAGGCTTTATAGCTTCAAACCAAGACCTTGATTTCAGCTCAGAAGCAAAAAACAAAAGGATGCTGGAGTCCTCCACACTCCCAGCTCAGTCAACCCAGAAGGATACCATGGTTGATGATAGTGATATTAGTGGACAGGTGGACAAGAGACCCATGGCTGTGCTCCTGCTGTTTCATCCCAAGCTGTTTGGATGTCAGTAACAAGCTTCCTTATATGACCGAGCTGCTGATTTTCCAAGAAATTAACCCATTTACCCTGGGTAAGCTGTTCATGGGGAAGAGGAACTTACTAGTATTTGTAAGAGCCACTACCTCCCTGCAATTGCCAAATGAGGTAGTGTCACACTAACCAATAATTGTCATACTAGTGTCACACTAACCAACTTCTTTAATTCATGCATATCAGTGCCAATAGCATCCCATTTTTATCTAAACAAATGTAAGAAGGTCCAGATCCCTTGGTGATCATGACTAAAGCTATCCAGAAGCACACGGGTACCCAGTGGGTCCACATTGCCTGCTACTAAAGTAGCTCTACTGGATTTCTTCTGTATCTGGACAGTTTCATCATTTTCTCCAAGTGATACTCTTAATAGCCTTAGCTTCTGAAACTGTTTGGCTTGGATATGTCTCATCCCCGTTTTTTCCTTTTGTGTGATGTCTTTTTCGTAGATCTGTATGTGAATAGCCTCTAAAAATCCAGTACTATTTCTCCATTTCCAGGCAGAGAAAAGGAAGAGCAATTTCATGGAAGTTCTCAAGCGGGAGAAGAAATTTCCCAACAGGTCCTTACAGGTAGCAGGTGACATCTACTGGAATAAGTTTGTAGAATGCCCTTGGTTTCAAAATACACATGACCTAAGTTCAAATTGGGAAAACATTCCCTTGATGGTGATTGGATTATTAGTGACTTGGCCATTCTGAAGTGATAAGGACGGGTGTTCTTGTGCTTGTTTGGTCGGTGATAATGTGCAGGCCAACCGTTTTAATGCTTTACAAAGAACATGTCCAAGGGCAGAGTTTAGCAACTTGGAAGGCATAAAAGATAAAATACATTTTGGCACTGAAACAGTTAAACTGGTTTATATGGTTTGAAAAAAGCAGAGCAAAGTGCTTAAATAAAACATCAGCATTGTCTTTTTTAATTATCTCCCTACTTTGATCGTGCCATTTGGAGACTTTTTATCTGAGAAGAAAAAAAGTCACACAAAGCCCAAACTGTAGACTTTGTGCAAAATAAATATGAATATTTTAAAACAGCTTTGTATGAAGAATCTTCCTGATTGGCTGGTCTGAGCCTGAAAGTATAAATTAATTTTAGTAAATATCTTTCCTGGAGCAATCTAAAGTGTCAGCTCACAAGGATCCGAGTTATTCGCTTTAAATAATTTATCTGCATGTAACACTGGCATAAAGTTTAGACTAGCAATTAGCATGACAGAACCGTAGCAGTGGAATAGTCCCATGGTTGGTAGCATTGAATATACTCACTTGAGATCTGATGAGCTGTGTAATACTTCCAGCCAGAGGAAGCACACGGACTAATATCTGCTGTGCAGTAACATTGGGCATTTTTCAAAGATGCACACAAACAAACCCCTGATCATTTGACACTGGATCACTTATAGATCAGCGTGTGAACTGGCGTACGTCACTTTATGACTGCAACATCCCAGAATGAGTGGGCCATCCCAATAATATAGAGCCTTGTTCACAGAATCTGCATCTAGTAAGCAAGGATACTATAAATATTAGCTAAGAGAGGTGTGTGTAGCAAGTTCAAAGGTCTGCCAAATGAATGTGCCAATGGACTGATGTGATGTGAGGAGATCTGAACCTATGAGATTCTTTTCATAGCATTTGGCTTGTGACTGTTTACACAAATCAAGATTGGATAGGGCAGCCTTCAAGCTTCAGGCTTTATTTGCGAATGGTTCCTTAAGGAGGCACAGCCTTTCCCAGCCTTGGGTTGCTGGACTACAGCTCTCATCATCCAGTTAGCCCATTATCTTTTAAACTTGTGCATGCTGGTTGTCACTATCACAGTACTAAAATGCATTGTAACGAGGCATATTTTGCACATCACTTTTTGTCTCAGCATGTGCCAGAAAAAAAAAACACTTATTTCCCTAATAGATCATTCTTGAAATTTGCATGCAAAGTGGTCCTAACCTGCACAGGTAAATTGTCCAAAATGAGAAATTCCCAAAGAGATCCATCTTGCTTTAGCCGTGGGCCTGGAGACTTTTGTGTGCTACTTCCAGAGACTGCCCTTTCTAAGTTAGGCTCAAATTTTCTGACCAACAGGAAGGATTTTAATTTCCACCTGTGTGAGAAGCTTTCACACATGATCACACTGGGGTGCACATGTGTGTTAGGTTAATTCCATCTCTTTCTGCCACTCACATTATGGATAAAGGTGTGGTTATTCATCCATTGCTTGCTGTGTATGTGCATGCACATTTCTACACACTAAGGCCTCTGTGGATAGATTCTCTCCTGCACATCACTGGTCATGCTCACTGCATTTCTGCATGCAACTATCTCTGATTTATGAACTTTTGCTATCTCATTAATTACAGTAAGAAGCTATGCCTTCAAAATATGCTGAATATTTTCATGTCTCGAGTCTCTATCAAATGGAGTAATTTCAGTTTGCAGAATGTTTTATAATCTTGTATGGCTTTGTTCTCCTGCAGGGAAAGTCAGTTGTTGCCTTCTGGGCAAAAGGTGTCAGGACGCAAAAGAATGTGCTCCAAGGAGTCCTTAGTGTCTTGGGCCTTAGCCCCTGCCTTTACCTTGTACTCCGGTCTTTTGGCAAGTTACTGCTCTGCTTTGACCAGCCATGCCTCTTATGGATGCCATTCTGTGGTGGTGCCCATAATGGCTTCTCAAATTGCCAGATGTGAGCCTGGGCCTGGAAATTCCCCACTCATAAGTCAGGGTATGTGCATTTATGCAAGACCCAGAGCTTGTGCTGCATCAGAGGACAACAAGAGGACAGGGAGGTAATTACATAAGAAGCCAAAGCTCCCTTCACACATTATATGTCTGAAGAGGCCTTTTTGTACAGAAAGGGCAGTGGTGCAGTGCTACATATCCGCTCCCTTATATTGGCCCATCTGGCGTGGAACCATATTGACTGGCAGCAGCTTCCCAGGATTTCAAGCGCAAGCTTTCTCTCCCCAAGGAAAGATGATGGATTGAATTGGGGACCTACTGTATGCAAGGCGTGTGTTCTACCACTGCAGTAAGTTCTTTTACTTCCCCATGTATATAACGGGTGAGAGGGCACAAGAGACCTTTCAGGAAGAGCTGGAGGAGCAGAGATAAACGGCAAGGAAGTGAGGTCAAGAAGGCAAAGGGAAACAGGACCATGGAGGATTCAACAGTAAGATGCAGCAAGTGGTGAATACAAAAACAGATCGGACACTCGGCTAGGGAGTGAAGAATCCCTGAATGCATATGGTTTGCATGGCAAGACAAGTGAATGTATGATTTTGGCAGCCAAGTTTCATAAGTATGCCTCTGTAGTTTTTACAAGTGGGCGAATTCAAAACAATTACATTGTGGGTGCATCTCCGTCTAATCCAAGCCCAGATAAAATTGGCTTCCTGGCCCAGGCTCCCGTGCCTTACATTCTAATTCAAATGTTCAAAAGCTCAAAACAACAGCGGCATGCAAACTGTGTCTAATGCTGCATATCTGATTTGTGCACAAGAAATGCCAATTAGAGTCTGTAGCTTTAGACAGTCTTCCTTTTGCTAGATTAGCTGTAGGAGACAGCAAACATGTAGGGTGTTATTCAGATCTGGTAGCTAATGGCACACTTTTGAGCATTTATTGCATAAGCGCCGAAATGCATTATTTCCTTTTCTAGCACCACTTGTGATTCCTTCATGTTTGTGATGGGAAAAATGAACTGCCTGTTGTGACTTTTCCAATGAAGAGAATGTGTTCCTTACAAGAGGTCCATTGGTGAGGCTCCTTTTGTCACGGGATGAATGCCATCTTCAACATCCTTCATAATTTCTATTTTTGCAAGCAATTTCCAGATATTGTTTGTTTATTTGAATTAGGCATTGATGTGTCTGATGCATCTGATACGTTTCTTGTCCTGTTAGCACAAATAAACATAGGATATTCCACAATTAGCTAGGTCTTGATGAACATAGGACATCCCTGTCATGTCCCACCACCTTGCTTCTCAGAACAACTCAAACAAATGCCAATAATCTTTCTGAGAGCTACACTGGAAGTAACATAGAAACATAGAAACAGAGCGAGTCAGAGGGGGCCTCCCGGGCCATCTAGTCTGACCTCTGGCACCAGCCGGCTCCGCTCACTATCGGCCTGCTTGAGGACCCTGTGGCATTGAAAGAATCTAAGCTCTTGGAGTAGTCCCATTTCCCTCCTTCTGGACCACCATGTTCACCCCCAGTTCCCCGAGAACAAAGGCACCAGTGGATCTGGGCAGAAGTTAAGAACTGGAAGCTCAAGCTTGCCCAACACAAAGCAGCTGTCTTTGAGTCCTAGTCATGAGGAAAAATGTATTCTGGATCATGCCCTACAAGCAAGCTACAGAGCTCTTTGAACTACTCACTCTTGGCCTAAGCTACCTTACGGGATTGCTGCTGTGGGAATAAAATGAAGAGGAGGAGAAACTTTTAAGCCACCTTGGTTTCCTTGCAAGAGGAAAAACAGTGGGATATAAATGTCATGGAATAATGATGGAAAAGGGGTGGGGAGGGAAATCCACCACTTCCATTACTTGCTGAATGGAAATTGTCAGTGTTTCAGATGAGTAACTTTTTTTATTATTATTTTTTACAAACCAAGGGCAAATGAACTCACCAATATAAATTCTTATAGTCACTTTTGGCAAAGGAAAGTTTGTGGGCTTTGTGTGTGTTTGTTTCTTCCAACTGCTCCCCCCCACCTTAATATCTGACCAAATGCCCTCAAGTTTTCATGGTATAGAAAATAGCCCTTCTTCCCAAATGCTTGTAAATTTTGGAAAGATAGGTGAGAGTATTCTGATTTTATGGAGATTAGAATGCTACATTATCATTTTACATTGTGGGATCCTGTTTTTTATTCATAATCTTTAACAATAGTTTCCCTTTAATAGGAACTGATGATGGTCTTTAGCACATCAGACTTCTCATATAAATTAGACATATTTATGGCAAATTGGCCTATCAGTGACTATTAGCTAAATATAAAGTTTAATATATGGAGGAAATATCATTCAGATTATTAAATGTTGAATCAGTTAAAATAATGGCTGGTTTCCTCTAACTTGCCTGGCTTATGGACTTCCCAGAGATACCAAATTGGCCATTACTGAAGTTTTTTATAGGAGTAGAAGAACTCTGGCTAAATACAGCACAGGTTCTCCTTATTATAGTTGCATAGCGATTGCAGAAAGCATTGCCCCATTCCTGTTAGTTTCGTCGTTCTTTGTTTTTGTTTTAAATACGTTCAAATTTCTTGCAGCAAATGCATATGGCATTGATTTTATTTGTTATAAGCTACCCTGAGGACATTTTAAGAAAGCAATCTGGCTGCAGGAAATAAATAAATAAATAAATAAATAAGCAAACAAACGAATAAAAAAATACACAAATTTCTGCTTGGACTGGTCCTAGAGGAGAAGTAAAAGAGGTTTTAGAGAGTATGAATGCACCATTGGTCCTATTGAGTCGGATGGAGAAGTGATGTCAGCTTGGTTTTCTTTCTTAGTTATCCAAAGGAAGAACTATTTATATACATTCATTTTCAAAGCAGGAAGTGCCTGTGAGAAAAGAATTAACCTCCATCCAAGCAGAGACAGTGTGTGATACAGTTACACAGCCCTACCAGGTAAACCACATTCCCTTCTATCTCGTTTCTTCCAGACCTGCTGTTCACCCTTTTCTATCTCCCCAAATTCACCTGTGGGCAAAAAGGATAAGAAGCACTCTGGTTGACCCTATTACAGGCAAGGTATTAAATCACACTTTTATTAGAGTTATCAACGTTTCCACACAAAGCATCAGGGCAGGAAGCAAAATATTGTGGATTAGCTACCTGTTGACCTCTCCCATTGCTCTGTGGGACAGAGACGGCTTTCTTTGTATTCACAAAGGCAGACCTTAGAATGGGGCTATGGAACTGAATCATGGTCAGATTCTGGTGGCAGAATGATTTCCTGCCAAGGTGTTTTTAATGATGTAGGAAGAAAGGAAAGTTATTCATGAAGTGGAAGGTATGACCAAGACTCTCCTGGGCTCCATACTGGGGCTAGGAAGGATGGCTGCCTTGGGTGCTTGTTCTCAAGAATTGCTGGCTGACCAGCAGAGTTGCATTCTGGGAGTTTGCCTTTTGGTCAATCAAGGGCACTTTGCAAGAAAAAGGTCTGTGGCTTTGAATGTGAGGAGGAACTCTGGCTCCCGATACTCTGCTCGTGATGTAGGAGAGCGTGTATCATGAGAGATCGTATTTTGATTGGAGAAACGTTGAAGAAAACTGAATTTCAATTGGCAGACTGCTTTGATGGCAAGAAATGAGGCTGGTTTACATTAAAATGTGAATTGAACACATTGCTCCTCCATCCCTGTTGGAAAGCTGAGATGAGGGGAATGGCAGCCATGCTATTGCCAGAACACAAGAGCCAGCCCAGTTCCTCCTGATGGAGCATCGGCTTCTCTAAAGGTTGTTCTGTTAAAGATAGAATGTGTTTCTTCTTCCTGTAATCTTCAGCAAGTGCTTATTTTATTGTCCTTGACATTTTCTTTTACAGAGTGGTGCTTCCGGCTTTTCTTTGCTTAGCATCTAAGACAACAAAAAGGGGGAGGCAGGTATTTCATACAGAAGGGAAGAAAATGGGTGATCCCTAATTAACTGCTTAGCGTTATGTATGTCATATGAAATGTACAGGAAATAGCATATATGCAATTCTTCTTCTACAACTCCGGGCAGCACAGAACAGGCATCATCCTCCACTCCGGGATGTAAATAAATGCTGCTGAGACTATCATTTTTAAGTTTCACACACACACACATTTATTTCCACCGAACAAAACTCTGGAGAACACTGGATACTTTGATCACACATTGCTGACAGGCAGCTTTTGTTTCTGTTTCCCTCGGAGCAAACATATTCTGTTGTGATATGTCACTACTGGTTGTGTCAATCATGAGGCTGCACTGCACTATGAGAACAGAACTGGAAAAGCAACAAAGAGAACAACAGCTTAAAAGTTCGGTGTAAAACAGGGTGCGTCATTCTGCCAAACAATGGCAGGTTATGCAGTGCAAGCCAGATGGGATGCTTTGGCATACCTCTTGCATACAGAGCAGCAGCACGTTTGCAATTCAGATGCTGCAGCTAGCACCCATTAGCAGAGGCAGACGTCGTGGCCAGAAGGTTGCTTGCACATCTGCCCTGTTCAGTGTGGGTCGAGGTGTTGGAAGAGTGGATTGGACAGGGAACATTATGTAGACACCCACCAGCACCATGGAAGAAAATATCCAGCACTCTCTGGCTCTCACATTTGGTGTATTGATGGCTCAGGGGCTGGTCCTCCAAGATAGAAAAAATGGTAGAAGTAGGAACACCAGTGACAGGGAAGAACAGATCTGCCCCCTACATTTATCAGCCTCTACCTGGCAAATGTTGGTTGGGTGTTTCTGCAAATTCTGTCATGTTTCTGCGTAAGTTCATTTTAATACATGTGAAAATCTGTATTTTTGGGTGCATTTCCCCCCATCTAGGCATTTTGGCATGCATTTTTGAATGTATGCCTTTTCCACAGGTTTGTTAGTTTCATTGTTTGCATTGTTGGAATGCAGATTTGTGTGAAGTCACCTCTCCTCATGTGCAGATTTCAGGCATACTTTTCCCTCATCAGCGCACTTCTTCTGACACAAGGTGCCCAGAGCCCACTCAAAGCCATTCACTGAAGATGTTGATATGAGATGTTATCTCAACCCACTGAAAAGAGCTGCAAATAGAGTAAATCCAATTAAGCAAAACTTGACAAAGCTAGTTTCTCATCCATCCCTAGGGTTGCCTAAACCCTTCTGTAGAAACAAGATCAGGATTAGGGGTTCGGAAGGGAGGGGAAACCAAAGGAATGGCGTGACTGACTCGGGCTCCTCTGTCACAGTGATGGGGGGCAGGGGCAGATGGTGTCACGGCAGCCAGATCATTCTTCCTCTCTCCCATGTCCTCCGTTCTGCTTGGTAAGAACTTGGGAGACTCACTGGGCCTGTTGTCCAGTAAGATCCCTCCCACCATGATCAGCTTGTACTTTATGCAGTAAGGTGAAGGGCTTCCATAGCTGCATCATGGTTTGGCACAATCGCTGGATCTAATTGCTCATCCCAACCAGCTGGGTTTGCTTATACAGATGGAATCCACCTTGCATTTCACTGGATTTGGTCTAATCCTCTACAAATGGCGTTTGAAGTGTGAACAAGGCTCTGAGACCCATGGATAGGGAGACTAAAATGGAGAATATTTAGAGAGCTGCTTGGCAAGTGTGGAGGTTGCTGCTCTTGCCAAGTGGCAAGATAGAAAGTGCTCCTGACAGCTGCTCCGATTTGATACAGCTCTCACAGACATCCCAGCTCCGCCTGTCTCCTACTCCAGAGACCTTCTTTGGAGCATCTTGGCCAGCATGCACATCCCTTGTGAGCGGGAGGAGGAAGGACCAGCTGGGTGGCAATGAGTGTAGCTCAGCTGACTGCCCTCTCAAACATGGGTGCCTTCCTCTATGAAAGGTGTAAGGAAAGCAGTCAACTTGTGCTGGTTCTTTCAAGACATCACCCAGCTGCTCGCTCCCCACCTTTTAGCACCACAGGAAGTTGAAGTTGTCTTGTGATCACGACTGTCAAATAGAAGGGCTGATTCCTTCCCAAGGAGATCCTTTGGGTTCCATCTGGAAGAATGAGAAGGGAAGGGGAAGAAGGCAGAAGGATGGAGGAGAGCAACCACAAAGAGCCGAATCATCTGTCAAGCTCATTATGGCTTGCCAGAACTTTGGGGCAACATGTCATGGAAATTTGCTAGGATCTGTAGTAGTGACAAGTGAACCCATACCTTCATTCCATGGCCTAGTTAGACAATTCTCAGTTAGAATTCGTTCAACCTCCCAGTTAGAATTCATTAAATGATTCTTGAAGAACTTCTGTCTTCAGGCTCTCTCCAGATTCATTGCATCGTTATTAGAATATTTACCAAACATGACTTTTTCTTGTGGGCACTGCTTAATCCTATCAAGTCAGGATTTCTCTGCTACCATTTCATTAACATTATCTCCACCACAAGCCAGTCGCTTCATTGGCACCTCCACATGTCTCCTCCTTTAGTATCAGAAGTCAGTTCAATTCCTCTTGACCATTCTTCCGTCATGGTTAGGACTCCTAAACCCTGTTTAGGTGCTTACTACTACTTTCTATGGCTCTTTTATGCACCGATCATCTCTGTATAACTTTCCAGAGTGCCCTTCCATATTTGAGGTTTTGCATAGTCTACACATACCCACTTACCGAAAAGTAAGTCTCATTAAATTCAAAAATGCTTGCTTCTCAGAAGACATATTTAGGACTGTCTTGTTCCACTGTTGCGCTATGCATGCCTATTAGGGTTGAAAGGTCACCAAACTCAGTGGGATGCATTTCTGGGTAAGCAGGCATAACATTACTTACAACTGATACAGTAACACTTGAAAAATGAAATAAAAATGACTTGACCATTCCCCTGGCCCTCCTCTACCTTTCCTTTTTCCTGTTATAGAAGTTCGTAAACTTGGCACATGCCCCAAGTTACTCAGCCTGCATTGATTCACTGTAGGTGACAATAAACTTTTGAATTGTCTCTGCAGTGCATTTTCTGGTTTTGCGGGGTGAAGGGAATGTGGGCGATAGCACTAGTACATCACCAGAATTAGTTTCCTGGGATTAGCATAATGTTATTCTATGAATCTTTTCCATTTTAGTGTTTCTGCGTAGCTGTTTGCTTATAGAAAACCCCATCAATCATATGGGTTCATTAAAGGACTGCCTAAACAGCAGAGTTCTGTATAATTTTTTTAGCATCATTTTAAAAACTGTTCATGGGTAAACCTGACCGAATGCAATTTTTTATTCAGTGTACCACTCGTATTTGGGCGGTAGGTTAGATTTACACCAAGACTGATTATAACAAGTTATGATCCAACAGCCATAAAAATGTGGAGAAACATCTACGCTTTTCATTAAAAACGATCATTTTGATACCGAAGGGTTGCTTTGGTATAGGGCAGAAAGACAATATTTTGCCAAAGCTATGCTGATTTAATGATATTCAAGCACCGCTTAACAACCCATTTCAATACGAACCTCTGGAAGGGTAATATATCAGGAAAGCTTGCTTCTTTATCTACGGTGCTAACAGGGCAACACCGGGCTGTTTCAAATAAAGCATGTCCCATTGAAGAAAGTGATCTCTCTGTCAAAGTAATTGAATTCATGGTTTTCACCTGTTGTGCACTGGTTCCCATTAAATTCTGGCCTCTTGCTAAAGCTATTCAGTTATCTCTTTGATTTGTAAATTAGCATGTCTTTGAGGTTCAGGTTTCTTTTTTATATATATATAAAAGTTGTTGAAAACTACTCAGTGCCTTCTTTTATCACTCTGAAGTTAACTTTGTCACTGCGTTATTGCAGAGAAATATGGACGGCTGCTTTTGCTGTATTGTTCAGAATTTCTGGTTCAATAAGGGGTAGTGGGAAACTTTTCAAGGAGCTCTAATCTTCATTATCTGGCATCATGACCCATCAGATTATACCTAAAGCTATATTTCAAGGTGACTTTGGAGATTCCGTATTGAATAAAATATCAGAGGAATTCAAAAGAATGCAAAAAGAATTCCAATAAGGCTGGTAAATTGTCTAATGGAGGTTTCCACATATTACCAATCTGGAAACAAAGAACATATTAACATTAATTAATTAATCCATGTCATCTGCTTCTTATCCCTTTCAGATAGCTTGCTGGGTGACTGGAACTGGTAAAGAAAATCAGAAGGAGGTTGAAAAAGACCTAGGAATCATGTCACCAGCAAATTTCAACTAAAGCCCCCCAAGTCAGTGGTGTTCCGTCAAGAAAAACCAACCCAACCAAACCAAACCCCAACAGAATTTTAAGGCAGGCAATCAAAATCAAGAAGGGTGGTGATATTTCTCATAAGGATTTTCCACCTCCTTATGTCAGTATCTGGGATAACTCAGATATAACTGGCTGAATATCACAACCAGTTTGCCCCTAACTGGGACTAGAGAGGTTAGAGCATGTGATGCAGTGCTTGCCAGTTGGCCTAGCAGTAGCTGGCACAGGGCCCACCCCTTGAAAAAGCGAAAAGTGAAATTTAGCAAGGAAAATGTGTTGGGTAGATTTGTTGAGTGAGCTTCTCTGGTTAACTGTACAGGTTGCCACTCGACAGCTCATCTACAGTCCACTTGATGATAAATCTGAATGTTGCTGTATAGGGGGAAAGATCTGAGAAAGTTGGAGGTAAATGAAAAGAATTTCAATAAGGTGGATTCTAGACATCCCTTGTTTTGGAGGAAAGCAGGCCCTCAAAATCCATAAATATCATTTATTTATTTATTTATTTATTTATTTATTTTTATTATGGATTTATATCCTGCCTTTTTCCTCTGAGTCCCAGTCCCATGCTCTTAACCACTACGCCACACTGGCTCTTTACGTCTTTGTTTCATCACATTATGCTGAAGATTCTGCATATTCCCAAAAAGCAAATAACTAAACCAGGCAAATGTGGTAAGCTTTCATTTATATTTATTTCATATCATTATTGGCTAATTTCCAATAACATCTCACACTTCTTGGAGACTGTCAATGTACAAAATCCATTGCTTATCTCTGCATTCAAATGAAGCAAATTCAAAGGGTGCAATATGTTGAGAAGAAAAAAAGTCCTACAATGTCCAGCATTTCCCAGTCTGTCAGAAATCCTAAATCACTTTACTGGATCAAATGCAAACAAGAACATGCTGTCAAGCAAATCCAGTGGTTCTTCTTCAGATCTCAGACTCTTTCTTCCTGAAAGCTCACCAAAGCCTAGATACCTTCTGGAAATGATGTAGAATGTTTTTACTGAAGTTTGCATTCAGTAACAGGGGACACATATTTGAGTTGATTTAGATGTATATTTAAAAATATACATTGTGTTGATGTTGTAGATTATTCTGTTCCTACTGGACAAAAAAGACAGTAAATAACTATTATAGTCTTGTGAATTACAGAGCTGAACAACAAATGAAATAGCATACCTGATACATTTTTAGATACTTAAAGAGACCGCACAATGAAAAATCACTGGATGAAAACTTGCGGGAAAACAAGAGAAGAGAAAGATTGATGTGAAAAAGAAAATGGCAGTACAAACTTCCATACATTTTATTCAGACACACTCCATAGAATTTAACAGAGTTTAAGTGAAGTGGCAACTAAATTGTACCATTGATTTTCACATGGCCACTTTTAGTGGGATTAAGACTATTGCCTGGACATATGTCTCAAAGGATTCTGGCTCAAAGTGATTAGACCTGCCTCATGGTTGCATGTGTGTGAGGGGAAGCTACCTGAGGTTTGATTGTTCAAGTGGGTCCACCAAGATGACCGGTAGTTGGGAGTGTCATGGGGAGCCTTCCTGACCAGATTTTCAAAAGCCAGGGTGGCATCTGTTAGACATTGGTTAGTTAGGGACACTTGGAGGGTGGATAACAGGGATCTGGGTGCAACTGGTTGTTAGCTGTGAGAGTTCTCAGAGATAGCTGGGAACAGAGAAAGTCAGTGTTACAGAGCTCTTCTGGATGAGGACTGGAAAGTGGAGCTGGTGGTTGTTGGAAGCAGATGCTTGACTGAGAGAAGGTGATGCTTCAGGCAAGCAGTGGGATTAATTAGCTACAGGGGGATTCATTCAGAAGTCTAACCAAAAGGAGTTGGCTAAGTGATGCAGCAGCAGCAGCAGCATCCTAAGTGCTGAGGGCAAAGGCAGGCTGCTGAATGGCACCCACTCCTGGTTGTGAGAAACCATCTGGTGTGGCGCTTCCAGGAACGGGATGTGCAGGGAAAGCTACTGAGAGTTTATTAGCAGAGAAGACTATCTTACTAAGAACAGTAATCAAGGACCTTTCATTTAAGTATGTTTAAGCATTCCTCTGTAATCATGTTAACACTCTTCTCCCTTTTGTACAAAATATCCCTCAATAAGCCTCTTAGTTTAATAGCTCATATGGTGTCTAGTGTTGGTGCCCATTAAGATGCCTCAACTTCTTAAACCAAATTATTAGGAGGCTTTAAAATATTCCAGAAGCAGTGGGAATCAGTGAATTGTGGAGCTCTGGGTAGGTATGGTGCCAGAGGATTCCTTTGGCGAGAAATATCAGCATCAGCATCACAGACACATCATAGGTGGCACATGTTTCATTGGTCCTTGATTTAATACATTGTCCTGGGTTCCGAATCTGACTTCTGTTGACAGAAGGACTTCTCCCAGAGAGGATGCCTTTTAGCATCTCATCCTCACTCCCTCCATGCACACTGCAGCTAATCCATTCCGCAGTAACCTCTGGCCCTCACGGAAACATTTGCAGGGGTCTGGAATGGCTACCCGGTTGTACATTTCTTGATCTAAATTTAGTCCATGCTACACTGAAGTCAGTGGTAATTCAAAGATTCCAGGTTGGGAACAGATAAGATTTATAACCAAATAATGTTTGCAAAGCTCAGTGCTACCGTTTACGAAACCTTCTGTCTACGTATGTAGCAATGGTCTTAAAAGACATGCACAAATCAAATACCTAGCCCACCCCCTCTCTGCTTGCTTTGATTCTTCTATAATGGTAAGGAAGTCTTGGGAGACTCCCCAGTCACTCTCTCTGAATTAGAACCATGTGTGTTCTTTTTTCACTTAGACTGTAAGCATTTGCCTGCGCATCCAATGAATACAGCGTTGCTCACCTCTGAATAAGCTTGCACTACATGCTACATTTTGCTCCATCTGCAACATTCCAGTTCGTACTTGTGTTCTATATCATTACTATAATATCACTTAAAAAAAAAGTTTTAACTGGTGATTGTGACTTCTGGTTACTTTGATGGTACAGATTCAAATAACTACTCTGCTGTCCTGAATTTGTAGCTTTGACTATAATTTCCTAGTATTATACACCATCAAGGGAGCCAGATTGAAAATCCAGAAAGAGCATTAAAGGCTACTAAATGAATGACACAGATTAAGCATGGAGAAAATACTGTATTTATTGCTGGAGGTAGGAAAAAAACCCCCATTGAACTGTCAGTTCCCAATTGAGAGTTCATGCATATTCCTTCAAATATAAATGGATTTTCAGGCATTTTTGCTTAATATACACCTTTTTTGCAAGCAATTTTCCCAATGTCATACATTTTGAATTTTATTGTCACTAATATGTGCTTCTGTAATGCACTTTTCCACTAATATACATTTCTGAATGCATATTTTGAATTGAAAACTACACTGAACAATCTGGAGAAATATGGACTTGAAAGAATAACTGAGCTTTAATTCACATATTGGTTTACATGGCAAAATCAGGGAAAATTGCATTAAAGGTGAATTTCTTTTCCATACTTTATATTTCATTGTTGTTATGTGCAGTAACATTGTTTCAAACTTATGCTGACCCTAAAAGTGAAGTCTCTTCAAAACATCCTGTCCTTGGTAATCCTACTCAGCTCTTGTAAACTCAAGGTTGTCGCTCCCTCCCTCCCTCCCTCCCTTCATTCATACATACATACATACATACATACATTTAAAACTTGCCAATCAGCTCAAATGAGTTCCCTAAGAGCTCCCCAGCTTTATGAAGTCAACCCATCCCTTATTTGGTCTTCCTCTTCTTCTGCCTTCAGCTTTCTCTACCATGTCTGTCCTCTTCAGTGAGTCTTGTTCTCTCATTATATGCCTAAAGTACGACAGCTTCAGCTTGTTGTTTTTGCTTCCAGGTTCAGCTTGATTTGATCAAGAACCCACTTGTTTGTCTTTCTCATTCCAGGATATTTGCAAAACTCTCCAGTTTCAAACACACCAATTTTCTCCCTGTCAACTTCCTTTGCTGTCCAGCTAGAGATTGGGATAAAAACTAGTGTGGATGAAACATACTTACATTTGAGGTTCTTTTCTGAGTCATTCATTGTTGCCTTTCCAAATTTCAGTGTTTTACATATTTCTAATCACCCAAAATATTTATTTGAAAAGGTTTCCACTTTTTATCTGGATATTAAATAGGTGAAAAAATTATTAAATGAACTTATGCAATGAAACTTATGAACTCAGTTGTCTGTGTTACAGCCACATTTTTAAGAATGGCCAATACACAACACATTGTTAGCCTTTCAACTATCCCATGTCAGCCAGTGTTTAATATCGATATTTTTAATTGATTTAATATGTTTATAGTATTTATAATGTGTGTACCAGATAAAGCAGGAAAAGTATTCCTTTCCTTCTGTTTGACCTTTGACTTATGGAAGGAAGGAAGGAAGGAAGGAAGGAAGGAAGGAAGGAAGGAAGGAAGGAAGGAAGGAAGGAGAAGGAAGGCAATACAAAGACTACCGATGGACTAGAAAATTTGCTTAAAAGCTGATTTAAAATGGTGAAGTAAAATAACAGCAAATCCTCTAGCTATGAATAGTGTACATGTGGTTCAAGATTTTTTACATCAATAAAAACATTTCAAATATGAACTCCAAGATTTAATTGTCACTGTGATTGGGCACCAGTGCATTCATTCTGGAGCAAGTGGTAGTTTGCACTTAAAGTATAGACACTATTGGATTTTAAAGGTAATACTGCCAGTGCAAATACAATCTATTATCACCATAGTCCTGTGGTTGAAAAGGTGCAACTTACAACTTCAGTACATCTCATTTGGAATTGGGTAATTCTGGGTGCATACTGTTGTTCCAACAAGTTCTGCATTATAATTTGGTAATATTATATCTCTATCTTGCCAGCTGGGACTTAGAATGAGGAAGGAAGTAGCTTCTAGTTCCATGCTTTTACCCCTAAAATGGTGTTGGGAAGCTAGACAGAGAGAGTAGCACTCAACAACCCTGCATTGTGGTTTCTACTGATCTTTAGCCTCTCTGAAGTTAGAGACTGTGATTGATTTTGCCCCAAGACTTATAAGCTCAGGAATGGACAAGCCCAGAGATCGGATTTAGCTCTGTGCTCACTCATAGTGCAGCTGATGATGCTCTCAAAATGAGTTTGGGACACCCAGTTGGAGAGCAATGCCCACAACAAGCTGGAAGGAAGCAGCCCATATTTATGAATTTCACCCTATCTTCTTTTCTAGGAAATTCTCAAGTTGCTTGCTTACAGAACAGATTTCTCCTCACTCACCTTTTCAGAGTAATTTTGTGTGTATCTTTACATGTGGGATGGATGGTAGGTGAATCTATTTATAAAGAATAGATGTTAATAGATGTTAAAATGATCCAGTTTGTTTCCCTTAAATATGCTTAAAATAAGAAATAGGTGTTTGCAAGGAAGGGCTTGTCCACACAGAAAATATATTGTATGCTCTCACACATGGAAATTTCTGACGCCTTTTTGTGACATTGTCTCCTTTAGGGAATCTTCCATATTTCCCAACCAGTTTTGCAGTTTCTTCTTCTTTCTCTTTCTACTTTTCTTTTCAGAGAAAGGCTAAGGAGTCATTGTGTTTCAAAGTACAGCAAAGACCTAACTAAAGCCACAAATCCACTGCAGTGCTTCTATAATACAGCCCTACCTTATGTTTGGTTCAAAGAATATATGGAAAGGCATAGAAATACAAAATACAAACCCTAGAAGCGGGGAGGGAAGGAAAACAACAAGAACATGTAAGGAACACATTTTTCTTACCACAATGACTATGGAAGAAGCACCTGGAAAAACTGGTAGGCTAAACCCCTTCTATAGAGAAGCTCTAAGAGCTATGGTATGTGACCTTGTAGTTCCAGGGTATGCTGCTTCATGAGAACAATTCTGCTAACAGATCAAAAGGAAACTTTTTCACTTCAAAAGAAATAGACCATAACTAGATAAGGAAGAGAAAGTGGGGGGTGGGAAGGCATCAAAGTACAGTGGTACCTTGGCTCACGAACTTAATCTGTTCCATAACTCTGGTCACGACCCAAATTGGTCATGACCCAAGTCAAATTTCCCTATAAGGTTCAATGTAAATAGGGTTAATCCATGCTGCAACCATTTTTTAATCACAAAAATTTGAAACAAAGTGACCAAGAACAACGAAGTAACAAAGAACAACAAAGATCGTGGCCATCTCTCCCTCCGAGTACAATCACGCCCATCTTCCCTACATGAGCGCGACCGTGATCCCAGTCATACACAGGCAAGATCGTGGTCATGTTTGGGCAGGGAAGATGGTGCAATCATGGCAGGGAAGTTGGGCACAATCGCAGCCATCTCCACCCCCCGAGCATGATTTCAGCCATCTTCCCCACCTCCCACCCCACAAGCATGACAGAGATCATGCCCGTGGAGGGAAGTTGGGCACGATTGTGGTTGTCACCTGATGTGGAGTTCATGACCTGAGGCAATTTTTTTCTGAAATTTCTGTTTGTGACCCGATTTGGTCATGAACTGAGGCATTCATGAGCCAAAGTACCACTGTACTATTACCTGACCTGGGGTTTAGTTTGGGCTGCTTTGCTTAGATACTGAGGACTGCCATGTGTTTTCCAATTGTTTTGCTGCTAGGATCATCTGTCTACATCATGTACAGAACTTTGAAAAAGAACTGGAACTTGAAATATGTTACATTCACAATCCTTGGTATTCAGTCATCAATATACTCATGTACAGCAAGATATTCCTTATGGATAAATGTAGCAAAAATGTGAGAAAGGGAAGGCAAATCCATAGAATAACAGTTGAAATTTTGAGAGAATATTGCCGTGTATGCTTTCACAACATGGCTGATAGGTTGGGCACAGCCAGGAACAAAATACTCATTTCTTAGAAGGCAGACTGATGAGACACTGAGACACAAGGAAAAGTAAATTGACCAAGAACCAAAGGACAAGAAAGAGGGTGGCTAGAATTCCACCATTCCTGAGCCCTAAAACTTATGGCGTTGAGAGGGAGGCTGTTACTTTGCAGCAGGCAGGACTGCCATGGGAAATCTTGAGGCACATCATGAGATGGCAAAACTCTCTGGAGAAGATAATCATGCTGGGGAAGGTTGAAGAAAGAAGAAGAGGAAGGCCCAATAAGAGATGGCCTGACTCCATAAAGGAAGTCACAGTCTTCAATTTACAAGAATTGAGCAGACCTGTCATAGAGCATTCTGGAGAGTTTTCACTCATTTTTGTTTGTTTCATCGCAAAGTCATGCCTGAACCATCACGATCCCATGGACAACATTCCTCCAGGCTCTTCTGTCCTCTACCATCCCTCAGAGTCCACTCAAGTCCACACTCACTGCCCCAGTGAATCCATCCAGCCACCTCATCTTCTTATCCATTTCACTCATAAGTAGAAGACAGCAACAAATAAAAACAGCTTAAGGAATAATAGGAGAAGGGGAGAGCCCACCCGAGGAACACTAAGGGCTTCTACACTGAAGAGCTTCTGTCTGAAGACCCTAAGGATTCCCTGCAGTTTATGGAAAATGTTGCGGTTGTCTCTACTTTGGTTCCTAAGGCTTTGGAGTCTTTGGACCAAGAGAAAAGAGAAGGTAGGGAGCATAGTAGTGCAGATTATACTTGTTCTAGTTTTTAGTCTGAAAGAAAATGTTTCTTTAAAGCCTATTCTGTGCATATTTAGGGGTTTAACTCTTCCCATCCTCTCAGTGATCCCAAGAGAAATAGCCTCTCATCTCACCGGTACAGTAAACCCTTGGATCAAAGCTCCCACTGCAGTGTCCACTGCATTGGAAAAGCAATTCTGTTGTTGGAATCCCACCTTGAAAACCAGCGGAAGTTTCATTCTACCTGCAGAAGAGCCCCTTTTCAATGCAGTGTGGCACTTGCAAATGGTCTAGGGAAATTTGCCATGATTTTTTGTCTTCCACTATTCCACTACACTTTGGGAGTCTGAAGAGCAACTGGGCCCTCTGCTTTTGCCATGACGCATACCCTGGAATGCAGAGCAGAATCAACACATATAAATATCAAGGTGCCAAGTGACTAATGATTAGTTAAAATTAAAAATAAAACATGCGAAACTGGACCCTCTGTCTTGAAGGCAAGTTAGAAACATGATTTAAACAAAAACAAAAACAAAATGACAGGCTACATCATGTACCAGAGAGTGTTTGGGTGGGGAAAGAAGCAGGAAATTAACTAGGCAACATCATGTGAAAACCCTTGAAAAAGGAAATTTGAAGATTTGGATTCCAGGAAAAAGGCACCTAAAAATGATACCTGTGGTGACATGCATGAGAAATGACTACACATTTAATCATGCGGTTGGTAGAAGTATTATTATTTGAGTGATAACAGATATCATGAGGAAGATAACTTCTTGGAAACGCAAAACTGTTCCAAGAGTGAAAAGCAAATCAGCTGTCTTCAAAGACTTACAGGCATGCTATTTATTTGCCAGTAATAAAGCCAGTGCCCAAAGGATGTCCAACTTGGTCTGTACATCCAAGTGGAAAGTGGAACTTAGATTCCCAGAAGTACAGCCTGTGCTACGAAGAAATGTCTCCCTGGGCATCAGAAAAACAATGTGTGATACAACACAGGGGTCTTTTTACGTCTTGTTTTGTTTTGTTTTACAAGAATATGCTAAAGCAAATGTGTGGATCTGAATTAAACGTTTCAAGCCAAGAAAGAAATCTTACAGCTGAAATGATAAAACAAACTAAAAATGGCAGGAAGAGAAGGAGAAGATGGCAAAAATAATATTAGGGTTGGTTTAAAAAGGGATTGAAGATAAAGTAACCAAGGATACGAACTCCATGCTATGATTCTATACTGTTAGTTGTCATATGGAGCCATCTACTTTGCATTCATCTCTAGCTGAACTGGGAATTGTGTACATTGATGGACAACTGGGTATAATTGCATGAACCTTTGCAGAAGTTTAGGAAGGGACACAAAGGACTAGATTCAATTTCCCTGACTTGACTGATGGTTTATACATTTCCTTTTTGAAAGCAGAACTCCAGCCACTTTGAATGCTCTGCTTTTTAGCAGGTGTATATGTATTTCTATATCCACTTGGTTGTATACAGTTGTACATTTCTGTATACAGTTAAAAAGGCTGGCTAGAGATTCAACAGATAGGGATGGCTTAGGGCAAGGGGCTTAGAGCACCCTTCCCCAATGCGGTACCCTCCAGTTGTTTGTGAATTCAATTCCCACAGGCCCCAGCCATCCATGGAAAGTGGAAGTGGAAGACCAAATGTTGGGAGGACACTCGGAAGTGGGAGAGCCTTTCTGAGCATGACCAGACCAGGGATTCATCTAGTCCTGTGACCTGTTTCTCATCAAGAGTTTTGGAGAAGACCACAGGATAGCTGAGGTGATCTCCCTCTTGGGTTTCCCAGCAACGGGTGTTTGGTTGTCTCATCTTTGGCCTGAACTACATATTACATCACGGACAGTGCTAGCTAAAGAGCATCTATGGAGAAAGGGTGATAAGAAGCAAGACCAGACAAGCAGGGCAGAGTGTTCTCCCCTGCCTCCCGCTCCCTTGTCCTGACAGCGGGTCCTCTTGAGGCTGCTATTTGGCTGGAAGGAAATGGCTCTTGGAACTTGCCTTTTCTGGTAGTGGGTCAACATGTGTATTGTGCATAAGACACCAAAGACATTTTCTGTTTTGGCCTCAGATATGTTTCAGCCTTTCAGATTCATAAATTGGATCCATGCATGTCTTAGACCTTTGCATCAGTGCTGACTTTTATCCTGGCTGCTACTTCAGTTTTACTACTTTAAAGTTGGGTTGTTATATTTTACCAGTTTATTGTGAAGTATATGGTTTTCAGCTTGTCTTGTAAACCACCCAGATACCTTCAGCTAATGAGCAGAATAGAAAAGTAACAGATCCCTTATCTCTCTTCTCTCAGCCGCGTGCTCTCAGTAGGTGCAGTTAATTTGACTGTGGACTGCATGCTAGCTCTATGATTCTGAGGTTCTGACAACCTAGTCTTCTTCTCCTCCTTTTCTCATGCTCCTCCTCCTCCTCCTCATTGGAAGATGCTTTCATGATGAACTCTGAGGCTGGTTTTACATTTTCCCCTTATGCTTCGGCAACAAAGAATGTTTTCCCAGACAACATTCTGTAAGCGTCCTGGAAGTCCTTTGCTCTCAGGCTTCATTGTAGGCAGCTATAACCTCTGCCATGGGAAAGCTGCTACCCTTCCAGTTCTGTTACATGAGCACTCTGACGAAGGCCCTTCTGTGCTCTTGCCCCATTTTCCATGTCATGCTCCTCGGCTGTTCTGAATATCTAATCCTGTAATTTTCTCAAAGTTGCCAGGCGTGCATTTGCATAGCAATATTGAGCTTGCTACGGAACACAAGGCAAATTCAGGGAGGATGAAGTCACAAGGGCCATTGCTTCACGCCTGCTTATAAACCAGATATCTGACTTTCTCCTTTTGGAAACAGACTTCTGGGCTGTAGGACAGTGCAGATATCAGGATTACTATCATGGAGCATGTAAAACAGAAGGCGATCTAACAGAAGGATGATGATAGTACCATTTTGGTTCTTGCTGGGAACCATGAGTTGGATCCATTAGTCACACTTACACTATGCCTCTTGAAATCAATGGGATTCAGGTTAGTTCTTAATCATTTAAGTCCCACAGATTTCAGTGGGTTGATTCCAAGTATGGCTCATTCTATACCCAAGCCAATTTTCTTTAGGGATGAACTCATTTCTCATTTAATATCTTGAATATTTTTTTCCCAAACTGAATGGGATAGAACTATTTCCTACAAGCCCCAATGCCTTTGTGTATTTTCCCCTTCTTTCCATCTTCTCTGTTGCCATTGTTTCCAAATCTGCTTCCACTTTAGCATCCTCCCCTATCCTCCAGTTACTGCTCTGTCTTTTCCATGGGTTGGGATCCAGCCAGTCCCAGAATACTGGGGGTCATACAGTCAATGGGATCATATCACTCCTTGACAAAGCCAATTAGGTATAGCTAGCTGGCATCCGATGTGGGAAATGAAGCTACTTGAGCATAAAATAAGGGTGTTTTATGCTCAAGAGAAAACAGTTTTGTGGGTGTGCGCATTGCTGGACAGCCATCAAGGGTGCTCTGAATATAAAGAGGTAGTTCAGATTCAACCATCAACTCCTCCCATAGTCAACCAAAAGCCTGCTCATTTTTCTTCCTTTATATACATCATTTTATTATTAGGCTTATTACTGTGTCTCAAACAAAATTGTATGCATACTGCTCCCAAAGGGTGTCTATGCCAGATTTTATTTCGTAATAAAATATTAGAGCCAAAAAACATTGCTTTTAAGATTCTGTTACTACACATTCTTTTCTCCATTTCTTCCTTATCATTATAGGTAGGAGGCAGGGTTGTCTCTGAGATGGTGTTTTACATGATGTTTGCTATAGACTATTTTTTCCGAAGGGTTCATAATAGCATACAACGCCCTACAGCTTCCCTTGTTTTGCAATAGGGTGGGAGGGGGAAGTGCAATTAAGACACTTTGGAAATTAGAAAACATTATATGCTTGGTACCTTATAGATTTAAGGCTTTTGTTCATCCTACCCTTAGGTTAAAGCTCAGCTCAGTGGTTTCAGAACATCTCAGCAATTATCTTTTGTCCTGCACTTAGTTTTAGATCTCCTGCCATATGACTTTGAAGATTTATTATTTCTAGCAGGGTTACTGGGAACTTTTCTTCTGAAGTGACTAATAAACATTGTTTATATAGCCACAGGTAACCCAGAAAGCTGGATGATAGCAAAATAATGCACACCACATGAGAAGGTAAAATGTGAATGTTCTTAAAAGAAAGAAACAGTATCTATTGCGTGCTATAACAGTGACATCCATGCATGTCTGCAGGATAATTATAGTGAAATTTCTACAGCTTATATTTGCTTACATTCACCCTAAGATTTGGTATTAAAAGGAACAATTGGTAGGAATAAATAAGAAGTGATAAATGTGCCACAGGATTCAGAATTTAGTTTCCTTTATTTCTCAGCTATTGGGTTGTAAAAATAAGTTTCTCTCTGTCTCTGAAGGTGTGCTTACATTTGAAAGTAGCTGGCAAGGATCGCATGTGGCCGAATAAGATTTTCAGTAATGTGATGAATAGAATGACTCTCTCAGTCTTTGCCTGTTTGTTTCATTTTTATACTGCCCACATTCATCACCCTTCAGCTTCTATATGACCGAGTTCAATTTTCTTGGGGAAAGCATTTCACAGCTGGGTGACCCCCTGGGAAAGGACCTCTCTTTTGTAAATACACTGAGCAGGTATCCAGGTGGGCCTTTGTGCAAGGAAGGATCCCACTAATTCAGTTTTGGAAGTGGCACCCACAGCTTATGCACTGGGATTTAATGCATCCTTAGGGAACCAGAAATGAGAAAAAAGCACTTACGTACAATATGGCAGGTCAGCAGAACTCAAGGAGGCGGTGGCTGCCATTTGTTGAACAGAACTCCAGGTGACCCCCACTTGCAGAACAGAATCCATGGTGGACTCCACTTGCTCAGTGGCCAATTTGGACACTGCCCATGCACTTCTCCTAAGGCGGACACTCGGGGAATGATGTTGGTTTTCCCTGCATGTTATGACAAATAAGCATCTCAGAACTTATTTCTAGTTGTTTTAAAAGGACATATGAAAGTAGTCAAGGTTGGGCAGTAGAAACAGTAGCAATATCTCTGTAAAATAATATGAGTTGCATATTCAATAAACAAAAGAGCTAGTTCAGCCCCGAAAAAAGGAGAAGGAGAAGAGTCATATATTCTCAACCTAGCACAAGCTGAGAAAAGTGCTCGGATAACTTAATACCCCACCATAAACTCAAATCACAATTCTCATTTTCCCAAAGCAGATAAACCACATGCAGAGACCACTGGGAAATGACTGATGAGCAACTGAGGGCTACCTTCTTCTTCTCTTACCAGGAGCTGACTGCAACCTGGTACCCTCCAGATGTTCTGGGCTATGAGACATGGTATAATATGGCCACAATCATAGAGTGCCTCACCAGCAAATGTTCTTTTGATCACAGACTACACACTTCCATTCCTCATTCTTGTACCTTAAGAAACTGGCTCAGATTCATTCTTGCTTGATTCTGCCATTCTGAGATCAATCCATTAACGGATCATCAGCTTAATGATGACCAGTAATGATGAATCACTCCAGTGTCATTTGCTCTGTCACACAGGTGGCTTCTCTGATTAATTTCATCAAAGCAATGGCCTAAGGTGATAATGCATTACACAGAGGGAGGTGATTATTTTTAAAGAGAAGAATGAGCTTCAGTCAGGATTGTATAATCAGAGATTTAATTGGATATTCTGTAGCTTCATATAAGAATTGGGAATGGAGGGGGTCAAGGGTGCTTGAGTAAAGGTGAATTTCTGTAAAACCATGTTTGCAAACGTCTTACATTGCAGGACACATACGCCATAGAGATTACAAAGATGCTGCAGAATGCTAAGGGTACAATGGAAAGCATGGCGGAGAATCTGTCCTGCTGTGTTTTCAGTCATATACAGATGACGGGCTCAAGTGGTAGAAACCTAACCAAATTTGTCCAGTGTTTTCTGATACATGAATTTTTACAATGATAAGATTGCTTCCAATGTTGCTGCTATGGCTTCCTTTTGTATCTAGATTTAATGGCTATGGTTATGACACTTGTTGGCTGACACATGTTGCTAAAAGTTGAACTTTAGCAACTTTTAGCAAATGTTCTGATGGATTTTACCTCCGACCGTTCATTGGGAGGGAGGGCTGCAAAGAAATTGCACCCTACAATTGTGGGAAGGGGTGAGGATTTTGGGGAACTTTCTTACTGTGCAGAGCTTCAGGCTAATGAGTGTGCAAGTGCACTTTAACATGCTTTCCGACTTTGATTGGTTCTGCACTTCTTGCCTCCCTGGCTGCTTGGGCTTCTTGGAAACTACCTGAAGAACAAAATCTTAACTTTCTTTCTTGGGGCTTGCCAGGAGTGGCACCTTTTATGTGTCTGAATGATGAATGAGGACTTTCTTGTTTTTGTCATTTAGTGGTGGTGGTGGTGGTGGTGGTGGTGGTGGAGGAGGAGGAGGAGGAGGAGGAGGAGGAGGAGGAGGAGCAAGAGAAGAAGCCCTCGGCCACTTTTCAGGGATGAATAAGTGCACTGTTCTGCCTACTTCTTTTCTCCACATTCACCCTTGTGACCTTTTCGTAACTAAATAAAACTGATGAGCAAAAAGATCTTTGGAGTGTTGGGCATAAGGGATGCTTAAAAGAAATTAATAGAACAATCATTAAATGAAATGTTGATGACAGTGCAGGGGGTGGGGAACTAGGTCTCCTGCCTCTTGAGCTTAATCCAGAGAAGCATGCAATCTTACATTAATAATCAAAGAAGGACAATGAACAGGATTAGAAATGCTGTTTTATCATGGCCATTTGCATAACAATGGATGGGTTTTCCATATTTACTTAGCAGGAAAAAGACTTTCAAAATGGACCAAGGAAGACCTGATGACTTGCATTCCAGTAATGGTTGCTTGATCTATGGGGGTTTTAGTTCCTTTTTTCTTTTTTTTAATCAAATTTTATTATTTCCTCTATAAATCCAAAACTAAAACAATTATTCAGAACATTGGACATGCTGGGTCGACATCTCACTCTTTTTTACATTCAGCAACCATATTCGATTCTACGCATAGTCCCGTTTCTCTAACCAATGAAAGAAAACATTCCAGGTTTGATAGAAGTATATATCTTCTTTTTCTTTCAAAGTCAATCTGTCCATCACCATGTAATCCAAAATCTTTTTAAAAATCGACTCTTCAGTAGGTGGCTCTTCGCTTCTCCAGTGTTGGGCAAATGCAATCCTCAGCACGGTAGTTATATGTAAGTCAAATATATAGCTTGCCATTTCTTTGTTTCTTTTATTTATTATGGAAACATGCTGATAACAACTTATTCTGATCCACATCAGGCGAAGGACTCTTCTCTACCATCCATCTTGCCTAGAGACTTTCTAATAGCATAATAAAATAGCACACATGAAAATGCCAGTTGCAGGAGCTTCATGTGCAACCTCTATAAGTAGCTACTGGCTCTTACAAACTTATGTGCTGATGACCGGCTCCTGCATTTGTGAACCAGCACCACTTAAAGCTTTCGCATTTTTATTGACATTGAATCGTATGAAAGATACGTCTATGATTACAATCGGGGATTTGTTTCCACAATCTGGGGCTATCACTGAGAGGTTTCTTCCCCTTTGCCAACTACCATGCTTCTCTTGGAGGCTGCACTTGGCTAACGGCCTCAGATGTTGATGGTGCAGGAACTGTGTACATAAATATGTACCCAGGGAGAAAATAGCACACAAGAATATATATTTGTGGAAGTTCTTTGCAAAATGTAATATGAGCAGAAATGTGTACACATATGCATTGCTGTGAAAACACTCGTGTTTTTCGTACTGACTTTTCCTTAAATATCACAAACTGATCTAGATACTGGGCAAAATAAACTTTTTCTTGCAAAAAATGTAGTTGATAAGGAAAAGTGAAAGAGATTCATCTGTTTCTAGTCAGAATTAGCTCTTAGGCTTTGCACTTTTGTTTGATTCAATAAATAGGCTTTAAGTAGTGTCATGGAATATCAGTCTCTCTAATGTGGGATTTCCAAATATTTAAAAGGCAAAGTGGTATTACAGACTAAACTAAAGCAACTGCTGCAATGACTTGGAACAAATAATCTCTTTACACACAAATATTATACAATTAAAATAAGATTACTACTTCACAATAAACCAAGTATATGGTAAATTGTCAAGTCTATTTGCCTGGGCTTAGCTCTATAGTGCTAAAGGAATTGCTAACAGTGAAGACTTTGAAATGAAGCAGCATGATTAACAATGTCAACCTATATATGTCTAATCAAAAGTAAGTCCCATTGTGTTCAATAGGTCTTGTTCCCAGGTAAATGGGAATAGGATAATAGATCAAGAATGCAATCCTATGCAAGTGAGTATCAGCCACCAACCTTGGATGGCCCTGCTCAGCAGATGCAGATGCAGATGCAGAGCAGGCAGCGTGGTGGAGCTGATCTTCCCTTCTAAGTATCCTATGGTCTCTCAGATGGCTAGGGGGTAATAGGATCATTCCCTGCAGATGCAACACTATGCATATTTAGACTGGAAGGAAGACCTACAGCTCCTTACCTTCTCTACCCAGCATTCTGTTTCAACATGTGCAGGGTGGCAGACAAATGGTTAAAACAGTAGGCTTATTTACTCAGAAGTAAGTTCTACAGAGCACTTACTCCCAGGTAAGTATGTATAGGATTCTATCTTAAAGTTAGTGAAGTGAAAGGAAACAATAGGAAACTAGGTACTGGGATCCTCTTGGGAACTGTGCAATGCATTTTAGACAAACAGCATCCTGAACCTTCAACCAAGAGTCCTTGCCATTGGGACGAGGGACAGTATTTCTAGACATTTAACCTTCTGAATTAACCTATTTTTTTGTTTTGCCTTGGATATCTAAGGAGATGTGTTTTCCTTCCTCTAGATGCATATTAAATGAATCAATAGAAATTTTACACTGGGATCTCTCTCTCTCTCTCTCTCTCTCTCTATATATATATATATATATATATATATATTCACATTCACACACGCATGCACACACACAATATTCCTGTCTAATTATTTGTATTAATAGCAAAACGTTCTCCAGGAGCTGTGATTACACATATTACCCAAGCGATAACAGCCTTCATCTTTTGAGCTACCTGACACTTCGCTTTTGTAGCCGGAGTGACACCAACTCCACATTCACCAAGGAATAATTGTTAACTGTCAAGCGCACAGTGTATTTCTAATCATATTCCATCAATGACATTTGTTTTTGATTGTTAAATCATTTCGGCTAGGAGAAGGTATAGACAGGCTAGAACAGAATATAAAAAAGCACATTCTTTCAGCTCCTTTGCATTATTCATAAGTGCACTACCTTTTCAGCACTTAGAGCATAATCAAATTATAAATGATGTAAGAATATTTTGTGTTCAAACTGCATGTAAAATGTTTCGGGGCTACATAATACACTGTATTGTGTTGTTGTTTTAAAAATACAATCTCTTTCTCATTTCACAGGGAGAAGACATACTTTTCAAAGTCCTGCCTGTCACAGCTTCTACTGGGGTGAAACATTCAAAGATTTTTGTTTTCTTTTCTGATCAGAAGCAATCCATCAGCTATTTTTTTTGTCCATGTAAAGATAATGACTCCATTATTTACTGTCTGCCTAATTCTTTATGTTAAGTGCTGTTGCTCGGTACCATTTCCAAGCTCATGTTGTTACTTGGTAATGTGACAAAGTATTTCAAGACACTAAGAGATAAATAACATTCAGAATGAATACCCAACACCGTGACCAATCTTCTGCCTTTCTAGAAAGAACAGGAGGATTATAAAACATGACTTCTGGAATACAACAGCTCAGAATTTCTTCCTTTGAATTACATGCAACAATAAAACCAACAATAAATGCAGCAGAAACCAGATTAAGCAAGATTACAATTAGTGTGCATTTACTTTCCCTGCTCTCTCTACACACCAATGGAAAATAAACAAGTGAGAATTAGACAGAATGTGCAGTTGGGATCATTGTTTTACTCCATTGGAATTACAATATTCACACCAGAAACTAAACTTTCAGGACAACCGCAGCATCTCTAATTAAAACTCTTTGGCTTTCTTCATAATTTCTTCAGATAGCTTACTTGAGGGAGACACCCAAATTCTCTTCTTATTTGCTTCAGGTGCAATACAGTGACAACCAAGGAGATGCTGTCTTGTCTTCTCAGATAGCTCTGCAGAAAATATTTTGGCTTTCCTTGAAAACCCCTGGAGAAGCTTCAACATCAGCTTTGACATTTCTCTGATAACTTTATTGACAAGGAGCTACAATCAAAAGCCTGAGGAAAGCAAGCCAGATGAAAGTCAAAGGTATCCATGCTTTACCAATCTGAATAAAAAGTTTTGTATACATAGGAATGGCTGTTAAATTTGTTGGGTTTATATTTAAATGTGAGATTATCCAGTTTGCAGAAGCTGAAAATAAATGTTGACAAGTATGCAATTTGTAGTTGGATGTTCTTTCATTTCCAAGTGTGGAATGCATTTCTCATAAATGGCAAACAAACAAAAATACAATTGACAACCACAACACATTTTTAAAATGTAAAAGGTAAAACGTAGATTTTCCAAAATGAACAGAAATATGCTGTATTCAAGGGGTGCATATGTTAAAAAGAGAGCTTCAGCTGTTAGTTGATATTTAAATTTGATGATGATGATGATGATGATGATGATGATGAAAGTAAATAAAAATAACCATGCACAAAAAGATAGAAAAAGATTTCTGTGTGCTGGGAAAAAGGTTGCATAGAACTGGGACAGAACGAGCCCATTGCTAGGAAATGGAAAACAGATACAAGTTCAAATTTGAGTCTCATCCATCACAACGTGTATTTAGTAGTAACATAGAAACAGAGAAACAGAGCGAGTCAGAAGGGGCCTCCCGGGCCATCTAGTCTGACTCCCAGCTCCAGCGGGCTCCGCTCATGACATGCCCACCATGTGCATGTCCAGCCTGTCTTTGAACACCCTCACCGATGGGGCCTCAACGACCTCCTGTGGAAGCCCATTCCACGCCCTCGGGGTCCTGACTGTCAGGAAGTGCTTCCTGGCATCCAAATGGAAACTGGTTCCCTGAGCTTTGCTCCATTGGAGCGCCTCCTGCCTTCCTCTGCAGGGGAGAACAGGTGTCTACCCACCTTTGTGTGACACCCCCTCACATACCTGCATGTCGCCAACATATCAGTAGTACATGTGTACTAAAGAGGCATCAGGTTTGGAAATGCTGTTATCTGATCCATGACAGCAAGAGCAAGAACCACGTAGCAGTCATGCAGATGTCCAGTCAGAGCAGTTGCATATCTGACATGCAGACCTGATTCAGAACTTTCTGCCTCTATGAGTAAGATGAACGTGATGCATCAGGGGCCACAGGGATGTCCAGTGTGCATCAGGGACTCATTAGTTCATTCACACATCACAACAAACAACTCTGTGTGGTTCCCTGGTTTTCAGGGTTTGTAAGTGTGTGTTTTTTTACCATGATCTACTCAACAGACAAGTGGTTGCTATGTTATCATGACTTCCATCTCACCCACTCTCTCCAGGTATCCCATCAGACACTGTGCCTGAAATTCACTTCCAAGGCACATCACTTCCTTTATTACCTGTCTTCCTCATTGGTCCACACACAGAGCTGACTGGCTGGAGCAGCTCCTGCAGTTGTTGCTCTTTCCAAGAAACTCTGTGCTAGTCTATACTAGGACCATAGAAACCATGATCCTGGGTTCAGACAACAAGTCATGGTGGTATGGGGAAACCATTGAAAAAAACAATTTTTCCTTCTGTAGTTTCTAAAGACCTAATTTACTATGGTGAATTGCCATGACTGGGCTTGGATAACATGTGAAATTCACCATGGTAGTGCGTGCACACACACACACACACACATGCGCTATGGCTTATCAAGTTGCCTGTGATATGTCACACTAAATATTGCACATGATGCATGTGAATCAGATTCATGTTCTGAATGATGCATATTTATTTTGGGGGGCAGCCATCAAAATTTCAAAGTGCATGGAGCAATGCCTATATCTACAAAAATGAAAGTGGTACAATTTACATATGTTGGCCAGGAGCTCTCAAAATCCTAGGATTCTACCTGCTTTCTTTCTCACTAAATTCACCCTGTTTGAAGAGAATGTGGAAGTGCATTGTTCTTTTAGGTACTTCCCTTCCTCTGATATTTTCTGCCCTTCCTGGCTAAGTATCTATCAAAGTTTTGCATCCTCTTAAAAATCTGGAAAGGAATAAGTGTGGGAGTCAGTATTGCCCTTCAAATGACAATTAGATACAAATGTAATTTCTCTACAGGAAGCCAGAAAGTAAAATTTGGACAAATTGTGTGGCAAAGAAGATTATGGCTAATTACAGAATTAGAAGAATAAGAAGGCGGGGGTACAAAATCCATGTTACAGGCTAAGTACTGTTGAGGGGAAAAGTATTTAATTAGATACTATTGAAGTCCAGATATTTGTAGGTTACAGTTTTCAAGCAGATTGGAAGAAGGTTTAGTTGTGCTTAGAGTAGACCCAATGCAACAAATGTTACAAGCTGTAAATATGACAAAGTTGGGATAGGGATGTGCAAGGAATCTGTTTTGTGTGGATATCCATGAGATTCTGTGGTTTTGGCTTCCTGGACACCAGTGGTCCAGAGTCTGAGCATGACATTTCTCAGGGCACTCATCTGGACTTGAGCCACATATGCTGTCTCATTTTCGCCCATGTGCTTCCAAGGACCACCATTATTTATTTTATTTATTTATTTACATGTGTATATGCCGCCCCCTTGCCGACAAGCCTCAGGGCGGCTCACAACAAACAAATAAACAAATTAAACAATTTCAGTATCTAAAACTACTTAAAAACTGGCCCATCTCAGGATGAGAATTAAAAGTACAAAAAAGTGCAATAAATATAATAAATAAAAATTAGCAATTAAAACAACTTTTAAATAAAAAGGTCTTTGCCTGGTGCCGAAAAACAAATAATGATGGCGCCAGGCGAGCCTCTCTCATCTGCTCCTGCCACCACCAGCAATGTGTGGGGAACAAGTTTGGCGGCCTGCTCGCTGTGCCCATTTTCCATATACGTACCCACCACTGCTTGCAGCAGTGAATAGGGAAGAAGTCTGGTCACTGGGACAGGCAGCTAGTGCACCTTCTCACAGCCTCCCTGTTTTGCAACCTGAAGCAGCTCCTGATGGGAAAGCTTGCTGGTTGTGCATCTAGGAATCTGTGAGCACCCATGGACTTCCTCTTGGCTTGGTTCGTTTTTCAGGACTGTGCTGAGAATGAGAGGAAGTCCACAGATTTTGGACGAATAGATTCTGAAAGGGTCCACCTCAATCTTACTTGGTGTTGTGAGCTGAGTACCCCACTCCCCAGCAGCAACACAGTGTCCAGCACTGCCTGTTAAATGTCTTTATTCTACATAGAAATCTCTTGAGCACACAAAGCAACATGTTGAACCCTCTCTGCCCCTGTTCAACCAAAGCAATGTTTATGAAACCTTCTGCTCTGGTCCCAGGGAGGAGGGGAGCTGTGGAGCCAGGCTCACCTGCGTTCTTGTCCTTGAGATCCCAATTGGGCCACCCTGCAGCTCTGATGACAGACTTCCAGGCCCACCTCATCAAGAGGCTGCAGTCTCCCATCTGATAGACTCCCCATCTCTTACTCTCCCCCCTCAGGATGTTGATGCGCTTCTTCGTTCCCACAGCTGGGTTGACTGGGCACCTTGCCTACTCTTGAACTAATCTCTTCTCTAGCAGGCACAGGTGGGTTCCCAGGGCCTTGCACTGCAGCTGGGGCTGCATCTCTTTCAACAACCATCTCCTTATTAGAGTCCGAGCTGTCATTCCTGCTGGGGTTGGCCGACTCCCCTTCCTACAGCTCATGCTCAGAGTCTGAGCTGTTAGACACACCAAAACAGTCAGTTTCTCCTGCGTGCCTGGAAATCTTGTCAGAACACATGCACATGATACGTGGGATCTAACCATATATTTCCAGCTTTATTCCAATGGCCTAATTCTCACCACATGTCTCTGTTTTTGGACTGTATCACTTCACACTGGGAGGCAGGAAGGGACTGCTCATGGGAAAGAATACTCCTCTAAACAACAAAACATCTGACACCCCATGGAACACATTTCTAAACTAGTTTCCTTTCTGAAACTGGGGATGGGTTTTTTAATACTGAGGAATATCGAAACACAGAAACTGACCTCCTGCAGTCTGACTTTTCATCTGCTATGTGATATTTGTAAGGTCTTCACTACAATGATGCTGAAGAGTGTAGGGTGTGATGAAGTTTGAGGCACCGGGTGATCTCTCCAGCAACATCGAGAAAGAAAGAGGCACTGCGGAAAGGGAGAAGAGAGATTCCCTTTGTCTAAAAGAGAATGTGATCAAAGAATCCTATCTATTGAGTTGAAAGGGTGCTGATATGCCCACAATTGGGGCTTAATTAATAAAACTCACAGCATTGCAAAAATCTGTTCCTGCTGGCTCATTGAAATGAAGATGTATGCCAGTTCTGGGGTAAGGTGCCTATCTTCCCTTCCAGGAAGGTAAAACCCAACAGGATGCTGTGCTGATTTACCAGCTGGCATTTGTGGGATGGCATTTGGAATTTCAGAGTAAAACAAAAATGCAGAATTTGAAGGGATTCTTCAAGAAGGAGGAGAAGTCAAGGAATTAAATCTGAAAAGCCATGGTTGGTGGGATAATGGCTTTGTATCATGTACCATTTTAGGTTCTCTGTTCAGCCTGGCTTTTGGGATGGTAAAGTTCTCCTGTACTTTTCCCAAGCAGGAAGCAAACCTAATTTTCCATGCCAGAAGGACCAGTGGTGCCTGGCAACTTCCTTGTTCTTGTTTAAATGAATATATGTAAGAAGTGTTCTTAGTGAGCCATTATACATGTTTGATGGATTGAGTTCAGCTTGGCTGGCAAGCCTGGCTTAGGGATAGAGATGTTTCTCATGTATCTTTCCAGCACTTTGAGATCTAAAACTGGAAAATCAATAGTGCAATGTAAAAATTTTGCTTAAGGAAGATCCTCATATTGAATTTTCAAGTTGAACATTCTTTCAACCCTTTGGACTTTAAGTCCAAAAGTATGGGATAGCTACCCCCATACTATTTCATTCTTCTTTTAAAATTAAGAAATTAAATTCCATTTCTAATGCTTATAGTGTCTCACAATCCATGTCTTATAAGATATTTTGAAATGATCTGTCCATACTTCTACTCTGTTAGCTGCAAACAGTCATAATAAAGGTCTCATGAATGGCAGAATTATATGGCATGCCTTGTTGCTGACAGGTTATCTCTTTGCCGCATATCACCTATAACTTTCACAGCATGGAGTAACTAACTGGTTATCTTTCTTAGATAGCAATTTCTGAGACCACATCTGTACTGGATAGCATCAAACCAGATACCCCAGAAGGCAACATGCTTAGTGTGTTTTCCCAGTATACTTAAAGCAAAAAGTTATATACACTTCACTGAGGAGCATAAACATATGACTTAATGTATGTGCTATGTGTGAGTATACAGTTAGGTTTCCCTAGTTTTCCATGTTTATCTTATTTAAGTCGTAATGGCAACACAACGTCATAACTTTTAACAGTTGCTCGTGATGTTATTTCTTTTCCAGATGTAATAACCCGAAAAGAAGGAAATGCACATGGGGCAGATATTGCAGGAAGGAGAGTGGAGGGAGAGAAGAGGACCAGTTGTGATGACACATGTCCTGGGACTGGATGTCAGGTGGGGTTGTTAGGGAGGTATTAGCCCATGGGGTCTCACTTTCACTGTCTTTGAGCTTCTGTCTCTGAATGTATGTATGTATGTATGCATATTTAAAACTTTTGTACCCTATCCTATACATAAAAGTATCAGGAAAGTCCAACAACAAAGGCACAACATAACATCTATGATAAAAACCCAACTAAAATAAAAATCAAGTCTTAAAATACTGGGAAAATAAAAAGGGGTTGGACGGCGCTGAAAAGAATAGTGTCAGTGCCAGGTGAACCTCTCTGGGGAGCCCATTCCATAGCTGGTGTGCCACCACAGAGAAGGCCCTTCTCCAGGGAACCTAATCCTAATCTTTTTCAAAGAGGGCTCCCGAAGAAGGACCTCTGACCCAGATCTTAAGGGATGGGCAGGCACGTAGGGAAGAAGATGCTCCTTCAGATGCTCCTTTATATACTATTACCAACACCTTAACTTGGAGGCAGACTTCAATTGGTAGCCAGTGTAGATGGTAAAGGACCAGCGTTATGTGTGCATATCTGCCAGTCCCTTTTAACATCCTAACTGCTCTGTTTCGGACCAACTGAAATATCCAGGCCATCTTCAAGGGCAGCCCCCACATAAAGTGTGTTCCAATAGCCCAGCCAGGAGGTTACCAGGACATGGGTCACTCTTGCTAGACTCTGCTCATCCAGGTAAGGGTACAGGTCATGAACCAGCCAAAGCTGAAGGAAAGCACTCTTTGCCACCACAGCCAGCTGGAATTCCAGGTCAAGGATCACTCGCAAACTGCACACCCTGTCCTTTGAGTTGTGAGAACTCTGGGAAGAATTTTGCTTAAGGAAGAACCTCACATTGCTTTGGTTTACCTTGAAGTCAATATTTTCGGACTGTACAAGGAAGGACACCTGGAAGAGGACAATGGATTTCCAGGTTCTGGTAATACCTGTTCTGGAGGACCTCTAAAGGAAACCTCACCTGCTTTGGCCCAGATGCAGAAGGTAGTCTTGCAGCTACTTGCTGGGCATCCCTGCAGGTCCTGCTGTGGATCATTCTGAAGTAACTCTCTTCCAAGCAGCAGGAAAACACAGCCAAAGAGGGGAAGGGAGGTCTTTCCTATGCTCTGGTCTCCACACTGGCAGCTTTGGGTACTCTGTGGAACACGACCCCTGACTGATCCTTTGCTCAACCCATTTGATGACTCTGCTGAGTCACAGCCTTTCTTGATGGGTGGTTGACACCTTGGACTAATCAAACCTTCAGCACTTCCAGAAATGCTGGCATCCAGAAGTCTCTATCCTGCATTTTCCCCTCCATACTTCAATTTATGTCATTTACCTGCAGGGTATCAACTTCTGCAATATTAGCTTCCTTTCACAGCATCACCTTGGGCCCATTCCTTACCTGCAGTTGAACACTTTCTATTTCTGTTTCTTTTTTCCTTTTTCCAGTGTCACTTTCTCTCCTTACCTTCCTTCAGAAGAATGCTGGAAACATCACTTTACAAAACACTTTATTCTCTAATGAAAAAGACCTTTGTGGTTACTCAGTGTGGAAAAAATAGAGTGCGGGGAGGTGCCTATTGAAGATACAAATCTGTCACAGCTTGGATTTTGGTGCCACCAATTTAACAATCTTCTAGTTAACAATGTTTGTATTGAGTGAAAAATAAATCTGTGTCATTTTAATTGGATGTTATGAAAAGGATATCTAAATTACTTTATGAGACAAAGGGGATTATTTGTAGCCTTCTACAGAAATCCATTTATGCTTTTACATTACATTTCCCCCCTGAAATATCTTTTGCAGCACTACTTCCATTTTGGGTCCTCTGCATTTCTCTGCCTGGCTTGCTTTGGCGACTGGGAGCATGGGGTCTAATTCCAATGAAGAGACGGTTACTAATGGCAACTCATCCCACATGCTGTTCCTCCTGCCAAGCTTAGTGGTGCAAGGTTCAGGAGACTCATGATGCTCACCTCAATGATGAGATGAGCATTATTATTTTTTGGTTATATTTATCCTTATCCTTTTTTTTTCTTCACAAGGATCCAAGGAGGCTTACATAAACCTGCTCTTCTCATTCATTTTCTCCTCATAACACCCCTGTGAGGCAATGTAGGCTAGACTGGACCAGAGTCCTCTAGTGAACTTCGTGGCTGAGCTCACCTGAGTTGCAGTCCAATAGGCTAACGATGATGCAGCTGTGGTTTGGCACACAGGTGAGTCCCTCTCTGAGCAAGTGAAGAATTACCTCTTCCTCTCCCAAATTATTTGCCTTCTACCTGGTGAAGCCATTAGTGGAGCTCTGGTGCTAATGGTTCAGTGTGGGGCAAAGGAAGGGAGGTATCTTTTCCCACTGGCACTCATGGGCATTGCCACAAATGCAAACCAAACCCCAAGTAGAACAACATTCTTATACTTGGCCACATTTAAAAAAAAACCCATCCAATTCTGGCAATGGATGAACCATGGCATGGAAGACACCAAGCAGACTGGAAATCGCAAAAGAAATTGATTTTTTAAATTCTGTGTGACCTTAGATGGAGAGAAAGTAAATTGAATCTGGAAGGACGGGGTGAGGGCATGTGGGGGCAAAGGGGATGGAGTCCATGAAAGCTGAATCACCTCTGGAAGAAGCGGATCTATGTCCCAACGATCTGTGAAGTTGGTTGGCATTTCCAGCACACACCTGGGCATTGGTCTTGCTCATTCCCTTTTCTAACACATCTTTAAAGGGACTAATCATTTTGCCACTTTTCTCTTGAGTCCCACAACTTGGTAATAAGAGAGCAGATATTTTTATCTCTTGCTCCAACAGGAGGCCAATGGGGTGGGAGGGGAGCTTTCAATATTTGGGATGCTGCAGGAAATCAAGGAAATCAGATTCACTTGGTCCCAAAAATCAGGTGATCACATGAGATGAGGCTAGAATGGAAACAAAAAGCTCATGCTGTCTGAGGAGGTGGAATATTTCCAGTGAAGCATTTTGAAGAAATGCTAAGTACTGTTATATAACTGTGCAGTCTCTTTCTCATCCAATATAATGTGGAAAAGTGTTATTACATGAAATGTTAAAAGAATAGGGGGAGTCACTCTTAAATATTTGACAGAAGAAAGTAGTTAGGTCTGCCCGTCTGCTTGTCTGTCATCCATCCATCCATTCCAAATTTTATTTTAACTTCTAAAGTCAGTTGACTTTGACTCCTCTATCTTTAAATAAATGAAAGGATTCTGGGCTGTGTTTTTGACCTTGGTTTCACCCTGGAATTAAATTTTCTCCTCACCTTGTGGTACATTAGTGTACTCACTGTGGGCTGCATTTATTTATGGCCAATATGCAGGGAAGGGAAATGAATTTATTTCACTCAAGACCATGTCATCAGGTTGCTTTTGGCATTACCACTGGATTTCTAAGGCTTTCATGAGAATGGCAAGAAAGCAGTTTACTATTTGGACTCTTTCCCAATTACATTTATTTGGGGTTCACTCAATGAAATTAACTGGTAGCAGAAGCAGAGGAAACACAACAAAAACCTTCACACAGAACTCAGTTAAATGTTTAGATGGACACTGTCTTGGATAGATTTAAGATTATTTAAGATTACTGATGCTAATGGTGTCATAATATGCCAACAACTGGCATGGATACCAGTTGTTGAAAGACACTGGGTTCAAAAGCCAATGGGATACGTGTCATGGGATCCAAAATTTGCAACAAATGCATCAAATCAGTCTTCCATTTTGCACCTTCAAGTCCATTCTGTGCCACTTCAATCCCTTGTTTCGTAAAGATGATTTTTTTCTATAGATTTATATTTGCATTAAAAAGTGCACATTTTGTGCACATTTTTAAATTATCTGCTAGTTTTTATGCATGCAGCCCTTGACTAAAATGTGTGATCCAGTCTTTTTCATGCTTAGACAACTTCATTTTGAAGACCCATAACATTTTATAACACAAGCATCCCCAACTCCTGGTGGGCACTTTCTGTCCCTCCAGAACTTTTGGACTACAGCTACCATTAGGCCAGGCTAGCATAGCCAATGATGAGGGGATTGTGCTAGTTGTAGGCCAAAACATCTGGAGAAAACTGGACTTTTCAAGCCTTTGTTACATAGGGACCTATGAAAAATCCAGTTCAGCTCAATTTTGACCAGATTTTACCTAGTTAGCACATTCCAGACCAAATACAGACTCTGATACAAACTGGAGTTGAAGTCCAGATATTTCTAGCCTAGCATAATCATTTACACTCCCCTTCCCACACATACATACATGTTCAACAGTATGTGTAAATTTAAAAATGCATATGATTTGAAATAAGTACATCTCAATCATATATAAAATGATGGAAGAAGAATGTCCAGATTCCAAAATGAGTATTTTTGTAAATCACCCAGAAAGCTTTAGCTATGGGGCAGTATAGAAACAAAAAGAAAAACAACAACATTTTTTAAAATATGAACAACTGATGTGTACACTGGGGAAAATATTCCCAAATGCATGGATTTTCATCGCACTAAATACTGCACAGTATTATATTTTATGTAATACACTCTAGGCACACTGATCTCTCTCCTGTCAGAAGAATTAAAATGCTGCTTAGAAGAAAAAAAAAGGAGGGGAGGTCCTGTTTTTCCTGTCACTTACAACTCGATAAGTGCTGTTAATTATTCAATGTGGTGTTAAATAGCATCAAAAATCACCTCTCTTCCTCCTTCTGCTAATATTCCTTTATCACAGAACAGGCAATCTGTTAAAATATTGTAATTTCACTCCTCTACTTTTCTATATTAGGGAAATTATCTGTAAGCTTCTTCCTCAAAATTATATTAGGATAGACAAAATGAATTTTACAGCTACAAATAAATAAATGAATGAACGAAACCAGCTACAAACGAATTGGTGCAGAGACGGCATTTCTCTTCAAAGTTCCTGCCGGCTGTGTCCTTTCAGTCCATTTCTCTTCCCTATCTATGCAATTACTGGAATTGTCCTATGTTGATGCTCCTGTTGATGCCCTGGTTGATATCTGGAACGGGGAGATGACCAGGGCTATCGACATGATCGCTCCTAAGCGCCCTCTCCAACCGGGCAGAGCCCATGCATCCCCCTGGTATACACCTGAATTACGGGTGATGAAGTGGGCTGGTAGACAGCTAGAGTGTAGGTGGAGGAAATCATGGGACGAATGCGACCAAGCACATCTTGGAGCCCAGGATCGGGCCTATGCTGTGGCGGTGAGGGCGGCAAAGAAGAGATTCTTCTCCGTGTCCATTGCCTCCTCACAATGCCATCTGGCGGAGATTTTTCGGGTGGTTTATTGATTAAACTTGGCCCCAATAAAGATCTGGTGCCACCCTCGAAAGCCCGCTGTGACGACTTTGCTACGCATTTCAGGGAGAAAGTTGCTCAGATTCGTCACGAGCTGGACTCCACTCTTGATACAGATTCTCTTGGGGAGGGGCCAACCATGCTGACTTGTCCCCCATTGATGGATGAATTTCAGTTTTTGCGGCCTGATGATGTGGACAAGGTGCTTGGATCGGTACTCTCAACCACCTGTTTACTGGACCCTTGCCCATCTTGGCTATTAAAGAGCACCAAGGACGGGATTGTGCCCTGGATCTTGGAGGTGGTCAACGCCTCTTTAAGAGACGGCCGGGTACCTGCCCCTTTAAAGGAGGCGGTAGTCCGACCGGTCCTAAAGGAGGCTTCCCTGGATCCAGAGGTGGTCGCCAATTATAGACCGGTGGCCAACATCCCGTTCCTGGGCAAGGTGCTGGAGCGGGTGGTGGCGGGACAACTCCAAGCACTCTTTGATGAAACTGTTTATCTAGACCCATTTCAGTCCAGCTTCAGACCCGGGTACAGCACTGAATCTTCCTTGGTCGCCCTGTATGATGACTTGTGCAGGGAGAGAGACAGGGGGAGTGCATCTCTGTTGGTTCTCCTGGACCTCTCAGCAGCTTTCAATACCATCGACCATGGTATCCTTCTGGATAGGCTGGCGGGATTGGGAGTTGGAGGCACTGCTCTGCAGTGGTTCCACTCCTACCTCAATGGTCAATTCCAGAAGGTGGTGCTGGGGGACTATGGCTCTGTGCCATGGCAGCTATGCCATGGAGTTCCACAGGGTTCCATTTTGTCCCCTTTGCTCTTTAACATCTACATGAAACCACTGGGAGAGGTCATCAGGAGGTGTGGGCTGCAGAATCATCAGTATGCTGATGATACCCAGCTCTACCTCTCATTCTCCACCGATCCATGTGAGGCAGTGGCTGTGCTGAACCAGTGCCTGGCCGAGGTAATGGGCTGGATGAGGGCCAATAAACTGAGGCTCAATCCTGACAAGACGGAGGTCCTGTTGGTGGGTGGGTCAGGCTTTGGAGTGGGGGACCTGACCCTAGTCTTAAATGGGGTTGCACTCCCTCCAAAGGACAGGGTCCACAGCCTGGGAGTGCTCCTCAACCCGGAGCTGACCTTGGTAGCCCAAGTGTCAGCAGTGGCGAGGAGCGCTTTCCATCAGCTTCGGCTGATCCATCAGCTGCATCCCTTCCTGGAGTTCGACTGCCTGGCGACAGTGACACATGCGTTGTGACTTCCTGGTTAGACTTCTGTAACGTGCTCTATGTGGGGCTACCCTTGAAGACGGTCCGGATACTTCAATTGGTGCAAAATAGAGCTGCCAGGGTGCTGACGGGGACTGGGCGTGGTTCTCATATCACCCGAGTTCTCTGTCAGCTACACTGGCTTCCCATTGAAGTCTGGGCCCAATTCAAGGTGTTGGTTCTTACCTATAAAGCCCTTAATGGCTTGAGTCCTGGCTACCTAAAGGAGCGCCTGCGACCATATATGCCCTCCCGCCCCCTATGATTGGCAGCTGATGCTCTCCTCCGGGAACCCTCTATGAGAGAAGTAAGGAGGGTGAGTACCCGGAGGAGGGCTTTCTCTGCGGTGGCGCCCCATCTATGGAATGCGCTCCCCAGAGAGGCTCGCCTGGTGCCATCATTATTTGTTTTTTGGTGCCAGGTGAAGGCCTTTTTATTTAAGAAATATTTTAATTGTTAAATTATTAATCTTATATTGTCAATTATTGTTATTTATTGTTTATATTTATATATTTTTATTTTTTAGACTTTGAAATGGCCAGTTTTAAATTGTGTATTGTTTTTAATTGTATTTTCATATATCGTTAGCCGCCCCGAGGCTTGTTTGCAAGGGGGCGGCATACAAATTTGATAAATAAATAAACAAACAGACAAACAAACAAATAAATAAATGTTGGACAAACCATTTTATATGAATTAGCAAAGACATCATAGTGAAGATGTAACAACTATTAGATTACCATTATTTGTGCTTTTCTCCCTACACAAAGGGAGATTCTTTGTAAGCAAACCCTACAGTATTGCATCATTCTGATTGTAGAGCAAACATTTGTCTAGATATGACTAGGTGGTTTGGGAAAATGCTGTGTTCATTTGTTTCTCAACACATGTAGCTCTCCTTCATTTTGAGTGGCAGTATCTATAAGTTACTCTGTTCCCACCAAGAGCCTCTTCTCCCTCCCTCTCTCTTTGTGTATGTGTAGCTATATCTCATCTTTGGTTAAAAGAACCTCTGGAATAGCTTTGGGGAGCCCCCTGGGGCCTGCGTGGAAAGGAAGAACATCTGGGCAAAGGGTTCTGCTTCCCCTAAAGCAAAACTTAACACCGGGGAGATTTTTCAGTCTTGAGATGAACCCAACATAAATCTGGGAAAGGGAGAAACTAAGAGAAATGGAAGATGACAGACCAATCCCTCCATAAGACCCCTTTCCTTCCTTTGGCTCACTCTACTGCAGTTCCTGTATTCTAGATTTGGTGTGTGCTCAAGGAGGAGAACTGCAGGGACTGCAGGTGGTGCAGTGGTTTAAACTGCTGTGCTGCTGGGCTGGTTGATCGAAAGGTCACCGGTTCGAATCTGCACAACGGAGTGAGTGCCCGCCGTTGCTCTGTCCCAGCTCCTGCCAACCTTGCAGTTCGAAAGCATCCAAATGCAAGTGTATAAAAAGGTACCACTTTGTGGGCAGATAACAGCATTCCGTGCACTTGGTGTCTAGTCATGCCAGCCACATGACCAGGGAGACTGTCTGCAGACAAATGCCAGCTCCCTTGGCTAGGAAATGGAGATGAGCACCGCCCCCTAGAGTCAGGCATGGCTGGATGTAACGTCAAGAGGAAACCTTTACCTTTTACCTTTTACAAGGAGGAGGAAGATGATGACTAGTATAACAGGCAGGTGTGTGATTGGCTGACTGACAAATCTGCTGTGCCCACTGCAGTAAGCTCACCTCATACCAGAGCTTCCACAGCAGCTTACTTTTTACAGAGAAGAAAACATCGTGAATGTAATTAGATTTTTAAGACTTGGAGAAAGAAGAGAAGGGGATGGATGTGGTATGTGCTATGACAACTATAATGGGTTGGAATCAAATCTGGACAAACAAAGTTGAGCAGGTTGGAATCAAACTTCTCTACTTTCTTTATTATTTATTTAGTAAAAGATTTTCTATCCCATTCCCTACAAATGTCTCAGGATGGCTTACAATAAATAAGTAGAATAAAACAAACTCCACAGCATCTGACCATTAATACACTAAAACCCCAGTTAAAAATCAATTCAACATTAAAATAATGGGAAAATAGAAGGGGTTTTGCCTGACGCGAAAAAGAATATAATGCTGGCGCCAGGTGAACCTCTCTGGGGAGCATATTCCATAGCTGGGGTGCCACTGCAGACAAGGCCCTCCTCTGGTTACTCTCGCTCCAGATCTTCTTCAAGGAGGACTCCCAGCATGGAGCACCACCTCTGATTTCAAGGGGCTGGAGAGCACAATGGTGAACTCTCTAGCCTCCTGGAGGTACTACAAAGAGGGCAGTCCAGCTGAAAAGTCCAAGCTGTGGATCAGGGCAGAAGAGCAAAGATACCTTCCAAGGCTGGAACTTTTGTACCAGTGGAAGCCAAATCCCAGCTCTAACACCACATCCTTAACTCTGGATTGTTTTTTCCCAGACTTGGGTGAAAGTCCTTAGCTTGATTCCAGAATTTAGGTGAAACTACATGTGATTGTAATGGCAAGGCATGCAGTTTCCTTCCCTCTTTTTCTTTTCTGTAAAGGAAGCATGTGGAGCACAGAACCAGATCAAGGAAATCATTCATGGCCCAGTGGGATTTAATTCATCCCTACCCAGCAAATTCTGACCCAGTGAGTCTGCTGGCAGACACCTACCTGCCTTTCTATTGCTGCAGAAAAGGAAGGGCGCATTTTGGACTGGAGGCAGCAGGGAGAGGAGAAATCTGGAGTGACGCTCTGCATGCTTGCCTTGGAGTACAGGAACAGAGCAAAGCCACCTGGTCAAAATCACAGGCAGCTTTGCCTCCAAGCTGCAAGTGGGCAGAAAGCATTCAATTAAAACAGTTCATTATAAATAAGGTTGCTTCTGATAGTTCCTACTCCTGTGTTTTTCTTTTCCTTCTAAAACCAGATGTCTTTCCTTCTGGATATAACAGAAGAGTACAATACAGTCAGTCCGAGGTGGTATTTATCTTCTAGTTTGAATAATTTCATTAAGGAAAGCTTCTGTTGGCAGTTGGGAGATTTAGTGCTCAATCCTACACATGTTTTGATATGTTGGCCTGGGAATCCTGGAGCTTTAGGATTTCTCTGGCTAGATATGCGTAAGTTGCAGCCTTTGAAACAAACAGCCCTTTGGGCACGGAACAATCAGCCAGCTGCCCCAGTTCGGAATACTAAACCTCTGTAAGATTTTTTTTTTGGCAGAGTTTGGCATGTTTCTAGGTCAAAGGGACAGTTTACATGTGCCCCTAGCAGTTTCATCCCTTCCCATGTTTACTTTAGAGTAGGTATACGGATGGTCATAGTGTGAAGGATACTAACTGGATCAGATCCTGTAGACATGTGTAAAAAGGAAAAGAAAACACAGCTGCTAGAAAAAGCATTTGGAGTAATATCTGTCAGAACTCTTACGTTTTTCAAGCATAAACCTTTATAATAAGATAACCAAGCAGAATTGTCTTGATTTCCTTGAAAGAGAAAAGAAAGAAAGAAAGAAAGAAAGAAAGAAAGAAAGAAAGAAAGAAAGAAAGAAAGAAAGATTTTGGAAGACACTGCAACATCAAGTGATCTTGTACTGTTTCCAAACTATAAGCAGCTTTGAGTATAGTTTCTACAGTAAGGTGGGGATCAGAATTATTGTAATCAATAAATCACATGCACAAGACCTGTTCTGTGTATGTGGTGTGCTTTAGGTTGTAAATCTCCAGGCAAAGCTTGTCTTGTTTTACTCATCACTTGTAAACTATTTCAGCAACCTTTTAAACTGAGCAGTGGGTGGGGGATAAAAATGGTTATACTATATTCAAAGGGAGAGAAAGCGTGTGTATAAGGAAGACAGTATTGATTAGCAAACAAACAACACATGACAGACACACGTGGCTAGGTAGATGGCTAAACATGGTGTTTCTTTTAAGTAAAGCAAAACAAAATATGGAAAACGGTTAGGTACAATGACAAAACTCAGCACAAGTTATTATGAAAGGTAAATCGGGATTCCTTTGACTCATCCACACATTGGGAAATGAGCTTTTGGAGAAAGTTTTAAACCCATCATTCTGGGCCATAAATATCATATGCTTGTTCAGGGCCATTATGTGTGCAATGGTCACATGGGAAAAACAACACAGAGAATCCTAGAACAATTAGAAACATAGAAACAGAGCAAGTCAGAAGGGGCTTCCTGGGCCATGTAGTCTGACCCCAGGCTCCAGCCGGCTCCGCCCACACCATGAAGGGCATCAGGTCCAACCCACTGCTGTGGCAGGACTCCACGTTACCCCATCCCACTCAGAGGGCTGCCCAGTTTCACTTTGAATGTCCCCAGTGTGGGAGAGCCCACCACCTCTCTGGGCAGCTGGTTCCCCCGTCATCTTGCTCTGGCAGTAAGGAAGCGCCTCCTGGTGGCTAGCCTTAATCTGGTGTGCTGCAGTTTAAGTTCATTGTTCCGTGTCTTACACCAATGCTTTGTACCAATGATGTTCAGCTAATCTGCTGTGCTATAGCAAGGAATTAGTGAGTTCCCCCATCCAACAGATATGAATAATTTTCTGTTATGAGAAATGTAGCAAATTGCCAGCAATTAACACTGATTCCCCATGTTATCCATGGACTTACTTAGCAAAGCCCTTTCCTGCTTCTGTTTGACTTTGGGTGGAATCCATTCAAAGCCATCTGCATTCAAAGGAAAATATAAAATATGTGATTATAATGTATTTCTGTCATGTGAAAAGTGTAATGTAGTATATTTGCCATCTGTTTTGTGCTGACTGCAGAACAGGGACAGGGAAATAAACCGGATTGAATCTTTCTGACTGGGACTCGTCTTGGAGAGGGCTATGTCACTGGATACAGGCTCAAATCCATCACTCCCAGTAGAGAATGCAATACTGACAGTTGGACTCTGGACTTTTCTGCTCCTCCTCCTTTTTCTTGCTGCTGGTCGATGTGGTTTCTTCAGGAATACAAGCATGTAGGAAGAGTAGGAAAAGAGTTTGCATCCCCCAATTGTCTTGTGTTCTTCTTTTGAGCACTTGCATGGATTGGGACCAGAGGGAGGAAGTAAATAAATGGGGAGCACTAACAGTGACCAGAATGAGGTGGGTCCAGAATGTCCACAGATGACATATTGATTTATTTGCGCATACGTATTAATGTATGTGTGTGTGTGTGTAGATATTTACCCATCAGCCAAGATAGGAAATAGATTAATTTAACTAGAAATGGTCATTCAACATCATCTTGCCCCAGGGTTCCTTTAAAACATGATTAGGGCAGCACAAATACTTAGGAAAGGAAGCACTTTTCCTTAGACTTCTGAGGGCTGAACTGACACTTTTGCCGCAGAATTAAAATTGGAGGCATAATTCCACTGGACAAGTTGCAAAATTAAGCAAGCATTCCTATGTTCAGCTTTCTATTCCCACGGTGGCCAATGAGATGCTCACATAATGCCACCAGAGAGTCATGAATGCTATGGTAACCTCCCATCCATGTTCCACAGCGATTGGTGTGCATATCTGAAAGACTATATTATCCCTTATGGGTCTGCCCAGGCTCTAAAATCTTCTGAGGAGGTCCTTCTGTTGGTCCCCCCACCCTCATTGGCACACTTGGCAGAAACACTGGAGAGGCCCCTCTCCATGGCTGACCCAAGGCTCTGGAATTCCCTTCCTAGGGGACTCAGTTGACACCCTCCCTGTTAGGTTTCTGAAGGCTGGCAAAGACCCTTTTCTTCCAAGAGGCATTTGAGAATGATCTGGGCCAGTGAGTTGGACTAGGTTTACTCCTTTACATTGCTTTTAGGGTTTTAATTAGGGTATTTTGCATAAGCTTAACTGATTCATTTACATTTTTAACTTTTGTATATTTCTATGAATGATTTAATTGTATAACTTTTAATATTTTCAGCTGCACTGAGTCCAAGTTACTGAGAATAGGTGATATATAAACAACAGCAGCAGCAGCAGCAACAAGGACAGGCATACTGTCTCTGATATGTGGGTAGCATGGATGTCACCAGGAAGCATCAGGAGACATTAAAGACATGCTATCTTCAAAAATCCTCATCTAATATTCCAGTTTCTACACTACATTGATCCTACCAAATAAACAGAAGACATGCTAGAATTCTTTTTCCTTCCCCCACCCAAGCTAATCCTTAGTTGTTCCACAGGAGCAACAACGGTGTCATTTTTATGAGTAAAAGGAACAGAATTAGCACTTCATTATACTTTACAATGCAGTACGCATAACACCTTGGTTTTACACATATACATAGCGTCTAAAATTATACATAAAGAGATAATGTTTGCTGAAAGGTTAATGATGATAATTATAGAAATAAAGTGAATTGAGGCAGAACAGTTCCAGGAAACTCTGAACAGAAATTCAATTAAGTGCCCCATTGCAGTTGGGGGAACAAACCTCTCCAAGCAATATGTTACCTATATTGAAAGTTAATAAGTTCATAGTTCAGAAAAGGAAGGACAAACAGGAAATGTTGGTGTTTGACAAATATTGGGGGTGTCACAGGCAAGTGGCCCATATCAAAGCACAAGATCTTCTGAATTAGCAGCATTACTCAAAGACAGTATTCTTTGAATAATACAATTTTTGCTTTAATGTTGTGTGAAGGCTCCAACAGATAGAGGGTGAAGAGTGACTGTAACTGGATTTTTTAAAACAAAGGGATATAGATTTCTTTTTAAATATCCCATTAGCCACATACTTGCATTGGCTCAGGATCAAACTGTGTATTAAATGCAACCCCAGTGTTGATTGGTCATTTTTCTGTTTAACAAACAAACAAGATGGACTCGAGAAACTTCAACTTTAGCAGGCATGGGCAAATACATGTTGGCTGCTGGCTACTGAAATGCACCAAAGAACTTCAGAAAAAGATCTGAAAGAATATAAAGTCTTCAGACTACAATGTCCAAAGTCTATGCTGTGGAGACAACTGCAAATTATTTGACTGTGTGGATCACATTTTTCAGGAATGTCCTGAAAAAAAGGGTTGTCTCAGCACTTGATTGTCCTGAGACACAAACGGATTCACAGACAAGAAGCTAGAATTAGGACAGAATATGGAGAAACAGAATGGCTTCGCAGAGGCAAAGGTGTCAGACAAGGATGTATTTTATTTCCCTATCTGTTCAATCTGTACTCAGAATTTATCGCAAGGACAGCTGAGTTCGAATTAGAGGAAGGAGTGAAAAATGTTTTAATAAATAAATAAATAAATAAAATAATACAAATGGCGGAAGAAACACATCACTATTTTAAGATATGCAGATGATGCCATGTTATTGGCAGAAAGCAGCAATGATATGAAACAAACCCTGATAAAAGTGGGAAAGAATGGACAAAAGCAGGGCTTCAACTGGCTATGAATAAAATAAAAATCAAGTCGACAAGGAATTACAGAACTTTACTAGCAATTATGAAGAAATCAAAATTGTGAAAGATCCACATGTCTTTGCTCAGTCATCAATTCAAGGGGAGACTGTAGTTCTGAGATTTGAAGAAGACTAAGACTTGGAAGAACAGCAGTGAAGGAATTAGCAAAGGTAATCAAGTGTTAAGTTGTTTTACTGGAAACTAAGATCGTGGTCCTCCAAGGTGTTGTATTCCCAATCGCAGACTATGGTTGTAAAATCTGGGCAGTGAAGAAAGCTGACAAGAAGGGAATTGATGTGTTTGAGCATGGTGCTGGAGGAGAGTTTTGCTAAATACATGCATACCTACATACATACATACATACGTACTTACGTACGTACGAACATACATGAATTGGCAGAAAGAAAAGCAAGTGGGTTCAAGGTCAAATTAAGCCAGAGCTTTCCCTAGAAGCAAAAATGACAAAACTGAGGCTGTCATACTTGGGACATACCATGAGAAGGTAGGCCTTCTGGATTACAATGTTAGGGAAAATCAAAGGTAGAAGACTAGGAAGATCAAATATGAGATGGATTCAATTCATAAAGGAAGCCACGGTCTTGAACTTGGAAAAGCTGGATGGGGCTGCCATGGACAGGGCATCTTGAAGGGCTTTCAATCTTAGGACTGCCATATGTTGAAGATGACTTGATCACACATAACAACCAATGCTAACTAAGTATAAACTTAGCTGAATACACAAGGTTTTACCACAGATTTCTAAGAGCAAAGAACTCAAATCTCACATCTTTTACTTGTGATTTTCCTACATTCCTCTTTTTTAAAAAAACTCAAGTTCATTTTGTCCAAAATAAGAGAACTTTAAAAAAAAAATAAAAATAACATTTTGTCTTGTCCTTTGAGGGCTGAGGGGAATCTCTTGAGGGAGCTTATGAAGTTGTGCTCAGAATGTCTTAGTAAAATTGAACTGAACTGAACTGAAAATCTTAGCCAACCCTCAAGTTTTACTTGGAGGAATAGCAAAATGGAACCAAACCAGCACCATCCCCTTTTTGGCTCAAAATGCACCCCCCATTGGGATTTCAGATACAGATTTACCTTTATATATAATAATCCGGAAGATGCTTAGAGAGGGAAGCACCAGGTTTAGAGTGAAGTATTCATTAAAGCCAGGAGAAGATGTCATGAGACCATCTCTCCAGTTGGATTTTTTGGCTCAGGAGTGGGCAGCAGGGGAAGCTGCAGAGGAACAAAAACTATGCGCACACTTCATTATGTTAAGGGAAGCTCAAAAACTTTCCCCTTCCTTCCCTCCCCACCAATCCCTCCACAAACAAACGCAAAAGAAATTCAAAATCTCCTTGAGAATGAAAGAAAAAAGCAACAACTCTTTCGCAAGGTAACCCAGTTGGAAAAAAGGACAGATTTTCACACTGCACTTGGATTTTGAGTGGGAAAACAGCTGAAGAATTCAGAATTTCAATTCTAGCTGCTGGTCCCCCACTCAAGATTATCCTTGCCTGAGGCATCTGCACGATCAAAAGTGAAACATTAGGGCTTTGTTACATGCATTGACACATATAACAGGTGCTTTGTCCCTGGAAGTACCTTGGTGCATCTCACCCTGGCACAGAATTGGAGTCAGATTAAATGGATCACAAAACTCAGAGAAACAGTGAGCAAAAAGAGCTATCGTGTTTCTGCTTTAGACACCCTGGTTAATGCAGAAGAAGGAAGGGGGAGTGACACCTGGGGGCCATCCTTTGCCTCTGAATACATTTCATGTAGATGATGAATGGGCAGCCTAACTGATGCTTCAGTTTGGGTAGAGAATTCATCTTCGGCCATTGTTGTTTACTCAGTGGGCACCTGGAGAAGAGGTCAGAGCAAAGTCAATCTGTCATTTTCCTTCAGGGAAGAGGACTCCATGTCCTTCCTGCTTCTGGCTTGCCTTCCCTCGGTGTGGCTTGGTGTTGAAGATTCAGACGGCACTAGTTCTGAGATGGGAACCTGCTATAGCAAATGCCAACATTGCGGTAGAGGGTGGTCACATGTCCCCTAGGGAGCACCTGAGAGCACGTCAGAGGGCAGAGAGGTCACTGCGCCGTTCTGTTCCTCCACGCAGCAGCTGAGGAAGCAGATGCACCCGTGGTCACCCCGAGGTCAGCGACACAACCTTGGGGATGCAGTCAAGGACATTTTGGTGTGAGGCAAGAAGGGAGTGAGGCTATGGGTAAATGGAGGCGTCTTGATCTTCCTCGCCTCTCCTCCCTGAAGCATCTCAGCAGGATGGGTGCAAGAGCCTATCTAGGGAAAAATGCAGGTCAGGGAGATGGGAAGCAAAGATTGCTTCTGCTGTTTTCTTGCATGACTGGATAGCAAACCTCCGAGTTTGTGGGCTCACAATCATCGTAATAGGATTGCACGATTAATAAACTTCAGTTTGTCTGCATTTATGTATGTATTAGATTTTTACTGTCCTCCATTAACCACAAGGCTCCCTTTTTAATATGTTTAGGTTTTTGATAAGTTTAAGTCATATGGTAATATCATTTAACTGGTTAATGAGTAGGAACATTTTTTTAAGTGAATTTGTCTAGGGATGAGTAAAGCAGCAACATTTGGAGAATCTTCACAAGCTCCATCGTCAAGTTTCTGCTCATCTCTCCTTGAGTTCTGTTTGCATCTGCAATTGCTGGATATTTTGTGCAAATGGAAACAATGAACAAAATGGCAGCCTTCAGAAAGAGTAAAAAGTGTTTCCAAACTTGCTGATTTTCAGAATCGCACAAATTTCCCCCATTGACTAAAGCATGGGAGAATGTGAATGTACAGAATTTGAAAAGCGTGTGCATATTGAGAAAATTCTCAACTTTCAGCACTGCTGCTCCTGACATGGAAGAAGGTTGCTTGCACAGGGCTCACCAGGAAAAGACTCCTGTAGGACCACTGTATGAACAGTGTCCCTTTGCTATTTTGTTTGTCTGTCTGTCTGTTTGTTTGATTGATTGATTTGTATGCCACCCCACTAGCCATAGGCTCTCTGGGCATCTCACATCATTAAAATCCATTACAACAGACATAATATAAAACACACTAGACAATAGGCAATTAGCACCAATAAAAGTATAATCATAAAGCTATCAAAATTCAATAAAAACAGGATACACAAAATAAAATAAATACAATATGTAAACACAACCTAGAGATACAAAGTACATTAAAATTAATATTAAAACAGGTTGGCAACAACGCAATTAACAAATATTGAAACAGCAACAAGGGTCATCTAAAGAACAGAGGTGTCTTTAGTTGGTATCTGAAAGCCAAAAAGGTAGGTGCCAACCATATTGGGCTTGAGTTCCAGAGTGCAGGCGCTATGCTTGAAAAGCTCTCTTCCTTGTAAACCATCTCCCCTCACTTCACTGGGAGAAGGAATGTGAAGGAATGCTTCAGCTGAGGATCACACTGACCAGGCTGGTTTGTATGGGGAGGGGTATTCCTTTAGATCAGCCGGCCCCAAGCTGTTTAGATCTTTAAATGTTATTGTAGGCCCCTTAAATTGAGTCCAGATGGCGCCTGGCAGCCAGTGCAACCAGTGAAGGATTGGTTTGATATGCTCACGAGCACTGATCCTAGTAAGCAGGCATGCCGCCTGATTTTGGACAAGTTGCAAAGTCCAGAACATTTTCAAAGGCAGCCCCACATAGAGCACATTCCAATAATTCAAGTGAGAATTTACAGTGCAAGGGATGACTGTAGCAGGCTGTGCTCACCCAAGAAGGAACACAGCTGACAAATCAGCCAAAGCTGAAAAAAAGTGCTCCTGGAAACCAATTCCACCTGGGCCACCAGGGAGAGCTTGAGATCCAGGAACACTCCCAGACTTCATACCTTATCCTTTAGGGGAAGTTCAATCTCATCCAGAATTGGTTGAAAATTTTCCGGTTGAACAGATGGACTCCCCACTAACAGCATCTCCATCATCCAGCCCATTACCAAACTCAGGCACTGGTTCAGAACAGTCAGTGCCTCACCTGGAGGTGATGAAAAGGGGAGGTGGAACTGAGTGTCATCAGCATAGTGATGACACTTCAGCCCAGACATCCTGTTGACCTCTCCCAGTGGTTTCAGGTGGATGTTGAAAAGTGTGGGGAACAAAATGGAGCCCTGTGGGACTCCATGGTGCAAAAGCATGGCGCAGAGCAGTAGTTCCCCAACAGCACCATCTGATGATGGATGGTCGGGTAGAATTGGAGCCACTGCAAAAAGGTGCCCCAACTCCCAACCCAGCCAGCCTCTCCAGAAGGATGCCATGCTCAGTGGCATCCAAAGTCACTGAGAGATCCAGAAGAATCAACAGGGTTTTCTATGCCACCCGCAGCAGAATTTGTGTTGCTCCACCTGATGCAGAAGTTTGCCAGTTCTGCAGCCTTAATTCCATGAGTGTTCGAAGACTTCCTTTCATCTTGTCTTACTTTCTAAGACTGGGCCAAACACCAGAGGAAGTCTGCAACTGCCAGAGAGTTTCCAGGTTTGCTTTCAAACAAATCTTGGGCATTCCTTTTCATAAAAACAACTAAAACGCCAGCTCATAACAAACCCACATCAACTGTATGAATAACAGTAATAAAGACTACCAGCTAAAAGTCCAAAACAATTTGGCCATTGAACTGTTTTGGAGTGTTTCTGCTATATTACTGCAGAGGGGAAGGAATAAGTGAATGCTAAGCATGGGCTTTCTTGGTAGTACTGACTGCCGGATTCTGATGATTACAGTTATTTCTTTATACATTTCTTTATTCTTTTTCTATACCATCATTATATTCCAAAGAATCTCAAGTTTGTTTACAAAAAGGTTAAAAGATCGTAACAATTAAAAACCCAAAGTTCTAGTACTTGATATTAAAAGACAATGATGAAAATCTATTACCTAACACTTTAAAAAACTAGATAAATAAAACAGTTTTGGCCCGGCGCTGGAATGAATAAAGCATTAGCACCAGACAAAGCTCTCTGAGGAGCAAGTGCCATAAACAGCCATGCTATATGCAGAAAAGGCTCTTTTCCTGGCAATAGCCCTCTTTCAAGGAAGGCCCTCCACAGATGACCTTAGGGTCTGGGCAGCTGCGTATGGAAGGCAACATTCCTTTATATATCCAGTTCCTAAACTGTGTAGTTATGAATGGTCGGAATCTCAAAAATAGAACTAATATAATTCCTAGGAGACTACATTCAGGAGTATCCTTTGAAGCAAGCTATTTTATTGTTCTGCATAGTTACACTAGCTTTGTAAAATAGGTAGAGGGTAACTGTAAGGCCATAATGATTGCTCCCATTTACACGAACGTAAGTCCCCTTTAATTCTATGGTGCTTAGTTTGGAATCGGCATGTATAGCATTGCACTGCCAAACCAGTACACCGTTAAGTTAAGCCTCCTTATAAAAAATCAGGTAACGTAAAGGAAGCCCAACTGCTTTGCTTAAATCAATAACGCAGAGTTGGTCCAGAATGTTAAATTAGTGCATTTCCCTTAATATAAATCCACTGGTGGGATTGATTTTCTGGGTATGTAAATGTAAAAAAGCAGGATGATGGAGAAAGTATGGAAGATGTTCTGTTTGACTGTGTATGTCTAAAACATTTTTCTTTTTTTAAGCCTAGTTAATTGGTGCTGCTTTGGGTTTTGCAAGCCCTCTGCTAAGGTTAACCACTTGAGTTCAACTTCTTCATTACAAATTCTATACAGTTATCAAAACATGTCCATCACACGTCAATGACACATGATGCATAGTTTTACACTCCTTAAATTGAGTCTCGGCGTTCTTATAAAAACATGACTACTATGCAAATTGCAAGAGAAACAGCTTTCTCCAGTCCCTTGCTAAGTTGCCTGAATCAGGGTAACTGAAAGGCAATCAAAATTCAAGCAATTAGATGTTGTTTGTTTAATCATTAAAGGATAACCCAGAGGCACATGTTCCAAACCACATCTTAGATTACATATCGGTAATTGTAACCGTGCTACTCACATTTCTGAAATGGTTTTAGACTCACTTTTACCCTGTAAACACGTAGTCCATGGAAAGCAGTTTTATTGTATTTAAAAACAAATAGCATTCATGGAAAACCAGTTGCACCAGATTCCACCAGAAGTTACTTTTTTAGGTGAATAAGCTTAAAAGATGATACTTTTCAACAGGGTCAAAGTTCAGGGAGGGCATACACACATTTTTGAAAGTCTGGAGCATAGTATTGAAAGGTTGGATTTTCTGGATGCTCATACATGCCAATACCTTGTTTCCTGGTGCTTGTACTTCGTATATAATACATTATGCCTTGTCCAAAGTATTGGGACAAGATGTCAACCTGCTATTGTAGATTGTAATTCAAGGAGCACAAGTTTCTATTTGCATAAAGCATCTGTGTAGAATGACTAAATAGAGGGAAGAATGGAATAATAATTCTTGCCCCTGCCTGCATAATACTCGTCTGGAGGTATAAAAGTGCCGTACACATGTACAATCCTATCATGCATGTTCAATTGCCACTTGCATTTTCAGAGTGTACCATTGTGCAACCTGCTTTTTCCAGAGCTCCTGATTTTGTGGAGAGAGGCTGGAGTATAAGGAAGCTCTTTGCATTGCATGGCTTTCTCCACATATTTATTCGACATTCTTCTTATGTACAATGGCAGCTTTGGGTGCCATGCTGCATTTGTCACTGGGTGTCATTGCGATGTTTCCTTTCCTTTCTTTCTCTGCTCATATACTGTGAAACAGAAACTGAAAAGGTAACTGCTAGTGCCACCTAGGGACAAAGCACAAGTATTGCAGCATTGAACCTAAGGCAAAAGAAGTGGGAGGAAGTCATTCATCAATTCCAATTATTGTTGCTGCATGTTTAAAGTCAGAAAAGGCGAAAGCCCTTGCTTGGGTCAGAATGGGACCGCTGCAAACAAACTAAGAGGGGTTCAGTTTGGCCTGAGTGAGATTAACTGGTTTAGGCTTGGAGGCCATTCTGAGCTAACACCTCCTGATGCTGTCTTTGGAGGCTTTCCTTGGAGACGGAGAGGTGGGCCATTCCCTCTCCAATACCATGGCTGCTTATTAAATGTCCCTTGCTGCAGTAGAGCTTTTAACAGCTTCTGTTTGTGGCAATGGAGAGGGGGTGTGGGTGGGTGTCACAGGCTTCTTGTAGTGCCAGTGGGCCTCTTTTTCTGTTTTGGCAAACTCCTGCCTTTTCTTTCCCAGCACTACAACCCCCTTGAGAAATCATTCCTCCACCACTGTGAAGAGGCTTTTAAAAGTCTTCCTCGACACCAACTGATGCTTGTTAATAGCTTTCCTGCAGCATGAATGGAGGACCGTGTATGTGGTGGGTGTGTGGAGGGGTGCTTCGTGGTTGTCATTGGGAGAACTTGTCGATGGTGAAGTGGCATGTTCTAGTGATGTGCTTGCCCGGAACCATATTGACCTTCAGGTCAAATCATGTTGCCAAGCACTGGGTCAGATGCTGCTTCACTGCCCTCTTTCACTGGCCCATTAAGCAACCATGATTTCTATCTTTCCCAATGTAGCGTAATGGCAGTGTCTGTTGTGATAGGATAGGAGTGCCATGATGTATTATGGGAACTGTATTTCTTGTGGATTGTGCTGGCTGTGAAACATGATTGGCATCTTCGTAATCCTTCTGACCTACTGCAGGACTTCCAAGGGGGTGGTGATGGTTTAGAACTGGTAAACCATTCATGGATTGCAGGATGCATGAATTGGTATGGTGAGACGAAGATTTATGAGACTTGACACTATTACAGAAGTCTGTCCCTGTAGCCAGTCAGAGAAATCTTATCACTATGCATCATACATACTGCCTTAAGATAAATAAAGGAAAAGATTGATTGACTGACTGGTTGACCTACAGTGGAATTCTTTTTAAAAAGTTCAGTGCACTTGTTCCTGAAACAGTTTCATAAATAGTTAAGGTGACAGAGTGCTTTGCCATAGTCCAATGTATTTTTTCTCATTCTGGCAATAATGGCATGGTTAAAGTATTCCTTTCTTGGATTATTGTCTCCTATTACATTTGCTGATAGTGAACAACTTGTCCATAAGCCAGTCAAATGAACAGGCATATCAAAACTCTACCCAACACGGTTTAGGCTTGAATGACATTATAAAGTCATTAAAATCTGTATGTCACTGCTTGTCAAGAGATTAATAGGAATAAAAATGAGCAAATACTATGACCAGATGGTGTTCACCATCAAGTTATGAAAGAATGTCTTTTGAAATGCTCTGACTGAAAGATCTTGACTCGCCATGGCGTGCTGCATGTGAAAACTGGTGACCCTCCCCTCCTGATGTGTCTTCTTGTCATGGTCATCTTTGGACCATCCCTTTCCCTAGGATAAAACCATGATTTGGATGCAAGAACAAGTAATCACAGATTAAGGTGGCAAAAGGTATATATCTGTGGCAGTTAAGCACAGCACTTTACAAAACATTCATTAAATCTTCATACATGCATTGAATGTCCAGGAACCAAGTGATGGATATCATTTAGTTCAGATGCCATGTCAGATTAGATAAATTCTAATCTGGATGAAAATGTCACAGTTCAGGTTTTCGAGGGGTGATCAGAACTGTCAGAATGGACCGTGTTTCTTGGGTGTCTCCAATTAGCACTGGAAAAGACTTCTGTCTGGAACACCTGAAGAGAATATGCCAGTCACTTTACAGCAGCGTTTAATCTGGCACCCTGCTGATGTTTCTGACTCGACCTGCCTGGATGCTTGACCACTGTCCATGCAGGCTGGGGCTGATGGGACTCAAGAACTTCACAGTGTCATATGCAATACGGGCTTGGCTAGAAATGAGGCAGCTTCTTGTATTTCTAATTATGGCGTAGGCAAGACCATCTGTCTTACATCTGTGATTTCTTAAAACTCTGCACTGTAGGGGTGTACAGTGTAGGCAATGCAACTTGCTATACACATGCACCCAGACAAGCAGCTATCTCGTATTTCCTAAGAGTCCAGTTTTCACAGTGAAATTAATGCAATTATCTTGGATCCACCACCATACAAGTTTTTGTAAGCCATCCAGGGACATTTTTTTCTTAAACAACAGGATATAAAGATTTCAGATAAAATAAATAAATAGACTATACATAAATAAACTGTATCACCCGTGATTCTTCACAATTGACTATGCTGGCTAAAGTAGACTGCAGTTGCAGTCCAATGACATCTTGAGGAGCTTGAGCGGCTACCTCTGCTTTGCTGTATTCAGAACTGGCCTGGCAAAGCATAGGGAAAAGCATTTGCGTGCACACACACACACACACACACACACTTGAAAGTCCCATATTGCTTCCTTCTCAGTATTATGGCAAGCTACCTAGATCTTGTCAGCATTCCCCTGGGACCAGCATGTACTATCTCCAGCTTGAAGTCCAGTAGGCACAGTGGGTAGCAATCCTGAGGATCTCCTCACTGACACCACTGTGCCTGTGAAGTTCAGGGACATGGTCCTTCCTGAAGCCCCTAGTGGTGATCTGCAGCCCTCAAGGGAAAGATACCAGTACACATTGCATGTGGAAGGAGCTGAGCCAAAGGCCACTCTCTTGTATGACAGGCTTTTTAGCTGGGCATTTTGGAAAGAATCCACAGACTTTCCAGATTCCACTTCAGCCAGCTCACGGATGTCTAATTTTCCACTGCTGTCAGACAGACACTACACAGGTTGCCATCTCCCATCTGATGGGAAGACCACTCATTGCAGCGAGTTCTTACAGTGCTTCAGTGAAAGAAGCACATTCTGTTCTCCCTTTCTGTTCTATGAGCACCAATTCACTGCTCCAATCTCTTTGCTACTTTTATTCTAATTTTCAATAAATGTATGCTCTGATGAATAAAAGATTGTGATAACATAATCGCACCTTCTTCCCACAGAGATCTATTATTCCCCCTTTCCACTTCACTGTCTCATCATCATTTTAAGCCCCCAAAGACTCCAAGAACTACTTAAATGAACATGAAATATGTTTTTTCTCTTTTAACCAATGTACTGAGGTCTGAGGACAATTGATATCAGCATGTCAGCAATGGTCAAAGCCATAGATAAAGGAAGCAGATGGAAAATGCATTTTGGGTTAGCACTTAGAGATGGTGCAATTGATTTGGAAGGTAAGGGAAGAGCAAAACAAACCCCAGGCTATGCTAGTCTTATATTAATAGGTAACAAGAGGAGATGCTTCATTTAGCACAGCAATAACAACTTTCTTTCTTTGGATTAGCATACATTGTCCGGATCCTCACATCTTCGGGGAGGTTAGATTATTGATGACAGGAAAACAGACTACTCCTTGGGTAGCTATGAATCACACTGTGATGCTCAAACACCATCGAAATCAGATCAGAGTGCCAAATGGACGCAACTGCCACATTCTGAGCTGGTGCCCCCAATTCCAGCCCTGGCCCTTTCCCATCCTACTGTGACTTCCGCTTCCTCATGGAACATGGTCTCAGCATGCTGGCTGCATGGCAGAATTTTCTCTTGCAGTATTTTTTCAGGCATTTAATTTCTCTGATGCTGGTTCAGGAGGGGTATGTGTGTGTCTAATTTACATGAACTAAATATCAAGCCTTTCTCAGTAGCATCATTATGTATAAACTTTGGGTTCAGGTTTTATTTTTTTGTATATCATTCCCCACCACTACTCTTCATTACATATCAAAATATTGATAACTGTTCTCATTACTCCCTTACTCTCCTACCACCTGCAACAGGGAAGATCAGGCAGGTCCTTTCTGACACTTTTTTTAACAAGAAGATTGGCTCAAGCTGAAAACTGATTTGCATTTTCCCCACATATCCACCCACTGTACCTATTTACCAGGAGCTCCTCTATTTTCTAGTATGGGCACCTCCTAAATCACTGTTTACAATTTTCCCTCAATGTGATCCTGCAGGGAAGAAGAGGTACCTTTTGCGGGTGTGGATTGTGTTGGTTGGCATTATTCATCCACCTGCCTTCAGCCCCAGCCTGAAGGAGGCAAAAAGGAGATCAACTCGGAGGAGGGCCTTCTCTGCCCAGATTGTGGAATGTGTTCCCAGAGAGGTTCGCTTGGTGTTGAGTTTATATTCTTTTTGGTTCCTGGTCAAAAGCTTTTTATTCAATTGTTATTTAAAAATTAATTAATTAATTAATTAAAGCATTTCTATGTTGCCCCATCGCAATAAAGCCTCGGGGCGGCTTACAACAATGATTAAAACAATTAATTCCATATAAAATTCGATTAAACCTTCCCCCCCTTTTAATGGTCAACAGTCACTTTTATTTGACTGATTTAATCTATATGTTTGGTGATCGGTTATTTATTACATCGATATGTTTTATTTTTAATGATTGCAAGCTGTCCTGAGATGCCATGCATCAGGGACGGCACATAAATAAACGCAAACCAGGAGGCCCTTGCAGGGCTTTGAGAGGGCTCACTTGGGGACAGTGCATTACAAGTGGCTATGCAGCTGCAGCCAGCCAGGAGCCCAAAAATATATTGTCCGACTAGCGATTAGTGCAGCAGGCAACTCAATTCCAAAAGAAAAAGCGGGGGACGAAACATAACATGATCCAGAATGCTCACTGCTGGAGGGCATGAGATACACAGTTAAGGGGAGAAGGCAGATTTTCCTTATTAGCCTCGCATCAAGTAATAACATTTTATAAGTGCTGCACTGCCTTTGATATATGCTATCAAAATGAATTCTGAGTCACCTATTAAAAGCAGACTTTTTATGAATTTATTATGAAAATTTTACTGTTACAGGCACCATAACACAGGCACAGGAACTGCAAAGCAGTTGGGGGCATGTATATGCAAAACCCTGTCAATGACGCTTGGTTGCCAGCTACCCTTTTTTTCTTCCTTCTTCAATCATTTACCTTCTCTTTTCCTGGCAGATGTCTTTGCATTCATCCTACGCCACTACCTTTCTGTTTTCCGGGAGAACGCAGCCATCTATTTCAGCTGCCAATTATTGCATGGTGTGTTCATGGGGGATGAGAAAAGCACTCTCTCATGCTTGGACATTTGGAATGGGACTGAGAGTTAGTCATCATTAAAGCAGGCCCATGGAAATCAATAGCACTTCAGTGAGTCATTACTAGCTTTTCTAGAAACAAGGTAAATTTTAAAAAGGAAGGAAGGAGATAGATAAATAAATGACTTACTTGGCCCCAAATGATTTGCTGATCTCCCCTGACCCCACCAAAAAATGCTGAGATTTCCTCAAAGAGGGTGATGAAGCAGGGGTGGCCATTTCAGCCTATATGACACACAAGGTAGCAAGCTGACAGAAGTTGAGAAGATATGGCTCTGAACGGGAGGTGCAATGAGAAACCCACGTGTTCTGCCTTGGTTCCATCAGAAGAAGAGATGCATCTGGATTAGTTGTGCTACTGAGCTTCATAATTAGTCAGCTGGTTGACTGAGGCTTGCCCATCCATAATGTTCTCTTTCTGGTAGGCCTGCACTGATGCTGCCTGGTTAAGGCTTAATAGTCTGGTGCATCCACTTCTGCATCCCTTGTTGCAGCCACCATCACTCTAACTCTGTGAAGAGAAGGAGAGGAGCTCTGTGGATCCATCACGTCATTCAGTCAAGTCATGCAAAAGGTGCCCAATCAGGAAAGGAGAACCTATTGGGGTTGATGGGCAACAGCTTGCTGCATTGCAAGTTCTGAAACTGCAGGCTCTAAAATGCACCTTGATATTTCATAGCCCCAAAACCATAAATGTGGGATGACAGTAATAAAGAACTTATCACCGAGGAAATATTCAATTCCATCGCTTACCTGCTTATGACATCCAGAGTTGGCCACAGTTGTGATAGCCATCACAGTTGTGCCTAAGATTACACTTGTGTGGGCAGCTGGATTGCCGCTGTGTGTATGGAGAACTGAACGAGATAGAACTTTGGTCTGATACAGCAGGGCTTTTCTTATGTTCTTGAAGGAGCTACACATGGTGCTCCAGGGTGGTGAGCTCTGCTGGGGACTGGGGTCTGCACCGTGGCTATCTCCAATGAGGCTGTGGCTCACCCGATAAAAGTATGGGCCAAGTATGGGTTTTTAGAATGGTTTTAGTGCTGTAATTATTATGCTATAGCTATGTCGGTGTATTTAATTCTCTAGTAAGCGTGATATATATTATTTTATTACTAGTTGTACAGAATCCATATTTAATAATACTAGCGAACAAATATTGAAGACTAGTTGTGACTTTCAGTGCAACCTTACACATGTCTGCTCAGAATTAATGCTATGGGAGTTTAAGCCTAGAGAGCATGCCTTAGGTCCCAGAAGAAAGGACTGAGCTGTGAACCCGATGCATGCAGTGAGACTTCGTGTTGCCTTTTCCACACACCCCCACACACATACTGCAGAAACAGTTGCATTTAACAGAAGCTTTCTGGAGAAGGAAAATGAGAACACTGAGTGCACACATTCAAGTTCTTGTGCCCAGTTGCTGGACTGTGATCCTAGCTGTACATGGGCCATGTAAAATCTTTATCCTTCTACTTCCACCAGAAACACAGTAAACTCATCCTAAGCAGGAAAGCTTGGACTATTTTTTCACCAAAGGCAAGAGGTGGCAGCCCTAGTCAATAGCCAGGGGTAGAACCACACTCCTGCAATTGGAGAGCAACATCTGGAGGGCCACACATTGCCCAGGCCTGACACAGGGCATAGAAGAATACAAAGTAGGTCTAACTCTGGCAAGCCAAATTGAGCTTCTACAAATGGAGGAAATGCACTTCGATTGCTGGATACTGGTCGTACAGTTTAGCTATTTTATCCTGCTCTGCCAATAGGCTTCCTATGACAAGATTCTGATCACTGTTAGAAAGAGAAGGCTGGATATGATTAGGGATACTTCAGGAACTCAGCTTTCCAGGAAAAATTGATAACCTTACAGACTGGAGTACATATAAGAACTCAGCTATCTCTCACTATTCTTGCTTTCTGAATGTTCTAATCACTTTTTCTGTAGAATACTTAAGAAATTGACATTTTGAGAGACAATGCATTAAAAATGATATTTCAAGGCACTTTGTGTTTAGATTCTCTCTCTCTCTCTCTCTCTCTCTCAATCTTTCTGTCCCCTTAAATGGAGGTTAGTATGGGATAGGATGGAATTTATTTTTGGTTAAATGGATGTGAAAGTGACTAGGGACTAGGGACTAGGGACTAGGCTAGGATAGACTAGACTAGACTAGACTACACTACACTACACTACACTACACTACACTACACTACACTAGGGACTCATTGTCTTGTTCAGTCAAGGCAGTTCCTATCTTCTTTAAATACAACCCATCATGGGCTATTGCCCATGTTTCTTTTAGGCAGGCTTGTTGTGGCATCTGAACCTGGCATACCTGCTTCTGGCATGGCTTGCTTGACAGAATTACAACCATGCTGCTCTTCATGGTCTCGTGAGTGCCACCATCATACTCCTTTATCTCTTTTCAGTGCCCTCTATCCCATACTCCTATACATCAAAAAGAAAAGACACCTGCCTGCATCCAGCCTGCATTTACTTTTTGGCTACGTGTTGTTGTTGATGATGATGATCTTGCACAAGCACACAGATTTGGAAACCTTCTGCTGTAAAATATGTGTGCCTGTAAAAGTTCTGTCTTACTGCTCTGTAACTGACAAATATTTCTGACAGGTAACAATTGAGACAAGTGAAGTCAAGTGATGAGCACGAAAGGTTGCTGGGAGGCAGGGAGTCTAAAGTGCCTGATGGTGACACGAGAAGTAGCTTTTGGGGTGGCTGTAATTACTGAGGGAGTACATGAAGCTGTCTCTTTAACAGGAAAAGTTATCAGGAAAAGCACTAAACTAGAAGATCAAAATGACAAAAGGCAGGATCTCGGTACACCGGCATAAATAGTGCACTCTTGTATACCTGCTCAGGACCCTGAAAAATGCAATCAAAAAGGTTTCAAACACATTGTTGTGTTTAGAAGATCTCAGCAAATTCTTTCCATTGGGTAGTCTCTTGAAACTGGGGGAGCAGTCTCTCTCTCAGGAGCTGGGCAACTCCCGGCAGACCAGTTCCAGAGTCAGTGACAGTAGAGGGAATGGAGGAGCAGGAAGTTCTGCTCCAAGAGTTCCTAGGCTGCATGCCAGGAGTGAGTGGAAGAACAAGGGAAACAAGCCTTAACAAATGCGAAGCACAGAGCATCTGATTGCTGGAAGTCGTGTGTGTTAGCAGACAGATAACCAACCCACCAACCCACAGTGACTGACTCTCAGGGTGATCCAGCATGATGTGCAAACCCATCTAATGACACATAGCCAGTTTAAACAGAAGCAAGCTTTCCATCCGCATCATGTCTAGCCATGCTTGGAGTAGATCTATTGAAATAAATGGGACAAAATTATTCTTCGCTGAAACATCAATTAGGTCAATATGGCTCTTCTAAGCATGACTGAAGTTAGAGCCAATCTATCATTCCCCCAATCTATCATTCCCCCAATAACATTCTTCTGCTATGCAGTTTCCAGAAAGACCCCAACAGACCCCCAACTTTATGCAACACACTACAAACTTTGAAAACATTATGTGAGCCTTCCACATTACTTTATGTTGACAATATATTGAAGTTTATACAGCATGCATCTCTTAATGCTTAGTTCCTCCTCATTACATTGATTTGTACTATTAATATAAGAAGCAGAATTCTTACCAGGAGAACCTCCACATCTTTCCTCTTCTCCTTCTCCTTTCCCCTAAAGGTATTTTTCATTATCTATTATACAGAGGTTCTACAATATCTAATTCATGAATATTTCAAATGACAGGTTACCCTTGAACATCAAATAAATGTCTAGTGAGAGTCTGGAATTAGAAACAAAGGAAAGATTAAAGACATGTCCAAATAACACACACACACACACACACACACACACACACACATGGTGTTTCCCCCTGGAAAGATGCTAACGTATTTGTGGCATGTGTTTAATGTAGTTTTCGGAGGAAAATTAAAAACTGGAAAGGCTGCTCATTGGGACCAAGCACTTTTGGAAGCAATACCTTTCTGACAGCTTAAGCAAAGAATATTTATAATTCCATCTAATAAAAACCCACTGGTATCCTTTATCCCAAACTTCAGTGTATTAAGAAATCAAATAAACAAAAGAGACATGGTTCTTATTTTTAAGACACTTACGTCTATTTTTAACTATTTGAACAGCTAGGAAAGGGCCTGTCTTACACTCCACAAATAGCACATAGCCATGGCATTGGATGTGAGGCAGAACTCACAGCCCTTGTCTCCTGTAGCATGAAATCAAAGGAGAACATCCTCTGCCAACTCCAAATATTACAAAAGGTTTTGCAATATTTATATGAGTTTGGCTGTGAGACTGAAGCGATGGTATGGCCTGCTGTAGGATATTAGGAGTTGGCGAAGGCATGGAAAGAAACATGCTATGGGTGAAACAAAGGCTGACTAATGATAGAAAGAGACATTTTCTTTTTATAGAGAAATGCAGGAAAGGTAAAATGGGTTTGTGACTCTTCTGAAGCCATAAATGTAAGCAGGCACTCACAGATGCCCATACAGGGTCTCCGGGGCCGGCATGAATGATCTTGACTGGGATTGTGGGAAGGGGGTTTTAACCCCCTTTCCCAGCTCTTGTGAACAAGACACCTGCTTTCCAGCCCCTAACAGCAGCCATTGGGAGTTGATCAGCAAGGTGGCAAGGAAGTGGGGCAGCCGCAAGGTAAAGAGGTGGTGCTTCCCATTCCACAGGAGTTCCATATGCTTCCCTAGCAAGGATAGCCCAATGTGGAGCAAAGTTCTGGCCCCAGACCTCTTCAGCTGAACCCAATACTTAGTGAAGAATACACATAATTATATTGTGGTTTCCCCCGCTCATCAAATCTCACATGGATCTGTGAATCTAGCATTGCACGGGTCCAGCATTGTGAATGTAGCATTGCATTCACTATCTAGCATTTGTGGATCTAGCTTCCCCCCATGGTCTTCCTCTGTAATCTCTATTTACAGAAGTTGACCATGGGGAGAAGCAAGTCTCTGTGTGAGCTGTGAGGGTCAGTTGTTGGTATTGTTGCTAAATTGCTAGTTGGCATATTGTTAGAACCAGCTCATTTTCCTACATCGTAATTCAGTGGGAACCACCCCCCAACATGCAGTGGTGTATTTGATAGTAAGATAAGTTACTGAGTGTCTGAAGAATCTTTAAAAAACAAGAGAAAACTGGGATGTTAATTTCTCCAGGAGTTTTCAGCCCTGTGCTATTTTCTCAGATAAACAAACCAGGCAGCTGACTTAATTAGGAAGCACTCTGAAGAGAATAACTTGATGACTATTAGTTTTTGAACAACAAGTTGTGTCACGAAGACCTAAATCTCTTCCTTAATGAAATTATGAACCTTGTAGAAAAAGAGGAAAAAAGCGACGTCGTTGAGCAGGAACTGTTAATGTCACTTTAACTTGCTTAATACTTCACATTGTGGAAGAGAATTGCAAAGCGCTTTCGAGCCTGAGTACTGAAAAAAGATTCTAATGGGAAAACTATATATTACACTATGGGATTAAAGTTTGTACCGCTGAATACACTTGTAAGGCATGGAACCAACCTAAATTCATGCATCACCTAATTTCTGGGTTCTTTATTTGGAAATTTAGCAAATGGCTCTTTCATTATAGCAGCTGTTAAAATTTAACATGAGCTTGTTTCATCTCAAAATATGCAGGGTCTCTCTCCTCCTTTGCTAATTTATATACCTCTTTCAACATTTGTACTTCTTCAGTGGATTTTTCTCTTAATCCACTGCTGGGAAACCCATTTCTCCTCTTTTCTGAGGGTTAGTGTTGGGTTAGGGTTGGGGTTAGGTTTAAGGTGAGCAGATGGAGCCCCTTGGGTCACCTGTCACTCCCAAGGGGATTCTACTTGGACCTCCATCAACCTGTTCAGAAGAAAAGAACATAAGAAGAAAGATACTCAGGTCATTACATTGAAGGAAAACATCAAAGTCACCTTACTAGATTTCTAATAAGTACTGATTATCGTGATCATCTTTTTGTCAAGGTATTAGCCTGTTATAAACTCTCTTTCACTATGAGGTGTTCCAGCAAATATTGCCTGAACATGTGTTATCTCACCTGATGCTATGGTATCTCTGAATCTAAGCATGTTTAGTCCTGATGGAAGTCCCTGGAGATCCCAACGCCATCTCTAAGACCAGGGCAGACAAAGCAGGCTAGCTCAGTAAAAAGCCTGAAGAAGGATGTGTCCTGCTTTTCCCTTCAATGGCAACAGTGTGGAAGGTGTACACAGTTTTGCTTGGCATCATCTCAGGGTGGGCTACCTTCATTGGTGCCTTGGTCTTCCACCAGTTCAACTCGCAGAGATCCATTTACATATCGGTACGTGGTTGAGAATGCTCGCCAGCGCTGAAATAGGAAAAAACACCCCACATCAAATAAACACCCTTTGTAAGTCCCCTAAGCTTCAGACTTCACATTCCACCACTCACTGAACACAAAGTTGTAGAACTTTAGACTCTGAAGCCAATGTGTCACACTGAGAGTTCCTCAGATGGCATGCCCCTTCCCCCAGCCCCACCTTTTTTCTTTCCTCCTCCTCCTCCTTTAACACAGCTGTGAATTGTTTTATTTGAAAGTTTCTCAGCTTTGGTGCATTTCCCCACTCCCTATCTAAAAGCTTTATAGGCTGGCAGTAGGAACTTTGCATTACAATGTACTTTTGTTGTTGTTGTTAGTCGCGAAGTCATGTCCCACCCACCGGGACCCCATGGACAACATTCCTTCAGGCCTTCCTGTCCTCCACCATCCTCCAGAGTCCACTTAAGCTCATGCCAACTGCTTCAGTGACTCCATCCAGCCACCTCATTCTCTGCCGTCCCCTTCCTCTTTTGTCATCTATTGTTCCCAGCATTAGCCTCTTCTTCAGGGAGTCCTTTCTCCTCATTAGGTGGCCAAAGTATTTGAGTTTCATCTTCAGGATCTGGCCTTCTAAAGAGCAGCCAGGATTGATCTCCTCTAGGACTGACCAGTTTGATTGCCTTGAGGTCCAAGGGACTTGCAGGAGTCTCCTCCAGCACCACAATTCAAAGGCCTCAATCCTTTTGTGCTCGGCCTTCCTTATGGTCCAGCTTTCACAGCCATACATTGCAACAGGGAAAACCATGGCCTGGACTATACGTACTTTTGTTGGCAGGGTGATGTCTCTGCTTTTTAGTATGCTGTCTAGATTTGTCATAGCTTTCCTCCCAAGGAGCAAGCGTCTTTTAATTTCTTGGCTGCAGTCCCCATCTGTGGTGATCTTGGAGCCCAGGAAGATAAAATCTGTCACTACCTCCATTTCTTCTCCATCTATTTCCCAGGAAGTGATAGGACCGGATGCCATGATCTTAGTTTTCTTAATGTTGAGTTTAAAGCCAACATTTGCACTCTCCTCCTTCACCCACATCAAGAGGCTCTTTAGTTCCTCTTCACTTTCTGCCATTAGAGTGGTATCATCTGCATATCTGAGGTTGTTATTTCTCCTGGCAATCTTAATTCCAACTTGTGATTCATCTAGCATCACCTTTCTCATGGTATGAAGGCTACTCCATTTCTTCTGATGGATTCTTGCCCACAGAAGTATACCTGATGGTCATCTGAATTAAATTCACCCATTCCTGTCCATTTTAGTTCACTGATTCCTAAGATGTTGATGTTCAGTCTTGTCATCTCTTGTTTAACCACATCCAGCTTGCCTTGATTCATGAATCTTACATTCCAGGTTCCTATGGCATATAGATCTTTACAGCATCATACTCTCCTTTCACCACCAGATACATCTGCAACTGAGTGTCCTTTCGGCTTTGACCCAGTCACTTCATTCTTTCTGGTGCTACTAGTACTATCCCTCTGCTCTTCCCCAGTAGCATATTGGACACCTTCCGACCTGAGGGGCTCATCTTCCGGCATCATATCTTTTTGCCTTTTGGCACTGTCCATGGGGTTTTCATTGCAGATGGGGACTGCAGCCAAGGAATTAAAAGATGCTTGCTCCTTGGGAGGAAAGCTATGGCAAATCTAGACAGCATAGTAAAAACCAGAGACATCACCCTGCCAACAAAAGTGCGTATAGTCAAGGCTATGGTTTTACCAGTTGCAATGTATGGCTGTGAAAGCTGGACCATAAGGAAGGCCGAGCGCAAAAGGATTGAGGCCTTTGAATTGTGGTGCTGGAGAAGACTCCTGCGAGTCCCTTGGACTGCAAGGTGATCAAACTGGTCATTCCTAGAGGAGATCAACACTGACTGCTTTTTAGAAGGCCAGATAGTGAAGATGAAACTCAAATACTTTGGCCACCTAATGAGAAGGAAGGACTCCCTGGAGAAGAGTCTAATGCTGGGAACAATAGATGGCAAAAGAAGAAGGGGACGGCAGAGGATGAGGTGGCTGGATGGAGTCACTGAAGCAGTTGGTGCGAGCTTAAGTGGACTCTGAGAGATGGTGGAGGACAGGAAAGCCTGGAGGAATGTTGTCCATGGGGTCGCGATGGGCCGGACATGACTTCACAACTAACAACAACAACAATGGGGTTTTCATGGCAAAGATACTGGAGTGGATTGCCATTTCCTTCTCCCGTGGATGACGTTTTGTCAGAGCTCTCTGCTATGACCTGTTCGTCTTGGGTGGCCCTGCACGGCAGAGCTCATGGCTTCATTGGGCTATGCAAGCCCATTCGCCATGACAAGACAGTGATCCATGAAGGGGAACATACTTTTATTTGTGCCATTTGGCTATTTTCCTTCAGATCTGTCCTCCACAGGTCTTTGGTTCCATTAGAGCCACTCCAAAATTATCAGCTGTTGAAAGGGTGAAAGGAGTTTCTTCACCTTGTTTGTTTTGCCCTAGTGAAAGCATCTGTGGCCCAAGTTTGGATTGGAACCACTGCACTCCAGCAGGAAGAGCTTAAACCTCTCTTCACACCATTTGCTTCCTGAAATCCCCAAGTCCCCAGTGGGAATATTAACAAAGGAAAAAGTTGTCTTTGGCCTCCACTGGAGTCTTGTGTGGTTACACTAGGGTTTAAAAACAAGGCCAAGCTTTAGTGGTCCTACAGGCTAGTAAAACCACTTCAATTCACATACACCTGAGTGACGAATACATTCTCACTTTTGCAGCTCATTCCAGCAGTTTGGAGCGGGCTCTACTCCAATCTTTTCTTGCAGTCACTCCCATAGCAATCAATCCTGGGTTTTTTTTCCATCTCTGTCTCCTTTTTATTTAGGATTTTGATGGGCAGCCTTAGTCCTACTCTTTTTCTTCTTGACCTTCAGTCGTGGGCTGCTCCAGAATGTGTGTACTCACCCAGTGGTTTCCTTACCCTCCAGTGCCTCATCCAGGCTCTCCCACCAAACCCACCAAGTCCACAGCAAATCCAGAGCAACCACAACGTATCTGCCTGGAGGACATAGCAAATAAAATATCAAATAGAAATATCAATATCTTCGTAATGTAAGATACGATAAAAATAACACTGTGGATAAAATTTTAAATAGTAAAATATTGGATAAATAAAAATGTTTATACCTGGAGCCAAAAGGAATAACCTTCAATCGGCCTGGGCTCAAGGGAGATCAGCTAGAAAATGAACAGGTGTGAACTACCTTCCACTCCCTCTGGAGTCCATTGCACAAGGCAGTGGGTGGTAGACAGCCTTGTGGATAGTCTACTTTCTAATCTCTTAACAGACCCTCAAAATGCAGCAGGACTCCAGATAACTGTACAGGCCGCTTATTCACTCATGGCAACGTTTCAGGCTTTATTACCATTACTGCATAACATCCTAACCCATTTGAGATTCCCTTAGCAGCCTGCCCACGGATCATACGGCACGTCCTTGGCTGTTCCATATGGACTGACAGTGTTACAGGAGTTCAGTCTGAGAAGAGTTTTCCATGTTTGCAGCCCCATTTTTCTGGAACTCCCTGTCTCTGGAAGTAAGTCACTACCCGAAAACACACACACATGCTCACATACACAGAGAGAGAGCAATTAAAAAAAAAAAAAGCTATGATATTATTGATTTTGTTTTTAACATAATGGCTTATTGTTTTCTTCTTTAATCTTTTCTTTTTTTATCATGTATTGGTCACCATTCTTAAAACTTCATACCAGAATATGGAGCAGTATATAAATCATGTGAGTGAGTGAGTGAGTGAGTGGAAGGAAGGAAGAGGAAGGAAGGAAGGAAGGAAGGAAGGAAGGAAGGAAGGAAGGAAGGAAGGCGGACCACCTGGCCACGATCTGCAGCTGCTTCATGCCATTTCAGCATTCAGGCTTGGATGGCTATAGAAAAAAGCAGTTCTCTTGCTTGTTTGTGGTTCTGTTCCCCTCTCACCACATTTTATCCAGCCTTACTACGTGTAAGATCTTCTCATTTATTTGATGCTATTTGCCTAACCCCCCTCCATCCCAAATGTATTAGGAAATGCTCCCAGTGAAGATGTTGGTACAGCTCCATGGAAATCATACGGATGGCTGGAAGAGATGGCTGGAAGAGAAAGGAAGAGAAATACTTGGTTGTCTGACTTCTTTTCTCTCCTTTTCATGGAAGAGGTACAGCCCATGCTACAAGTCAATACAATAACAATGAACGGTGATGGGCACTTGAAGTCTGGGGAACCTGGTTGATCAGAACCACTCATAGTCACAAAAACATTCTACCAGTATTTGCTTCACATACATGTTATCGGTTACAGTTTAATGGCTGCTACTGTAAATGTTTCTTGATTTGTGTAAGTTGCTCTGTATGAGAATCATGCTTTGTGTCAGCTGAGGATTACTAATAATAGCAAAAGTATACAGAAGCACAACACTAATAGTGAAGAGCAAGAAAATTCAAAATGAAATCAACATATCCTTCTTGAAGCATGATATTCAATAGCTGAAGATACATGTAATGAAATAAAATAGTCCAATGGAACTGGTAAAGAAAGACACAGTGTACTAGAATGCCAGTGGCTTTGCATGTGTGAAGGGAAAACCACATGTATTTTATCACATCCCTTTTGCCTGCAATGCTTTTTGAGAGTGTCAATTCACACATTAATCTGCTGCTCGATACCACTTAGCTCACAAATACATGCAAATTACTTCATTTCTTTACATTGGATGACTTTCTGCCGAAAGTGTGAAGTGGCTCATTCAAGAAATACGGTGTTTTAGGAGTCAGGCCATACGAATGCTTCTTTAGGTGCAATCATTAGTATTCACAGTGTGGAAATGCTAAGTGGAAGTGGTCAGAAGCATCAGCTCCATCGTAAATATGTCATTCTTGCTTAAAGATGACCAAGTGTTGCTGAATGACATTCCCACATCCTGGAAGCGCTTCTCTGGCCACCGCAAATGGACTTCATGAGACCTCATACTTGAACCACACAATGGACTGAGGCCCTCACAGCAGCTTCCTCCTGACACTTATCCCAACATTTGGTCAACCGACCTCAACCCATATTAGGGATGAGGGACAGGAACGTTACGTGTGTATGTGTGAGCACATATATTATTCCAAAATTTTCAAGACCAGTTTGCCGTATCTCAGATAGGTTCTGCAAGGCTTTATGTGTTCTCCTCCTCCTCCTCCTCCTCATTCTCCTTGTCCTTGTTATTTTGCATTCCTAAAAATAATATAACTGCATTCATTTTGTTGCCACTGCAGTACTTTGCTCTTCAGTCCACTCTCTGTACCCAATGGAAGGGGAGGGGGGAGGTTAAATTTGATCTTCGCAGTCAGTGTGAATTGAGACTAACAATTGTTAAATTGGCTCTCTGCGGCAGAGTCAGGGTGGGGAAGCGGAAATCCACAGGCGCTCCCGCACACTCTGGATGCTGAAAAGCAGAAAGAAGTTTCACTGGATGTGTGGGATAACTGCAGCTGGCACATGATTGATTGATTATACCCTGTCATGGAAAGGGCCCTGAGAGCGCAGACATTAATTTAGATAAATACAAGGTAATAATACACTTAGGGAAATATGATACTGAGCTGAAGTATGAAGCGCTGGTTCAAGTGGAGGAATATGCATGATGGGAATCAGGAAAGCAGGATCCACAAAGTGTTGCGGTGATTTTTTTAAAAAATGTGATTGCTAAATAAAGAGGGAACATGTGTGTGAGGACTGGGGAAAAAAGAGAGGGATATTCTTGAAGGAGAGGTATGGTTATCTGGTTTGATTGACTGAACATAGCCCTGATAAGGCCAAGTGGCAGAATGCAATGAGTAATCAGGACTTTTCACGACATGATTACCGAGAGACAGCCATTGGGGCGGGGGGTTCTCTTTATTTATATTTAACACTGAATTCTCAAATCTCCTGGAGGCCTTGCTTCATCACCAACTCCAAAAGCAGCGCCAGGAAGTCCTAACAAGTCATTCTAAAGCAGAGAAGGCAGCAAGAGTATTGAGCTCCTAGAAGATTTGGCTATGAATTATACTACTGATTGAACCACATTCCTTAACTGATGGAATCTAATGCATGCATGCACCAATATATTCCTCACAGGGTTGCATTTGAGATGGGAGAGGAATTTAATGCAAAATCACCTGATTTCACAGTTTCTAACTATTATGAATGATATTTTGTTATTGTTCGAAGTTATTGAAATACTTCACGGCTTGTTGTTGTTGATGATGATGATGCATGAAAATATAGCTCTTAGGGAAACGGACACACAGGGTTGGGTCAAACCCTACTGGAATCTGTCCCTCCAAGCATTTGCAGGCTTCCTTTTGTGTTCAGCCTGATCTTCCAAAGTGAGCAGCGGAGAAGTCTCCAAATGCATGTGGACTCCAGGTTGTGCAACAGGTACCCTTCTTCCATGTCACCTGCAGTCGCCAAATGGTAGCTGAAGGTAGGGAAGAAGGAGAATTCTGCTTGTGCAGTGGTTATGGGAGAGGGTCACTCCTGGGAGTCAGACAGGGCTCCTTACTGGAACGTCCATCAAGGCTTTCTTTAGCATCAGCTACAGCTGCCAAATGGTAGCTGCACCGGGAGCAGGAGGGGCACTGCTGGTGCACCATCCCGGGCACAATTCTTGGGAAGTGTCCTGCAGATGCCGAGCATGCTTATTAGGGTCTCGGAAAAAGGGCCACCACTGAGGGAACTGGAGTCTGGGCAGCCAAGCCACATCCTCACACATCCTCATACTCAAAGATAATTTTAATGGAAATAACCCTAAAATGCATTATATGTAATAGAATTAGATTGCCGGAAAAAGGCTTATATTAGGTAAAACTGAATATACAAATGCATGCACTGGGGAGAACACAGAAAAATTCACGCATGCTTTCATGTGAATGATAGTAAGAATAAACTGTGGATTTGACACGCACACATTCAGACATCTGTGCATATACAAAGAGGCTCACAAGTTTGGGAAGAACCAAACTTAACAGGAAAAATGAGAGAAAAACGAGAGAAACAGAAATTCGCAGATTCATTGGTCCTGTTTAAAAGCCATATTCGAAAGATGACATGGCCCTAATTTTAATGTTGATTGAGAAACTATTGTGTTCTGTTTCCTGACTAGTCATATGATTTACAATGCATTCTTTGCCTCCAACTGTTTCCAGATGCCAGCACTTGGCACATATTTGTCCTTCTATCTCCCTACGTTCATTAGAAACTTTATGTCAGATATTGAAGCTTTTAAGTGTGAATAGAATGCATAGAGGCAGGTTGGATTACAGTTACAGAGTTGTGAATCTAGAATTGTACAGCTGAACTTAACACAAAAAAAAGTGCCAGATTAATCAACACCTGATGAATGCTATTAAAAAAAAAATAAATCTCCACTCTTTCTTTGAAAGTGAGATTCTAGAAAAAAAGAGACTATTTCTGGAAGGTTTTCTAGCTTCTGCCAGGGATTCTAGAGCTTGGTGTTGCAACCTGAAGCTCTAAAACCAAAGACCAAACAAAGCATTTCCTGATTGCGCCTAACAGTGCAATGGATGATAGCTTTGTGTATTTTGAGAGTAAGCATTCATTGTCCCAATTCAGACTATGAGGCTCTAGGACAGTAATGACAAACCTGTTAGAGACCGAGTGCCAAACTGCAACCCAAAACCCACTTATTTACCGCAGAGTGCCAACACTGCAGATTCAAACATGCCAGGGGACAGCACAGCACTAAAAGAATCTCAGTCTCTTAATTAAAACATCTCTTTGCTAAATCTTAGATTTTAAATTTCAAATTTTTCATAAGAAAACTCAAAGCTAAAATCTTGTGTTAAAAAAAATGAATGTATTAAATCTCACAGCCAGTCCAAGCAAATATATCTATCTATCTATCTATCTATCTATCTATCTATCCTTGGCAGTGCACTGACCGGCCATGCGAAAGCTCGGACAAGTTGCGGCTAATGAGTCGCAGCTCATGACATCATGTTTTGCTTCTTCATGTAGAAATTTGAAAATAAATGGAGCAAAAGAAATGGAATACAGGCTAAAATGGGGCCCATGTTGGAGGATGTGCACTGCAAATAAAAGCCAGCACTTCTTTCCTTTCCTTCTTTAATGAATACCATCTTAATACCATCTTCTACGTATCGAAGAATATTCATAGGGGCTGCCATTATGACACATCATCGCATGCTAACTGATCTTTCTTGGGATTAATTCACGTATGGTTTGCTTCCTTACCACTGGGCTAGTCTGCAGCACAAGGCCCACTCCAGAACTGATGAAGGCTTGAACAGGTTCATCTGGCTTGTGGTCCTCTGGGTCATGGCATTTCAGGAAGCTAAGCTGGTGGGCACAACTGCAATCGCTGGTCCATCAAAGGGGAGCTTCCTGTGGGCCTTGGCAACTACCTGAGTCTGCCAGGTGTTGAACGGTTCCATTTTCACAGGCTTGAGCGTGTGGCTCTCTACCAAATGCTTCATCTCTGGCCAAGAATCAGAATTGTAAAATATAAGCACAGGACTTGGCATGAAAATATATGTCAGTTGAAGGTGGCATTGGACAAGATATTTAGAGCACACTTTTCTCCTGAGTGGTTCTGTTTCCATAGGCAGTGACAGGTGGTGTTGTCAGACTGAATCCACACTTGATGACATGCAGCTGAATGTGTGAACAGGCTCCAATGAGTACCGAGTCTGAGCTGAGATGGGATGCCAAGCTTATGACTGAAAGCAATAGTGGCTCGGCCACACATGCAAGACACACAACATGACAAGCAGCCCTACAAGGTTTTCATGGTACACGGTTTTTTGCCTGGACGGGCCTAAGAATTGATTAGCTGCTTTCTGTACTAGTTTCCACTCTTCTCATACAGGCTTCTGACTGTTGGCATGTATCCCATTATCCACCGCACCTGAAATTCAATCCCATGTTGTATGGTTGGGACATCTCCTTCAAGAGCTGACACTTTTTTCAGAGGATTCTGTGCTAGCACTGTAGAAACTACGGTGCTGGGTTTAGACAGTCACACAAACCATGGTGAATGGTGGAAACCATCAATCAGACCATTGTTTATTTGGTTGTTTGTTTGCACTTTCTAAGAACCAGCTGTACCTTGATGAAATGCCACAACATGGCCCAGATAACATGACAAAGCACCTTGCACAAGGAACCAACGTAACTTGTTATGTTGGGCCAACTTGTTATGTTGTGCCAAGCTGCTCATTGTGTGATGGACTATTTAATAAGCTGCTTTAGAGAGGCATAAAAATGCCTCCCCTGGAGATAAAGTAATGTCATTAAAAGTTTGGACTCCTTGCATATTATCTAGTAGAATATGAAGACAAGACTAGAGAGATTCAGAAGAGCATTAAAAATTATTCCTCCATTTTCCATGGGCTATCCTAAATAATCTGAGCACCAAGAAGACATTTGAAAGTAAAGGAGATGGTATTCAGGGAACGTCACTGCTAAGAAGATGTATTTTTTGTGTGTACTGTGGTATAACACCATCGTTTTTCTTAATTATTCTTGACATTTCACCTATTATTCCATGAACTCCCTCAGAGCACAAGGGGTGGGTGGATAGAAATGCCAGAGCCTTTCAGAACAAAATGTGAAATAGGTTTGTGCTTTGTTGGCCCTTACCGTGAGATCCTGCCCTTTGATATATAACCCCACAGTGCCATCTAACTTGCCAAATTAGCAACTACCCTCAGACAAAACTATGTAAAAATTGGATTTATAGTGCGAGACACAGGGCAAAAGCAGTGCCTTCATTTTATGATGTCAACCAGCCAGCCCAAGTCATGACTTTTTCAAATACAAATTAAAATCCCTTTTCGTTTGTGTTAGGCAGTCAAAGAGGGGTGTTGCATACCTGCCCCCCTTCCCATTGACCAATAGACCTAATTAAATTACCAAAAGAGGGAGGGGCTTTTTGAGGAGGGCAAGCCTTCTGCTTTTCTATTTAACTTCTTGGATTCAGCAGAAAGCACTTACATTAATTTCGGCAGTCACTCTGGGGGGGTGGCTGTAAAACAAAGTGTGAACAAGGATTAAGAGACTGTTCAACTGAGGCTGTGAAAGGAGAAAATAGATGGGCATGATAAGGCTCCTAAAGGAAGAAAAAAAGCCCAGCAGTGGTGTAGAAAAGTTATCTTCTTAATAAGAATGCCTTCACTCCACTGCCTTTTATATTTCTATACTTCAGTGACCCATGAATTATATTCAGGAAGCAAGCTGCTACCTAAGAAAGTTGCAGAGGAACTGACAATTACTCGCTTTGATTAATAGAATGCATTCTCCTATATGCAGAAGATTTAACATGTTCTCTTTCCACATGCAAGGCAGTGCACACATGCAGAATAACATTGGTCTCATCTCTGTCAGTGTCACAGGTCACGAATGCTACAGATCTGTTAATTTATCCCTTGTGCCCAGGGAGATGCCACCAAAATGTCTTTGATTTCAAATGCCTCCTTCTTTGTCTCTGCATTCTTGGGACTTTCCCATTTCATGCTGAATTTTTTAATAGGTAGGATTTTAAGAGGGCTTCATGCAGAGATCCTGCTCTCCTTGTGCACATGTGGTTAGGTCCATGTGTCTAATCTCATGCTCAGACACTAAACTGAAGCTTGCCTGCAACATTCAACAAACTGAGATAAGAGAGGAAGGAGGCCACTTTAGTGGCAAAATTTAGATGCACAGTGTTTGTCCTCTGGGGAAAGCATGTTCTTCATGCCCTTCAAAAGAAAAGGAGAGCCTGACAATGATACTTTAAAAATGCAGGGCTGGGTTATATGGTCTGAATTCAGCACTTGATTTGTTTCTATTCTGATTAATTTTTAAATTAGCAGGATCTTTTTCCTCTCTTTGCTGGGAACAAAGTCTTCCAACGTAAGGGCTTTTTGCCTCAGGCAAAAAGCTCCAGTTTGATTTATCTTCTGCACTTGTCTTGCTTTTAACAATATATATTTCTTTTCAGAGAAGTGCAAATCTGTGTTTGACCCCACAGGGAAAAGTTTTCTTTTTGAAGCAATGTGTACAAAGCACATAATAAGTTGTGTCACTCAGAGGTGGTCCCCCCTCTTTTTATTGCAGATTATATTCTTGGTTACTCTGGTTAACTTTCCCCTGTCCCCCAGATGCCAACATTTTAATAAAAACAAGACATTTCAACAAAATGTCAGTCACCGAGTGATCAAAGTGCTAGGGGAGCCATTTGGCAACAGCCTGAGCTTTGAATTTCCTCTTCACTTTCCAAAACATTCACTTAAAAAAGCATTTATTGAAGCTGAACTGCCTTTATCAGCCTGATCAGAGCCCCATAAAGAACATGCATGATTCAACTGCTTTCCCAAGCTTGGAAAAATATAACTTTGATATATGCTTCACAAGTGCTGCACCATAGTTTTCATGCTCACGTTTGTTAAGATTTAGTGCAGCCATTAAAGAACAGAAGGGCTCTTTGGTGGCACTCCTCAGACATACCAAATATCCCAAAGCACAACCTTCTACAAATCAGAGATTAAGGCACTGACAAAAATTTCCACTTGATTGCAGTTTTTCGCCTTCAACCTTCTATCAGGAGTGACTATCTTTTCGATCAAATCTCTCAGGGAGGTGGCTAGCAAAGGTTCTGTTCCCTCTTGGAGCAAAATATCCACCCAGAGATAAAAAGTGACATTTTATGTGCCTTGTCTGGAAGCTAGTCAATTTTATCCTCACAAATAACCCCCTCCCCGAAAGAAAACCTCAGACTATGTTTGACCAGTACATGAGATTTGTGGCATATCTCTTGTATGTATCGATCACGCTAAGTCTTTACTGTTTGCCTTTTGCAATGTACCTAATATTCTCCCTTTATTTGGGTTTGTGCCTTTGAATTCTTATTGTGGCCTGGCTTGATTTCTCTGGGACCTATTAGATCTCACTTCTGGTGTGTAAATGGGCTATGGAAATGAAATGTGGTGAAGCACTCAGTCTGGGCAAACAGACTCTGTTTTCTATCAGTTCATGTGTCAAGTGTCTTGCATACAGATGGAGCGAGTCTGTGCTATCATCTGTGTGACTTTCTGATACTTCTACCTGATTCAAGCGGGAGATGGTAAGATATAGCTGTGCTATCAAGGAGTACCTCCGGAATGGCATCCCACCCTCTTGTTCAGAACCTGGGGCACTGTTAGTGCACAGCAGGGCAAGGACAGGCTTTCCCCAGTATAGCACTCAGTTCTTAAACCTGTTTTGCAATGCATGGCAGCATCTGAACAACAGCAGCGGAAGGTATTGGATTGCCCAACTCATCCTAAATAAGATTGTATTTACTATGACAACATGCAAATCCTTATCCAACTTCCTGTAAGTCCACTCCAAAGTAAACCTTATTAGCATCTGTGCATGGAAGTGTGGAGGCAGCCCTTGAAGAAGAACTCAAAAACCTACAAGGAGCGAACCCCTCCCCTGAAGCATTGTGGGTGATAATACCTGGCTCCAGAACTAATTTAGCATTAGGAGCTTCCACACCAAAGAGTTCAGGGTGATCTTGAGAAGGAAAAGAAAATCAAGGAATTTTGATTTTATGCATTTAATTTGGAAGGTTGCCCAAGAGGTTTGGCACAGTTGTAATTGATTTCACAAGAGGAAGCTTCTCTAAAACCAAGGAACTGGTAACAAGGAAGTTGGAAAGGGCAGTCTAGAGGGTTACATTCCTTCAGAATGCTTGGGTTTACTCAAAACCACAATGATAGAAGCTCAGAATGCATGAGTGCCACAGGTCTGGCAGTCAGCAAGGGGCCAAGTGGTCCTAGGCATGGTGAATGAGCTGAGTCAAGGAAGGCTTACTCAAGAAAAAGGAAGTCCTGCCCAAATGAGGAAAGCAAAAGGGACCTCAAGTTTGCACAAGGGAGATGAAAGCAGGCACAGTCACTGTGGGTGAGTCTACAGAGCACTTGCTGCGTGGGATCTATCTATACATTCATTCATCGTCATCATTGTGACTTATAAGCTTAGGCTAAAACATATTTGTTAGCCTTTAAAGTACCATTAGGTTCCTTTTATACAGTAGATATTATGAATATGCGTCTGTTTGTTTTAAAATAGCCTCGTCTCCAGTTGCAGGCCTTGGTGCTTCCTTGGCCACTTGGTATCTGCCATCTGAATATCACTTTGTTGGCACTTCACTCCCAATGCTTGTTGCCTTCTAATTCCTGATAGTGGAAGTGATGTATTTTACCTGTTCTAAAGTTATTTTGGGACATCTTAACCTAGAGAGATTTCTTTACAAAAATCTCAGTTACCCACTGAAATTCGCACTTCTCTGAATTTTGTAACTTTCCTACAACAGTAATGTGAATGTGTACCACTATTAGGGAAAAGTTTACCAAACTGGATAAATCAGTGACACATCTTTAAAAATACTTGCCAAGTTATGAAATTTCTTGCAAAAATATGCATGTTAGAAAAATGCAACAAAAATCAATGTCTTAGGAGAAATGAGCAGAAAACATGAAAAATGTACACGGGTTTTCATATACAGCTTTCTAAAAAACAGACAAACAATGGAGTGAGCTGACTGTAAGACTTGAAAAATTTGAGAAACTGAGAGCAACTTCAGCAGGCAGATTTATTCCTCCCATAACGGGGTGGGGGGATAGGCGTGCTCTTCGTGGGTAAATGTCATTGTGGGCTGCCTGATCTGAACTGGGACCATGCTAATGGTGAAGAGTGTTTATTTGTTATCCTTTCCCTGTCCACTGTTTTACGGTGTCTGTCACTGGAACTACTACTTCAGGCTGTCTCCATTAGGGATGGATTTGGATTAGAAAATTGCAGGTCGAATACTAAAACTTACATGCACACACACATCACCTACCCATTTCCTCCTCTCCAAGGGAGTTTTCCAACCTCAAAGGGCAGTCGGTGTGTTCTTTTCATGCTGGCTGCAAGATGGCAGAAGGGAGAGTCAGAGATCTGAATTCTGTGTCTGAAATTGAAGAACTATTTCTTACATTAGTAGGTGCAATCCCCAGTATCCTATGGATCCCTAGATCATGCCCAGAGGCCATAGGATCACTCCTTTAGCCAATTTACTTCAGCAGGGATTGTAAACAGGAGAACGATTCTTTTCAACTATGTGTGATCATAGTGCATTGTCGTGAAAATAGTTATCTTCTTAGACTCTCTGAATTTAGTTAATCTGACTAAAATTATGCTTGGTGGGGTGCTTGAAGATAACCATTTATACTTGCATATTGGCTTATAAATTGGTTGTTTGTATAAATCTGTAAAGTGCTGAAGAGGATTAAACCGTACCAGCAAAACTATCAGGAGTCTGATAGGAGCCAAGAGCTTTCCCATTCGGGTTTTCTTGGAGCCCCGTATCCCATTCAAATGTTTTTCCTAATGTGCCAACTGCTTTACACAGACTATGAGTGCACTAGCAATACATTGACTTACAAATATGTCAGTGGTTAATGCAAAGGGGCCACTGCATGATGGAAGCATTAGGACAAGGCGCCAGGTCAGGCAGAACGCAGTGCGGGTAAATACTTTGTGTGGATTCTCGGTTGCATGCAAATCTCCACGGAGAGCCAATTCACACTCATGCAGAGTGGTACTGGAGCTCCTTCACTGGGGAATGGCAGCGATGAGCAGAGGTGCTTGTACAGGAAGGAAGAAGCTATCCCTGTTTGCTTTTTTCACCCTTATGTGCCCAGAGAGGCATAGCATAACACCAACTGCAAACAGTTCATGCTTCTATAAGCAAGTGCGAATTGGCCCAGACAGCTGGTTTACTACACAATTACTCACACACTGTGAAAAATTATCACTTCATGAATGACCGTTGGCATTCACCCAGTGTCCTATAAGTATCTACCTTTGAGTAATCTTTGTCAAAACGCAAGTGCAGCAGTGTGTTCTGAGTCTGCAAATGTTTCCACATTTCCTTTATGCACTACTGATAGTGTCACTTTGATTACTTTACTCTCTTGCACTGTTTCTTCCACTGGATTCCTCCACTATATCAAATTTATTTTATTTAAGCTTCTGCTACTTATCTTTGTCACTTTCTCTCTCATTCATTCCTACCTCTCCTGATGTTTGCTTTTTCAGATTTTATTTATTCTTGTGCCACCAATATTATTTCTGCTGCAGGACACTTTTCCTCACTGTCTGTATTCATCACAATATGGACTCTCTTCTCTCTTGACATCAGGTTGACTATCCAGGTTGCCAACATTTCCATCATCCCCACATTTCTGCAACTTGATCAGCAGCTATTTTCAAGTGCTCACTTACTCCATGTTGGGATATTGTTACCTTCAGGCCAAGCCCTTGTTAAAGAGTGGAGGCTCAGATGAATCTGCTGTTGCTTTTTCATCATCAGATGTCAACACTGTCTTTAGCAAATGTTATCTCTTTGTTCAGAACTTATTCTCCATATGATTTGATTTCTCCAACCTCTCAGGTATCAAGGAAGGTAGCATGCAGTCAAAAATTCCATAAGTACTTGCAGGACCCTTTTCTGCCCAAAAAAAGCCTACAAGGGAAAGGAATCGCATGTTCCAAAGCAATGAAATAATCTGCCAGATAGAATGAGGATAATAGAGACAAGACATAAGCAAAGAGAGATTCTTGTTTACTGGATGATGGTGAGGCTCGGTGGGTGCTGAGCAGAAATCAAATTTCTGTTAAATAGGCCCCCAAGAAATCAGTTCCAACCAGTGGTTAATGACAAGTTAGAAAACAGCTTGAGGTATAGCCAAGGGCAGTAGAAACTCTGACAAATTAGTTGTTAACTGTGCTAATGAATGATTTTTTTGGGGGGGATTATTGCTATTATAAACAGTAATCAATCCAGGTTTGCCACTGTGTCTCAGAAGATGTTTGCAGCCAAAAATATGCAGCTTTGCACTTCACATTCTAGTTAATATGATAATCTGAATATTACACACTGTTCAATTCCCCTCTTAACTTCCCCAAACACAGGTTACATGGAAATTAGGCATTCAGACTATCCTTATTAATTCACAATATAATGCCGCGTAACAACTCCCAAAACCCCGAGACTTGCCAACATGATGCTATAATGTATAGGACGTTGTCTGCAGGCCATTTACTTCATGAGGACTTATTGAAGTCAAAAGGAATTCTTGACATAAACAGGTTGGAGATTGTGGACACAGAAAAATAGCATTAGTTCCAAGGGATGCTTTCTGGACAGGATTCAGCACCATATTTTAACTATCTTTCTATAGGGTCATTGTTTCCCAGTCACTGTAAAAACCAGTATCATGGGCCAACTTAATTCCTCTTATTATGATTTTTACAGTGGGAAGAACCCCTGCAATGCAGCTTCCTCCCCCCTCCCCCCCTCCTCCTGTTCCCCTTCTTCAGTATTTTCAAAATGTTTATGTCTTGAGGAAAACCTTTAGGATATCAGGAAGAGTTTAGATCATTTGTTAGGCACTGGGGAAAGTTTGGAGTGAAGCCTGGACATCCCTAAAAGAAGGTGGGGTTTGTGTCTGTACTGTCCAATCACACTCCAATCCTTTGAAGGTAAGATGTTTTGTCTGCAGCCACTGGTAAGAACAGCACACTTTCCAAATCATTTTGATACCACTCAACTATTTCTGAGTCAGTTCTCAATATGACTTAGGGTGCAAACCTATGTATGTTTAGACAGAAAAAGGTCCCATATCTCCCAGCATTCTCCAGGCTTCATGGCCAATGGACAGAGAGTATGGAAGATGCAGATGAAAACATCTGGAAAGCCCAAGGTTGGGGAAAGCTGCACTATGGTCTAATGGAGTATTTGGAGAGACTTAAGTTCCTTTAAGTTAGATGGTAATGTTTCTTGCATTAGGAGCTCAGTATGTTTGAGGCAGAGTCTTCTGACCAGTTGCTTGAATAAGAGGAAGGGGAACTTTTTGTTGGTGCAAATAAGGCTGTTACCTTGCATTAGTTATTTTATAGTTGGCCTCTGGATTGTTATGCTTTTAATTAAAAGCCCTTGGCTAAGGTGATTCTGGTGCTAAGATGCTGTGGGAATAATTTAATGAAAGCATTCTTTGACAGCAGGGGAAATGTTCGATTCCTATTGGTACAGTAGAATCCTGAATGCTTTGTCATTTGAATCACTCTTAATCAAATGTACTCAATTTGATATATGATCAAAGTAGATTAAAACACTGGAGGAGTGCTATCCTATAATTCATTTAAGGGACCTATAGATGAAAGCAGAAGAAAGTTTACAAGAAAGTTTCATTGTGACAGACACACACTGTGCAAGCTGGGATGGCTTAGTTCACATAGTGTGACTCTGCATACAGGATTCAGTAAAGGCCAAACGGATGCCATCTTAATTGCATGGCAGTCACGGATTCCCTCTGGCTTTCTTACCTGAGAATAAGTAAGCATAGACCTGATTCAATCCAGGACCAGTGTCTACCAGAAGGGAAGGTTAAATATTCTGCTGCAGATGTTTGCTTCATAACCCCAAGTCACTGCTAGTGTGTGGGAGGGGGAGGGGGAGGAGGAGGAGGAGGAGGAGGAGGAGGAGGAGGAGGAGGAGAAGCTTCCACTGGCTTTAAAATATACTTTGACAGGGCCAGGAGACTCAGAGGAGGCTGCTCCAATGCCATTAGCATAAGGGAAAATGTAACTAGTAGCTTGTGATTGAGGTTATTTATGGAAACTTATTTGTCTGCATCTGTGTACCTCTTGTCTAAGCCTTGTGAGATTTTCTGGAGAAGCAGTATTAGAGAATAATAAGTAGCATTCTGAACCATGGTGTGCTGCATGAGAATCAACCAAAAAGTTACAAAAGTGTTAGCAAGCTTTGTAAAGACTGTTCTACTCTTCTGTATAAGTTTTTTAACTGAAAAGTGCAAAGGATGAGGTATGATAAAACAGTTCCAGTGCAATTTCAGAAGAGGAGAACAAAAGAAGAGAAGAAAGGCAATGCTGGACCAAACCAAACCCAAGGTCCATCTAGTCCAGCACTCCATACACACAGAGGCAAACCAGATGCCCACAAGATCCCTCAAGCAGGATGGATGCAAGACCTCCACCTGCCCAAGCTCCTCAGCAACTGCTGTGTGCAGGCACGGTGCCTCTGGTGAAGTAGGTCATGCATAGTCCACAAGGCTAGTAGCCACAGATAGCCTCCTCCCTTGTGAATCTACCCAATCCCATTTTAAAGCTGTCTAGATTGGCAGCCATCACCACTTCTCATGCAAGGAATTCCATAATTCTCCTATATGTTGTGTGCAGAAGTTTATCTAACCCTCCTGCCAAGCAGCTTCATTGGATAACCCTTGGATGAGTGCAATGGGAGAGGAAGAAAAATATCTCCATTTTTTCCCCAGCATGCACTATTTGAAAAACCTCTCCCATGTCCTTACTCACATATTTTACACAAAATGAAACTATTTGCACAAGATAGGATAATTGGATGTGGGCAGGGCCACATTGCAAATTTACATTGGGCTTTTCTGAATTACCATATTTTTCGCTCTATAAGATGCGCCTGACCATAAGACACACCTAGTTTTTAGAGGAAAAAACAAGAAAGAAAAAAAATATTCTGAATCAAACGGGCACATAATCACAGGCACATTCGCCATCACTTCCCCATGGGCTGCACATCTGACAGACTTACTGCACACACAGATTCACTGTATAAGACGCACAGACATTTCCCCTTACTTTTGAGGGGGAAAAAGTGAGTCTTATAGAGCAAAAAATACGGTAATCTTCTATCTTCACAAAAAGATACAACTAAATCCATATATAGCAGCTTTTAAAAAATCCTCTTGAGTAGCTGCAGGTCTCCAAATACTATTATTAAAACCATCCCTAGCCCACGTGGCAGGGTCCTAAGACAGACCAATCATTACAGATGGAATCTGCATATTATTTAATATTAGCACAAGCAGTCCTTTGAAGAATTGCAGATCTTAGTGTTGAGTCATCATTTGTTGAGTGAGGGACTACGTGCATATGTGCACCATCTTGAGGAATCTCAGCATTGCCACAGTGAAAGGGAGGCATGGTCCTGAACAAAGAGACTTATGGTCATGGGAGAGAAGGCATCAGTATTTCTCAAAATGACAGGGATGCATACAATGGTTTCCATGCCAAGTAACCTTTAATTCATCTAAGCAAATATTAGTGGAGCTGTGCCAAATCTCTTGATTTATCCATTTTTGTTTATTTATGTGTGTGCGGTGGTGGAGGTGAAAGAATCCAAGCAGGCAAGGATTTCTAAAAATATTCTACTCTTGGAGCAACACAAGATTTCCATGTGGGAGGTGGTTGAGGGATTTTGTACATTCTCTCTCTCTCTCTCTCTCTCTTGCTCAGTCATTCACCCACTCTTGCTCTCTCATTCTCCTCACATTCTTCCTCTTAAAATCTCCTGTGTACCTGCCCGATTTCCTGGGCTCTTTCCTGGAATGATATGATGCTCTCCCCTAAGCATTCAGGAAGGGCTGCAGGGCTGCCAAAGTTTCTAATAAAAGAACAAATGGGCTTTTAGAGCTTTAGAAAAACCCCTTATCTGCTTGCAGCAGTAACAGGCTCTTTTCAGAGAGGCTTGCAGCCCAGTACGTGTTCTTATATGCCTTTCTACAGAATGCTTCTCTGGATAGGGCCTCACACTACTGCAAACAAGAATGGTCCATTTTTGTTTGCAGTAGCATGGGTATCTTTGTGGAGAGACTTCTGCAGATCACCAGCCCTTCCTGAATGCCTGTAAGAAAGCATGACACCACATGGTTTCATGTGAGTTCAGGAATTACTGCAGGGCTGGAGAAGCTTCTACATAAATGATCTCAGGCTGCTGCAAATGCTCAAGGCATTTTTCAAGTAAAAACAAAACAAATCAATCAAACCAGGAAGTCGATCCTTTAGCCTCCTCATAAGCATTGAAATTCTCAGGGAGGAAAAAATAGTATTTGAATGTATTCTGCTCCCTGCAAAAGAGTCAGGAAAAAAGTGCCAATTTCAAAGGGGTGAAAGCAACTCATGCTCAGGGGTCAGTACTAGGAATTACGAACAGTAAAGAAAAGAACGTCTCTGGAGCAAGATCTCCCTATCTGCTATCTCAGTTACTATGGTTTCACTTAACTGAAGTTGACTATCAGTTTCCACATTTACAGGATGAGGGGGGCAGGAGCCCCCTCCCCCAAAAAAAGCAGAAAAGCTGTAAATATCTCTAGGGAAAAGCTATGACTATCTCTAGGGGACGACACACTCTGTTTGAGGATGTCTCCCTCTTTGTCCCAATACTAGCCAGCTTCACTCATTAGTTTTGTCTCTTAGGGGCATGAAGATTCTAGAGATGTTCATGCTTTTCATTTTTGTGGGGGCCCTGAACTTCTAACCCCCACAAATGTCATGATCGATACTATTTCCAGGTCCAAGCATCTGTTGGGGGGCTTGGAATCTATCCCCCTAGATATGGGAGTCCTGCTGTATACTCAGCTTGAGATATGGAAAGCATACATCATATGTGGATTGTCCTGAATCGGGCAAAAGGTAGACTTTGTTCATGTAACACAGCTTGTTCATGGAAAAGTGTACTGGAAGGAGGGAAGGAGGTATCCCACCCAAAGGTTGTGTTCATGAGCTCTGCATATTGGAAGTAGTATGTGAACCAAGTATCTCAGCACCCTTGGGTACCCAAGGGCACATGCAAACCCTAGATTGTTAAAGCTGCATACAAGCAGGCCATATTTAGTCATTCCCAATAAAATCCATGGTTCATGAGCAGGGCCAGAGGGCATAGACCTTTGCACCACACTCATCCGCCCCCTTTGTAACTGACAGGTCATGTGAACAGTGCTGTTGGGATAGTAGCATTCTAGGCAGTAAAACTATAAAAGGTTTCCTGCATGGAGTGAGTAATCTAGCATATAGTTCACTTTCTTCCTTGATGTGCCATTTTCCTACATGCAAGAACTAAACCTTTTATATGTTGGGAGCATGGCAATCTATGACTAGCCCTGAGCAGTATTCTAACACTGAGCATGTTGTCTTGTTCTGTGTAGTGCACAGAATGTAAGTAATATGCCATGATCCTGATGCATTATAAGATACCAATAGCCATTTCTAGAATGTGTGATGCAAACAGGAATGTAATCAAATGGCTGCTCTAATTTCTCATCCTGGCCTCAGTTTTTCAGAAGAGATCTCTATACAATAAATCAGCATCTTTTGACTGCTATTAAGAATCTTTTTCCATGTACCAAATGTCCTGTGAAGTGAATTAAGTATGTCAAATATGAGAAAGCCGTATCGGAAAATAAAAATGGGAAAATGTCAGAAAAACTGGCAACTTGGCAGCACCAACACAACAACAAAGCCACACACACACACAGACACACACAGACACACACACACAGAGGGAGGGAGGGAGGGAGGAATGGAGGCTCAAAGATCAAAGATATTTCCTGGCAGGGTCTGCAGCCTTCTCCCTTTCCCTTTCCCCTTCTTCTCCACTTCCCCTCCTCCAAAAGAAAATACTTGACTATGGCTCTCACACTTTGTCTTATCTCAGCAAGTACTAATCCATTGCTGCTGGATATCGTTAAAATGTTGTTTACTCTTCCCCCCTATTGTTCTTTTTGTATCTTATCATTTCTGCAGGATGGATATTTGTTGTTTTCCCCACCCAATTCCCTCCCTCTTCCTTTCAATGAATTATACAGCAAAGCAGAGTTTCAGCATCTTTAAGGATCATTGTTCATCTGCAATTTATTTAAGAGCATTTCTTCTCATCTCTATAAATTATATTGAATGCATAACAGGATGGGCAAAAAGCATATGCTGTGGATTTCCATTTTGAAAGCTCTGAGAACAGTGTTTCCCAAGCTTCTGGTATCTGTCTGAATACCCCAAATTAAAATGAGAGTCTCACTTCAGTCCAATAAATGAAAAAGTTGATTTTTAGAACAGTATACTGTATGTACCACTGGTGTTACCTTGCAGAGTGTCTGGCTTCATCACAGCCTTTTTTTCCCAGTAGGAGGCATCTTTTGAAGACAAGGGGAATGTTTTGGATGGAAGTAAGAAGCTAATATTCTTAGGTCAGAGATGAAGCTTTAGCAGTTCGCTGTCTTTTAGATCAACCTATCTGTGTGAGTTGTGAAGGAACTCTGAAATGGTAGCCATTATGATAAAAGGAACTTTTTGTGAGTGAACACCATTATTCCCTAAAAAACTAGTGCAAAATCAGAGTGCGCCAGAACGTGATTTGTGTTTTAATTAAAATTGCTACCTGTTGGTTTCATTTTCTTAAAAAAAGACTTTATCCACTGAAAAAAAATGAACCACTCTTCAGTGTTCTACCCTGTTTCTACTTGGACCCTTTGGACATTTTCACTTCATTCTCTAGGGCTGATGGGTGCCTCTCTCTCTCACTCCCCACCCCATTTTTCCCCCCTGTGGTTCAAGCAGAGCCCATTCCTTTGGTGGAAGCCCAGCTTTTCCAAACCATGTTCCCATGCCTAACAATCCAACCCCCTGTCTCAACCTGCCATCTCATCAATATATACCAGTCCAGCAGCTCCATGCATCCCAGGTTTCCTCCAAATGGAATTCATAGCTATTCTGAAAAGGCTATTTTGTAGGCCCTGGATTTCAGACTCCTAAGACATATTTTCCCAAGAACTAGAAATACATCCCCTTACAACTTCAGAGCCAATCTGCATCACAAATATGCATTCCTTCCTACCACTTATCTACCAACCTTTCAAGGCCAAGTGAGATACCTAGAATCTTCACAGCACAAACTCAAGATACCCTGAGTCTACATGCTGATTAAACCACCAATCATTAGGAACTTACCTATGGCAGTATATCTTCAAAGTGACAAGATATCAGGGAGTTCTAAAGTTCCTGAGCTTTGCATTTCTACAGGGTTAACTACCCGTTAGCCCAGGTAGGGAACATTATATCCCTTTTCCAGCTTCAGCTGATTAATACGTGAAGGATGCAAGAGTGAACAGAGGAAAGTCCTCCAGCTCGCAGCATGCTCCAGCCAGGTACGCTGGGAAATGCTGGAGGATTTTAGGATTGCAGGGGGTTTTTTGGTGTAAGCATCCCTGAAGCAGTTTGCATAAAGCAGCACTCTCAGAAATAGACTGAACGGCACTGTTTTTGTGCATACCAGAATAAGAAATATAGCCCATTTTGTGCATACCAGAATAAGAAATATAGCCCATTAAGAACAACAACCCTATAGCTCTGTTTCTTTTTAAATCATGCGCATGTCTTTCCTGTGGACATCTCAGCAGTGGGGAAGGCGGAATAATCCAGTTGCGCCCAAAGTGGAGGTGAGGAAGAACTACAGGCTCCCAAGTACAGGCTGATGGAAAGACTGTCAAGGATACATCTGAAAAGCATGAGGACAAGGAAGGCTCCATTCAGTCCTTCTTCTTACCATGTGGAAGGACAACATGAGGAGAGGAACCCTCCACCACCACCCTCTCTGCAATTGCATCTGGGATCCTGTTCGCAAAGAAGGTGAAGGCAGGGAGAAGACACCTGACGCCCACGGTGGTGCTCCATACAAGCCCAGATACTGGTTTTCCAGGTGTTTTCATCAGGTTGGACGCCCACACAGGTGCAGGTGGCATTTCTGTCCTCTTTCTGAAAGTCATAGATGATTCCATTCTATTATTTTTTAATTATTATATATTTAAAACATTTTTATCCCGTACTTTGCACAAGCCTCAGAACGGCTTGCAAAAGATTAGATAATTATATAAAATGCAATCAAAACATTCAATAATAACAACTCAAAACTAACTGTAATAACAATTCAAAACAAAAAGTAAGAGAGGAAGAAAGAAAAAAGGAAGAAGAAAAAGAAAATGTGACCATGTAAAATGTTATTAATTTTGATTAAAATTATTAATTTAATTATTATAACAATGGGTAAATAAAAAGGTCTATACCTGGCGCCAGAAAGGGTAGAGAGTTGGCATCAGGTGGACCTTTCTGGGGAGCATATTTCATAGTCTGGGTGCCACCACAGAGAAGGCCCTCCTTTGAGTAGATACCCTCCACCCCTCCTTCAAAGAGGGTTCCCGGAGCAAGGTGTGCCCTGCCGACCTAAAGGGGCATGAGAGCATGTAGGAAGGAGACATTCCTTCAGGTATCCTGGTCCCAAGCTGTTTAGGTCAGCCATCATCCAACCTGGAGCCTCCCTGGTGTTTTAGATGAAATTTCCAGTATTCCTGACCACTGGCCATGCAGAATGGAACTGATGGGATTGATTTGACCAAGACTATTTTACCTGTTTGCAAGTCTGCTGATCATCTGCAAAGGTTCCCAGAGCAGTTTAAAAGCCAATAACAAAAAAGTCAATCCCTGTCTTTGGACAGAGACACCATAAAAGGAAAGAGGAATTGGGAGGGAAGAGCAAAAGGCCGCCAGTTCTTAGTTACAGATTTCTTAGGATGATTGCCTGGGATGGGGAGAGTTCAGGGAGAGATGAAGCCAGGTGCTTTTGGCAGCACCAGTGGAACGGGCAGCCATCAGTTCCTTCTCTTGGTTGCTGCATGATGGTATCTCCCCAGGAATTCTCTTCTCAAGAGAAAATGCCAAGAGATCACAGAGCTGTCCAATATTCTCTCACATACATCCTATTCAAGGATGGAAGCATTCTGTGGGTGGAGAGAAAGAAGGAATCCAGTAGGTTGCTAGTGTTATCCTCAAGACTGGGCATCGGGACCTTTATCATCCTGGAAACTGCTTCCTGGTCACTGTTTGGGAGAAGCTGAGTTGACCCTCCAATTCCAGCCAGACTCACTCCTTCTGGCATAAAAGATTTCCCTACCAACTGAAAAGCAACAACTTTAGCAAAATAAATTGGGTTTTTCTCTTTCTCCTTTTGACAAGTCCTCAAGTTCTACTGCTGTAGCAGCCTCAAGTCTCACTGGTTACAACACTAACCTTCAGCTGAAAGCAATTTTATTTCTTACTTTGTTTCTCATGGGATCCTGGTAGTTCCCTTGTAACAGACTGGCATGCCCTAGCAAACATTATGGGATTCAGGAGCCGTTAATAAAAGTATATATACTACTTATTCAATTATGTTTTTATTCCTGCTTTCCCTAATATGATGAAGAGAAGCTTCAGGTTCTTGAGTGCACTGGATGGCTCTTTATATAATAACAGATGGAGTGTTTTCAAAAATTGTCATAGAGTCTCTTTGCCAATTAAGATTTTTTTTAAAAGGGGGAGATTTTTAAAAGGTGTAGAAAGTGAAGGCACAGCTGCACTAAACTCATGAGCTAACAGTCATAATTCCAGGAATTGGGGAAAGCATAGGAAAGGAAAGCATAGAAAATGCTACATGTTGAGTAACGTGTATTTAGTGTAAGAATGTGTGGTCTCAATTACAATTGGGAGTACAATTTACCAGGGATAGGTAATTAAACTTTTCTGTCCTACCCCCATTTATTTCCTGAAACCCCATGGAGAAAAACTTCTGCATGGCCATTCATGGGAAATTTTACCTCTTTTGCTAAACATTCATGGTGGTGAGATTTTAGCATGTGGGGTTCTTTTACAACGAAAGCATTGATAAGCAGGAGTTGTCACATTGGCAGTGTATGCTTCAAGTTTAACACATGCAGACACACTTTGATTGCATGTCTGAATGTTTTATGCAGTTTATACCTGCTGTTCCCAATCCAGCAAAGTGGCACACACAGTCCAACCTGCTTCTATCTGTCACTTCCCTTATCTATCGTCTTTAATGTTTAGTATCAGCAACACTTTTCATAATTCAAAGGTGTATCCTTTGGAAGTTCTTTCTTACCAGGAAGCTTTGGCATTCACTGACTTTTTTCTCCTTTCTGTTTTGCAATGTGAGCTTGTTTGTTAGCTTATTTAGGTCATCAGAGCTAAATTTTCCATACAATTCCTGTGTGCTTCTGTCTTTGGATGGCATCCAAAGTCTTTTATCTGGTACTAATTCAAGCATCCAGTGTGTTAAGTAATCTCAGCTTCAGAGACTGGCTACATAATTACCTTCAGCACTTTCATTCTGAATGCAGAGATTCACTCTGGATTTCTTCTTCTGGGGGTTACCTTTAGGGTATTAAATATTTGGATGTCTCTTTTAATTATAGAAGTGCAGTAATCTTATATTTACATTGTGAAGTACCTGAACAATTTTCCTCTCTCTGCCTCTCTCTTTTCTCATTCCAGTTATGCATTATGGAGTGTCCTTTGTTGGCAAAAGGTGTGGGACCATGGGGTGCATTGGGGACTTGAAATCCAAAATAGATTGAAGGAGAGGGAAATCAGTCTTTTAATTTTTCCCTTCTCCATGTGAAGAAGAAAACAAATTAAAGTTAACTCCTACAACTAAGATCATTAAATATGGTTGGAACATTCTGCCCCCAGTCTCTGCCACTTTATGCATCCTCCTACAATCCTTGTAAGAAGATTTTATTATCTTGTATTTTTTATTTTTTTCAGTAAATAAATTGAAAATCATTGTAGCAGGGCATTAGAGAAGGCCCCCAACTAAAGTGAGTGAGGGGAAGTGAAAAATTGCACAGGCAAGGTAATAGGTGCTCTGTAGATGATAAAAAATCATTCATCTACCTGAACAATTCCTATGTGAATTGATGGCTTGGCTAAAAAGAACTTTTAACCATGTAGTGGTGTGTATTACTTCCTTACAGCATAAGTGTCTCTGAGTTCACATGATGAGTCATGACACCCCCCAGTTCTGTTTGCCTGTATCCCAGTATTTCAAGTACTGCAAGGAGTAGCGTGTTCAGTCATATACAAACAGTGGTGGGAAGTGGACCTGAGAAAGGATCCTTGGTGTGGGAATGCGTGTGTTGCACACTTGTCTCCCTGCAAAAAATGTTGGAGGACGTGGCTGCTTTCTTGGCACTGACTTTATCCAAATCTTAGATTAGGGAAGCCTCTAGGAGAGTTAAAGACAAGTTACGGAGTCTCTGTTAAAATTATTTCCACCCCATCTTTAAAAATGCCTAAGAACAGAGCACTCTATACTGCATTCAGTGTTTGCATGCTCTGCTTCCCTTGTGCCGTTACGCATCTGGATACTGATCCCCAGGAAAGCTGACCTTGTATGGTCCAGGTAGAAGCCTTTTTAAAAAAGGGAATGCACAAATCATACTGATGTGGGTGCCTAACTGGAAATGAAATAGAGAAACGGTTCTGCAAGGTAGCTCTGAATTCAGTGAGCTGAGAAAAGTTTCCACTGCAGATGTATTCTGTATATGCTTAAACGGAGAGTAGCTAAATTATTTGCCTCCAGAAAGGTAATTCAGAGAGCCAACCCAGGCAAGATCTTCCCATATCTTGCCCCAATTCAAAGTAAGTGTGAGTATAAGTAACTATGCAGAAAACACACGTACGTGTGTGTGCGTGTGTGTGTGCGCGCGCATGATATCCTGTTCTTAGTTACATTTCAGAAGAGGAGTTACACTTAAGTACTTTCCCCAACTTGTATTTCAGGTGTTGTAGCTACATTTCTGATTTAACTCATGAGCTTTGTTATTATAAGCAATTATCTCAGTACATCTACACCCTTTGCTTGAGTATATTTGTAAGTTCTTTGTGCAGACATTGCTGTAGTTCTCATAAAGCATTAAAAGAAATGCAGCCTTACTAGTCCTAAATTACACTGCATTTTACTGTCTGGAGTATCCTGGGAATTGTCGGTCTGTTTTCTGTCTAAATTGTGTAGAACTGTGTCCTTAGTCTCCAATCCATTCAAAAGTACACCATTTCTGAAAAATAAATTGACATCTTTGGAAGCTCTACACCTTATTTGTTTGTTTTGGTTGTTTTTTATTAATTTTGTTTTGGTAAGTGCTTTAAGGCTCTATTCACACAATATTAATGCAAAGGAATTTACCTTCAATTTTTCAATTTTTGTTGAAAAAGGTAGAATTCATGTTTGCAATCCATCCCCAAAAGCATGCATCCTCTGCCTAATATCCCCACCCTGCATCTGATTTTGTGAAATATAAATTGTGTGAAATCCTTGTGCATTGAGGCTTCTTTGCAAAGAGTCACATGGATGTTCCATGATGGACATACAATATTTTGAGTGGGGTAAACAGCATGGTCCTTCTCTTTCAACTTGGTAAAATGGTTTCCATGAGGACAAGTGAGCAGGGCTCAGCATTTACTCACAATTAGCTGAGAACTCCAGAGTGCTGTGCACACTTCTCTTTCTTCTAGCATGTCTGCTTTTCTTGATCCTATGTAGGTGCAAAAGAGGATGTATCCACTCCTACAGGCTGAACCAACCCGTAGATTTTTTTAAACCAGGATTTTCAGTTCTCATGGACTCTCAGACCTTTGGGAATGATTGACCAAGGATCCCAGTGCAGTTCTTCAAGGGGGCTTCTTTGCACTCTCTTTGTGTCCTTACGGATCATGGCAAAATTACAAGTTTTGCTCAGCATGCAGTGTGCTGAAACAATGTTTCAAGGTCCCAAGCTTGGAGCACCCGCTTGTGAGGTTCCCCACTTTCAATGTATAGTTCTGGTTTGGAGGAAACAGGGTAAAAGATTTATTAAAAGTTTCTTTTCTAAAACACAATTTGAAGAAGCAGGATAAAATGTTGATGAGCTTATGATCACTCAGTTCAAAGTACCAAATCAGTGGCAAAGGACAACAAAAGGGGAAAATTCAGTCTACCTAGGACCATCTTGCACCAGCTGCCTACCTGGTTCTTTGAATACCCACATCTTATCTTGAAGGACTCCTGCCCGCCTTACCCCCTTGGGAAAAAGCTGAAATTGAGTGCATGCACTAGAGAAACCTTGGACAATCTCTCTTGGAGCAGGAAGAGGAAGGCCACAGTTCCCTTTTCCAGTGGAGCATTTTCTTTGTTTCTTCATGTCTTACCAGGATAAATAAATGGCCTTTGGATACTTGCACAAATACCCCCCCTCGAATGTCTATGTAGCCATATTGTATGTAAATATCATATCAATTTTATTGTTGTTGTTAGTCCCAAAGTTGTGCTCCATCCATCACAACCCCATGGACAACATTCCTCCAGGCTCTCCTGTCCTCCACCATCCCTTGGAGTCCACCCAAGCCCACACCCACTTCCCCAGTGACTCCATCCAGCCACCTCATCCTCTGCTGTCCCCTTCTCCTTTTGCTGTCAATCATTCCCAGCATCAGGGTCTTCTTCAGTGAGTCCTTCCTTCTCATTAGGTGACCAAAGTATTTGAGTTTATAATTAATGTTTTTCCTGATGGGTGACTACCAGTCAGAAAAGGTATATGGGATTGACTCCATCTACGTAACCAATGTATTCACACATATTACGGGACGTAATTCATCAGCTACCTTGGAAGGACTTACATTCTGAAAGGATATAACTCACTGTAATAAGTAAAGAAAAAATGGGACTGCCCGAGAGCAACAGAAGGCAGTGACTTCCATGTGGCTACCTGTACATAAAGGACTTTTCAGCAGAAGATTTGCCTACATACTTCCACTTAATCCCTCTTTTCCATTTTGTATCATTGTACAGTTAGTGCAGTGTAAAAAAATGAATTCACAACTAAGTGAAAGAGAAAACAAAATGTAGTTGTCAAATGTCATTTATGGAAAAGGCGGACTATCAATTTGCGCCACAAACAAATGAGGAACAGCCATTTGTATTTAAACTGTCACAAAAACATCATAATTTTTAAAAGATCATGACACTGTAAATGATTTCTGGATCCTTCATCTCATCAGCAAGTATGAGAATTATTAAGCTGATGTGTTCAGTGATGCATAAGAACGAATACCTGTAAAGGAATACAAATAAGTGTTTGTTATAATTTCCCAAGATGAAATGTTCAAAGGTATCTTACATAGTCAGGGGCACAGTGCCAGCAATAAAAATAAAGTTTCTGAAATACTGAGAGTTCTTTCTGCAAATTCTATTCCATAACTAGCATAGGTAAAGGTTTCGCCTTGACGTTACGTCCAGTCATGCCTGACTCTAGGGGGCGGTGCTCATCTCCGTTTCCTGGCCGAGGGAGCCAGCGTTTGTCCGCAGACGGTCTCCGTGGTCATGTGGCCGGCATGACTAAACACCGAAGTGCAGGGAACGCTGTTACCTGCCCACCAAAGTGGTACCTTTTTATCTACTTGCATTTGCATGCTTTCGAACTGCAAGGTTGGCAGGAGCTGGGACGGCGCACGGGAGCTCACCCTGTGTGCAGATTCAAACTGGCGACCTTTCGATCAACCAGCCCAGCAGCACAGCGGTTTAAACCACTGTGCCACCTGCAGTCCCCAATAGACAATTCATAATTTGGATTGTAAGACAATATTCCGAAGGACAATAAGATTTATAATGCTGGTTATCCTGTTGTCTGCATCTCCTAGGGAGGGACACTTTGCTGCAGTCACCTTCCACCATCTTTGCAAAACAGCTTGGTGAACAAAGGCAAGGACACGATAGGTTGAGCCTTTGCAGTACTGCTAGTCGCAACACTAGTGAATTAACCCCCTGCCGCCCATTTTCCTTTCAGGGTAGTGAGTTGCGTCTCCCACTTGTGGCTGAGGAATAAGATAACTGCGGCTGATGGCCCATGTCTGAGAAATACAGGGCTGGGAGCCTCTCCTATTTTGACATCCGCACTATGCAGTTCCCCGGTGGCCACTCTGAGAGTTGTCATGGATTGCTCTCCTTCTAAGTCCTGAAGTCAAAAGGAAATGGAGTTGGGCATAAGAGCTTTTCAGACACAAAAAGATGCTTTAGAGGTGGTCTGATGAAGTTTCTATGTTCCATAATGACTATTCTGAACTGTTCTTGTCCACCCATCTACAATGTGACTTTTCTTCCTCTTCCCCTTTTTGTTCTTCCTCCACTAGACAATCACCTTCTCCCTTGCCTTTCCATCAAGCACCCTTGTCCACTCCTGAGCTTCTCCTGGCTCAACTTTCTTTCTTCTTTCTACCCCACCCCCTATGCTGAGTCTCTTCAGCTGGGCCTCAGCCCCATCCTGCTTGATAAGATGTAGTTACAGCATCTCCGCCCAGGCAGCTCACTCAATGAGTTGTTCCTCTCTGTTTCTTGTAGCCATAGTCCTGATCTTGGGAGTGCATTGGAGAATAAAGATCTTCCAGCAAAGGGGGAAAAAAAACAAAACAGTTGTATACCTCTTATAAAAATTACAGTGTTACATATCAGCTTGAAATAAGCCCCTATGCTTCTTGCATTCCAAAATCTGAGAACTCTATTTCCCAGGCCCCTCCGCATCTTATGAGCCTCAACCTCTCCTCCACCAAAAGAAATGTATGTGAAGCAGAGGTCCATTTGTGCAATTGCACAATTCACACAAATTTCCCCAGCATTTTGAGGCAAAAAGATGGGACAGTTTTGATTTTTCTGCAGTTATCCATAGGAAGCAGACTGAGGCTCAGCTGGGGCCTCTTTAGGTGAAGTGAGCAGAAGACACGTTACCATCCAAAGAGCGATCTAATCATAAAACAATTAAGGCTTAAAACTTCCTCCTAAAGTGCTTAAACTTACAGTCTAAAAATGAAGGGACACACGCATACCAGACTTCTTTACATTGCAAAACTCACCATTGCCCAAATGAATTGTGCCCGGATTTATTTATTTTAACAATACTACCATGCTTTATACCTTTGCTATAGTTCTGCTATCTCCTCCTCCTTTATTTCCTCTTCCTTTACTGCCTGAGCATCTCTCAAGCCGTTCCTCTTTCTATCACAAAATGGGAAGAAGATGGTCCCTTTTTGTTTTATTTTGTATTGAAGTTCATGGCAATTTACTAGAACTTGGGTTACCAGAACCCATTCCTCACGTTAGTGCATCCCCCCTACACAGTGCAGCATAAAACAGATCATGAATTCTTTGCAGTCGTCTTGTCCACCCCCTCAAGCACCTCCACTTCCTTGAGAGAAATAGGTCAGGTGATTATGAATGCAATGCAGTTTGCTAAAATATGTAGCACTCTTTCCAGAAAAATAACCTTTGTTTTCTCTCACTTTAATGTATCAGTCTCTCAAAGAGAAAAGTGAGGGCAGTTCTGATTCCTTTTGCATCCGCTCCAATATAGATGTTCACAGTTTTGTGTGTTTAGACTATTGGTTAAGTGCTGCTTTTCATATGAGCTGCATAAATGTGAAACTATATGCATAATGTGGGCTCTTTCTTAATATTCAGCTTTTCTAGCTACTGCCCTGGTATAATCATTTGGATTTTAAAGTGTGTGCAGGAAAGATTAAGACACTGATTTGTAGGAAAACAAATTAAATCCTAGAAGGAGACTGTTTCCGTGCCTCATGTTGTTCAGCAATTTTTGCCAGGGCAAGAATACAGCTGGGGAGCCCAGGCAGCAAATGAGATTGATGGGCTGTCCTGGATATGCTGGCATTTTCATTTCTGGGTCCTACGAAGTCCGAAACAAAACCATTTTTTATAGTTGTATGGAATCCTGAGAGAAATGAGTTCAGGTGGTCTCAGCCCAACTTCCGGTGTGTAGGAAGACACATCAGAAAGCTGTCCTAAGTTGATAGTAATTCATCACTGTCCTTCTTTGAAAAGCTACCAGATTATGAACATGGGGAGATGGAAGGGAGTACCTCTTACAGCATCCCCACCCCCACCAGCTTGTTCATGTATATTCAAAGAGGAAATGAATAGCAAAACTCCTTGATAATCAGATAGCTTCCTGTTCATCCCATCCAATTTCAGGAACTAAATGAGACTTGATAACAGATGAAGTGCTGAAATAAAAGAACAAGAAAAATAGACTTTGAAAACCCTGTTTACAGAGAGAGCAGCTACTGGAAAAATAATTTAGGATACAGTGCTATGCAATGCTGTGCAAGTTTACCTATGAGGAAGTCTCACTGAACCTTAATGAATGTACTTTTCAGTAGCGGTATATAGGATTGCACTGTTAATCTGTTGCAGCACTTAACCTATGAAACATTCTAGAATTAAGAGAGCTTGTGTCAGGTAGGTTTTGCTTTCCATCTCCTGAAATGACCTCAGCGGGGGGGGACAAAAAGAACAAAAAACAAGAGCAAACTTGGGTTCTTGAAAAAAAAAATCAATCTCTCTCTCTCTCTCTCTCTCTCTCTCTCTCTCTCTCTCTCTCCCTCCCCCTGCTAAGTAGGAAGGTAGAAAAGAGATTACTGATTTATTAAATTCACATTAAAAAGATTTCTCAAAGGGAAGACTATATTAAGAAATATGTTCAGGTCATAAGACAGGTGGAAAGAAAATTCTGAGGAACAACGCTGCGTCATGATGAGTGCACCCAGACTGCGCTGTATGAACAATAGTCCCGATGAGCACAGCATACTTGTGCCATACTTTACAAACATTGATCCCCAAAACAACAGCTCTGAGAAAGAAGTCACTGTTAATTCCATTAATGAGCCAAAGCTGGACGTGCAGTGGAGAATTCTGGAAATCCTTTGCTCTGCCAAGGCTGTGCCTGGCAGGGTGGAAGGCGTGACAACTCCATTCCTTGTTAGATCAATTTCAGGTCCTGTTGACCTGCCAGGAGCAGGGTTGGGGTTGAATTTCCTGTCTCTTTGCTGTTCTGCCCAATGCCATGTCCTTCTCTCTTTGTTTTCATCCACCATCACAGCGGAGACCTCAGAAGAACAGCTGCTGTGGGCCTTTCTGGTATGACTGGAAAAAGGGATGGTGGCAGCAATACCCTTGCTCATGTTCTGCCCATGCCTTCCCAGTCATAGCTCTTTCTGAGGTCTCTGGGGAAGCTGCCATATTCCCTGGCCATGGGACACCCTCCCTGGGGGCATAAGGACTGCTCTTTTAGGTCATAGATTCCTTTTGCTTAAAGTGAAATTTCCAATTCATTTTGAATTTCTTCCTCAGCAAAATGTTCAAGGAAGTCGAGGAGAGCTGAAAGAGTTTTGGTACATCCTTTCAAATATATTCAGTTATGCAGAAAGCAAAAGATGGTTTGCACGAACATCTGCAAGATGGAAGGCAATTAATTCGTCTTTCGAAACAGAAAGAGAAGGGCAGAACTTTTCTGATCCATAACTGTTGCCTCAACAAACCTGTTATGCCAGTCTGCGAAAGGGGGAAATACCTGCCGGGAAGATGCCTTAGGCCTTCAAGGACTTGGATGATCCAAGCCTTTTTTGAGTGGGCATGTCGTGAGCGGAGCCGGCTAGTGCAGGAGGTCAGACCAGATGGCTCAGAAGGCCCCTTCTGACTCGCTCTGTTTCTATGTTTCTATGTTTTTTAAATGAATGGATGTCCACCATAATGTTGCAAATTTTTCAGTTTTAAAAAATATTTTATGACGTCATTTTAGTTGTGTTTTTTATTTTATTGTCCTAGAAACTTTTGTTGTAACTGCCTTGAAAATGTTTTGCCTCAAAGCTTGGTATAAAATATTTTGAATATTTACACACCCTATTTTAATTCCTTTTGAAATATGTAAGTTATATTTAATAACATAGACTTGGGTTGCCCTCCCCTGCCTTAAATCATAGATATCAACCTTATATGTATGGCAACCTCAGGACAGTGGGGTGGAAGATGGGGCACCTTTCACTGGCCCTTTCTGTTTCCTTTCTAAGCCCCTCTCCTAGTCTCAGCTCTGTGGAAAGAATCCCTTCGAGAGATTACAGAGGGAATCCCATTGTTATTGCCAATCAGAGACAGGAGATAACAACGGGATGCCTTACATTTAGCTAGTGTATAGGTTATAGGATCCAATTCTCAGCCAAGTCCCTTTCCACCCACTCAGAATTCAAGCAGGAGAAAGAAGGCACTTGGTTCAGTTAGTATCTGCATGAGTTGGCTTTTAGAGGGAGTCATGGCTTCCTATGCCTCTCTCAGCATTGGAAGGAAAAAAGCTGGAAGGGGTGCAGGTGGTGCTGATGAAGTCAAGGGAGGATGGCCATCCCTTCCCCTTGTCAGTAGCCAGTTCTGTTGGCTTGATCTGGTGGGTGGGGGGGAGCCTGTCCACGGAATCAAATGGTTCTCTCCAACTGAAGGGCTGTTGTGGAAGCTCCACAGAAATGTATCATGTTTCCCATAAAAGCTTGTTGGATGATGCATTCTGTGATTCCCACTCCCCAAAGGAATTCCTCTGTCTCTGTGTTCTTTAGAGACTCCAGATGCTACCAGATGCTACTCCACTGAGTAATCATTGCACTTTTATTTGACAAAAGATTTTCATATTGGAAATATTGAAGTTCAAATGAATGAATGTTTCAGCTCCTTTTCCATGAGAATTTACCCCAATCCCCAGATGGGAAGAATTGAGACTGAAAGAAGTGAATGTGGTGACAACCAATGCAGGTGGAGTCTTCTAAGGCTCCTGGCTTAGCCCTTCCTTCTGTCTCCTGGTTTAGAATCACTGTGCATTCAGTCATGGAATTGCTGAATTAGAGTTGCAACCTTTTCCATCTTCAGCAACAATTTGTCAGGCAGGTAACACATGGCGCTCTCCATGCCAAGAATACATTTTCCCATTGATTTTGTGCAGTGCCAAATTTTGGATGAGAATTTTGCTTTGCTTTGCTTTGCTTTGCTTTGCTTTGCTTTGCTTTGCTTTGCTTTGCTATTTATTTATTTATTTATTTATTAGAAAGATTTCTATGCCGCCCCTTGCCAGCTAGCCTCGGGGCGGCTTACAGCAGGTCCATATAAGACAAAATACAAGTAATAATTAGAAATAATTTACCCAGGTACATCGATTTCTTCATATTCAAGATAGAAAAAAACTTGAAATTGAACAAAATATGTGATATCAAAATGAAAAAGGCTGTATAAATAAGAATAATTTTGATGACATTTGGGGACTATTTATTGAGTATGTGGGTAATACAAGGGAAAGGATTTGAATTGCCACATGATTAATTGCAATTTTGGGACAGAACTTCTTGGAAGAGCAAATGATTTTGCATGTATCCAGAAGTCCTGATAATGGGATGGGATTGTTATGTTATAGTGTGGTTTTAATTGTATGTCTTTCTTTTAGATGTATTGTATATTTTTGTAAATAAAAATTTAAAAGATGCTTCAAGGTGGAGAAGAATCTCAGCAGCAAAAGTCCTTTTTATCAGAAGAGTAGTTCATTAGAAGGAAGCTTTGCATGAGGAATACAGGATACAAAGTTGGGTGGCGGCGGCAAAGAACACATCCAGGGAACTATGCAGATCGATCAGAAAGAGGCAGGTAATGTAGGCAGGAAGTGATGCACCTTGAGATTGATTTACAGCTGTGATGTCTAATGGGCTAAGTACCAATAGTGGCAGGTATGAGTGGGAAGGATTGAAACCATCTTAACCATAAAGGCCATTGGATTGTCTGCCAGGTAGATCATGGTAACAAACCATGGTAACCATGCGGAATTGCTTGCTGGGATGTGTAAACCCACTGTTTGTGTTCTTCTCTTCTCCCTTCTCAAGCTATCTGAAGACTTCCCAGCCAAAATCCAACACGTTGCGTGCTGTATGCTGCTTGCTCAACTCACTGTTCTATAAATAAAGCACACATTATCCTGTTCGCTCTCTCTCTCTCTCTCTCTCTCTCTCTCTCTCTCTCTCTCTCTCTCTCTCTCTCTCTCTCTCGCACTGGGGCAGAGGGTGTGGGCTTGGGTGGACTCCAAGGAATGGTGGACGACAGGAGAACCTGGAGGAATGTTTTCCATGGGGTTGTGATGGGTTGGGCATGACTGCAATTAAACAAAATGAGAGAGAGAGAGGGAGGGGGAGAGAGAGATCTTTTTTGGTATACATAACCTGATATATAATACACATACACCTGCAACAGATTCTGGTTGGAAGTGAGGCTATAGGGACTGCCCTGATTTTGCCACTTCAAAATGTATCACCACACTACTGTAGCCAACCATTAACATTATGCCTATTTTTTTTAACAAATCTGTATTTCTTGGGAGGAGTCCACACTAAGCACAGAGGGCCTTACTTCCAAACAAACATACACAGGGCTGTGCAGTGAGTGAACGAATGGTAGCTTGTTTCAAGCACAGTAATAAACCTTAAAATGACTGGCTTGGATGAGGAATGTAAACTGGAATGAGAAATTAATTGCACATTAGGCTGAAAACATGCTCCATTCCACCGAGAACATCATGAGCTATAAAGGGTCGTAACAATTAGTCTCTGTTAACAAATACTGAAACAGATATGGTTTCAATAGCAATTTATTACAGAATCTGCTGGAGAAGAATGAACTCAGGGACTAGCATAATGAACATTTAATAGAAAAGACAGAGGACTGCAGTCAGCCCTTGAAAATGCCTATTCTGTCAGACTGTGTAATGTTAAGAAACAGAAGCATAATATCATCTTTGAAATATCTGAATACATTCAAAATGAAGTAATTAATATCCTGTTCACCAAACAGGCTTTTCCAATAAGCACAATACAAAGTCATTATTTTGAATCTTGCTTTTAAGACACACATGTGCACACAGAGCTTATCAGCAAGGAGCCCTTTTTGTAGTAGGCAAAATTATTTTTGGAAATCTGTCAGGGAGAAAAATGGAATTTTCATCCACAAATATTTAACTTGGAACATGTATTACTTGTGCTGTCAAACATACAAAGATGTCTCCTGACAGTTCCAGTTTTCCTGACAATTTCAGGCTTTGGGTTTCTGAGTAATTTAGATGAGGCATGGGCAGCTTGTGGGCATCCAGACGTTTTGGGCTACACCTCTTATCATTCCTAGCCAGCATAGTTAATGGGCAGGGTCAATGGGAGCTGTAGGCCCAAACAACTAGAGGTCTCAAAGTTGACCACTCCTCCTTAAGTTACATAAAGCAGGGCTGGAGAATGCAAGTTCCTTCATATATTTTGACTGATATCTCCCATCACTCTCACCATTGAATATGCTGCCTAGGGCTGTAGACTAGTGCTGTGGTGAAGCTCCGTGGAATCCATCTCTCTTCATTTTATGGGCTTCCTTTCACTCTAAGCCCTGTCTTGGAAAGTGAGCTGAGCAGAGAAGGAAGTCTGCAAATGTTTGCAGAAGCCCCATTGCAGAATGGGCAGCTTTCTCCTGCATCACATGCAGGGCACACAAGACTGCAAATCACATGCTTCTGAGAGGGAAGCTGTTTCTGAGGAGTGCTGTGTGAATGCTTTCACACTCACCTGGAAGCCAGATTCATACCTGTGAGGAGGTAGGCTGGAGCACAGGGAGTTGACAGAGAAGCGCAGTCAGCCCCTGAAAAAGCCTATTCAGACAGAGTGTGTACTGGTGCAATTTAAATAAATAAATGAACATTCTCTTCAGGCTTTTCTGATTGCTTCCACCCTGTCACAAAAAGATAAAACATTTCCCTAGATTAGAGATGGAAAATACATGGACCTCCAGGTGTTGTGGGACTGCAATTCCCATTGATATTCACCAAATGAGTTAATAGTGATGTACCCTGACAACACTTGCTTATTGGACCCTTGCCCATCTTGGCTAATTAACAACGCCAAGCACGGGATTGGGACCTGGATCTTGGAAGTGGTTAACGCTTCTCTGAGGCAGGGTCGGGTACCTAGACTCTTGAAGGAGGCGGTAGTCTGGCCGGTCCTGAAGAAGGCGTCACTGGATCCAGGGATGGTGTCTAATTATAGACCGGTGGCCAATATTCCATTTCTGGGCAAGGTGTTGGAGTGGGTGGTGGCGGAAAACTCCAAGCACTCTTGGATGAAACTGATTATGTGGACCCATTTCAGTCCGGCTTCAGACCCGGGTACAGCACTGAATCTGCCTTGGTTGCCCTGTATGATGACCTGTGCAGGGAGAGGGACAGGGGAGTGCATCCCTGTTGGTTCTCCTGGACCTCTCAGCGGCTTTCGATACCATCGACCATGGTATCCTTCTGGATAGGCTAATGGGATTGGGGGTCGGAGGCACTGCTTTGCAGTGGTTCCGTTCCTATCTCAATGGCCGATTCCAGAAGGTGGTGCTGGGGGGCTATGGCTCTGCGCCATGGCAGCTATGCCATGGAGTACTGCAGGGTTCCATTTTGTCTCCTTTGCTGTTTAATATCTACATGAAACCACTGGGAGAGGTCATCAGGATGTGTGGGCTGCGGAGTCATCAGTACGCTGATGATACCCAGCTCTACCTCTCGTTTTCTACCAATCCAGGTGAGGCAGTGGCTGTGCTGAACCGGTGCCTGGCCGAGGTAATGGGCTGGATGAGGGCCAATAAACTGAAGCTCAATCCAGACAAGACGGAGGTCCTGTTGGTTGGTGGATCGGCTTCGGGGAAGGTGAATTGAACTTAGTCCTGAATGGGGTTGCACTCCCCACTAGGGACAAAGTCCATAGCTTGGGAGTGATCCTCGACCCAGAGCTTTCTTTGGAAGCTCAGGTGTCAGCAGTGGCGAGAAACACTTTCTTTCAGCTTTGGATTATTTATCAGCTGCACCCTTACCTGGAGAATGACTGCCTAGCGACAGTGATACATGTGTTGGTGACTTCCCGACTTGACTTCTGCAATGCTCTCTACGTGGGGTTGCCCTTGAAAATGGTCCGGATACTTCAATTGGTTCAAAATAGAGCTGCCAGATTGCTGACGGGGACTGGGCATTACGCTCATATGACCCCAGTTCTCCGTCAGCTACACTGGCTCCCCATTGATGTTCGGGCCCAATTCAAGGTGTTGGTTATGACCTATAAAGCCCTAAATGGCTTGGGCCCTGTTTGCCTGAAGGACCGCTTACGTCCTTTCCTGCCCGCCCCTTGAGATCGGCGGGAGAGGTCCTTCTCTGAGAACCCTCCATGAAGGAAATTAGGAGGGTGACTACTCGGAGGAGGGCTTTCTCTGCAGTGGCGCCCAACCTATAGAATGAGCTCCCCAGAGAGGTCCGCCTGGCGCCATCGTAATTTGTTTTCTGGTGCCAGGCGAAGACCTTTTTATTCAAATGCTATTTTAATGGTTAATATTTTTATTAGATTTAATTTTTGGCCAGGGCAACTCAGATTATTTTTATATGTATTAATATTGGATTATTTATTGTTAATTTTGAATTTTTATTATTTTTTTATGTATGTGAGCTGCCCCGAGGCTTTGGCGATGGGGCGGCATAGAAATGTGCAAATAAATGAATGAATGAATGAATGCAGGGCCAGACATTCCAATCCCTTTCCTACAGCATTGAAGGATAGGGACGCAACAAGCTTAGCATGGCTGTTCACAAGCTTTGGTCCAGTAGTAGCACTGTAGTACTCCATCCATACAACATACTGTATGTTCTTACAAATACTAGTATTAGTTTCCTCACAGATCAGTTTGAAGATAAACTTCAGTTCTAATCTTGCTTCTTCTGCAGCTGGAGGCTGTTAGGGTATGCCTCATCACACAAATTGTGGTTGTGGAAATCTTGGTGAATTTTTTGCCCATTCCTTGCAATCCTTCAGCCATTTTTATCTGAGGTGGAGCCCATCAGCCAGAGGACAAAGCTCCACTAGGAGGCTGGAAAGTCCAATAGAAAGAAAATGCTCAGCACACCAGAAAAAGAGCAATTGCAGGGTGTTTGCTTTGCCATTCCTTGGCAGAAAGAACACTGATAAGATATCTTCATTCTCTAACTGATCATTAGTGCGTGAGCTTCCCACCCCCTACCCCGATCCATCACATTCCCTTTTCCTTTTCTATTGTATTTTTTTAAGACTGAAACACAATGAGATGCTCTTTCTTATTATTAAGCTTTGTCAGACATTTTGGAAACCATTTCATCTGAAATGTGGGGTAAAAATATAATCCAATACTATATCGTTTAATTAATATAATTTTAATCATTTTAAATTCCCTTTGACATGGAAATTCAGTAGCAAATTCCTTTTCTTCACCAAAGGAGCGGGGAGGGGATCACATTTGAGACAGGTGTGTGAAATCACATCAAAATAACATGAAGAGAAAAATCTGCAATTGCAGGTTCCAGTGTGGAAATGCGCAGCTTGTCCAGAACTAGGGAATGTTGCCATGAATAGTTTTGATTGTTCACAAAACAGTGCAGTCAAATAGTTGTGTAGCTGATGACAAATGATGCCGCTGGAATTATCAATAAAATACCTGTGATATACACTTCCAAACAACTTTGGCAAAGTTATACAAGAGCAGAGAACTTTCAGAGAAATCAAGTCTAACTCCAACAAGCTAGATCTCTCTAGAAACTCTCTCTCTCTCTCTCTCTCTCTCTCTCTCTCTCTCTCTGTCTCTCTCTCTCTCTCTGCTAGTGATCTTCATCCCACACAGTACACAATACTTTGGGTTCCTTCACATATCTTGTTCCATTCTCTTAATTTTAAACTGATGATTTTAAGTTTTGTATAATGTTGCTGTTCAATTAACCAGCAAATGCTGCTTTGTTGATATTTGTACCTGCCGGTATTCTGCTTGGAGACTGTTGCTGGCAGTGATGGTTGCTGGCAGTAACTAGTTCATATTAACAGTCATGAATATTGAGAATTAGAAATACTGTGGCTTGAGCACACATCTGTTGTTTCTCTGATAGGTCCCCATGGTCACTATTAGCCCACAGTCTTTAAAAGCAAAGCAGTGCAGTATTGGATGGGAAAAGCAGCATCCTTAAACATTATGGGTAAAACCTTTCCCTGCTACCTTCAATTCTATGTGGTCTAAGTTTAAAATGTAACAGAGGGGGCATGGGGAGGAATTATTCTGAGTCGAGCCCTATTTGAATAAGGTTCTGGATATATGTTTGCTGATCTTGGGGAAGATCTGTATTAGAGACCATTCTATGTACCAGGGAGCCCCATCTTGGTATCTATGTCAACCAAAGGCATGCTGCTTCCACCTTGTTGTAAAGGGGATCTTGTGTCACACAGAGGTACAATGGTGGGACAAACAGGGAGTCTTAGACAGGTGGTGTGAGCAGAGGAAATGGTTCTTTCAGTTCATTGTTGTTGCATTTTTTGTATGTTGTGGAGAGACAGGAAGAGTGAGAAGAAAGCAACTGAAGGTTGACTGGATCGATCTTCTAAGAAAATTCCCCTCCCCTCCCCTCCTCTTTGATCTGCCTAAATGAAGAACTAAAGTTTCCTTCCTTCCTACCAATATTTCCCTCACTTTGCTGAATGGTTTAGCTTAGAAAGGAATTTGAGTTGGCCTATATGTCTGATGTGATTTTTTAAATGGCTTACACAATGACAGTTGGATAGGAAATAAATGCTTGCATTTAATTCATAGATTGCTGATGCCAATGATTTATAGACTTTAACACACACTAAGACAGTAGACTTCAGCAAGAAGTAAATAGAAGTTTCAACTGGTAATGAGAAAACAATTCTTTTGAAGCTTTGCCTGAAAGTGTAGCAAGACTAATGGTGGGCTGAAAGTCAAACAAGATCAGCTTTCAGCCAAATTTGGACAATTTCAGAGCCAAAGCAGTGGGAAGTGATTGAAAGCACTTCCCCTTTGTCATTTTCTCCATGATTCTGTTTTCAGGAGTGGTTCTCATATTTCCCCTCCTCTCAAATTTCCAACATCCTATAGAAAGACATGTATATAACCTCTAGTCTCTACAACTGCCTCTTCAAATACCATTATATTAATTTGTTGTGTTGATTTTGGGGGATATGGTGCTTCCTCCCTATTTTCATAACCACTCTGCATATTAGACTTTGCAAAGATAAGAGACGCAGAGATCATTCCTGACTTTTCAAGGAGAAGTCTGACATTCTGTCCACAATCTTACTAGGGATCAGGAGAGAAACAAGTCTGCTTGTGCTTAGAAATGCAGTGTTCTAGACTTGTCACAGACATATTTGTGGGGTTATCAGGAGCCTGTTGTTCAGATTCTGACACAGCAAGTGGAACCTGGGAAATCAGGGTAGATGAAGGCAGTGGTGTTACTCATCTCTGACAGGGTCAAGAGATAGCAGCCACCCAATGGGGGTTTATGAGTGGTGGGGGGACTGGGAGCCCACAGCAGGTTAGAAGAGAAGTAGGGAAAGTGCAGAAGCAAAAAGCAAAACATAGACTTTAACACATGATTTCATCACAATTTAGACAACACTTTCTCATTGTGAGAAAAGGGTGGGGAACAGGAAAAATGGTCTACCAATCTTGATAGAACTAGGGCCTCCTCATTCAGAACTGGTAATTCACCACCACAGGATCTGTGAGCGTAAAGAGTACGAATCTGACCATAACTTTGTACAGGCAACTGGCCTGCATTTGGGACAAGCCACTTTGCCCAGGCAATGATGGGTCCCTTCTCCCTTTCCTTAGCCTACACTGACTACAATGTCATCCCCACTTGGTACTGCACAACTCTGAGTAGGTAGGACAGTTTTGTCCCTTTAGAGATTGGGCCAATGTCCTCTCAAACACAAAATTCCCAGTTAGAAAGTTCAGGCTCAGAATACAAACTGGACAAAGAAGGGGAGAGGTTCAAATGTGGCAAGGAAATATCAGAGTTAATGAGCAAGGATGATCAGACGGTTGCTGAGAACCAAAGCACTCTGCATTTGGGAGAAGACATCGTAGAAGAGAGAGGGTCTGAGAAGCAGAAGTGTGTGTTCATTAAGTGCCCTGACATCCAGCCAAATGAGTGGCCCAATTAAGTGGTTAATGATAACCAACACATACACAGGCACGAACAGTAATAAATCATAATTATAAACCCTGTACACACGCACACACATAGAAACATAGAAACAGAGCGAGTCAGAAGGGGCCTCCTGGGCCATCTAGTCTGACCTCCGGCACCAGTCGGCTCCACTCATGACATGCCCACCATGTGCATGTCCAGCCTATCTTTGAACACACATTAAGAAGGAACCCTCCCCAGCCCACCAAAATTAACTAGGAGCTTTTTGTAGCCTTCAGGAAACCTCAAGAAATGCAACGATCCACTTTCCTCATCAGGCAGGAGAATGCAAATAACATTTGCCTTCCTGTGAATACTGTTCTGCTCCGCAGTGAGCTACTGAGATGACAAGTGGGCTGGTAATTTTTAATTGTTATTTTTAGTCTTGCTTTGCCATTCTGAAGTTCTTCTGAAACTGATTATGTTTTAGTAGCTAGGATGCATCATTTATTTTCACTGTCCTGTCTGCTTCCACGTTTCTGCCTTCCTTCAGATATCATCTTGTTTTCCTGTTTTTGCCTGTGGCCTTAAGGACATTCATGTCACCAATGACTACATTTAAACCATGACCCTGGAGAAGAACAACAATAACACAGAAAAATAGCTGCATGAGGTTGAAAATGAAGCAGTCATGGAGGGGGTAGAGGAAAGAGTTAAGACACACACACAAAGTGTAGTTAATCTTTTACACAACCCTGACTTCTGGCTTTCTCTTGCTGAGGAGCAGTCACCCCTGCCTTGTGTGAGTTCCTCCCATGGAGGCTGTGAAGATACCCCGAAGAGCTAAATTGCACGGCTTCTGTCAACAACATATTTCATGCTTAAGGCTGAGGTTTTTCCTGGAAGAAAGCTGCTTGCTGATAAGAAACAGACAGATATGCAGATAGAAATCGAAATTAAAACAGCAAATAAAAGGACAGGTGAATCAAATAAATTATACTGGGGAGACAAATTACATTTCAGGGTCCTGAACTGGTATCTAGAAAGCCAAGAACACAAGCACATTGTGAAAAGGAGAAAATAACAGAGGATTTCATTTCATTCAATCTAACCTCAAAATAAAATTGCAGCTCTAGGAAGATATTAAAAGAATTGCTTGTTGGGTCCATGTTTTGCTACCTTGAAAAATAAATCTACATTCTTCTTGGAATGTGCATGATGATTAGGAGGATATTAAGGGATATTTGTGAACAAATAGAAAGTGAAATAAAAATTCTTTTAGGTTAGAATGGTTTATAGACACAATAGAATCCTAGAACGTCTGTTTTCTGTGGAGGCTTCAAGAGGACTACATAGTTGTTGCCCATCTTGGTATAGGTAAGTATTTAGAACAGGAGTAGCAACTTTTAGGCAAATTATCTTTTCCCCATAAATAATACTACTAATATAATACAAGATCCAGAAAGCCAAATCCACTTTCCTTAAAAGAAAGCTGAATTATTTAAATTATTTATTTATGGCAGAAAGGACCTGAGGGGTGGGGGGTACAGTACAAACAGTATAGCTCTTTTTTCCAGGTACATAGGAAGGAATGCTATGTCACACATCACACAAATGGTTCTAGGTATAACATTCATTTTCAGTTATTAACCTTACTCCACATACTTAACTTCAGAGATGTTCATCTTTCTATTTCCACTGATACCGCATTGATCAGCTCATTCATTAACCTTAGCCATTTGTGCTAGCTCTCCAGTAATACATATTCTCAAATAAATATTACACACTGGGTGCCATAAAATTGTCTGATACAGAGTGAGTATTAGTCGTTTTTATTGGCATCAATTTTTAATTTAACCAGTTCCTGAATAACCAGACAGTTCGTCAAAAACTAGTGTGGTAGCTAAGAGCATAGGACTAGGTGTCAGGTGATCTAGGTTCTAGTCCTCACTCAGCCATGGAACCCACTGGGTGACTTTGGGTCAGTCAAAAACTCTCAGCCCAATCTGCCTCACAGTTGTTCAGGAGGAGAGTGATGTAAGCCAATTTGAGTGCTTTAAAAGAAAAAAAAAGTGGGATATGCATCTAATAAATAAATAAAAGCATCAATCAACTTCACAAAAGAGGGTAATTGGAGTTTCAAAAATAACAGTAATGATTCTGCAACATAAAGAACAATTTTGAGTTCTAAACAATGATGAAGAAAGACATGGATATAAGTGTTTCATCTAAAAACACCCAACATGGGTTCCAAATATAAGACAAATATCATGTTGTTGTCTAGTCCATCTCCAAAATTAGAAAGAGGCTGCAAAGAATGTATTGGTCATAACTGTGGCTCTCAGGGTTAACTACAGCTCTTTAGCCCATTTCAAAAATTCAGCTGAAACTGAAATGTATCAATATTACAAATACAAAGTTCCAGTGAATTTTGTCAAATGCCTTTTCAGCTCCAAAGAAACAATGGTAGCCCAGTATGTTCTATCAGGTCTTAATACAATTAAATCAACAACTAAAATAAGGTTATCAGTCCCTGTCAGTATTTGACAAATTCAGCTTGTTCCGGTTTTGTTAGTCAAAACTGACATCAATACTTTAAAGTCAACTTGGATTACCATGGTGGTTTGATAGCACTAATCTGTGTGATTTTCACTGAGTTTGAGAATCACTGTAATATAGAAATAATTTAATGGTGCAAGCCTAAATAAAAATAAGATAAGTAGTTTTGGAACTAAGAAGTTGGAGTAGCTATTTTACTACTAAGTATAAAACTCATCCAGACTAGGCAATTTTTAAGTACGGATATTTTTAATTGTCACCATAATTTCCTCCACTTGTGCTCAAAACTGAAAGAAAATGCTGTTGTGAGAAATTTGCATTTGGAAGATTAATCTGGGGAAAATGCATCTATATCCTGCTCCAATATTCTACTCCCCCTGCTGTATAGATCCAAATAAAACATTTATTTTCCTTGTGGAGAAGTGTACATCTTGTCATTTTCATCTGTAAGCATAGGGGGTTTATCTTTCAGTGTTCAAGGTGATCTTAGTGAAATATTTCCATTTTCCCATTAAGCCTATCATAAATAGATTAAAGCACATTGTGTTATGAAATAACATTATTCAGCTTATAGTTAGTATCCTAACTTTCTTGATTCTTGATAAAGCTGTGTGGATGGCAACATTGCAAACTGGGTTCTAAGCCCTTTCACTTCCTCATTTCATGTTTGTGGTTGTAATATTTAGAGAAGACATGGGGACGAAGGCAAAGACATGGGGAACAAAGCAAAGCAGAAAATTGCAATACCAAAGAGACAGAGGTGTGGCCTGAAGTTACCAACATTTAAATTGTACAAGCTTTAATTGGACTTCTCAACAATGTAGGGACTGAATGACAATCTAGTTGGAAGCAATTCTGATGGGACACTGCAATAAATGCTCATCAGGATTCAAAAATTCTCAAAGCATGCAGCAAACCAAATTCAAACATACAGGATTCAAGTGTAAGCCTCACCACTCTTGCGTGCTGAAGGTGCAGTGTACTCTGGTCTCACACAAGAGCTAAGAACTTATTAAAGTCTCCACACACAATCAAGTGATCATAGGCCGTTTCAGTCACTTTGCTCAAACATCTGTGTCACAGAACCATTATTTGACCCTTACACATTCATCAGAAAAATGGCTACACTAAAATCAAAATGTGGTTATCATCTTCTTGAGTCTTTGAGAATATTTAATAAAAGGTTAAATTTCACATTGAATCTCATAGCACTCATTAAGGAAAAGCTGCAGTGGACATGGAATAATAAATTCAAATTGCGACAACCCAGATTCAGGCTGGACATCAGGAAAAGCTTCCTCACTGTCAGAGCAATACAGTAGTGGAACCAGCTGCCTGGAGGGTGGTGGGCTCTCCCGCACTAGAGACAATTAAAAAGAACCTGGACAGCCATCTGAGTGGGATGGTGTAATGTGGTGTCCTACACCAGCAGGGGGTTGGACCCGATGGCCTTCAGGGCCCCTTCCAACTCTACTATTCTATGATTCTATGAAAGATATTGAACAGGACTTCCAATCTGAATAAATAGTTGCAGAAAAATCAGTTCACTGATACCCTTAGCTATTTGTATCGTCACTGTCACCGTCACCGGCATCATCTCCATTTCTATACTGCCCCATAGTTGAAGCTCTCTGGGCAGTTGATAGTGTCTACCAGAGCAAAAAGTAGATTCTATTTTGGTCCATTTCTAGCCTCTTTGCTTTGTAGAGCTGTCCATCCGTGCTGCGCTGTACCATATGCAGATGTGGTAAGTGTGCAATGTTCATGCCACCATCAGCACCATCAAGAAATGGCCTCCAAAACCACTAAATTAGTTTGGAAAGGCAACAATGGCCTAACCGCTGCTGCATTCTATCCGGCATTTTTCCTTCTTGCAAGTTACCAAGGCAGCATACATGGTCCTTCTTCTCCAGTGCCACTACATTTTATTGGTTGCTTTCATTTTTATACGGCTTAATAGCCAAGGCTTTCTGGACAGGGAACAAAAGTTAAAATTAAACAGAAGTATCCAGTGGATTTTATTTTTTGATGGCTCAAAGGTTAAGAGAACCATCTTTTTACGTCATAATTAGGTCATATGGGGCTCATATCAGGGGCTCAGTGGGTCAAGAACTGGCTCCTGGGATTGCTGGTTAGAGGTAGCAACTAAAGCCAGTTCCAAATGGAACCAATCACAATGCAGATAATCATTTTGCTGGCTTGGAAACTTAATGGACTCGATTCAGAGGCAGTGGATGATAGACGAGCATCCAAGTCTGCTGCTGTCTTATTTGTTGTGTTCCCACCAACAGAGAAGGTTCCCTAGACCTTGTCTTTAAAACAAGGCTACCAGCCTTCAGCCCTTAATCGCTTTGGTACCTGGAGTGCTCACAAATCTTTAGTACCTGACACACAACTTTATTTCAGTTCTTCTACACAGAAACCAAGCCCATTTTCCTTCGGCAGCCTTCACAAAAAGAAACTTTCCAGTCCTTCTTGACAGCAAAAATGGTTAATCCTTCCCTGTCTTTTGTTGGTTTTCTCTTATGCTCTGATCTTCCATGGAAGATTAAATGGAATGAATAAATAAATACATTAAAATGCATTGAGACCTGTGCCAACAAAATTTTTAATTACTTGTACTTACATAGTTCCATGTTATAATTAACACATTGGAATTCATTCTGTCTGTGATGGCACTACGACTAGCCACTAATTGGATTCCAAAAGTCTCCACTGGTCAATTACTTTTTCTTTATGTCAAGTTCCAAATGCCAAAGACAAGTGATTTTTCTACCTCTTATGTCCCCTGCTGCTCTGTCAGGCCAACTGTGGTTCCTCAAGCTGCCGTTGCAGTGAGAAAGTAATCTTCGAGGGGAGATAGAATGCTGGCTTAATGTATTGATGAAATACTGCAAAAATACTACTTTCTTCTCCTTAGGCTTATGGCTCCTTCCTTCCGCTTTTTAAACTGGCTGAATTCTTCTGCATAGGCTCCATTTTATATACCCCACTTTACAGTGGAGTGAAATGCCTAATTTTGACAAGTAGAGAAGATGGGAGTGAAGCTGGGACACCTGAAAGGGGCAAAGAACTTCTATGGATATACCATGGAAAAAACACATTGACTTAAACCCCCTCTGTTAGTGTAAATGCTGTTTCTGCTATTATGGCGGAACACTGTGTAAGAACACATAACTGGAATCTAAGTAAGAATATTTATGGAGAGTTGGGGGGAGTTTAAAATCTGAAGGATTTCCCTTATCTGCCCTCCAAATTTCACTCCAGTTCCCCTGTGCTGGCACTGACACAATATGATGTGAGCTGAACAAATTCACAAATTTCTGTTTTTAAAGTGGGCTGCCATTTGTGCATGTTCCTTAAAACACACACACACAGGAAATTTGCATGAATTGTGGCCTGCAATTTGTGCAAATGTTCCGCATTTCATTAAAAGCAAAATGGGTGCAAATTATAGCCTATTTTAATAGCAGGAGAAATGAAGTTTTTCATGCACAAAGTTTGTGGGAAAAACTTGTGGTAAGGGCAGAGGGCATTTCCACAAAGAATCAGAACCAAAACGTGATGATTGAAAATATTTTTAAAAGTTTTACTTTGATTTATGCAAATCACACAAGCCTTGCAGAAAAGTATAGTGCCAATGCTAGATGAAATTAACAACAGGTTCATTGTGAGGCAGAGAATATGGTAACCTCACCATGACATAGTGAGAGGATGAATCAGAAAAGGATATTTACCAAAAGAATATGCTGTGCCCAGAATTTTATATGAAGTTGCCTATGAGAACAAATATGTAAAACAGATTTAAATGTATGCAAGTTGCACAAGAGACCAAATTTGTGCAAATGGGGCTACAAATATAAAGATCTTATTTTTAAATGGGGAGGGGTATTTAATGTACATTTCTAAAACTGGGGGGAGGGGTGGTGAGATGGTCCATGTCCAGTTGCTGAGTAGGAAATGCCATTGGGGTGAAACCAGTTCAAATGAGTGATCTGGCCTTGACATAAGCACCTTCCATGTCTCATTTCAATGTGTGGAATTAGCCAATGTTCTGTGGCCACCCCTTGTTCTTATCCTCTCCCTTCCCTCTGCTTCTCCTCCTCTGAATCCAATCCACATGCCTTGAGCAACAAGATCTAATGTCATTCTTACTTCCAACATATACTGACTGCTGCTCTCATTTCCCTGGAACCAAGGAAACCTGCACCGCCTGTACCAGGGATGAATTCAAGTACTACTGCTGCAGAACTCCCTGAATGCACACTGAGAATCCAGTCAGCCCCTCTGCGTACCCACATGGTATTCTTACACTGGACAATGAAGTAACTTTGGGATCTGCCACTCATGTGGTAATGATCATCAATGACATTATGATACGCAGAAATGCAGAGTGGGCTAGTAGTACAGAGAGAGACTTCATCCTCTTTCTTGGGATGCCTGTCAATGATGGATAACGCTATCCTGACCTTAGGCTGGAGGAAAAGATTGCACAGCCATCAAACACGTTCCAATTGTAGCTTCGTCTCTGCTCATAAGAGTGTATAGTTGTCATTCATTTACTCTGGAGAAGGTATGGATGTGAAATGATGCCTACCATTGAGCTAAAATATACTCCAGCCCTGCCATTTTATCTGTATATCTCCATCCTGGATCCTAGTTTTTTGGTCAACATGATATAATGGAAGGAATGAGAAACTTCTTCCTTCTTACAGGCAGGGCAGGGGAAGGCTGTCTGTCTTTCACATAGTAATCCAGATGCTTAACTTACATTTTATCACTACAGTTAAACCCCTCATGACTGTTCAGGCACAATGATAAAGTTGTCACCATCTAACAGAAACGTCCCAAATCCTGGAGGACACGAACTCCAGAATGTATCATGCATCTCTTCCTTAATTTTGTATGTAGTCCAGAATAGAAAAGCTTTCCTGCAGCTGGAGAGCATTTTTTCCTTCCAAGAGAAGATGCAAGCAATCTTTTTACCATACCCTCTTGATTAAAGTTTGTTTTCTTTAGGAGTACCAAGGGTCAGACAAAATTTCCTCTGGGTCCAGATGAGGTCTGCGAGCTGCCAGTTAGTATTTTCTTCTCTAGACGGAGACTGCAGGATTGAGTTTTACAGATATTGACTGATGATGCCTGGGATAGCAATAGAATTATTTTTGTCCTTTTCCAGATACCACATTGATCATGAAAATTCATATAAAAGACAAGAATTGGTGCTGGCAAATGCTTGGATAATAACATAGTTGATCAGCTACAAGTGATATAAGACAGTTCTTTAAAAAAAAAAAAAAAACCCTCGCTTTTTACCAGTTATTGGAAAGTAGCCAAATAGCATTCAGTATAGCCTTTCATTGATTCCTATAGTGGTTTATGGGATAAATGAACTGAAACACAGAAATTCTGATGCTATATTTGCTTCTTCATCAGTTTTTTTTATTTAAAACTGTTCTAATGGTTGGATTTATTTTTATTGTATTTTGAGTTAAAATTAAATCTCCAGTTACCAAAAAAGCCCCAACATTTAATTGCATTCATTTGATTAATAAACAATATGATTTCAGTAACTGCTGCTTCAGCATAAACTCATAAATGGAGAAAAGACTGATTAATAAAATTGGAAAAGTATTTCTACTAGTGAATGTCAGGGCTGGGTTGTAGCTGGCTTAGCTTAGCAGAAAAGGTCTCTTTGACTTGCATGTACCATATTCCATTTTGTCCCAGAAGGTATTCCAATCTTCAGAAATAACACATTTGAGGGGACAGAGGGCATGTGAGTTGAAAGTGGGTCAATAAAACTGAGTGCATGAGATGAAGTGTTTTTTCACTGATGCTATAGCAAAATATTCTTTAAAAGATGCCGTATTGTTTGCCACATCAAACCTCACATCAGTCTGCCAAAGGGTTGCTATGAGTGACAATATCAGGACCTGAAACAATTTTGCCAAGCAAGGATTCATGTCTGAACCATTCTTTTCAGAAAATGAATCTGAGAAACTGAGGCAAATAGTGGCTACAAGAGATCAAGTTATAGTCTTTACAACCATTCAAAAGCAAACAAACCAGACAATACCCATCAGATAGTTCTTAAAGAGTTAAAATGTGAAAGTGTTGACCTTCTGGCAAGATAATGCATTGAGTTCCTAAAAGTGGCCTCTGTACCATATGACCAGTAAATGGATAATATAGTGCCAGTTGGAATCACAGAATATCTGTTTGAGGTAAACCAGTAGATAAAACATTAAAGATAAAAGTATCAATTATATCGATGGACAAGGCTTGCTGAAGTAGAATCGATGGAAAGCAGAGTAGAATGCACTAACGAACCTTATGAAGGAAGAATATGATCAGTGGGATCCCTTAGGATCTGTGAGACCAGTGCTTTTTAACTCGTTTACAAATAATCTGTAATTAGGTTTGCACAGGTAGGTGGCCACTATGCAGATGATGCCAAATTATGAAGAGCCACATAATAATAATAATAATAATAATAATAATAATAATAATAATAATAATAATGGCAACCTCAATAAGCCACAACAACTTCTCAACCAGGAAATGCAGTTCAATGTAAGCAATTGTAGTGCTGCATGATGGGTATGGTTGTAATGATCTGCCCCAGACTCTCACCTTCTTCTGTTTGCTGGACTTCCCAAAAGTGATCCAAGCTGAGAGGACATCTGTGAACATTTGTGGAGCTCCAGTTGCACAACTGGCAACCTTCCTCCACAGCACCTACAGCACAAACACAGCCAGTCATGTGCATAGAAGAATTCTGCTTGTGCAGAATTTGCACGGGCCTCAATTCCCAAGGGTATCTACCATCCATCCATCCATCCATTCTGGGTGCTTATATCGAGTGTTACTGAGTACATGACATGCTGTCAAAGACTCATGGCCACAAGAGAGCAGGCTGAATTCTCGGAAGCCAATCCTGAGGAATCTGATGGATTCCTTAGGTCAGTGTGAATTCCTCACACATCCCCATGTGGGGGAGCCCAGTCTAATGTCTTCAAATCATGGTGATTGACCAGGAATGGGATCCAGGGCTTTTGGTAGACCATTCCATCAAATGGTGAATCCAAAGTGTGTACACTACAAAACATGCAAATACCATTTTAGGGATGATTCGGAACCAATGCTAGAACTTCCAACATCATACTGTCCTGAGTCCATTCTATGGAAAAGCCACATTTGAAACATTTGAACAGTGCTGGTCACCTCAAAGAGGACATTATAGAGCTGGAGAAACTGTTGGAAAAGGCAGCGAAAATGATCATGAGCCTAGAGCAATGCCTTCATGAGTAGAGAGTATAAAGTTTGGCATGTTTTAGTTTGGAAAAATGGTTGCATAAGGTGGAAAAAGATAAAAAGGTAAAGGTTTCCCCATGACATTAAAGTCCAGTCATGCCTGTCTCTAGGGGGTGGTGCTCATTTCTGTTTCCTAGCTGAAGGAGCCAGAGTTTGTCCCCAGACAGTCTCCGTGGTCATGTGGCCGGCATGACTAAACACCGAAGTGCATGGAGCGCTGTTACCTACCCACCGAAGTGGTACCTTTTCATCTACTTGCTTTTGCATGCTTTCGAACTGCAAGGTTGGCAGAAGCTGGGATGGCACACGGGAGCTCACCCCGTGTGCAGATTTGAACCAGTGACCTTTCGATCCACCAACCCAGAAGCACAGCAGTTTAACCCACTGCGCCACCTGCATCGCACTGGGAAAAGATAGAAGTGTATAAAAACAGGCACAGTGCCAAGAGGGATACTATCACATTGTAATGAAGTTTAATGGTAGTAGATTCTGAACAAATTATATTTATTTGTTTGTTTATTTATTTGAGTTATATCCTGCCTTTTTCCTACAAAGGACTCGAGGCAGCTTGCATCATTCTTCTCCTCCATTTATCCCCACAACAACAACCCTGTGAGGTAGGTTGGACTGAGAGTCTGTGACTGGCCCAAAGTCACCCAGTTGGCTCCATGGCTGAGCGGGGACTCGAACCCGGATCGTCTGAGTCCCAGTCCCGCGCTCTTAACCACTGCACCACACTGGCTCTCCAGTTATATACGTAATTAAACTAGGGAGTTCACAGCACCTGAAAGTGGTGATGGCTGCTAACCAGGATGCTTTTAAAGGGGGGTTGGACAAATCCATGGATGATAAGGAAAGCAATGACTGTAAGTCAGGATGACTGTATGTTGCCTCTAGTATTACAAGCAGGATGCTTCTGAATGTGGGGATAAGAAGGGTGTTTTTGCACTTATTCCCCATTTTTAAGGGTTCTCATTCTGGGAACAGAATGCCAGAGATGTACCAAAGTGGTTCTTCCTGTCTGATACAATGGCCCTACAACTTTCTACCAGACAGGAATGTAAATCTAATGCGCCTCTTTTCTTATCTTGCAAGTTCCTTTTTCAAAGATTTGTGCCATATTTGAGTCTTCCAACCATCTTAGACTGGTTATAGCATGGAAAATTGTACTTGTGCTCACAGGCCTAAACTCACTCTCACTGCTTAAATTATTTTGGAATACCCAGCAGAACTGATAAATCAAAAATTATTATAGCTTAATACCCTCATACTGATTGTCGTCCTTTATAACTAAGAATTGGTGTCTTCTAAATTGTTGAAGCAGAAGTAGATCTTTTTCTGGAACTCCCTGGCTTTCTCCATGATCCAGCGTATGTTGGCAATTTGATCTCTAGTTCCTCTCCCTCTTCGAAATCCTGCCTGTACTTCTGGTAGTTCTCGGTCCACATACTGCTGGAGCCTAGCTTGTAGGATTTTGAGCATCACTTTGCTAGCATGTGAAATGAGTGCAATGGTGCGGTAGTTTGAACATTCTTTGGCATTGCCCTTCTTGGGGATCGGAATGTAAACTGACCTTTTCCAATCCTGTGGCCACTGTTGAGTTTTCCAAATTTGCTGGCATATTGAGTGTAGCACTTTAACTGCATCATCTTTCAGGATTTTGAATAGCTCAGCTGGAATGCTGTCACCTCCACTAGCTTTGTTGTTGCTCAGACTTCCTAAGGCCCATTTCACTTCACATTCCAGGATGTCTGGCTCGAGGTCAGGGACCACCCCATCGTGGTTATCAGGGACGTTAAGCTCTTTCTTGTATAGTTCTTCTGTGTAATCTTGCCACCAATTCTTAATCTCTTCTGCCTCTGTTAGGTCCCTGCCATTTTGGCCCTTTATTATGCCCATCTTTGCATGAAATGTTCCCTTCATATCTCTAATTTTCTTGAAGAGATCTCTGGTCCTCCCTATTCTATTGTTTTCTTCTATTTCTTTGCACTGTTCATTTAGGAAGGCATTCTTATCTCTTCTAGCTGTTCTCTGGAATTCTGCATTCAATTGTTTGTATCTTTCTCTTTCTCCCTTGCCTTTCGCTTCCCTTCTTTCCTCAGCTATTTGTAAAGCTTCCTCAGACAGCCATTTTGCTTTCTTGCCTTTCTTTTTCTTTGGGATGGTTTTAGTTGCTGCCTCTTGTACAATGTTGCGAACCTCCGTCCATAGTTCTTCAGGCACTCTGTCTATCAGATCTAATTCCTTCAATCTATTTGTCACCTCTACTGTATATTCATCAGGGATATGATTTAGGTCATACCTGAGTGGCCTAGTGCTTTTCCCTACTTTCTTCAACTTAAGCCTAAATTTTGCCACCAGAAGCTCATGATCTGAGCCACAGTCAGCTCCTGGTCTAGTTTTTACTGACTGTATAGAACTTCTCCATCTTTGGCTGCAGAGCACATAGTCAATCTGATTTCTGTGTTGACCGTCTGGTGATGTCCATGTGTAGACACGTCTCTTGGGTTGTTGGAAAAGAGTGTTTGTTATTACCATCGTATTCTCTTGACAAAATTCTACCAGCCTGTGTCCTGCTTCATTTTGTACTCCAAGGCCAAACTTGCCTGTTATTCCAGTTATCTTTTGGTTTCCTACTTTAGCATTCCAATCCCCCATGATGATAAGGACATCATTTTTTGGAGTTAATTCTAGCAGGTGTTGTAGGCCTTCATAGAACCGGTCAACTTCAGCCTCTTCAGCACCAGTGGTTGGGGCATAGACTTGGACTATTGTGATGTTGAATGGTTTGCCTTGGATTCGAACTGAGATCATTCGTTCATTTTGGAGATTGTATCCCAGTACTGCTTTCCCTACTCTTTTATTGACTATGAAGGCTACTCCATTTCTTCTGAGGGATTCTTGCCCGCAGTAGTATACCTGATGGTCATCTGAACTAAATTCACCCATGCCTGTCCATTTTAGTTCACTGATTCCTAAGATGTCAATGTTCAGTCTTGTCATCTCTTGTTTGACCACATCCAGCTTGCCTTGATTCATGGATCTGACATTCCAGGTTCCTATAGAGTAAAGATCTTTGCAGCATCGGACTTTCCTTTCACCTCCAGATACATCGGCAACTAAGTGTCCTTTCGGCTTTGACCCAGTCGCTTCATTCTTTCTGGCGCTACTAGTACTAGCCCTCCGCTCTTCCCCAGTAGCATATTGGACACCTTCCGACCTGAGGGGCTCATCTTCCGGTGTCATATCGTTTTGCCTTTTGGTTTTCATGTCCATGGGGTTTTCATGGCAAAGATACTGGAGTGGGTTGCCATTTCCTTCTCCAGTGGATCACGTTTTGTCAGAGCTCTCTGCTATGACCTGTCCCTCTTGGGTGACCCTGCACGGCATAGCTCATAGCTTCATTGAGCTACGCAAGCCCCTTCGCCACGACAAGGCAGTGATAACTTATATGCAGAGCACATCATGAGAAAGGCAGGGCTAGATGAATCACCAGTTGGAATCAAGATTACTGGGAGAAATATTAACAACCTCAGATATGCAGATGATACCACTCTCATGGCAGAAAGTGAAGAGGAACTAAAGAGCCTCTTGATGCGGGTGAAGGGGGAGAGCGCAAAAGTTGGCTTGAAACTCAACATTAAGAAAACTAAGAACATGGCATCTGGTCCTCTCACTTCCTGGCAAATAGATGGGGAAGAAATGGAGGTAGTGACAGATTTTATTTTCCTGGGCTCCAAGATCACCGCAGACGGGGACTGCAGCCAAGAAATTAAAAGACGCTTGCTTCTGGGGAGGAAAGCTATGGCAAATCTAGATAGCATACTAAAAAGCAGAGACATCACTCTGCCAACAAAAGTGCGTTTAGTCAAGGCTATGGTTTTCCCAGTTGCAATGTATGGCTGTGAAAGCTGGACAATAAGGAAGGCTGAGCGCAAAAGGATTGAGGCCTTTGAGTTGTGGTGCTGGAGGAGACTCCTGCGAGTCCCTTGGACCGCAAGGCGATCAAACCGGTCAGTCCTAGAGGAGATCAACACTGACTGCTCTTTAGAAGGCCAGATAGTGAAGATGAAACTCAAATACTTTGGCCACCTAATGAGAAGGAAGGACTCCCTAGAGAAGAGTCTAATGCTGGGAACAATAGATGGCAAAAGAAGAAGGGGACGGCAGAGGATGAGGTGGCTGGATGGAGTCACTGAAGCAGTTGGTGTGAGCTTGAGTGGACTCCTGGGGATGGTGGAGGACAGGAGAGCCTGGAGGAATGTTGTCCATGGGGTCGCGATGGGTCGGACTCGACTTCGCGACTAACAACAAACAACAAATTGTTGAAAGTCCATTGGCTTCTGTATCTTTGAGAAATAAAAGATGGTTGTTGTAGTAGTTGTTCTTGTTGTTATTCCTTTGAAAACAGGCCTGTATAAATTAAAATCAACAATCCAAACAGAACCAACCATTTATGACATCAGCCTTCTAGATACTAGATAATTCTCCAGTTTTGCCACATTCTTACCAGACCAGCATGTGTTTCATAGACAATGTTTCATCTGTTGAGTCAGAAATTGTCTTCCATTTTACTCTTCCATTAAAACGTTCCACAGATTTTGAATACAACAAGAAGAAAATTAAAGCTGAATACAATTATGCCTTGTACAAAACCTGAGTGACTCTAGGTTGGTTACAGAAATTTCTTTAAAAAAACCCCACAGGATATTTGAATACATCTGACATTCCATCCATTAAAACTCTAATAGATCACAAACATTATCCTTTTCTAAGTTTGCAAGGAACAGTAGGGAACTGTAATATTTCTTTATTATGGGCATGAAATTGACCCATATCATACCAAAGGTGAAGGATGGTATAGAAAAGCTGTATAATAAATAAATGATAAACAATGGAGCATTTCATTTTATTTGACTGCCTCCTCTCCATCTTACCAAGTATTACATGCACCTATTTATGTGTCCCTATTGTTTGGTATGAACTAGAGAAGGTGTTCATTCACCCCACCCACCATCTATCCATGGTCTTAGTGGTGAAATGAACTGAAGAGGATGATAAGCAGGTATAAAAGCAATTTAACTGACAATTCCTACGGGCTACAATTTTAAATGATTTGTAAGAAGTTTTCAATCTCTACAACAGCAGATTAGATTCTTTTAGACGACAATGCAAACAGGGTGAAATGGTGTTCTCTGAACATCTTCAGCTTGTCTGGACTGGTACACAAGTTTGTTGTTCTGCGATTGCAGCTTTTAAGATGATTTTCCATATGTTTTGTCTTGTGTTGTAATGTCGTATTTCTGATAAGCACTCATATTATCACCTAGAAATATTTCTCCCCTGCTATCCTAATTGCAGAATCTTATCCCTCTGAAGGATTAAGAAAAAAAAAATACTCTGGTACCAAACCCAAAGATGCAGAGATACAATATTGCTTAAATAAATGTTTGAGGGGAAAAAAATCTAAATGTTCAGATACACTCACAGATTTCCTTGCAGAGGAGCAGTTACAATAGCTCGTTCACAGTTGATTACAAGTTTCATTGGAGGACTGTTTTAAATGGACCACTGAATTTCATTTAAAGAAAATGTTGTACATGGCAGGAATCATGAGTGGAAATCTAATTCTCCTCTTTTTACATAAATAAGTGTTTCCTTGCAAGTTCCTTTTAGAAGATGCATGTCTTCTAAAATAAATAAATGTGGCAAAACTAGTAATTTTCCTTAGCACAAAACATGTAAGACATTTCAAAGGATGTAAAAGAAAAGTTGTAATCAGACTCAGAAAATGTTTCAGGTCGGGAGATTTCATACATGGTTAAACTGTTGAGGTTTTATCAATACAGTAATAAGCCCAGCTCCTTTTCTGTGTGTCACCTGTATCAGTAGAGTCTCTGAAGGTTCTGTATCAGTAATGGGCTTGATGATAGTCAATAGACTGACAAGGAATCCCAACAGGACAGAAACACTATAAATTGGAGGTTTTGGGCCAAGGAAGCTGGTGTTTCACCTGTTCTGGATGGACCAGAACTTTCCCTGAAGGAGCAGGCATGGAACATGAAGTGGGAAGGAAAATATCATAATCCAATATGGCATACCAAGGGCCTGGATGGCTAAAAGCACCATTGAGAAGTCTTGTGTAGGGAGGAATAAGATGGACTGATCTCATAGATTATGCAAGGCTGTCCTTGCATTGGTTCAGAAGGTACCAAATTTATCACCTGAAGTCCATCATGATGGGAATTCATGGTACCAATCCTTAAGAAATTATGTTAGGTCTCTGTTTCCTCCTAAGCCCAATTAAAGATGCTGTTTATCACTATTGGAAGGCTAATTGGCTTGGGGCAGAAATACCTTCTCCCATATCAACCTGCCTGTGTGCTAAAATGTTTAGAAGGCATCCTTCTTCAAATGCAGGAGACTTACATGTCTGTATTTTCCTTGCCGTGGGGAAAAATAAAAAAACAATATGGGATTCGTAATCCCCCTGAAGCCACAATTTATACACACAGTGGGAATAACAATTGTGGGGCAGGTAGGCAGGGGGAATATGACAAAATGGCACAAGGGGAAAAGGGTATAGAGATGAGGTACTAATAAAGGTAAAGGTTTCCCCTTGACATTACGTCCAGTCATGCCTGACTCTAGGGGGCAGTGCTCATCTCCGTTTCCTGGCCGAGGGAGCCAGCGTTTGTCCGCAGACAGTCTCCGTGGTCATGTGGCTGGCATGACTAAACACCAAAGTGCAGGGAACGCTGTTACCTGCCCACCAAAGTGGTACCTTTTTATCTACTTGCATTTGCATGCTTTCGAACTGCAAGGTTGGCAGAAGCTGGGATGGCACACGGGAGCTCACCCCGTGTGCAGATTCGAACCGGCGACCTTTCGATCAACCAGCCCAGCAGCACAGCGGTTTAAACCACTGCGCCACCTGCAGTCCCTCGAGATACTAATAGAATATATCTATTTTTGGGTTCATCACAAAATGGACATCCAATCACTACAAGAAGTGCGTTTCCTCTCCTGAATGTCTGCTACATGACCTCTAGGTGGCACTGTGGTGTAATGGATTCTTTAAAAATGACCAGTGGTTTCTTTCACTTCGGCAGTTAAATACCACATTTTCCTTCCTCTGAAAGCACTTGTAAAATGTGCTTGTTACGAACAGAAATGCTTCTAGAGGGTCATGATGTCATCCAAAAAAGCCCCAGGAAAGGATGCGTGCATGGCAAAGGCCTCATCAGGAAAAGGTCTTTAAGAGCAGATTGCATTATTGTGGTTTTAAAAGCAAAATGTTTGGAAGAGCTTCAACTTGTCCATCATCACTGCCTCATCCCATCACATTGCATTTATATGCCACCTGCTTTCTTCTTGTGAGGAATTCAAGGTGGACTATATGTCACCAGGTTATCCTCATAGCAACAACTCTGTCAAGTGAGTCATTTTAGACTAGCTATAGCATTGCAACTCTACTTATACTAACAGACCCGGATGTCCTTCTTTATTGCTGAAACTATTTTAGGATGGCTGGTAGAACTGATAGATCTAAAATCAGAATAGCTTGATACCCCCAGAATGATTGCCCCCCTTTGAAATGGTGAGAATCCTCAATAGAATTGGATTTTGTTTTGCATGTAGGTTAGCCTGGAGTACCTCCTACCAAGTCGCTGTCTCACCATACATCAATTCATATGCTTCTACTGTAGATTTTTAATTTGTGATCTGAACAAAATAACATGTGTGCTGGGACCCCTCTGAAGAACCTTCAGTGAATGCCACCTGTGATAGGGGAGCAACATAATTGCCTTCAGAGGGGATTTATGACACGAGCAAGAGGTATAGCACTGGAGAAAGGAGTACAGCTCCCAGCTAAATTTAAGTAGGAAAGTAAAATGCAAAACCCAAACATAAAGTGCTGCAGAAAATTGTAAATCTGTAACATGTTTGTTTTCGCAAAATAATGACTCTTAGTGAATCTGATAAAATGCAATCTTGCACTTACAAAATTTTCAAAAAATAGAATAATTTAAAGCAGGCCCTTTCATTTCTGTAAAAGCTGCACTCTAGACAACTCTATTAAATTATTAGAATCTGTACATGTATTCAGTACTTTCGCAGCATTTATCAAACTGGTTTCCTTTCCCAAATTTTTCAGAGGTCAAATCCTTGCAATCAAGTACAGAGGTCTGGAGCACAGTTGCTAACTACTCTGCCCCTCAAAAATGTCTAATAATTGCGTGAAGTGGTGAAGGTAAAGCCCAGGTAGTTCTTGAAATACAGGGGACCTGGGGGCGTGGGTGCTTCCAGGTGGATCTTGCTGGAAGAACATTCCATGGGTTATATGTATGAGTTCACACAGTTCTTTTTTGTGGGTTGTAACTTGACCTAATATTGTAATATATGTAATATTTGTCCTAGAATGAACAAATCGTAGTTTAGTGATGACTATCAGAAGTCCCATTGATGTCTATGAGTGTTCCGAAGCAGACTGAGGTTGAATTCCATTTTATCTATAGGTAGAGAAGACAGATTTTGTGAGGCAGTCTCTCAGCATCTTGTGTTAACTAGTACCGTGTGATTAATAAATCTATCAGACAACAAAGATTAACACCTGCATTAATTTGCTGCTTACCAGGTGTAGCTCTCCTCAAATCTCAAACACTTAATCTATTCAAGCAGAGATGGGCCAAGCAGAGATGATGGATTCGTAGCCATAATTTTAAAACATCGTGGTTGCATCTCCAAACCATTGTTCCTCCCACCAAACTCAACAAATGTCATGCTTAATACCTGTATTCCAACTGAAAAAGAAAGATTTCAGTACAGAAAAAAGTATTGTGCACACATATCTGAAGCTCACCCCTCTTCCGGTTATTCCCCCAACCAGAAGGTTCCTGGCAGCAATATCAGCCGGCCCCCAGAGCTGATGGTGTTGCTGTTAAACGCCAGGTCAGTCCATAATAAAATATCTGTCATCCATGATTTGATCATGGATGATGGGGCCGAGCTGGCATGTATTACTGAGACCTGGGTGGGAGAAGGCTCGGATGTCTCCCTCATGCAATTATGGACCCTTGCCCCTCTTGGCTACTTAAAGAAGCCAGTTACGGGATTGGTCCCTGGGTCTGAGAGGTTGTCAATGCCTTACTGAGAGAGGACTGGGTCCCTACTCCCTTGAAGGAGGTGGTGATCTGGCCTAACCTGAAGAAGGCATCCCTGGACCCAGAGGTGGCTGCCAATTTTAGACCGGTGGCCAACATCCCGTTTATGAGCAAGGTGTTAGAGTGGGTGGTGGCGGGACAACTCCAGGCACTCTTGGATGAAACGGATTATCTGGACCCATTTCAGACCGGTTTCAGACCTGGTTATGGCACTGAATCTGCCTTGGTCACATTGTATGATGACCTGTGCAGGGAGAGGGGGACCTCTCAGCGGCTTTCGATACCATTGACCATGGTATCCTTCTGGATAGGCTAAGGGGGCTGGGAGTAGGAGGCACTGCTTGGCAGTGGTTCAGCTCCTACCTGGCTGGCTGATTCCAGAAGGTGGTGTTGGGGGACTATAGCTCTGAGCTGTGGCAGTTGTGCCCCGGGGTTCTACAGGCTCTATTTTGTCCCCCATGCTTTTCAACATCTACATGAAACTGCTGGGAGAGGTCATTAGGTGGTTTGGGCTGCGTTGTCACCAGTATGTTGATGACCCCCAGTTCTACCTCTTGTTTACATCTACTCCAGGTGAGACAGTGGCTGTCCTGAACCACTGCCTGGCTGAGGTAATGGGCTGGATGAGGCCCAATAAACTGAGCCTCAATCCAGATAAAATGGAAGTTGGTGGGCAGATCGCAGTTTCAGGTAAGTGACTTTGACCTTGTCCTGAAAGGGTTGCACATCCTCTAAAGGACAGGGTCTGCAGCTTGGGAGTGCTGCTTGACCCAGAGCTGTCACCGGAATCCCAGGTGGCGGCGGTGGCAAGTAGTGCTTTCCTACAGCTTTGGCTGATCCACCAGCTGCGTCCTTACCTGGACAAGCACTGCCTAGGAGCAGTGATTCATGCTCTGGTAACCTCCCAGCTGGATTACTGTAATGCGCTCTACGTGGGGCTGCCCTTGAAAACAGTCCGGATACTTCAGCTGGTACAGAACGGAGCTGCCAGGTTGCTGATGGGGACCGGTCCTTATTCTCATATAATACCAGCAACACTGGCTTCCAGTTGAAGTCCGGACCCAATTCAAGATTCTGGTTTTAACCTATAAAGCCCTGAACGGCTTGGGACCAGGATACCTGAAGGAGAGCCTCTTCCCTTACATGCCCTCACATGCCTTAAGATCTGCGAGAGAGGCTTTGCTCCGGGAGCCCTCTTTAAAGGAGATAAAAAGAACAACGACCCAGAGCAGGGCCTTCTCTGCCGTGGCACCAAATTATGGAATGCACTCCCTGGAGAGGTGTGCCTGGCACCAAGTTTATATTCTTTTCGGTGCGAGGTTAAAACCTTTTTATTTAATTGCTATTTTATAAATTAATATTTTATCATTAACAGTCACTTTTTGTTTTGTTTTGTTTTATATAATTTTATGGAATTTGTTTTTGTTTTATTGTTTTTAATTGTACGTGCTGTGAGCCATCCTGAGATGCCGAGGCATGTGGTGACAGCATATAAAAGTTTTATATAAATATATAAATAAATAAAGCTCACCTGGAGGCACATTTCTTTTGATATGGTCTGAGATATGTCTCCATTTCCGGAGGCATTTCTGGCCTCCATTTTTGAGGCCTTGTGGAGAACGGGTGAAGTTCCAGAGGACTGGAGGGTGGCATGAGTGGTCCCAATTTTCAAAAAGGGTAGTAGAAGGGACATGGTGAATTACAGACCTGTTAGCCTTACATCCATTCTAGGAAAAACAATGGAAAGGCTCATAACAGAGAGAGAGATCCAGTGATGCTAGATAGGGAAGGGAGGCTGACAGCCATACAACACGGCTTCTGCAAAAACAGGTCCTGCCAGACAAACCTTGTGGAATTCTACAACAAGATTTTGAGGTGGCTAGATGGAGGGGATGCAGTGGATGTGGTTTACCAGGATTTCAGCAAGGCCTTTGACAAAGTGCCCCATGATATCCTTGTGGAGAAACTGAGGGGTTTTGGGATACACCAAAGCACTGTCCGGTGGATTAGGGCATGGTTGACTGACCGAAAGCAGAGGGTAACCATTAGTGGGGAATCATCAGGATGGCGGCCAGTGACAAGCGGGGTCTTCCAGGGCTCTGTCCTGGGTCTGATCCTGTTTAATCTTTTCATTAATGACATGAAAGAAGGGATAAACAGTCTGCTGATCAAATTCACAGACGACACTAAAACTGGAGCATTGGACACAATTGAGAAGCAGGTACTCCAGATCAAAAAGGATCTGGACAGACTATGGAAGTGGGTAGGAGACAACAGGATGGTGTTCAACATAGATAAGTACAAGGTCTTGCAATTGGGGCATAGGAATAGGTGTCATAAGTGCAGGTTAGGGGAAAAGTGGATTGAGAGCAGCACTTGTGAAAGGAACCTCGGGGTACTGGTTGACCGCAGGTTAAACATGAGTCAGCAGTGTGACGCGGTGGTCAAGAGGGCGAATGCCACCCTTGGTTGCATAGCCAGAAGCATGGCTTCTAAATCAAGAGAGGTATTACTACCACTCTATACGGCTCTGGTGCTCCCGCAACTGGAGTATTGTGCTCAGTTTTGGGCCCCTCATTACAGAAAGGATATAGCCAGGTTGGAGTCAGTGCAGCGTAGGGCCACAAGGATGGTGGCTGGTTTGCAGGGGATGCCATATGGGGCAAGACTGAGGGAACTGGATCTCTTCAGCTTGGAGAAGAGGAGACTCAGAGGGGATATGTTGGCGACATACAGGTATGTGAGGGGGTGTCACATGGAGATGGGTAGAGACCTGTTCTCCCCTGCAGAGGAAGGCAGGATGCGCTCCAATGGAGCAAAGCTCAGGGAGCTGTTCCATTTGGGTGCCAGGAAGCACTTCCTGACAGTCAGGACCCCGAGGGCGTGGAATGGGCTTCCACGAGAGGTCGTTGAGGCCCCATCGGTGAGGGTGTTCAAAGACAGGCTGGACATGCACATGGTGGGCATGTCGTGAGCGGAGCCGGCTGGTGCCGGAGGTCAGACGTAGATGGCCCAGGAGACCCCTTCTAACTTGCTCTGTTTCTATGTTTCTATATGCACATCCCTCCCAACCCACAAATATTATCATAATGTGCAACCCTACCTACTTGGAAGGAAGTCCCACCACATTCGGCAGCATTTACTTCCAAGCAAACCAACACAGGATTCAGCTGCTAGGCCATTGACCAAAACTGCTGGATAAATGCTGATGCTGATGATAATGATAATATCCAATAATGCCATGGATTGCAAGAACTCTGATATCTGATCACCTCAAATAATTTCATTACTTATTTATTTATTACAAGCATTTATATCCTGTCCTTCCACCAAGCGCTCAGGACGGCTTACACAATACAAAATTACAATAGTACCATAGTAAAACCTCAATTATTAAAACAATATAAAATAACACATCATGAATTTTTGACAGTCTTGACTCTTTTTATGTGTTTGCTGTATCTAGCATGATGTGGCTTCTGTGTACAATATTATGGTAGCATCGGCATTTGATGAATTCGTAGCAAACAATTTGTTGCTATTTATCTTGCTGCAAGAATGCTGGTGACAACCTAGTTAATTCCTTTGACTTTCCCACTGAGAGATCTCGGTTGGCTCTTCTCCTTTCCGAAGATGTGCAGCCTATAAATGTACTGGTAAATACCAGGTCATCTGGGAGCAACACTTGAATATATGTGCCAAATGGCCAGTCATAGATTTGTTGAAAAGTCTGAGGAAGGCAGAGAGATTGACTTTTTTTCCATTGATGATTGACAGAATTCAGTCGCTGAGCCAGAAAATAAGATCTGCTTTCCGGCTACGTTCCAGCAGTGCCATTAGATAATGAGAGGCTATTTGCTTGAGAGAAAATATGCAGATAATTTGTTTAGTTGACCAATAATCATACTTTGATTCATTGGCAAAATTAGTTCTGGTGACAATGCTGATGGGCCAGTCTTTCAATTTGTATCTGTACTTCTGTCTATCAATCATTCATCCATCCATCTCTGTATGTGTATGCATATATATATATCATTACTGGAATATCTCCACCTCTTCTTAAATGACCATGATTCCATCAAGCAGCATCAAGCATGCTTAAACCTATTTATTTTAGTGGGCTTAAGCATGTCTGACTTTAGTGTGGACTGTGACCAGCAGCTATCATTTATCAATAAATCTCAAGTATTTATTTAATCAATATGATTGTTCTTCTGCCTCTCCAAGGTTGAAATAGCTCTTACACTATCCTAAAACCACAGTACATTTCTAGAAATCATTCTGAAATAACTGCACAATCAATTCTTTATCTCCTAAAACAGGTAAAAACCCTACAGATATTAACTAAAAATCTCTCAAGAGACGTTTTAAACCCCTTTCTAAGGCAAGATGAGAAAATACCACACGCTTCCTCTTGCAGTCATTCCAGAGTTTTGTGATCATCACAGCAAAGGTCCTATTTTGAATTGAAGTTTTCTAATTTCCACAGTAAAAGCACCTGGAGAAGACTTCCCAAACATGCATTGGATCAACCATTGGAGGTGGCAGGATCCACCATCCCTGATTCTATTCTCTCTGTGTGAACCCAGCCATGGCTGGCTGAGCAATGCAAAACACTCCAGCCAGACACATCTGGGGGGCATCAGATGGGAGAAGGCTCTTAAACATGATGAGAAAATCTGTTGTTTCAAAGACATGCACACACGGATGTCAGGGGCTCATGAGGGCAGACAGCATGATTCTAATGGCCCTCTACCTGCTGTTCTACATAAATTTAAGGGTCTGAAACCCAGGGCCAGGCTCACGCAGTTTGCCGCCTCAGTCAAAGGCTGTGCTGAGTAGCCACTTTTTTGTGAACAACTCAGTACTGTTTTGTTGCAAGCTCAACCTTAACAAAGACAGTCTTGGACATCGTTTGGGGATATACAGAATCTTACTGAGAACTTTTACTAGTTTTATCAAGGCACTTTTGGTTTCAGTCAAAGTTCACAGGTGTTTTGCTGAAGCAAGAACCTCTAAACTCTCCCCCAAGTCTCTGACTCATATTTAATGATTACGTTAATGGCTCAAATGCTACTACTTCTCCTTTGGAATAACAGTTTCAGGTTATCCTCCTCCTTTCTTTTATCATACTAACAATCAACCTTTGAAAGCCATGTTCCCCTTCCTGTTCTACCAGTTTGCCAAAATGGCATGACATATGTGGTTCTGACAGCCTGTGATGGAGAACTTACCCCTTGATAATTCCACTGACAGGGGGAAAATAGATTATAAATTTTCAAATAGTTTATGACTACAGAGATACTTTCTATGCTCTAAATAGTTTATTTCCTTTTATAGCATCAATGATTTAATGAAAATTATTTGCAGACCTCCAAATAACCTTTCCCTGTTACTTGAGGAGAAAATTCATCTTGGCTAAACATGTTAATACTAAAATATAGCATTGCTGGAAGGCTCAAAACAGCCAGGGAAAATCAAGAATATATATATGAAAAATGTTAGCTTCTTTTGGCACACTGCTCTGTTAATTTTAATGTTGCGCTTTTGACAGAAATGTTAAACACCACTTGACAAAACTGGGAACATGATTATTTCATTAAGATTGGACAAATGATAACAAAGTCATGAAAGAGTGGGAAGGTGAAAATAGGCTTCATTTGTGATAATGACTAAGTTTATTGTAGCCCAGTGCTTCACTGCCATCTTGTGAAGCATGAATTGTATATGAGGAGCGAGAAATTAGCTTGTTCACCAGAGATGCACAGAAATCTCAAGAGACATTTGCAAAGCTTTTTGGCTTTCTTCGATGTGTGTCATATGTTCCTCACCCAAGGCAGCATCTTGGAATTTGATTCAAATAGTACTTTACGAAGAATCTAAAGTGATAATTATTTATGTGAGTACTGGCTGTGTGTAATTTCACTAGACTTATTCTTTAGGTTAGCCAGAATAGTATTTTTTCTTGTGACAAGGGAAAAAACAAAACTTGCAATCAGATATGGACATGAGTGAGAACAGGTTTCCAGATGGAATTTAAAGAACCTCAATGAGTTTTAGCTCTGCTATTTTGTAGATAGCAAATACTCATATTCTTTGAACTATCCTCAGAATTCCTTAGGAAGCCCCTTCGCAGAAGACAACCCTTACAGTAAGAACAACAATTGCATTAATAAGTTCTGCTTTCAATGAATAGCAGGACTAGAAGAGGGAAAGAACAATACTCAGATTGTTTAAACCTTGACATAGCACAGGGCAAAGATCAAGTTGTCAGAAGATGACTTTAGGGCCAGCACAGGTTGGGTCAATACTATAGGCAGTAGAAACATCCCTCAATTGATTTATCAAGCAATCAGTAACAAATGATCAATTTATAACAATTGAACAATCAAACTGCTTCATTGAGCTTGAAATATGTTGTTTGCAGTCTTTTTTTCTTCTAACCAGGAAAAAGCTGATTTCAAAGTAGCTGTAGCGGCTGCCATACCAACATGGGTGTGCTGCAAATAGGGATGTTGGAGAAATCCACAGCAGGTTCAAATGTGTGGGGATTTTGAAGAATCTGCCCCACAGACACCAGAGCAGACTGGCTTTTCCCATCACAGGGACACACACTTTTTTTTTTCCATTCTCTCTAACCATAAATTGTATTTAAATTTAGTCATGGAACAATATGAAGGGGAAGGGGAACGAGAGGCAGAAGAACAATGAGAAGAACAAGGAGGAGAAAAACAGGAAAAAGTGAAACTGTACATTTTCCACCATAGCTGGAAGTGTGGAAATGTGTGTTTTTGAAGGATTTACAAAGTGATCATTTTGGAAGTGTGAATTGAAAGAGGTCTCCATTTGTGCAAATGTGTACAAACACAATTGTGTAAAATCTGGTTTAGTGGTGTTCAACATTTACATGGAATTCCACAAATTATCTGAATATGAGTGCTGAGGTTCTTGTCACCTATGTGTGGACTACACCCAGCTCCATCTCCTTTTCATCACATCCAGTCAATGTAGTGGGTGTTCTGAATGTGTGTCTGGACATTTTTGTAGATGGGAAGAAGAACAATAAGCTAAAATTCGATCAAGCCAAGATAGAGGTACTGTTAATGGATAGTTTATCTGCCTGGTAAAGTGATGTTCGACAAATTTTGGAGGAAGTTTACCTCTGCCAAAACAAACCCTGTTACATATTTAATGCAGGCAAAGTTATACATACCTAATACAGGCACAGGTGAACACCAGCATGTAACATGTCGTGTCAGTGTTGGCTGATGAAACAACTACATCAAAATTGCAAAATTGATACTGGAGACTGCCCCTCATGATCATATCGCATTTGCAAATTTCCATGTTCAGTGGCTTCCAGTCCATTTTCAGACCCAATTCAAAGCACTGGTCCAAAGCCAGAAATGGTTTGGGGTGAGGTTTCTTGAAGGATCATCCTTCTCCTATCCTGAGAGCATCTTCATCATTCCTTGTCCAGAAATCACTGCCAAAGGTGGGTAGCTACCAAGAAGAGGGCTTTTTGCTTGCTTGTTTTGGTGCCTCAATTGCTGTATGAAATTCCTAGAAAAAGGACACACAGACAGACAGTATTGGCACCACTGAGTTTTCTATTTTCTGGTAACCACCTATGGTTCTTTCAAAGGTCCATGGGAACTTATGTAAGTCTTACTGAAACTTGTACGGTTACACTCAGATATTTTGCCTATACAGTGGTCCCCCGAAATTCGTGGGGGTTGAATTCCTAGAGCACCTGCAAATTGTGAAAAACCGTGAATTTCAAATGTTGTAGAAAATATAAAATACCTATTTTTATACTTTAAACCCTAAATACGTCTTTTGCTGCCATTTTCTTTGGTATAAGTAAGGTAAATACAGTAATAATGTAATTTAATTTAATAAAAATACAGCAAAATGTACGGGTACCCACAGCAAAACAGAGGATTTACAGCTCCTCAAGTGGCGCCTCTTCTTCAGGCGCTTCAGGAAGAGTTGTATCTTCTGACAGGCCTTCTTCTGGTGGGGTTTAGCACTGGCTTTTGCTAAGGAACATTGTGATGGGAAGTTGCTGTCACTGTTTCTTCATAGTGGCGAGGAGGGTTTTATATGTCTGAATGGCAGCATCACTGCCATTATTAACTTTGAGAGCCCAAACCATATAGGGATCCCATGCTTCAATCACCCCTTGCAACTCCTTTACTGTCCTAATAATCTGGGACAGATCTTCCAACGTCAGGCCCCGCTCCTCCTCCTCTTGCTCTGGGTCTTTCACTTCCTCCTTTATTCACTGGCAGACTTCATTAACTCCAACAAATCCTTGTCCGTCAGGGGATTGGAGTGGGCATCGATGAGGTTGTTGACCTCATCTTGAGTGATGTCGTCAAAACCTTCGCTATCAAGTATCTTTGCTAGTCTCATGGCCTTGTCGACAGCCTCATGCTGAATTTCTTGTAGTCATGGACACACTCTGGCCACAGCTTCTTCCAGCATGCGTTGAGGGTTTTCTTTTTCATCTCCTTAAGAGCAGCTTGGATGACTGACAGGCATGTTGTGATCGTAAAGTTACGCCATTAACCTTTAATGTAAAATTCTCGTCCGTGTCCATTGCATCCACAAGGTGTTGGAGAGAATTTTGGGTATAAAGAGCCTTGAAGGCACAGATCACGTCTCGGTCCATAGGTTGGATGAGGGAGGTGATGTTGGCAGGGAGGAACTCAATCTGGACTCCCTCGTAATACAAAACCAAAGGGTGGCCGCCAGCATTATCCATAATGAGCAACACCTTGACGTCCATGCCTAAGTCATGGAGGTATCCCTTGGCTTGAGGGATGAAGCACTGGTGAAACCAGTTTGAAGTTAGGATTTTGGTAATCCAGGCCTTAGGTTGTGCATCCAGTAGACAGGCAACAGGTTTTTATTTTTGTTTTTGAGTGCCTTATGGTTCACTGATTTGTAGATGAGGCCTGGTTTCATCATGTAACCAGCAGCATTGCCACACATAGTGAGTGTCACTCTGTCCTTCTGTGTCTTAAACCCTGGCACTTTGGCTTCATCCTTCATGAGGTAAGTTCTGGATGGCAACGTCTTCCAGAACAAGCCGGTCTCATCCATGTTGAAAACATCTACAGACTTGTATCCCTTCTCCTCTATGATGTGCCTGAAGGTCTCAGGGTACTTCTCCATGGCTTCTTTGCTGGCAGATGCTGCCTCTCCATGTAGAGAAATACTTTTAATATTGAATCATTTCTGAAAATGATCAAACCATCCCTTAATGGCTTGAAAATTTTCAGGCCCCAGTGATGTTGATGGTCCTGGTTGCGGTTCTTCGGTACCTTCTGCATCGTCTCCTGTAGTGAACTGCTGGTGCAATTTATGTGCTTTCTCATGGATGTTGTTACTGTCCAAGGGGATGTTCTTCTTCTTGCAGTCCGTGTCAAGGCAGATGCCATCCTTACAATATTCTTATTTCTTACAGTTGTTACCTTTTTGGCACTATCACAGAAACTTATTGATACAGTACTCCTGATCGCTGCCTTGTTCTTCTTTATGTAGCGCACAGTGCTTTCATTGATGCCATAATGGCGCACTACTGTGGCACAACTTTTTAGTTCCCAGAGCAAATCCAGTAGTTCAACTTTCTCCCACAGTGTTTTAAACTTCTTCTGGTTCTTAGGTTCATTGCCAGAAGCCTTAGAAGGTGCGGGGTGTTCGGGCGGCATCCTAGGGCTTCAAGAAGAACAAAATGAAGAACACTCAGTGAACACCAGAGATGTGTCACTGGGCAGCAGCCAATCAGCAGTTTCCAGGAACAATAATACAGTAATGCAGTTCAGTTCCAAGGAAGATTCCATGAAAGTCAGAGTCCACGAACGCTGAACCGTGACTTCGCGGCGGGTGGGGGGGGATACTGTACAAGAATGCTAAAATTCACTCCGTATTTAACACCAGGAAAGATTTAAATGGCAAATATAGCTAGAGTTCTAGCACATGCTGGTTCGATACTTCAAATAGTCTAGAAAGCAATACATAGGGAAAACAGCTGGTGTGCACAGAGCCTTTCCGTTTAAAAGCACCTATGAGCTAAGCCAGAAGACGCAGGTGCTAGGTGTCCACCCTGACTAAAAACCCCTCAAAGAGTAAGCCAAACCTTAAATGCCTAGAAAATACATGACGTAAACCCCAGTGTCCCTTCTTATGTATTGTCACTTCATGGAAGCATTTTAGGACTATGGCCTGATCCAGAAAAGGAGTTCCAGGATGCAAACAATCATCAGGATGGGAAGTGTTTGATCAATGGATCATCTTGCTGTGGAACAGGAAAGTCTATTATAGAGCTGTATATGAACGTAAAGCTGACATTTTTCCTTGAGTTATCACAAACAGCAGCTCCAGATAACACTTAAATTCTGCGGCACCGGTTTTCTGTATGCCTTTAGAAGTGAGAAAGGTAAATCTCAATCAAGTGCAGAGCACCTGGTGTGCAAACAGCATGTGCATCTGATACCGACAGAAATGCATGCAATATAATTCAGCGTTTTTACAAAGAAGGATGACATTCAGTGAGCGTGACTAATTTGCATTTCCTGTTCTTCCTAACTGCATGGCAGCCAAAACTTCTAAACGGAAGCTACGATGCAACATAATGAATTACGATGTCTTGCAAGTCCTCCTTGGTGTGGCACCATTGCTACTGCAAAATTCCTTGTGAGCTGCTCAATCAGATAAAATAGCTGTGGCCAAGAGAGTTACCTTCTGCCTATTTCCCCTGCAAAATGGACCTGAAGTCAGCGATACTGTGTCTTCTATGATTTAGTTTGTTGACAAGAGATCCACATGGCAAATGGCTCAGACTGCAATCCTGCTCAGAAGGTGGGGTCAGCAAACTAAGGCTCTGAGAACACAGTGGCATTAATATATTTCACCAGTGCAGCTTTTCCTATAGCTACATGTTTTTCCAGCCTCAAATATTTGGGCCCATCAAGAGCACAATGTGAAAAACTGCAATAAGATGCGCTTCTGTTTCACCTTTATGCATTTATCTATCTATCTATCTATCTATCTATCTATCTATCTATCTATCTATTATATTAAAATGCAACAACTGTGGCTTTGTTTTAAAAATCCTAATGAATAAAAGATAAAAATGTAAAGAAATTGACTTCAGTCAATCTTCATGTATTATTCAGTGCTCCTGTGTGTGCATGCAAGTATCTAGATACTGTTTAATTAGCTACCTTGGGCAGGAAAGGCCTGGTTTAGAATGTTGAAAATAATAGCTTTCAGAGAGCAATTAAAGGCACATACAGAATTAGGTTGTCGAGTGCAAGGTGACAGCCACCTGGTTTCCACTTCAGATAAATCCCTATACATTATTTAATTGCATATCAAGAAATATTCAATAACACAACATTCAACGAGATATTTTTAAGTCCCCTTGCACTTTGATAAGTCAATTGTTATGATCATTAATAGCAATGACAATGATATCTTATTATTATGAAGACAAATCTGTTTCCGTAGATCGGGAATCATATTAACCTTCTACTGGAGAGCTAAAGTCCAGGCATGCCCCAAGCGCACTTTCCAAAGTGACCACGAGAGCAATCTTGCCTCTGTGGCTATCAGCTAGAAGAGGATTTGGTGATGCGGGAGATGCCATGGGTGTGGGGGGCTCTGCTGTGAGGGATACCCCTGCTGCACCCACACACTGGGAAGGCTATCAGCCATTAGCAGATAGAAAACCCAAAATGCGGCTGCTGGAGGGAGGAAAGCTGTTCCACGTGCATTGTGCCCTTATTGACACAAGCTGATGGGATCGTGGATTTCCAATGTAACGTCTGACCCAGTTTGGGATTGCAGTGAAAGATTCTTACTTCTCCGGTGAGTTTGCAAACCATGGCTGGCCCTACCCATGGTGATGCATCACAGTGTGTTGTTATGTGCCATCAAGTTATCTCTTACTTGACTTATAGAGACCCTGTGCATGAGGCCTTCCAGTAATGTCCTGTCTTTGGTAGCTCTGATCAGCTCTTGTCAACTCAAGGCTGTGGCTTCTTTCATAGAATTCTTCTATCACATAGTTGTTCTTTTTCATCTGCTGATGCCTTCAACTTTCCCTAACATGATTGTTTTCTTCAAAAAGTGTTGCCTTCTTATGATCTGCCCAAAATACAACAACCTGACTTTTTCCGTTTTTCTTTCCAGAACATGTTCTGGCTTTGTTTTATCCAGGGCCCCATATTTGTCTTTCTGTTGGTATTCATAAGGCTCTCATCCAGGACCATGTTCCAAACAAATACATTTTCTTCCTGCCATGTTTCTTTGCTGTCCAGCTTTCTTCTGTAGTCATGATTTTTGTTTTCCTAATATTCAGCTGCAGGCTTTCTTTTGCCTTTTCTTCATTCACTTTCATCTAGAATCATTCTAATTTATTGCTGCTTTCTGTGAATAATATGGTACTATCTGCACATCTGAAATCATGGATGTGTATTCCATCAATATTCACTCTCCTTCCTCTGAATCTAATCAAGCTGTCCTCATGATATATTATCTTCACCAATATAACAGACAGGGAGATAAAATACACCTTTGTCTGATAACTTTGCCTATGAGAAACCATTCTATTTTTCCATATTCTGCCGTAAGAGTAGCTTCATGTCCACATCAGGACAGTCAAGACCTGGATCACTCCTATTTCAGTAATATCTATAGCCTCACCATCTTAAGGTTTGCATCAAGGCAGAGAATGCAGCATCAGACAAACTGTGCTATTGTACCTTCTACCTCTCCAACCTCTTGTTTGCAAGTCACAAGACATTCCATGCTCAGAATGCAATCCTACTTCAGCAAAAATTTCCCATCCATCTCTATGGCAGTATTGCAGGCACAAGAAATGTTAGAAATGTAGGTACTGTTATTTGTTAGCAGTGCTGGGAAAACTTCATTTTTAGAGTGCTCTTTATGTAGTCAGACTGGAGATGTAAAAGCTTTATAATTGGCAGGTGGTGCAGGGAGAGACTACCATTTTCTTTTCTCCATTTTCATGCCACTGTTGCATGAGAAATGGAAGTAGGTGTAAGATGCCAAGAATCCAGTAGCAGGGCCAAGATCTCATACACTCTGGATCATTAAGACACATTGCAGCAGGACTGACTGGCTAGCTTGAGTCTTGCTACTCCAAAATCTCCAGCTCCCCACCACCAGCAGTGGTAGGAAGAATAACTCCAGTCAGCTAGCCCAAAAGGAAACTATCTGCTATCTTTATATGCTAACGCCAATAAAATGATTTCCCTGTCTAAACAACTCATCTCTGCAGAAGGGTCCTGAATCTATTAGGGTGCAGTAAAAATTGGTTCAATTTGTATTTTAATGGGAAAGTAATTATTTTTGCAGGCTTAAACTACTCTAAGAACCAAAAGGTTTTTATCTTTTGAAATTCATCATTCTCTGAATTTGTAATGGAACTTTCCAATGTTAAAAATGAATACAAAAATATATATTAGGGGAAATCATATTCAGACTGAATTCCATTAGGAGGGTTACCTGGAAAAAATGTGTATATTGGGCAAAAGTTGCATACTGAAATGCATGCTGTAGGAGAAATGACCGCACAATGCATGTATCTGCATGGAAACTTAAGCAAGAGGACTCAAAGGTCAACACAGCTCAACACTGGATTAAACAACAACAGCAATGACAACAGGAAATAGATAGAAATTGAAAAGATCCTCCATCTCTAGAACAGACTCATTTTCCTTTGCTCCTTAGCTGTCTATTGTTGAATTTGGATTCTACCCCATTTTATTATTTATTTATTTATTTATTTATTTATTAAAACGCTTATATGCCGCCCCATCGCAACAAAGCCTCGGGGCAGCTCACAACATTTAAAAATACAAACAGTAATTTTGTTTTTCTTAATCACACCACCTATTATTGGATTATTCTCTGCCTAAAGGGAAACCTGGCCATGAGCCTTATCAGCTAGTGTTTGCCTTTGAGCCTACTGGGCTCCAGGCAAGATGGTGGGTGGGAGCTATTTGAAGATTAACTAGAGCACAAGTTATCAGACATTGGTACATTTCTGCTGATTTCACTGGAGTAGGCTCAGAATAAACCCTAACCAGTTTTCTGAATTGTTGGGCCATAGTTAGCTTTATCTAATCATACTAATGAACAAGACTTAATTTTCTCCCTTACTCATCTAGAGGCATACTCTCTTGAAGCAGGGCTTATTTCAATAAGCTAAATTCTAGTTTCACTTGACATTTGAGATTTAAATGAGGTTAATACAACAAAACATGGTTACCACTAGCCATGATTTAGTCTTATATCTGCACCAGGCCACTAGGATTAAAGTATCCTCAGGCATCTGTGAGCAGATGCAAACATCCAAACACATAATCTAGCCTGATGCTGAATTTGGCTCTTGAAAAGGAACCCCCATTCTAATAGAAAGTAGTCATGTACATGTAGCTCAATGTAGTGGAAGAACCAATGACCGTGATGCACTGAGATGGCAAAGAAAGCCATGATTTAACTGGACTGTGGCAATACAATGCCAGAACATCTTAATGTCACTCTACCTTATTATTCCAGTTCCAGTTGAGTTGATTTAAGGGAGATACGGTCTTAAAAAGCTTTAAAAGGCATTAAAAGCTAAGAGGCACAAGTGGGAGATGCTAGCAGTCTCATGGTAACCCTGAAATACATAAAAATACAAAAAGAAAAGCCAATTCAGATAAGCACCCAGACCGAAGAATCCAGCAAACCCTGAAACAGTCCAAAGAGGATCCAACATTCCTATAGGCTGATCATTGTGCAGGAAAACATTGAATGCCTCATTGCTCTTTCCTGATCGCTCACATGGGATAAGATTTTCATATATTCTGATACATACAATAATTTGTAGATCTTCTTTTTAGTAGCAGTCTCAGTCAGTTGCAGAGGAATTGTACAACAGTAGGGTTGGAAGGGGGCAAGAAGGCCATTGAGTCCAACCCCTGGCTGGTGCAGGGTGCCAGGTACACCATGCCACTTCTGTTTGCTTCTTAAATGTGTGGAAGAACATACAACCTCTCTTGACAATCGGTTCCACTGTCATATTGCTCTTACAATTAGGAAGTTCTTCCCTGTGTCTAGCCTGCACCTGGTGAGATTATCTTTACTCACCCTGATATTGGATCCTCAAAGCACAGATTAGGCACCTGGATTCCCAGTGTGAATACTAAGGCAAGTTTTGTTGATATGATTCATGATCATTGCTAGAAAACACCAATCACTTGTTACATTTATGTTTTTGTTTTCATTGTATAGTCATTCACTCATTTTAAATAAAGCAGATACAGATGATAAAAATGAAAAGTTATCTGCTAACATTAAAACACAGTAAAAGAAACACAATAGGATTTTTTTCAAAAAAGTACTGGGATTCTCAAGCTGAACGCCTCACATATACACACATACTGCATAGCACAACTGCCACAGAAAACTGGGGAATTTTCAAACACAGGGAGAAGGGGTCAGATGGCTTCTCAAAGAACATGAGTTAAAATAACTCATTGGAAACACACCAGTCTTTAAATCTTGTCAAGATTAAAGTAACTCTTTTGATCCCATGGCAGTATTCTCCAAAAGCCTGACTTTTACATCCCCACTAAGTGAGTTTATTAAGCTACTTGGGGCAACAATGGTAAAGTCAATACTAGGGTGGACACTAATGAATCTGTGCTGAACCGGTGCCTGGCCAAGATAATGGGCTGGATGAGGCCCAATAAACTGAAACTCAATCCAGACAAGATGTTGGTGGGTGTTTTGAGTTCCTGGGTTGGAGACTTGGACCTTGCCCTGAATGGGGTTGCACCCCCTCTGAAGGACAAGGCCTGCAGGTTGGGACTGCTCCTCCACTCAGAGCTGTCCCTTTGAAGCTCAGGTGACTGCGGTGGTGAGGAGCACTTTCCTTCAGCTTTGGCTAATCCATCAGCTGCGTCCCTACCTGGAGAACGATTGCCTGGCAACAGTGACACATGCATTGGTTACTTCCTGGTTGGATTTCTGTAACGCGCTTTATGTGGGGCTGCCCTTGAAAACAGTCTGGATACTTCAGATGGTGCAAAATAGAGCAGCCAGGTTGCTGATGAGGACTGGGCTTTATTCTTATATGACCCCAGTCCTCTACCAGCTTCACTGGCATCCCATCAAAGTCCAGGCTCAATTCAAGGTGATGGTTATTACCTATAAAGCCGTTAATGGCTTGGGACCTGGATACCTAAAGGAATGCCTTCTTCCCTATTTGCCCTCCCACCCCCTGAGAACGGCAGCAGAGGCTCTCCTCTGGGAACCCTCCGGGAAAGATATTAGGAGGGCAATTACTCAGAGGAGGGCTTTCTCTGTGGTGGCGCCCCATCTATGGAATGCGCTCCCCAGAGAGGTCCGCCTGGTGCCATCGTTATTTGTTTTTTGGTGCCAGGCTAAGACCTTTTTATCCCAACAATATTTAATAACTTTTAATATTAGCTATATTTGTTTTAATCTGCAGCCAGGGTGGAATTTTATTAGTATCATGTTATATATATTATTATTTTTATTTATTTATTTAAGCCGTCCTGAGGCTCTGCAAAAGGACGGCATATAAATATTCTAACTAACAAATTAACTAAATAAATAAATCTAAAAGTGAATAAATGCATTGTGAAATTAGGATGCTGTGATTTGCATCACATTTGTCAATGCTAAGTTATGCAATGATATCAGGAAGACTAAAGCTGAGAATGAGCTGAGACTAGCAAGGGATGAGCAAAGCAACACCCTCCACCCCACCCCTGGCCAGGTGTGTGCACAGTAAAGACAGAGAAAAGGAACAGTGGTTAAATTTCTAAATTTCTCGGTGTGGAGGACAGGTCGATAACACACAAAAATTCAAAGGAGGGCAACAAAGTCAATCAGAGGACTGGAAACAAAGCCCTGTGAGGTGAGACTGAAAGGACCAGGCATGCTGAGCCTGGGGAAGACTGAAGGGAGATAGAATGGCACTTTTAAATACTTGAAAGGTTGTCACACAGAAGACGGTTCAGATCCCTTCTCAATCATGACAGAGTGCAGCACACAGCACAATGCTTCAAGTTACAGGAAACCAGATTCTGGCTGGAAAAACACTTCCTGGCTGTTAGAGCAGTGTGGCAGTGGAACCAATGAGTTAGAGGGCTCTACCACATTGAAGGCCTTCAAGGAGCAGTTGGACAGCCATCTGTCAGGGTTGGTTTAACTCGGAGTTCTGCACTGAGCAGGGGGTTGGACTTGATGGCCTACTTGCCCCCTTCCAACTCTAGTATTCTATGATTCTGGGTACAGGGGTGTGAATATAGAAAGAATTACTGGAAATTAAATGGAAATTCACTACATCTCAGCATCCTGTGACCAGGTGACCAGTGTACCTCACGCTTCTGCCTACCACCATTGATGGTAAACAGTTAAGTGTCTTATATTTGAGCTTGAATTAGATGAGACAGAATTCCAAAGAGAGGATGCCTTTAAATAGAAGCCAGTCCTCTGGCAGCCCTTCAAATACAGGTCTGTCTTCTGTAAGGGAGGACACATTGTCTCCCTATTTGTAGAAAAGAAGAAATGAGCAATGTTCCAGGTAATTCCAAACTTAGTTTACAACTATTCAGGAATTTAAAACCGTTCAGGAAGAAAATACAGGATAATTTCAGACAATGGCTGCAATTTCTTGGGCAAACATCTCTTTGGAAAATTAACCTTCAAATGTCCTTCAGTTTTCCCTTGATATAGTTCTTAGCTATTTATGACAATTCTCAATTTTTATTCTTATTGTCGATGTGTAAGTAAACTCTGTTCAGCTAACACAATTAGCAGACATGATGGAAGTCCATAGAAGCAGAATCCTGGAATTTGTCTTTGTACAAATCCATCAACAGATCTGTTTCTGATTTTTACATCCCATAACAGGAAGTGAGACTAGTCACATCCTGTTCTTTGAATCAAAGAAATATTGGAAAGACAACAAGATGAAGTTCGTTATATAATTTAATTGGCAAAGCTTCTTTGGCGTCCTGCTAGTTTGTGCATTGGGGCCACAATATCTTATTTGATATTGTTTATGACATGTTACATCACAGTTTGAACAACTCTTAGTCTGTTCTGCGATTATTGACTGCATAAAGAAACAATATTGTAATATGTTATCTCCATTCAGTATTGAGAGATTTGGTATGTGCCTGCATGCATGGACACACACACACACACACACACACACTTCTTGGTTTAAAATATCTGCCCAACCTCAACTTTTATCTAGAGAGAAGATAAAGATACAAAACACATTGCAATGATATCAACAGAATCAAATCAATCTAATCATGAGTTGTACCCAATGTTTGTCTAGGATATTCATTTAAAGAGGTAATATCGGCTACTTTAGCCTTGGTGTTTGTTCGTTTGTTTGAAAAGTTCAAATAGTGGTCTATTCTACTCTGAAATTTATCCATGCTAGATTCCACCAATATAATGCTGTATCTCCCCTGAGCCATCTAAAATCAAAATTCTGCTTAAAAGTGTACATTTATAACATAATTTTCTGCTTGAAGCTTATATGGCAGCTCATGCTCATTTTGAATGGAGGGAAAGAACATGTGCAGCATGTTGCAATGAAACAACATCTGACGTTTGACATTTTGAACATGAATTCACTAGTTACAGTGTTGTGAAAATATTTCCTCCTTCTGAAACCAAGATAGTAGCAAGATTTCTTTCTTATCTTGGTTCATTTATTGATCTGCAGACTCTTTTTATTAGCGTTTTGAAATGGCTGACTGTAATTTAATATCTGTTCAGTGGTTATTTTCATACCACACTGCACAGTAATTATGGTGTGATTTCTGAAACATGAGGGTTTGAAGATTTATACTTCTAGACAAAAAGAGTTATGAACTGAAGCTATTGATTTTCATAATGTTGTTCCCTGAATGATTTGGCACTTGATATGAATTGATGTCATAATTATGAAATGTTGTATAAAGTGGAGAAGATGGTATAATAATAAACATCTAAGTGTCATTATAGAGTTTATGGATATTTTATATCTTCAGTTAAAATGAGACAGCTTTTTGTCTTTCCTTGCCATTGTTATCTGCCTGGTGAATTTGTGAAATGAGGAAAAAGGTGATTTTGCCTATATCTTTGCACATCTCACTAGTGACAAGACATTTTTTCTCAACCTTTAAAAAGATGGACTTTCACAGTCTTCCAATATCTAATATCAAAATTGATGTCAACTACCCCTGTGGAGTTCGCATCAATCCTTTAGTGTCTATAGTGTTTTATTATTCTAATTTAACTATGCTAACCCTGAAAAACGTCTGACCCAATAAGTAGAATTCATGCCCCTTTACGTACCAGTGCCATGATTTTGTAAAAACACAGGGTTCGAACAAAATGGCTGCAATATTGTACATGGGCTGCACTCACCATGATGGGTCATAATTTGGGCTGGCCTGCCTCTGTCCTTGTGAGGTACTTACTGTATTTTTCACTCTATAAGACGCGCCTGACCATAAGACACACCTAGTTTTTAGAGGAGGAAAACAAGAAAGAAAAAAAATATTCTGAATCACATGGGCACATCATCACAGGCACATTCCCCAGCACTTCCCCATGGGCTGCACATCTGACAGACTTACTGCACACACATATTCACTCTATAAGACGCACAGACATTTCCCCTTACTTTTGAGGGGGGAAAAAGTGAGTCTTATAGAGCAAAAAATACGGTAAGTTTCAGGAGGGAAATATATGCTAATTATATAGCATGCAATCCCCCTTCTAATTTTTATTTGTTCAGAAGTGCGTGTGTTAGATCCTGATCCAGGCAGGGATCAACACATCTGAGGAAGGAAGGTAGAAAATTTCCCTTCCTGTATTCAGTGCTCCCAATCTGGATTCTACACTTCAGAGTAAATAGCAATTGTTTTAATAAATAAATAAATAAATAAATTGCGGTGGGATGACATGCTGTGCAATTCACATAAGAGGTAGCAGGAAAAAGCAGGTCTGGCATGCCTGATTTTGCTGAAATTCTCATTTTTTGCTGAGGTATTTCCACTACTATGTTCATTCTGGCCTCATTGGAGTGCAATTTCAGTTGTTGGTTGTATGAACTGTTGGGTACATTTTCCAAAAAGGAGAAGGGAGAGGAGAGGAGAGGAGAGGAGAGGAGAGGACAAAAATTCTACACCCATTCCTTTTTTTAAATTTTAATTTAATTTAATTTAATTTTTTTTGGAAATGCACAGATCTTTCTTTACGTGCGATTGCCACTGGTTTGGTACACATTTTCATCAAACAGAATATTCTTACACATTCTTCCAATGCCTGCATATGTCTCCCTCTATATTTCTTCACTTTTATTTGCAAAGTGTATAATGAATTTTGTTGTCTAGACAACTTCCAGTGCCAGTAGAGGAAGACCAAATTTGCCTTTCATACTTAAGTTCATACTGAAATGTGACCCAAACATATTTCTAATCAATTCCTACATCTAGGTGGATGGGAGGCCATGAGAATGACCAGGATAACTTTATATGTTATATCAAACAATGAGAAAAGAACATCAACTTTAATATATGCCTTCTTGTTTTCAGCTTCCCATGCAAAACTTTTGTAGGGAAAACTGTCTGTAATCAGATAAAGACAGTCATGATAGAGTTGGGAGTAGGTATAGGGAAGAATGGTTACCGCCTGCTCTAATATGCTAGCAATTCAAATTCTTTTTTGTTTCTTTCATTCACTCAAGTTATATTTAATGCATCTCTTGAGATGAAGTCTCAATATATTGCCAGAGAATTATCACTTAATCAAAATGTAGTGCAATCTCCGTGATAGGTGGTATCTTCTCACCATTACGCTAGAGTGACTATTTCTCTTCCAGAAACCGGCACAAACAATGCTGGTGAGAAATCAGTCTTAGTGTTTTTGGTGAGTTTTTTGTTATTGTTTGTTTTCTTTCTTTCTTTTAATGTTTCTACTGACTAATAAGCTCCAAATTTGTTTCAAAAACTTGCTTTCAATATTTGGCATCAACAGCAGTGTATGGTTGATGAAAGCCAGAGCACATTTTAAAATCACTGTAGGATTGATCATGTTTTATAGAAGTAGTATTTTTAATTTTGATGTTGACTAATGACTGCTTTTACAGGTGAAATGTTAGAGATAAGTAACATTGGCAGGAACACAATGCTTTTGTAATTCCCGTGGTCTCTGTATAATGCTACATTTAAATTGCATTTGTCTTTATTCGTTGCAATGAAAGTGTTCCCTTACAATCCTTTCAAAGCTGTCTGAGCTGCACAATCATCACAAGCAACATCATTTAGTAATAGTTCTTTAGTTTGTGTTTACAAAATGGAAGAAGGATTTTATTATTATTTCTTTTCTAAATCTTTGAAGTGAAAATGATTTGCCTCAAAACTCTGGGAAAAAAAATCACAGAAAGTAAAGCATTCTTATGAAAAGGAACTGAAAAATGTCATCTTTCTTGCCAGCGGGGTGCAAAAACATTGACAGATTATATACTGCTGAACTGCAGAAGCTACTGAGAGAAGGCTGTCTATTTCTAAAATAATTTCAAAAATCCTCCCATTCTCTATTTGACAATAATTTAGGAACCAAGACTTTGACATATGACAAAACTAGGAGCAGAAAGCCTGAAATAGAAACTAGAACTGAAACTTTTTTCCTTGTGATGGTCTCTAATTTGATTATTATTACTTTACCTATATATTCCACCTTTCTTCCTTTCGTAATCTTGTATCCCCCTCCTGTATTTCATCCTCATAACAACAACCCTTTGAAGTAATCTGCTGAGAGAGTGAGTGGCTTAAAACCACCCAGTATGTTTCATGGCAGAATGGGGACTAGGGACCAGTTCCCAGGCTGACACTCCAACACCCTATCACACTGGCTCACAGTATGTTCTGTTGGTTGCATCTTCTCCTCAAAGAGATCTGATGTCCTGGGCACACATTTAAGAAACATTTAAGGCATTTTATTTCCCAATACTAGCACTGCATTTTTAATCATGTTAACTATTGAGACTTATTTGCTTTCTTGCTGATTTTCTCTTCTGTGAGTTTGTCTTGCCTCTGAATGTTTGCTGGTATTACCATAAGGATAGGCCAGCTTGAGGAAATCTTACTGAATGTTATAGCTGAGCCAACAGAGACAAATTGCATCTTCGAAGCTGTAGTTCATAGACTCCATAAGAGGTGGGATTCAAGAAGCAGTCTGAAACAAACTTTATCAGCAGATATTAGTCTAGGCAAGTCAGTAACAGATAATGCACCCCCAGGAGAGAAATCAACTGTTCTGCAGTGAAATTGATCTGATGCCATGTGCTTTAAGGCCTAAACTGCTATTGCCTAGCAGGTGAATCTGCAAGACTTGGATGGGAAAGGATTAAATTGCAATGTGGCCAATTCCTTCTCTTCCACTTTCCTTGGACTTCGGGCGTCCATGGACCTTCAGCCTAACATACCTCATGGGGCTGAGCTGAGGATTAAATGGAGGAGAGGAGCTTTATTTTAGTTACATTGGGGTCCTTGAAGGATATAAAGGTGAGAAATAAATATAAAAGCAAATTTCCCCTGCCATTCAATATATTAATTGAGTAAGAAACAACACTAAATTTGAATGTGTATCAAAAGAGTCACCTCTCCTCATGGAGAGGCAATAGATCATTGCTAGACAAACAAAACTGAATAGCCTGTGAGAGTCCTCTTTTATCTTTATTATCCTTATTGGACAAGAAAGCATTGGCCATCCACCAAAATGAAAGCAGTAAGGAAAAAAAGGTAAGAAAGCTGAAAAGGAGGGAGGGAGATGGAAATGCACACTTTCTCCCAAGGAAACGCTTCCTAAATTCCCGCTGCTGCTCGTCACATCAGTATTAGTCAGAGCTATTTTGTGCTTGCCCATTTTTAAATGTTGCGTTTCAGAGAACAGCTTGTACATACCACAGCCAACACCATCCTGTTTCAGAGCCCTGCTTTCATGCAAAGTTGATACATCACAAAATTGATGCAGGTACCATGTCACAGTCCTATTGTATGTAATATCCAGAACTATTAAATTAAACTAAACCTTGGTGAATTGTACGGTAGTAGGCAGCTTCTATCTGAAACTCTGGTGAATAGGAGTTCTGTTTTAGCATTGACTTAATACAAACATGTCGGAGAAGAGTCAAGATAGAAGGAGTTGCAAAATGTTTATAAAAACAAACATCCTTTGTGCCAAGCAAGAAACTGCCCTGTGCATTGTTCTTTATTATGTGTTTCCATATTAAAGTGAAATGAATACTGAGGTACAATATAAAACAGCACATCGGCCATGGTTCCTAAGTTTCTCACAATTTCATAATTCTATCTGCCTTGGCTTCTGTTTCGTACCAACTTTTATTAAGATGCTTGTATTTTTAAACATCTTAATAAAGATGTTTATTAACATGTGCATGCTTTATTTTTAACATTGCTACTCACTGAGGAAAAGAGGACTTTCTTTTTTCTACCTTCCCTGTCCCTGCCAGCTTCAGACTTCCACAATTCCTGAATTGAATAGGTGGATTTTCAGACATGGAAGGGCTGCAGTGGAAATAAGAGGTACATAAGCCTTCAGCTTAGGTTATGAGCCATTAGTTCAGCTATACTAAGCTCACTGAATCCCCCAATGCATGCCAGCACAGTGCATTTGTGACTTTAGTTCAAAGTTGCCTTATGTAGACTGCACCAAGCAATGAAGAAGAAAGACTGGGAACACTTGCTTCCCATTTTAAACCAGTTATGAATTTTGTTGATCATCTCACAATTTTCAGGTATTCTTTGCACAAATTGCCATTTTTCATTTGAAAGCAAACTATCTTCCTAATACTTCTTCTCCCTCACTTCTTACCTGATGTCTGGCCCAATTTTAAAACAATGAAGAAAACATTTTATTACATGTTAGCATTTATCTATATATTTGTACCCTACCTTTCCATCAAGAAAATGGAAAACCATTTCTAGATCAATCATAGCTTGATTAAAACAGCGATAAAACCAATACCTTCAATACACAACAAAGACAGAATACAACAGCAACCAACCTAGGAGGCCTGATTGTACACCAAATGTCCATTTATTTGTCCATAAGTCATTCCATTAAAAGCTCAAAGTAAGAACTTGGAGCTCAATATACTATTTGCTGATCAAATAACAATGTCATGGAAGGATGGTGGCTGGTTTGCAGGGGATGCCATATGAGGCAAGACTGAGGGAACTGGGTCTCTTCAGCTTGGAGAAGAGGAGACTCAGAGGGGATATGTTGGCAACATACAGGTATGTGAGGGGGTGTCACATGGAGATGGGGAGAGGCCTGTTCTCCCCTGCAGAGGAAAGCAGGACGCGCTCCAATGGAGCAAAGCTCAGGGAGCCAAGGTTCAATTTGAATGCCAGGAAGCACTTCCTGACAGTTAGGACCCCGAGGGCGTGGAATGGGCTTCCACGGGAGGTCGTTGAGGCCCCATCGGTGAGGGTGTTCAAAGATAGGCTGGACATGTACATGGTGGGCATGTCATGAGCGGAGCCGGCTGGTGCCGGAGGTCAGACTAGATGGCCCGGGAGGCCCCTTCTGACTCGCTCTGTTTCTATGTCATCATGATGCATTTCAAATACTGCTTTAATGTCAAGCAATTTCAGAAGAGTTGAGTTGAAGCTCACTCACACAAATAGGAAGATAATTTCTGTCCATTTCAGTAAAGTTTCTAAGATTTTAGATGTTAGCCAGTGCTACACCCATCTTGATCTTGCAAAGGAAATTCAACATGTTCATAAGCAACTCAGAAGGGTGGGAAGCAGTGGGAAAGCAAGCTCACTGCTGGTACAGTTTCTTTTAAGTGGTTCAAGCAAAAGAAAATCAAACTTACACCTGAGTGCCATGCCTGTAATGTAAAGCGATCCAACCCTTCCCTGGAATTCTCTGAAAGTTTTCACCAGCGCAAAAGGTAGGGACCTTTTGAAATGGAAATAAAATTTAACTCACACATGTTTGCCATTCTCTTGGGACTGGTCACACATGCAAGAACAGCATTTCTATGGCAGAAATATTGGCCATAAATCACATTTTAATATCATGAAAAAAGAGAACATTTTCATCTACCAAATGATTTTTATCTCTTCTTCCAAAGCCAACTTCCTTTAATCGCTTGCAATACCATTCACTGTTTGTTCAGTTGCAAGTCTCACTGAGTTTTGTAGAATTTATTTCTAGTTAAGTGGAATGACGATAGAAATAACAAATATGTCTGTTTCACTTTATGTAATAGCACATGTTTATTCAAACCTGTTTCCAGATCAGTCTCTCTCTCTCTCTCTCTCTCTCTCTCCATGTGTGTGCGTTCATGTGTGTGCTTTAGTCTACGTGAAAACCTTTGCAGAAAACCTTCTAATATATTTATTTCTGGCAAGTGCATATATGAATTTGTGTAGCCTATTTTCTCTAATTTGGGGTTAAAATTTTAATGCACACATTAATATATGCATTTTTATCATAAATTTGCACTGAAAAAAATAAGAAACAGTTTGAAACCTGAAAAAATGGTCTATTGGGAGAAGTCTAACAAGGAAAAGCTATATAAAGTTATGAGGCAATATAAGTCATCATTAATTCACTGAAATAGTATTGTGAATGACTTCTGTAGAAACATGTACAGAATCTGACACGAGACCATATTATTTATAATATTAGTCAAAACAATATTAAAATGGAAAGTTAACTGTATTCCAACTAATATTTAAATTCCATAAATAAGACTGAGGTCAACTTTTGTTAAAATACAAAGCAAACGATTGTCTGTATTCAAAATTTAGTATTTCTAGCTAAAGAAACAAAAAAGACAAAACTCAAGGCGTTGAATAGTGAGGCTATGGAATCCTTAGGAACATTTGAATTACTGAAATGCTAACCAAAGGACGGACAAACAAAGCACATGTTCACTAGAGTACTATGAGTACTAGAGCACTATGAGTGTGAATGGGCTATGTGAAGTATGATAGCCTGTGGATTCGATAAAGTGACCAGAAAGGAGAATGGAGAAGGGGAAAACTATTGTAAAAACAAAACAAAAGCAAACTGAATTTTAGTTATTGAATGTAAATATCTTTATTGCGGGGAACTAATTCAGATATAAGCAGCAGTTTTTCTTCTGCTGGATTACAAATGGGAACAAAGCACAGAACTGTTGCAGACTGAAGCAGCACTAAGACCATTCATGGAAACTCAAATGGCTGCTTTGCATGGACAGAAGAATAACTTGATTTTTCTTCACTTGAGGATTGACTGTCACTGAAGGGCAGCAGGAAGTGAAGATATCTTCTGACTCAGCTCAGGGCATTTGATAAGTTGTGAAAGTTTTGTTTCTGATGTTATATCCTGGATAATCCTCTCACACATACATATAATTGTTTGATATTATGGACAATACATAAATAGATGTAGGAGAGCCAATGCAGGCTAATGGTTCTGTTATAGTGAAAAAGAGAAGGTCTTATAGAAATAATCTATCTCATGAACTGATTGAAGATTTCTATATTCATGGATTTAGTTCTGCATCTGTAAAATGGGAACAACAGTGACTTTCCTTTTGGAATGATCATGAAGTCTTAATATTGTGAAAAACTATTTATGATAGTTTAAGTTATACACAAATGATTAGCCATTAGTAACCATTAGAGTTTTTCAAAATAGACAAGATTGGGTGATGGCACCCCTCTTGAACTTACTTTTGCACCATGTGTTAACTATCATGAGCTTAAAGTTGCCAAAGTAATGAATGAGTCAGGATAATTCCTGCCGGATCTGTCAGTTACCCAAACCCATCCAACACACAATTTCTGTTTGCTAATATGCACATAAAATAAAATGCAGCTAATCTCTGGGTGTATTGGAGCCCTTATATATCATTCCACAGAAACTTTTCAAATGCAAAATGCGTATTTCAATATTAACTTTCTGGCAAATCATAATTATAATATCTTGTGTGCATGTGTACTTGATATATGACTCACAATTATAGACTACAGTCTGATTGAGAAAGATAGTAAGTGCACAGACACGGGCGGACACATGCACGCACTTCCATCTAACACTTCTATTAAATACTAGCTAAATCATTTTCACAGTACAATCAGCAAATCATAATTAGGGCAGTTCTAGCTGAATGCCCAGGGCACTTAAAATGAAATTCTGATATACTGGATCGGTTAAGTACCCCTCCATGAAATATGTGGGTGTAGTTATCAATGCACTGGTTAACTAGCCATCTGTGAAAAGTTTTCAATAGGCTGAAAGTGTTTGAATCCTCCCCTTTTCAGGATCGCGCTGGCAACAGAATTTCCCACCAGCTGGGTGATTATGAAAAACCTTGTTGGGCAAGGGGCCAGTCAATAAGAGGAATTATCCAGTCTTGAAATACTTACACATTGAATAACCCTTTCAAGGTCTGCCTAAGAAAGACATTGACACAAGATAGATAACGGCAGTCTGAAATTTAGATCTGGCTCTAAAAGCAAGCATGTTGAATGGATCTTCATAACAAGAACCTTTACAAAGTGACGCTACTCTCTCTCTCACACACACACTCACACACACACTTGGCTTAATTGTGATTTTCTTTTTATCAGAAATTCCTAATAAATCATTTATGGAGAATACATCTCATATTAATTTTGGGTGATTTCTCTGGTATTCTTTATTCTAGTTGGAAAGGAACAGAAGGAAGCATGAATAAAAGAACCAAAGGCTTGATGGGGAATAGGGAAAAAAACGAAAAAAAAAAACAATATTTGGTACCATCTCATGTATCTAACTCTATTCCTGTATATAAATGGCAAGATTTTTCAAGTCTAAACAAAAATTAGGGAACCTTTGGGCTGATGCTGGGGGATATAATAAATAAATGGATAAATTAATACTGATTCCACTGATTTATTACATGTATATACCGCAACCTATGCCCAACTGAGGGCTCTCTAGGTGGTGTACCTTGTGTGCAGAAAATGGGATGCATGTTCTGAAATATTTATTGCAGACAAATACAATGTAGGAATGGATGAATAGAAGTCCCATAATGATGGGGTTCAGCAGAACTCTAATCTCTTTGGTGGAAGTATGATGATCTGGCCCGCAAAACTTTCAATGCATTGAGCAAACCACCAGCCTGTGAAACCTGCATTGTGGGAATAGATGGTAAACACTCAAGGTGTGCATCAGAAGTACCTACTGAAGCCCATCCCCTTTCAGTGACCCTCTGACAACCACTGAGGCTTCTTGCCATCAGAGCTTGGGTACCTGTCCCCTTTAGCCATCGCCACAGTGAGAAGCTGCAGCAGTAACTTGCATTTGCCTTGGGCTCTTCCTTGAACCACTGGGGCTTCTTGCTATCAGAGCTTGGGTACCTGTCCCCTTTAGCCATCGCCACAGTGAGAAGCTGCAGCAGTAACTTGCATTTGCCTTGGGCTCTTCCTTGAACCACTGGGGCTTCTTGCCATCAGAGCTTGGGTACCTGTTCCCTTTAGCCATCGCCACAGTGAGAAGCTGCAGCAGTAACTTGCATTTGCCTTGGGCTCTTCCTTGAACCACTGGGGCTTCTTGCCATCAGAGCTTGGGTACCTGTTCCCTTTAGCCATCGCCACAGTGAGAAGCTGCAGCAGTAACTTGCATTTGCCTTGGGCTCTTCCTTGAACCACTGGGGCTTCTTGCCATCAGAGCTTGGGTACCTGTTCCCTTTAGCCATCGCCACAGTGAGAAGCTGCAGCAGTAACTTGCATTTGCCTTGGGCTCTTCCTTGAATGGTTGTGTGACTGCGGTCCAAAGGGGCTAAGTAAACTGGATGTGAGGAGGGAGCAGATCAAGTAGGTTTGGGGCCCAGAAAAGGCGATTTGACCCAGGTTCTCCAAAACTGGGAGCTGGTGTTGCTCATGACCACACAGTTTTGGAATGAGAGAAAAAGCAGGAGTATCTTTGAGTCTAACTGGCTGCCAAACACATCTCATAGTCTGTGTGTAGAGGTGTTGATGGAACTGCAAACAATTAGTCTGGTTCAAAAAATAGGTGGCAAGGACCCATGACAATGATGCAATCCATATTATATAAGAACTTTGTACTGTGCGACTGAAAGCTGGTAGGGCAATTGGCTTCATCGGAAATATTTGGGGAGTGTGCCTCCTATCCATTGCTCCCCATTAAAATAATTCTGAAGTGGCTGTTTTACAACTAGGCAGATCTGGGCCTAGTTGTAAAACAGGAGTGTCACTACAAATCTCGAAACGTAAGCAGGCTCATACATTTTAGGATGCAATCCTAATTCCTCTTTCTAGGGAGCAAGTCTCACTTTAACTTGGCAGCCACGGCTGGGGAAGGATGAAGGGAAAGGTGCTGGGATCTGACTTCATCAACCAATGTCCCCATCTCCTTGCTCTGGCTTGGGAGATCAACTCTGACTGGAAGCAGGAGCCAAGCTGATCTCATATCCCCAAGGATGAAACTGGACAGGGTAAGCTCTGAAAAACAAGCTCCTCTTTCTTCTACCAATGCATCATATTAATGAAAGGTGCATTTTCAGCACTGCTTGGAATGCAATGCTTAATGTAATCTCTCCCCTACTGCAAGCTTGTCCGTAACTTTTGAAATATAGCAGGCTTGCAATATGAATGCACAAGCCGAACAAGTAAATCAATTTCTGCATCATTATCTATATAATCCAAAAGTCAAAGCTGATGTCCTACAATAGATGAGCACTATGACAAAAATGCTTATAACTTTATTATTTGCCTGTTAGATAACCAGAAGTAAAAATGTACCTGATAGGTTAGTGCCCCACTTTGTGTACCTCTCTTCTCTGGTTCTGGAAGGGTTTAAAAATCATTTGGCAACAGTTGCTTACACTGTGGAAGCAGAGAAAGGAGAGCACCCAAGAAGGCCATTATGGTGAAGACAAATTACTGATGGAGGAAGAAGTGCCACCTTCCCTCCATGTCAAGCAAAAGATGCCATTTTTGTGAAGGATGTGCAGACAGATGATTGTTGGTGGAAATTTTTCATCTGCAGCAGCGTTGAAGGCTTTGACTGAGTATAGCAGCCTGTCACACATGTAGACTTTTCCTCCTGTCTCTCTGGATCAGATTTACACGTGCAGACTATTCCTCCTGTCTATTTAGGATCAGATTTAGAGTGTAACCTCAAATGTTCTCACAAATTTCATAATGATAAACCTAAAAACTATCACAATATACAAACACTGTATATTTGATTTTTAAACTATGTTATTTTCCATATGATCCTTGCTTTCTTTCTGCATTTCTCCATGTGCAAGATGAAATGTTTTGGGTCACACCTAATGGTAAACCATAGTTTAGCTAACAGTTCTAACCTATAGCTTTTTGCTCTATCCAGGGCTTGTCTGGTAGGCAGTATTAGCTTTTATGAAACCTTGGATGTTTTGTTAACCACCCACTCCCACTGCCGAATGGGCCCGCCCTATAACTCAAATGCCTTAGCAGAGCTATAGTGCTGGAATGTAGAGCAGCTGGACTCAGTTTTGTTGTTTACCACTCTGTAACAATCCATAAAGAAACTGCCAAGTAGAATAGCTTGGGTTGGTTTATGTATTTATTTAACATCCGTGGCTGCCAATTCTGTAACCTGGCAAAACAACCCAGAATTCTCATTTTGCAAATGACAACAACCCATGGTTTAAACAACTTAGAGTCGACAGGTTAGCAGTAAGCCACATTTCTCTTTCCAGGTTGTTTATGACTAACAACCAAATGCTCACACTACATGACAACCCAGAATTGAACAAGTCAACCATGGGTTGTTGTTGTTGTTGTTGCTGAATACTGTTAAGTCACCTCAGATTTATGGTGAACCTATGAATGAATACTTTCCAAAAGTCACTTTCCTGCTCCCACTCTTCCTTATCACCAGACCAAAATCTGCATTGTTTCCTAGCTTTCCTTTGCTTTTGTATTAAGAGTTACATCAAGATATAACTTCTTTCCTTCTGAGTTTGTCCTTTCCATAGTAAAGCACATTGTGTCCGTCTAACTGGAGGTGTCCCATCCCAGTGCACTTTAGTTTGCTCCCACCAAGTAGGGCAATTCCCAACCATTGTCTGCCTTGCTCTATAGTTTTCACTTGCTGTGATTCATGTGTCTCATGTCCCATGCAATACCATACTTTCCTTGCCCTTTGGTGCATGTTGGTTGCTAAGCTGCCTTTCAGCTTTGATCTAGTTGCTTCATTAGTGACAGCAGTGTTCTTAGTTGTCTTTTGTTCTTCCCCAGTAACTGGCTGAGTGCTTTCTGACCTTGGAGTCCCATCTTCTGGCACTCTCACTTGTTTCCTTTTGGATTCTGCAGAAACCAATGTACCAGTGAAACACTGTCTGGCTTATTAAAGTACTGGAAATTGAATTTTTAAGAAGTTGTTAGCATATGCGTGTTTTCAGTGGAGTATTTTTATCATTTTCTTCTTCTGTTTTATTATAGAAAGAAAGAGGAGAAGAGACATGAACCAAAAGGGAGAAAATAGATGCTCTCTCTAGGTTTCTAACTATCTAATTTTTTCTTGAACACTGGAATTGTAGCCATTTGGCTCAGAACCCATTTGAATCTCCTAATTTCAAGTTGCAACAGGAAAGAGATGCAGTTCCACAAAATAGATCCAAACTCCCTAGTCAAATGCCTCGTAATAGAATACCCAGGCATGCTTTGCAATGTGCCCCTTCAATGCCCCACTATCGGAGACATCTGAGCAAACTTAGGAGTCCTGCAATTTTCAACGAAATGCTCCCCTTTGCTCTTTCATCATCTGAGAGCCTTAAACAGTTGGCAGCAGCCCTCAGACACTTCTTCCCACTGATCTGCAACAGTACACCTGATCAGAAATTTTATTCTTGAGTCAGTCGCCAACAGAGCATCATCCGTCCTCTGAGAAAGGACATGAAGAAAAATGCATTCCTGATGCGCACTTAAGAGCTTACACCAAAGTCCACTGTGCAGACTCAGTATGTGCTTCTTAATGGCTCCCAGCGTTTCAAAATGCTTTGTTTCAGGAAGGACACGGTTTTGTCGGCGAGGTCGTTTTCTTGCCTTATTCCTCTGCTACCACTGCTTGTGTGCTTTTATTTTTGTTTTGTTTTGCTGTTTTTAATGAAAGGACATAGTCTGTTTCTTTGTCTAGTGAGTCAATGTTCTTTCAGACCTTTCTCTCTCTCCATGGGGTATTATCTAATCACAAGAAAATGGCCTCTTTTTATCAATGTGAACAGACACACAGTGGAACCATGAACTACAACTTTTACATGAATTAATAGTCATTCCTTTTCATGGGAATGGATCAGAAGCTTAGTACAGAGAATTTCCAGCTTTTACTCCAAACTATAGTTTCCAACCTTCTGGAAGTCTTACAAATTAAACTGGTATGGACAAGTGTACCTATAGATATACCTATGTTTTTAGGCTTCTCATAGTGTTCACCCAATTCCCTTTCCATTTTTTTCAGGATGAGGCTCCTGCTAAAACAATGGTGAAATATTTTCCCTCTTGTAAATAGATGAGGGAATGTCTAAGAAGAAGGGGCAATGGAGGTAGAACTGGCTTGTGTTCCTATGCAGAGTGGTTGGAACTGTCCATGGTGCCATCCGGGTTACCTGTCCCCCATTTTTCCTTTTTTTAAGATTTATTTTTAAAGAAACTAGGAAGCTGGCTTGTTGCAAAGCAGTGTAGTGGGCTCAAAATTTTTTTTTAAAAAAGGAAGTGGGTAAAAACCAACAGTTCCAGCTGATTGGGAAAATAGTTAAGTCAGAAGTTAGGAAAAGATCTTGCCTATGGGATGGAGTAGTATCTTTGCCTGTACTCTGGGTATGTGCTTCCTGCTTTGTTTGTTTGTTGTGTTCTGGTGTTAGCTGGCTTGTTTGTTTGCCTTGGTGTTGTGAGTGCATTGCCCTGTTGCACGTGCGTTTTTCTGAGCATCAGTGGCTTAAGTTAGTTTTGAATTGTTCCTCGTGATGGTGTGGCATGCAAAGGTGAAAATTGGGCTCTGTCTTGTACGGAGCTTCTTTGCCATTGTATTTGTCACTGAACCTGATCAATTTGTCACACCTGTGAAATGGTGTTGGCTTCAAGGCTTCAGAAGATTTTGTCATGGGACTCTGATCATACCTCTGACTTGTACATCTATGACTGCGTTGGGCAGAACCTAACAGAGCACTGGTGCCCTGCCTTCACCCCCAGGTTCCCCTTCATTAGTGCAGGCTGTGCCACTACCATTGAGGAAGTAGGACCCACCATTTACCCAAGGGCGATTCAGCATTTCCTGTGAGGTCCCAAATTGAGTAGACCTGCTCATTTTGGAAGGAGACAGGCTGGGAAAACTCAGTGGATGCAAGCTCACTTACCATTGCACAAGTGGTGAAGATAGTTTGTGCAACAGAATGGCAGAGTGGCAGGGGGCCCACAGATTCCATGGTTTCCCTGTAGCCTTTGGGAAATGGCTGCTTTGCATTAGGTCATGCTCAGCACTGCAGCCATTTTGTGACAGGATCCTGAGCACTCTTAAACTTCTGGATGTTTTCACCAGTCCCAAAAGTTTGGGAGCCCCTGCTTTGAAAGGATAACAAGAAAAGCTTTCCTGGAAAACACTTGTGAACTAGCTTCGATCATTCTGAAAAATATATCCCATCCATTCCCAGCTATGCACACAGCAGCTAAGTTTTAAGAACCAATGTGACAAAATGCTAGCATCTGGAAGTCTCCTCTGTCTGGATTCCTGCTTTTGGTGGCCACCACTAAGGCCATAGATTCCAGGCTATCTTAATTCTTCTCTTTTGTTGTATTTGGCAGAAACATATCGCTTGTCATCATCTCAAAGCAATGTGAGATCTGGTCAGTAAGCCATGCAAGCCAACATATCCTTGAATGCGTGTGAAGACCAATGAGGTCTCAAAGAGACTTTTTAGACTGCAGAAGCAGGAGTTCTGAAGCGTGGGACTGGCGAAATGTGATGCATGGCCCATGGATTGCCTTTGATCTGGTGAGTCAACACTCGTGAAACTGTAATGGGAGGGGACGGACAATAAACGAGATTTTCCTTGGACTGAGAAGTGTGACCACTGAGGTCACACACATTCCTAGCCATATTGAGGTGAGTAATGTTGGTGGTGGGGGAGTAGTAAATGTGAGGAAGAGAGTTCGGATCTGTGCATCTCCATCTTAGATGCATCTCCTCCACCCAATAAATGAGGATCCAGGACCAAGCATCCCTTGCTTTCATCATTGGAAGAAGCCTGGCGTGATTTCATTATTGCAGCTTCAAGGTGTATGCTGTGCGGAACTACAAGAAGTATAACAGGCTAGAATGCAAAGGCAGGAAAAATCAACGGTGACAACCCTAAAAGCACATCAACTTAAGTCCAATAAGTGAAAAAAGACAATATGCTCTTGCAGACAGTGAAGAAGTTCTTGGGATCAATAGACTCAAATGGTACAAATAGATCAAGTAAACTTCAAACCATCAGAGAACCAAAGGCAGCAAGGAGGAATAACTCATTACAAGCCCTATTTAGCACAGTCGTGGTGCAGTGACCATGCACACAAAAACAGGCTGGAAATTTTCGTCTAGCTTGTGATGGCAGGAATGGGACAGCAGCTGTACACTAATGATTCTTTATGGATTCCTTGCCAGGAAAAAAAAGCTTGCTATAAAATGCTAATTGGAAAAGTCTTTGGCGGGTTATTATTTAAATAATGCAGCAGCCCTGCTCAAAAGTAGCCCAGCAAACCATCAGTTACAAAATCTGGCCTCCTCTTGGTCCAAATTACCCCAATAGGCAACCAAGTCAGGTCTGAATGGGGAGGGGGGAACACTGTAGACATAAATTGAACTGGAATGCATCAACTGCATTATAATTTAAGCATTTTTATGGTGGTTACCTAAGCTGATGATTCTGAAGTCAAGTAGTACAGCTTTATGACGAGTATGATAAAGTTTTGCCTCTGGTAGTCCGATGGCCCATAGTTTAGAAGAACCATGATTGGAAACGTCAAAGTCTCTTTCAGCTCAAGGTCAAATTCAATGTTAGTGATGGTCATAGAAGCTGCATTCTTGCCCTGGGTAAGGCTGAAAGCAAAGGGCATGCGGCCAAGGGAGACAAAGACAGGGCCAAAATTACTAAGAATACTGGCATATTGTGGCAGAAAGCTCTTATTAGCAGTAATTAACCTTTACAGAAGAAGTGGGGAAAGGCATGCAAAAGCCTGAAAACAACCAACGGATCAATGATCAAAGGAAAGTAGGTGGGGCCAGGGAAGGATCGAATGATTTGACTTCCCCCCGGCAGATAACTGCATTTTATATGTGTTTTGAGAGCGAAACTAAAAATGCTCAACAAACAAACTTCCGCTCAACTCCCTCCTGTGGACTACTCAGCTGGAAAAGGTGAAGTTAAAGCATTGCTTTCTCAAGGCACTTAAATGGTTTAAATATGCAACAGGCATCCTCCATGCCTGCAAAACTCAGCTCAGTTCTAAACAAGATATTTATGAACAGGTTATTTAAAGCTGAAATGGCTTTGGATGGGAGATGTGCCAGGAATCTGCTTTGGGTGGAAAAATCAGCCAAATTCCCTGGTTTCGGGACCCTGACTCCTACCTGTTTGTAGCACCCCAGAGTCTGAGTTCCTGGAATGCGTGGCCAGGGATCATAGGCCATGAGCCCTATGTGCTTTGCAAGCCAGAAATGCTGGCTGGTGCTCCCACTTGCTGTGCCCTCTTTCCCCAGGTGTGACCAGCAAGGGCAAGAAACAGGGAAGAAGTTTGACTGCTAGGAATGGCACCCAGAGCACCCAGGTGCTCAACCATTTTTCTCTGCATGCCACCACTGGTGGCAGCTGCAAGAGGGCACCACCAGGAATGGTGGCTGGGGAAGGTTCCAGACTGTGCAGCCCAGGTTCTGTGAAAGCTCACGGACTTCTAGCTTCCTTAGAGAGTGACAAGCAGCAAAAGAAGTCCAATGGGAGACCCAAACTGGATTCTGGAGAGGCTCAGAACATCCTGACTTTACATATGAGGCATTTAGATGGATTAGAGAGAGATGGATTTTTTGTCAGGAGAATCCAGGCTACACCGCCCCTCCACCACCACCACACACACCAATGTAACATGGAAACACACAGGGTCACTTGTCAGGATGTGGGAACTGTCTGCTTTGGTGTTTGTGTGCGCTAAGTCTTTGAGAAGGATTAAAAAAATAGACTGCATCTTTTCAGAAATGGAGAAGGAAACTGAATGCAATAAGTACCAGCAAAATCCAGGCTAAAATAAGTAACTGAGGAACTTGGCAAAATATAAAAAGTCATAAAAAGATGGTTGCTTGGACAAGGAACAGAGCAAATTCAGCCAGGCTTCTAAGAGCGTGAAACCACTACTATTACTGAACATACTGGAGATTAGGGTGTTCTTGTATACAAAAATGCAATGTAAAGCAGCAAGTGGCACAATTCTATGGCTTCTTGATATTACAAGACTTCTTCAGAACCTCAGTGCTTGGACAGCTGGGTGCCTGCCCACCCGCTCAAGGCCGGCATGGGGAGAACCACACTGCCTGCCTCTCCAAGAAAAGAAATGCATCTTGGAGACAGGTAAAAGGACTTGCTGGGAGTGGCAAGCGGAGGAAGCTAGGCAATCTCCTTCTGCAATCCCTATCATTGCCCTAGTCGCCTCCCCTCTGGTGCATTTTCTAGACAGCTGAAAATGGTCATCTGGATAAAATCATGGAGCAGGTGCAGCAGTGGCCTCCCCAGTCGCTGAATACATTAGTTTCAATTTTTATATGCATCTAGGAGATGCATATAAATAAATTGCCCTAAATAAATTAATACCAAAGTTGGGGTGGGGGTGAGGAATACACCTGACTTCTAGGCAATGTTCTTTGCCATGTGATTCCTGTTTGCACCCAAGTTGTGATTGCTGAGGGTTTCTTGTTTTATGTTAATTCCCTGCTTTTTGTGTGTTTTTAACTTGCATTAACTGCCCAGGGAGACTCAGCTATTGGGCAGCATAAAAAGAATGAATGAATGAATGAACGAACGAACGAACGAACGAACGAACGAATAAGACTCTCTGGATGTACCTGGAGAACTATTAATAAGATCTGGACCCAGGTGCCCCCCTACCACTGCATCTGCTAATTGTGTTAAAAATATGCACATGAAGTACAACTCATCATTTGTTTCCATAACATTTTAGTGTGATACTCTATCATTGCCATTTCAACATTCAGATGGTCTTTTAAGATCTTAACTATGATGGTTTTGATGAAAATTGGGGTTTTAGGTAGCTAAGAGCAAAAGAATCCCCAACTGTGTTCACTCTCAAGGTATTACTTTACTCTGAACATCTGCTGTCTTGATCTGTCTACTGTGATATTCTCATCCACACTGTTGGACAGTAGAGCAAGTTACAGTGAGTGCTATATCAGACCGAATCCACAGGACATACTGCTCTTTTTCATGGCGGTGCCTCTTGTGCTTTCTGCCTGTCAGAAAGGCTTTACACCTGAAATATATCCAAGCTTATTTCAATAAACTGTTTCCTAGAATTGAACCAGAAATAGCTCATATTTTCCATTCATACATAGCAAACGGAGCCTTTATCTTCAGCTTTCTATCCCTGATAAATTGCTGTTGCAATTTTCCCCTCTTTTGCCTTTAAGGGAGTTTTGGGATGTCTTTTTGAAAAAGTGCTTAGTGTTCTCGCTTGCTTCTCCTCTCCAGATAGTAAACGTTGCTGAATGTGCTTGATTGGTCTCTATTCTATAATAAGTACAATCAGATCCATTGTCAGGTTAATAGTTCTATAAGGCTTGAAACAAGGAGATTTTAAAGGTCAATTTGCTAATGTACTTCGGAAGCCGGTGCAAAACAAAGTATGGAGCAGAACTTTAAGCTCTGTGTAAAAGCAGTGGTCCTGGAAAGCATGCATGATAGTTACAATAATCCTGTCTATTTAGGTTTGTCTAGGTACAAGTTCTCCTCTTCCATGAAGTGTGTATATGCAGTACTTTGTCCTCACAGCCAGCACAAGATGGCAGAAGAATCTGTCTCCATCACATTCCTTCCCCCATGTTGTTATACACCAGCACACTCAAGCGCAGCCATTTTTTTCCACTCTGAGAGATATTTTGTCAAAGTGAGGCGTTGTGAGTGAAGTTATGATGGCCACAGGGGCCAGAGGTCCCTGCTTAGGGAGTTGCTCTCCAGATGTGACCGATGCAACTCTTCAATCACCCAGCTTCTGAGGAAGGACTTCTTGTTGTGGCCAATCAGCAGTGTTGGTGTCCTGAAGTAGGTGGATAGTGTTAAGAGAAGCTGCTGCTACAAGTAAACAGGTAAACACGGTAGCAGTGGGCAGCCCTCAAGGTGGTCGAAGTGTGTATGCGGCAGGATGAGGTCCATAACCATTATCAATCCTCCACCTGAGGCAAAGGCCTCACCCTTCCTTACAGAAAAGCCAGCCCTGCTTGTCCTCACTCTGTCTCCTGCCTGGTGCTATGATGCAGAAAGGGAACAGACAGTGCTCAGAAATGATAAAGTGGGGACACAACATGAGCAGCAGAATGGAGGATAATAGATAATGGTTTTCAAAAATATGAAATTGTAGTAAAGATGTTTTTCTATAGATGTAGTAGTGGTAGACCCCTGCTTTATATACGTAGTTCCTGGAGGTGTTCATATTGCACACATTAGAACATAAGATGTGGAAGGTATGTACTTGATGTTGGTTTCTCTGAAAGAAAAGCTAATTTGTGGCTTTTGAGGTACATCCACGCTAGATTCTTGTGTTCTGTTTCTGAATCACAAAGTCCATACTGGAGTGCCTAAAAGTCGGCTCCTAGGGGCACCTGTTAGGACCCATTCCCCTCAATAGAAGCATTTTCTGACCTGAACACGGGCATTTCCTGAAAGAATTAACCACACCCCTGAGAGCTCACTGGCCTGAGGAGAAGCCTCCATCAATGTGGTCATCCGCCTTTTTGACAGTAAAAGTAGAGATGTGTGAGGAATGCATGTGAGGCTCACCTCCTCCGACTCTGGTCCACCTTGCAGTGGCTCTGACTCTGAGCTTCTGCTAAGCACAGCCAGTGTTCACAGGGCCATGTGCCGCGTAAGCAGTGCCCCATTCCACACCAAGTATGGCAGCTGTTTGGGCTGCTGCACCTGAAGCAGAAGACGGCTGGTCACATGGGGTCACCAGGAATGGAGCCTCTTGGGGCTGCTGCAGAAGACAGGCCCCTCTTCTGCACCACTCTTCTGCACCTTTTGCACAGCTTTCAGTCCAAGAGTGTTTAGGGATTTCTTCTAGGACCGGGCCAAGCAGGAGAGGAATTCCACAAATAATAGAGGGATGAATTTCTCCAGGGTTAATCCCAGGTCTAAGTAAAAGCTTCCTCACTCTGCTCTGCTGTACTCATATTCATTGAAATCAAGTGGCACAGGGCAATCCTTAACTCAGGACAGAATGTAAATAAGTTGTTCTCCATATGAAGCTGAGCATGATTGCATCAAGATTCTTTCCCGCAAAGCAAGATTTAGGTTGTGCCACATGTCTGAAATTTGAAGTGCACCCCTGCCTGCCCCATTCCACATGAGCTTCACCACTCTGCTGCTCCCTGGTCAGCACAGTAGTCCTAATTAGAGCACAGATGAAAAGGCAATTCTGTACGTGTCTCTCAGACGAAAGCTGCATTTACTTCAACATGGACTCCTCCAGCACATGCGTATAGGATAACAGGGTGAATTAAATCTACTGTTCGATTTTCTCAATCATTCTAATGACCAGCAAACCCTTTCATAGTTACTGTGGTGTTTCTGGCACCAAGAATGGGGCGGTTTAGCCCCAGGGTTTCCGCCTCTATGTTACAGCATAACTAAAGCTCTGCCATTCTAAGCCCACCCTTTTCTCCACCCCACAGACTGTTTCCATACTACAGGAGACCTTTAAGAATGAGCTTCTATGCATCATGAGAGCATTAGACCAACTTCAGCACTGGTCTTTTGGGATTTCTGCCAGTCTACGCACACACAGACAAAGGGAAGAAAGATTTGTCCATTGGGAAATCACAGCTACTCTTACAGGATGTTGAAGACCTCTTAGTTCACCAATTCATACAAAGAAAATAATGCACTGTGGAGTGAAAAAGGAAACATTGTTATTGTTCAAAAGCATTAGTTAATTAAACTTCAAGAAGCCGCCTATAAAATAAATACAATTCTTTCCAGGTAAATTGAGGCAAATTGCAATATTTAAATGACATGTGCATTTTTATTTGCTGAAAGGCTTGCCAGAGGTCAGAAAGTAAATTGGTCTAGAAATAGAATCCAGGAGCCTTTATCAGTATAATGCCATTAGCTTCCAGTAGAGATTCCTTAACTTAAAACATCTGATGATATGGCCCCAGGTGTCCAGGATTGTATTTCTCACTATTGTTATAAGCCTATACAGCCAGTTCTATAATACAACTGACTTTCAGATCCTAGCAAGAGTTAATATCAGTAGAGAAAAAGGTTCTAGGCATAGAATATGGGTGAGAGGAACCATCCAAGTTTAGTATTACAAATACACACACACACACACAGGGTATGTGTGGTACCATATTGGTAGCAAATCAATTGTGGTAGGTGGAATGTTTTTCAGTTTCAGCCAGCTCATGAAACACACCTTTGTTCCTGTCACTCTGCAACCCCTCCTTTGCAACAGACGCTCAGTATTTAAAGCCCAATGGCAAGCTCGATCTTCAACAAGAAGCTTCTCAATGAGCACTTTTTAAATTCTTTTGCCATCTCAGTGCCTTCTAAGGTATTATTATCATTATTATGCAAACTGTGGAGTGGCCCCAAGCATGCTCTTGCCTCTATCTTGATTTTCCAGTGCCCCCTCTACATGTATAATATATACTAATATAATATATACTATAGTACAGGCTTAATAGATAAAGTCACTATTATTACAATGTGTCCCAAGAGCTGGTCTATGGTATTGACTCATTACTGTCTGCTCTGATGACATTGACCTGGTCCACACATGGTAAACTCTGGGGCCATTTTGAATGTCCAGGTGGCGGCAGTGGTCCCCACTTCCCTGGTAGTTCATACCAGGTTAGATTGGGTTGATGTTATGAGCCACAAACCACCCACAATACACGGACTGCTTTAGAATGGTAGGTGGTTTGTTAATCATGCCAACAGCCCATGATCATGGTGTTCTGATACCCTGATAGGCCATTGCAACTTCCCATTCAGCTGGAACTTTAACATGTTTGCCAATATGAGCCACAACCTACTGTGGTTGAAAAAAGTAATGTTTATTTATTTATTATTTATTTAAAACATCTGCATGCTGCCCAATTGCGCCACAGCACCTCCGGGCAGCTCACAACATGAGATAAAAGCACAATAAAACATAATAGAAAGCATTACATATTACACATTAAAAACAACAATAAAATACAGTAAAATATACAAAACAAAGTTTATGGCAATTAGTTATTGAAATGTTTTTAAAGTTCTAAATGGCATGGACTGACTTCCTGGACTTTCCAGCACAATCAAAGGAAATGAAACTATATTTTTCAACAAGAGTGAAAAAATGTTTCTTAAATTTAATTTCCCAAGTCCAGAGAAAGGTGATCATGCATACATCTCCCTGAAGTCAATGGGATAACTTAAGCAGGATTAGAAGAAGCCCCATTAATTCCAAGGAATTTAGGTATGAAGAACTTTCTATCTATTTTGTCAAATAGCTATGCAGGGCTAGTAAGTAGGAATTCTCTCTCTCTGCAAAGCGGACCAATCTCCTTACTGGAAAGTTGAGGCTCTGAGAATCCTCCTAGAACAAATTCATGTACGCAGCTGGCAGAACAGGTCATTAATCAGGGGAATGGATTTTTTAAATAAAAAAGATAATTAAAGACACTCAAGATTATATTGGGCTTTTGATTTGACCTAAAAATATCTAGCTTTCTGGGTCATGTTATTCTGTATTGCAAATGAACCTGACCTTCTTGAAACTTACCAAAGGACTGTGGAAATACAAGCTTTGAAATGTATTAATTGCTTTGAAAGACAATGCTGGCCTGCTATTTGATGGTTTCCAGGGAGGTTGTTAAGTATGAAAGAATTGGAGAGGCACCTGACAGAGTCACTTCCTTGGTCTAATCTATGCATTACTGGAATGGGGTACTCATTTATCTATTTATTTAATACATTTCTATTCCACCACATTAACCCATAGGGCTTTCTGGGTGGTTTACAATTATAGTAAATAAAACAATTTAAAATAAATAAAAAGAAAACACCTTAATAACAGTCAATACAATAATGGGTTTGGCAAAAGCAATACATGAGAATAACTCTAGCACCAAGGAGATTTCAATAGCGTAGTTAAAACAGCTATCGATTAAAAATATTTCTTAAATAAAAGTTCTTAGCATTGCACAAAAGGGTCAGTAAGGATAGTGCCAGGCACACCTCACTGGACAACATGTTCCAAAATTTGTCTTGCTGTCATCTTAGTTGTTATTTCGCATCGTTAGCTACTTTCTGCAGCAAATATTACAAATGAAAATAGAGGTACAGTTTTACTTCAAATTCTGTAAATGAGATGACTTGTGGCTTTCCTAGTCACAGCTGAGCACAGAGAAAGCAGTTGAAGCATTCCTTTGGGGCATGTTTTATGAGATCTGAGATCATAGAGCTTGTCCCTTTGATGGGGCAGGATACTTTTCCACCGCAGAAGTCCACATTAATCTTCCTATTACAACTGAAGCAATGGCAAGTCTTTTTACTGGTGTTATTGCTGTTACATGCATAAGTAATCAGCTCTTAGAACAACAAAACCACAAGAACTATGCAGCAGAATTTCCAAAATGTCATTTGTACATTGGCCCAAAGGCCAGTAGTAAAACACCCAAAACTTCAAAACACCCATGAATACTTGCTTAGAAGAGCCAAACTGTGCACTTTCTGAAGCGCTAAATTTTGTGGTGCTAGACAGGGCTTTCCTTGTTTTTATCAAGGATGAGAATCTGGAATGTAACGTATTTGTACATGTTGAACACAGGCTAATGAGAAGTGATCTTGAGAAGTTTTATGCATTTCAGTTGGGGTTGCCAGGACAACATCCCCTTTTCAGCATCCTTTGTTTATTTCCAGAGTGTACCACTTTGTATCAGTACAGCTGCTTATGTGTTGGAACATGTGAATACTATTATTCTTATCAAGCACTTGTTTGATGGTTCACACCTATTAGACCTGTTTCAGATATTTACTGGAAGAAGTAGTCCCTGTATCCTTTACCATGCATACAAAATAACATGGATCCAGACAATTCTTCCCTTAAAGCTCAGCAGAAGTAGTAAAAGTAACAGAGAGAGAGATCAGATACAGGCTTTCATGTGTATGGTCATCACCTTGCACCTTCCTTTATTGAGGAGATGTTTGCCCTGTTGGCCATTCAGTAGCAGTCAGGTTAGTTTAAGCAATTAACTCAAGAGTAATGTTCCAAAAGACACTATAACAACAGAAGAAGCAAGCAGATGCTTGGCAGATAAGCCATATTGAAATTGTTCACAAATCTCAGCATTTAAAAAAAATCCTGAACAAATAGAAATTGCCTAACTTGGCATTAAAAAGTCATTGCTCTGGGTACTAGGAAAATATCCCCGGGAAAGGAAAATTATGATGACGACAACAACAATAAAAAAGAGGAAGAAGAGGAAGAGGAAGAAGAGGAGGAGAGGAAGAAACTTTCCTCATTCATTCAATTGCTTGTTTACAATATTGGTATATCACTCCACATTCAGGCAGGGTCTAGAGCAGTATATACCACTAAAACAAAGAATGAAAACAATGCATTAAAACAAGATAACCATGACTGGTTTCCTGGAACAAGGATGTGTTTCACATATACTAAAAGCAGCACTATGTTAATACAGCCTAACCTCCAAAGGCAAGGAATTCCATAGAAATAGGGCTGCCATAGTGAAGGTGGTAGATCTCTCCTTGAACACAAGTCTATGGAGGGTCACCAGAAGAATGTCTTATAATAACTGTAGGTGTCTCCTGGATGGGGAAACACACCTGCCCTCTCTACTATGTGACAAGCTTAGCTAGTTTGTAAGTGGTTCTGTGAGGTTTTTTAAATGAACACACACACAAGAAAAACATGAGAGAAGGAGAGGCTGAGCACTCCAGAGAAGAGGACAAGTGCTGAAAGGTTTGAGAGCCCACTGGCTTAAGAGACTTTTCAGCTTCTCTCTAAGCAGCTTCCATAGCCCAAGCAGGTTAACATGGGTTATGTGTAATATTCCTTGTTCTTTATAGAACAATATTTATGAGTGTAGGCATGAGTCATTTTCCGGCTCTTATTGCAGATTTTTATTTGCCAGGAGAAATGGAGAGTATTTGTCAAGTGAATTCATGCCTATACAAAGATCAAGAGAAGCAGAGGTGCCACAGCCAGGAGAAAACCAAAGGTGAGCAAGTTTCACTCATTCTTCCTATTGCCAGAATCTCTTTTACAATGTCATTAATATTTGTATGCCCTTTAGAGAGACTAAACCTAGACAGGAAGCCAGCAATGGTTACAGAACATCACCATGCGATTGAATTTTAACAGAGGTACAAGGCTTCTGTTCCTCCCACTCTTTTGATTAGAAAGGGCTTAAATGCTCTGATTTAGTGACAAAAAGAAAACCAATACTCCAGATTCACCTTCTGAAAAAATAGCCCTGTCATGGGGAGGGGAGGGGAGGGGAGGGGAGGGGAGGGGAGGGGAAGGAGAGCCAGTGTGGTCTAGTGGTTAGGAGCATGGGACTGGGACTCAGACGATCTGGGTTCTAGTCCCCGCTCAGCCATGGAGCCAACTGGGTGACTTTGGGCCAGTCACCGACTCTCAGCCCAGCCTGCTTCACAGGGTTGTTGTTGTGGGGATAAGATGGAGGAGGAGATGTAAGCTGCCTTGAGCCCTTTGTAGAAAAAGGCAGGATATAAATCAATCAATCAATCAATCATAAATAAGGAAAGGAAAGGAAAGTTTGGCCATTTTCCATCTAAAGCTCCATATAAGGGCTTGGGGGTCCCGATTTATGGGATTGAGCACGATGTTACAGGTTTCTCATGCTGAGCTGATGTAACATGACTATCTGGCTAGTTGCAGTGGTTGTGCCGAAGTGCAGCAGAGCGCAAGCCAGAAATGCCATCTGCGGCAATGTAGGGAGTTTAGATACTTGAGTCCTCCTGTTAGAATCCTGGGCTTGAGAGCCCATCTGACTGGTGGGAAGAGATTTGTTAGGGGGTCCTCCTTGTGCATGCAATATACACGGTCGCATTTGTTGCACAATATGTTACCAATATGAGATTGGATAGACAGGTCTGAAACTGCTCCAAGATGGCTTGATGCAGGATAAGCCAGGCTGGGAGACTGGGTTAACTAGGTTGTGATATGCTGCAGTGCCTATGCAAATGACTATAACTAGTACAGATCTATGCAGGTGCAGCAGAAGTGGGCTGAGAGAAGCAACCAGATGAACTACAGAGAGCTGGCTTTCTGATTTACTTGCATCACATTTGTAAACAAGGAAATAAAGATTTGTAAACATTTAGAAAACAAGCTTTCCTAAATGATACAACTGCTGACATTTAGTACCGTGGTTGAAAGTACATCTTTTAGCAGGTTGCGAAGTTCTTTAGCAAAATTTGGGGTGGGGGTGATGGGAATAATTATCACTCTACAGTAAACTTCGGGGGAAAGAAATCACACATGGAAATCAAATATGTAAATTGCTGGAAATTGTTTGTTGAAATTTGATTAAAAATACAGCATCTGAAAGTTTGCATTTTAGGCCTGTGAGTTGGGAATATTTAATCTTATTTGTGAATACTTTTTTTGTAGTGCAAACAGACATGTTTGGATTTCTAATTTTTGTTCTCTAAAAGAGCATGAAAAAGAAATGCTGCAGAAGACTGAAGCTGTCCTTGCCTCAACAAACACAAAGTATGTGATCCTCAGATTACTGAATACAAGATTTCTGACATTTAACTGGCTTACATGCAATTCCAAAATAAATGTATCCATTGCATTTTGCTCTGCATGTGAAAAGAGTGTCAAGTAAGGGCATTTTACTGGGTACCAAGGACAAGATCATCCTCACTACTGCAATCCTGACCATCACATATAGCTGTGAAAGCTGGGCAATGAAGGAAGCTGACGGAAATAAAATTGATGTATTTGGAACAGGGTGCTTGAAGAGAGCTTTGTGAATGTCCTGGACATACAGAAAGATGAACAAGTGGGTCCTACATCAAATCAAACTAAGCTTTCCCTGGAAGCAAAAATGGCAAAACTTAGGCTGTCCTACTTTGGGTACATCATGAAAAGTCAACACTCCCTGGAGAAGACAATCATGCTAGGGAAAGTTGAAGGCAGAAGAAGACAAGGAAGAGTGAAAATGAGGTGGATTGATTTAATAAAGGAAACCATCTTTATTTGGCAGAGCTGAGCAAGGCTGTCATGGATGGGACATTTTGTAGGGCTTCCCAAAGTATAACCTGAGCCTACATATGAAATATGGATGTATGGCTTGTCTTGGAATTGGCAACATTGCCTCATATTTCTCATTGGGAGGCATACATTTTATGAATGCAAATACAGAAACAGAGCGATGAAAACAACCTGTTCTTGCTGCATTTTTATTGTTACAAACAAAGCCTCTACTGGAATAATTGCTAATATTCTTGCACATACCACCTTATATGTACATGATGCATAGACCCATCTACCGAAAAGGCCATATTTCCCCATATGTGCCTGCCTGGTTCTTAAGATCTTCCAAGAGGCCCTTGTGTGGAGACTATCACCTGCAAAGTCACATTTTGAGGGATTGCTTCCAGGATGTCATAGTCCTTTCCAAGGGATGTCAGGTTCATCTCCTCCCTGCTATCTTCACATCCAGAAACTGTTATAGTCAAGAATGCCTTCAGTCTGTATGAGCCTATTGGGTTCAGTGCCATTTGTATTCTATGCTTGTTGGGTTTGGATGTATCATGTGCTGTTATTTCATTGCTTTCACTAATTTTAACTTTCTGTGTAAGACATTTTGAGTGCCATTTTAACAAAAAGATGCAATAAAGAAAGAAATATATTGGGAACTATTTTAGTATATGTGGCTAAGCGTTCTTGGATTAGAGCGAGCCAAGCTAAGGGTAGTTATTTACAGGCAACGTTGCAACTAACAGATCATGGATGTTTCTTCTACAAAAGGGTTAAGACTGGTACTGAAATTAAGCTGGATTTGGTCTGTCCTTAACTAGAAGATCAGATAGTGAATCATTTATTGCCCAGAAAGCTCTCTAAAAGCACAGACAATGTATTCAATTATTTACTTCACTCTTGATTAGAGAATGCTGAGTAAAACTTGTAGTTGAGGCACTTAGACTGCTTCAGATGTGTATCACACAATAACTTGTGATGTTAAATCATTATATATGAAAGAAAGAATTGGTTGAATATCCAGAACTATTTCAAACAAAAACAATCCATGCATTGAATGCCAATTTTAGAGCAGAGAAACATTTTGAGAATATTAATACAATGTCCTTTGTTCCATAATACTAATTACCAAGGATTACTGTCCCTTTTTATCCCACTTAGAAAAAGAAAATTTAGTATGTAGTTATATCTTAATAAACATTGCCAAGACAAGCTAGCTAGGAATTGGAACAAAACAACACAAACAAACAAGCAAAACCTTGAGTGAAAAGCAACTTCCAAGGAATAAAACTCATTAACTGCATTAATTGCAGAGAAAGGGCAACATAAGGGGTGAGTAAGAATGATTTCGTGGTGTTGATTGACCACTGTCTATATCAATACTAGTAAATGAAGCTGGAATTTGACTGTTGTTGTGCATTTGCATCCCACATTTTTCCTTTTGTGAGAAATGCAAGGTAGTTTACACGTCTCCATCTTATTCTTAGAACAACCCAGTGAGGTAGGTTAGGCTGAGAGTGAGTGACTGGCCCAAAGTCACCCAGTGAACTCCATGGCTGAGTTGGGGACAAGACCTTCCAGGTCACCATTCCAACACACTAACTACCATACCACACTGGCTCTCCTCCAGGTTAGCTACATGTTAGCCTTGTGCAGGCATTCACCCACAGCTCAATTCAAATTAAAGTGTTTGGATAAGTGCATGCACACACATCTGTCCCACTGCAAACACCATCATTCTCCTATCTGTGTCACAGATCTTCATGCACCGGACACAGATGTGAAACGTGGCTTGCTTAGAGAATGTGTACTGAATTCTAACTTTCATTGTAGAATAGAATCACTGTAACAATTTGGTGATATCAGAGTTTCATATCTTCCATTGTGACGCTTGAATAAATGTTATCTTAATGAGAATAAATGTTAACTTAACGAGAATATCTTGAATAGCATGTATACTGTTGTCGAGTTTCCAAATGATCTGCAATATTCTTAAACTGTGAGTACATTATGTGTTCTAATTTTTTCAGAGTTATGCTTTTGCTACTTTTCAGATTTTACAACCAGAATCTCCTAGCTATCTTACCAATTCAGAACTATTGTCCTTAGTCTTCATAATAATTGCAAATTCTCAGATGTTTTTTGGTTTGGAAATGACACATTCAGCTTGTTGGACAGATTACAGAGTTCATCATGATTGAAGGAGGAATTCACCGGCTTCAAACCTAAGGGGTTGGTTTGGAGTAAGGCTTCTCAGACTCCATCCCTCCCATCATGGACTGGCTCTTGGGCTCAGCCCAGTCTTCCACTGTGTGCCAAGCCAAGAGGAAGACTGCAAACTCTTGAGGATCCCCAGTTGCCTAACTGGCAACATGCTTCTGTGCCAAGTGTAGACAGCCAAATGGTGGTTCCACATGACACAGGACAGGAAGGCTGTTAGTGGAGATCCTTCCCTAGCAAGCCCCTTGAGACCAGCTGCCTGAACACAAAAGGGACTCTACTTGTCATTGTGCAGGGTCTTCCCTGCAAACCCCTCATTAGCGGCCTTCTTTAGTGCCAGTTGCATCCACTCAAATGGTGGCTGCGCTTGGCTTGCAAGAGAGGCTCTGCTTGCACAGCATGCAGCACTCGACTCTTGGGGAATACTTTGTAAGTGCTGGGGGCACACTAGGAGCTCAGACCATGGGCTGCTGCAAACAGACCCTTGTCTGGGGAGACAACCCTGGGGATTTCCACCCCTGAGTGTATTTCTCACAGATCTCTACTCAGGGGTTCCTTGTGGAGTGGGGTCCACACCTGAAATTTTCAGAGAGTGTTATGGGCACTTCCATGAAATGGCAGCCATGATGGAGTTTTTCCATTGATAAAATGGCTGCCATGGTCAGTATCTGCAGTTCTAAGGCAGTCATTTCCCAGATGGCAAACTAGTGAGACAAAAAGAAAAGTAACTTGCCCAAGAGCCAAACTGAATGACAGCTCTAAAATTCAACTCAACTCTTCTGAACCTAAAAGAATGCAGCCCTTACTCAGCAGAACAACAGCCTTTCATTCTATTTTGAATACAACTTCAAGAAGCCTTCACAAATTTAAACAAAGAACCTGGTATTCTCCAAAGAAGGTACTTGTAATAACATCATTGCTCATATGTGTACTTGTGGAATTCCTCTGTTCTGAAAATAATTTAAGAGCCGCCTTTACCTTTCGGAAAGCATCTTTATGTAGCTCCATCGAATCCCATAGTGTTTCTCACAATTCTCTGAGAAGTTTATTTTCCCTTTCTTTCCCTCACAAAACAGTGAAATAAATGACTATCCCCAAAAATAAATGGCCATCTCTCAACCCCTTTGGCATTTTGGAATTCTGGAATAGCATTTACTTTTTCTGGATCTATTGTTACCCTACCTGAGGTCAGTAAATGGCCATTGTATATGCTTCAAGGAGTTTGTCCCGATTTGTTTTGATATTCCTTTCTCTGCATCTTTATACAAATGTTGTAAGTTTATGATCATAGTTCTGCACTGATCGTTGTAGATTATTTCCCTTTCCCACTATACCTCATCAGCTATTGGTCCGATTCCTGCTAGACAGCAAGCTTTGTGTCACTCTGCTTTGAAATAGCTTCCTATTGCCATCCTTAGCCAATGATATTTCCCCAGGACTGCAGTGTATGTTGTCCAATAAGTGGATTCTTCCTACAGCTCAATATGCCAAAATCAATTTTTGACATCACAGATGGTGAATAACCTTGCTTTTGAAAGATCTGGCATTATGTCTTCAATGGAAAATAACTTGTTCTCAGTGCAGGACTTTGGATCTATGCATCTTCTGATTTCCCCCATTGCTTTTGGATCATCATCCAACTGCTTATCCAACCTGTACTTTTCTTTATTTGTTGAATAATCCCATGCCTTGTAGACTTTGCCACTCTTCTTTCAAAACCTGGACTAAAGCTGCCACTACTTTCTCCTTGAGCATCATAACTGGCTTCACTCCTGTGTTAGTATCTAGTTTATAAACTCCATTCCCTTCAAAACATCCAAGAATTCACTCTGAAATTTTCCTTGATTCCAGCTTCATCAGAATATTCAGTCAATCCATAACCGCTTTCAAGAAGTTTATCAATTTGTTCCTTTATTAAATTCACAGGCTGGATTCCTGGAGGGCTGTTCTTTGGTCATCTAATACCACAAACTCTAGACTACAATTCCTTGCCTTTGCTGCTGATACATATGGGCAGGAAGGTGCTGATGCTCTCACCCCCTGCTTGTGAGGTCCACCACATGAAGAGAATTCTGCACTAGATGAGCCCTTGTTCTGATTCACCATGGCTCTGATGTCAATAAACTTGACAGGAGAGGTTTATGCAACTGTGCTGAGGGATCCCAGCTATGTTTCCAACTGGTGAAGTGTCCTGGCCTACCTCAAGGATTGCATTGCAACTGACCATTGGCCATGAAACTGCTGGCAGGATACCTAGCCAGGCCTGAACGTGGATCCTTGAAAAGCCAGCAGAGTTTACTAGTTCTTGTGTATTTTCTTGGGAAGAGAAAGAATCTGGAGATAAGATGAGTTCTGTCCCCATTGAGGTAATCATGGGCAGGGGATATTGCTTTGGTCAACAGGCTAGCTGAGAAGATGTGGGTGCAGGCAGTTAAAGTTATTAGACCTGGTTTCTTCCCACCCAGAAGAGGACCATTTGCCCTATCCATCTGCTCTCTGATCTGATGGTATTAGTAGTTAAAGCCAGGCTGCTTGGATTTCTATCACCTATTACTTGTTCATGGATAGGAAAACTGTCTGGATGTGCATTACAAAGAGCAATATGGGAGGGTTGGAGGGGAAGTTTAAGCTGTGTCCACCTGCATTATAACCCCATCACCAGCCTCAACTTGAAGTCTTCCTGTCAGGACTTCCTTTCTGCAGTGAGTAATTAAGAATAATTCAGAATAATTCAGAATATCTGTACCCATCTTGCTGATTATTATTGGTGAATTTGGTTGGCTTTTCTAGTTTGGTCATTGACGTTGCAGGTTTTTTCATTCCATTCTGGATTACTTCTGAATGTCGAGGCATTATTAAAAATATAATATTAGAAAGATTTCAATTCTTAAATGCTATTCTTAAGTTCCTCACACTCTTTTTGGCATCACTTAAAAAGAAAATAAAAGAAGAATTTTTGCTAGTTCTGTTTCAGCTTGTACTGGAAGTCTAATTGTGCATAGAAAAATCTGACATAAATATCACAAGTCAGAGTTGATGCAGATAAATACCAGTTTCATACAATATGTATATGAGATACACAATAGTGTCCTGTGATAGTCTCCCAATATAGAAAGCATAATCTGTATATGAATTTTTCCCTAAAAAAAGAATACAAGTTAAGAAGAAGAATCCTTGTGGATGTTTAAATACAAAAGTAGCCATCTAAAAGTATGCTGAAATATGGTTTTCAGTGACTAGTTCTGAAAATTATGTTGATTGATGTGATGATTTCTCAATGGCTTGGTTATGGAAAAATGAAATGAAAACTGTAGAAACCGTTTTTTCAAAGTGGTTCTCTGCTGTTCCGTGCTTTCTCCTTTCCCCCATTATGTCCACATCTTTCGAGTAAGAGTAGATTCAGACTCACCTGGAAATACTGGATATGTTTCCATCTTCAGATATGCTGAAATAAATGGGGTCATCCTAGGAAGGGGGATTTGAGGACCAGGGCATAATTCAATCTGTTTATCCTTTAGAAATTCCTATCCAAATTTGCCAGGAACACTGTTCCCAGAAAGAAGACTTATGCCTGGTCTACTCCTTCAAAAGAAAAAGGAGTAAAGTGGCCTAAAGTGATGGAACAGATTGTCCTATTTCAGCAGTAAACAACAGCAATGGATCAGCTAAAATATGTTTCCCCTCCTGTGCTCTTCCTGCCCTGAAATGGGAGAACACATGTCTCCATGGCTCCTGCCCCTCTCCTCTCCACATCATCGCTGGTGCCATATCAAACCGCCAACCTCTCCTGCAGGACCATGCCTCCTTTCCTTCTGCCATCAACACAACTGCTCTAGGGATCTTTGCATGGCTAGAAGGAGTGGCCTCCATCTGGTTACACCAGTCTACACCCACTCTTGCAGACCTTGGTAAGCAATCGGGTGAGGTTCTCTGTTGCTCTCTTTTTGCTGCAGATGCTATGGTAGGAAGCCATGATGGAGTTCTTTAGAGCACCTGCTAGAGACTACCTGGTGGTGGCAGCTGATGGATGGAGTGGAGCTTCATGGAGGGACTAGACCTGCATTATTCTGTTCTTCTGGAGATTCTTCCAGCTCATTCTGCTGCAGAAATAGATTGGACCAATTTTATTTAAAAAGCTGTGCTATACCTGCTGTTTGGAGCACCAGTCAACAAACATATTATATTCCAAAACAGCACTTGGGGAACATCCTGGACCCTCTGCAAAGCTCCCCAAATGTGGAATGTAGAATTGTAAAGTCCCCAGATAGATAGATAGATAGATAGATAGATAGATAGATGGGTTTAAAATGGGTTTTGATTAAATTTCCTGCCATCCCTAATTCTTGAATTGGCATGGGGGAATCTCATTTCTCAATTTATTTCCAAGGCACCACGCTACATGGTTCACCATCATTGCACATTTTAATATAAGCCTGTAGAGCTTATATTAAACATTGCTCCATGAAGCTCTTTCTTCTCCAGCTCAAATAAGATATACAAAATGCTTCTGACACCAAAGCAGTAGTTTGCCCTGAGTGACAAAGTGGCAATTTAAAGCAAAACCAAGGGGCAGACATAACACCCTCTGTTACATCTGTATTGTATTGGCACCCAACCAAAGCAAAAGAGCAGTATTTTTGTGTTTCTCCCATTCATTCTGCCTCCCTTCCTATTCTGTTTTGAGGTATCAGATAACTGATTTTCCCAATTATCCTGTTTGGTTGGTTTGTTTGTTTGTAAAATATGGTTTACTCCTTTCTGTGTACCTTTGAGATGCTTTCCAGGTCTGCAGAGGCTTCTTGGCATGCTGCTGTTCAGAGGGTTTCTTTCAAAGCCTAGTCTCTCCCTGCTTCAAAATTTACAACAAATCTACATGCTTAGGTTGTTTCAGAACTCCCATGCACCTGAGATTAAGGGTGATTTGCAAAGGGTTCTGCCAAGGCAACACTGCTTTAAATATAGCTGACAGACAGGAATGTACACCAGATGACATTTCGATGCCTCTGATGCCTATAAAAGTGTGGGAGCGCTTGAGTAGACTCGATATGGCTAGAAAACAAAGCCAATTAGGCAAAGCCAGTTTGTAATTAGAACAAGATAGAACAGCATTAGTTTTAGGGAGATGAAGAAGTACATGTAGAAAGGTTGCTGGTACTTCCCATGCATCACACCACAGAGAGAAGGTGGATTCTTGACACATACCTGTATTTCTGGTTAACGTGTTGGTTTTACCTGAAGGGAATGGTCATTCTTCTAAAGAGCCATCAGGTTTCATCTGGGCTGCCATTGTCACATGCCTTCAAGTAATTTCCAACTTATGGTTGGGATGAAGGAATGTCCTTCCAAATGTCCTGTCCTTGACAGCCCTGCTCAGCTCTTGTCAACTCAAGGCTGTGGCTTCCTGCAGAGGAAGGCAGGACGCTCTCCAATGGAGCAAAGCTCAGGGAACTCAGGTTCCATTTGGATGCCAGGAAGCACTTCCTGACAGTTAGGACCCCGAGGGCGTGGAATGGGCTTCCACGGGAGGTCGTTGAGGCCCCATCGGTGAGGGTGTTCAAAGACAGGCTGGACATGCACATGGTGGGCATGTCGTGAGCGGAGCCGGCTGGTGCCGGAGGTCAGACTAGATGGCCCAGGAGGCCCCTTCTGACTCGCTCTGTTTCTTTGTTTCTAAATGGAATCAATCCATCGCATCTTCTTCTGCCTTTGTCTTTCCTGGTTATGGAAGTTTTCTCCAGTGAGTTTTGGTCATGATGGACCTAAAGTACTACAGCCTCAGCTGAGTTATGCTTGGTGTCTCGAGTTAAAAAGATGTTCTGCAAGACCATCCCAGAGAAATATTGACAGTGATGATTGACACTATTGAGATAAATGGATAAATGCAACGAATTCATAGCACTCTACACACCCTGATCATTAATCTAAAATATTAAATGAGCCTGAGTGAAGGCACACCTCACTTCAGGTTCTGTTTTGTTCTGAAAGGAATGACTCTTTATTACTAATATTATATACATGCACAAAAAGGAAACATCCCAAATACTCCTGGTGTACTATGTGATGCTCAGTATATCCAAAGCTGGTCCTGTAGGCCTTGCTCAGATTCAGCCTCACCAACTGAGAGCTACAAGGATATTCCACAGATGGAAGTGAAGCTTGAGCAAACTAACCAATGGAGTAGATGTGAAACAACACCTGTGACCACCACCCTGTGCCATCTCCCTTTCTTCCTGCTAGCATTACAACAAGTAATGCACTATCCTAAAACTGTGCATTTTTTTCTTCCCCCTCCATTGACAGTAAGAACCACTTTTCATGGTGATGGTATCTTTCATGCTTCGTGCACAGCCAGATGTTATTAGGAAGGAATGGGTGTAGTGATTTGGTTTCTTACAGTGGTTCTTTGGACCAGGTTTTGGGAAACCTATTAGACCCAGGGAAAACCCACTAGGGACTAGAATCTACCATTGAGTGTGGCCATGGCATAAAGTGGGCAGAGCAACAGATGAGGGTCATGTGAATGTAAGACACATGGATAATCCAATGGCAGATCTGGTAGACAAGAGATGCTACAACAGTTCAAAGACACAGATCAGCAAGCAAAAACCTGTTCACTCTGCTGATAGGGATGACAAAACAAAGCACCCTTCCCTGTTCCACTTACCTGAGAGGTACGTAAATTTATTTCCTCCATGGCTGGTAGAGACGTTGATTAAGCTGATGAATCCTGGACCGCACTCCTCTTCACTAACCCTATTGCCTATCTTCCTTTCATGAACACACACCTCTTGGTAACTGTTCAGTTGATTGGAAAGCGCTGGGGAAACTGCCACTTCCCCATTGGAATGGTGCCAGGAAACTACCGATTTGCCTTCCCCATGGAAACATCTTCCCTTAACCTTCCCAAATTGGGATCAAGCCTTTTCTAGGGCAGAAAGCCCTGATTCCTGAGTTGGAGTTTCAGTCTTTGCTCTAATCAGCCAACTCCTCTAGAACTCTTAATGAGAAGGGGTAGGGTTTTGCCCTCTATTTTTCTATGTAAGGTTCATATTTTGAGGCTAACCAAATCATTAAATCCTTAAGAATATCTTGCAGACTTGCAGGATATCAGTTTTAGTTGAGAAATAACAGTGATTCTATCCATGTCACTGGGAGAGGTAAACATATGCTTTTGTGTAAAGCATTTTGTGAAGTGGAATTTCAAAGTGATTAATTTTGGCTGGATCATTCTGTTTGGTGTCTTACAAATGGGTTACAGGGGTGCTTTGTTGTATGTATTCAGCTGTTTGTTTCTTCTAATGAACTAGTGAAACTTCTTTGGTGCTGTGTTTCCCAGGCAATTGTCTTGAACTAGTATTCAAACAAGAGCCTCAGCTTATTTCTGAAAGGAGCCTTTGAAAAGCAGTTTTGGCTGGACAACCATGTCAGGACACTGTGCCTCCTCTGAGACTACCCTGAGGCAAAATAATAGTGCATGAGGAGAAGAAAAGGCTAGGCTGGGTTAATGGATTCTGGATGGCAAGAAGTGCACGCAGAATAACCCCCTGCAACAATGAAAGGTGACTAATGGGTGGGAATTAAAATGCTCCTCTACTACAGGAGATGCTAACCTGAAACAGTAACAAGGAAACTCCATTAGGGGCACATTGTTGCCTCTTTAGAAAATGCTTTGGAATAGTGAGAGCACACAGCCTTCCATTTCCAATGGCTGTTCATCCTTCGAAGGAACACAATCAAAAGATGTGACAGATACTGTTCCAAAATGGATCAGGGGTAGGGAGAAAAGAGATTCCTCTCGCTCAAAGGGCACAGTGCACTTCACATCCTTCTCTTCCAGCTGTGAGATCACCCAACAGAATCTTGGCTTCACAGGAATTGTGGTACCGTACACTCCACTTAAAGTCAAGTACCTACTTGGACAAATGCATACTCAAGATAGGAAGTTATCCATATGGACAGCTTGGACTTGAAGCTGTGTGTTGTTCGACATACCCCATATAGACAACAAAAGGAGCTCACAACTTTCACATAAATAACAAGGAGTGTGAAGCAAGAGGAAACATTTCATGCCAATCTGTGGTCATGTGCGATTGTTCAGTAGAGAAAGAAAAGGTGGGCTTTGTAACTGAAGAAGAGAGTTAGGGACTGATGCAAGGCACCAGTAGGAGGTGCATTCAGGAAACTCTCTGGGCCATCATTTTGCTTCCCAATGGTCCAGATATGCTGGTAGGGTTTTTCTGGAGTGGTTTGGAAGTTGCCTTCCTCACTGTCTTTTGCATTATCCCTTGGAACCTAATACAATGTCCTCTTGAGAAGGCAGTGGAAGGATGAATTTCCACCTGAAAAAACGCAGTTAATGGGTGACCTAATGGGATATTTTGTTATTGAATAGATGGCCTTTAGGAATAATCTATAAACAGATGCATAGATGGATATGTTGTTGTTGAACGTAGACACTTTTTTAAAATAATGACAGTATGTTTTGTTATATGCTAACACACATACACACAATCAATACAATGGATCTTTTTACAGTTTATCCAAAAACCATAATGTTTCAGTTTATTTCCTTTTTCCTTAATTGTTTAATGGTGCGTTTTGCTGTTGTTGTTTGGTATTGCATAATAACTGTTTCAAAATGCACCTCCAATCTTCTTTCCCATCCCCAGCCATTTTTGTTCTCCTTTCATGCTTAATTGGTATCATACCCTTACTCATGAGGTGCCTTTAACACATGCTTCTCTAACACTTTTGCTCTCTCATCCCTTTCCTCTTTATTTCCTTTTAAAAAGATTGTTTGTAATTATAGTACTAATTAAAAAGATTAGTCTTGTAGTCTCCCTCATTGCCACCACACCAGCCTACGGGTTAAGAGAATAATATCTGGGCATCTTAGAACTCCATGGAAGGAAGCGACCCAAATATGAACACAGTTCCTGGTAGGAAGGCAATACTACAAAGGGGTGTATATTTGAGCATCAAGGCTACTAGCTCAGATGGAATATATATATATATATATATATATATATAATTTATTTATTTATTAAAACATTTCTATGCCGCCCCATCGCAATAAAGCCTCGAGGCGGCTTCCAACAGTAAATAGAACAAAACATATTATTAGATTAGTAGGGGAGTTGGAAGGGGCCTAAAAGCTCATCAAGTCCAATATCTTGCTCTGCTTGGTGGTCACCCTTCAGGTTGAAGGCCTGCACCTTTCCAGCTTAGCAAAAGTGACTTGACATGATAGCTTGAGGTAGAAGTATGCAGGCATAGCTAAGAATAATTGCTTTAAACTAGTATGGTTATTAGCTAGCATTAATGATGATTACATTAATTCCCTGGGAAGAGGGGGTCTGATACTGAAAATAGTAATGTGGACCTTTCTGTAAAGAGTTGAGTGGAAGCAGAGTGTCACATCGTGCAAGTGTCTGGTTGCAGCAATGAATGAAAAGCCAGCTTAGATCTGAACTCTCGGTCATGAAAGAGAAGCAATAGAACTGAACAGCCAGAAGACTAACAGGGTTAAAGGCTTAGCCTGGGGGTTTAAATTATTTGAATCTTTAAATGCATATTTTCTTCTTTCTAATCCCACTTGGCCCTATACAGGAGCTTCCACCTGTCAATACTTTCCCACATGCATCGATAAAACTACACAGAGCAAAGGAAATTTATCCAATGAAAACACTATTGTTCCAATTATTTTGGAATTACCCATAGTGTGATCCATGACTTGCTTACTTTAACAAAAGGGTTGGATACATGCTCAGTCCCCATAGTAGTATGAAACCATTCTTGTTTCTTAGGACAGCTGGTTAAACACTGGCCAGGGAGCTGAACAGCTGGTGAGTCTCCTTACAGTATTAAGAACATCCACATTTGTCATAACGGAGAAAGAAGATATAAAAGCTACATTCCCATGTTTCTAACAACAATGCTGCAGCACTTTAAAATTTCCAAATGCAGTGAGCTAAGACAGCATATATATGTTCTCCCTAACTTGGAATTTGCTGTTATACAACCCAAATATTGCCATGAGTCAGCCAATAAGTCAGCCAATGCAGGCATTGGATGTTGAAATAGACAACCTGGTGCTTCTGTAAAGTCTTTCAGATCCCCACCTGTAAAATATAGACAAACAAGACTGCTGGCCATAACTTGCAGTGGAAGGAAATAATATTTGGATAATGCTAATAGCTCTGAAAAAGAAAAATGCTGCATGAATGGAATTCTAAGGAATCCCTGGGGTCTGCCATGGAATCACTGCACATCACAAAGATTTCTGGAGTCTATAGTGGAGCACCTGTGGAGCAGCGACCTGCTGCAACTGTTTGCATCACCTAGAAGTATCTGGCTGAACCCACTTGTCTTGAGAAGTCATGGCAGGTTTTTATCATTCTTGGTCTGTCATGCCTTTGGAACACAGCTGCAGAGCTTCAGCACAGTATATGTGGTTTTCTAAAGCCAGAGAGAGGTTTAACAGTTCATTCAAAAGTTTCCACTCTTTGCTGTGGCTTCACATCTATTTATTTATGTATAGGTTATTTATTTCATTGTTATACCTTCTGTAGCTGAAGCTCTCTGGGTGGTGTACAACAAAGTATAAGGACAGTAAAATGCACTAGATAAAGCAGCATTGGAATGAATTAAAATGATAAGTTTAAACAGTATAACATACTTAACATACAATGCAAAGATCTGTTCAAGAGTAAAAGAAAGGCAACTAGATAATTGCATCAGGCCCTGAGTGACCAGGGGGATCGTTAAAGGCCTCTGCAAAGTGGGCTGCCTTGACCTGCAGCTAAAAAAATGGTGAATTTGGTGCCAGGTGGGCTGCCTCAGGGAGGTTGCTCCAAAGATAGGTGGCCACTACAGAAAAGGCCCTCCCCTTAACTGCTACCCTCTGAGCCTCTTGAAGGGTTGGCACTTGGAGGAAGGGTTCAGGGGTTGAGCATAGTGTTTGGATAGATTGGGATTGGGAGAACTTCTCCAATGGGTTTTGCATTCTCAAGGTTCTTGTGAAATCCGGACCTGAGTGACATGCCCATCACCCCATTTGCTCTATGAAATGGGGAGAAAAGCAGGTAAAAACATAGAGGAAGAAGGGAGGAAACTCTCAAAAGTGCTTATTAGATTTTAATAAAAAGTGCCTCAGGACTTGTAGTGTCTAGGAAGCACTGCAAAGATGAAACGGAAGGAGAATCTGTTTCCAAATGAAAGTCAGCCAGTCATGAAGGAGCTGTTGAGGTCCATGGGAAGCACACAGTGCAGAAACAGATTTTGATTATAGGGATCACTGGGTCATGTGATGAGAGCTGGAAGGTGGAGAAGGGCATGCAGAGGTTACATGGCCAGGGGAACCGTACAGGCATCTGACCAGCAGGCTGAAGCAACCTTTCCCATGCACTACAGGATTGCTTGTTGTGACCTACGAACCCAGTAACTGTGAGAGTGTTACCAGGTAGATTGGTACTGATGGACCGAGTTATCTAGGTAAGTTCATCTTTTTCCAAACATATCATCTGCTGAACTTTCCATGAATTTGAAAATCACTCCTTGTGATGGTCTTGGAAGGAGAAGACATCACTCCAAGTTCCATGTTGGTTACAAAACACAGCATGGCTGTTCTCAGGGTGATTCTTAGGATAAAATTGGATAGCCCTGTGAACAGCTTCTGTTTGTAGCTCTGGGTATTCCTTGAACAGGCCAGGTGTTTTGTATCAGGTTCTTGGATGGATGCTCCAAGTCTTGAACAGTACCTTAGTGGCTGAATTAGGTTCTGGTCATTCCCCTTAAGTAGTATCCATCCAACTGTGTTCAAGAGGGAATAATTGGTAGTATGAGCTTATGGGCTTTCTATTAATTAGGCAAGTAATTTGTTTCTCACTGGTCTACGTTAAGTAGATGGAGGTTGCTTGGGATTACAGCCACCTCCCTTGGTAAGCCTTAAATGTTACAAGTGCTATGTTACAAGCTGTCTATGGCAAGGTTATTTAGGCTACTACATCGTTATTTCTTTGTAGTGCTTGCTTCATTTTCCCTCTTGTCTTTCATTGTATATAACATAGCACTGCCCCCCTCTTAAAAAAAGTCAACAGTTCTAAGTGCTAGGTGTTTTTTTTAATTAATCATTTCCTCCCACTCCAACATATGTAAGCCAAAAAAGGGATCATTTTTGATCCCAGCCTAAAGTGGCCTATGTAAATAGGAAACCTCTATTTGGCTGAATGTTTCTCCTAGGAGTTTTGAGTCACTATAAACATGGATTTCAGGCTTAAGCCTTAATCTCTCCTGTAAATATATGTTATAATAATAATATTCTTGCCTCAGCAGGTTTTAATTCTGTCCAGTGGAGGTTGCATCTCAGACCCCTGGCTTTTAAAAGAGAATAAGATAACCTGCTTTTGTACCTTGCTTGGGTTCCAATACTTGGGACATATAAGCATTTCATAGACTATTCTTATGCAAAGCAGGCAAGTTTTGGTCTTTAGAAAGAAAACTCTAAAAGGGAGAAGACTACAATTTGGGAGCAATTTTAACTAGGCAAATTTTGACAACGTTTCAGGAGGATTAAAGTATAGGGCTATTTATGCATAAATTATACAACAGAATGTTTACCTGGAAGATGGTAGTTAACCCAACATTCAGTCAAGATTTAATGCCTTGAAACTGTGTGAAAAGTTCCTTTTAGAGTTACTCTTGAATGTTTATTTTATTTATTTATTACAAACTTTTGTATGCCGTCCTTTATATAAATATCTCCGTACAGCTTACAATTTAAAAGAACAATTTAAAAAAGCATCTAATAATGTCCAATAACAATTAAAACAATAGCACAGTGTAAAACAATAAAGAAACAAATAAATCAGATTAAGTCAAAACAAAGCAAAAGCAACTGCAGAACCATTAAAATTATTAATTTTTAAAATACCGCTTAAATAAAAAGGTGTTGACCTGGCGCTGAAAAGAGTATAAGCTCAGTGCCAGGTGTCCTTCTCTGGGGAGTGCATTCCAAAGTCTGGGCAGCATAGCGGAGAATGCCCTACTCCGAGTTGATGTCCTTTTTACCTCTTTTAGAGAGGGTTCCCAGAGCAGGGCTTCTCCTGCAGATCTTAATGTTGCATTCAATTGTATGTTTGACTTGCACAGTTGGCAAAAAGCTCCAAAGATCAAGCTATAATGCTTTTTACTGGTTGTTTTATATCTGTTAAAGGTAAAGGTTTCCCTTTGACATTAAGTCCAGTCATGCCTGACTCTAGGGGGCAGTGCTCATCTCCGTTTCCTGGCCGAGGGAGCCAGCGTTTGTCTGCAGACAGTCTCCGTGCTCATGTGGCCAGCATGACTAAACACCGAAGTGCACGGAACACTGTTACTTGCCCACCGAAGTGGTACCTTTTTATCTACCTGCATTTTCATGCTTTCAAACTGAAAGGTTGACAGGAGCTGGGACGGTGCAACGGGAACTCACCCCGTTGTGCAGATTAGAACCGGTGACCTTTTGATCAACCAGGACAGCAGTTTAAACCACTGCGCCACCTGCATCCCTTTACATCTGTTATATTTCTTTATATCTCACTGTCCAGTCCAATGACATTATATAAATACAATTCTCCCTCCCTTTCCAGTCTGTAAGTTAGGTCTTTCCTTAGCTGATGGGTCATGGTTTGTCCACAGCAGTCTGTCAGTCTGTCTGTCTGGGGGTAAGGTGGCTTTCTCCCATTGCTAGAATGTATTATCAATGAGAATCAATAAGAGAACTACTTTACGGAAACTCATGAAGAAACTTCACACTGAGTCAGACATGAGTAGTTGATCTAATGTTCTTTTTTAATTAGAAGTGTTGTTTTCTGAAAAGAAATATAATATAGAAAAAAGAAAAATCTAGAAGAGAAATAAGAATGCTAAGAGATCTTACACAAATATAAATTCTTACTCAAATACAAATGTCTTATACAAATATTTTACACAAATACAAATTTATTACCTAGTAAATTTCCTCAAACCCCCAAGAAGTCTACCTTTCTGTCAATCAGACAGCTCATGAAAAAGATAGTTATGGTTCTCTAAACCAGAATATTTTCCAATTGCTTCAACTCAATTGTATATCATCAACTGCAGCTGATCTAAGCTTTCTGGTGAGTAATTGGTGATGTCTAATCACACCTAGGCTTGATGCTATATTCAGTGAGTGCTGAACATACACCTGTGATCTGCTCTGAAAGGTTGTCAAACCCATTGCAGTGACAGATGACTTCCAATATACTTTTAAATATATACTTTTAAAACTAAAACAAGCCAGGCATAAATAGAAGATCCATTCCTCATCCAATTTGGCTTCCAATCCTTAAAATGGAGGTTGAACATGGACTGGTTTTGAATCAGATGAATACATGCACTTTATTTCTTGAAATGTTGATCCATTCATAACAGATAATGTAATTGTGAAACCAGATTGCGCAATATGTCTGCCCTTGCAAAGCCGCGGAAAATAGCGGGTCAAATGAAAGTTGAACCACAGTTGTGTACTGCATGCACAACTGGCTTAATTGTGCCACACCTGCACAATTACAGCATTCCATGTCAGCCAATAGAATTCCCATTCTGCCCCCCTTTGAGAGTCACATTTGTTACAGCAAATGTGCATTTTTAATCTGTTTTATTTGACTTCACTTTGTGTGTGGGAAATCACAGATAATCGCAGTGTCCTTAGTCAAAGCATATTTGACTAGATGTGCTCATTTCCCTTCCTGACCACCTGCATTTTACTGTTCCCAGTCAGGGGCCGGCCACAGCCTGTCCTTTAATTAGATTTGAAATGTTCAAAGCAATCAGTTCAGCTGCAGTTCTCCCTAAAGTTACAGAATGTAAAACAATTACTTCTCTTTGTCATTGCCAGCATGCCACTCTAGCCTTCTTGGTTCCCCTGACAGCTAATTGTTAAATTGTGCGTGAACTGACAAAGTTGCTTCCATAGATGGTGTTGGAAATGCCTAGCTCCAGAGCTTCTATGTGGTGCACATTAGACTTTGGCATAAACAGACAAATCACACTCTCACTGTTCTCTCACACCCTGCAACTGCTGGAGCCCTCAACAGCAATAAAACACAGAAGTGTAAATTGGCACTTGGTATTAAGTCTGCATTATTAGGCAATTAGCTAAGTATCTACGCATTTTTAACAGTGTTCTCCCCTCTAGATGTTTACAGAAGTCTCTCAGATCTGCAGAAATTGCTGCATGTGGGCTTGAATGAAAACAACACTTTCCTTCTAGTCACACAACTTTCAGAGATAATAAAATACATGCAGATGTGGGTGAAGTGTAGACTTCCCCAGAAACATGTCATTATTTGTGTGTCACCCAGTGAGGTGTATCCTTGAGTCCCTCCCACATCACATCCTGGCGGAAACATCTTGGAATACTTTGTTGATGTCCAGAGCTCAGAATGAGAACATCACAATATATTATTTTCCAAGTATGCTTGTTGCAATTCTCTCTCCTCTCTTAAAAGAAAAAGAAAAGTTTAATAAGCTCAATAAATCATGTTTAACCCAAATATAACCCAACAAAAGGGAATAAGAAGGATATATAAGTAGCAGCACTCTCCCTTTTATTTGGTGGCAAGGAGAACCTTCCCTTTGCAATTAAAAATATCTCGATGTGGGTAGGGAAACATGAGGATGTCATTCCAGTTCATTTAACATCATAAATTGCTATGCATTTTTCAGACAAAGCTCACACACTCCCAAATTAATTGGAGAAGTGTGCACTTCACAAAAGTGCATTTTGAAATAAAAACCAAGTCAAAAATGCTTTTCAATGGGGGGAAATTGTACTTTAGTGTACACACTTGGAAAAAAGTGTGCACCTCAGTGTATACCTTCCCATTAGGAGCTTTAGATACAAATCACATTAGGAAATGCAAATGAGGCAGACTGAAGCTTGAGGTGGCAGTAAGAGAATGCTGTTGAGCTCAAGGCTTGCCAATTCCCCACTTCCTAGGAGTGGGAGAAATAATGCTGATGCGTTCTTAAAATTAATTTCCCTTGCAATCTCTTTATGGAGAGAGGAGGGTCCCTCTTGCAGGGTAAACATCCTGCTTCTGCTGATAACTCACAGGAGTTCTCTTAGAAAACGGTAAGGCCTGGGTGCTTTGGAAGACCTGAGGAGCAGATAGACCAGATCCAAAAGGATCTGGACAGACTATGGAAGTGGGCAGGAGACAACAGGATGGCGTTCAATGTGGATAAGTGCAAGGTCTTGCAATTGGGGCATAGGAATAGGTGTAATAAGTACAGGTTAGGGGAGAAGTGGCTGGAGAGCAGCACTTGTGAAAGGGACCTCAGGGTGCTGGTTGACCGCAGGCTAAACATGAGTCAGCAGTGTGATGCGGTGGTCAAGAGGGCGAATGCCACCCTTGGCTGCATAGCCAGAAGTGTGGCTTCTAGATCAAGAGAGGTATTACTACCACTCTACACGACTCTGGTGCACCCGCAACTGGAGTATTGTGTTCAGTTGTGGGCCCCTTGTTACAGGAAGGATATAGCCAGGTTGGAGTCAGTGCAGCGTAGGGCCACAAGGTTGGTGGCCGGTTTGCAGGGGATGGGGAATGAAGCAAGACTGAGGGAACTGGGTCTCTTCAGCCTGGAGAAGAGGAGACTCAGAGGGGATATGTTAGCAACATACAGGCATGTGAGGGGGTGTCACATGGAGATGGGGAGAGGTCTGTTCTCCCCTGCAGAGGAAGGCAGGACGTGCTCCAATGGGGCAAAGCTCAGGGAGCCAAGGTTCAATTTGGATGCCAGGAAGCACTTCCTGACAGTTAGGACCCCGAGGGCGTAGAATGGGCTTCCACGGGAGGTCGTTGAGGCCCCATCGGTGAGGGTGTTCAAAGACAGACTGGACATGCACATGGTGGGCATGTCATGAGCGGAGCCGGCTCGTGCCGGAGGTCAGACTAGATGGCCCAGGATACCCCTTCTGACTCGCTCTGTTTCTATGTTTCTATGAAGACAGTACCAGACCATGGAAAAGTGGAGCATCTCACTGGACTGAGGCATTCCAAGCTTCCCATCTGAAAAACCCATAAAAAGAAAGAAAAGTGTGAATGTACTGAAGGTGGGCTGTAAGCAAGCACCAAATTGTGACACTGGACACCATCCCTTAATCATGGGGTGGGGGCACGTAACTTAAGGCAGCAAACCTAGTTTCCCATTTCCTGGCTTTTTGGAGTTTGGACCAACATGGGACAAACATTGCTCTGCTCTTAAACAGGCAGGGTTTTTATCTTCTGATTTTTTGAAAGGGAAATTTCTTCCCAGGGAAAATCAAATCTCTTTTCTTCCAAGCCAAGATGATATTTGGGTTAAAGTGATGTCTCCCTTTCCCCTCCCACTGAAATCCCCCTATGTACCAGCTCTCCAAAGTTGTTGTCCAATCTTGAAGAGCAGCTGGTACAGCTTTTTTCTGTGCTGGTTGCAAGGAAGCTGTGGGGCATTCAATTCCTAATCTCCAAGTTTGGAATGCTGTCTCTGACCTTAGAGCTGGAAATCTGAAATATCCCCAGACACTGTCTAGGGGCCATAAAATTGTTCCCAAGATAGGTGTACGTTTTACAAGCAGGAGAATTTGGAGACTGACAATGGCAGAGGCCTTTCCTTTTTTTCTTTTTAAGCATTTCAGCTAAAGGGGCACTCAGTGTGGCTAAGAATTAACTGTAAGAGGAGGGGGAGAATGTCAGCCATATTTCAGTCAAATGGTGGCTTTATTTTAAACCTAGTTAAAAAGTGATTCTGCAACTGCAAAACTCAGTAGAAATTACCAAGAACTTAAGACAAAGAGGGAGGAAATAGTAGAGCAGGCATGAGAGCTCTGGTGAACCTGAGCATCTGTATTTAATCAGTCCTCCAACCCCACCACAGGATCTTCATGTGCCAGTGCGGAAATGCAACTTAATGGGAATGGCAGGTAACTAGCTCACCTTTTGGGTCAAACAGCTCTGCCTTGGGAGAGGTGGGATTTATCTTACCCCATCCTTTAAGCCATACATAGGTGAAGCAAGTCTCCTCTGAGTCAGCACTACTGATGGCTCACAGGTAGTTGAAACTGGTTTATCCCAATGGCAAACTGTGCCCCTAGCTCTGATGCCACAATCCCGAGAGCTCTGCAGATCCCAGCTCACCTGCTGGATTCCTGAGCATTCATGCCAACTGTTCGTTCCCATCTCTACAACCTAATCAAGTCCAAGGCAGAGTAGGTGATAATAACATGTACATCAGGCAAGAATGATTTCATAAGCAGTAGAGTACTGAGGATATGTGGGCAGAAGCCCATCTTTTAGAGCTCAAGTGAGTTTTCTTTTCTTCCCCCTTGTTGTGGTACCCAAACTAAAGCTTCCCTGAGAGGCTCTGCTGGTTCCAGGTAAAGAATTTATTTTCCCACACATTTTACTCTTTCAGATTCCATTATTGCATTTCAATCTTTGCATTGCTGCTAGGTTTTATACTGTTGTGCTGTATCTTATGTAGTATTTTATCATTTTATTTGTTGTAAATCACTCAAAGAGCTTTGGCTATTGGGCAGCATAAAATGTAATCTATCCATCAATGCATAGATATTTACATATGCAAATGATCAGCTAATCCATGGTGCATGGGAACCAGAAAAGGAAAGTAGGAGGCAGAGTTGGCTTTTATTAGCCATAATTTTACACCCTGGAAACAAGGGGTGGTGTACGTCTATGTACACATACAGTACAAAGCTATTTCCTCCTATTCGGTGACTTCCAAATTGTCATCCACCCAAGCTGCTCTGGTAGGGTGGTGCTGTGCATGAAGCCCAGACAGAGACAGTGACTCATGAGGAGGTCTTGTGCATGACACCCTGTGCCCAAAAGCCAACCCCACAACCCAGCCTGGGGGTGGATGAGCAAGCAGCTGCACCTCTGTCTGACTCCTGGCCCATTGAGCAAATGCCTGAGCCCTCATCGAAGCCAGAGAATCCCAAGAGAGAGGAGGCTGCAGCTTCTACTTGGAAGGAGGCAGGGCAAGCTGCTCCTTCCCCCTCTGACGCTGATCCTCCTGAGCATGAAACAGAAGACACAGTGGGAGTGTAGAAGAGTAATCCCACGTGGGCTCAGGGACAGAAGCCATTAGAGGGTTAACATCTGCATACCAAGGACCTCAATTGGAGAGCTTATCTATAGAGTTGTAAATCTTGTAGACAATTAGCATTAAAGGACTGTAGTTTTATTGCTCCTGAAAGTGTGGATTGTTTATGTGCCGGGCTGCCACCCAGGACAGGTGGAGAATACAACTTCAGCACAATGCATTTCCTTGTACTGCCCGTGCTAAAGGATGCCTGAGAAACTCAGTCTTTGGGAATTCCGAGACAAACTGACACTGTTAGGCCAAGATAGAGACTGGAACTTTGCTTTCAGAAAGTCCTGAAGCAGTTTGAAGCTTAAAAGTGATCAAATGTGTTTGAAAGTACATATTTTGAGAGAACACAGGTTTAAAAGTGTGTATCTAGATATGTCATTTCAGGTGGATAATGTAAAAATGATACATTAATGTGGAAATGGGATGAGACAGACTTATGGTTGAACATACGTCCAAATGACACAAACTAGAAACAGACTGATTCTACAACCCTTTTAAAAGAAGCTTTGACAACTTCTATTCAGAACAGAAATGGGGCAGAAATTGGTTTGGTTCATATTTTGACATGAACGAGAGTAATTCGTACTTTCAGAACTTATCCCTGAACTGGAATGCAGCCATCTATCACTTTCCACATTTCTCTGAACTTTGCAATGCAATTCAGTCCAAAACATGCATACATTTGGACAAATTACATCTAAAATGTGTTTATTAGGGACACTAGCACATGAAAAGGTATATATTAAGGGAAAGTGCAAACATAAGTGTGTTTATTTGGAGCAAATTCATGAAAATGCAAACACATTTTCCTACAGACTTACCCCCCCCCCCACACACACAAATCAGAAACTGTGTAAAATAAACTGGTGCTTGAAAGAAGGGGATCAGTGCAGAAATGAAAACAAAGTCTTCTTTGCCTAATTTAGAATTTCTAGAATATTTCATTAACAGAAAGCTATATAATTAAATGGCAAAGAATAATTTTATTTACTAAACAAAAAGAATTGTATGCATGAAGAACCCTTGATTTATTTGTGCATTGTTTTATTTTCTGAAATCTTGTGCATATGGATCATCAGTGTGTATATATAGTGGTTGTGAACAATACAACTGTTCTGACTTAATTCCAGCTTTGGACAAATGTGAGTATATTTATGCAATTAAACATGGTCACCCCCCTTCCCCAGTGCATGACCTTATCTGAGTATTCTTGCTCAGTCGCACAGCCATCTCCAGCTCTTTGCAGCCCCATGGTCTACTGCACTCCAGGCTCTCCTGTCCTCCACTGCTTCCCGGAGTCCATCCAACCCACGTCATCAGTGACTCCATCCAGCCACCTCAACCTCTGCTGTCCCCTTCTCCTTTTGTCTTCAATCATTCCTGGCATCAGGGTCTGGACACCTAAAATCCAGTAGATATGCTTCTTTTCAAATCTGATTAGTGCAAACAATTTCACTTGTCTTCATTTAGAATATTAATGAATGGGAAAGGATCGGTCTTCTATCTCTGAATGCATTAAAGACACAATTTTTCACGTGCAAGAAGCAACCTTGATACAAACTTCTTGTGCATTTTTACATGAGTACAAAAGTGAGGAATGGCTGTCTAGTGTGTGTGTGTGTGGGGGGGGTAGTGTTAGAATTTTTCTATGCTTTGAGATGCTCTTACCAAATTTTTTAACAAGATGCATCACTGTCCAGTTTGCAAACTGATCATATTTAGCAAACAAGCCAATATTCCTCTTAGTCTTTCCCTCACTTAGTGATATTTCAGCAACAAATGCAATAAAAGGTTTGCTGAAATAGAACATCAGAATAAGGTTTCTACAGAAGGTTTGAATACATGCAGAATGTGGCTGTTCCATTCTGCATGTATGCAGTGGAGATGTTCACGGTACCATGAGATGCTGTTTACCCTGGGCTGTATTTAGATGCATCCTCCTGCTAACAGAAGAACTCCTACTAGTCAAGGAGGGAACCAAAATCCTGCAGAGGCTCCCTGCTGGAGAAAGAGGTCTGAGAATTAGGTGATATAGAAGTCCTGTTCAGCACTAGACTTGGGAACAAAAATTATACAACTGAAGCTGTTGTACTTGGGCTCATCATGAGAAGGCAAGACTCACTGGAGGAAACAACCATGCAAGGGAGAGTTGGAGGAAGAACAGAGGAGGAGGAGAAAGAGTATGGGATGGATCAATTCCACAGAAGAAGCCACAGAATTGAGTTTTCAAGAGCTGAGCAGGGCTGTCAACAACATGATTTTTAGAGGCCATTTATTCATAGGAGACAAAGAGGGAAGACATGCTAAAAGGTTCTGACTATCAGTGAACATTTTTTAAAAAGTTTTATTGTTGCTGTGAGCATTATGGAAGTGTCATTCTTTGCAGGTGACAGGGACGGTGGATCTTCCATCTGTTCTACCTAGTTGATTGTTACAACTTGTGTATATAACAAGGAGGTGAACCTCAGCCCCTGAAAAAGGATACTTCTGAAACATGTTGAGCAACAATAGAACGGTTTTCAAGAACACTTAGGACTTGTTATGATTCCTTCCTTCTACTTCCTGTTTACACTTGTGCCTCTCCTTCTTGTTTGTCCCTTTATTCCTAGGGTTACCATAATTTAGGGTTTGAATTGTTACAACAGCATACAAAGAAGCTCTGTGCAGTAGACATAGGAACCAATGAGCCATGGTGCCCCTACTGGTTCCATTGTGTCCCCACCAATTCTATTATGCAAGTGAGATTCACTGCTTGTAAGCAAGATTTGGACCTTCTGGGACCCTCATTGCTGGAACAAGGTCAATCAGCAAAGTTCACAGAGGGGGAACTATGCCCATCCGTCCCAATCCAAAACCAAACGATTGTGTTCTTTTCAGGGGCACCTCCCCATTCTAATTGTATTGTCCTCCACATGTGCAAGGGGACTTTTGCAGAGGATATTTTATCTGAAATGTTTGATCCTCCTTTGAAATCCTCAGGGAGACCTTTCTCTGCAGGCAACCACCTTTCATACCTAGAGACTGTCAGGAAATCTCTCTTCAGGACCAGAGAGAATGAATACTCAGATTCAATTGGAAATGTTACACTCAGTTCCAGCAGTTTCTTAGGAACAGCCAGGAACCCTTTTCTCTCAGAGAAAATGAATAAATGAATCACCAGCACTGATGGATATTCAGTGTATAGAACCAATTACAAAGAAGAACAGAACATGCACACGGTATTTTATGGGGTCAGAGCCACATACAGAGGACAGAGTGGAGAATGAGATTCTGAACTGGTAAGAAGGCGAGAGCAATGGGGGAAGCACAAAATCATAATACAGAAACATTGAGAGATCATTATAGACATCAGGAAAACATTGTGATATATTGAATGCTTGAGAAACAGATAAATAAAATAATTAGGAGTTACAGAATTCTAGCCAGTTTTGATATTTTCTTTTTTCAGTCATAGATACAAAATTCCTTAAGACAAAACATGAACTGGCCAGGTATTTTTACATTGCAAAGGAAGCACAGCTGACCAATGGTATTGCAACAGTTTCCAGATGCATTTGCACTCCAATGGATTACAGAAAGATAGAATTTGCAGATTTGAGATTGCAGGACTGTTTCAATTCTATTTCTTTTCCACAGCTAGGCAATCAGGAGCAATCTGACAGTGGGTGACTCATTTGTGAACTTGGGACTGTTTTTCCTTTTCCCAGAGAGGGAACTGGGAAGAGAAAAGCCTGCAGAATGGAGTGGGGGTGGAAGGGAAACAAGCATTTTTCCATATTCTAAAGTATAAAAGTTATAACTTTAATTAGGGCAACTCCAACAAGACCAGCATTTGCAGGGTATGAGTGCTGATGCCCTCTTTCATTTTATTCATATTTAATTTATTACCTTTTTAAAGCTTACAAATCAGGAGAATGACTGAATATGACTAGGGTGACATATTGCAATGCTTATGCAAGAGCCTGCTATCTCCTCTCTCCATTTTGAAACAAAGCCCTCCCCCCTTGTATATTGTTCAACTCAGAAAAAGGAAGCTATTAACCTCTGCACCTCCAGACAATTTAGCCAAGCCCTTGGGCCGGCCACATTCTAATGAGAGCAGTAGCCCTTTCTTTAGCTGCTCCAACCCCCTTTTCAAATTGGAGGGTCTGATTGTCCTTCTATATATGACACTCACAGCAGTTGAATTACACGTGCAATTCTGCAGCAAACGGTTGAGATAAGAGGGCATGTTAATTTAAACCAGTCTAGGGAAGAATTTATGCTTTAACCTTGGGTTTTGCATTTCTTTTGCAACTCCTCCTTGCTTTTACCAATGTGTTTAACCCACATTGCATTAAAGAAAAGTGCAATCAAACAGATAAATCTACTTTATGATCCTTGAAAATCTTTCATTTGAACTTCTTATGAAAATACCAGACAGCTGAAATTATTAGAATCATATTACCATTTTTGGTACTAATACCTGTAATTCAAATACAGACATCTGACAAAAGCAGACATATGAATAACATTTGTGATCAACAGACATTTTTCTGTTATTAATATAATGAATGCACCATTGGTTTCCCCTCTGAGTTTTTAGCTGTTCACTGTTGAAGGCCACTGATTAATGGGAACAATTCAAGTTAATTAAACTAACAAGTCAGTAAGGCAAGAAACTTCCTAATTGTTTATTAGTATTACTATTATCGACTACCAAAAAGATATAACCTTTCCCTGAAATCAGACTTATAGATGACAGATGTTAATCTAGCCTGCAGATTTTGAAATTGAGGAGTATGAAAACAAAGATTAATCTACCACTATTTGGGTATTCAAGCCAATGTGGGGCAGGGGGATCTTCTGAAATGAAGCATCATCCCTTTTTCATTCTGAAATAAAGAACTTAGCTGTTCCCAAATCCAAATCAGAATTAATAATATACCAAAAGTATACTGTCCATAACACAAAAGCAGACTGAACGATGAAATTATCCTCATAGCTCCAAAAAATACAGGATTATTTATTTATTTATTTAGAAATTTATAGGCCGCCCCTTGCGACAAGCCTCGGGGCGGCTCACAACAATAACAAAAACAACAAGTTCTAAAACATTAAAAACTGGCCCATCTCCAGGTCCAAATTAAAACAACTAGAATATAATACAATAAATAAATTAACATTTAAAATATTGCTTAAATAAAAAGGTCTTCGCCTGGCGCCGAAAAGCAAATAAAGATGGCGCCAGGCGAGCCTCTCTGGGGAGCGCATTCCATAAATGGGGCGCCACCGCAGAGAAAGCCCTCCTCCGGGTACTCACCCTCCTTATATCTTTCACGGATTGTCCTAGGAACAGAATCACATGTTGAAAACCTGTTTAAAGTTTTTCCTGATGTTTTCTTTCTCACGGATTCCTGAAATCAATTGATATGCACTCCTGTATACCAGTCTAAGTTACACTATTCCTCCATAGGCATCTGTTTGCCACACTAGTAGAACTGAAGTCTGTAGGAATAGTGGGCAAATATGCTAGTCCCACCACCTGTGTATCTCTGGCTACATTATTCTTCTTTGTTGATGCTGCTGAATTCCCCAGGAAACTCTGATTCAGTTGAACAGTCTTACTTGGATCTCTGGGATAAACTTGCAAAGATCCATAAGCAGCCAGTTGTATGCAGATGTTGGGAGTGTGTCCTGTAGAGACAGGCCTTATGTGCATGCCCACGTTGCCTGAGCTGCTTAGTCCTTGTCACGTTGTGTATTACATGAGCAGAGCCAGCTGGAGCTGGTGATCAGACTAGATGGCCTGGGAGACCCCTTTTGACTTGCTATGTTTCTGTGTGCAATTGATAGACTGCGTTGGGCTACTGTTCTATATCTAAGTTCATACCTGTGTTCTATATATAAGGTTGCTCTGTGCTGACCTTTCTACTTCATTATTTTACATAATTATCAAGACCTTCAAGACATACAGAAATATTGAGTTCTTAAATCTGCAATAGCAAACATGCTACGAAAATGGGCTGACCACTGACTCACAAGTAATAAAACCATTGGGATAGATAAATAGGTGAAGATGAATAATAGCCAAAAAGTCTAATAACGTTACTTTATCTGTATGGGCTACACACATAGAATCATTAAGCAATTGGAGATCAGAAGCAAGTTGTATGAGTCAATACTTGTGATTCCTTCCACACTGAAGTTGGTGAGTTCATTTGATATTGTCATCATCATGCAGGCTGTTTCCATGTGTTTCCCACCCATTTTCATGGTCAAAGAAACCAACAGTAGTTATAATTGCTTAAGATAACATATAAAATAAAATTGACATGAAAGTAATCTGGGAAGGTATGTTGGAAGAGACACATCTTTAACTCTCGCTTAAAGGTGGCAGTCAGGGATATCATCAGATGCCCCTCTCTTTGCAATCCACTCCACAGTTTAGGGGCAAAGACTGAGAAAGTCCTCTGGCTGGCAGACATTAATCTTACAGAAGCAAACTTCAGAAGATTATCCCCAGGTGACCTTAACTGGAATATATGGACAAAGGTGCTTCTGAAGATATTTTGGACCCAAACCACTAAGAGCTTTAAAAGTAATTACCAGCACCATGTATGGTGCCTGAAAATGTATTGGTAGCCAGTGCAAAAGGTTCAAAATAGATTATATGTGTTCTCTCCATGATGTCCCTGAGACCAACCTGGCTGCCATGTTTTGTATTAGCTGAGTAGTATATTATATACTATAATGTTGTCATATATATTATATTATAGTAGTGTATTAGCTCAACATAAAAGATTCAGATGCAGCAAAAGAAGGGTTACCCACATGGTACCTCCAGTGATGTGACTTCATGTATTGTGGAAGCCTGTAAAAACTAGATCACTGTTTAGCAAGCCAGTTATAGAGATAAGATTTTTTCTAATAACTTCTAAATCCAGTTGATTCTTTTTCTATTATAAGAATGCAAGTGCAACTATAAAATCTTGGAAATGAATTTATATCAAGGAAGTTACTTTTCAACTGAATTAAAAGTATGCATTTTTCCATGTAATACTTTCATATGCAAATATACCAGAAAGTAAATGAGAGCAACATGCCAGTTATGTAATTGTTTTCACTGTATTTACATAAGCTGATAAACATTTGTTTTTTAGAACTCTGCAGATGGTGAAGGCTTATAGGTTTTTCTTACTTTCTTACATACTTATCCATCATAATAGTATCTGCAATCATTTTAACATAGATTCCTCTCCTCCATCCAACTCCAACACACTTAGGATTAAAGAGCAGAGATTCTAGGGCAGCTGGTATCTCTCTTCCTTCTTTCCATGTTTGTTTGTATGGGGGATGGAATTAGTACCTAAGCACAAGTATCACCTGAGACTTCTACTTCCACTTTTGGTCCACCAAATGATGTGCTCTGAGGTGAGAATTATCCACCAGGATTCAGCAAACCAGTGAAAGGAGCAGTCAGTCAACTCACCACTTTTTTCTCCCTACATTTCACACACTGCACCTACCTTGCTCCTGCCTCAGTTGCCTCCTGGCAACATGGAAGACACCCGAGGCATTCCCATGACACCTTCCATGACTCTACATCTAATCATCACCCCATTGGTTCCCTGCCACCTGTCGTTCCCCACTATGACTGTTATAATGGAATGTCTGTTTCTAAGTGTGCACACGCATCTACATCCCCATAACTGGCACATTTGTTGTGCAAATATGTCAGTGAGGAAAAAGCCCATGGCTTTAGTGAGGAAAAAGCCTGTGAAGGACCATAGAATATGTCAGAGGAAGTGTTCCAGCCACAGAGCTGGGAATCAGGGCTCCAATTCACTTCCATCAGTCCAGGCCCTTTCACCAAGAAAGAAAAACAGACTTTGGTGATGAGGAGAGGGGATACTTCCAAGGGAAGGAGACTGGAAAGGCTGGGATAGGAGTTCTCCTGAGGCTGTCCAAGTCTCCTTCCTCCCATGCTGAAACCTTAAAAAGTTGTCTCAGTTCTTCCCTTGTCTCCATAGGATGAGCACAAGCCTTCACGTTCAGGGGGTTAATGATCATCCCATTAGGTTTGTATATATTAACAGGCCACTAGTTTCAGACTCATTGGCTGTTTTTGTTTGATCAGATGCATAGGATCTTTATGTCTGCTTTCATTTACCACATATATACTGATATGCAGTGAAAGAAAGAGAGCCCTTCATTTTTGATGAAGATATTCAACCTTGGAATGGGAAGAGTTCCCAACTGGCAACATTTTAATATGCAAGAGTAAATACATAATTTACTCATGTTCCTGTTTGTAGAGGAAAAAAATGTAATGCATAAATGACCCCAAGGAGGTAATATCTTGATTAAATTTTAAGTTCAATATATTTCAGAGGATGTGCTTTAACTCCTCCTTGATTGGCATTGGATGTTATAGACAAAACTGTTGGAAATACCTTCAGTTCATCTTGTTGGTAAGAAGCAATTCTGAGAATCCCCAAAAGATATGTATTTGAGTGTGCTTGCATGTCTCAGGGAGAAAACATGTGCAAATTCATCAAGCTATCAGATGTTTATTTCATGAAACCAAAAATCGAATGCTGCACATTACAGTATCTTCCAAAACATTAATCCAGCGAACCATAGATGGAAGGCTAGATAAGACCAAACTCATTTTAGAACATAAGACATAAGAAAAGTCTTGTCAGGTCAGACCAACATTCCGTCCAGTGCAGCTCCTTTTTCACACAGTGGCAAACCAGCTGCCCACAGGATCTCTGCCCAAGGACCTCAGCAACTAGTGCATGCAGGCATCCCACTTCTGGTCCCAGAGGTAACATATAGCCAGCAAGCCTAGAGGCCACTGATAGTAGTAGCAAGCTAGCAGTAGCCAACAAGCCCGGTAGCTTCCTCCTCCATGGCTGTGCCAATTGCCTATTAAAGCCCCTTTGCAAATCATTTTCTCTTTGTAGTTCCATACAACAGAATGGTGAGTGATTCATAACAAAAAGGGATGCCTCAGGTGAAATCTGTTGTGGAAAGTCACCTTGAAGTTAGTCTTAAGTATGACAAATAACATTTGGCAGGAGAAGGGTGAAAGTCTATGAATTGCACTCTCGATAAAAGTCCTTGAGTTTGGCACTTTCCACCATCCTTTGTCCGGTAGCAAGAACCAGACTGGGTGAGAGGACAACAAGGCAACTGCCTCTATTCCTCCATTCAGAATGTGAATATTCTGCAAGTCCAGCCTTTTGCCAATTTAGCAAATCTACCTTTCAGTGGGTGGAGCAAAGATGGGGAAGCACATAGGATATGCATCATGGCCCTTCCTTTGGATACTTCGCAGAAGAATCCAATCAGGTTCCCAAGTGTTCACAAATTTGATCTCAACTGAGCTCACTTCCTGGCCAAGGCTAAGCATGGGGATGAAGCCCATTGAGGGCAAGAAAGCTGAACCTGATCTTTGCTTTCCTAGTGATTGGTGCCAACTTAGTTATATAACCTAACACAATGGATTCTGTTTGTATAGCAAAATGCACTTCTGACCCCCAGCTCTGTGGGAAAGAATGTTCACTCTAAGAAACATTATTTATTACATGAAGGAAATAAAAAACACCATGACAGTTGTATAATTTATGGATAACTAGTATGGACCTACAATTCTGGATATACAATGGGTTGGTGACTAATGTGGTGAGACGGAAGCTGCTTACTATTGGGTAAGGACTGATGTTCATCCATGAAACCTGCTGGGTTGCCATGAAGAAACAACTCACTTATTCAGAATTACCACAAACTCGTTAGGACAATCACAACCAGTGAGCCACCCTCTGCACAGAAAATCACTAATAAATATCCTGTCAGTGTCTCACCATTATGCTTATAAAGAAATATAAGAAACAAGAACAAAATATATTACTATGCTTAAACTGAGTGCCAGCTGAGTGCCAATTTTTGGGCAAAATATTTAGCCAACATTAAATCTCGTTCCTAAGAAAGAACAACATCCAAAGTATGAATTATCTCTGAAGCATTTGGTGTTGCAAATTATTGCATCTCTATTTAGAACTGGGTCAATGTTAGATTGACTTGCACTCAATTGACGAAGAACATTTTGATGTGATGATGATGATGATGATGATGATGAAAAATATCTTCCATCTTGTCCTATTACAGTATGATAGTGTAATGGGAGTGGAGTGGAGTGGAGTGGGGTGGGAGGGGAGGAAAAGGAAGATGCAGAGAGGAGTGGGTGGGTCGCTGGTCAAAGCAAAATGAAAAGGCAAGCAGGCACAATTATGTATGTATCATTTGCTCATTTACACAGGTACAGGATTCACGGGTGTCATCATTCCAGTGTAAGAATTGGAAGAAGGAAGATCTGGGCCAAGAGATTAGTGATGATGAACCACAGCGCCATACTGGGACTGTCGCTGCACAATCAGAGTTGCAGCAGTGATGGAAATGCCCTGCCCCTGCTTTCTTCTGCTGGACAGTCTGCCTGTATTCAAGCCAGTGCACATCCCATGACACCGGTCTGTGAGGGCTATCGAGGCCGTTGCATTACTGGCATGCCGGCTGTCATTATTTTTGGAACAGACCAAAAATAATCTGGCAGGGGACATATTAGAAAAAGCCAGGAACATAAGCAGTTTGTTCTCTAGCCATCTCTAGCCCTATCACAGCAGAACACTGGTCCTATTGAGCAAAATCTCAGATGAATCAGTATGATCGGCTTCCTGTGCCCCCTGTGCTTTGATTTCCAGCTTCAGTCATGGACTTAGCTGAACTGGAGTTCCAAGTCTATTATATTCCTGCAAAAACAAAGGGCAGAACCAAATAGCAATACTTTGAAGAGCTGGTCCAGAGCCCTGTTTCCTGAACCCTTGTCTCTTTTTGAAGATAGAAGGTCTCTCTAGGCCGAGTAATTATCAGTGCCATGCTCTGCTTTACCCATATGATTATTCCTTCCCTTTACTTGCCTTTCTATAACTTATTTATTTAGAAGTTATGCAATGAATGTCACTTTTTTGAAGAGTAAAGTACTTGCACTGATAAAGCATAACAAATCTCTCTAGGTAAACAAGGCGACTCTGATCAACAAAAAAACAGAGTATTGTGGAACTGGAGGCACAAGATGGACACCAGAATAGAAGAGCATCAGGATGGGGCAGGGGGTGGAGATAATATGAGGCACTCTTTGAAGCCAAAAGCATCCCAATTTAATCACAGAGCTGAGCTGAACCTCATTAACATGAGAGATGAACAAGTAAAAAGAAATCATAACTGATGCCCAAGTTTTAAGGCACTTGTATGTGGCAGGAAAAAAGAGGACACATAAGTCATAGGTTCTGAGGCTGGACTCAAGATGGGGAATTAGAGCGGGAACCATGATTTAACTTTGGGGAATCAACTCAGGAAGGTTTCTTGCAGGGGGAAGGCCAGATGGCTGTACTAGGGATGGAGGAGATTTCTGGTGGGGGATGGAAGTGAAAGCATGACGGGATTTTCCTGTTTGATCCTTGTGAATTTCATTCCTCTTCCTTCCCCAAGCATTTTCTTTGTCAGTAATGAGTTGATTCAATTTATGTGTCTTCCTCCTTCTCTCCTTTTTTAATGGTATCAATTTGGGCAAATAGATTTTGTTGTTGCTGATTCTTGACATTTGGACAAATGGGGGTGTTGCTGTTCTTTGACACCTGCCCCCCCCCCCCAGACACACACATACTGTCTTTTGCAAGTGCCCAGGAATGATCCGATATATTTAGTCTTACTTTGTGTAAGTTAATGTAAGTTCAGAGCACATAAAACCTGTTTTTCAATAACAGTCCCTAGTTCCATGATGACTCACTCAACCCATACTCAACCCCACCTGGTTCCTGAACCCGAGCAATGTGCTCAACTATGAGATGAGAACTGATGAGAACTCTTTAAGCATGACATTCAAGGCTGCCTTACACATGATGGAAACAGAAGGTACCTGTCTTTGATACTCCTTGATCAGGTGGTATTCAATATTATAGTTTAAAAACCTTAAATATGCTTTTTCTTTTGCTTTCAGACCAAATTTGTCCACAGCATAAACCCCCTAAGATGCACAAACATTCTGTTTTGTCTGCCCTGAAGCAAAATTGGCACGCTCATTATTATGGGCAGGAGAACAGACACTACCGCTTCCCTAAATATTTTATTTTTAAATTTGTGACATTAAAAAGTCACCTCTTATCCCCTCGCAAGTGGTGGTTAGGAACAATAAGAGTGCAGAGGGACAGTTAGGATCCATTCAGAACAAAAATGATGAAGTACATAGGCAAGGGATGTCCCTGAAATGACTTTTGCAACTTACAAAAACGTTGTTGAATCATTAGTCCTTGGAAGCTGAGTGTGATGTGGCAAGTTTGGTCTGTAGCCATCTGCTGGTCTAAGCAACCCACTCTTACTAAAACAAGCTTAATAGTTGACTCTGTTGGGGTTTTCATTTTGAATGGCAATGCATGACAAATATTCTTTTGAGGTAGCCAAGGGGTAAATGCAATGACTTCAGACAAGTGCTTCATGAAAGAAAGAAATTACTACAATTTAGAAATGAGTCTAAAGTGATCGGGCAAAGGTTATTTTCCTTGAGGACACTATACTCTGTTTGCTAGGTTTGTGTAGTGTATTTATTTTTCTGGGAGAACTCCTTCAACTGCTCCAAAAAGGCATGCAGCTTATTATCCTCATCAAGAGATTGTGTGCTTATTTAGCCTGAATATGAAAGAATCTTCTGGAAAGATCTATCCATTATGCGCAACAGGAACAGTGTTGGAAAATGCATCCATGCAAATCCACTCAACCTCAAATATATTATACCTGAACCATGAATAGGGCTTCTATGCATTTGTACCTCTAGTGTATGAGTGAAATCAATGAGACTGAATCCATGCAACTCCTGATAATTGCTATCCATTCCAACAGGGGCACTGCAATTCAGTGTTAATGCTTTTGGGACATCTCTAGACAAGGCTGTTAATCTATTGTGCCTAACGTTGCTTCCTTCACAGAAATGAGAGCTGAGCACTAAATGAAAATAATTTCCTTCCCTGCTTTTCCACTACATAATCTCCAGGTGGCACTGTGGTATAGTGGATTAGAGCAATCACGTTAGGGAAGGCACCATTTTCTTCTGCTTTTATAAATAAAAGTCCCTTTTCCCTGTTGTACGAGAATTGGCTGAAAGCGCTTTTCAAAAACCAGAACAACCCACCTACCAACCCCCCAAATATATAGAAATAAGGGCAGTTACATATGAAAGGCCAGCGTGATCCTTCTCTGTTTTTCCACTATTTAACACAACACTAATAAAGTAAGCTGGACTGTTCTCTCCAGCTATCTATGGGCAATGTTCTCTTATTAACAAAATACCAGGATTTGCAAAGATCAACTTCCTGAAGTATTGCTATCCAAAATTGTGCATGAGGTTGGAATCACTGAGTGAAGAACTCATCTTAGTTGTTTCTTATTTGTATAGGTTAAATTTACATCCCACTCTTTTTGCTTTCTCTCGCAAGGTATCCCAGATGGGTTACATGATTCTCCTCCTTTTTATTTTATCCTCAGAACAACCCTGTGATGTAGGTTAGGGGGAGAGGCAGGGACTGGCCCAAACTTCATGAGCTTCATGGCCAAGCAAGGACTACAACCCATTTCTCCTGAGTCTCAACCTAGCACTAACTGCTCTGCTGCACAGGCATTTTAAACAAACACAGATTAATGAGCCCTGCAAATCAAATGATTTATTCCCTTTTAAATGATCTAGTTCAACATCTGAATTTGGTATGGCTCTAAAAGGTGCCATTATTCCAAATAGCCATTCCTCTTCCACTGCATCCCAAACTCATGCTAACCTTGCAGTAGTTTATTATTACTATTATGATTATTTAAGTTGAACTGGAAAGAACAGCTCCTCTCTGTTACCTACCTGGCACAGCACCAGTCAAACGAAGCCATTCCTTCCTGTCTCTGTTCCTGTATCTTGTGCCAACTGAGATATCATGGCTGTGCATAAGGCAGCAGGAAGGCTGGGTGACACAAATGCCTGTGCCAGCAACAGAATGGACTTCAGTCCTACCTAGACACCAATGAAGGACGTTATGGGTCTAAGGTGAACGCTCAACACATTAGGGAGGTGAGAGCTCACAGAAGCAGGACTAGGAACTCCTGTAATCTGGTGAATTTGGACCCCATTTGTTCTTCCAGTTAAGCCATCAAGAGTATTTGGGGTTGGATTTAGCCAGAGGTGAATACAAAGAGCATTTGAACATTCTCTCATTGTGAGGAGATAAATTGGGGGAAGGAAACCTATTCACTGAATTTCTGCAGCTCTTTCTTGGGGCTTGGATCTCGCAGATATGAAGAAACAATAGCACACTGCCTTTCCTTTGTAAAGTTTTTCTCCTACCTCCACTGAAAGTGGCAGCAGTAGCAACCGTACCAGTAGCTTAGTCACCATCTTGTAGCTTCTTCCTAGGTTATTGGGAGATAAGTGTGAGAAGATGGTGGCTACCACCAAAACATGGTGGAGAATTTTCAGAGAAAGATCTGTAAGACCTGTTATCCCCTGCAGAGAAGGGCAGGATACATTCCAATGGAGCAAAGCTCAGGGAACCAAAATTCAATTTGGATGACAGGAAGCACTTCCTAATGGTTAGGACCCCTAGGGTATGGAATGGGCTTCCATGGGAAGTGGTTGAAACCCCATTGAGGTGAGGGTGTTCAATGACAGGCTGAATATGCACATGGTATTTATTTATTTATTTGGAATTTTTGTATGCCGTCCCATTCGCACAAGCCTTGGGACAGCTTCCAACATCATAAATAAAGACATATATAAATACATACATATAAAATCTAGATACATCCTGGCTCAATATTTAAAACCAATAAATAAAATCAACAATTATTAAAATATCATTTAAATAAAAAGGTCTTGGCCTGGCACCAAAAAACAAATAACGACGGCACCAGGCGGACCTCTCTGGGGAGTGCATTCCATAAGTGGGATGCTACCGCAGAAAATGGTGGGCCTGTCATGATCAGAGCCAGCTGGAGCCAAGGGTCAGACTGGATGGCCCAGGAGGCCCCTTCAGACTTGCTCTGTTTCTCTGTTTCTATGCCCCTGAGATCATCTTTATCTGTGGGCCAAGCAGAAGAAAAATATCAGGAATGTTCCTGGCAAAGAATGCCTCCTGAGATGGGTCATCTCAGCTCTAGATTTAAATGAGATTTTTTTTCCGTCTTAAAAACATATGTTAAAATGTGCCCAGTTTTAAAGCCTGAAGAAGGAGGTTCACCATTACCAGACTATTTATCCTGTAGGAACTTGGACTCAGTCCCATCCCACTGAGAGAACTGTGAAGATAGCAGGGAAGAAATTCACAGAATGTCTTCATCAATTGTTCTCTTCTCGTTAGGTTGTCTTTTGAGGGTGGTGGCGGCGGCAGCAGCGTTTCTGTCTCTGCTTTAAAAAAAAACAATTTTAATCTTTGCTGCTTGAAGTTAATTTGTCAATGCAGAAGGAGGGGAAAGGGAACATAAACTTTTTAGCTTGCTAGAAGTGCGGAAACATCTGCTGGAGCCATAAGTGGCTTGCTGGCTGAGTTCAGCAGGGGAGAAGCTGGCAATTAATCTGAAGTGTCAGCATATGAGATGGAAGTGGCTGCGGAGGGTTTCTGGGGACAGAAAGGTAGCTTCAGCAGGCAAAGTCTGCAATTGTTTTAGTAACTTAAACAAGGATATAAGCTAAAAGGTGGCTTGCTGTAACATAACAAACTCTCCTTAAAAATGGTGCTCAGCCTGTGAAACTCCATCAAACACAAACACACATGTGCTAAAATAGCAGAGGCTGAACAATGTGCTCTGCCAAGATTCAGGGTGGTAGTCAGTCTTCCGAAATCTGACTTCCTTTTCTCCGTGCATCTCAGCAGGGGAGTTCCCAGGCCCTTCATGCGCATTGCAGCAGGTTATAAACACCTTTCAAAAAGACTAAAAGTTCTTGCCATGGTGAGGAGTCAGTGAAGCATCAGCACCTTGCTGCTCCAAAGTCCAGAAAAGTGCAGTAAAGTTCCCAGACCATGCTTAGCCTCTCCCTCTACACCGCCGTCGATGCAAGAGAGGTCAGCGCTTTCACCAAACCCTTTGCCATCTCAGAAGCTTTGCAGTATGAATGGACTAGTAGTGCCTTCTCTGTGGTTGCTCCGATGAAGTATGGAACCCAGTCCATGAGCTACAGTCTTCTGCAAAATGCTGGTGGAGCCACCTATTTGAGGTCGCTGGTGAGATGTGGAATTGGTGTTTTTGCTGACCCTTTGCTGCTGTGGAGGCCTCTGGTTCTATAGTAAGAGCTTCTAATCTGGCCAAATTGCAACTACCCCTTCTCCACCAAGCGTTTCTCTTCTTCCTCACCAAGGCTGTACTTCTCTCACAAAAAATAGAGCAGCTGAACATGTCAAATATCAAAGATGGACCAATGGGTGCTTCAAATGTTATAAAGGGGCACATACAATTCCTGGGGAGCAAAGCGCCATTCCAGGCACTACACCCTGCATAGACCTGATCCTGGTCTAACCTGTAGATATCCATATATTATTCCTATCAAATGCAATACAGGAGCTTAGAGAAGCACAATTACTTGTTGCCCAAAGAGCATCCTCCAGTGCCATCTTAAGCATTTCCCTGGCACAGGAATAAGAAATATCTGTACCAAGGTCACAAATTTTCCTCCTTCCCTCACCAGGCCTTGGAAAGCAAACCTAGTCCAATCTCCTAATATCTCCTAAATGAAAGTAAAACTGAGAATTACACACTACAGAAAAGCCAATCTTATTCACTAGTGTTGGGAGCGGAATCCTACTGTTATCTCCAATCAACCTCCACTGGCACCAGCCAAGTTCTCTCTGCACACAAAAATGAAACATGGGCATGGAGAGATGGATGGGCTTGGAAGGGGGCAATCAAGATTTCCCAACCTTGCCCCAAAATCTGCCTTTGGTTCCACACAGTATGCTAACCTGCAGCTAAACCACAGTGGGAGAAGTCACCTGGAGTGCAAGGGCTTTCTGGATATGTTTAGAAGAACACCAAAGCTTGAATGCCCATAGCAAACCAGAATTCCCATGATTTCCAGTCTATCTTCCATAAGATCCCCTCGAGTCTCAAGGGAAAGTTTCACATTGTAGTGATCTAACTTGGAGATGAGCCACACAGAGACTACTGAAGCCAAGCCATCTCTGCCAAAATAGATTGACAGATAGTGGATAGATGGTCCACCAGCTAAAGCTAATAGAAGCCACTCCATGCCACTGTAGACACCTGATCCTCAGCAGATGCAGCTGACTCCTGGAGGACCTCTCAAACTGTACATCAGTTCCCTTGCAGAGAGTGCAACTCCATCCAGAACAGATCAAGCACCCTCCACCCAGTCAGCTCCTTTTCCTCCTTGTTAAAAATCCTCTCTTTTTCCGAAATGCTGCTGGATCCTGCCTTGTTTTCACTCACCTCCTCAGGAGACTACACTGAAAGGGCATCACCCTGCCACTGAACCCACAACGCTTTCTGTTTCTTTAACACAAAACCATATATTTGGGAAAACTCTGGAGTGCCTTTTTCTGTGCTTTGCTGCTTACTCCCCCAGCCCCATCACTTTCCTAAAGTATGTGCAGTCTCCATGGCTTTAACCCTATCAATTCTAGTATGCTCCAATTGCTTAAAAAACATATCTCTGTAAGAGAGCCACTGTGGCGTGGTAGTTCAGAGCATGGGGCTGGGACTCATGTGACCTGAGCTGTAGTCCCTACTCAGCCATGGAGGCAACTGGGTGACTTTGGACTGGGCAACTGGGTGGCCACTCACAGACTCTGCCCAATCTGCCTCACAGGGTAGTTGTGGGGATAAGTTTGAGAGCAGGAGGAGGAGAATGAGCTAAGCGGCTTTGTATATGGCTTTTTTTAATAATAAAAAAATAAATACAACATGTACTCTGGTCCTCTCAGTCCTGGCATGCTGTTCCTTTCCCCTTCAGGAAGAAACAACACTGCCATGGGGGCGCATGCATAAGTGACATTGACATAAGCATATAGGGAGAAGACAACAACGCGACTGGGACACACAATATGTGACGTGTTTGATAGGAATCATGCAAGGATAGTCCCTCTTTGATATATGTGCAACTGTGCACAATGAGCATGGAGTCCTATGCAGATTTAGACAGAAATATGTCCTACAAGTCCCGGCATTCTCCAGACAGCATAGTTGTCCAGGGAATCCTGGGAGTTGCAGGATTGTCTCTGTCTAAACTGGCAAGGTTTGCATCCCAAGGTGATTAGCTTTGGTTTCACTTTAAAGTTTCTATAGAATGGTTATTCCATATATTAGGGCATTTGACAGCTAACATGCAATAGCATTTAGTTTTTGACAGCTGAGTCTGTTTAGGAGCTCCAAACTAGCACCTTAATGATGCCAGGAAATGAAGTTGCTGTCAATGGAGCACCTTCATGTTCTGCAAAATGCTGTGATAACAAATGACTGGTGGAGAAAGATGAACGTACAAATTTCTGTAATCACAGATTCAGCAAGTGAAAGATCAAGTGCTGAGAGATAAAAGGGTACAGGAATTGGAGCCTACAATAAGTCAAGTCTGTAAAGGTCAAGCAATTTGTGGGCCAGAAAAAACATGCAGAACTGATGTAAATGGATCAGAGACAGTAGAGAGGATCAAAGAATATTTAATATTGGTGCACAGACAGAAGCACAGAAGAGAGAAGACTGCCTGTCCCCAGGAACTGAGGCAAGGAATAACAACCAGAATTTAACAGAAAAGCAAGGAACTATAAACAATATAGAACTAATGAAACAAACACAGAGAACAAAAGGTAAGAAAAGACACAAGGGGGAGGAATTAAAAATAGTGTACAAAGGAGAAGAGAGTCACAAAGGAATAGCATAATAATAACAACTTATTTTTAGATCAGATTTGTCTCCCAGAAGATGCCTGCAAAAACTCTCTCCCCACACCATGGTATTTTAAAACATCAAATTAGCCAGAAATTGTTCCTTCCCCAGTACACAGCACAGAGAAATGCCAATTCCCCTTAACATGTTTACTCAAATGCAGGCTTATTGATTTAAATGTGACTTACTTCTTAGTAAGTGGGCTAAGCTTTCCAGTGCATCGGAGGCTCACTCAGAAGTCCTACTGCAGTCAGTGGGGTTTATTCCCTGGTAATTGTGTTTAGAATGACACTGTTAGAGCGGTTTGGGACATAAGAAAGGATAAAGGACCACATGTTCCCTGAGCCTTGTTTCTCATATTAAATCCATCTTGCACTTCCTTCCAGAATATGAGAAGGATAGGGTTCAAAATAGAATAGAGATGGGAATATCAGAAAAGTTTGCACCTGCCCATTTTTTCTGGACTTCACCTAGAAGATCAAATCAGCTTGCTCATATTTTTTGTTTATGACCCATTTTTTCCAATTCAGTGGAAGGGGGAAATGCTGATTTCAAATTGGAACACTGTATATTTCTGTGCAATTTTTCATGCACATACACATCCACCTTCTTCACTAAAGCATGAAAATGTGTTGTTGCTGTTGTTACTGAAAAGTGTGTATTTCAAAGTACCCACTTTTTAAAAATACATTTCTTTAATGTGATTGCAAGTTTGGTCACATGCAAACCTCTTTTGAATGATAATTGGCATCCCAAATGGGCGCATTTGGGTGATAGAGAAACAGCAGAGAAATTCTCCTACTTCCCTTGCTCAGATTGGGAACTATGCAGGGTACTCTGCTTTTCATGCAGCTGAAGGCTGTACCCCCGGAATCCATCCTGCTGCTGTGCATAACCAGAGTCTATGTGTGTATAAATGTAAGTGTACCAGCCATTTGGGTGGAATCCTTTCTGGACAGAACATCCACTAGATCCCCTCGTTTTGGCTTCCTGGGCTCCAGCCTACTTGGCTGCAGCCTGAAGTCCAAGTCCTTGGCAAGCCCATCTAGGTTGTTCTGGACACCCCCTGCCCACACACACACGCAAGTAGTGAGCCTCATGCATTGAACAACCAGTGCCATTCCTTCATGCCCAAGGCAGGGCAGGAGGTTGGCTTCCAGGGATGACAGCCAGCATGCCCAGTTGCTGCTCCCTGTTTTCCTGTGCGCCACCCGCAGTGGCAGTGCAAAGTGGGAAAGACGTTTTTCCACCAGGAATGATGGCTCGCATGCCCATTTGTTGGCAGAGCATCAGTTCAGTCAGCAGCTGGGCCTCATGATGGAGTGTCCCACAGCTGAGCTCAGCATGAGGAGCAGCTGCCATGTGAGTGGGCACGGCTACTGCTTGGGGGCTCACTTTCTTGGCAGGTGGGTCCCCAGCGACTGAGCACCCACCAGGAAAGCGGCCAACTCCATTCCACTGCATGAGCAGCGCAACTTCTGAAAGATGAGGAAGAAGGGTTCCAGTTGTGCAACGGGGGCTGAGAGTGCATTCATAGATGGTCTCTTGGCTCAGCTCTCTGTGGAAGATGGGACCAAGCACTATAGAGGAAGCCTACGAATGCTTGGAGGGAGGGATTCTGACAGGGTTTATCCCATCCTTAATATGTGCATAGGTCCACCATGAGAGCCAGGCCCTTACCTGCATTCATGGAAACCATAGAAACATAGAAACTGAGTCAGAAGGGGCCTCCTGGGCCTTCTCATCTGACCCTTGGCTTGAGCTGGCTCTGCTCATGACATGCCTACCATGTGCATGTCCAAAATATTTTTCTAGGTTCCACAGAGATTTGAACTCGGATTGCTGGATTCAGAGTTCAGAGTGCTAACCATTATACCATGGAACCATGCTGAACATACCAAGTGGACAATGAGCTGGGGGAAGGAGGCTTTTCTTCTGGGCTCTCATGGCCCTCCTGATATGGTGGGTTAGATCTCTGAACTGCAGAGATCCAATTTGCAGGCAACTTGTGCATGCTGCTGTTTCAGGAAAAATGCAAGACTGCTGTTGAGAAAAGCAGAGAAGTGCAGGCAACAGCAATCATAGTTCATTTGGGGACTGGCCTTCTGTCCAAAAGCCACTTGTTATGGGATGCATGCCCTAAAGTTGAATCTGAGTTCTACCATTGCAGACTACAGATGGGATTTCATGTTATTCAGTGCTCCTTCATTTGAAATAAACACAGATACAGTAACATGAACACCTACGCACATAGAAACCACCCTGGATTTTCCCTGTTGCATTTATATTTATCATATGGAAAGATAAAAGTTTTACGGAGGAATATTCACTTATAAATAAAGTGAATAATGCTGTCTAAAGAGGTCAGGCACAGGATTACCTCCTTAAGGACAAGTATACCCTACTGTGCCATGGGCTGAAGAGAAATACAGAGGTACCTTGGCTCATGAACTTAATCTGTTCCACGACTCTGTTCGCAACCCAAATTGGTTGTGAGCCAAGTCAAATTTCCCCATAAGGGTCAATGTAAATAAGGTTAATCCGTTCTGCAACTATTTTTTTTTACTCACAAAAACCTGAAGCAAAGTGACAAAGAGCAACAAAGATTGCAGCCATCTCCCCCGCTCTGAGCATGGCCACGATCGCACCCGTGTTCCCTGCACAGGCATGATTGCAGCCATATTGTGGGGGGCGGGGTGGGGTATTTATTTATTTATTTATTAAATTTGTATGCTGTCCAATTACTAACACCTCTGGATGGCTAACAGCATAAATAAATTGACAACCCACTCTGGCTGCAATTAATAAAATACAATAATAAAATTCGATATTAAAACTTATTAAAATTTGATTAAATAAAAAGGTCTTAAATGTAATCATGATGTTCGCAGTCGTGCTTGGGGGAGATGGCCTGTGCAGGGAAGATGGGTACGATCGCGAAATTTCTGTTCGCGACCAGATTTGGTCGTGAAATGAGGCATTTGTGAGCCGAAGTACCACTGTACTGGACTGGAAGTCAAGGAAAGAAGAGCTTACACTCAACTAAGGGCCACTGCAAATGATTTGATAAGCAGGATGGTCCCTGGCTACAAGAAAAATCAAAGAAGAAGAATTCTTGCATAGCTTTTCTTTTTAAAAATGATGTCCAACAGTACATACATACAATACACATTCAATAAGATACATGGGATGACTTTGGCAAGGGTGCAGCATGGGTGTGAAGAGAAGGCGAAGGAAGCAGCATAAATGTTATACACTTTAATGAGAGAGACAAGCATCAAGATGCTGCAGATTAGTCTTTGAAAAACAATCCAGTAAAGAGTAAATGTTTTCATCTTCATCTGCAGCAAAGATATCTTCTAATCACAGTAGCTTTGAAGATGAAAGACTCTTATTTCTTTCTCTATTTTTAAAGGAGTTAACATGATATCTAATGGAGAACATTACCATGAAACATGACAAGCACTGCAAAACATTTAGTGGGGAATTTTGCAAATAAAAAATCCTTCTGTACTTTGGGATTCATTTCACTCTCTCTTTTCTGTGCAAAATGGGTGTCAAAATATTACTGATAATTATTACAATAAATCAAAATTTTGGCAGGTTGCCTTTTCAGTTTTAAATTGCTAGAAATACTATCAAGACACCAAATGAAGCATCAGATGTTGGCTTCCTTGGGTGTTTCATGATGGTAGCAGGTTAACCACTGTTGGAGCTTTTTGTTCAAGCAGTAACTACAGATTTGCACTGCAAAGCATATTGTGCCATGAATACCTATGGTGCTTTTTGGGGGAGGGAGGGTTGTAGCAATGAACAACTCTTTCCATTTTATTTTCTCTCACATTCCCTTTTTACTGGAATATTAGTTCTTTGCAAATTCAGTAATTCTGACCAAGCATGATCTGAAACAAAATTACAATCCATCTGCGCTAGCCAAATTTGATAGGTAAACTATTTCAAGCATAGAGAGGACTGTGATGAACCTGCCAGATAGGTGTGTAAGATGAAGAACTTGTCAGAAAAAGAACAGAGGTGACCGCAGGGATTCAGACCCAGGGATTCAAACGAAGTCTTCTAAGATGCAGGGGGATTCCGATTCGGTCTTTCAGGAGCTAAGCATTTATGTTAAATCCCAGGTCTGGGTGGATGTATCTTCCAGATTGCATGCATTGATATGGCTGGAAGGACCTTCTCTCATGCCTGAATTCTTTTCACCCAAAGTTCTTTTTTGTCCCAAATATGGAAAACTTCACACATGTTCATAAAACTGAACTGAACTTCCATGATCATCCATCCAAGAGATAGGACCGAGGCCAGTTCTTGCTGATTGACAGAAGTAAGTAGTAAGTTTTTGCTATTATTTTGTAAGTGGACAAAAGTAAGTGGAACCTTTTGCAATTATTTTGAACCAACTCTTTGGAACTCATTTGGAGAACAGCAAGCTGAAGAAGCAGTCTATGGGGCAGTGAGAATACAATGTTTCAATAGAAATGTCACTGCAAACCCATAACAGTGCATGCCAGATTTTACCTATCATTCATTCCAATGTTCATTCCAACTTCTGTCTCCTGTTATAGGGGTGTTTGAAATTCATATTTCTAGGTATTTCCCACAGTAGTCATTAAATAGCAACAAATAATGTATTATGTAGGTAATGGCAAGGTAATCAATAGTTGTTTCCTTGGCCTTTCAAATTACTTGTACAAAACCTACCCCTTATTTCCATGTACACACGGGCCATTCCATATACTGATACTACAACTTTGGAATACGTATTCATGAAAGTGTATGTACCTTTTCTGCATGCACTGTAGATCAGAATTATTGTTGCACGTTATATGCATTTTATCACTCAGAAGGTTGTCAGAAGATCTGCTCCAAATGTTTTCGACACCTGCAATGAGCAGTGAATGGGTCACAAGCGCCTTCTCTGTTGAGTTTTAGGCAACAGATCCTTTTCTGTTCTTTACTGTTCTTTGGTAAATATAGCATTAAAGGTTGTAGTCAATTTGCTTTTGATCATCTTTGTTTAATAATTGTTTGAACACTGCTTTTACTGTAAACCTCCTGTAATTTAGTTTGTTCTGAACTCTTGTGCTGTTTGATTTAACATAGTCCTCTTCTTCTTTTACAGTATAGAACAATTTCTGGGTGCTATTCACAGACAAGAAAAATAAGGAGCTTTGAAATAGGGCTCAGGAACGACTTGCAGTTTTTGGGTGCAATTTCATTTCATCCAGCTTCAAAACATGTGGCCAAAAATAAATAGAAAAAGAAGAAGAAAGGATCACCACAGTGCTAGCTGTAAGCAGAAATTCACAAATATCAATATTTTCTTTATTGATGTAAGTGCACCATGTTCCCTTCCTCACTTAGAAGTGCAGTAATACAAACTAATGATGATGAGGATCACTGCTGGGCACTGTCTATCCCACTGACCTAATTGCCCTTCAATTGCATATCCCACTGTTTTGATGATTGCATCCCTTGCCACAGTAGCCATATTTGTGCATTGACACCCATACAATTGTATGAAGAGAGGACATAGAAACATAGAAGCAGAGGGAGTCAGAAGGGGCCTGCTGGGCCATCTAGTCTGACTGCTGGCTCCAACTAGCTCTGCTCATGACATGCCCACCATATGCGTGTTCAGCCTGTCCTTGAACACCCACACTGATGGGGCCTCAACGAGCTCCCGTGGAAGCCTGTTCTATACCACTGGGGTCCTAACTGTTGGATAGTACTTCCTGGCATCCAAATTAAATCTTGGTTTTCTGAGATTTGCTCCATTGGAAGGCATCCTGCCCTCCTCTGCAGGGGAAATTGGGTCTTTACCCACCTTTGTGTGGCACCATCTCATGTACTATATGTCGCCAACAGATCCCCTCTGAGTCTCCTCTTCTCCAGACTGGAAAGACCCAGTTCCATCAGTCTTGCCTCAAATAGCTTTCCCTGCAATCTGGCCACCATCTTTGTGGCCCTATGCTGCACCAACTCCAGCCTGGCTATATCCTTCTTGTACTGTTACTGTGCTGAATGGACTCAACACCTCTATTCCATCCCTGCTCTCTGACTCCATGAACTTCCATTCTTTGCAGCAGGACAGTCTGAACAGAAGAGCCTGGTCTACTGGTTATAGCCAACACATTATTAGGTTTCCATGCCATCAATATTTTGAAGCACATGGGAAGCCTGCACATAGAGAGGAGACTCTTCACTTCAGATCTGGGATGGAGGATAAATATGTTCAGTACACATTTCCATGCAAACTTACTTATTTTTGCATGTTGATATCACAGTGCAAACTGAAACCTTTCCATCCTTCAAATTCAAACTTCTTCCAATTAAGTGGAGTTATCCTATCAAAATACCCATATAAAAATATGTGTCTTAGAGAAATATTATTAAAAATGCATTATATTAGGAAAAGGCTTTCAAAATAGTGTGCTTTAAGCAAAAATATCTTAGGCAAAAGTACATGTCTTAGGAGAAATGAACACAAAAAATATTTAGGAAGTTTCTTATGAACTTCAAAGCTTGTGATTTACAAAACTTGCAACTGAAGAAATTATCTGAGTTTTGAGATGAACGAAATTTAAGTTTGGAAATGTAAGAAACTGAAACGGACACATTCACCCACTCCGCCCTTCTACCTTAGAAACATAGAAACAGAGCAAGCCAGAAGGGGTCTCCCAGGCCATCTAGTCTGACTCCCAGCTCCAGCGGGCTCCGCTCATGACATGCCCACCATGTGGATGTCCAGCCTATCCTTGAACACCCGCACCGATGGGGCCTCAACGACCTCTTGTGGAAGCCCATTCCATGCCCTCGGGGTCCTAACGGTCAGGAAGTGCTTCCTGGCATCCAAATGGGACCTGGGTTCCCTGAGCTTTGCTCCCTTGGAGCATGTCCTTCCCTCTTGGTCTCTCCCCTTGGTCTCTCCCTCTTTGAGAGGGAATGGTAATTTCATGAAGGTGAATGCATGTATAAAGCTTCCAATCACACTACTTTTGCAAGGGAGGCAGATATTTATTTATTTAGGAAGCTTCTATGCCGCCCCATTCGCCGAAGCCTCGAGATATTCCTTGCATGGCTTGTTTTAAAGATTCAAAGCCCACTTATCCAATAGCTTTGCAGAAAGGGAAGTGTGAATTCTTCTAGCAATTGTGCATGTATTCATGTTAGCATCTGAAAACCCCCTGCCTTTTGCGCTCACTACAAAGAATCATGTACACAGAGCCAATTGGCTTCAGGCATTCAATGTTGCTGGTTAAAAGTAAGGCCTGAAGCTGAACAGATTTGCCACAGATCTATTTGTTGTCTTCCTGTTTTCTGGTTGCTAAATAACATGCAATCCTTGCTTTCCTTTCTGTGCAAATGCAGGGTGTTTGATCTCAGTATATCTCCACTAGGAACGATGAAAGACCAGCCACCAACGCTATGCTTAGCTGGATAATCTGAACAGAGGTGGCAACAACAGAGGTGAATTCTTCAGAAACACCAGGAAAATAAATCCTACATTGTGGAGAGTTCACAGAGGTCTTTAAGAAAAGGCAGTAATGAGGGACTGCTACCTCATCACAGCTCTGCATGGCTAGCCGGGCTGTTTTCCAAAGGACATTCCATCTTCGCACAAGCCCCAATGACTGCAGATGACTTCCATCATTTCTGGGTCACTCTGAATGCTGGTGGTTGTCCAAGAATTCAAAAACATGCTGAGCGAACTGTACTTATTAAGAGCTTACAGGACGTCACATTGCAGAGTACTGTAAAATTGCCTCCTTCACCATCCTTCTAGGTCTGCATGGTTGAGTTAAATGCCAAGTCTCCTTGCTTGAATCCAAACATCTTAAATCAGTCCTTCAGATATACCTTGACTTCTTTCTATATACATGTTTAGGATAGCTTCTTAATTCTCTGAGTGTGTTGCCATTTTTATTGTTTGAATAGGGCTTCTATACTTGTGAAGCTTCTACGGCAAAAGCTGCGATGGAATTTCCAGCAACAAACTTGGCGACAGTCAAGAAAGAATAGTTGTGAGCTTGACGGAAATGCTTACCAGACCAGACCAAGGACCTATTAAGACCAGCATCGTGTTTCACATGGTAGCCACCAGGTGTCCTTGGGAGGCCAGAACAGGAATGAAGTAAGCCTTCCTTGCTGCTGTTCTCCAGCGAGTAATATGGAAACTGCCTGTTCTTTATAGCTGTTATGGCAAGTAGCCATTGATAGCCTGATTCTCCACCATCATGCCTAATCTCCTGTAACTTTCCATACTTTAGCTATGTGCTATAAGAAGAACTATTCCCTGAAGGCTGCCCTAAATACCCCTCTATCCAGCTTCATTGGATACTAGTACTTTGCAGGAAAGTATAAGAATATTGTTTCACTTTGCAATGCATGATCCATTTGCAACCTGGAATATGCATGGAGAGCATTTTTTTAAATTTTTCGTTTGCACCTTCCTGAGCTTGAATAATATATATGCTTCTGAAAATGTACACTTTGGTTTACCCTCTTAAAAAAAAAAAAAGGAAAACAAAATAAAAATAAAACATACACACACATTTTCACACTTCAGTCAACAGGGGGAAGACTGTACTAAATGTGGGTTTTTTTCCTGTATGAAATGCATGCTTTGTCCATTTGGACAGACCAGAAAAGTGAACAAAAATGAAAATGGCAGTATTATGGGCGAGTTTCTCCACATTTTGTCTAGTTTCTACACACCGTGAATAATTGTATACATGCCCATCTTGCCCTCTTTACTTGTTCCCATCCCCAGATAGACAAATCTTCATTTTGATTCATAAGCGAGTTTCTCCTGCATCTTTCCTAGCCTGACTGTGTCCTTTTTGAGCTACCACAGGCAATACTTCATGTAGTATTTCGGGCATATTCACACCGTTGATTTGCATAAAGGCATACCAGTGCTGGGGATTTTCCTGGTTATGTCTGTCATAATAAACTCGGTCAAGGAATGCCCCCTCTCCATGCCTGCTGCCTACCACGATTACCTTTTCATTGAACTATCAACAAAATTCTAATATGCTTTCTTGATCAGTCACAGCCATGTCAGACCCCATCAGTATGAATGCAAAATTAGATTTTTTTTGTCCCTGTGTGAAATACTTTATGCTTACATAGAATCAGTTTTAAAAGATTTTTATTTTTGCTGTTTTAATGCCCTTTCTCCAATTTGGAACCTTTCCCTATCATGTTTGTTTTAACAGCTCTGAATGAATGGATATAATTCATAAGCTTTTCCCCTAGACTCACTACCCAGTCCTAGTTTCAGGTACTTTTTGAATAAAACTGAAAGTACTGGTCCAAATATAAACACTATTCAAATAACCCAGTGCAAGAACTAGCCATGTATTTCCACTGTCTGGTTCCAATTGTTCAAATACTTGCCAATCTATAAGCAGACCTCTCTACTTGAACCCATAATAGTCAGTTTTGCTCAGGAGGATTTGATTAGGCAAAATATGCCTTGCATGTTGACACTCTCAAAGAACTCTCAGAAGACAAAGGCCAGTGAAACAGGACATATGATTGCAGAAGCCATGTTGTATGTTCTTCAGTCAGACTTGCTTTTCTGAATTCCTTGTAATTTCCTTTTCACCAGTGTCTTTCAGCAGTTTAACAAGAACAAGCATGGAGCTAACTGGACCCTCAGCCTGTACTTCCATGGATCCCTTGTAAACAATTGCTTTTACACTAGACACTCTCCATCCCTCAGATATGGGGACTGGTCAGAGAACAGTGGGAAGCCTGCTATCTTGTGTCAGACCCACACATAGGTTCCCTGATTCACTGAGAATTAGGGTCTGGGAAAATGCCCTTTAGAAGTGAAGTATCTATGTCCTCTACTGTCAATCAAAGCCATTCCTTACTGCACTGAAGGTAAAACCTGTAAAAAGGAGAACTTGGAGTTGTATTTGGGGATTCAACGTCTCATGCAACTTTTGCCTTGTGTGTCTTCATCTTGATCTTTCTCTGAGATACTCTGCATGGGCTACGTTGTCTTTCATCCAGGCAAATTATTACGCTAGACTTGCTTTGCTCTTGGGAGGGCTAAGGACTGGCTAGCTGAGATCCCAAGACATCCAAGAAGAGGCAGACAGCTTTGAGACAGATGGACTGAATGCAAAGCACATTCAGAGCTTGTCCCAAGAGAAACAGCCTTCCTGAAATTCTGGTTAAGTATTACTGCAAATGAGATGATGATGATGATGATGATGATGCCATGTTTTATGGCCTTATTTTTAATGAATTCCACTGAAGCTTGCACATGCATCTCCACAGAAATAGTCCAATAAACAATACTGCTTTGCATTTTCTCAAGCCAAGGTTGTTAGCTTAAGGCCAATCTTCATGTGACATAAAACACATCTTTTAAAAAATGTGCATAGCATCAGTGAATATAATGATCTGAATGGCTGCAGGCATAGAGGAGGGATTTAACCCTTCACTCCCCTGAAGTGGTGCTAAGGAAAATCTTACTGGTGAAATGGTATCTGCTTCATGACAGTGGGTCCCCTCACCCTCACCAAGTGATAACTTTCTGTGGGAATTTTATTTAACACCCCTCTCCTCATTTTAATGCAGACTTTTCAGCCTCTATCAAATAAATCTGTGAGATATAATGAAGACAAGGTAGAAAAGAAGATGGATTTTCTTGACAGAACATTTGCAGAAATATTTTGCCCCTGGCTCCCAGCTTGGAACAGTTTTGTGTGACCAAGAAAGGGCCAGGGTACTGTTAGGAGCAGGACTGAAGTGAGCCAAGCCTTCTTCACAGAGTTATGTTTGCCTCAGTAAGGTAGCCATAAGTCCCTTCCCTTCCCTTCCCTTCCCTTCCCTTCCCTTCCCTTCCCTTCCCTTCCCTTCCCTTCATATGAAGAGGTGGCATTTTTAAGATATTGTCTATCTTGGGTTGTCCAGCCAAGTCTGATTTTGAGATTTGAAAAAGAACATCAGAGGAAAAGCAGGTTCTTGAAAATTGTCAATTTATGGCAAAACCAAAAGGCAGAGCCAGACACTTGGGTCATCCAGTCCTGTTCTTCCACACAAGAGCAAAATGTTCTGCATTTCTATTTAAATAGAGAGAGAGAGAGAGATCACTCAACATAAGTGACTTCTTATGCAAATCAGTGGACTCTTTTGTCTATTTTTGGTGCTGTGTTTCTCTCTTTTTGGTGAGTCATAAGTGGCCACCCTACAGCAGGTGACCTTCTTCTTTCTTCATCCCAAGGCTCAGAGAAACTTTCTTCTAGGCAGAGAATGGCAGCAGGGGTAGCAGTGGAGCAGTGAACCTAGGTCCCTGCAGAACATCTTTTCTGCCACACATTTGGATGACCAATTCCAGAACACCTACCGGAAGACTGACTCCATATGCTGTATTTCCACTGAGAAATTCCCTCAATCCCAGGTTGAACAGATTCCTTCTTACATAGCATGTTTCTGGGTTTTGCAGTAGGGAAAGGGAGAAGTGGTGGCAGAAATGGCAGACACTTTGCCAGTGTTTGTGAGCTTTGTGTGCCTGTTAATTAAAAGTTAGCAAAGCCCTTGATCTTTGTGAGCATCTTTTGCAAGCCTCCAATAGAAACCCTTGCAAAAGCACAGCTCTTTTGGGCCAAGCAGTGGGATTTTGTTTATCCCATATCCTAGCCGCCATGCATTTGAGGTGGGCAGAAGCTAAGTCGATTCTGCTGATAGATCACTCGGCGATTTGCAGTACACCAGCTTGGGTGTCAGTTGAAAAAGTACTTTCAGGAAAATGAATCTTTCCTCTTAACTTGAACTGCTGAAAACAAGAAAGTTTCGGGGGAAAGAATAGTTGGCTTGTGTGGACAAAGATCTGTATGAACTCCACCTTTGGTAGTGCAAACAGCATTCTGAACTAAGCCCAGAAGCATGAAATTCTGCTATTCTACTCTTGTCTTCTTTACCCCCCTACTTTGCACGTGGGTTTGATTGATTGATTGATTGATTGATTGATTTATATCCTGCCTTTTTCCTACAAAGGGCTCAAGGCAGCTTACATCATTCTCCTCCTCCATCTTATCCCCACAACAACAACCCTGTGAGGGAGGTTGGGCTGAGAGTCTGTGCCTGGCCCAAAGTCACCCAGTTGGCTCCATGGCTGAGCGGGGACTAGATCGTCTGACCAGATCGTCTGAATCCAGTTGGTGGACCTCACTGTGCTAATGAAAATCAAAGATCTCATGAACCTAAGTCCACTCCACCCATGCCATATCTCAGAAATCAGTTGCCAAACTAGAGTCTGGTGTGTATCTCCCTGCTTGGTCTTAGATGGAGAAAAGCAAGAATTGTAGAAATATGGGGTAGTTGAGGGTAGCAGCTCTGCCTGGGTGTAGCTGCTCTGAGAGATTCTTAGCTGATGGCAGTGTGTTTCCTAATATAGTACATAATGAAGAATATCTCGATTGCTCTCTGTTATTGTCAGCAAGGGGTTTCACAGGCTAGGAAAGAAAGAGAACTTTGAAATTGGGCTCAGGAGTGGTTTGTTCAGATCTGTTCATTTTATACAACAGGGGAGTATTTTATCTTTTGGAGCATTGACACAAAGGCTTCTAATGAGCAACTTCTCCTTTTTCAATACTTGCACATTCCAAGTTGTATTTGAAATAACACATCTCTTAATTTATGGAGGTGCCTTGTACCCTTTGAGGTGTCAGTGAATAACCATGTCAGAGAATAGTGCCTATTAGCTAAAGAATATATTGTAGAGATGTTTGATGAAAATTAATGAAATTTATTTTAGCTTTAAATTAATGTTGAATAGAGATTTATGTATCCAGGTGACTGATTTTTACTGTGGACTCATATACATATGTATATAATGAGACTGGATACATGATCTTGAGGAATTCTTAATAAAGTAATATATAGTTTGCATGATAAAATTACACAGAAAGGATGAGTTCAGCTGAGACAAGCTGGGCATTCAAATAATGCGTTGGAATTGTCTTCTGTATCTGGAAGGCTGGTGAAGTCAACCAGATATATGACAAAGAAATGTTATGCTGTGTTAAGGACATTGTAAGGCACAAGAACCCATCGATGCTAATAATCTTGTTCTAGCAATATGTGAAAAATAGGCTTGATTCAAACAAAGACAGAAGGCATGTTCATATGCCAAGCTAACCCACCCTGGCTTACCAAAACTGCCAAGCCATGGTGTCCCTGTGGCCATGCAGATGGTTGGGCAACCTTCTCTTCCTTCCTCCCCCCTCAGTTCTTCTGTAGGTATCCAGAGGACACTGTGGGCTGTATGAATTATGAGACAGTTGGGGTTTCTTCCTCTGGGGTGGTAGAACTACAGCTGCAGTGTAGGGAGATGCTCACTAGCCCCTTGAGATCGGCAGCAGATGCCCTTCTCCAGGAACCCTCCGTGAGTGAGATAAGGAGAGCGAGTACCCGGAGGAGGGCCTTCTCTTTGGTGGCGCCCCACCTATGGAATGCACTCCCCAGAGAGGTCTGCCTGGTGCCGTCGTTATTTGTTTTTCGGCACCAGGCTAAGACCTTTTTATTTAAAACTTATTTTAATTGTTAACTTATTATGTATTTATAGGATTTTAAATTTTAGCCGAGATGTTACTGGGCTTTTTAATCTTTAAGTGTATTATTTGTTATTTATATGTTTTAATTATGTTGTGAGCCACCCCGAGGCTTTGTTGCAATGGGGGCGGCATAGAAATGTTTTAAGCAAACAAACAAACTAGAGTTGGCCACACACCCCCTCACTGCCCCTTGCAGCCGGTGCAGCCAACTGCCCAGGGGCTCCTGGTCCTACAGGCAGTGGCTTGACTTGGGAAGAAAGGAAAGGGATAGTCTGGGGAGAATTGTTGGTGGGAAGATGAAGGCATGCAGAAAAGTAGTTGGTATCCGGAGGCTTATCTAACAGAAACTGAAGGAAAGGAGGGCAGAGGGACTAAAAGACTGAGGTTGTGGTTTTCATTTCCCCTACCCTACATAGCATAGGCAGAATGCATCTCTTGAATGACACTCTGGTAGAATAGCAGTCTCACTGACTAATTCCTTCATTGCAGATAGCAACATGTTAGAAGCAAGAGCATTTGCCAAGCAATGAGGTAAGGAAATGGGGACAGTCGAGGGAGAGTGCATGATGCTGATGTACAATTTGACCTATCTTAAATAACCCTGGCAATGCAACATTAATTCAAAACCAGGCTTATGCCCACAATTTCCCCCCTTTACATAATACTGGAGCAGAACTATTCCATGGGGAAATATTTGAAATATCTGGAGTTGATATGGTCTGAGAGGACCCTCTAATCAGTTGGACAGTTTAAGCATATAATAATGAGTATCTCACTTTGCACTGTGGTATTTTTTGCTTTATAGGTACAATTAGAATTTCATTTAAAAATATACAGTCTTAAAACTTCCTTACAGGCCATGGCACACTAGAAGCACCCATGGGACTTGGATCCAGTTTTCATCTGCTTGCTGGCTGCACTAAGTCCATTTACAAGGTCCACTCTTCTGCCCAGCCTGGACCAGCATGTTATGAATTCTCTAGTTCAAAACTGATCCCAAGCTACTGAACTTGCACAGTCTTTATATAAAAATGCTGCTTCTGTGTGTGTGCTGAGTGGGTTGGCTTAGCTGAAAATGATCCAGTGTGGCATTTGCTCCCAGTCCATCGACAAGAAGGAAGACTTTGCAGGTCTGTCTTCTTCTCTCTTCTACGTGCTGGGTATCAATGACAGAGAGTCAACATTAGCTCACATAAGCAGGTCATTTGGAGATGACCCATCATGAAGATGATACATAAATTGAGATTGCATAATGCCATGCAAAATATTTCTTTTTTACTAATTATGTTTTTGTTTTGCAAGCTGCCCCATTAGCCAGAGAAAGGGAGAATTCCAGTCTGAGCTTGCTCTTGCTTGTTCTTGTTGCTGTTGTTGTTTTCGAAACAAATAACAATTTCACCCATCATGAGTAGTCATTCTGAGCTGCTAACCTAATCTGGGAAATGCTTGTTAAAACAGCCAGGGACAGTTACATGGTTTAATGCTATTTCATAACAAAAGTAAAATCACTTGAAGAGAAGAAAATTGGAAAGATTTTAACCTTTTTTGGGGAAACAGAAGAGCATGTGAAATAGTTTAACCTAGACGTACCTCAGTAAGAACTAGGATTTTGAGAAACTTTCCTCCCATGCTTTTGTCACAGTAAAATGAATTGTCAACCAGATCACTGTGTGACAGTTCAATGTGACAAATATACTCTAAAAGTGAGCTGTTCCACAGCCCTGAATCCATGATTCTGTTCCTGTGTTGGAAGTAATTAACATTTCTAATGTGTGAACATCAGGATTGTGTGGGATGGTGTTGGGTTTGGGGCCTAGGGTGAAGGCCTTCTCTTCTAATGGGGGCAGTTGAGCAGTGCCATATGCTCCTACATTAGAAATTAGAGGATCCGCCAGTTAAACAACTTGTCATTTTCCTTTTTCGTTCATATTTCCTGTTCACTGAATTACAAGCCTGATTATTAAGCATTGATCTTAGTTCTAAATTCTTTTTCTCTGGTCTCTATTGCAAAGTTAACAATGTGTTATTCAGGAGGTGCTGACAGACATAGAGTACAGATTGTAAAACTGGTTTTCCAGGACTTAACTCATTACAATTATCCCTGGACTTATACATTGTGAGAGAATTCTGGGAACTTACACATCTCTGGCTCAACAAATTTATCTATTTGCTAAACATCCAGTGTAAATACATTTCACTAAAGCAAAGCAGGAAATAAACTTCCCTATTTTGCATTTTAGTATAAACTTCTCTATTTTACATTATTGATCCAATATGCAAGTAAGGTTCAGTTATCCTTCACAATTTATACTTCTTTGAATTTCAAAATAGAGTTCTCTAATAAAAAAATGCCTTGAAATGGATGTACTAGGAACATTTGCACAAAATGGTGTATATTTGAGGGAGAGAAAGAATAGTTCAGAAATATATTATACTATCTTAGGAAAATTGCTTGCCAAAATATCTATATTAGGCAAACGAACATACAAAGTATATGTGCATGCGTGTGGGAAAGCATGTGCATAAAATGTTTATTCATTTTCATCTTAGGATTGGTTTTGGACAAGAGAGAGAGAGAGAAACTTTGCATTGGATCTGGTTCCTTCTACCTACAACAGATAAAGAATGAAACATAGCAGCTATATATTTCTAGGAACCTGCGTAGTAAATCTCAGAATTGTTTTGTTGCTGTTAGTTGCATCCGACCCATCACAACCCGATGGGCAACATTCCTCCAGGCCTTCCTGTCCTCCACCATACACCGGAGTCCACTTAAGCTCAAACCAACTGCTTCTGTGACTCCATCTAGCCACCTCATCCTCTGCCGTTCCCTTCTTCTTTTGCCATCTATTGTTCCCAGCATTAGGCTCTTCTCTAGGGAGTCCTTCCTTCTCATTAGGTGGCCAAAGTATTTGAGTTTCATCTTCACTATCTGGCCTTCTAAAGAGCAGTCAGGGTTGATCTCCTCTAGGACTGACCGGTTTGATCACCTTGCAGTCCAAGGGACTCGCAGGAGTCTCCTCCAGCACCACAATTCAAAGGCCTCAATCCTTCGGCGCTCAGCCTTCCTTATGGTCCAACTTTCACAGCCATACATTGCAACTGGGAAAACCATAGCCTTGGCTATACGCACTTTTGTTGGCAGGGTGATGTCTCTGCTTTTTAGTATGCTGTCTAGATTTGCCATCGCTAAAATCTATAGTAAATCTCAGAATTACAACAAACCAAACAAATCATTGAAAAGCAAGTTGTTAGCACTCATATAACAGAACAGAGAGACAGAGAGATCTTGTACAGGAAATCCTTGGACTTAGATCATGAGAGACTAGAAGAATGCAAGTCTTTCCTTGTAATGTTCCCAATGGGCAAGGGATTGGGGGAGTTGAAAGAGAAGTCCCTGCTACAAATTTGTATAGAACCAGGAGAACTTAGGCTTCTGGTCTGATGTGGAAAAGGGGCAGACATCAATAGGGTGAAGGTTGAATTGATTGGATGATAATCATTGGTTTTTCTTGCCAATATTAAAATTTCAAATACAGCATCAAAGACAATTGCATCACAAAATTAAAATGTGGTACATTTTAAATGCAGACAATTACTTGCTGCAAACAACCATTCAAAGCCTGTAGCAACTCTGGTCCCAGAAGACATGCCAAATCCATTAATACTCAGCAATTATTTCAAGCTGAGATATATCTGCTATGAGTGATTGACATGCCTTTTCTGTTCCTATTGATATTTCAAGTTAAGCAAAGCCCCTGTTGTGTGTGTGATTTTATGTTTCCCATAAACAGCACAAGCTGTACACAACATAGATTGCTTTCTGGTTATGAAGTCCTGTCTTTTGTTGCTTTAGCTAAATTTACTCTTTGATATGTAGCTAAATTTAACACAGAGCATTTCTGACCCGTCAGCAAAACTGTTCATGCTACCAAGCAAATGAATCTTAATGTGAAGAGCTGAAGAGTCTTTGATTGTTTGTCTTGCTACTAGGCCAAGTCATTTAAGAAGAGGTGTACACTATGGGGTTATAACTCTCATTAAAATACAAGTTTCTGGAAGATTAAAAGGTATCCTTTACTTTGATCTGCAAAAGAAAAAGGGGAATGGGCTTATCAGCTTCAAGGGATTTTGGTTTTGCTACAGAGAATTTAACATAACCATAGATTTGTTTTGGTTTAATAGCATATGTTAAAGTACACAAAATGAGACATGGGAGGTGTTAGGAACAAACATTTGGAAAGCTGAAAAAGAAGAAAGGGTTTCCACTTTAAAATATGTTTAGAGCTACTGCTGCAGCCTTCAACAATAATGTCCAACAGTGTCTATGAAGCTGTCTGTCCATCAAGCTACCATGTTCACCTTCCTGGGTCACCTTGTTACTGAGGATGGTGGAGTTTCCTTCAAGGAATGGCAACTTTTCTAGAGGAATGATGGGAAGGATCTGAACCATTCTGCTTACCTCGCAGAAGCATGGATGCCTTTGGATATCACAGACAAAGGTAAGAACCCAACAGAGAGGAGGTGTGGGACTGAGAGAAAGAGAAAGCAAGGATTGGGAACAAGGTAGCAGCAGAATCATCTGGGGGTTAAGAAGTTAAGATTGAGAGATGCTCCCCACTTAGTTCAGGTCATATTTCCAGTCTTGTGCTCACCAGTACATTTTGCTATTATATTTCATAGTGCTTATAAAAGAGTTAACGATACTTTTAAAATGTTTGGTTCTGTTGTGCTATTGGAAATAAGGTGGAGCAAAATCAATGGGGGACTGAACATCTACCTTACCACCTTCATAGGCCAATGTTCGTCAGGAACTTGTGTGTGTTGGGATATGGCAGATGTTTTCAGGCATTGTTTTTCAGATGGAGGGTGCGAAATTCTAGTAATTTCTACACTGAGCCACATTTGCAGAGAGTTTTATAGTTTTCTATTTCTTTCCTTTTCTTTTGTACAGCCGGAGGATGTGCTGTACACCCTCATGGGGAGGGTGAAAGGCATGTGATCTGGCCCCTTGCCCTTCCTGGCTTTAAGGCAGCCAGTGAGGGACTGGCTTAGTTGGCTTGTGGGGTGTCTACCACCTCCTTTAGTCAAGGCAAGGTCCTAGCTGGCCTGAAGGAGGTAGAGGTGGAAAGCCCTCCCAGAAGCCTGCAAAGAATGTTGATCCATCACCACTATTCCATTTGAGGGAATTAGAGCATATGGGGACCACCCAACCTTAGGGATTCCTGGATAAGACTGACTATCTAGATCCATTGCAATCTTGCTTCAGATGTGATTATGGAATAGAAACAGCCTTGAGCACCTTAGAAGGCAACCTACACCAGAAACTAGACAGAAGGAGTGTGCTCCTGCCTATTCGGCCAGGTTTCTCGGTGATTTTTGACCCCCTTGGCATGACATTCTTCTCAACTGTCTCTCTAGGAAGGGAACTGGTGGCTCCATTTTTCCTGGAGTGGCAGACCCAGGAGATGGTGATGGCCATTGACCTATGGGATTCCTCAGGCTTCTGTTTTGTCCCCCATGCTTTTTAACGCACCCATGAAACTGTTGAAGAAGTTGTCCAGAGAATGGGATTCCATGTCATCAGTACACTGACATCCAACTCCATTTCTCTTTTCCATCTCATGCCAAGTTTTTTGTGTGTTAGTCAGTAGCAATGGACTAGATGGGGGCCAACAAACTTAAGCCAGATAAGACCAGCCATATATTACTTGGGTCCATGCTCTGAAAGATTGCATATTCTTGTATGAGCCTGCTTGTACCCTAAGATCTCCTGGGGAGACCCTTTTCTTACTCACAGCCTCCAAGAGCATGCTTGATAGGAACACTGAGAGGACCTTCCCAGTGGATGCTCCAATGCTTTGGAGCTGCCTTCCAGGGGTGCGGGGTGGGGTGCGGGGTAGATCGTTGCCTGCCCTGATCTGTTTATGAAAGAGAAAGACCTTTCTGTTCCAGCACACCTTGGGGGAAAATCTGGCCTCATGAGACTGTGTTAGACTAGTTCTGTTCTAAGTACTTTGAGCATTTCTGATTGTGGTATCTATATAATTTTAATATTCTACTGAATGTATCATAGATTAAACTTTTGTGCATTTCTGTTCATGGTTTAATTGTATAAATATCTACTGTTGTAAGCTGCTGTTGTAAGGAACCGTGAGACTTTGTTGGAAACCTCTTGCAGTCTAAAGGGCAAAGGTCTTCTGCATCCTCATTGCTTTGTAATGTTCTATGGATATTAATGCTGCAATGCCAATAATAATAAAGACAAAGAAGACGGTCATCATTCCACCTCAATCATTTCGCACCTTGCCTCCCACCAGTTTGATTGGCTGTTTGAAAACTGTGGCTATTCTTCCTGATATGTATCACCTTTCTATTTTACCATTCCCAAGAATGATCAAACTAAAACAGTTTACAGCCTCTCTAGTGAAAAGATGATGTTGGAAATACTAAGAGCAGAATAGTAAGATGGACCAAAGACCTGTGCAGAGTGCAGAATAGCCTGAGAAACCTGTTTCCCACTGATCACCCATGGGAACTTGATTATCTATCTTGGTGCTAACCCTAAAGACTTATTGCCACTGGTAGTCCACAAGGGAAGGGATGGGGGAAGGAGGAGGAGAAAGTGGGAGAGAAAGAGAGAGGATAGAAAGAGAGAGAGAGAGAGACAGAGACAGACAGAGAGAGACAGAGAAGAGCACAGAGTAATATGGCAACCCAGGGAATGGATTACTTAATTTGTTTGTACTTTAAGGTATGTAAGAAAGCAGTAACTCAACCAAGGCCTGTTTTTCCAGCATGAAGATTATCTGAATGAATTGTTGTAGTATGGATTAGAACCAGGGAAAATAATGCACAGAAAGGAATATGAGTAACTCCCATTTTAGAAAATGAAATTCAAGTAAAGAACTTTCAATAGAGAAATATAACACTCTCCTATTTCCCACAGTAAATAAAACAGGCTCAGTGCATAGAACAATGTTCTTAAGCAATTGTCTACTGTAGCAAAGTCATGTGAAGCATATAAAGGTAAGTTTCCAAAGCAAACAACTCAAGAAAAGGTGAAAGTTAAATTTGGGAGACTATTGTAATACATAGACTTGCTCAGCAACAGGCCCTGAATGCTAATTTTTTAAAAAGAACTGTGTTGTGATAGCTTAGATTCAACTTATTTCTTATGAGGAAGTCATTCAGATTTCTGATCAAACTCTGCACAAATGTCCCTCAATCTCTCTCGCTCTCTCTCTCACACACACACACCCCCCTACCTTTTATGCCTGCTTCTCCCCTGTATGTTTCATTCTTAAGAGGCATATCTATTATGTACTAATAATTATAATGAATGAGCCTCTTTATTTGTTTAGAGGTCTAGTTGTATTGTTATGTCAATTCTTTCCTCTTGCCTCTATTCTTACCATTATTTCAAAATAAAACACATATTCATGAGTATAACAAGAAACACTCATAAAAAAAGTGCAGAAAAAAGTCTGATTTTCAGAGGCCAGGGATTAGGGCTATAATGAGTGATTTGTTAGCTAACATTTTGCTAGTCAACTTTTCTATCAATCTGAAATTCAATATAACCCGACTTCCTGCATAAGGTTTTTCACTCTGTTCCCAACTCATGGTGTGGTGTTAGCTTTTGTGATACATGTGCTAAACTGTATTGCACACTATTATTAGCCCCTTGCTGTGAGTTAGGGTGGAGTTACATAACATGTCTATATATATGCAAGTTGCAGTTCCATATGGAAGCCCAAAGAACACATATTCTAACAGAAAGTCTATGTCATTGGGTGGCTAATATTGTAATCTGAAATGTGTCGACATGGAGTGAGGAAGGATGGAAAAAGTACCCATGATTTCCATTCACTCCTGGAGAAGAGAGCAAAGTTTCTGGTTTTGCTTAATGCCACTACCCTTGTATTGTACCCCTGAATCAAACTTGGATTAAAACAGAGTGGGCAACTTTTGGCCCTCCGGATGTCTCAACCTAACCAGCATAACAAATGCAGAGAATGATAGGAGTTGCTCACACCTGGCTGTAAAAGATGTTGCTTAACTTTAGGTTCCTTAACAATAAGATCTGGTGAAACAGATTCCAGAAATGTAAATGGCTGGTTGATGTTCAAATAAGAGAACAGATCTTTTCATTTAGATATTTCATAAACTGTTCTCTTGGAAACAGCTACTAAAGCAATAGTTGGAACAATTTATCAATTCCATCATCCTCATCATCATCATCCTCATCCTCCTCCTCATCATCATCATAGCAATGGAGGGCAACTGATAGATTTTGCATTGAAGATTTTCTCAGTGAAGGTGCTCATTATTATATAAAGAAAAGTCTCAGGGAGAAGCAGTCATGGTAGATTTAGAAATCATGCAGAATACTTTTAGGAGAAAACCATAGGACTCCCTCCTGCGACACCAGCTGCTCCGCACAGACCTCAGCTTTGGTTACCATCTATTGCAACCAGACTTGCTTTATATTAGCTAACGAAATAGTATAAATGAAACAAATGCTGTCAGCCTTATCAGTTTATATCAGTAGGAACAATTAAGGGTGAACTGCTGGGGAACATGGAAATGTTACTATTCATTATTTTACCTTTTATATGTGGATTCAAGGGAAAAATCCTATTATATATTCTGTCTGAGAATTTGGATAAAGTCCCACAAAATATTGTGAGACAGCCTTTCATGAAGAATCAGTTTTACATCACCTGGTTACATTGGCCATCATGTTTCCGATCTGTGGACCATTGCTTTTTTCTTTTCTTCTTCTTATTTTTCAGCAATGCTCTTCTTAGGATTAGGGCCAATTCAGTCTCTGCAGCTTAGAAGACAGCTATTTATTTAAACATTCCTTCCAGATGCTTTACGAGAGATTTCGCACCACTTTCTAATATTTTGTCTTCTTCCTCATAGGATTCCACTCTGAAGGAATCTGCCATCCTTCATCCCTTCTGTATGGTTCTTCCTTATATTTTTTCCACCTTCTTTTTATTTTCTCCTAATCAGATCGTATGTTCCCATGCTGGTCTTTCCGCATTCCTAATCTAGGTTTGAATTTCCCTTGGATTTCTGGGATCTTGTGGAAGAGGTCTCTTTCCCCCCCACCTTTGTTCTTTGTCGTTCATTTCCATTTCTTTCCACCGCCCAATGTAATATTTTTTGTCCCCATGTGATAGTCATGGAAAAGTTGCATTCAGGATTTTGACTCTGTTTCTGTCACATCTGCTTTTGCTTCTCACGTGTCCTTAGCAATTGCTAGAGCATCTTCCATTAACCATCTAGGGTTCATCTTTTTCTACAGGTGATTTTTTTTCCTAGTTCATGGTCAATTACATTCAGTCATGCAAATCTGTTTTTATATCAACTTTAGATTCTGCAGGAATGTCTATTTAGTTGCATTTTGCCACTGTGCTTCTGTTACTTATCTTTTTTGAGCTTTACTATTAGTTTTCAAATTAAGAGTTAATGTTCACCACCACAATTTGTTCCTGGACTTGTTTTGGCAGTGAAAACACAGTTTCTCCATTTCATAGTTTCTATTGCATAGTCTATTTGATTGCTATATTGGCCATTAAGTGATTTCTATGTTGCCTGAATTTTGTATTTGCATTTAACATATGGTTGGCTTCACAGAATTGTATTAGTGGTTCTCCTGCTTCTTTTCTGACACCTAAGCCAAATCCTCCTGCAACACTGGATTCTGCTTTCTCCCTACTTTTGTGTTCCAGTCATCTTTGATTACCAGCTTCTCTTGTACTGATTTCTTCTCGGATGCTTGCATAAAAGTTTTCATTTCTTCTGTTTTTGCTGCTGTTGGAGTGTGCACTTGAATGGTAGCTATACTGATAGTTTTTTGGAGAATTCTGATGGATATGATTCATTTGGGCCTTGCATTGCTGCCTGTGAATCATCTTACCTCAGTATTAGAGCCACTCCCTTCCTCCTGAGTTTGTCCTTTCCAGGGTAAAACACTCTGATGTTTGTCTGATGAAAATGTCTCATTCCAATCCAGCTTAGTTCACTTCACCAAGTTCTGCAATGCTTTTCAGTTTAAGTTTTCCAGTTTTCCTTAATTCATACTTCTCATGTTCCATGCTCCGTTGGATGTATTCATGTCAGCCACTAGTTCTCCTTTTGACTTTGATCTATTTGCAGCATCAGGATCAGTACTATTTATACTTTTCTTTTGCTCTTCCCCAGTAGCTCGTTCACTGCCTTCCAACCTGGGACTCTCATCTTTTGGTAGTATCACTTGTTCCTTTCTTTCTTGTTTAATGTTTCATCATAGGGTTTTCAGGGTAAGTAGACTTAGAAGTGGTTTACCACTGTGTTCCTATGTGTCATCCTTACCAGAATAACTATGACACATAGGAGCACGGTGTGAGCTTTGACGATGCTACCTATGAAAAATCCTCCACCAGTGACACCCTCACTTCTGCTTTCCGATGGCTGCTCTAAGGAGTTTCTTTGTCTCCTCTACCATTACAAATATCAGTCCTCTTCTGTTGATGTTTTTGTTAGTTTCCTGATAGTCTGGTATCTTAACTCCCGCTTGGTGACCTGGCTAGGAGAACAGTGTACGCAGAACATAACACATACTTGCACTAACAATTTTAATATACCCTGTGTACAGTACACAACTATGAATTGTGTTTTTATTTATTTCCCACTTATTTATTTTCTTTCAAGGAACTTAAGGTGACTTATTTAACTTTCCTCCTCACAACAGAGAAACATAAAAACAGAGTGAGTCAGAAGGGACCTCCCAGGCCATCTAGTCTGACCCCCAGCTTCAGCGAGCTCTGCTCACGACATGCCCACCATGTGCATGTCTAGCCTATCTTTGAACACCCTCACCAATGGGGCCACAACCACCTCCTGTGGAAGCCCATTCCATACCCTTGGGGTGCTAACTGTCAGGAAATGCTTCCGGGCATCTAAATAGGACCTTGGTTCCCTGAGCTTTGCTCCATTGGAGCGCATCCTGCCTTCCTCTGCAGGGAAGAACAGGTCTCTACCCACCTCCATGTGACATCCCTTCACTTACCTCTATGTCACCAACAGATCCCCTCGGAGTCTCCTCTTCTCCAGGCTGAAGAGACCCAGTTCCCTCAGTCTCGCCTCATATGGCATCCCTTGCAAACCAGCCACCAATCTTGTGGGCCTATGCTGCACTGACTCTAGCCTGGCTATATCCTTCCTGTAACGAGGCCCCCAAAACTGAACACAATACTCCAGTTGTGGGTGAACCAGAGTCGTATAGAGTGGTAGCAATACCTCTCGCGATCAGAAGCCACACTTCTGGCTATGCAACCAAGGGTGGTGTTAACCCTTTGATCACTGTATCACACTGCTGACTCATGTTTAGCCTGCAGTCAACCAGCACCCCGAGGTCCCTTTCACAAGTGCTGCTCTCCAGCCACTTGTCCCCTAACCTGTACTTATGACATTTATTTCCATGCCCCAAGTGCAAGACCTTGCACTTCTCCACATGAACGCCATCCTGTTGTCTCCTGCCCACTTCCAAAGTCTGTCCAGATCCAAAAGGATCTGGGTACTGGCTCCTCAGTTGTGGCCACTGCCCCAGTTTTAGTATCATCTGCAAATTTGATCAGCAGACTGTTCACCCCTTCTTCCATGTCATTGATAAAAAGATTAAACAGGATTGGCCCCAGGAGAGAGCCCTGGGGGACCCCGCTTGTCACTGACCACCATCCCGATGATTCCCCGCTAATGGTTACCTTCTGCTTTCGGTCAGTCAACCATGCCCTAATCCACCGGACAGTGCTTTGGTGTATCCCAAAACTCAGTTTCTCCACCAGGATATCATGGGGCACTTTGTCAAAGGCCTTGCTGAAATCCAGGTAAACCACTTCCACTGCATCCCCTCCATCTAGCCACCTCAAAATCTTGTTGTAGAATTCCACAAGGTTTGTCTGGCAGGACCTGTTTTTGTGGAAACCGTGTTGTGTGGCTGCCAGCCTCCCTTCCCTATGTAGCATCATTATGATGAGCCTTTCCATTGTTTTACCTACAATGGACGTAAGGCTAACTGGTCTGTAATTCCCCATGTCCCTTCTACTACCCTTTTTGAAAACTGGGACCATTGATGCCACCCTCCAGTCCTCTGGAACTTTTACCTGTTCTCCACAAGGCCCCAGAAATGGAGGCCAGCGGTTGTGAGAGAACCCCTGCCATCTTTCGAAGTTTTCTTGGGTGTAACCTGTCAGGGCCTGGTGCCTTTGTAACATCCAATGCCCTAAGGAGCCCCTCGACTTCAAGGGGGGGTGACTCTAATCTGTGCCCCTAAGTCCCCCGGCCTCATCTATTCTCTCATGCAGATCTCCCCCATCCTGCTTTGGGGAGAACACAGAGGCAAAATAGTCATTTAGCATCTGTGCCTGTTCCCTCATATCAGTCACTGAATCTCCTTCCTCATTTGGTGGTCCCACTACCTGTCTCCCCTTCCTCTTCCTATTTACATGCTGATAGAAGCCCTTTTGGTTGCTCTTCATATTTTTTGCAAGTCTCAGCTTGTAATCAGCCTTAGCCTTGCGAAAAATCCTTCTGCAATGGGCCTCCTCCTCCCAGTATATGCTTTTGTCTATTTGCCCATGTACCTATTTCCTACGGAGGTTCCTCTTGCATCTAATCCCTCTGACCACCTCCTTTTGCATCCATGGCGGCGCTCTCCTTTGCCTCCCCAACTTACTAACTAGAGTTATTGTCAAGGCTTGCACCTCCAAAACCTCCCTTTTGAGTGCCATCCACCCCTCCTCAACTCGCTTACCTTCCAGTAACCTATCCCAGGGACTTTCCCCAGTCTGGCCTTCAGTTGGCCAAAGTTGGCCCTCTTGAAGTCCCAGCTTCTAGTGCTTGACCTGCTGTATGGCCCCAGTCCCCTGATCTCAAAACAAAGGATGGAATGATCACTCGCATCCAGAGCTCCCCTAATCTGTACTTCATCTATCAGCTCCTCCCTATTGGTCAAGACTAAGTCCAGGATGTTTCCCCCCCTCGTCACCTCTCAGATCCTCTGTGTGAAAAACCCTCCCTCTATAGCCTCTAGGAAGCGACGTGACCTGGCTGTCACCGCCGAGTGAGTCTCCCAAGTAATATCCAGGAGATTGAAATCTCCCATAATTACTGTGTTTCTCCCCTGAGGTATCCTTAGAATCTGGCCTGTCAGGACATCATCCAGGGTCTCAAGTTGACCTGGAGGGCGATAACATACCCCCACAGTCAGGTCCCTTACCCTGTCAAAACCCCTAAGCTTCACCCAGACTGCCTCTGTCGAATCCCCATCAGTGCTGCCTTCTATCTTACTGCATCCTATCCCTTCCCTGACATATAAAGCCATGCCCCCACCACTCTTTCCCTTCCTGTCCTTTCTAAACAGGTGATACCCCTCTATGTTTACATTCCAGTCTTGCCTTTCATTCCACCAAGTTTCTGTGATTCCCACCAGTTCATACCCTCCTATTCCCAGGAGAGCTTGAAGCTCTTCCTGCTCATTACCCATGCTCCTAGTATTGCCATACATGCACCTCAACTCCTTCCCACCACTTCCTTTCCTTGGAGTTCCCAGCCTCCTCCTTCCTCCCATCTTCCCTGATACCTGGTCTCTCTTTGTAGGAGTCCTGTCAGTCCCTGCAGTACCTCTAAAACCCTGCTCCTGATCCTCTCCCCTCACTTGTCCAGTGAGGACAAGTTTCTGGGGAGCCCAAATCTCCCCCTCCAGGCTCAGTTTAAAGTCTTCCAGACAAAGCTCGCTAGAGCATCTCCAAAGGACCTTTTCCCCATCTTCATTAGGTGCAACCCGCCCCTTGCCAGAAGTCCATTGGCAAGAAAACAGGTGCTGTGGTGAGGAACCCGAAATGTTCCTTCTGGCACCACACCTTAAGCCAGTCGTTCACCTTGGCAACCCTCCTATCCCTGCCTGGCCCAAATCCCCAGATTGGTAAGATCGATCAGAAGGCCATTTGGGTCTGAAGGTCCCTGTGTTGCTTCCCCAAGGCCTCGAAGTCGCTCATGATTGCACCCACACCCTGCCTGGCTAGCAACAGCAACAACCTTGTGAGGCAGGTTACTCTGTGAGTCTGCAACTGGCCCAAAGTCTCCCATTAAGTCCCAAGAGTGACTGGGGACTAGAATGCAGATCTCCTTGATCCCAGTCAGACCCTAACCATGATGGTACCCCGTTTCTCAAACTTGGATGGCTCCAAACCAGGACTATAGAAGTTCATGTAGGGTTAGGCCATCCATGTCTATTGATCGTGATGTCTATACTGTATTTCCAGTATCCTATCAGTACCAGTTACTAGAAAACATGAAAGGGAAAGTGCTAACTGCATGGGCTTCCCATTAGGCATCTGTGAGAAAAGCATGCAGAACTAGATTGATCTGTGATCCAATTCAGTGTGGTTCTTATGTTCTTCCTGATAGAAAAGACTTCATTCAGCAGTCAGACAGTTATGTCAGGAAAGGCAAGAGATCAATATAATAAAGAAATAAAGATGGTAGATCTCATCCATTTCTTCCCCATAGCTGATATTCAGAGATACACTGCTTCTGGATATGAAGGTTCAATTTAGCCATCATAGAAAATAGACCCCTTTTCTAAGAATCCATTTAATCTTCCAACACAGTTTTTAAAGCCTTTGCCAAATCTTGTGATGGAGAATTCCATAAATTAATCCTATAGTGTATGAAAAAGTACTGCCTTTTGTTCGTCCTGGAGCTCTTTCGAGGTGACTCCATTGAATGACCCTGAATTTTAGCCCACAATGTCTGTATAAGTAGGTCTTTCAAAAATCTCCTGCCAGTGGCCAGCATCTGTGGCACCCACTGGTTTTTTAAGCTTCACTTTCCCAATGTAACTTCAAGATACAGTTCTATTTCATTGACCTCACTGAACTGACACAAATTCCCTATTAGTAAAAGCTTTCAGAAATCTGCAGAAGGAAGAGATGACTGACACTATCAGACTCTGGTCTGAAGAATATTTCTGAGAAAAGGCATTTCATCACATGCGCACAGGCATACATACCCGCTTGTATTTTTCTACAAATGTATTTTGAGAATTTTTATTAGTTCATCTTGAGTGAACCCTAAACTAGAAAAAAACTTGGCCTGAAAGTAATGAAAGGTGATGGAATCTGCAGACACTGTGAAAAGCATTTTCCTAGAGTTTACGGAGCAATTGATGTCCATGTTGTTGCAAATCCAGTGCTAGCAGACGACTAAATATGATCTTCTCTGAAACAGACCCTTGGGTCAACAGCTGGGTACATAAGAGAATAATAATTTCAGAATGGAATGGAATCATGTCATCCTTGTTGCCAGAAGCCGATTGTAGAAAAAGATATACGATGTGACCTCAGGCCTACACAGCTCAGCACCTTCCAGTTATTTTATGATCATGCTTTCACATTCCCAGGCAAATATCAGACCAGGAGGACTCCCAAGTCCCTGGTGGCCCACCAGCCATGGCTGGTGGACTTCCTTGGATCATAAGGTCAGCAATTGGCAGGCTGTGTTGCAGCTTAGAGAAGCTGTTCTTTTCGAAGCACGAGAAGCACAGCAGTGGGGAAGATTTGGGTTCAAAGCAAGAGGTACAGTTTTGCAAAGCTGAAACCAGGGAGACACACCAGAGCAAAGTCTAGTCAGGCAGAGCAGAATCAGAGAAGTCAGGGTGATATACAATGGAATCTATTTCTCCTAAAACAGGGGTGAGGAACCTTTTTCAGCTTAAGGATAGAACTGATTTTGGACAAGTCACCAGGAGCTCCATTCCTGTGCTGGGAGAGGTCAACAACACAAGCAACAAGAACAAAGGTGGGGGCAAACACCAAAAGTGCTACTCTAATTGAACTTAACATGTTTACCTCCAGGCACTAAGACTGAGGAAAGGCAGAACAACCTTTTAAATGTGGGGCAGTGGAGATGCGTTCAAAAGATGGAAAGCCACCAAATGTTCAGGAGTAAGAGGAAAGGTGGCACTGCTTTTGTGGGAACCCTAGAAGGCCAATGTAAAATTCCAGATTTTGGTCTGTGAGTCTGAGATATCACATTTATCATGCTTCTTTGATAGAGCAAGACAGGAGATGGAGATGGTGGGAGCATCTTTGACAGCTCCATGAGCATCTCAAGGTAGAGATACAGAGCAACAGCACTGAAAGGTTGAGTATTAAATACAGTTGGTGCTTCTTTAGTAAAAGAGAGCAATTTGCATGAATTGCCATTAACTCTGATGGTTCAGGGGGGCAGAAGCTGTGGTAGAAGCTTTTCTAGAAGTTATCAGGAACAGAGGAGAAAAGCCCAACCATCTCAAGCTAGAGTCTTGGAAAAGCAGTGTTTTCTTGGGCTGAGACATTTGGAGCAGTGGGCACATTGGGGGATGGCTGTGGAAAAGTCTTCTCCAAATTCATGTCCTGCAGAACTGGGAAGTGAAAGCCCGATCTCCATGATATCAGTTCATCAAGCATGACTTTCCTAGGCAAAAATAGCTTTTAAAAAAATCACCAGTGTAAAATTTGGGTTGGGGACAGTTTATTGAATTTCAGCCAGTTTGCAACACCAGTGCCTTTTGTGGCTACCGACTGGACACATTCTTAGCAACATTTTCTCTGGAGCTTCAAGAAGCCTACTACCCACTGGTCCATTTCTGAAAATAATTTAAAGTGCTGGTGCTTACTATTAAAGCTTCACAGAGTTTATAAACTTCCATCAGAGGGAAAATAATATTCCATACTGTTAATGGAAGAGTGTTGCACATAGAATAATAGAATCACAGAATAGTAGAGTTGGAAGGGGCCAGAAGGCCATTGGGTCCAACTCCCTGCTCGGAACAAGATGCTCCAGTTAAAGCATCTCTCTCAGATGGCTGTCAAGGTGCATCTTGATTGCTTCTAGTGTAGAAGAACACACCACCTCCTGGGTAATTGGTTCCATTGTTGTGCTGTTCTAACAGTCAAAAAGTTCTTCCTGATATCTAGTGGGAATCTGGCTTCCTGTAACATGAGTCCATTATTCTGTGTCCTGTACTCCGGAATGATGAAAGAGATCTTCTCCTTCCTTTGTGTGACAGCCTTTCAAGTACTTGTAGAGTGCTATCTGTCTTCTCTTCCCAAGGTTAAACATGTTCAGTTCTTTCCATCTCTCCTCACAGGGCTTTGTTTCCAGTCCTTGAGTCATTATTGCTGCTCCCTCTGAACCCTTTCCAATGGACCTCATGCAGCCTCCTCAAACTATTTCTTGTATCCAACCCCAATTGTCATGGCAGCAGCATTGCTTGTAGTTTCCTGTATTAGTGCTGCAGCTGGAATACATAAACCATGAATATCTTTGAATAAACACGTGAGTGTGCATGCACAGGAGAGCATGAGCATGTATGTGCAGCCTGGTCAAATATCAGTTACAGTCTTTTAAGCTCTTCTAACACTGATAGCCAAATGTGTTCAGGCTGACGTTCTCTGGGAGTGCAGAGAAGGTGTGGAAAGTGTAGAGTTGGGCACATATACCAGCTTTCTGAAGCCTGCAGCCTTCAGGTTGTTGTTTTGTGTTTTGATGAGCAAGATTCCAACTGTCTTGGCTATGAAGGTGTGAATAAAAGAGCACATGAGCAATGCCTGCTAAAATCTCTAAAGATGGTTTTGGAGGAACTCAGTGAGTATGATGGAATGATGGGATTCTTGCTGTTCTGTGGCAAAGACAGAATATGCTGTGCAAAATGGAACAATAAATGAATGAATAATGCAAATGATAGAATTCATTCCAATAGGCTGAAGTTGCTATTTTAGAGAAGGCATGCAATTTAGTTTTTTGTGCTGCAGGTTTTTTTGGGGGGTGGGGTGGGGCAATGAAGGACAACCCTTACAGTAGTCTACTCAGCTTGATGGATGATTCCTGGAAACATCTCCATTCACAAGTATACCCTTTGTGTGACTTCTTCTAAATTGGTTTCCAGCTGATAATATCTTACTGCTGCTAGTACTGTACTTTAAAGATGTAAATGCTGGAAAGGGAAGGAAGATTTGGGCAAATGATCAAGGACAACCTTAAAATCCATTATCTTCCATGCACAGTAATTGTGTCTGGAGGCTGCATCTAAGACTTCACAAATCAAATTCATTAAATAAGAAGCAGTTATGGTAGGGAATGTAAATCATTGCAATTTGATATTTGTGCTGTAAATTTGTCAAATTCCAAAGCATCATCACAAATTCAAGTAGAAGCTGCTCCTTGGGATTCATAATTATTTTTACAGTTTATGTTGCAAGCTATTTTAACTTAAATAACGCAGACAGAAAATGGCCATTACTAAAAGCTGATCCCTAAAGCGGTGTGGTGTGGTGTGGCCTGCTGTTATCACCTACTAAAATGAGTGGGTGTTAACTAGTAACATTCTTCAAGTATTTCTGCCTTCAAACACAATCATAATTTGCTTGTTTGCCTTCTGATAGTTCTGTTTGTCAAAAACCTTGGATGAGGTTCATTAATTTAAAATCCTAGATCTCTGCAGCTGTCCATTATGTGCTAGTGACTGGCATATTTGTTTCAATGCACAACCAGCACTTGGCTCTTGCATTGTGCGAGTCAGAATATGTGTTGCGAGGAAATGGAGTTAATGGAGATCTATTTGCAATGTTTGGACCAATATAGGAACAGCATTTTTAGAGCCACAGGGGCAACATTTCAGTATAATTAATGTGTTCAGAACAAGGGGGCTCTGCAAAATTGTTCTGTAAGTGATCACACTTGAAACAGACAAAAGAGTGGGCTGTGAAAGATGCTGATTGGCTTGCACCCATGACATCATCAATAAACTTCCTCCTTTCCTAATTTCAAATTTATATTCACATTAAGCATGTCCATAATTTCCATCCACCCACAAAACAGTCCATATATGAGATGGATGGATTCCATAAAGGAAGGCACAGCCTTGAGTTTACAAGAGCTGAGGAGGGCTGTCAAGTATTGGACATCTTGGAGGACTTGCATTCATATGATTTGTGGATGACTTGACAGCAACAACCAACTCAATAAAGTGGATAAATATATAGCTGAAACATACATAAACATAGGCCACATAAGTTATATAGAAAGCACCCTATATGTATCATGAGCAGATGTATGAACCTGCCTTCTGGCCAATGTCCAGTTGCTGATACATATGGCTGTCATAGAAACCACAAGGCTAGGTTCACACGGTGGGTGTGTCACCTGCTATGACTTCTCTTCAACACCTGTATGTATCTTCTGTACTCTGTACACCTGTACTTTGATCCGGGAAATTAGAGGAGTCTGTCTTCAGCCAGTGTAGTAAGATGGATGGTAGCTGGAACTGACTATTTTGTGCTTTAACCCCTAATGTGTTGTCTTCACTGGAAGAGTAAATGATGGAGCACTGAAAGAAAGGTAGTGAAAAAAAATTGCAGGAACTGTACAGATGGCATGGTCCATGCAGAAGCACACCTTCTCAGCAAGTTAACAGTTCTGCATGACTGTTCTTAAACCATTGAACTGGTGTCATGGGACCTCATGTATAGCAATAAAGCTAACCCTGTGTTTTCTGGCATTTTATTTATTTATTTGAAACATTTATATGCCGTCTCATTTGCAAAAAGCCTCGGGGCAGCTTCCAAAACAAATAAACAATTATACAATTACCTTAAAATTCTCCACCACCCACAAGCTTTAGTAGGTAGGAAATCCATCAGTTCCAGTTCACAAATAGTTCAGACAATGATATACTTTGGCGGGGAAGAGAGAAATACACTAGATGTTCGGTGTCTTAATCTAAAGGACAATTTTGTGCGCCCTCCTTTAGGACCTGGTATGCACTGATGATACCATTGGTACATCATGGCCTAAATGTCTATGATCTGGTACAACAAAAGAGCAAACCTGGACTTTCTAAACCCTGTGGGGAATGCTACCATTTTCCTCTCCATTCCAGACTCCATCTCTATTCTCCTGTTTGGAACCCCAAAGGAGGGTCCCCAGCTGACATTTCCAAAATTGGACAAGAACTTTGTTTGATGCTTTTTCCACTAAAGATGTGCCAAGCCTGTGTGGGATTCTCTTCATTGGACTTTTCCCAGTGCTCATCCCTCTCTTAAAAAGCTGAGTCAAGCCCAGGATAAATCTGGGAGCAGTCACAGTTATGCAGCTGGTAACCTTCCCCAGCCACCATTCCCAGCAGCCAAACTGCCCTCAGTGTCAACATACAGGGAAAGGCGATTAAGTGACTGGGTGTACCAGCCACTGTGCACAGAGTTCGATGTACTGGTGGCAGTGGTGGGTATGAAAGCATGGCAGCTCATGGGGTTTGATTCCTGGAGAATGTCCCAGGAATGAATCCTGGGCACACCCACCAGGAGCTCAGACTCTGGGCTGCTGCAAAGCAGACTGGAGTATGGGAAGCTGAAACCAGGGAATCTGGAGGATTTCCCACCCAGAACAGATTCCTTGCACATTCCTAGTCTCTGCAGATGTTTCCATATGAAAATATGAAGCACAAATGTAACAAGCACAACCGAGGCAATATGTACATCATACAAGAAACACAATGGAGAATTAGATTTACCTTGATAAATATCAAAGCAAATTATTTCTAGTTGCAGCCTCTTTTGTTCCAGAACCGAACAGCCCAGTTCAAATTTAATGATAAAAATCATGGGTTAATTAACTTATACTTTGCTGAACAGAGTGCTGTACCAGAAATGCTTCTGCTTTTCATAAACAAGCTTCAATCACCCAAAATTACATTGTTGTGTGGTATGCAAGCCCAGAGACTCTTGGTCATTTAAACAGTCCAGGGTTAACCTAGGCTTAGCTTAATCTTTGGTTGTTTAAACCCACAACTTTTATCAGAACAGTCATATTACCTATTAATGTAATGTAATTACGAGAACCAGTGTGGTGTAGTGGTTAAGAGCATGGGACTGGGACTCAGAAGATCTGGGTTCTAGTCCCCGCTCAGCCATGGAGCCAACTGGGTGACTCTGGGCCAGTCACGGACTCTCAGCCCAACCTACCTCACAGGGTTGTTGTTGTGAGGATAAGATGGAGGAGGAGAATAATGTAAGCTGCCTTGAGCCCTTTGTAGGAAAAAGGCAGGTTATAAATCCAAAAATAAATAAATAAATAAATAATGCCCAAACACATCTTTTTCTCTTCTTTTAATTCTGCTTGCTCCTTTCTGCCTTTCTGCCTATCACTACATCCTCTTCCCTGTTTCTGCCCTCCTCATCGGCCCATTTTTCTTCCTCCACTTCCTTCCCTTTCTCACTCTAGCTCTTATCTGTTCTTCTCTAATCCCCCTTCTTATTCTCTTCTTTAGATATTTCCAAGTAGTATCAGTTTTCACCCTTTAAGCACAATGTAAGTGCCACATTAAAAGTCTATTACTGGTAATGGAGTTAATGTAAAAGTGCAGATTACCTATAATTAATGGCAAAGTAATTCCATGTCTGATCCAATGTAATGAAACACCATTTTAATTTAAATACATTGGACATCCACTAAGCTGTCAAAGAAATGGTATGTCTCAAGTCACTTAGAAGTACATTCAGCTCCCATGAAGTCCTCAGATGTTGGCCCCAGATCACCTTTCAAATTCAGCAGTTACTGTGGCCACGACTATCCCAGCTGCCCATTGACCCTGAGGTAGGTAAAGGGCATGGCAGGCTGTAACTTAGATTTATTTCCGCTATTGTGCTAGGAATCCTGGAAGCTATATCTGCAGCAGGCAATTTTATTTTCATTCTTGAGTTATGAGTCTGAGAGGAGATCGAGGCATAATTATGCTAGACACACGGAATATCAAACTCTGCACTAGCAGACATGTCTCAGCTGCTAGTTTCACTGGGAAAGCATGAATGATGAGTGTTGGGCATGCTTCTGAGATGTGGAGCCCATGAGACTTCTGCATGAGAAGCCTTTCTGGGATGCTGAAAGCTCAAGCATAACACCCACTGCTGCTTATCTCCTTTGGTCAATGCTTGCACGGATGAAACCTCCCAGAATTCAGGATGGTTCTATTGCTTTTGCGACCTTGCATTTAGGGTTCAGGCATAAAGTGAAGAATGGGACATAGGTCAGTGACAGAACACTCCATGCAGTGAGAGATAACACTATTGGATAAAACAAATGATCTATCTATCTATCTATCTATCTATCTATCTATCTATCTATCTATCGGATAAGCATGAAAAACAGATCATATCTGACTTCAGAAAGAGCCAAATAAATTTGCTTCTATTCATTTATCATTCATTCATTCATTCAAAACATTTCTCTCCCATCCAGGTCAATAATACAACAGGCTAAAGAAATGCCTCTACTATCCCTAAAATACTGACTAGTAAATGATTGATTTTATTGGCCATGTGCTTGGAAAGTCATAACATAACCTTTCCCTACCAGATAATGTTGAACCTGCAAGCAGTACACATATGGAGCGCCATCCAAACAACCAATCCCCCATGTGCAATTGGAAACAACCAGACATAATGCAATGCTTCTAGAGACATTATGATGTTTCATAACTAGAGTAACAACATTTAATGTATTTGTTTATTTATTTCTAAGGGAAGAGATGGTCCTTTAAGAAGACTAAATCCTTCTGTGAAACTATTGAAAAATACCTTTTGTCCAGCTCCTCACAGTATTACACAACCTCTATGTTTCTCCTTTGCTGAAGCTCTCGAATCCTCCTTCCCGCCATCTTTTTCTTTTGTTCTTAGATGGTCACAAACTTTACACTCCAGCCATTCAAGTCCCATGGAATAGGGAATGCAATGACTTCTTTAATGGAAATTTCCATGTGGCTGCATGGAAATTTAACTGGGGACCAATGAAGCCCACTCTTTACCTTAGTTTAAACTGTTCTTGTGGAAGGACGGGAGAGGAAATCAGGTCCTTTTACTGACAGGTTTGTTCTGCTGCTGCAAGATTTTCCATTCCTCCCCAGTGCAGTGCAGCTGGCTGGGACATAAAATGTTGACAATAGGAATGGACTTTGTGATTATTTAGCACCCATCTGAGCCTTTCTCATTGCTCAAGAGGTCTCCTTTCCAGAAGTAAGGTGCTGGAAAAGGTGCTGGAGCGGGCAAGGTGCTGGAGTGGGTGGTGGCGGGACAACTCCAAGCACTCTTGGATGAAACTGATTATCTAGACCCATTTCAGTCCGGTTTCAGACCCGGGTACGGCACTGAATCTGCATTGGTTGCCCTGTACGATGACCTGTGCAGGGAGAGGGACAGGGGGAGTGTGTCCCTGTTGGTTCTCCTGGACCTCTCGGTGGCTTTCGATACCATTGACCATGGTATCCTTCTGGATAGGCTGGCGGGATTGGGAGTTGGAGGCACTGTTCTGGAGTGGTTCCACTCCTATCTCAACGGCCGATTCCAGACGGTGGTGCTGGGGGACTATGGCTCTGCGCCATGGCAGCTATGCCATAGAGTTCCGCAGGGTTGCATTTTGCCCCCCTTGCTTTTCAACATCTACATGAAACCACTGGGAGAGGTCATCAGGAGGTGTGGGTTGCAGAATCATCAGTCCGCTGATGATACTCTGCTCTACCTCTCATTCACTGTCGATCCAGGTGAGGCAGTGGCTGTGTTGAACCGGTGCCTGGCCAAGGTGATGGGCTGGATGAGGGCCAATAAACTGAAGCTCAATCCTGACAAGACGGAGGTCCTGTTGGTGAGTGGTTCGGGCTTCGGAGTGGGGGACCTGACCCTAGTCTTACATGGGGTTGCACTCCCTCTGAAAGACAGGGTCCACAGCCTGGGAGTGCTCCTCGACCCCGAGCTGTCATTAGAAGCTCAAGTGATGATGGTGGCGAGGAGCTCTTTCCATCAGCTTCCGCTGATCCATCAACTGCATTCCTTCCTGGAGTTTGACTGCCTGGTAACAGTGATACATGCGTTGGTGACTTCCCGTTTAGATTTCTGTAATGCATTCTATGTGGGGCTGCCCTTGAAGACAGTCCGGATACTTCAATTGGTGCAAAATAGAGCTGCCAGGGTGCTGACGGGGACTGGGCATGGTTATCATATCACCCCAGTTCTCCGTCAGCTACACTGGCTTCCTATTGAAGTCCGGGCCCAATTCAAGGTGTTGGTTCTTACCTATAAAGCCCTTAATGGCTTGGGTCCTGGCTACCTAAAGGAGCGCCTGCAACCATATAGGCCCTCCTGCCCCCTACCATCTGCAGCTGATGCCCTCCTCCGGGAGCCCTCTGTGAGAGATATAAGGAGGGTGAGTACCCGGAGGAGGGCTTTCTCTGCGGTGGCACCCCACTTATGGAACGCGCTCCCCAGAGACGTTCGCCGGGTGCCGTCATTATTTGTATTTCTGCGCCAGGCGAAGACCTTTTTATTTAAGTAATATTTTAATTGTTAGTTATTAATTTTATTGTTATATTTATATATTTCGTTTTTTATAGTTTGACTTTGAGATGGGCCAGTTTTAAAATAGTGTATTGTTTTCAATTGTATTTATTTATTGTTGTTAGCTGCCCCGAGGCTTTTTGCAAGGGGGCGGCATACAAATGTTTAAAATAAATAAATGAATAAATAAATAAATAAGTACCAACATAGTTGCAAAACTCAATCCTCTCTCTCTGCTTTGGCTGCAGGCAATTACAATGAACCTCAATTAGTGTGTAAAGCCATTGAGTTTTCTAGAGATATAAGTAACCCTAATGAAAATTATGTTGAGGCTCCTGAAGGAGAACTTCCTTATGGTGACCCTTCAATGTCTTCTAAGAAATCCATATTTTAGGCTACAGGAAATTTTTAAATTGTTTAACATTGGTAAATATGTGATTTGACACCGCCAAATCATGGAATAGTCTTTGTATTGCAATTTTATCATTACTGTATTTGATGTTACTCAGTGCAGGCAGAACAATGGCATTTCTAATCATCTGTAAACAGTAAAGGTGTATTCCTGGCTGCCTCCTGGACACATCTGAATGTAAGATCTGCCTCAAAGAAGGAAGTTAAAAATCGTTCTGGTGGTTACATTCTTTCCTCTTATGAGTCTTCTCTTCCCACTGCCCCGAATTCAATTCTAAGTTCTCGTTAACTGCACTAAGCTATAAATTATTAATATTAGAATTAATAGAGATCTGTTGCCAAGGGAGGAACAGAATAAAATGGTTTATATTGCATTCATTTGCACTCACAAATTTATCCTCAACTTTCATTCTATTTTTAGTCAGTCCCATTGAATATGTAACCTACTGATAGTTGTGGATAGTTTGGTATTATTTCCCCCGCTCACATGATCATATTGTGAAAAAAAAACCCTTAAAAACATGTTTTTTAAAAACTATTATGCTCCATAATTATGCATTACATGCTATTAGCTTTAGCAAGGTAGTCCAATCTAACTGTTTTATACCACATTCACATTAATATGCAAATGGAACAGGGAATACGAAATTAAATGGAAATGAAAGTTGAAAGTTAATTGACATTTTTGTCACAAAAGCACCAAGAAACACTTTTTTAGGGTTTAATGGCAAAGAGCTAATGTGTCATCCAAGGGAGGGTTCCATCAATCTAAGCTAAGGTGATTTTGCCGAGACGCAGAGCAAGAGCTGCTTGGTATGCCGTTGCCAACTTTTCCCCGATGCAGGTGGTCCCATCACTGTAAACCTGCATTAAATTGCTGCCATCCATTATACACAGTAGCTGCCTGGATTGCTGCCTGACTTGGGCTTACATAGGCCATCTATTCCTGTCAGAAATATGATATGTCAATGACAAAAGCTTAATTACACCATTAATTAATAGGACAATTTTCAAACTGCTTTGCAATGCAGTTTGACACTCATTAGTGCATTTTTGAATAATTTCTCCCAGGGTGTAATACTCCACAAAGTACATTTTGAAGGAAATGTAGGACTTCAGGGGTGGGGGAGGGAAGAATATGTATAAATTACACAAAGAATAAATTACTTGGAAATACTTATCTCTCCCCCACTCCTCTTTTTTTAATCCTTAACCTAAAATTGCAAAAGGATTTAAAGGTGCTTCAATTTCCTATTAAAATATCTCTGGAATCATACAAAAGGGAATGGGAATCCCATTGTAACAGAATTTTCCAAAGATTTAACCTTTGGCAGTTTTGAACACAATTCACATACACAGAGTTGATTAATGAACAACCGGCAGTTCTGGGCTATGCCATCGTTTTCAGAAAAGATTCCAGAAAATGAGCTTTAATTGCAAGTCCTCAAAATCCTACATTTTATAAAAATTAAACACATGCAAACCTTTTATGGCAGGTTGTCATTTGAAATTAAAATGCAAGAATTTGTTTTTAAAATACCTGTATTTTCAAATTAACTTCAGCACTTAAATAGCATTTCTCATTTCAGAGTCATTGCTCCATCTGACCAGTGGGACATCTGCAACTCTTTTATTGTGTTTTTATTATTTTATTCTGCAATTCTTTTATTCTGCAACTCTGCTTTATTATTAGTTAAATTTCAGGATGCTGTGTGTGTGTGTACACACACACACACACACACACACACAGCATCCACACATTTTGTACTGTTAAGCCGTCCCAAGACTTCAGCAATGGGTCAGTCTATAAAACTTTTAAATGAATGAATAAACTCTTTGAGGTAGCATCAGCAGCAGGACAACATTGTGTGGTCCATGTGGCAGCATTTCCTGCCTTGACTTCTAGGATTATCATAAACACGTGTACACTTGAAAAATGTTTCTGATCATAAACATGTATACTTGTGAAAAATGTGAAGAGACATGATGTAATGGCTGAGGAAGGGATTGTGCACTTCAAAGATGTGCATGTTTGGGAAAATATGCCCAGAATTGTGGGCAGAATTTAATAGGCAAAGAAACAGAAGGAAGCTGACAACAGAATATGGACTTGAGCCTCAAGATCCATAGTAGGTGCAGCAATCCCAGTTTATATCCCGAATCACCCTGACTTCCCATGCTAGGGCCCTAATCCAGGTAGCTCACCAAAGTAATCCTGGGACTTGGCAGTGTCCTGGTGGGGGAGCAAACCTATGAGAGGTCATCAACTCTCCAGAAGCATTGGAAATCCAGACTGACCAGTCAATGCCTTTGATGTGCAGGGCAGGTGATTCCAACATGCACCTTTTCAACAAATGGCTCGGGCTCAACCAGGCATTCTTTCAAATCTGTATCTACGAGCAATTATTCCCTCCACCATGTTTGCTCTATAGCAGCTACAGACACTACAATATGGATCTTTAAAGTCCATTCTGTGTCCCATGGTAGGTATCCGATTTGGATTGACTCTACAGCTGAAAAGAGGATGTCATTACTATGTACAGATTTAAAGTAAAGCCTGCATAGGTGGCAGACATAAGGCTGCCATGAATCTGATGTCAAACAGTGCATGTTTCAGTACTTAAAGATGAGGGAGCATGTATTTTGTTAGAAATATAGAAACAGAGTGAGTCAGAAGGGGTCTCCTGGGCCATCTAGTCTGACCCCCAGCTCCAGCGGGCTCTGCTCATGACATGCCCACCATGTGCATGTCCAGTCTGTCTTTGAACACCCGCACCAATGGAGCTTCAACCACCTCCTGTGGAAGCCCATTCCACGCCCTCGGGGTCCTGACTGTCAGGAAGTGCCTCCTGGCATCCAAATTGAATCTTGGTTCCCTGAGCTTTGTTCTGTTGGAGTGTGTCCTGCCATCCTGTGCAGGGGAGAACAGGTATCTACCCATCTGCATGCGACACCCCCTCACATACCTGTATGTGGCCAACAGATCCCTGCAAAGTCTCCTCTTCTCCAGGCTGAAAAGACCCAGTTCCCTCAGTCTCGCCTCATACAGCTTCCTCTGCAAACCGTATTTTGCTAGAAAGAAATGGAAGGGCTCGGTTCACTGCATGCCCCTTTCAATTACTGCTTGCTCTTATGCACAAGTAGATGTTTGGTGATGCTCATCTCAGGTGAATACTGTTCAGTTAGAAGTGTGAGTGCATGAGGTGCTTATCTGTGGTGAGGCTAGCACTGGTATGTTCCCTCTTTTTAAAATGCATTTATATCATCATCATCATCATCATCATCATCATCATCACCATCATCTCTATGCCACCCATAGTTGAAGTTCTATGGGTGGTTTACAGCAAAGTATAAAAACAATAAAATGCAATAGGTAAATCATTGACCAAAATTGCAAATTAATTTAAAATGGCATAAATGACATTAAAAGACAATAAAAGACCCTGACTGTAATACAAGAAAAGCACCTGGGTAATGGTGTGAGGCCTCTGAATGACCAGGCAGGTCTTTGAAGTTCTTTGCAAAGAGGGTTGTCTTCACCTGATGCTGAACAGATGGCACATTTCTTGTCAGGCAGCCCAGCAAGGAGCCTGTTCCAAAGGCGGGGCTGGTGGAGAGACCACAGCATATGCTGGGTCCAGTTCTTGTATGTGGGTCTGGGAGCAAATTAGGTTCCTGAAAGTGACATGCCCATGTATGTAGAGGAACATTTAGCCTCAATGTATCTGTGCCTCTTTCTTGCTCTCCATACTGATTATTTGCTTTTCTGGATTCATCCCTCCCTATTTGTGTGAGCGGAGTGCCCTATACAAATGGCTGTCAAATTACCATGTGATAGTTTAAGTTACAAAAATGATGGTCGCAAGGTTATCTCTTGTCAGCATCCCTCCATTTTTGATAGAGTTCAGAGAAAAAAAATGATCTGAGCCATGTTTTATTGCAATTTAACTAATTTTGCGCATTTAAATGAACATGTGAACTGAACATGTGAACTTTGTCCATTTAAATTTGGACAAAGCCAAAATTTTCTCTGATAAAAACTGTATGCAAAAGTCCATTTAAGTGAGGGAGGCACATACAAAAATGTGTATCTTTGTGCAAATTACATGTACAATGCATTATATTAGGAAGGTTGCATGCAAAATATGTTTCTATTAGGCATAATTGTCCAGAATACACATGTAATACCAAAATGAGTATAAAAACATGTAGAAATGTTCATGCAACTTTTTTTTTTAAAGATCTGGAAGAAATCAAATGTTACAGTTGAAAAATGAGAAATATGTGAAACAGAAAGTGAGAGTTTTGTCCAACCTGTATTACGGCCACTGCTGTATTTAGAAAGAGCTGTGCTGGATCTCTTGTGTCCAGCACTTTCTTCTCAGTGATCCTGGAGAGCTTGCAGGTGAGTGTGAACATCCTCTGCTACTCAAGTGCTGAAGTCTGTTCCCTCTGCCGTTCAAAGGTCATTTACCTACCATGGCTAATAGTGAATAGCTATTCACACCACAAATGAATTTGACTCCAATTTAGGAAGAAAAGCCTGGGAGAACAGTCATCATGGATGCTCCAGTAGCAAACTCCCATGGCCAATGGTCTATTGTGGGAAGAAGAGTTCATCCCTTGCTTGGTTTCATACCTCGTCTAAACCAGTTCCTGAGACCGCCTTGCCAATTCTAGCAAATATCGTCATCTCCATCATCACCATCCCCATCTCTCTCTATCAATTTATATGTAGAGTCATCCTTTACAAACATCCACAAATGCAGCACAGAACAACTTAAAACAACATCACCTTGTGATAATAAAAGCAGTGGCACAATTCTCTCACCCTCCATCCTCATCTGGGATGTCACAGGATTTTTCGGAGTGCCAGATCAGAAATCCTATGATCTGAGCAGGGACTACGAAGGCCAGGCTCCTGCCCAACCTTCTCACAGCCAACAGGGAAAGTCTGCACCTCCAGCTGCCCCAGCCCCAGGGACACGATGGGACTTTGCAGAGGAAAGAGGGTCTGCCGGGGGTGAAGGAGGGCAGAGGTCACTGGAGGGATTCTAGACACTGCCCAGCTGCCTTCCTTCCCCCTCCTCAGTGCTAAATTCTCATGGCTGAAAATATCCATCTGGAGAAAATGCAGGGCATGAAGTGTGACAGCAACTTGCTCTTGTTGGATGCTTGTAGGCCGTCAAGGTCAGTGTCCTTGAGCATCCAGCATAGGGGTGATAGGATTGCATGCTAAAAACGATTTAAACATGTTTGAAAGGATGCCTTGAAAAGAGGCATTTTTACACTTTTTTTGAATGCCAAGAGAATTGGGGCCAAGTGTGATTCCTTAGGATGCCCATAGTCTACAGGCCACACTGGACAAAGCCCTTTTACACGTGCTTGACAAAAACCCTCAGTGTGAAACAGTGCTGTGAAACAGGGCTGTTCTATAGCTCTTAATACCTGGGCAGTTTCATTGCAAAAGCAGAGGTCCCTCAGATAGCCAAGCCCTGAGTTATGCAGGTTAGGACCAACACCTTGAACTGATCCTGGAGAGCAATTAGCAACCAGTGCCAGATTTAGGACAGGTGTCATATGGTCCCAAAACTGCACCAATTATCAGCCTATTTGCTGCATTTTGCAACCGCTGGAGTTCAGTGCTTCATCTCTCAAGCAGATGCCAAGCCTTCCTGTTTATCTGCCCCCCACCCTCTCACACAGATGGTGACTTCCCAGTCCTGCAACAGTTTTTCCACCTGACTTATCCAAGATGTTTGGTTAAGCAGCAGTGAGATCCTGAGAGGGTCACGATCACATGATTCAACTTGAACATCATTTTTATGAGAGTTTGATTCATCCCTACAAATTACTCCCTGAAGGAGAATCGTGGCTTCAGCCTGTCAAATTACTTCCCATGAGGAGACACTGAGAACTTGAGTTTAGCATAAGCTCCTCATGGGGCATGTTTTAATCATTTAGCACAAGAGAAATTAGCATAGACTCCAACCGGCAAACTATAATCCTCATTTATCCCATGGGGACCTATGAGGACCTTTTCAGGTGAGTTGTTATTGCTAAGGACCTTCCTTTACTCTTTTTCTGGAAGTGTCATTTTTTAGACAAATTGTTTTCTAATCCCCTCTTCCCTCAGATGTCCTGCTCAGCCTTTCTTTGGTCTGCAGTGACCCCGATCAATCTGCACAGACTCTGGCAAGGTGAAAAAGATAACCGTCAGCCAGTTCTCCATCAGCTGTTAGCATCATGCATCCTTCTGAACCTGTTATTTTAAACCTTGGAAAATAAAATTTCAGGGACGTTAGTTTGACAGTAAGTCAGTTCAAGCATTTTGAAAGAGAAACAGGGAGGGTGCTTAATAAATGGTAATAAATGAACCCTTTTCAGTTACAGAAATATGACATCTGAACGAAGTGAAATTTTGGACTGAGAATTTAATATAGCAGAGAATGAGAAACGCATTAAGTAATTGCAGGTTTGTTGAAACAAAGGCAAATATATGGGCCTAGGATAACATGCAGTCTGACAAATTTCTTATACATAAGGTCCACAAATTTAACAGCTTGTTGTTCTTGTTAGTCGTGAAGTTGTGTCCGACCCATCATGACCCCACGGACAACATTCCTCCAGGCCTTCCTGTCCTCCAGCATCCCCCAGAGTCCACTTAAGCTCACACCAACTGCTTCAGTGACTCCATCTAGCCACCTCATCCTCTGCCGTCCCCTTCTTCTTTTGCCATCTATTGTTCCCAGCATTAGGCTCTTCTCCAGGGAGTCTTTCCTTCTCATTAGGTCGCCAAAGCATTTGAGTTTCATCTTCAGCATCTGGCCTTCTAAAGAGCAGTCAGGGTTGATCTCCTCTAGCACTGACCAATTTGATCGCCTTGCGGTCCAAGAGACTCACAGGAGTCTCCTCCAGCACCACAATTCAAAGGCACTCAGCCTTCCTTATGGTCGAGCTTTCACAGCCATACATTGCAACTGGGAAAACCATAGCCTTGACTATATGCACTTTTGTTGGCAGGGTGATGTCTCTGCTTTTTAGTATGCTGTCTAGATTTGCCATAGCTCTCCTGCCCAGGAGGAAGCGTCTTTTAATTTCTTGGCTGCAGTCTTGATTCCAACTGGTGATTCATCTAGCCCCACCTTTCTCATGATGTGCTCTGCATATACGTTAAATAGGCAGGGCGACAATATACAGCCTTGCCGAACTCCTTTCTCAATTTTGAACCTATCAGTGGTTCCGTGCCCAGTTCTCACTGTTGCTTCTTGACTTGCATACATGTTTCTCAAGAGATGGTCAGGTATTCCCATCTCTTTAAGAACTTTCCACAATTTGTTGAGATCCACACAATCAAAGACTTTAGCATAGTCAATGAAGCAGAAGTAGATGTTTTTCTGGAACTCCCTAGCTTTCTCCATGATCCAGTGTATGTTGGCAATTTGATCTCTAGTTCCTCTGCCTCTTTGATATCCTGCCTGTACTTCTGGTAGTTCTCGGCCCACATACTGCTGGAGCCTAGCTTGTAGGATTTTGAGCATCACTTTGCTAGCATGTGAAATGAGTGCAATGGTGCAGTAGTTTGAACATTCTTTGGCATTGACCTTCTTTGGGATCGGAATGTAAACTGACCTTTTCAAATCCTGTGGCCGCTGTTGAGTTTTCCAAACTTGCTGGCATATTGAGTGAAGCACTTTTACTGCATCACCTTTTAAGATTTTGAATAGCTCAGCTGGAATGCTGTCACCTCCACTAGCTTTGTTGTTGTTCAGACTTCCTAAGGCCCATTTGACTTCACATTCCAGGATGTCTGGCTTGAGCTCAGTGACCATCCCATCGTGGTTGTCAGGGATATTAAGCTCTTTCTTGCATAGTTCTTCTGTGTAATCTTGCCACTTCTTAAATTCCTTTCTGCCTCTGTTAGGTCCCTGCCATTTTGGTCCTTTATCATGCCCATCTTTGCATGAAATGTTCCCTTCATATCTCCAATTTTCTTGAAGAGCTCTCTGGTCCTCCCTATTCTATTGTTTTCTTCTATTTCATTAAAGAAGGCATTCTTATCTCTTCTAGCTATTCTCTGGAATTCTGCATTCAATTGGGTGTATCTTTCTCTTTCTCCCTTGCCTTTCACTTCCCTTCTTTCCTCAGCTATTTGTAAAGCTTCCTCAGACAGCCATTTTGCTTTCTTGCATTTCTTTTTCTTTGGGACGGTTTTAGTTGCTGCCTCTTGTACAATGTTGTGAACCTCCGTCCATAGTTCCTCAGGCACTCGGTCTATCAGATCTAATTCCTTAAATGTATTTGTCACCTCCACTGTATATTCATCAGGATATGATTTAGGTCATACCTGAGTGGCCTAGTGCTTTTCCCTGCTTTCTTCAACTTAAGCCTAAATTCTGCAACTGGAAGCTCATGATCTGAGCCACAGTCAGCTCCTGGTCTTGTTTTTACTGACTGTATAGAGCTTCTCCATCTTTGGCTGCAGAGCACATAGTCAATCTGATTTCTGTGTTGACCGTCTGGTGATGTCCATGTGTAGAGTCGTCTCTTGGGTTGTTGAAAAAGAGTGTTTGCTATGACCATCGCATTCTCTTGACCAAATTCTACCAACCTGTGCCCTGCTTCATTTTGTATTCCTCTTCAGCACCAGTGGTTGGGGCATAGACTTGGACTATTGTGATGTTGAATGGTTTGCCTTGGATTCGAACTGAGATCATTCTGCCATTTTGGAGATTGTATCCCAGTATTGCTTTTCCTACTCTTTTGTTGACTATGAAGGCTACTCCATTTCTTCTGAGGGATTCTTGCCCGCAGTAGTATACCTGATGGTCATCTGAACTAAATTCACCCATGCCTGTCCATTTTAGTTCACTGATTCCTAAGATGTTGATGTTCAGTCTTGTCATCTCTTGTTTGACCACATCCAGCTTGCCTTGATTCATGGATCTTACATTCCAGGTTCCTATGGAGTATAGATCTTTGCAGCATCGGACTCTCCTTTCACCACCAGATACATCTGCAACTGAGTGTCCTTTCGGCTTTAACCCAGTCGCTTCATTCTTTCTGGCACTACTAGTATTAGTCCTCCACTCTTCCCCAGTAGCATATTGGACACCTTCCGACCTGAGGGGCTCATCTTCCGGTGTCATATCGTTTTGCCTTTTGGTACTGTCCATGGGGTTTTCATGGCAAGGATACTGGGGTGGGTTGCCATTTCCTTCTCCACTGGAGAAGGAAATGGCAACTCCTATAAATGGGAGTATACATTACTTGATTATTCCAAAATCATGGCCAAAATGATGTATAGTCACAGTGCTCTGCCTATCAAGTATTAGGGGCACATGTTTGAACCATCACTATCTTGATCTTGGAATACACATTGCCATTAAACACCTGCTTTGAGATCTATATGGCTTGACCTATGGCCTATAACCTACCGAGATGAACATAATTGAGTGGAGCCATGAGCGGAGCCGGCTGGTGACAGAGGTCAGACTAGATGGCCCAGGAGGCCCCTTCTGACTCGCTCTGTTTCTATGTTTCTATAATTCACCAGTCAACAACTCCAAGTTGTGCCAGCTTGTCCACCTGGGAGGCTAAAATTCAGGGCTGATAGATTTCACTGTAGATTGTGGAGAACCACTTGGGTGGATGCTCACTATTCTGCCGCTGCAGTAACAGGCTGCATAGAAAATGAAAACCAACGTCATGCTGACTGTAGGAAAAATCTGAAATTCATTTTGATGCAATACCTTTACCAAACCAAACAAAAGAGATCCAAAACTGTGAAAGCTTTTAAGAAACGTTCACATTTCTGTGAACTTTTAGTTAGCCTCTCTGAGGTGCCACTGCTAGTTGCTTTACAATCTTCCAGATCTTCCTGGTTGCCCAGCAACAGTAGTTATCCCTCTGTTAAAGAGAAGGAAAAAGGAACTGGAGCAGGGCTGCTTAAATGGATCAAGGATTTGGAAGAGAAGGAGAAGGTGGGGAAGAAGCACAGGATAAAAGTCTGGATGTGAGAAACTTACCCCAAAGTGAAACAAGACCAAGTTGGAGCTCAGAGGCTGTGAAGGGATGCTTGTTCCGAACAGATGAAAAGGCGCCGATGATTAAAAAGTGGGTGGAAGGAAGGGGAAAAGGATAACTCCCTCCTTAGACAGCTGAAACAGAAGCATGGCTACTAGGGAACATAGGAAGGCTGTTCCTGCACAGTCTGGAACACACAAGAACTAGAGAATAAACGACAAGTTGCTCAGTCACAGATCATTCCCACTTTATCCCTATCTACCCATATATTTAGCATCATTTTGTCAGTATTATCTCTGATCTGGCAGCTCTGAACCTTTATTGCTCTATGGGCAGTCCCTAGTTTAGTTTTACAGCTACTTATCCACAAGGTGAATCTTCATCCTGTACTTGCCAATAGTTAGCTGTATTCCTCCACATGGTGGACCTCCATCCAGTGCTTAGCTCTGTATCCTCTGATAGCTGCCTGTGGCAACCTAATAAAGGAATTCCATGAATAGGGTGGTTTGGCAAGAGTTCTCCACAAGACCAAGTTGTGTTTGTGAGCCAGAGGATCAAGCCACTAAATCAGTGTGATTTGTCTTCCCTTTGTAACCTCCCCAGGAGGTCTATAGATCTTTCTGGGTTGGCAACAGTTGGGGCCTGAACTAACCACCTTCCAGTATTACACACACTCACACACATGGTCACTAGATGTACAGTGTAGCCTATCAAGCATGAAAATCTTTCTGCCAATTTCAGCAGTCCCACTAGACAACCAGACAAACAGGAAATGCATCCTGTCCCTTGTGGGATGTAACATATGGACTGTATAGCACTGCCAAAGAGATATTTAAGCTCTGTGTTCCATAATATTCCTAAAGCAAGAAGCAGGAAAACCATGAAGCTGGTCTAAAGGATCAGGCTGTTCCATCCATATCTGAGTTGGATCCATGGCCAAGCCATGGATAGGTTTAGCTTTCCTAAACTCTGATGTGTACGACATCCCAAATGCTGAACAGATTCTCAGTTACAAAACAAAATCCCACACATTACTGAATCATTATCAAGGCACCCAAATCTACAGCAGTATTTTAACTAAGATTTTTTGGTTCAAAAACATGTAAACTATGACCTGGATGTGTAAGAGATGGTGGTTTATGAAGTCTCCATGGCAAAATACACTTATGACCATGGGTGCTGTGCACACAGGCTCAGATGAGATTCCCACATGTGCACACAGGCTCAGATGAGATTCACAGAGAGTGAAGGCTCTGGTGAGAACCAGAGCTCCAGACTAGAAGAAGAGATAATTATATTCCAGCACCAGTACAGAGTTCTCACCCTAATTCTCTAGATGTTATGACTAGAGCTGTGACAGGTGATGTGACACCCCCCGGGGTGGGGGCAGGCTGAGGCAGATCAAAACACTTCAGGGACAGACAAGGGGCTTGATATTACTCTTAATTGTGAGAACAAAGCTGAGAGAAAGCAGGCTAGGGAGGCTCCAGAGATTATTTGGGATGCTTGATTGTGCAGGCACACGCGTCGGCTGGGGCAATTGGGGACACGATTCGAGGAGTGGTGGCAAGTGCGTGTCCAAAGCTTAGCCCCCCGCACACACAAGAACAGGCCCAAAGGGTTCATAAGCAAAGTGTGGGCTGTTGTTAGTCAGAATGAGAGATCAACTTTCTACCTTGAGTGTACTTTTGGCATTGTGAATACTTTGTAGCCATTTGGAATAAACAGTCTTTTAGCAATTGTTGGAGTAATTGCTTTCGTTGAGAAGGGGTGTCTGGCTCACAGCAGTGGCAAAGTGGGTGGGATACACACTCTGTTGACAGCAGTTGTGGGCAGCTGGCCAGAGCTGACCACTTTATCAGGTGAGGGGATGACTACATCCTTGATGAACCTAAGGAGGTGCAAGGAATCCGTTTGGTGGTGGGGATCTGTTGGATTCCCTGGGATCAGCACCCTGGACTCCAAGTGTGCCCAGTGTTTGCACGAATCTCACCGGGAACCAAGCCCCATGTACTGCCAGCAGTTCCCCCTTCTCCGTGTGCTGCTCCTGCAACAAGCAGAGGAAAAGACTGGTGTCCAGGAAGGGTCCTGGGTGTGCCTGAACATAGTGCCTCTTTTCCAAGGTCGGTTGTGGGAGTGGCAGCTGGTGCACTGGCTCCCAGCTCCCATCTTCCTAGGTGTACCACCTCTGCCAGTGTGGCGCAGTGGTGAAGACTCAGGCCTTGGATTCAGGGGAACTGGGTCCTAGCCCCCACTCAGCCATGGAGCCAGTTTGGGGACTTTGGGCCAGTCACAGACTCTCAGCCCAACCTACCTCACAGGGTTCTTGTTGTTGTGGGGATGAGACTGGGAGCAGAAAGAGGAGGAGAATGATCTAGGCCACTTCGAGTTCTTTCAAAGAATGAGGCGGGGTATAAATTTAATAACTAACCAAATCAGTGTGGAAGAAGTCTGGTTTCTGGGAAGGGTGCCTGGCACACCCATTGCATCACCTCTTTCTGTGTGCACTCCCACTTCCAGGTTGGTTGCCAGGGTTGGTTGCCATTGCACACCCAGGAGGAGCCCCCACCCCCCCAACAACTCCTGAGAGGGAAGGCTTCCGGTTGTGCAACCAGGGGTCCACTGGCATTCACAAACTTCCTTTTGGCTTGGATTGCTTTGCAGGATCAGGCCAAGCAGGAGAGCAAGTCCACAGATGCCACAGGGGCAGATTTCAAAAGGCTCCCGACCCGAGGCATGCCATTTGTAGAGTTAGTTCTCTTCATTCTTAAATGGGAATCACGGGTGTAAGTGAAACTGGTGTTGGTAGAAATGTGGATTACCATGTGATGGAGCAGTGATTGCATTTGCTATAATAAGCGATGCATGAGTACACTATATATCTCCTAATCTCTCAATAGAGAGATAGACAGATAGAATATGTGATAATGTCTAAGGTTCTGATTGGCAGGGAAGGGAACATTTAATTTAAATTTCATCTATTGGTAGATTTCAGCTATAACTACTGATAAATAGATACACAATTAAGAACATGAGAAGGAAATAAAGCTGTCTGCCACTCGTTAGATCCAATAAAGAAGTCGTCTTTTATACAGTAAGAATTGCTCAGGTTTGCACTCTTTCCCTGACAACCAAAAATTAGGCAATTAATTAGCCTGACAAAAGCATAAAGTGGTATAAAGAAGTCAAATAATGATAAAAGATATTACTTCTGCTTCGGATTATGAGCCTCATGCTTTTGGATTTGGTTCTTATCTAATAAGTTGCCAAATGACTGCCACTCACTTATGTGGGAGAAAGAAGACAGAAGCGGGAACTGAAACTGTTCCTTGTACTTGTGCAAATGAAGCCTATGTCCACTTCGGTCTGCATTCCAGATTCCATTTCTTGACCACATTACGGTGCCATAGAATGTGAGGAAATCACCTCTCTCTCCCTCGTGTCGCTTTTATTCCTCCTCCAAACTTTCTAGATGGATTCAACTCTGCCCTCTTTAGTGCATCTATTAAAAAAGATGAAAAACCTTGGAGATGTTATAAAAACGCAAAGCAAAGTGAAGCAAAGCATGGAACCAAAAAGGCCTTGGCTCGCTTGGGAAGGTCTCCAAGTTCTGCTGATCTGATCTCCCATTGCCAGAGGAGATCCTTGCGCCAGACTGTTCTATTCTCCAGGGGAATTTGAGCATTCCCTTGCAGCAGCAACTGTGTGTCCAGCCTGGCTATCGCTTTGCCAAGCAACCAGAACTGATCTTTTTCCCAGGACACTGTGAGGGTGGTGGACTTGGCAGCCCCCAGAAATTACATGTTGGAGAACACTGAGGGAAACATTTTCCAAGTGATCTTTTAAGGGGGGGGGGCAGAATCTTCTCAGAAAACTTCTCAGAAAAATGCTGTTTGAGATCTATCTCTATCACAATGTATCTAGTATATGTTACACCAGATTATGTACACTGTGCTAATCGAATAGTATAGAAATAACTAAATAAATAAATTTCAGCTCCAATCTTGAGGAAGGGGTGGTGAGGCAGTCTGCTTCTGCTCCAACACCACCAGAAGCCACATAGATACTCTTCTGTCAAACATTAGAGAAGTTGCAGATGGATCATTTTTAAATTTCTTTAACACACAGAAATATGCAAGCATTGTACTTTTATTTCACTCCCACTTCCGAAAAGTCTATGGAAGATGCTACTCTTCGCCCCATTTTTAAAGGTGGAAAGCTAAATCTCTAATCAATGTTTGCCTCCAAAAGAAAACTGATGCGATGATACATCATAGTAATTAGTCTCATAGGCTAGGGAAGGGGAGAATCAAGCCTGGGGCCCAAAGGTAGTCCATCTGGGTCACAATCCAACCCTCTGTGGGTTCCTAAGATGACCGAGTTCCTTTTGTGCTAAAATACACTAGACAAATAGATGAGATATGAAGTGGCATATCAGCAAAGAGGAGTAAATTGTGAAGGATGCATTCAACTTGTTTTAAAACATATAAGAAAGATTTACTAATGCTTTCTTTTAAGCCAATGAGGCACACTGATTGACAGAGAAGAAAACTTCTTGATCTACAGACTTGGAGCTCTTGAGTCCATATGGCCTCACTCCATCCTTTCCTCCTTAGGAAATTTCATTTTCCATTATTCCAAACTGCCGCTCTTGGTATCCACTTAGCATCACAGCTACCGATGGGGCCAGGCACCAACACGTTTTGCTCTAAATATATTTTGAAATTACTTGGTTGTTAGCCTAGCTCTCTGTGTGAGTGTGTGGGAAGGAGGCTGTCTTGAGAAGCAGGGAGGCACAGATTGTGTAAAATCTGTTCCATCTGCATGTAGCAGATTGCCAGGCACCTCCCGTTCCATTGTCCACATATTGATGGATTTTTTCCCCAATTACCCAAACTTGCATTTTTTCACAGTTGTATATGTTTGAATTTCTGAGAATGAGCTTCCCTATGCCTTGTGAAGAGCAATGGACTTTTCCTTCCTGCCTTCCTGCCTTCCTCTTTTTCTAGATGTGGGTAAAATCTATGGAGGCTTGGGAAACAATTTGCAAAACTGCAGAATCCATGTGTTGTGGGGAAAATACTATGGAATCTACAGGTCAGATGCATATCCATCCAAACTGATTTGTGTCCGTGGCCCATTTCTCCAACAACCCTATTCAAAAGTAAGATTCCATTTTTGCAGGCCACTTTTTAACCCTGGCTCATGCTTTTATATCTTGTTTTTTATTCATGTTATTAGCATGCCTGGCTTATTGATGACATGCCATAATTAGAGAAAGATGTTAAAGAACAAAGAAAATGATGTTAAAGAACGAAGAAAAACAAAGAAAACGCACGGAAAATCACAGAACCCGATGTTACTGAAAACCATATTGCTGAAAATTGGTACATTGGTACCAATTGGTACATTACTGACTCAATGGAGTATATGCTAATCTGTCAGCCTACACTCCCCTTTTTAAGATGCTGAAATCCCACATACCAGCTGATCCATGAGTAAGATGAAGGGAGAACGGCGTCGACTGAGAGCGATTGGCTGCATGAGGCGAAGGACGATATGGGCCCTCCCTCCATTCAAAATGGAGAAACTGCCTGAACGTGCAGTTGGATCTTTCCTTTGTAATACTGACAGGACAGGGCTCCTATCACACCACTTGACAGAATGCGGACTTGCTTCACGCCACACCATTTTCTATCGGCAAGCCCTGTCTTGCTTGCAGGGCTGTCTGCAATGGTTGCTTCTTCCCTTCTAGCAACCATTTCCTGAAGCATCAACTGCACTCTGCCTAATAGTGGGGCTTTTTCTGCACCATTTTGCGTTTCATTTACCTGTTTTTGTATTGCCTGTATCTTGTATGCCATCTTAAAAGTGTCCTGCAGATATCTTTCAGTTAACAAACAAATAGGAATAGGAATGACCCTATCACAGAGTTTGGCTTACCATGAAGATGAGAGGCTTAGTATGGTTGAGAATGCGCAACTGAGATGAAATAGTTTGTTAATTTGGATCAAAAGAGCTCCTTTGATTTTGGATTTTCCATGGGATGGAAGCTATGAAGAAGTCATAATGATCCTCTGAGCTTTTACCATACACCACTGAGTAGAACTCCTTCATGGATCACTGCCTTGTTGTGGCGAAGGGGCTTGTGCAGCTCAATGAAGCTATGAGCTATGCCATGCAGGGTCACCCAAGACGGACAGGTCATAGCAGAGAGCTCTGACAAACCGTGATCCACTGCAGAAGGAAATCGCAACCCACTCCAGTATCTTTGCCATGAAAACCCATGGACAGTACCAAAAGGCAAAAACATATGATGCAGGAAGATGAGCTGCTCAGGTCCGAAGGTGTCCAATATGCTACTGGGGAAGAGCGGAGGGCTAGTACTAGTAGCGCCAGAAAGAATGAAGCTACTGGGTCAAAGCCGAAAAGACACTCCGTTGCTGATGTATCTGGTGGTGAAAGGAGAGTCCAATGCTGCAAAGATCTATACTCCATAGGAACCTGGAATGTCAGATCCATGAATCAAGGCAAGCTGGATGTGATCAAACAAGAAATGACAAGACTGAACATTGACATCTTAGGAATCAGTGAACTAAAATGGACAGGAATGGGTGAATTTAATTCAGATGACCATCAGGTATACTACTGCGGGCAAGAATCCCTCAGAAGAAATGGAGGAGCCTTCATAGTCAATAAAAGAGTAGGAAAAGCAGTACTGGGATACAATCTCCAAAATAACAGAATTATCTCAGTTCGAATCCAAGGCAAACCATTCAACATCACAATAGTCCAAGTCTATGCCCCAACCACTGGTGCTGAAGAGGCTGAAGTTGACCAGTTCTATGGAGGCCTACAACACCTTCTAGAATGAACTCCAAAAAATGATGTCCTTATCATCATGGGAGATTGGAATGCTAAAGTAGGAAGCCAAAAGATAACCGGAATAACAGGCAAGTTTGCCCTTGGAATACAAAATGAAGCAGGGCACAGGTTGGTAGAATTTTGTCAAGAGAATGCGATGGTCATAGCAAACACTCTTTTTCAACAACCCAAGAGACGACTCTACACATGGACATCACCAGACGGTCAACACAGAAATCAGATTGACTATGTGCTCTGCAGCCAAAGATGGAGAAGCTCTATAAGTCAGTAAAAACAAGACCAGGAGCTGACTGTGGCTCAGATCATGAGCTTCTGGTTGCAGAATTTAGGCTTAAGTTGAAGAAAGTAGGAAAAGCACTAGGCTACTCAGGTATGACCTAAATCATATCCCTGATGAATATACAGTGGAGGTGACAAAAAGATTCAAGGAATTAGATCTGATAGACAGAGTGCCTGAAGAACTATGGACAGAAGTTCGCAACATTGTACAAGAGGCAGCAACTAAAACCATCTCAAAGAAAAAGAAATGCAAGAAAGCAAAATGGCTGTCTGAGGAAGCTTTACAAATAGCTGAGGAAAGAAGGGAAGTGAAAGGCAAGGGAGAAAGAGAAAGATACACCCAATTGAATGCAGAATTCCAGAGAATAGCTAAAAGAGATAAGAATGCCTTCTTAAATGAACAGTGCAAAGAAATAGAAGAAAACAATAGAATAGGGAGGACCAGAGATCTCTTCCAGAAAATTGGAGATATGAAGGGAACATTTCATGCAAAGATGGGCATGATAAAGGACCAAAATGGCAGGGACCTAACAGAGGCAGAAAGGAATTTAAGAAGTGGCAAGATTACACAGAAGAACTATGCAAGAAAGAGCTTAATATCCCTGACAACCATGATGGGGTGGTCACTGACCTCGAACAAGACATCCTGGAATGTGAAGTCAAATGGGCCTTAGGAAGTCTGAGCAACAACAAAGCTAGTGGAGGTGACAGCATTCCAGCTGAGCTATTCAAAACCTTAAAAGATGATGCAGTTAAAGTGCTACACTTAATATGCCAGTACATTTGGAAAACTCAACAGTGGCCACAGGATTAGAAAAGGTCAGTTTACATTCCGATCCCAAAGAAGGGCAATGCCAAAGAATGTTCAAACTACTGCACCATTGCACTCATTTCACATGCTAGCAAAGTGATGCTCAAAATCCTACAAGCTAGGCTCCAGCAGTATGTGGGCCAAGAACTACCAGAAGTACAGGCAGGACTTCGAAGAGGGAGAGGAACTAGAGATCAAATTGCCAACATAAGCTGGATCACAGAGAAAGCTGGGGAGTTCCAGAAAAACATCCACTTCTGCTTCATTGACTATGCTAAAGCCTTTGATTGTGTGGATCACAACAAATTGTGGAAAGTTCTTAAAGAGATGGGAGTCCCAGACCATCTTATTTGTCTGTTGAGAAACCTATATGCGGGTCAAGAAGCAACAGTGAGAACTGGACACGGAACCACTGATTGGTTCAAAATTGAGAGAAGAGTTCGGCAAGGCTGTATACTGTCACCCTGTCTATTTCACTTATATGCAGAGCACATCATGAGAAAGGCGGGGCTAGATGAATCACCAGCTGGAATTAAGATTGCTGGGAGAAATACCAACAACCTCAGATATGCAGATGATACCACTCTCATGGCAGAAAGTGAAGAGGAACTAAAGAGTCTCTTGATGCGGTGAAGGAGGAGAGTGCAAAAGTTGGCCTGAAACTCAACATTAAGAAAACTAAGATCATGGCATCCGGTCCTCTCACTTCCTGGCAAATAGATGGGGAAGAAATGGAGGTAGTGAGAGATTTTATTTTCCTGGGCTCCAAGATCACTGCAGATGGGGACTGCAGCCAAGAAATTAAAAGACGCTTGCTCCTGGGGAGGAAAGCTATGGCAAATCTAGACAGCATACTAAAAAGCAGAGACATCACCCTGCCAACAAAAGTGTGTATTGTCAAGGCTATGGTTTTCCCAGTTGCAATGTATGGCTGTGAAAGCTGGACCATAAGGAAGGCTGAGCGTCAAAGGATTGAGGCCTTTGAGTTGTGGTGTTGGAGGAGACTCCTGCAAGTCCCTTGGATGGCAAGGCAATCAAACCGGTCAGTCCTAGAGATCAACCCTGACTGCTCCTTAGAAGGCCAGATATTGAAGATGAAACTCAAATACTTTGGCCACCTAATGAGAAGGAAGGACTCCCTGAAGAAGAGCCTAATGCTGGGAACAATAGAAGGCAAAAGAAGAAGTGGGCAGCAGAGGATGAGGTGGCTAGATGAAGTCATTTGGGCTGTTGGTGTGAGCTTGAGTGGACTCTGAGGGATGGTGGAGGACAGAAAGGCCTGGAGGAATGTCGTCCATTGGGTTGCGATGGGTCGGACACGACTTTGCGACTAACAACAACAAAACAACTGAGTAGAAATGTTTTCTCAAGCATATGGAAGCAAGCTGAGATTCTGCTTCCAAACCCAATGCTGAGGAAAACATGTTTATGATTGACCTGTATCTAATGAAAAGACTTTCTGGTAATTTCTTTGATGACCTGCTATGTACATTTGGATAATTTGATAATCTAAATAATTGCATTTGAATGTGTTATGCATTTCCATGCAAGCAAGAACTTCAACGCATCATTGAGACGGACTGTCATAAGCAGCATGAAACATCAATAGATACTTTTAAAAACAGCATAAAAACATTAACATGGGTTTAGAAGTGACCTTGGTGATTAGCTGAAGACTATATCAATAACAAGGCTATTCCAAAAGACTTAAACTGAAATAATCCCACTGGTTGAAAAGATTTTCATTTTTCCCCCCATTTAGTATTATGAAGCACAGTGTAATACTGTATTATTTTACCCATTTTCCAGGCATGCATTCGGATCATTTAATATAATTGTATGTTTTATGTGCACTGAGGTGTTATAAAGCACCAAAAGATGAAGAAAACTGATGGTCTTATTATAGCACGGAACTACAGAACAGCCCAACAATTATACAGATGCATTCTTGTTAGTCCCCTCTTTCCAGCAGTATTCGTCAGCAACGATAAATATTGCCAGTGCTTACTTTACCAGTGCTTACTTTATTAATACTTCAGTACTAATACATCAGCTTTAACTAAGTCTCAGGTGACCTGAAACATTCTAGATTTTGGTATAGTCCTTGCCTTGACTTGCACGCTTCAACAGTTTTGTTATTTTAGTTTTCTTTTGATATACATAATATACAGATCTGCTGGGTATCAGAGTCCTTGTTGGCATTCTACAGATTAAGTGAGGTTTAATTCCAAGTGAAATATAAACACAGAAAAATTAACAATGCAGGAATGTGCACAGGAGCGTACACAGTGCTTGTCAAATGTGGTTGTTGTGCTTTAGGGTTTTATGTAGCCGATGAATCTTTGATGAAAAACAGAGGACCCCACCGTCAATGTTACAATGAGCTACAGTTTAGTCTGATAGACCAAACTGAAGAAGGCACAAGCATTTTAGTAACCAACACCCAGCAGATGCTACACCAAGAATGACCAACTAGAAAACAGTGGATCAGATCCACCTCCTCCACCACAAAAGAAAAAACTTCACCTGGCCCTCATTAACCCTACACAATTCCATTGTAAGTAAATATGAAACCTTTGCTTACACTTTCCTTTGGAAGGAACCAAAGAAACATACCTTCCTGCTTCTTGTATGCATTTGATCATATTCTTTCATGAAGTGCATTCTGGAATGACAAAGAATTTACTGCCAGTCTGCCTGTGGAGTGGAACCCTTTAACTACAGCATTCATACCATGCAAAAGCACATGTTGTCTTCTTTCAAGACATGTTGTCTTGAAATACATACCAGTAGGTTTTGCTATGGGTGGCTGTCCTTGTTTTCAAAATAGGGTGGTCCCCAAGTATCCCAGCTTTGAGCAACCCTGAGCTACATGCTCTCTTGCCTCCTTACTAATGGTAGAAGACTACGCATTCATTCAGTGCTCTTGGGGAAAGGGGAAGTCAGCCCATTGTACTGGAAATGCAAAACATATGCACAACAGACTCAAAATCAAGGGAAGAAAGAAGCAGGTGAGAATGTTGGGATCTGTTGGTGGAATTACAATGGCCCCAGGATGGATACCTAGAGTAGTCTAGAAAGTGACTCAGGTTTTGGTGTCTACAGATCTCAGAGCCATCTTTATACACAGAAAGGAGTAGGGGAATAAAGCAACGGGGCTTGTAATAAGCAAGCCGTATGAGGCCTCTGGATTGAACAAGCATTGCGTGGATACCAGGATGGAACCAGGACTGTCATCACTGCCCTGCAAGGTTCATGGGGAAACAGACAATGAGAATTATACCATGTCTCCATGTTGTCCTATGACTCATATAGGAGGGTCATGTACGCATCAACAGAAAAAGAGGCCAAAAGTAAGCCTATTTGCATGAAATGTGTGTATACCACATTATAAGCAGAAATGCACATTTGGTAACATTTATTCGACTTTAAATAGGAATACAGGACACCTTTCCTTAGGGTGGCATGCTGTAACAGGCTGTCCTTCATGGCTTGATCAATCATTTGATCGGGTGTTGCTGTTGGCCAAGTTCAAGACTTCTTTCTCTTGGTGCTTGATCACCTGCACTTAGTCTAGGCAACCTCAGACAGCGGACACCTTGGAAATAGAAAACAACCCTTTGGAAGCCATTCTGATAGAGGACCACTCTTTAAGGAAAAACTTACTTGCCCTCCCTATGTGTGATGGAGCTATTCTTTGCCATTGCTACATGGGTGGATTTAAGGGTAGCATCCTATGGAAAATTGATTTTACCATACGTTGTTTTTCTTTGTCATTCTTAAAAGTGTCTTGCTTGTGTTTTATACATTATTTATGAACGATTCTCAGTAAATGCATAAAGAGAGAGGAAGCATGATGAAATAGTATAATCAAATATTTTGGCTATATTTCGTTGGGTTACTTTTTATTGAGTTTTATGTGTAAAGAGAACACTTGGCCACTGTATGATCGGATCAAGCATGCATTTCTTTTTATGAAAATTATGCAATCCCAGAGCAATACGGAACATGTTCCCCTCATAATGACTGTGTGACCTTCTCCTGCATGCTTGTCCTTCCCTCCATGGGATGTCTGCAATCCCCTGAGTTTGGAAGGTTATGGGCATCCCGACTAGATTGTGCCCTAAAACAGGTAGCCAAATTTTCTCATGTATCTCTGGCTTTGTTCAACACAGCATAAGCAAAATGCATTAAATAATTTTAAGAACATCTACCTCTTCCTCTGCATCAGCTTTCAACTTTAAAATGTTGATGGCAGCCATTGAGGGGGGAAAATAGTGTGACTCCATCCCTTCTTCTCTCTGTCTCTCTCTCTCTCTCACACACACACACACACACACACACTTCAAATGTCACTTGACAAACTCTGCAAGCCTTGCAGTCTTTCATGTAGGTTATGCAAATGCTATAGCCCCTAAACAGAACTAGGCTGCACAAAAACCCTAATAAATACCTTACTAAATTCTGTTGGTTTCCCTCCCTCACAGCGATTATTTCCTCACTGAAAATGATGGCATAATTCTTTAATGCTACTAATTCAGATTCAAGAGATACTGTAAAACTGAATAGGGGCCTCATCCGTTTCTGTCAGTGCTGTCTCCAGACAAACATTTCCTTTCCCATTTAATGGGTCAGTCCTTTATTTAGCCCTATAATCAAAAGCACAAATCCAACAAAATCAAATTCTTCTCTGCTAGTTGCAATTTAATTCTCAGGTCTGCTTTCAGATTGAATAAGAAGGGACTGTTAATCCTTGTTGAAAAGGATGGAATTGCTAATGCAGTTAAGTACTACTTGACATGTTAAGTACTTTCCTTCTGAATGCAGAAATTAAGCAGTATATGATAAAGGGTGTTCTTCTTTTTCCAGTATGGTGCAAAATCCTCAGAATAGTTTTCCCTATTTGCAGTCCAGAAATAGACATCTAAGTCTTTTTCATGTTATATCCAGAATTCCGCTGCTTTCTTTGTCTTTTCTTCTATGGCATCTCATTTTGCTTCCTTCACCATTGCAGTATTTACCATATGCTTGATTTTGTCAACATAGTCACTTCCTATAAAAACATTCAGGGCACAAACTTATTACCTTCACAGCAGAATCTTGGAAGCTTGCAGGCTTATGAGCACACAATGCAAGCTTCACAGTGCACTGGCAATGAACTCCAGTCACTTTTTCTCACACCCTGCATTTCAGCAGGATGGCCATTTTTGGCCATGGAGATTTAGGATTTCAGTGCCTGAGTGTGAAAAATCTTATGGTCTCCCAGGCTATGTTGGTCTCCGCAGATTTCCAGATGTTCTGTACTCTCTTCTGAAATCACCAGACCATGAGGTGCAATGCTTGCTGAGAACACTTGAGAAAGTTTACAACGTTTCTCTTAAACTGTGCAAAGCTCACTCTGGATATGGTATGTTGGGAGAAAAGCGTGGCGCCTGGGCATGGTCCTGTTTTAACCAGGAACAATATATTCATTACATCACTGTCTGGAAGTAGCCAAAGACCGTCTGGAAGACTTGGATCTGTGACAGAAATTAAAACAAAACATAAAGAATGTAAGACTTTGAATGACTGAGACTTTTGGCCAAGTTAGTCCAGAAAAGACTTTTCTTGGTACTCAAGAAAACTAATAATAAAATCAGAATGAAAACAAAACCTTAATTGAAACGTAAGCCACAATAACCACAATGGATTACATAGATTAAACGTACAGCAATCGAAGAAATAGGTGGCACCAACCAATTAAACAATAAATAGAAGCTTCAGCATCAGGCCAGCATATGTATATTTTTGCTGACTGGCTGAGGGCAACAGAAAAGGATCCAAGGAGTTCTATATGCTGGCAGAACACATCAGAAAGTGACCATACTAAGAGAGAAGGCCCATGGTAGAAGGCTTATATGGGAAACACCATCTGTCAGGTAACGTGTTGCCAATCCAACAGGATGGTTGGATTGTCTCCACAACAGGTGAGAAGGAGGTGAAAGGTGCAGCATATGACACGGGAGTCCCAAGTTCCCTGCTGCTGACCCTAGTTGACAGGTTGGCTGCAGCATTCTGGACCAGCTGAAGTTTTTGAGCAGTTTTCAAAGGTAGCCCCAGGTAGAGAACATTTCAGTAGGCTAAACAGGATTTAACTAAGGTATCAGTGACCATGGCCAATCAGATGTCTGTAGGAACACTTGTAGATGGTGCATTCACCTCAGCTGTGCAAGTGTACTCAGGCCACCACTGGAACGTGAACATCAAGGCTGTGGGCAGAATCCATCCATCACAACTTGAACCCCTGCTCCGGCATCTGCCTTTTAGCTAGCCAGCAGCATCTCAGTCTTGCCTGTGCAAAACTTCAATTTGCTCACCATGGCCTACATCAGGCATCCATGCTGGACTAAATTTGCTTTTTTCGGTTTAGGTGGAAGGAGAGGAGCTGGGGGTGTTCGCTTGCTTCTGGCCCCCAGTCAACAGTCCTCTTCCAAGAAGAGCAGGAAATTGGCACACAGGTACACAGGACACACCTGAAATTATGACAAGCAGATTAGCAGGGCATGAAAAGAGTGGGCCTCCTCAACTTTTGTTTCTCAACAACTGGCATTCAGAGGCATATCATCCCTGAGCCTGGAAGTGTCCCACAGACACCATGCCTTAATTGATTAATTAATTAATTTCAGCATGTGCACATCAGCTTTTAAAAATAACTCTTCCAAGCTGGCTCATGTAAATGTAGACAATCTTTTAAAATTTAACAGAATATAACATATGAAGTCCATATGTTACCGGAGTGGATCTCTGCAGGTGTAATTCTTAAAAAGCCCTCCCTTACCTAGGACTAAACTGGATTGAATTCCATGGAACTTACTCCACTCTAGAAAGGCAGACCTCGTTAGGATGGCACTGTGAGTGTCTTCCCAGGTTGGCTAATATTTTGTTCTGTAGCTTTTGAGAACTCTTCCCAAGCTGAGAAGAGAAACTTCTCAGCTGAGAAGCTTCCAGTGACAAGTAGTTGTTTGTTCAGTACAATAATACGAATATGAAAATGGACATACAGTGTAAAAAGATTCATTTGATGTGGACTAATATACAACAATGCCCTCTAGCGCAACATTAAAATACTTCTAAAATTGTACATGTATAAAAACATAGTGTAACAGTATAGCTAATTCTATCCAAATAAGTAATAATTAGTATAAGCATAAGGGATACATATTACTAATGATAATTGCTTCCCAATAATTGATGGATGCAGGCTGTGAAACTGAAGAAATGAAAACATCCAAATTGCTGGTAACTGCAAAGTCATCACTGAAGAAACACAGTATGAAAATATAGTCATATCCCTTTTTATTCCCCATCTTCCTTAATTGCTTTATTCAAAGGAAATTGAATAAGTCTTCAAGAAACAACTCTATGAAGCAGGTTTCCCTGAGCTGATGCTCTCTAGATGTTTTGAGCTACAATTCCCAATATTCAAAATCTGAGGCTATATTCTAGGTATGATGGAATTTGAAGTCCACAACACCTGGGGAGCACCAGGTTGGGGAAGCCTGCTATAAAATATCTTTATCCCCTTAAAAAACGCTCCCTTAAAGCACCCTGGTCAGTAGCTGGAATGCGGCCATTTTCGGAGGAATCTATCTGTAAATTCCAGGGTTCACAGGAGTGATCGCCAAAGTTTCAGGGACTCAATGTTGCGCCACTCAAATTGACAAGGTGCCTTGTTTGTACTCAACTATCCTCTTCCATAAGCAGTAATTAACAACAACAGTAGCTAACCTTCTTTCTGAGATTCCTGTTGATTACTGCTGACCTTCTGATCAGAGAGCATCGAAAGTTCAAGGAACCCCCAAAACATTTTTTTTTAAAGTATGAACCAAATTGGGCAGAATTTGTAGTCAAAGTCATTCCTTCCATGGTTCTATTGGTGCTATATAAGCCATGACCTAAGTCTTAGTTGGTCCTCTGTTCCCATGTAGTCAAGGCACTTTTGGTTTGGAGATATTTGGAGCAAGGAGTGGAAAAGGGGAACACCAGCAAGAGGAGGAGGAGGAGGAGGAGGAGGAGGAGGAGGAGGAGACTTTAATTGTTCAGATCAAACACTTAGAAACTCCCACAAATGTCCAGTTCAATTTGTAGTGCACCAGCGATGGCTTGCTTGGTGCTCCTTCAAGAAGCACGTCTAGTTGGCATGTCTATTTACCATGACTCACCCTGCGCTGATACCCTGGGCAGCCATGCATGCCAGCCTGTGTTCCATGGTGGAAGACAGTATAAATGTTCTCAGCCAGCAAGTACAGCGATGGCCCAAAGAGGAACCTGCAGGTATCCATGCATTTTAACTGTCGCCACCGTCATTTCTTATCTATTGAATCTCTATAATGCCCCACAGCCAAAGCTCTCTGGGTGGTTGACAATATATAAAATAAAACAATAAAAAGGATTTAAACTTAATTTAAAATAGCTTTAAAATATAGTGAAAATACAATAAAAAGAGCCAGCAAGAAGAATCACCCTGCAATTGCCTCAGTCCCCTGGATAACCAAGCAGGTCCTTCCAAGGCTTCCACACAGGTGGCTGTCGATGTGACAGGGAAAAAGTAGCAGATTTGGTGCCGGGTGGGTTGCAGGAGGGAGATGGTTCCAACGATGGGGGGCCACCACAGAAAAGGCTCTCCCCTTAGTTGCCACCTTCTGGGCTTCTTGTGGGGGGTTGACACTTAGAAGAAGGCCCCAGAGGTTGAGCATACTTTATGGGAAGAGTGGGGTTGGTAGTGGTGCTCTAACAGGTATTGTGGTCCCAAGCCATGTAGGACTTTACAGGTTAAAACCAGCACCTTGAATTGACCCTGGAAGCATACAGGCAGCCAATGCAGTTGGGCCTTATATGTTTGGACCTGGATGTCCTAGTTATTAATACAGCTGCCATATTCCACACCAGCTGCAGCTTCTGAACTGTCTTCAAGGGCAGTCCCACATGCAGTGTGTTGCAGTAATCTATTTTAGAGATTAAATTCAGAGCTGACTTACTGAAGCTGTCACATTACTTACAAAAGCTGCCGTATGGAATGAGCATCTCTGTGTAATTTTGCAACTTCCTAAATTTAAACTTCTTGTACTCACCACTTAAAATGGTAAATGAGAAGGCTCAAGCAGAAGGAAACACTTAAGAGTAACCCTCTTTCACTGCATGACACTTTCCTTCAGAATGTTTTGCTGTTCAAAAAGATAATAGCTAGAGAGAGAGAAAAAAAATATAATAACGTTAATATACTAAAGATCACAGAGTTGTAGTGGCATAGCAAATATTTGGCTTCCAAAAAGCTTTTCAGCAGTATTAATATTGTCTGTATTCTGAAAAGCAACTATTCAGGCAACAATGTTGATAGTGTAGAACTTGGTATCACATCTTGGTTTATCACTCCTGTCAATTACTTGGTTGAAAATAAATACAAATAAAGGGTTCTGCAAATAAAGGGTTTCAGCAACAAAAGTAGCATTCAGTTTAAGAGCGACTTTCTGCATGCAGCCTTGAATTGTCAATTTTATCTGCATCTCACTATTTACAACACCACGCATGTACTCTGCTTTCATAGACACATTTGCACCAGTGTATGTAATGTCAAATTCTTTAGAATCAGCACTTGAAATACATCATGCTGACAACATTTCTCATGATTGCATCACTCAGGGATAGGCTATGGATACAAACTATCCTTCTTGATATGAATGTGAAACTCCATCAAAACTGAGGGGTTAATGCCCAGAACTTATAATAAAATATCCAAGACAGGGAATTGATAGGGAAATGTTGAACCAGCTGCCTGGAGTGGTGGTGGGCTCTCCCACACTGGAGACATTCAGAAAAAAACTGGATGGCCATCTGAGTGGGATGGTATAATCTGGTGTCCTGCAACAGCAGGGGGTTGGATTTGATGGCCTTCATGTCCCCTTCCAACTTTACTGTTCTATGATGCTGGGAAGTCTGGCTTGTTTGAGCTTAATGGGCTTCCTGCCTTCTTCCATGCCAATGCTCAAGTTGACTAGATACACCACATCCCTCTCCTCAACTTCTGTCTTTAAGACAAAGGATGCTCTATGCATTAAAAAGCAAAAGACGTTTCCTCAAATCACACAAATTGTGCATTTGGCCCAAATTGGCACACTTGAAGCAGATGGATCTAGGGATGTGTAATGAATCTATCTGGGGGTGGCAATCCATGGGATTCCCTGGGCTTTGCTCCCCAACTCCAATCTGCTTTACAGCGGCCATGCCTCTGAGTTCCTGGCAAGCGTTCCCAGCATTCACGCTGTGTTCACCAGGAACTGAGTGGCAAGCGCTGTACAAGCAGTGCCCCTTTTCCGCACCCAGCACTGCCATTGCAGGCTGTGCCAGGCATGGAAGAAGTTCAGTCAGCAAGAGCACCATTCACAGAGCCCCTCTTGTGCACCTCCTTTCTGTGCCGCCCGAGGAAGGCTGCTGGGTGGGAAGAAGGTTTGTCACTGGGAATGGTGCCCGGTACGCTCCTGCAGCAACTCTTTGGGTGACCACACCTGATGGGGAAGTTTTCCAATGGTGTGATTGTGGGGTCATGAGTATTCCCCAACAACCACTTGGCTGGGCTCGCTTTGTGGCACTGGAAGAAAGCCAACAGATGCGAGATGGACAGATTCCAAAAGAGTCCATCTGAGCCCTACGTGGATCTACCAAGATGTACATAAAAGCAGCTGAGCTGCACAGCTCACACAAAGGCCTGATGTTGCCCAATGTACACATCTCCCCCCTTCTTTCAATGTGCGAATCGCAGCCTGTCTTAGATGCAGCTTTCTGTGAGCTGCCTTGGCATTGCAATGAGTTGGCACCAGCAGAGGACTGGAGGGGGATTGTGAAAACCATCAGATTTCTCCCTTCTATCAGATTCTTTACACATCCCTAGAAAAGCTCCTTATAGGAAAATAAAGTACAAGTGTGCGTGTTGATGGCTGGGCTTTTAAATAGCTTAACCTTTGCATCAAGATGTGGAGCTCCTAAACACTGTTGGTCATAAGATAAATAATTTAGTACGGTTTAGCATAATGTTCCATAACTTTGATTAAACGATCTGGGCAAAGTTCATGGTGTTCCTGCAGCTTTAAAAAAGATAGAAACCCTCCACAGAGTCTCCAGGAAGCAAGCTCAGGAAAGCAGCGACAAGCAAGTGCACTTACTTGGGAGTATGTTCAGCTGAACTATCGGTAGACACAAATGGGACTGTGTGCGGTGCATGCCTTAACCATAAGCATCGCTTTTTCATTTTCAACAGAGCTGAGCTAGCAAGAGCATTTTCGGAGAATGCCATTCCAAGCCAGTGCAAAGCTGAACTTAAAGGCAAGCTTCAGCACATGGACCTCCTGCTTAATGAGACCTTGCCCACCAAGAAGGCTGCGATTCATGTCGTGCCTCTGAACCACATCCCCATGTGTAGCGTGAGAAGTTCTCATTGCTGGAGTGGAGATGCCAAACAGACTGTGGCTACTGCCAGGTTTGATTGTGGAACCATCTGCTGGGTGGGTAAACTGGCTGTGTTTTTGAATCAGAGCCAGAGACATTAGGCTCCAATGGACCACCTGTTTGAGAAAAACGGAATGAAATATTTTTACTGCTGAGAATGTATTAGAAATAGCAGGGTTCAGAAGTATCAGGTTAGACATATATTTGGCATTTAAGAGCAGAAGAAACAGCTTTTTTACTGAGTCAGACACTGTTCAATATTTAGGATGTGCAAATGAGCAGAACTTGAGTTCACTTAGGTTTTCTAAATCATACTCAAAACTTGTTCAGACTCGTGCCTGCATTGCATTGTGAGCTTTTCCTCCCATCGATGAAAATGTGTGTGCATATTTTGCACATATGTCCAAACACAGACAATGGTTGCACATGGACAGTGGTTTGAAATACATACACTTTCCTCCCATTGCACAAGTATTGCACAAACTATGTATGTTTCAAAAACTTTTTTTTCTGTTTTCCTACTGTACAAGTTGCATCATGAGCTTGAAAAGGAATGGACACCAGGATGCAAATTCTAGTTAAGAGCGTGTTGAACTGAATTTCTCATCCCCTAGTCGGTGTCTGGGCACAGAAAAAAAAATGATAGCACAAATGTAAGGATTCAACATGGGTTGAGTGTGGGTTGTCATCAAATTGTGGATTGCTGTCAAAATATCCATGATTGTGTTGTCTGAACACAGGTGTTCTGCTAGACCATGTTTTGCACATGAAAAACAACCTGGGAAAAGAACCTGTGGTGTGTTGCTGTGTTGTGAACTACTGGCTATTTCTGGTTACTTGTGATTTGTTATCATAGCTGGGTTCAGACAATGCAATAACCCACATTTCAACAACAGTCCATAGTTCAGTGATAATCCACACCCAAGTCTTGAATGTGGGCTATTGTGACATCTGAGCTGAGGCAGTGTGGTTTCCACAGGCAGGCAGTGACTGTCTGGCATTTCTTTCCACTCCTACCTGGGAATGCTGGGAATTGAACCAATCACCTTCTACATCCAAAGCAAGCATTCAGCCCCTGAGCAGCTGCTCTGAGATACCAACCACTTTCCGAAGTGCGTAGTTTTATGCAGATAAGCGTTTCAGCTGCCCCGAAGGTATCCATACTATTTCTGTATGTGTACCTATTGCTCCATGACATAAAGTGAATGTGGAACCCTGCAAGTTTGCCAAACTTCTCAAGATTCCATCTTGAAGCTCAGTCTGTCTTGAGCCCATACCAGGCTGCGAAGTTTGTTTTGGTTTCTAGGCATGGAAATTCATGTTATTTTATTTTATTGCAATAGTATGTATGGATTGTGCACATTAATGAAATGTACACATTCTTCTTCCATTGATTACTGCATACTTTTGAACATCCCCACCACAAAAAAGTACACATTTTCACGCACTATTTTTCTACGTATGCATTTTTCATGAACATTTTTAACAGTTTTGCCACATTTTCGGATGCATTTTTGAGGGGGGTCTACAAATCAAATTGAAAGCTGGGAAACATAAAGGCTTTGACTATAGATCACATCGGAGTCATTCTGCAAACTGTATACTCAGAGAAATCCTCATTAAAAATACACTGAAACTCATTTCACATATTTCCTTAATTGTTGGCCACGCAAGTGGGCATGCATGTGTGAAAGTGCCCAAGAGTGGTGGAAATTCATAGCTAGCCTAGACCATTTCAACTTCATAAAGAGCAGATCCCGGGGGCAAAGATTTTCTGGACCGTGTACATTTGCGCTTAAAAACACCCCTCCCTTGCTTCACAGAACCCTGTGCATAGAAAACTGGTAAGTCATGGAGAAGGTGTCAAACACACTTTCCCCCATTGTATACATAGCATCTCTCTATGTTTGAGAAGGATTTTTCCTTTAGCTTTTTGGTTTTGGTGGATAAACTTTCCAGTGTTGCACAGCCATTCCTCTTTCAATTTAAGTGGTACGCGGATTGATTGATTTGAGTTATATACTGCCTAGGTAACAGATGCCCCACAGCAGTTTACAATAATAATGCACGATAAATTGGAAGCAATAAATACTTCAGAACAGCTTTTACACTGATTCTGCTTTTCATATAAATTGGCCCGAAGACCAACAGAAGGCGGCCTTAACAACCCATATTTTATTTCATTCCAGCATCCAAGTTCCTTACCTCTCCTAGATGGTTCTTTTTCTCTGGTATAATACAATTGCAATGCGACTTTGAGATGAGGTGTTTACCTTGGAATTGCCACCTTGTGTTAATTAACTGTTGATGTGGAAGCCACATACATTATCAAGGGTTCTTGCAAATGGAGAATTCCTGGCTCTACCAGTCAGAAGGAATGGTGCAGTTTCCTCAGCCACACTCCCAGACAAGACGGAAGATGCGGTGATGAATTGCTCCTCTGGGTAAGTTCTCAGCAGCCCAGCCAAGGTTCTGAATTTTGGGAAAGTGATGAGCAGGGAGTAGGAGCTGACCTCTGTTGTTTCGGCCTTGCCATATGCTGCACCCCGTTTCTTGCCATCTTCAATCCATGTGTGAGCAACAGTGTTTCCTCTGCAGGGAACAAGAAGGGAAGGGAATTCCTTGTCCCCTGGAGGAGCACAGGGCAGCAGCAGGAGACACTCTGGGAAATATGAAGACTCTTGCTGGGATTTCTGCAAGCAGCTGCCTTAGGCAAGGCCAACCAGCCAGGAGGAAGCTGGACAGAGAAAACTCTGGAGGACCTGGAATGAAAATGCAGTTGCAAATAAGAAACTAAACAAATAAAGGACTGAATGGGGAAAGCTGGGATATACCTTTCCCTTCTCCAGTGTGAGGCTTGGAGGCAGCACCAGCGCTCCCTCTTCTGGCCAGAGGCCAGAATAGCAGCTCTGGTGGTTGCAGGATTCTGTTGTCAGTCCACTGCAGCTGCCAGGGCATGAGTTCCACCTGGGGAGCCCTGGGGAAGAGCTATATAAGAACCAGCTCTTCCCCTCAGAAGCAGCCTTGGCAATGAAGCTTTTCTCATATTGGCAAAGCCCTCCTTGTCTGCTAGACTTGGAATCTGCTCCTGTTTCCTGCCTGCGCTCCTGTTTCTATGACTCTCAGACCCTGTCTGCAGCTCTTTCCTCCCTGATCTGCAAGGTACCGACTCTCCCTGAATGGTCTGCCTTCCTTGGTTCTCTGACCCTCGGCCTGCTCTGGACTACCTTTCTGTATGGACTTGGCTTATATATTGACTTCTGCCTTGACCTTTGGACTGTGTATTGGACTTGTCATGCCCTGTCTGCCTGGATCCCGGTGCCTTTACCTTGCTAGTCAGCGGTCCTTGCCCCAGATGCTGACACCCAATCGAAGCACTACTTCTTGTCCATTAGCATGCATGAACAACACAGGATCTGTGCATGCCAGAAGTCCAATGTTCCCATCAGTCTGGATGTCAATTACCATCTTGCATGTAGCTTATGGCAGAAGAGCAAAATACAAATGCCCTGAGAAGTAAATAATGGATGTCAGCCTGCCCAACCTGGTGTTCCCAAGATGTCCATTGGTCACACTGTCCGGGACAGATGGGAACTGACATCCCAGAACTCTGGAGAAAAAGGAACCCAAGAACTTCTTTTTATGACACAGTTGGTCGACTAAGAGCTGCTGTTATATAAACTTCTCCTGCAAGGTTCTTCGAGGGCAGCAATCTCCTGGATTTCCTCCAGAGCATCACAATTAATTCCTTTCATTTTCAGCCTTAGCCAAAATAAAACTGGAAGTTTTTCCCCAAAAAGGAAATTAGAGTCTTAAGAAATTTACAAAGATAAGGAGTTGGAGACCTAAATAAAAATAACAACTGGAATTACAAGAAGGCCCCAAATCTGTGAAGTGTGTAGATAAAACGGGAGGGAACCTGACACTATTCCCACCCCTCCGATAAATAAATGCATCACCAGTCTTTATGGCTCAATCTTCAAAGCACTTGGAACAGCAATGGTTGTATTGAAGTCCCCATGATTTCTGCTGCTTGCGATGCCCTGAGGACTGGTGTCCAAGAGGGTTACAATATTAGGCTTCCTACCAACACACTGACAGACACATCAGTGAAGGGATGCACAGCTGGATGCCTATTGCTAGTCTTTAATAGAAATTAGGGATGCTGTGAATATTTGTGATTGTCTGCTCCCAAAGCAGAAGCTAACGAGTTGCTGTTGCAGATTTTAAATATCTTAAAGAAGCAACAAGTTTACAAAGTACTGCTGAAGCTACCAGCAAAGATCAAAAACAAATGCAAGATGTGCCATGAACAATAGCAGAAAAGGATGCCCTTCCAGAGAAGGATGCCCAGTCTTCATTTATTCATTCATTTATTGCTTGGGTAGTGGGAACCTTTCCTTCAATGAGTGTGAGGTGGTTTTTCTGGTTCTTGTGTCTCCTTCCCCACATTGGTCTTCAAAACAAGCCTGCAAGGTAGGTTAGGCTTGAGATAACTAATGGGGCATGGAAGGTCTGGGCGTATCTGTCAATCCTGTTTCTTCCAAGATTGCTGTGGGTTTTCAGAGGTCAAGTTCAGTTCATCCCATTTCTGTAGGAACCTCTAATTTTTTCATCAGAATACCGTACAGCCATTTTTCCATTTCCAATGTGCATTTCACTGAATGCACTCATGTGCAAAACACCCATTTGTGTGTGTTTCAAGGCGGTTTGTTGAAATGCAATTTCTTATATCTGCAAGAAATCAAAAACAGGCATGTCCCCATTGGAAATAGTCCTATGTCTCCATCCTTCCTGAGCCAGCCTAGCTGGTTGGAGAATGCTGGGAACTGTAGGCATCTCCCCCTCCCCAACTCATATTTAAGCATGCAGAGAACCGGGAACAGAGTCCGTGTCATTTCTGAGCAGTGATTACAGCATGAGTCCTCTCCTTCCTGGTCCAAGATGGTGCTCTGAATTTTCTTCTCCTCACTGCTGGTGCATCTCCAGGAGGCCATTTAATAGAAACTTCCAGGTAGTAAAAGAGCTATCAACACATACTTGGAAATAGAAACATCCATGCTGTGCTGATCTGTTTTCGAAGTATTTTGCAGATAAAGGTCATGGGGGTTAACTACACAGTGATGCAGACCATGAAAAGAAAATAAACTTGTAGGGGATGACCTTTGATCTCTGCACAACACTTGTTGCTTGTCTCTTCTGATCACTTCACAAAGGTCTGACTGTGCAGTTTCCTTCATGCTGAGTGTCATCATGTCCTCTCCAAGAGAAATCCCAGCCTTTCCTGGTATCCAAATTAATAAATGTAAAGTGAATCCGTGTGCTCGAAAGCCTCTAGGTAGAGTGAATGCATGTGCATTCACACATCTGAGGAAACAAGGTGGTCCCCATTGGTTGTGCATTGATAGGGACTCAAACCTCAGTTGATAGCCAATGAAGATGATATCCGACCGGAGTGTTGTGGTCACACCTGCCGGTCCTAGTGAGCAGTCTTGCAGCCCTGATAGTCTGCAGAGTTTATGTCTCTGTAGGATGCCATTTTAGTCCAGATTCCTTTCTGCAATTTCCCCTTGCATCCGGCATGCGAACTGGACAGAGGTCCCACACATGCAGATGAAGCTATCCTGTATCCCTTCCATTTGATTCATGCCCTTCTCCTGTAGTGGATATTTCTATGCTGTCACCCTTCAGTGAGTTGTCCAGGCTATTTTTCAAGATAGGAGCTAATGAACCTTCATTACATTCCCCAAGTAGATTGCAATAAAAGCTAATAGATATTTTGACGGGTGGCTTTTCCTGATGTTAATACTAAATATTACCTTTATAAAACTCATCCTGTTAGTTTTCAATATGGGGCCTTTTTGAAGGTGCTGTAGAAGATCCTCTATTTTGGATGTTTCTGTCATTTAGAATTGTGCAACTAGGGTTCCACTGCATACAGAGGAATGTGGGCACTATAGTTCTTCCCTGTTCTCCCCACCATCCATTATATTGTGGAACGCCTGAGGAAGGGTGGATTTATCTTAACAAAGGCCTTTGCTTCACGACACTCATTCATAGCAAGAACTGTCCAAGAAGAATGTGCAATACTTTATTACCCTTTTGAGATCCTACAAATCACCCACGGGGTCATTTTCCCTCCCTGGGAGACAAAACATTTATTAAAAACAGACACACAGAGAGACTCGTTTCCATTCAGATTTGGTTGTGATTAAGTCCCACCCATTCCAGTGCCAACCATGGGTAACTAACGTTCTCTGTACTTGAGCAAAAATGTTTATATAAGCTATGGATGGAAGAACCAGGTATTTTTGAGCTTACCAAAATTCTTTGAAATTGACATTCAAATTCGATTTGGCCTGCTCCCATTTTTATTTCTGACTTTTATTTTAGCTCTTCAAAGTAGGGAATGTGTGCATTTCCATGTGCATTTCCATTCCCCCATTGACTAAAGCATGAAAATGGATACCTGAGGAGAAAATGTCCATTTTGAAGGGTCTTTTTAAAGAATGTATATAGTCATAGTTTCTAACACCATCACAAATTTGGGAATTTCTAAGCACATCTCAAAAAGAAAGGCCGAACCTGCATGGCTGGGATCACAAAAGGGACATGGTCATGCAATCAGCAATCAAAAGTGAAGTTTCCTGCTTTAACCTGGCTTTTCCAATTAAAATAACTCAAGAATGCTCATGTTTAAAATGAGTAAACATCGTAGCAGGCAAAAAAAAACGAAAAACAAAAAACCCTCTACTAAAGTATATTTCAGATATGAGAGAAAAGAAACATTTTCAACTGAGAAGCACTCAAGTATGAAATGCAAATGTATTTACATAAATCTCTGGTGAATTTCCAAAGTAAAATATGTTAATTCAATAATGTATTTCGGTAATACTGGAACAACTTCTACATGTGTGATTTAAATCACAGTACTTAACAGAAACAGAATGGCATCTTTTTTTTAATCATTGTGAGAGAAAGAATCACTTTATTAAAACCACCTCAGGTCTGCATTTGAATTTGCTCTCCCTGTAATCATTTCCGTTAAATCTAGGATCTAAGCTTGTTGTCTTAGCAGAAAAATGAGTGGGATGTGGGAAAAGGTATCACCTGATGGTCTACCCTTAACACCCATATGGGCCATTCTGGACACTGCTTCCCCATCTCATTCACCCATCATCTTGTTGTTATGTGCCATCAAGTTGAATTATGCAACCCATTGGATAAAAGCTTTCCAAAATGTTCTCTCCTTCACAGCCCAGTTCCTCTTGTAAATACAAGGCTGTAGCTCCCTTTATGGAGAATCCATCTCATGTTTGATATTCCTTTTCCTTTTCTTCCTTCAACTTTCAGCTCACTGTATTCTCCAATGAGTCGTCAATTCTCATGATGTCTGCAAAGTAGGACCATATCAGTTTTTTCTCTCCCACCCCACAGGGAATATTTTGTCTTGATGTTTTCCTGTTTCTGTTAGTCCAGGTTAGTCACAAAGCACGCCTCCAAATAGCCACCATCTTGGGTGGTAAGAAATACAAATCACCCACAACAGAACAGGAATGCACAGTGGCTCCATTAAGAAATTGGGCATTCTTTCAGATCCCCAAACAAACAACAGGATAAGCTGCAGCTCCTTTGCCAAGCTGTTCAAGGTGCAAAACCACCCTCAGGAAACTCCTGGCTATTGGGAAGTCTTAAAATTGGCCATTTAAGAGTCCAAAGGGGAAAGAATCCATTATATCAATGCACAATATTTGGATTGCTGGACAGTAATCCAAATCCAAGGGGTGGAAGTTTTAGAAATCTGACATTTTATCTCACTCATTGCTTCGTTCCCCACTCCCCTTCAAGCAGTGAAGACCAACCTTTCTGAGAAGTGTACCATATCATACAGTCCTAATCAAGGTACATAACATGCTTCTCTCTTGGGAATGGAGCTAGAATTTTCTCAAGTTTTATTAAGAAGTCAAGCAGCTGACATAAAGGAAATCCTTTATGGAGCCTGCACTTCTGCTGGCCTCTGGATCCTGTTCAGAGATTCCACAAACTCCAGTTCCACAAACTCTCTCACGTCCGTCTCCCACACATGGCCTACAATGCCTCGTTTTCTTCTCACCATTGTCTATCTTCACTGTTCCTTGTTGCATTCCCTCTTCCCCTAAAGTATCAAGAGAGTTGAACTGGGTGCCTCTTAAAGATTGTTATCATGAGCTCTGCTATCCCAGACACAAGGGCTCCAACATGCAGCACAACCAGTAGAGAATAATGGCAGAAGAATGGACATGCATTGAAGCTGCAAGGTGCTTCCCAAAGTCATGGCAGCAAGCAGGGAATGGCCCAGAGGGCTATAAGCAGCTCAACCTCCCCACTAAAATTTTACACCTGTGTGATTGACTCCATAACAGAAGTCACAGCCTGGAATGTAGAGCAGTTAAGCAGAGAAGCCATGGATGGAACATTTTGGAGAGTTTTCTTTCATAGGAGACAACTGGACAGGACATGGGAACAATAATTAGTCTGCATTTTAAGCAATGGATTTATTATTACTGTCTCTATGAAATTAAAACTAAACAGAACAGAAACTGCAGCAAAAATAGCACATTTGATTTTGGTATGGATGTTAATTGCAATATATGGCTGTGAAAGCTGGACCATAAGGAAGGCTGAGCACAAAAGGATTGAGGCCTTTGAATTGTGGTGCTGGAGAAGACTCCTGCGAATCCCTTGGACTGCAAGGCGATCAAACCGGTCAGTCCTAGAGGAGATCAACCCTGACTGCTCTTTAGAAGGCCAGATAGTGAAGATGAAACTCAAATACTTTGTCCACCTAATGAGAAGGAAGGACTTCCTGGAGAAGAGCCTAATGCTGGGAACAATAGATGGCTAAAGGAGAAGGGGGCGACAGAGGATGAGGTGGCTGGATGGAGTCACTGAGGCAGTCGGTGTGAGCTTGGGTGGACTCCGGGAGATGGTGGAGGACAGGAAGGCCTGGAGGAATGTTGTCCATGGGGTCGCGATGGGTCGGACATGACTTCGCAACTAACAACAACAACATGGATGTTAAAGTTTTCATTGAAAGAGTACCATTTTAATCTTACTTGGCAATGAATCCCAAACGTTTGTACTTCCAGTATCGTCCAGCTTTGGTCAGGATGAAGAAGCAAGTTATAGATCTGATCTGTTAATATCAAGTTAATGATTTCTTGTCTATGGCAAAGTGCTGCTGAAGAATCTTAAGTATCTTTGTCTGCTCGTAATGACCTATTGTCTCTTTAAAGCTTATTTGCAGTTAATTTGGAAAGGAAAAAGGGGTGCTGACCTTATTCACCAATAGCTTTCCTCCTGGCCTCGCACAGGTTTTCAGTTACCCCATAATCATGAATCACTGTGTCATTTATGCATCTCTGATGTATTTTGAAGGAACATAAGAACATAAGTTGGAAACTTTTCAAAATTTGGTAATGTTTAAGTGTTTAACACACACACATTTACAAGCTAGACATATGTGGATGATTTACAGCATAACTTTCCTACAGACAATAAATATTTACCCAACTATATCATCTCCCCGCTGCTCCAACAGGTGCTCTCTCCCCAGCCCTTTTCTAGTCTGCCCATGATTCAGGGATACATAAGATTTCCAATTTGGGGATGAAATAATTATGTTTCATTTTTTTCCAGTTCAGCCCTGGTGCATCTCATTCCATTTCCCCTTGCTAGCATTGACTCACCCTTTTGTGAGTTGGTCTGTTAGGATTCTGGAGCATTAATGGTGGTAATTCGCACAAAAGGGATCTATTTTGGGGCTGGATCTTGAAATCTCTGAATGAGGCTGCATTTGTTGTTGTTGTTGACTTTGTGCAAGTGCATATGCAAGTCCACTTGTCTACTTGGCAAAGGCTTCTTCTCTTACCTATTTCACTCTTATGACTCTAAGTTTCATCCTCTCCACAAACTGCTTTTTTTAGCCCAACTTTTCTAATTGTGGGAGAACTCGTGGATTTCCCCACCCCACCCGCAACATATACACAGGTTGCTCAGGGTGCCTGCAGTGGGTGGGTGAAATTGACAGGTTCTTTGACAAGCATGGAATATAGCATCTGCTGCTGAATAATTCAGTAAAAGTGGCGTATTTTGTCGTGATTCATTAGTAACAAAGGAAATGCCGGAATGCCACACATCAGGTGTGAGGAAGGGGCTAACATATTGATGTGCGTGAATCTTGAGCTAACTTTTTTGAATTCCATCTGGAAGCTTGTTCTGACTCAAGCCCATATCAGATAGCAAGCTTTTGTTTCCTTGTTTTCCTTTCCACATGCAAATGTACGTGCATATTCCACATTTCCTTACGTAAAGTATTAATTGTGTATCTCTTTGAAAAGCGTGCAGTCTTTTGCAGTTGGTTAAGGAGTCTTTGTGTGCATATTTCAAAAGTGTGCATTTTTCACATGCATTTGCAAAACATGGTTCTGACTCTAAGAACCACCTTGCAAGCTTAGGAGTGTTTGGAGTTTGACCTCAAACTGCATCTGAGCCCATGTTTGGTCTGCATGGTGCAAAATGAGGAAATCCTAATAAAAATGAACTGGACTTAATTTCTCATACAATTGGGAATTGCTACGTCTTTGCTACAATTGGGATTAAATGTGGTGCAGTAGGTCACTGATGGAGCTGAGTTGAAAGGTGGTCCAAAACCCAGCCTCACGGTACTAGGAAGTGAATCCTGGAAAAATTCCTTTGATACTAACCTTCCTCCCAGGCTTGCTATGAATGCGTGAAAATGCCAGGTACTCCACACCCAAACCAATGTGGAAGAAAAGCAGAGAAGTGTGATGAAAAAATTGCAAAGAGAAAAGAAATGCTGATGAAAGTATCCTCAACACCCTGCTGTCTCAAAATGTATTCTTGGCTTATATTTGGCCTGGATTTTCTGTCGCCTCCCAAATTCATGCTTTATTTAGAAGAGACAGTTTTCCCTTTCCTTAGCTTATGCTGCATAAAATAAAATTAATCTCAGCGACTTGGAATGGGCAATCCTTTGAGATAAATGTCAACAACTTGCTCTTTGGGAAGTAAGCTTTCTCTCTCTCTTTCTCTCTTCCTTTCCTCCCTCACTGCCTCCCCACCCCTTCCCTTCCCTTGAAATTCTGTTTCTCAGACTTGCTGACCATGAAAGACTGATTTATATTGCTATGGTAGAGTGGTTTATGCTGTAGCTGATTTTGGACAAAAGTAACAACAGCAAAAAGACAGCATGCTTGCAATATGTGGCAGAACTAATCCCAACCCCCACCAAAACAAACCTTGAAGCAGAGATATAAGTAGTCTTGAGAAAGTCAGTGGCTCCAGCAAAAGGAATTCATTTGTAGCTCCACAGGAATAACATGATATGCCAGGATACTATATCACTGCAGGTGGAAGAGAGTTAAAAGAATTAAGAAATCAGACAAGAGGAATAATTCAGTGACAGCAGGGAAAGATGCAGACTGAGAGACCCTAGCAAACTGGGCTTATATTGGCTAGTTTGATAGGACTAGCTTGTGTGTGTGTGTGTGTGTGTGTGCATATGTGAGTCTGCTTGGAGAGCCAGTCATGCTATGTCCTCTTTCATATGTGGATCCCATTGTCTGTCTGTTAGGTTGCCAGTTTTGCCCCCTCAACTCCACTGCCTTTTCATCTGCTGACTTGCCCCAGATTGACCTAGGACAGGCACGGGAGGAAGAGAGAAGGTCTCCAGATGCTCTGGGTTTAAACTCTGAGAATTCCTGATTAAAAATGTGTGAGGACTCTGCTTTGGGATGGATGGGAATCCATTCCATTTCTTCAGTTCAGCTCCTTGGGCTCCGGCCTGCTTTCTTATGATGCTGAGCCTGACTTGCTGCTAAGTGCATTCAACACTCATGTGGACGCCATGCAGGAATCATGACTCTTCTGTGCATTTCATTTGTGAATTTTGTTTGTTCTGTGTGTGCTGTGAATAAAGGTTGCGAGGTTGTACAAAAGTTCTGCTAGTACTTTCATGGACTTCCTTTTGAATTGTGGTTCAGCCCACTTCCTAAGCCAGGACTTGGCACAAGAGAGAGGTCTGATGAGTGGAAGAGAGCCAGATTCCACAGGTTTGTCACAACGCTATTCTTGACCACTAGCTATGCTAGGTGAGCTTCTGGAAGTAGGAGTTCAAGACATCTAGAGAGCTATCATCTGCCCACTCTGCTATAGGACAGCTTTCTCAACCTGATGCTCTCTAGATGTTTTAGACTATATCACTCATCCTCCCCAATCAACATGACCCTGATTGTGGAAAGTGCCATTCAAAGCATCTGAAGAATACCTGGTTGGGTAACACTGCTGTAGAAGACTTCCCAACTTTCTGATCCTTCTCTCTGGAGGAGGCCAAGTAGAAATTCTCTTCTTCCTGGTGTCCCTTGTGCCCATTGACATAGAAAATGGGAATGGCTGATGAGTATAAGCTTGTTTGATTAGCCTTATGTAAGCCCTGCCACTTGGTCTCTTCTATGGTATTAATTTGCTCCCATCCTAGGGAGACTTAAACTCTGCATGCATCCTTGCATGGTTACAAGAGGACAAGGGAGTCAAGCCTTCAATCCAAGGATGCACAGGAGTGTGGTTTAAGACAACAGTTCTGTTGCCAATTGCAGCACCCCAAAACACCCCAAAAGTAGTTGGCCAGAGGAAGGCCACATAGTAAAAACACCACAGTTATACTGTCCCAGGAGGGAGGGCAGATAAGAACAAAATGAACTTTGTGTAACCCACAGCTAACACACTAGCTTGACCTCGAATGAAGTAATCAAAGGGACAGTGGACTCTGGTTGCAGCCGCCATGAAAGTTGCAAATGTGCAGGGAGTAAGAACATGGCAAGCCTGTGTGAATCTTGAGCAGATAAGAAATAGACTGGGGTGCAACATTTGAGACACTGTTTTGGGCTGAATGTCCCCTTTTGTCTCCCTTTATTCTATAGTGCACTAGAATAAAGCTTGGATTTTTTGGTTCTAAGTCTCGTCTCAGGCTCCTTTTGGCTCGGGTCTGGGGATTTGCCCTAGCTGTTGACTGGCTGAGTTTGGTAACAGTTTTATCCTTTGACCTTTCCTATCAGGAGAAGCAAACACAGTGGAAGTTAGGCAGAGGGGGGGCAGCTGGAGTTTTTAATTCCCCCATCTCTCTGTTCTCAGATGGAGAAACAAAATACAATCTCTTGAGCTGATCAAAATAGTCAGGGGCCGAGAGGATATTCTATCAGTAATCTCTTCCTCTCTCCCCACTCACTGACATGTCCAATATGCTCATCCACCCCTATCTGAGGTCAGATCCAGCCTCACAGACTTTTAAATATGTTGTTTCTTTTTGTGTTTTGATTTTCAATTGATGTGTCTCTCTAACAGCAACCTATTTTATCAATTGTGCCTGTCTGTCAAATTGCCCCTCTGCATCTGTCCCTGTATTTAATCCTCCTTCTGTAGTAACAGTGATTCACAAACAGGAAAAAATGCTGCAAGAATGAAAGTTCATTCATTCTGTCATTCATTAGTTCATTCATTTTTGAGGAGGACATAAAAAATAGACTATTGCATAACTGGAGAATTAAGATCTCTGAATGTGGGATCAGTTGAATTTGGCCTCCTTTCAGGCAAAGGGCTTTCAGGGTTTAGCTCTTGAAAGTGTCACTCTGTATACAGAATTCAGCCATAGGGGCATAAAACTAGGGTAGCTATGCACTTACCAGCGGCAGACTCCTCATCTTTAATACTGGCATAGCTGGCGGATCATAACATCATAGCCCTCAGTACCTTACCTGTATGTTACAAATTGGGCTGGTCCAGGCTGATGGGAATCTCATTTTCTGGTTTCATTCATTCATTCATTCATTCATTCATTCATGTAAAACATTTGTATGTCGCCCCCTTGCAACAAAGCCTCGGGGCGGCCCGCAACAATTCGTCTTTACTTTTTATAAGCACTTCCTTTTATAGGAACTTTGATAAGAACTTTTACAAGAACTTTGTAGGAACATTCCAACTTCTTTTCCCAATAGAAGATGGAAAGAAGTTCAGTTTTAAACAAATTAAAACGCAGTAAAAAATAAAACAAGTCCATTTGTCCATCCTTACTTAGCGTTCTGTGAGAAATGTTTTGGGTTCACTCTTCTTAGATTTGAGCATGAACCAGAATGGCATTATGCAACAATATTAGTATTTCCCATAATGTTGTAATGCAGTTAGCAAATTTTTAAAAAATGAAAATGTGTAATATGAACAAGTGTGCACAGCATGTGTGTATTGGGAAAAGGGTGCACAGGAATGCATTGGTGAAACAGCATATACAAAAATGCATGTATTTGGTGAAATAGAAATGAATATTCATGCACGCATGCACGCACGCACGCACACATACATACATATCAATGTGTATTTAAGGGGGGAAATGTCAACCAAGAAAGAGGATGGAATGAACATAATGTTGGAAATTGTGTGAAATCTGCCTTGACAGATACATCCATCCCTATTCTTAAATGGAAGAAAATGCTTCTAAAAACAGAGATGGTGTTTGTCATATTGAAGGATAAAATAGCAGTTCTGTTAAATAAAACTATTTCAACTGCATATCTCAGCGGTGAAAGTGTTCAGCTGATATTTCAGAAAAATCAGCAGTGGTTTGGGTTTTCTTCTTTTGTGCAAGACAAAGACAACCATTTTCGGAGCAAAGAAAAATGTTATATGCACAGAACATGCATATTTGAGACTTCCTCCTATGAGGACATGGATTTGTTTCTACCATTCAGTGGTCAAATGCTCTTACATTCAAGCATGATATGGGATATTCCTAGTCTGAGCAATACAGAAATTTCAAATAAAGAAAGTTACCCTTAAAGAAACTCTTGTCAACCACACTGTGCTGGTTTTTGTAAATAGAACTATTCTCTAGAATTGGTTGAGACTACTCCACTTTACCATCCTTCTCCCCTGCTCTTCCGCCTTCCTTATTCCAATCCATTAATCTCAGAAGTGTTCTCATGTGGATGCTCCATGTCTCAGTTTGGGCATTGCTAAACTGCCTATGGACCCAGAGATTATTGTTTTAAGCAGACGCTCCAGATGTTTTGCCCCATGACTCCAATCTGTTGCATCAGTATAACCAATGCTGAAGGAAGATTTTTATTTTGTATTTTATTTATTTAAAGTTTTTCTATGCCATCCCATTACTAAAAGTCCCTGGACAGCTTACAGAGGACTTGGGATAGGAGTTATAGGCCAAAACCTCTTAGGAAAGGAATTGAGTAGTTTGTTGTGACTAGATTATTTATAAAATCTAGTAAAGCTAAAATTAACCTGCTTCTTAAAATGTTCTTAGAGTATTTCAGTATCAGGTGTTCTATCCTCTGATATGATTTGGATGTGAAATCCTTTAATATGCACATTATACTAACATGGTATTTAGGAACTGACAGATTTTGATGTGGCATCCAATCTTATTTCATTCTTGAAAATGTTTGATAGTTGAGATGCAATAGAATTAGTATTAAACTGGATGGGGTCGATGTAATGATGGAAAAATGAGCAACTGAGCAAAACCTGCCTTATCTGATGCTTTCATCCCCATTCCAAACTGGTGGCATTTAGTATGCGATATGCCATGAAATTTAATATTGGACAAATTAAGAGATTTGCCTGCTAAAATAACAAAATAGATGCCAACATCTATGTTGGATTTCACCTCCAGGCTGCACCTCTGAATTTTTGAATCCAGATGTTCACAGTCAACATTTGATAGGCTGGGACATTATCCTGCCACTGTGTAATATCCACAACATCGGGCCCCGTCTTACTGTGTTTGCGTCAGTTTGGTGGATGTTGTGGTTCCACAGGCAACCTGAAGCAAGCAGAACACGCATTTCTGGAATGGGCCAGGTCAGCAGAGTTTGCAGAAGGGAGCTTTGTTGGCCTGGCCTGCTCTGGTGGTGAATGTTTTCGCTCATTCTCGGGTTACCTTTAGAACAGCAAAATGCTGGTTGCACGAGACTCATTGCCAATGGCCAGAAAGAAGCAACGGCAGCACATCAGCAGTTTGGGGTACTGTCCATTCACAGAGAGGTTGCACAGCAATACAGCATCCAGGCAATGCACACAAAACAAAAACCTTGTACAGGAATGTTGTGACATGGCCTACACTGTACGTATCACAGAGAGGTTGTATAGAGCAGGCAAGTACGCTATCCATGCGCCTTTAAGTTTTTCTGAACATTTTCTTAGACTTTCACATAAAATCAAGGCTTTAATTTTAGTCAGGCTTCAACAGGAATGTTTGGGTTTTTATGACAGGGTTCAACCTGCATGTTAGAAAAGGGCCTTCAAAAATGTGTGGAAAGGTACAGGGATCCTTGGCAGGATTAGGTTTCAGGTAGAGATCTGTAGATGCTGTGAAATCCATCTTTTCTATGAATGACTTGGAATTTGTGCACAAATGTGTGTCTCCGAAAATCAACAAATCTCAAACTATGCACAGTCTGAAAAGTGTGTACTCTCACACTTTAGCCTGTGAGGAAAATGCACATTTTGGATCAGCCGCTGCCTCCTCCTCCTCCTCTCAAATTTTCTCACAACTAATTTGCAAGAAATTATGTAAAAATAAAAAATAAAAAATTGCAAGCCCACAGCTTCTGTGCAACTTAGGCAAAGTCCTTTCATTGTGCAATGCCCAGGACAAAGCCTTAGAAACGTAGGCTCATTTGAATGCATTGCCATTTTGTCCAATGCTCCTCATTGCAGGGTCTCTGTTTGAAGGAAAGAATGAACGAAGTGCGGAAAACATCCTCCATGTACTGGTTATCCAGGTGAGCATCGCATTTGATAACACTGTTAATACATTGTTCTAGGATAAGCGTCATCTCGTGCAAGGCTAATAAAGTTTTTGGCAGTGACGCTCAGATGCAGAGCAGGAAATGCCTTTTTTTACAGCTTCTGTGTATATAAATTGCCCCTGCTCCCTTCCCTTGTTCCAGCATTCCACTTATCTGCCCTGATTCAGGCCCGGTGGTGCTTCTTTTAGCTTCACTCAGTCACTGTCTCTTAAATAGAAAAATAGGGAAGCAGACATGTGGTACAGAATCTGTAGGCAGCACCTGCTCCTGGTTTCTGGAGACTTTCATCTTTAATCAGGTGTTGTGAGGGGGCTGGGGGTACAAGCTTCCAGCCTTCAAGTTACAAAGGATGGGGTAGAAAGCAACTGAAAGCTTGCTGAATGCAGAAACAAAACTCAGGGATGCAGAAAGCAGAGAGGGGGAAAGTGTACTGCAAACTTCAGGTGAACTTAAAGAACATTAATAGAATCCATCCATCATTTACTTTGCTACACATTTTTTCAAGATCGGTAAGAAGAACAAACATGTCTGAACAGACCAAATACAAGATAAGAAGGAAGAAAATAGCACTGTTAGTCTAACACAACAGATTACTTCTTCCCAACAAAATCAGTTAGATTTTTATCCCACAAGTCAAAATACAATGAACAAGATAATAAATACTTTACATTTATATAGTACATTTTATACAGAAAACTGAACGATCTGCGTACAGTATTTTGCAATGGGCAAAAAACTCTATCATTAAACTTTTTCTCCCCAGAATTCTTTTAACTCTGGAAACACCGGTCTGCTTGTTTGGTTGGAAATACCTTTTACATTGCCCTAATTTGCTCTATAACTTTTTTTCTTACAGTATTGTTTTGAAGTTTTTTATGGTGATATTTTAATCCACCTTTTTCACATTTTCAACACTCTTTTCTGCAGCTTGTCTTGGAAGGAATATGGAATATCGATTCTACCAAAACACTTGCAGATGTTCCAGGCTGGAAAAGACAGGTTGAATATTTTTTAAAGACATCAGGTAGAATACCTCAGATGTATAAGGGCAATTAATTAAGAAGACATGTACAGAATCACAATGCATGTTGTAAGTGCCCACTCAAGAAGAGTTGCTATCAGTAGAGGAACCCAAATGATACCTCCTCCAAAACTAGGGTCAATTACTTTAAAACTCTTATTCTACCACTCATACACAGTTCTAAGTTTACCTCATGGCACTAACCAAAGCAGTTCTTCCAAGCCAGCTAAAGTTCAGAACCAGCCATGATGATGTGTGAAGGAGTACTACTCTCTGTATTCAGTCCTGAAGCTGTACCGGTCAATTCATTGGATGACCCTGACTTCTAGCACTGTGGACAGGCCTGAAGATTTGTTTAAAAAATCTATTCTCCCACATTCTTCATAATTTTCAATCTTCAGCCTGTCTCCACTTAGGAACTTCCATTCTACACTAGAAATCCCCAAAAACTTTAGTCCAGAAGTATGGATTCCAATGTTTTGCATCCTATCTCATCATCCCTGACAATTGGTCATGCTTCTCACAATAAATAAATGATATAAGATGTAGTTTGAATGATCTGAAGATCATCCAGTTGAGGGACTCTGATTTAGATTTCTGGAAAGAGCAGTCCTATGGCCCCTAGACAGCATATGGAGGACCACAGGATAGTCTGAGTTCCCAGATAGAAGATTGCAGGCTGGGCTCTGACCTCTGAGTTGGAAATCAAAGCTCCAACTCTCATTGGAATTGCTCTTGGAGGAATAAAACCTCAGAGAAAGGCAAAATGGGGCATTTTGGTAGGAAAAACGGAGACTGAAGAAGCCAGAAGATGAGTTATCCTGAAATCTTTCCAGTCTTCTTCCCGTCTCCTCTGAAGTGGTGTTGCCCTGTTAATGAGGCATGTAGAACAGGGAGAAGAGGAGGTATAGATCCCCACAAGTGTTGCTCTCACTCTGCAGAGGATGACCATGAGCCTCTGAGTTCAGGCCCTACAATAATCACAACAGTCCTTAATGATTTAGCAGTGTAACTCTCTTAGGCATAGCAGAAGAGGTACTCTCAAGATTCAAAAGGGGGCATATAGCTGATTTCATAGATAGATAGGATATCAGATGGTTCCTGGGGACCCTCAGGGTACTGGGGTAACAGGGGATCCAAACTAAATGCAGACATGTCCTACTGCCACTCTTTCCAAGGAAGTTTCCATGCATTTCCTTCTCTATTGATTTTTGTTTTCCTTAGAAAAAGCTGAGGTTTTCTGAGACAGTGCTGTAAACACAACTTAACGCTGAGCTTTGAGTAGGAATTGCTGACAGAACTTTAAACGGAGTGTAACACTATGCAGCACAAGTATAATTGTACAATATCAATAATTTTCCCATCAAATCTCCTATGGAGGCTAGTCAAGAATTTAGCAATTATATCTCCCCAGGTCGCATTTTAGATGGAAAATTATTTTTCCCACTTTACTGACAGGTAAATAACCAGTTTTTCTTAATTGGGCTTGATTATGGGAAATGAAAATGTTATTGGGAACAGCCATAGAATAAAACACTACATTTCATCAAGAGCAGCACCATGTAAATGCTGTAAGCTTGTCAAGTTGCCATAATAAATAGGTTAGGGTACATGCTTATTTTAATTGCTACTAGCAAAATCTGCTGAAATTTAAGCAAGGTTCTTGGTACACACTTCTAATGCTGAAATGACCCACTTATTAGTGACCTGTGCTATCTGAGCGATGGATTTAAATTGGTAATTAATAAAAGTCTGTTTCTGAAAATGCTAACATAAGGAGCTCAATAAAAATGCTAACTAGGCCTCAAATACTGAAGACAGTTTATTGACACATTAATACATATTACTTATGCTAAAGACTTTTGTAGACTTAAAACTGAGGATGAAGAGATGACAATTGTCTTGTTTCTTAGCTCGGCAGTTGGAAGATCAGTGGTAAAAGTAGTGGACTAGTTCATTTTTGCAGTTTTAATCCTGCTTATATTGGAGAATCATAGTATAATTTCCTTTTGAAGCTGTATTATATCAAGTGAACTCTCCTCTTTTTAAAGCGCAGACTGTAGAGGACAAGAATTATGACAGGGGAAAAATAGAAGTTGGTCTTATGGGGTAATATTTTAATGTCCAATATATAATATAGAAAAAAAAGAAGAGATTGTCTTTGTGCAAAAAGGAACAGTGGCAGATAATCCAGAGGGCTGCTTGAAGAGTTCCTTTTGAGAGAGACCCCCTACACTGTCCCTTGTTCAGAAGTGCTCAACTCAACTCAAACAGATTCCCAGGGAAAGCTACCTAAATTCTACAGTACAAGTGAACAGTCTGTTGGCTGCAGTGGATTTCCATTCTCTCTTTCATAGTAAAGCCTTTGTAATTTGTAAGATTCAAAAACCACACACAATATTTTATCTATCTGGGTGCAGGGGAAGACACAGACCTTCCACACTTGACCATCGCATGATGATGATGACAATGACAATGACGACAATGACAACAATGATGGATCCAACCAAGGATCCACTTAGTTCAGCATCCCCTCAGCTACCATGAGCATGGCATACACATTTACGTGTAAGTAAATGCTAGTTGCATTGCACAGTACCCATGAACATAAAGGTAAAGGTTTCCCCTTGACGTTACGTCCAGTCATGCCTGACTCTAGGGGGCGGTGCTCATCTCCGTTTCCTGGCCGAGGGAGCCAGCGTTTGCCCGCAGACAGTCTCCGTGGCCATGTGGTCGGCATGACTAAACACCGAAGTGCACGGGACGCTGTTACCTGCCCACCAAAGTGGTACCCTTTTATCTACTTGTATTTGCATGCTTTCGAACTGCAAGGTTGGCAGGAGCTGGGACGGAGCAACGGGAACTCATCCCGTTGTGCAGATTCGAACCGGTGATCTTTCGATCAACCAGCCCAGCAGCACAGCGGTTTAACCCACTGAGCCACCTGCAGTCCCTCACCCATGAACATATGTGAGGTCTAATCTGGCATTCAGGGAAAAGTTTAGAATAGAATACTAAATCACAGTGATGTTCAGACCCCAACCATTAGTTTAGTGCTAATTGCATTTTCTCCTGGTTTGAATTTATCTGAGAAAAAAGGTAGCTTGTGGGAAATGTATGTATTTCTGTGTGAGGGACAGAAAGTTTCCTGAATTCTTCAAATATTACCTTTTGCAAATCTCTCAGAGCCCATTTGACTGCATATGTGACCCCATTGTTTTTTAAGTGGCCTTCTTTCTAGAACCACTGATGTAGTCCCTAGGGATGCTGGTGCTGACTGCCTCTGTCTGATTTATCCGGAAAAGGTCAAGAAAAATGGTAGAGGACCTGGAATTGAAGCAAATTACCACAGCTGCTATTATGCTGTTCGGAGTGGGAGAAGGTGAGTAACGAGAGTCATGATAGATGTGTACAAAAATATATAAATTAGCAAAATTAAAATGCTAGAAACATATAAAATAGAACTAATCCATGTAGTCTCTCAGGACCAAGGCCGGCAGGAATACAAAGTGTTTTGCTTGCAAAGTAAAGGGAGTTCAAGAGCCACTGAAAAAGCCATCTCCTGCATTTCAACCAAGCATATCTGTGAAGGTTGTGGGACTAAGAGAAGGCCTGCCCAGAAGATCATAGGGTACAGGCTTATAAGAGAGAATGGTTAATATTCTTATGTTCAGGTCTGCTCCATATTTTGAAGAAATGTCTACTAATGAAGACTACATTTCTAATGAAATGTAACATAACCACATGAGTAAACAAAGCCCATAGGAATGGTGTAGGATTTCCAGAAATGTTACAGGCTATGTACCCTAGAACGTGTTAGACTGGAAATCCTATATACTAAGTGTACCTGCAGATCCTCCTCGTAGGCCTCACTGTTGCCCACTAGGATCTGAAGGTGTTACATACACACCTGACATCCTCTGTAGGAAGGCAAGTAGAGGTAGGCAAGATATATATTCAGATCATTGTTTGCATTGAAGAGTATGCTGATAAACTTGTTTAAAAAAAGTTTATTGGAAAGTAATCTGAAAGCAGTGGGATATCACATTTGACAGAATTTGATGGTTGGCATGCAAACATTTAACAGTACAGAGAATCTGTGCTATTTTTCCTGTCCTACAGAATTGCGTAGATACCTTTAAACTGGGGAATCATAATTAATATTAGACAGTTAACAGCTTGGGAGACTTTATTGCTGTTGCTTGTCAAATCCAAAGCAATCAGAAGAGAGGTCAAGAAATTGAAAAAGATTCACATTTGAATTACAAATATTCATGCTGAAAATGTGATGGTGATTTTTTAAATTGAAATTTTGTAGGGCAAGGGATTTTCCATGGAATTTGACTATTCAGGAACTTTAATTTCTGTGATAGTGTACACGTACAGCAACATTTATATAAACTTAAAGCAAATCAACTTCTGGACAACTGTTTTGCATTATGGTGGTAGTGGTCTTGTTTCTAAATTATACTTTGATAAGAGATACTTCATAACATCCTGTAGTGGGTTTATTTCTTGTCTTCTCTGGTCCCCTTTGAATGTGGTTTTACCATGACAACCTTTCTTCTATTTAAAAGTGTTTACCCTCATTTGGTCTATTATTTACTCACCCTTTGCTGCTACCTCAATGCTGTCATTTGTGAGTGAAAAGTGATCAGCAATGTTTATACAAATATGTACTATGTACCATCTATTATTTACTGAGCTTTCCTATCAAGGGCTCCTAGAGGCATGGAGTGGCTGAGAATAAACATAGTCCTCTTGTGGCATTCTATCAGGCAAAAAGGGTGTGTGCTGAACTTTAATGTGCGCAAACATAAAAGCACCACTGTGAACTCTTCCCAGGTAAGACCGGTTTTGAATTATGGGACAGAGGAAGAGAGGGAAATGTGCAGAAGGAAGTGCAGAGAGTGTCTTCCTATAAGTTACCCAAAAACAGGACACTGATCACTCAGAAAGGATGGACATGAAAGTATACAGACTTACCTAAAATTCATCAATGCATAAGTGCTGATGAACATGTAAAAATAGTTAATACAATATAAGTAGAAATACAACACCTTTCAGAAATACTGTAGCCTCAGTAAACAGCATCTAACCTACTCTGTAGTTGCCAAGACCTTCCATCACAGGCTGTACTTTCGGTCACCGTTGGTGCCCTTTCTCTTACTCTCCTCTCAAATGAATCATGTGATGAATTAAATGCAGGAAACAGACCCTATCAATCCTTGCTGCAAGACGGACTTATTCAAGTCGATAGCTGCAGGGTTAGTGTCACCTCTGAGTCTTTTAACTGCAGTAAGTATCTGCAGGATCAGGCAGGAATTCTCCAGAGACATACTGGAAAGTGGCTGCAGGACACAGGATGAAAGGCCATGGAGTGATGCAAGCAGTTGCAGAACCAAGACAGATGCTCACAAGCTAATAGGGGCAAATAGCTACGGACCAGGATATATGTATGCAGAATAAGGTAAGTATCTGCAGGATCAGACTGGATGCTTATAATATAATGCAGGAAAGTAGTGGCAAGAACAGGATAAAGGTCCACAGTGTTGATAAGCTGCTGCAGGGATATAGTGATTCTCCATAAAGTATTAAACTTAAGCTGCTGCAGGATGAGGGAGACCGCCTAGATAATGCTCTTTGACATAGATGAATAATAGTCGGGTGAAGCAGAATTGAGCTTGCTTCAGAATCACTCAGTCATGCCCTTTCTTTTGCAGTGGCTCTTGTGTGTTCCTAAATACACTGGAACATCTCTCTAATGCATCCTCACAACCACTCTTCTGCTTCAGCACTTTGACCTTCCAAGGAGACAGCGGCACTCTTCCCACTATCTGCTTTTTAACCTTCTGTTCCTGCTTTCTTTCCTTACTCATTGCTTCTAACCCTCTCTGCTCCAGCTTTGTCTTTCTTCTCATCTGTAAGCCTCTACCATTCAGGTTTTTCTCCCATGCTTCTGCTCTCCCTTCTCCTCGGCATCTTTGATCCTTTCAGAGTATCAAGGATCAAGAATCCTTGATTGCATTCCCTTGCGTTTATTTAGCCGTACCTGTGGCTGGACACTGTTGCCGAGCAACCAGAATCAGGGATGGGATTACCAGTCCCTCTGGCCATGACTCTCCCGGGGCCCATGGGATTGCTTTATGCCACCTGCCAGTGAACTACTGTAGCCAGTGCATGAATACAGCGTGGCTTAGAAGCCAGGGCAAGATGAAGTACTGTAGCATACATGAAGTTATCACATAACCAGGGTTAGATAAGGATATTTTTCAAGTCACGCAGGTGCCACCCACATCAAATGCATTATACCCAAGGCCAGCCAACTTATTTGGTACATGAGGCAGAAAATCACATAAACATCATGGCCTGTCCTTGGCAGTAAAAGCATAAGTAAGGATAATAAATTTAATCACAATGAGCTGCCCTTTCAAGATGCACGGAATCTGCCTGAAGCAGCTATTTCATTCTGCCTTGTGAGAGGGCTGGGCTTGCATACAAACCTGTGCAACATACAGATGTTCAGCAGCAAATAATTGTGGGATGAACTTGGGGCAGAATTGTCATTTAACAGTTTGCAAATGTGTGCTAGACATGCCACTTAATTCTGAATTCCTTTCTGAGCATGATGCCCAGGACTAAGAGGGAACCCACCTTGATATTTGATAAGATCGGTGATGTTTCTTTATGGTTCAGGGCAGCCGTGCATCAGAGCTTGCAAATAAATGTTGCTGAAGTAAACTTTAAAGGGAATTTGAAGCTGCTTCTCACAAAAGTCCAGCACTAACCACTACACCACACCAGCCAACTAGCACCATACCAATCATGTTAACTAGCACAGCAAGAACCCCAGTGAATCCCACCACTTAGGGTAGTGTAACATTGTTTGCACCAGTGGAACGACATGGCAGAATACTACCCATTGTGCACACAATCATTCATATACTAAATGCTGTATCAGTTCTCCCATAACACTCAAGCCTGGAATCATTGCACGGAGCAATTAGGGGAAGGTTTGGGTCAGACGAAGGGAAGTGCTTTTTCATACAGCATGTAGCTGAACTACGGAATTTGCTGCTACAGGAAGTAATGGTGCCTGCCAAACTGGATAACTTTAAAAAGGGATTGGGCAGAGTCATGAAATAAGAGGCTATCAGAGGCTACTAGCCTTGCTGGATATGTGTTACCTTCTTTACCAGAGGTGGCATGCCTGCATACACCAGTTGCTGAAGAGCTGTGGCAGGTGGAGGTTTTGCACCCACCCTGCTCGAGGTATCCTGTGGGCAGCATGTTTGCCACCGTGTGTACAGAGCACTGGACTAGATAGACCTTTGGTCTGATCCAGCATGCTTTTTCTTATGTGCTTAGGGGTTGAACTCTAGACATGATTCCATGAAGATCCATTGTGTGGGTCAGCTAGAAAAAGCACTCAACGCTCAACTGAATATTGTTTGAATTGTTGCATATGCCTACAATTATTCTTTGGATTTTAATCACTGTATTTATGTATGTGCATATTAAGATATGCAGATGATGTCACATTACTGGCAGAAAGTAGCAATGATTTGAAATGACTTCTAAGACAAGTGAAAGAAGAAAGTGCCAAAGTGGACTGCAGCTGAATATCAAGAAAACAAAATTCATGTCCACAGAAGAATTACAGCACTTCAGTGTCAATAATAATGTTAGGGAAAGTTGAAGGCTGAAGATGAAAGAGAGAAGCAAATATGAGACGAAGTGAATCCATAAATGAAGAGCTGAATGAAGCTGTCATGGACAAAGCACTTCAGAGGACTTTCATTCACAGGGTAATCATAGGTTGAACTGGTGAACCAGAGAGAGAGGTAACTGACTTAACTTTTCAATCTCATCCCACACCCTTGCATGGTAACTGACATTTCCTCATCAGAGAGGCTGTGCTCACACCACATGACCAGCAACCCTGTGTGGTTACCCTGATCCATGGTTTTCTACCATGATCTACCTGACAGATGAGCAAGGGGATTCGACATTATCATGGTTTCCTTCCTTCCCACTCAGTCCTCCCACTGTTGATATATCAGCTATCAATCAATCATGAGTTGAATCACTCCCTGCCTACGTTGCAGAGAGCCTGGGCATCTGTCTGTAGCTGCCATTTTTCCATGTAATTGTATCCATTTTTCTGTGGTGATTTCATACCATGGTAACTCAGATACTCTGTTCAAACACCCTAGCAAGCCACAGTGGCATGGAGATACCATAACAAAAACCATTGTTTCTTATTGTGGTTCTAAAGACTGAACTTACCATGGTGAAATACCACAGCCAAATGTGGGCAACATGACAGACTCAGAATGATAAAAAAATGCTGTGGCTTCTGATATCTGGACGCAGTCAGTAAGTAGAGATATACATGCATACATGGATCCTCCCGTTGGCCTTAGAGTCCCCTGTGAAGGTCCCATTAGGTCAGACTGAATAAGCCTTCACACTGCCATGTAAAAAAAATAATAATAATAGTTGAAATGACCATTTTATCAGGTCTGCCATGTAAACATAAATCCTGTGCCATGTTGGTCCTAACACTGATCTTCATTGCATCGTATGAGAATTTAGAAGCTATTTAGGCCTCATGTATGACTGCTCTGAATTTGCTTAAAGTATCTTCATTGCCATTGCTTCTGAATCAGACAGGACAGCACTCTCAGTACTACAAAATCCAAAGAAGAGGTGACATCCAGAATACTGCTTGGATATGCAGCACAATGCAAATACTCAATATAGTTGGAACAATTTGATGCCAAAGGCATTGATGCTCTTCATGCTCCAATTTGATAACAAACTTCCTTGAACTTCTGCTTAAAAGAAATGGCTTTAACTAGAGATGTACTTTTATTTTCCTGGGCTCCAAGATCATCGCAGATGGGGACTGCAGCCAAGAAATTAAAAGACGCTTGCTCCTGGGGAGGAAAGCTATGACTAATCTAGACAGCATACTAAAAAGCAGAGACATCACCGTGCCAACAAAAGTGCGCATAGTCAAGGTCTTGGTTTTCCCAGTTCCAATGTATGGCTGTGAAAGTTGGACCATAAGGAAGGCCGAGCGCAAAAGGATTGAGGCCTATGAATTGTGGTGCTGGAGGAGACTCCTGCGAGTCCCTTGGACCGCAACGCAATCAAACCGGTCAGTCCTAGAGATCAAGCCTGACTGCTCTTTAGAAGGCCAGATGCTGAAGATGAAACTCAAATACTTTGGCCACCTAATGAGAAGGAAGGACTCCCTGGAGAAGAGCCTATTGCTGGGAACAATTGATGGCAAAAAAAGAAGGGGACAGCAGAGGATGAGGTAACTAGATGGAGTCACTGGGGAGGTGGGTGTGAGCTTGGGTGGACTCTGAGGGATGGTGGAGGACAGGAGAGCCTGGGGGAATCTTGTCCATTGGGTTGTGATGGGTTGGGCATGACTTCGCAACTAACAACAACAAGAAGAGATGTACCGATTTGTTAAATAAGTTCTTTCTTTCTCTGTTTCATGGATTTTGAGGCATCGCATCCCCTGCTCATTGATGTAATTAAATCTTTTAAGGGGTATTTGAGAATTCCATCTTCTTTGCAAACATGTATTTGCATGTGTGCATGATGTATGCATGTATGTATGTGTTTATCAATTACACTGATGTCTCCCCAAAATAAGAAACCAGTCTGCAAATTCATGCAACTTAGGAAAAGTTAGTGTGCTCTGGAATCCACATACAAATCTGAATTCATTTGAATAGGTGCAGATTTCTTTGACTTCCTAGCTATAACTTACCAGGATAAAAGCTGGCAAGCCTATCTATGTAAGACTGACAAATTTGTATGGAGAAATCATATTGCTTTGCCACAGAAAACTTATCGATTCTTTCTTGGCACCCACAGGACTAAGGGTGAACATTTAGATTGCAGAAAGTCCCGCAGCTCCCAGTATTTCCTGGGGAAATGCTGACTGGGAGAATGCCTAGAATGGCAGGAATTCCATCTGTCCAAATATGCACAGGATTGCACTATAACAAATTTACTTGGACATGAGTTTTCATAGGCCAGAGTTAGGGCACAGGTCAGGCAGGTCATGCTGAAGAATTCTTCCGATTTTAATGCTAAATGACCTAATTCACACTTCCCAAAATAATTCTGTGCTAACCAAAATGCAGTTATCTTTGGGCCTTTGACAGGTCTGTGACTTTTGCAATCCATTTCTACTGTCATATTATCAGTACAAAACTACATGCATTAAAGAAAAGTATGTATAATATGAATGCATATGACAAGTATAATTCCCAAAAGGTTGTGCCATTATCAATCTAAGAGCCTTGATGGTGTCACAAGACTCTTTTTTGTTGCTTTCTGCAAGCAAATCAAATGCTTGCCCCCTGGAAATTATTTCAAATGGAGAAATCTCTGCAAAAGAAGAATACCCTTGGAGCTACATGGTTTCCTCCAGCAAAGAAAAGAAGAAAAGAAACTTCTCAACCCTTCTTAAGTACTAATACCTGCAACTGTTAATCACCTTATCAGATTTGACCTTTTAGCTTTTTTTCCACTTGAGGCTTGGGGGTAATTCCCTGCTTCTGCCTACAATAGGAAATAATTATATCAAAGACACTTGACTGGGAATAGTGTTAACTTCTGCTGTTTAGCAAATGGGTTGATTCACCTTGAAAGAAGCCTTTGTGACCCCGTGGTTTTATATACACATACAATGATTTCCCTTAAATTAATAGGTGATGGTGTTATAAACAAATACACATGAGTCGGATTTTGAAATGCTGTTCTTGTATAAAGACAGTCAACAACTAGAAGAGCTCTTTCCAAAAAGGGGTTAGTTGATTTTCTACATGAGACGGGAAGGTGAAAAGTCCAGATGTCTTCCCTTGTGGCTGAACTCTACAGAATGGGAAGTTTTGTGTAAATGTTCCATCACAGTAGACCAGTGTTAAGAAACAAAGAATTGCTATACAATAACTAGATTGTCAAGGAAACCACATAAAAAGGCTTTGCTGGTACCAATGTTATTCATGAAATGCAAATATGCTCCTTGCAAATATGTTAGCTTTATATACAAGTGATAGCATGCAATTGCTGTTTTAAAGTCTCAATTATGGCTTGATTCTTGAAAATCTACTGGATAGGAACAGCTTTGGAATTGGATGCCTTTCAATAGTGCACCCTTTTCCAAGTGTCTTCTTGTTGACCTGTGTGGGTGTTGACATTTTCCCCACTGTCCCTACAACAAGAATAGGCAACTTATTTCTTTTCAGTGCTGCTAAGTTCTGAAGGCAAAGGGTGAACTGTACTTTGCGGCACAATTCAGCGTCCTCATGAGTTGTATAACATCTGTAAGTAGTTTTAGCTAGGGAAATATATACAAAACCCAAAGAGAGATTTAATGTTAATATCTGGGACATGCATCTTTCACAGGCCTTTAAATACTTCTCCCCTTATGAGTTAAAGTTGGAACAATCAATTTAGGATAAGAGAAAAAAAAAGAGTGGCATCTTTGTATCAGGAAACATGTTTCAGGGGCAGAGCTGGTGTTAGGGAGGTTGATCACACAGAGAACCAGGTAGAATCAACCTCTGAGCCATCGCGGTCACTAATTCAGTGTTCTCTCCACACTGTCTTTGCTCCATGAGGAGCAATCCTATGGACCGTAGACAGTGTCTGAGCTCCTACCTTGGATTCAGTGCTTGGTCCTTGAAGGTGGGAATTGGAGTTCTGCCCAGCTTCCTTGCCCTCTTGCAGCAAGTGAAGAAAGAACTGGGCCAGCTATTCTCTGAGGGCAGGAAAGCACACTTGGAGAGAGGAAAAAGGAAGTGTTTTGATGGTTGGGAAAGGAAGGAGATTGGAGAGGCTTGTGTATGAGCTTTCCAGGGCCCTCTCCAAGTGCTCCACCACTAGTGTTAGGTAGACTTGTGCTAGGCAGCACTGACTTATTACTGAATTACTGCAGACATTCCCAGTAGCATAGTCCCAGGGTTGGATACTGCCCCTGGTATGTTAGAATGGAGAGAGAATATTTGCCCATGAAGTTTCTAATTTAACCTCCCTTGAATCAGAACTTCATCAGATCTACTCAGGAATAAAATGGAATTTGCTTCTACTGCCCTGAGGCTAAACAGTTTTCCATATGAATAAGCACAGGTTCTTTGAGGAAGAAGATAATATGTGTTAAAAGTATACCTAATAAATTTAGCATGTTTTAACGATGTACAGGCTTGTTTGAATCATAGAACAGTAGAGTTGGAAGGGGCCATGAGGGCCATCGAGTCCAACCCCCTGCTGTTGCAGGACACCACATTGCAGGACTTTGCTCTTACAATCTGCCAGGAGATAGTGAATGAAATGTTTTCCCCTTCCCCTGATCTCCTGCCCATTGGTCAAACTCTGCAGAGTACCATTGAAAAGTTTCAGCAGCAAACTGCTCTGGTCCTGGAAAGAAGGAAAAATACTTTGTCCTGAAGCTAAATTTGACCTTTAAACATGCTATAGCCATAAACCAGCATTTAAAAAATGCCAGTGAATTCAGCAGGATCCACATGTTACCCACCTTGATTTAGCACTGGGAAGGCCAAAACCAGCATTTGAACTGGACTTGGTAATCAAGAGGACTTGAAAGTTATTCTGCTTGGAATGAGCTTCAGGCTTGACTCCGGCAGTTGCCTGTGGGTGTTTCTGAATACTTTTTTAGAAGCAGTGCCTTGCAGAGTGCATCACAGCAATCAGATATGACTCTATCTTTCAGCTGCTTCCATCAACTTTGGGTTTCAGAGTTTACTTTTCAAGCTGTGATTTCTAAAGCAAAGCACAATCTCACATTTTCATCATACTGTCACTATCTCATCTCCATAGGGTTCAGGTGAAGAGACCAACAATTTTGTAACTTCTGTTTGAACTTAACAAATAAATCTTCCAGATAACCTCCCTTTTCTTCTATGCACAAACAACCTCTTTATAATGACACACTATTTCGTCTCAGTCATACTTCACTGCAAAGTCATAGCTATTGTTGTGCCAAATTCCTTCTAAGGGGAAGTAGAAGGATGATGTACAAGGTCCTTTTGTATCCCTTTGTTCAAGTTTTTGCAGTAAACCAGAAGGACAAAGGCCTCATAATGATGCAGATTGCTGTGAATCTTCACTCAAAACTTCGGTGTCATGGATCAAGACAAGGTCAGGGTAATGCTGCTTCATGGTTTGCCTGTCTAATTTTCCAGCTTTCACAGAACGCCATGTGTTCTAGCTGGCTGCTGTACTCATGAGCTCACAGTTCTCAAACTGAATATGCTCCTCAGATTCTTTCTCTCCCACTTGTCTGCTGCTGCAGTTTATTTAATTCTGTAATGTATGATATTGAGAGAAGTACTGATCTATAATGTCATCGACCATGATCAAATCAGTAGGTAAGAATGTTCTGCCTTAGACGTCAGCAAATTTAACCACTTTTTCCCTTCTAAGTTTTTCAATAAAATGCTGTTTAATGACTGAACTGGAAACTAGAGATATTTTTTAAAAGAAACACTAGAAAGTATATTTGAGGTACAGTACAGGATGGATGTTCTCATGCAGGACAATTTAGCTTGTGCACAAATCTGATTCACAAGGTGGTTGTGAGGATAACATGGGAAGGAATAGAATCAGGATTCCTTGCAGGAGGGGAGGAAGGTGGGATATGAATATAGTAATAAATTTTTTAAATAAGACTACTAGGCCTTATGACAATAATTTGCCAAGTGCATAATGGAGAATAATTGTAATTCTGCCATGAGAAATAAGTCTCCAATCCTGCATACAAGTCTCACCAAAATCAACAGGACATTTCTGAACAGACCTGCAAAGACTTTCACTGTAGTTCCCCCATGAGCATGAGGTGCTCTCCCATCAGAACCCTCTGATGTTTGTTGAACATCAGTCTTGGCTGGCAAGAAATGGTTCTCCAAAATCTCTATGTCTGGCATGTTCTGAATTCTCAAGTCAAGGGGAGAATCAAACTAAGGACTTGCTTCAGTAGAAAGTCCAGGGAGGTTCTTCTATGGAGACTAACCTTAGAACAGCCTGATCTTCTAAGCCAGAGGTCCTCAAACTATGGCCCACTGGCCAGATACGGTCTGCCAAGGTCACTTACCTGGCCCACCTCAAGAACTCTCAGACTTGTTCGGAGAAAACAATCTCCAAACGAGTCCGAAAGCTCTGAGCCATCACAGATGTACTCTGAAACTTCAGTTTCAGAGACTAGCAGAGAGCCGGCACATGCACCACATTGTGACAGCTCCCTTCAACTGCATGTGAGCCGGCTCTCTCTGCTAGCTCTGGCTGGCTCCTGCTGCTGTGCTGGTCTTGCCAGCGTGAATTGTGCATGCGCTGGCTGTTCCCCCTATTGCACTCATGCGTTGACTCTGAATACAGAAGAGAAGAGCGAATATGGAACCAGACATTAACCATCTTATTAGCCATAAGCTGGTCCGTACTTCCCATTGAAATACTAATAAGTTTATGTTGATTAAAATTGTTCCTCATTTTAAATATTGTATTGATTTTTCCTGTTTTTTCATACTACAAATAAGATATGTGCAGCATGCATAGGAATTTGTTCATATTTTTTTTTCAAACTATCGTCCGTCCCCCACCAACAGTTTGAGGGACAGTGAACTGGCCCCCTGTTTAAAAAGTTTGAGGACCCCTCTTCTAAGCAGTTTGGGCAACACAGAGACTGCATGCAACTCCTTGTCCTGTTGCCCCTGGCGCAGCTCCTGTGAATGGGCACCACTGCTACTGTGCTGCTGAAATCCATACAAGAACAAAAGATTTGCCAATTACCCACCAATTTTCAATGGTGAACTGCTGCAAATGATGCAATGGCCAAATTTAGCTGAAAAACAAGCAGCATTTGGTCCTTGTGGCATTCAGTAGTCATTTGCCACTGAACATTGGTCGGGAATGAGCAAATCTTGGCAAATTAGTTTCATTCTATGTTATTATTTTGCCCCCTCCAGGAAAGTCCTACCAAAATCAACCGGTCTTCCTGTAGAGTCAACAAGGATGTGGCCCATAGATGGGGTGGCATGAAAATGTGCCCCAGACCTCCCAAAGTTCCTCATCCCTGCCCTAAGTGTAAAGTTTTTAATCTTGAGCCAATCATCATTTCTTTTTTTAAATTTATTTATTTTCCAATTTATATCCTGCCTTTTTCCTACAAAGGGCTCAAGGCAGCTTACACCATCTCTCCTCCTCCCATTTATTTATTTATTTATTTAAAACATGTCTATGTTTGTTTATTTTATTTATTTAAAACATTTCTATGCCGCCCCATTGCAACAAAGCCTCAGGGCGGCTCACAACAAAACGAAATATACAAATAAATAACAACATGACAAAAAATTTACATTGTCCTATTGCATCCTCCGGCTCCTTCCAGCTTTCCCGTGCACTGGAATGGCGGGAGGCAGGGAGGGGGGGGGAGGAAAAGCTCTCCCAAGTCACATCGCTTGGCCCCTCCAAGAAGGCGGAGACCCCCAGCCTCGCTTTGTCTCCGTTCAGGCCAAGAAGCAGCCGCCGGGCTTGCCTTAGGGGGCGAGCAGAGGACGCCAGAGCCCCACCACCCGCTCCGCACCCTCCCACCTCCAACTGCCTGCAATAATACTTCTCACACTTCGCGGCCCGTCTAAGAGTTAAAGCAAGACAGGGCTGCTTCCCGAAAGGGCCAGTGGAGAGACAGGCCCGAGGATCACAGAAAGCAGATGCGTCTAAGTCTCTGCCTGTGCGGGTCCCTGTGGGTTTGCTTCCCAGTTAGGGTCCCATTTGCAAATAGGGATGTAGGGCATTACTCTGCTCGCCAGAAAGGAATTTACACTCGCATTTGGTGAGCAGCGAGCAATAATTTCATGCCCTGCCCTATTATACTTGCACTTTGTTTCATTTTAAATTATTTTAAAGCTGCCTTTGAAAACAGAACCCTTACACTCTTTCTTCAGCAGTAGTTGTTCTGCTGAAAATAGCCCTGCTGAGGAAACTTGCAAGAAATGCGATAAAAACAGTCTTGGGAAATCCAGAAGAAAGGGTCAGAAATAGTGAAAATATTGCATTGAGGAGTATAGACATGCCACACAAATAATTCCGATATTATAGAAATAAACAAACACCTTTGTAGATTCCCTGAAATCCAAATGTGATTTTCTTCCATAGTCACTATCATAGATGAATGATACTCTGCTCTCTTTATGGGAAGGAGGATAAGCAAAATTGTGAGCTCCATTCCTTCTCACTCTTCTCTTCCAGGGATCTTTTGTGGAAGTCTTACATTTATTCAACTGGCCCCACCAAACCATCCTTAAAACTCTTTGCCTCTCAGGTGTTTACTTTTATGTACTAGAGGGACTGGCTATTTGTGGAGTCTGTAACCCAATGAAAAGAGACCACAACATTTCAAACCACTAAGCTGAATAGAATATTGTAAACATTTAATCTGATTTTTAAAAAAATCTCTAAAAAGAGACCTGCACGCAATATTTTGAGCTTCTGGCTGGCCCTGATCATACCTTAAAAGAACGTATCTTAAAAGAAAAGATCAAACCTATACATTTTATTAAGCAAACTATATAAATTTTTAAAAAAGTTATTTTTCTTTACAGGGGCCTGACATGTAATATGCAAAAGCATTGGCATTGGTATTGCATTATCACATTCATATTCCTTTCTTCCAACCCCCGCAAGGAAAAATGGTCCTCCTGATCTCCATTTCACACTGGCTGGGTTCCTATGTTGTGACAAGCAAGGCAGGGGGTGCAGCCACACTGGTTGGTTGGTTTGTCCCCAACAGAGGATCATTTTATTTATTTATTTTCCAATCTATATCCTGCCTTTTTCCTACCATTATCCTATCATTACCCTGGCTGTTCCATTGTTTTTTGTCTCCAACACTCTGTCTCCCTGCTCCCAGCAGCAACCACAAGGAAATTCCTTTCCTTTACTGTATTGTCTCTATTTACCACAGCTACTTTATTCTGATCAGCCTCCTGAGCTTTCTAGGTACATTTTCCTTCTTCTTACTCCTCCAATGGTATTTTCTCCCTTTCTCCATTGAAATAAACAATATCGCTTTGATTCCCCCACCTCCTCCTCTGTGTGTTTCCCTACTTCTATTGCACAATCATGATAAACAAAAGCCCTACAACAGATTGTTGGTTGCAGACCTGAAACATGGTGAAGCACGATGACTAAGCCTGAGAGCACATGAATCCTGCAGTGACAAAGCAAAACAAAGCCAGCAATTGCTAGTTGTGGCATGCAAACTCAGGCTCTGTTTTACATGTTCTTCCTCTCTGCCATCTTATTCTCACAGCATTCTTGTGAGGGAGGTGAGGGAGATGGTGAATAGCCCAAAATTAACCTGTGAAGTTCATGTCTGGGTGAAAACTAGAACCCGGATTTCCTGGATCGCCAGTCCAACACTCGAACCACCAAGGGGAAGCTTGATGGGTAGAGCAAGGGATGGAATGTAAGTTTTGGTCCTTTCTGAAATTGCATTTAGCACTATGTCAATGGAAGAGCAAGCCTGTCCTTCATCCCGACTGGTATCCCCTCAACCATCAGGGCAGCAGCAAGGATGTGAATTTTCCCACCAGCCCCTCATCCATCTCTGAGGTTTTTACTATTGGCAGAGCATTTTCTGGAGCAACAACTGCTTTTTCAAGTCTGGCCCAGCCCATTGTACCAAAGCAAAAAGTTCCATGAGCTCCAAGCTCTGGGTAGGAAGTTTCCTCTACACTACCACTTCCATAGTAAGAAGTCCAATTCTGGTTTCTTGGTCTTGCTTGCCTGGGATGAAACACAGAGAGCTAGTTTTTTTTTTTTTTTAGCCAGGGATCTATAAGCTGCATGCTAATACCCAGAACTGACACCTCCCTCTTTTGCTGTCTTTCCATAAAAATGAAACAAGAGGAAAGCAATCGAACCATTGGTGGGATTTGATTTCAAACCCCCCAATTATCCGAGTATCAAACGTCACCTTGGGGAAAGTGCACTCAGAGACAACTTGTTCTTTCTGAATGCAACATTTGTCCTTGGAAATGATTTCCTAAAAGATATCCAGTCAAAGGAGTAATAGAATTAAAATCTTGGTAGAATAAGCCCATTCTGGCTAACAGCTAACTTGGTCAGCCTGCACCTCCCCCTTTCTTTCAGAAGACAGTAAATAGAAACAAAGCCTGCAGCAGGACAAAGGAAGCCAACACATTAAAGAGGGATTAACTTCAGGAGGCTAGACAGATGTAAAGTGCTTTGCGCATGTTGCTATGTGATGTTCAACATATGTTGTCAATTAAAAATTGCTTAAGAAATATTTAACAAGGAAAATCTTACATAGCTCTGTTCGTAAGGATATACTGTCTTTCTGCTTCACTGCATTTCATTTCACTTCAGTGTTGTATACTGTGAGGAGAAGAAAGAGACCTTAAACACCATGGTTGCTACTCTAATTTGCATCCTAGAATGGTGTTTTAATTATGGCTTTTGGAAAGCTAACATTAATTGACCTCTTTAAGGATGTATGAGGATGCCTTTTAATAAGGCAGATCCCCAGTCACATAGGCCTGTAGTATCTCTGCTGATTGGCTCTCCAGTGTGTCAGACGTGAGCTGTCCTGGCCATGCTTCCCTTTCATTGGAGAGGACTGAATTTCAAGCTGGAACACTTGGTGTGAGAGGCATACGCTTGATTTCTAAACAGAGGACCCAGAGGAGAAGGAGCATGAGTGCTTAGCTACACCATACAGCATACCAAGTAATGCAGCCTTAGATGTACACTCTTTGTGCAATCCACAAAAAAAATGGAAACTGGGGGAGGGTTGTGCATTATCATGCATGTCCTTTGGTTGACACAACTACGGACCTTCAAGAAAACTAAATGAAACAAGACAAAATGAAACAAAGCAAAACAAAATGAGACAAGACACAAAACACAGGCTGTATAGAAATTTTAAAAATTCCTTTATTCTCAGTGAAGTTCAAGGATAAACTCCCTTCCAAAGAATGCCAACTTTACCACTAACCTAATGTTGTTAGAATCTGCTCATCCCATCTCCTAACCTGTACTTGAAAATGATGATTGAAACTCATCATTTTCTTCTCTGTTTTTCCATTGGATGTTTTATAGCTCTTTGATCATTCTTGCTGTCTTACATCTGTCTTCACTTCCTCTGTCAGCTGAATCTGTCCTCGCCCATGCCTGGTATCCATTCATCAGTCCCTGAACCTTATCTCATTTTCCATAGCTCATTGTAAAACTTCCACATATGTCTACTTTCTGTATGGTGCCTTGAACATGGTTGGTATTGAATAATGCAGTAAGAATAGCAGGCAATGAAGCATAAATGTGAGAATTTGGTGACTGTATTGAGGTAGAAAACAATTCAAGCTGTAAAAAATCTAGAAAAGAATGTATTTCAGAAACTGGGATCATGATTTTCAAGGAGGAGTTGGATCATACCCTTCATATGCTTCCACAGACTCAAGTTGCTCTTGTCTCAGGGCAACCTTCAGTTGCCAAAGGAAAGAAGTGTCTGCATTGTCATCCTATGCAATCCATACTAAGTGTGAAAGCTCTGGGTTGCCTGTGTATAAGTACTATGAGCTTTGCGTGGACAGGAGAGCAGGGCATTTTGCTTATTAATAAAGTCAGAGGAACCTGCTGGATCAGACCCAAGGTATTTCCATCTTTCTGTTTCCACAGTGACCATCTACAATTCCACAAGCAAGACATGCATTTCAGAAGTTCTCTTCTTCCAACAACTGGTGTTCAGAGCCATATCACCTCTCCAGTACTGGAAGTGATACATAACTTTCATAACTAGTGCCTATTGATAGTTTATCCTCATGAAGTTATCCAATTCCATTTTAAAGTTGTCTGAGCTGCATCCCATGACAGTAAATTCTGTGATATATTAATTTTCAAATGCCCTGAATCTCCTGCCATTCACTTCTGTAGGGACTGGGCCTGCTTCTCCCAAAATACAAGATTCCAATGGGTGTACCTCATACTGTGAAACTGAACTGGAATGCTTAGCTGGGTTGGAATGTTCAGAAACGATAAGGTATGAGCTTTGAGAGAAATTAAGCCAAGAGTGATAACCAGAGTATGAGAAATACTATAGAACAAGAATGGCCAGGGGCTGTGTGGAGTGAGTCTACCAACTACTCCGCAAGCCCAGTAGTCAACTACCAAGCCAAATGAGTGGAACAATTCTGTAACATCCTGTGATCATGCTGCCTGCCCTAGAAGCATCGCAAACCTCCCTGAGGGTAGAGCTAACTCTGGTGGGGAAGAGAGGAGGGAGAATCCATTTGGAATCAACTCTTGGTATCGACAGAACTAATTCCACAAATTAGAAGGCTCATTAAACTAATGGGCCCCTCTTGCTAATGATCTTTCTATGATTGCCTTTGAATACCATTCCCGGCTGACCAGCTCTAGCTTAATAAAAGACCCTAGTTAGAATCGTGAGAGGGCAAGACTCACGGGAGAAGACAATCACACTAGGGAAAATCAAAGGCAGAAGAAGACAAGGGAGACCAAACAAGAGATGGATTGCCCCTATAAAAGATGCTGGAATTTAGAACAGCTAAGTAAGGATATCATAGATAGGGCATTTTGGAGGGCTTTCATTCATATGGTCACCATAAGTTAGAGACAACTTGATGGCAGTAAAGGTAAAGGTTTCTCCTTGACATTAAGTCCAGTCATGCCTGACTCTGGGCGGTGGTGCTCATCTTCGTTTCCTGGCCGAGGGAGCCAGCGTTTGTCCGCAGACAGTCTCTGTAGTCATGTGGCCAGATGACTAAACACCAAAGTGCACAGAATGCTGTTACCTGCCCACCAAAGTGGCACCTTTTCATCTACTTGCATTTGCACGCTTTCGAACTGCAAGGTTGGCAGGAGCTGGGATGGGGATGGAGCAACAGAAACTCACCCCATTGTGCAGATTCGAACCAGTGACCTTTCAATCTACCAGCCCAGCAGCACAGTGGTTTAAACCACTGCACCACCTCCAGTCCCCTTGACGGCAATATAACTACATAATTAAAAATGTCTCCTCTTGCTTTGTTGGGAAGGGAAAAAGAATGAGGCTGCAGGAGAGAAATATGGGCTTCCAAATGGATAGATCCTCATTCTAGCATTATGAAGCGGGAGGAGGGGGGCTTAACCATTTCCTTGGTTTCCTCCATATTCAGTTTCCTTCTTCTGATGAAGGTCTACATTCTTGTTAACTCTACTGACTCTAAGGACCCTGACGTAGGGATAGCCATCCATGGCCTTGTCTTGACCTTGAAAATGGCATAATCTGTGAGCTGAGCAAACAAGAAGCACAGTAGTCTTCTTATGGGTGGGTTATTTAGCTCAGGATCTTGCTCAATCTTTCATTTATGCTTTCACCCTTCTTGAGGGAAGTTTCATAATACAGGAAAATTCTCTTATTTGTTTGATTTATAACGTTGTATATAGCATGTGTATCAAAATTAAATCTTTTGAGGAATGGAATCTATAAAGAGGATAACATGTCCCTTCTGTAACTTTTGGTTTTTGACACAAATTTTTAGCAGGACCAAAGCACACATGCCTCTAACCTGCTTTACTAGAATAGACAATTCAATGTATTGATTGTGAGCTGGAAACTTCCTTAACTTCTGTCTCTATGTGGAGCTGTGACAAATCAATCTTACAGAATCATTTTCCACCTACCCATGTAGCCAATTCATCTTCTGTTTGTCATAAGGCACACTTTTTGACTTTCAGGAATGAGTTTATAATACCCCTGAAATCTTCCTACAAGTACAGCATGTAACTGTTTTTAAATATACTGGAAGCTGGAATTTCCCCAGTAGCTAATTTTTAAAAGAGACTGTTTTTCTGTTGTTCTCATTAAATATCCTTATAAAAATGCTACAAGTATTATTGTGCTTCATGTATTTTAGAATTCACATAATTTGAGATCAATAAGGTAAAGGTAAAGGTTTCCCCTTGACATTAAGTCCAGTCATGCCTGACTCTAGGGGGCGGTGCTCATCTCCGTTTCCTAGCCTAGGGACCCAGTGTTTGTCTGCAGACTGTCTCCGTGCTCATGTGGCCGGCATGACTAAACACCGAAGTGCACGTAATGCTGTTACCTGCCCACCAAAGTGGTACCTTTTTATCTACTTGCATTTGCATGCTTTCAAACTGCAAGGTTGGCAGGAGCTGGGACAGAGCAATGGGTGTTTTTAATGGTCTATTCCACAATGCACCTGTTTCTGAGAAAAGATTCCTGCATTGTGACACTGAGATAACCATTTTCACGTCTGCCATTGCAACATCTGAAGGTTTTGCTGAACATTAAGTGGTCCTAAGGAGTAGAAAATCAGTTGGTTACTCTTAGTTTGTTTGCTCAGCTACTGATGATCTTAACTAGAGCTGTGCACAAATGGTTTCTTGAAATTATTCACCCTGTTTGTAGACAGGAAAAAAAGTGGGACAATTTCACTGGATTTTTCCATGAGGAGAAGAAATTCTCCAACAGTTTCTCCCAGGCAGGGCTCATCATTCCTCCACTACTGCTGCAAATGGCAAAGGAATCAACTGTGTTGGCAAGATGACACCTATTTTGCATCCATCACAAAGCAGGCACAGAGAAATGTAGCCTTGCTTTTAGCTCCAGGAAAAATGTGCAGAAAAAATGTGTAATACTGTGCCAAAGCCCATGTTTGAGCTTGCTTACTCACTGAGGAAGGTATGTGTGTCTGCTTTCCACCAAACATCTCTCTATTGCTTTGCAGCCTCTCCAGTTACCTGCGCTTTCTAATCTGAAGAAGCCATTTGAAATAATCTGCCCCATGATATCCTCCACAGGGCTTTTATTGAAGCATAGAAATCTGAGGGGTTTACAGGATACCATTGAGATTTTTGTACACCAGAGAGAGAGCACTCATACACCTGAAACCTGAATTGAACCCATAAGAATTTGCCCAAAAAGGTCTCCTTTGAGATTATGCTTGAACGCAATTTCTTTTCTGTCTAAATCAGTGAGAGTGATGGGAATGATCCAGGAGACATTTTCACTACAGTGCTGATAGTCATTGGAATTGACAGAGCATCCTCAGCAAAAAAGCTTATGTTGGAGTTGAAAGCCATGTTCATGGTCCAGAATCCATGGGGCAACTTGCGGAACATAGGAGCATGAGATGCCAAGAACACACCATGGGCCTTCTGTAAGCCAAGCATAGACCCTGCCAGATGTGAAGCCTTTCTGTCCACTGCCACGGAGATATTCCCTACATGTTGCATTACACATTACACTTTCTATATGTGAAGAGGGGACAAGCACGAGCCCAAAACATGCTCTGGTGGTCCACTTCTGATGCTGATTATGTGCATGTTTGTGAATGAACCCTAAGCTTGTTAAGCTAGTGGTCTTTTTTCTTTTGTCTTAATGGGCCTTTAAGGATTCACCTTTGAATAATATCATTTAGCTTTCTGGTAGTTTTTGTTTTAGTAACAGGGAGGTCAGTAAGCTTCCAGTGGTATAAGCTAAAGCCCAACTGATCTCCCTTTACCCCTACTTGTCCTGAAGACCCTTTCCCTACAGTTTCATTTTCTCTCAGTTTTTCTTCCTTTATAAATAATGATCCATTTCTTTCCTTGTGGGCCACAGCTGTGTTTCTCATCTCTTTGTTCTCCCGTACTCCACCCCCTCTTTTGTTCTCTCTGCTTGCTGTCTCACCTTGGCTTTTCATCTTCATTGCCTGTTGAAGTTTTTGCTCCCTTCTCATCACAGGAAACTGGAGGGTCAAAAACTGCAACAAATGAAGACATGATGGACTTCCATCAAGCGTTGTCAAATCCACAGGTGAAGTGAGCTTCTCAGCAGTGATGGTGGTAGGGCAATGCATTGTATTAATTCCCCCAAAAGTAATCTATTAGTACAGCAATGCAATTTTTATAAGGAATAATAAAAAATAGAAACTATTTAAAACAGCCTTTATTGGAGACTCCCAGTGACGATATTTTGCAGGTTTTTGAAATGATTTTTAATGCATTCATGAGCTTAAATAAGCAAAGTAGGTATAAATCAAGCAATAAATTGGATAATTGCAGAATTGCTGAAGAAAACTGTCTAACATAGTAGTTGAGAATGGCAAATAGAGATGGGTGAAACTGTTAGCTTTGCTTTTTCCCACACTGGATCCTTCAAAGTCTTGAGGTCTCCCACCGCCCCTCTCTAGACATGAAGCTTCCTGAGCATTTAGGGAAATTCTTATAAAAATGAAATTAAATTATTTTTTCTTCCACCATCACAAACTGAATCCTTTGCCTGTCATAGGATTGCTCACCATAATGAACCTGTCTTAAAAGAGAGAGATTGAAATCCTAATTAAGTACGAACATGGTTGAATGCACATGCATCCAAACCCCGATTTTCAAAGCTGTGACCCAGGTGGATGAATCCGCCATGCTCAGGTACAGTCCCAGGAAAGCTTCACTATATGATCTTGCTGCAGGGATCAGCTCCATGTAAGATGCAGATCTCTCCCTAGGTGCATCTACTCAGAGCGGAGTCCAGCTGAAGTCAGTGGAAGCTGTGGACTTTCATCATGAGCAGCAGGGAACAATATTTGAACAATGCCGCCAGAAGTGCCAAGGTCTAGCTTACATAGGCCTTCCACCCTGAAGATGTAGACTTCTGTGTTGAATCACTTCTCCAAGATAATGTGGTGTGTGGTTTGCAGCAACTGAGGTTTAAAAATAACTTGCAGGGTAATGTGCAGTTGCATAGCTGTCAGTGTTTGCAATCAAAGGTAGCAGCCCAAAAACTCACAGAGGAGTCGGGCAGGCAATGGGGAGGTCATGGTGTCATTTTTGGTGCTTGAGTTATTTTTTTTCCTGCCACCAATGGATGAGATGACCCGCAAAGAGATCACTTAGTCCTAAACTTCATTAACATAGAAACATAGAAACAGAACGAGTCAGAAGGGGCCTCCCGGGTCACCTAGTCTGACCTCTGGCAACAGCCGGCTCCGCTCAAGACATGCCCACCATGTGCATGTCCAGCCTGTCTTTGAACACCCGCACCAACGGGGCCTCAACAACCTCCCGTGGAAGCCCATTCCACGCCCTCGGGGTCCTGACTGTCAGGAAGTGCTTCCTGGCATCCAAATGGAACCTGGGTTCCCTGAGCTTTGCTCTGTTGGAGCACGTCCTGCCTTCCTCTGCAGGGGAGAACAGGTCTCTGCCCACCTCCGTGTGACACCCCCTCACATACCTGTATGTCGCCAACAGATCCCCTCTGAGTCTCCTCTTCTCCAGCCTGAAGAGACCCAGTTCCCTCAGTCTTGCTCATACGGCATCCCCTGCAAACCAGCCACCATCCTTGTGGCCCCACGCTGCACTAACTCCAACCTGGCTATATCCTTTCTGTAATGAGGGGCCCAAAACAACCCATTAAACCTAGACCAAGCCAAGGTATCTTTACAGAGATCCCATACAGAGTGTATTGTATTTTCTAAATACTGGCACATAGTTTTTGATATGTACAGATATAACATTCAGCATTTAAATGGTACTTAAAGCAGTTTTAACTTAATATATCTCACCTCAACAAATACCAGCATGTTCCCTTTCATTTTTATCTAGATGTAAGTCTTACTGAGTTCAGTGGGAGCTGCTCCCATCCAGTTGAACTGATGAACATCCTTGTTGCACTTTAAAGATGAACACATTGGAGCTGGCATAATTTGTATGGGACTTTGTCCATCTCAATGACGCATTCCTGTTACATTCAAATTTAATTAAGAAATCAGATGCATTGATAAGGAAAACGTTCCTAAAATATGGAAGAGCGCTTTGCTTTTACTTTTTTGCCTGTTTGTTTACAGCCAGTCTAAAAAAAGTAAAAATGACACAAACAGCCTGAACTGAGCATGTAATCTCTGCCAGTAATGGAAGTGAAAGGTAGCTGAATCCATGCTAAGGAAGGCACTGCAGTCCAACAGATGACGTGCCTATTAAATATTCAGTGTGTTACCTGTGCTTACTTGGGGGGAAGACTCATCTCATTTCTCACACTTGTTGCTTGAGATTGATAAGCAGTTATCACAGCTCTTTTTAAAAGGAAAACATTAACACTAATAATCAGTGAATAGCAATGACACAGAAGCCGACATTAACAGCTGTCTTCAAGCTTTTAATGTAATGGCAACTGTCATTAAAAGTGCATTTTCATTAAAATATAAAATACTACCTAAAAATTAAAAGAAAATGTTTCTGGCAGATGGAGCTTAGAAATAGGCAACAGCAGTAGTTACTGATTTAGAGGAAAACTCCAGTAAAGCTAAAATAGCTTTCAATGCCAGTCTGTGCTCCACGGGAAGCAATATATCTCAATTTACTTTTCTGTCTGCCATGTGTGTATCCCACCTTCCAAAGGCAGAATCCATGTTATTCTTTCCCTTCAATTTATCTTCTCAATAACCATAGGAAAGAGGTTAGGCCGGCAAATTATAACTGGCATAATGTCATGTCATGAGCAGAGATTTGAATACAGGACTCCCCATTCTAAAACCAATGTTCAGTCTATCCATTAGTCCATGCAGGCTCTGGATTTACATATCCCAGACTCATGAAATCTAAGAGTCACTTGACAACGCTATACCAATTCGGCAGAATCTTCCTTCTCAGTTCAGTTGGGCTTCTTGTACTGGTCTTTCTTATCTATAACCCCAACTGCATTTTATTTTGTTGTATATTTATTTATAATATCAGTAAACAGCCAAGGGTATCTGGACAGCCTGTAATAATTCATAAAATACAATAAAACACAGCATACAATATAAATAACAGTAAAAACTTCATAACAGCTCACTCATGATTTAAGTTTCTGCCCATTCAATTCAAGCTTAGGGATGGAAGAATCTGTCAGTTTCACTTTTCTCCTTTCTCCTGTAGAACTTTGCAACTTTTAGCCAATTCTTATAACAATGAACTGAGTTGACATTCTCACACATCTGCACCTGGAAAAGGCAGTACGTACAGCTGTTCCCAGCATGAAGACTCTGATGCAAATTCTTGTCCTTACAGAAGAGATGCCTGACCAAGGGAAGAAATTTCAGAAGCCCTAATTCAATATTCAACATTCACTGTAGCTGAATACAAAGAGATTCAAACTTCTAAGAACAACTACTCAGCACCAAATTAATTGTTCTGCTAATTATGCACAGCAGGGCGTTGCATGACTGGTTTTTGTACTTAAGTGGAAGTACATATGACTCCTATTTGTAGTGCAAGTCATGATATGAGGGAGAGAATTTAAGCTTCTCTCCTTCCTGCTGTTGTCCTCTGTTAAACTTGTCCTGCAGTGTTGCTTAATAATGATGAGAAACAGAGATGGAGGCATTAACTTTCTTTTGAAATTATTATTAACACACGCACAGACATAGATACAGAACCCATGGGGCTGTAATTTTAGGATAAAAACTGGAGGGAAAGAACTTAAGTCCCTCCTAAATTATCACCATCCTGGTCCAAATAAGGACCACATGTTCAGAAAAATTAGAAAGGATCCAGAAAAGGTCAACAACAATGATCCAGAGTTTGGAAATGCTGCCCTATGAGGAAAGATTGAGAGAACTGGGCATGTTCAGCCTTGAGAACAGAAGACTGAGGGGGGACATGGTATCCCTCTATAAGTCCCTCAAGGGCTGTCACAAAGAGGAAGGTCAAGATCTCTTCTTGCTGATGCCAGAGTGTAGGCCATGGAATAATCAATTCATGTTGCAACAACCCAGATTCGGGAGGGACATCAGGAAAAGCTTCCTCACTTTCAGAGGAATACGACAGTGGAACCAGCTGCCTGGAGAGGTGGTGGGCTCTCCCATACTGGAGACATTCAGAAAGAAACTGGAAGCCATCTGAGTGGGATGGTGTAACGTGGTGTCCTGCAACAGCAGGGGGTTGGACCTGATGGCCTTCCAACCCCTTCCAACTCTAATATTCTATGATTCTAAGCAAACTGGATACTGGATTTAGTAATACCTGTGTGATTGGTCTGGATTAATGATTCAGTCAGCTCCAATGTCTTCCAAATTGTTGTTGTTTTTAATGTTAAGTTTATTTTGTCCTATTTTGGGAAATTTGAGAGAACATGGGTGATCTCTTTTCAACCATGAACTGAAACAAAATGGTTAGACATTCAGATTCTAGTCTGGAGAATAGATGAAGCTCATCTTTGTTGACCTTTGCAAACCTTGTGAATATGAAAACTCTTTTTCTCCTTACTTGGACACATCATCCATTGACGGAGGCAAGAAGAAAAGTGATTGATCATTCGCTGTTTTCACTGAATGACTCTCTGAAACCTATCATTAGTGTATATAAACTTTGTCATATTCAGAGTAATGTCTATGCTACAACTAAAAGAAAGTTTATTGCACTGTTTAACATTAGAAAGAAATGCACACAGGTTTCCTCACCTCAATACTAGAACACACAGAAGCACCTCCATTACTCACGTTTGCGATGACTAGAATTCGAGTGAGGCTTCTTATGTTAATTTCCACATCCACTGTAACGTGATGACTTAAAATGTAATTGTGCATGAACCCCAGAGAAATGGTGCTAGTTACTGAAACTTCATTTGCTTCCTTCAAAGATTTTGAATGCTTTCTCTTTTCCTAGTTCTATAAATTTGGCTTTAGGCAAAATTCACCAATGATCTGGTCTAGTTTTCATCACATCTACCCTCTATATCAGGGCTGCAGAGCCTCAAGGTCAGGGGCTACATCTAAAGTCATCAATTCCCTTTTGAAATGCCTCATATGACCCCACCTGCTTTCATCCAACCACCAATCCTGTCATGCAAGTTTTCCCCATTATAGAAGGTTGAAAGGCCTCTCTTAAGATTAAGTTTCCAGAGAAGATATTTAAGGTAAAATCTGCTGGCATGTCTTGCTCCACCCACTTTCAACTTTGATCCCTCCCCTCCAAAATGAAACCCTGAAAGCCTCTCTTACATGGTTCCTGAAATAAGCACTAGCTGGACAACTTGGCCAGATAGATTGTCTTCACATGCTTTGAATTCCAAAGAAGAGACTCAGTGAAGAGACAGGTGACACCCACAGCTTAGTTTGATTGAAAATTTAGCTTTATTTTTCCTTAAGTCCTGGGTAAGGCATTTCTGAATAGAATCAGAGACCCACCTAACATTTCAGGTACTGCCTATGATAATGGTAATTTTAACTTTGAATGGCCTATTGTTCTGGGAGAGACAACCTGATTCATCCGAGTGGGTGGAAGGTCTAAGTTGTATGGCACTCCAGGTCTCTGTTCCCTCAAGAGTAACCCAACTGAGACATACTATTATCTTTCTAGGTGCTTCTCTCACATGTAGGACAGGCAGGTCAGTGACATGTGAAGAAACATATATCAGGTGTAACTCCATGTCTGCTCTGATGTTTTGTTCCCCTACCCTGTGCCATCCATGTTGATCTTGAACAATGGGCATCTTGGTTTCCCTTCAGTAAGAAATCATGTAGGGTAAGTTTGAGATAGTTACATCAACTGAATTTTATCTGCCTCTTGCTGTTGCTGGGAGAGGGAACAAATTACCCTACATCTACCAGATGTCACTCTGAGTTTCTTGGCAGCTGGCTGATGTACAAATGCCTCTTTTGTTCGCAAGAACAAACACATTTGCCTTTCACGGGTAAATGGCATTCTTTCCTACCATCCTACTCTGCTGTTTGCTCCCTCAACTCTGCCCTCAACTTCCTGCATAAACTCTGCCATGTCTAACAAAGCAAGGGAGACTCTGGCATGCCCACTTCAGCATCAGCCATTATGGCAGCTGTAGGCAAAAATGGTACCCATGGGCACCAAAGCAAAACAGACTCTTGTTTTTAAAATAAATACACATTTACTGGCAGCTGAGTTTGCTTGAAATAAGTTTCTGTCGATGCGGAAAACTGTAAGTCTGGCATCTCCTTTGCTAAGCATGTTTGCCTTGTACTCAATCTTTGGGGCGTATTACTTGTCCTTTGCTATGTCTCCCATGGCATCCATTTGGTCTGGGACACTTTCTCAAACTGACAAATGTGGCCATAGCCTAAAAGGCCTGCCTACACTTGCACAATGGGTACTCCCAACTGGAAAATGCTCTTCGTTGTAACTCGTCTGCACATTTATAGTCCTTTGTCATGCCATAGTTCACTTTCTCTCACTTTCTCTTCTCCAGGAAGTCTCTGCAGTCAAACCTGGACCAATTACAGGTCTACTTTAAAGTCTCGTCTCTTGATTATAAAATCACACCAGGATTTCAGGAAAATTAAAGCTGTCAAAAATATACACAATTAAAATTTGTAAAATTAATGGACTGCAAAGAGGAAAGAGTTTGCAGTAGGCAGTCCAGATGATCCGGTCAACAGGAGATGCTATTAAAGTGATCAAGATAAATGGTGACAGGTAAAGATTTTCTAGGCTGAAAATTGTATCTGTTAGAAATACCAAGGGCAGCCTCAAAAGAGCTTGTACCTGGGAAAAAATGTTAAGTTCAAAATTATCTGCCAGCTTGTAGCTAGCAACAGAGGAAGAGGAAGTAGCATATTTTTACTGCTGACTAAGTGCACTGCCAGTGGATCCTGTGGTGTGTTCTAGAAACCAGGTTGTGAATTGTCTGTGGGTTTCAGTTTTGTGAACTATCCAGGCCTCTGGGTACTTTGCCCTCAAGAAACTTTTCAGCCCACCTTTGTTTCCACACATACTAGAAAGTAAGGATACATAAAAGTTCTGCAGAATCCATCACTCATGTGGTTCTTCTTATGATCAGTCATGTCTTGGAGAGCAAACCAAGAGAAAAAAAGCCCACAAATGTTCATGGAATGAAAGTTTTACAACACACAGCCTTCTTCCACATCATGTGCAGTAGCACAAAGAGGGGCACCATTTGTACTTGAGCTATGAACTGCATGGGGCTTGATTCCTTGCGAGTACAACATGAATGCTGGGTGCCCTCTCCAGGAACTCAGACTTAGAACTGTGTCAAATGGATGAACATCTGGGGAACCATACCAAGGGAATCTGATAGATTCCTTTTCCCAAAATGGATTCCTCTCCTGTTTGGATCAGTATAACTTAGTTCCAAATAACTAACCACAGGACTGTGCATCTGGGAACGTAAAAAAATAGGATTATGCAACAAAAGTCCCAGTGATGAGAACATAGTGCCAAGGATACAGGTAAAAAGGTAAAGGTAAAGGTTTCCCCTTGACATTACGTCCAGTCATGCCTGACTCTAGGGGGTGGTGCTCATCTCCGTTTCCTAGCCGAGGGAGCCAGCGTTTGTCCGCAGACAGTCTCCGTGGTCATGTGGCCGGCATGACTAAACACCAAAGTGCACGGAACGCTGTTACCTGCCCACCGAAGTTGTACCTTTTTATCTACTTGCATTTGCATGCTTTCGAACTGCAAGGTTGGCAGGAAAGGATACAGGTAGGTCAAGCCTAATATTAATGTAGGAAGCCAATGCAATGTCAATATCTTGACATCTATTTCACCTTATTCACCTAGAATAAGTCCCCCATTCCAGTGTTCATAGGGACCCTATCCTGCAGAGATGCTTAAGAATGTGTTTTGTCCATATTTTTAAGCAAGAAGTCATACTTGCTCAATGAATATGGAGCTATGATTGATTGATTTGATTGATTGATTCATTTCATTCATTCATTATATCTATATGCCACCTTTTCCTATCGATGAATTCAAGGTGCTTTACATAATTCTTATCCTCTCAATCAGACCCTCACAACAACAACCCTGTGAGGAATGTTGGGCTGAAAGTCTGTGATTGACCCAAAGTCAGCCAATTGACTCCATGACTGAGTGGGGACTGGAACCGAGATCTCCCAAGTCCCAGTATTGGACTCTTAACCACTAGCGTCCACACTTCTCCAAATTTGGTGACTGCACCAAGATGCAGACACACATGATAAAATGCTTGCATAAATTTAAAATATACACTACAGTCCATGCTTTGTGAAATATGCCTTTAAGAAAAGCACGTGTTATTTTTAAGAGCTAAAATGCAAATCAATGAGGTATAGGACTAAATGGAGTTAAGAATGAACACTTCTGAAGCAGGCAACAAGATCTAAAATTGGCAAATCTATGCATCCCCATCATACTGAACACCTGCACCTGAAATGAAGTGATATTACTCCCTGTGCAAGAGAAACAGCCGTTACTGGATAGGAAGAGGCAGAAAAGGCCATGGAAGTTATCTCCTCTGGAATAGAGTCTTCCCCTGACAAGGATTACATAAGGCCATTGATGAATATAAGATATCAAGAGCCTCAAAAGCTAATCTATGCAAACATGGCTCCCTGCTCCCCATGTTCTTCTCAAAGACTCATTGCATTTTGCAAAAGAGCATTAGCACAAGCACATGACAAATTAATTAGCCTGTGCATCATTTATCTTTTATCACTGGAGACCTGCTTTGGCAGGAGAAGATCACTAGGGGCTGCACACTAAATAACGTATTTACCTTAAAATTAAGAGATATGTCCCAATTAGGCTATACCAACTGCCCAAAGCTACTTCAGCATGGCAGAGGGAAGTGTCTTTAGCTGCACATTAAGGTAGGCTGAAAATACATTTTGTTTAACAGATTTGCTTTTGCCTATATCAATCCTCTTTATAATATTTTTTGAAAACCTATTATTTTGTCTACAAAATCTGAAGCTATTGACACTAAATAAGTAAAGAAATGGCTCTATTTACCCAGCAGCCAAAAGTGGTAGCTATATTAGAAGCATCTTTGCATTCTTTCTTTGGAAAGACAGACAAAGGCCATGCAATTCTACCATTTTGTATTACCTAAGTTTAGCTACTTTTTCAATATTATTTTCTTTCTGATATTTCAATGTATTTTTCCCTTCGCTTTACATCTTCCCAAGATCTTTCCACATGCCTTTCATCCACAGCCCACTCCCAATTTTGTGTTTTTCATTTTTATATGGTTTGTAGGTTATTTCTGGGTTATTTATTGTAAACCATTCTGAGACATTAGTAATGGGACAGTCTATGAAAGCTTTTAATAAATGAATAAAATAAAGAGAACTATACACTTAAAAAACTATTTAAGTTTTAAAATCAACAGATTCGTTTTGGTCCCATGTGCTCATTCCATTGAAGGCACACTGAATTTATGTGCCATACGGTTTTCTGGAAGCTCCCGCTCAAAAGCTTCCAAATGACAACTCTGTGAGGCAGATTAGGTTGAGGAATGCTTACAGTACTAAAGTCACCAAATGAACTTCATAGCCAGATTTAAGCCTGAATCTACCCGGTCTGAGCCTGAGGTGCCCTGAAGCACACTGGTCTCATTCTGCATGTGTCCTTTGGTGGTCCTCATGAACGAGACCTGAGGTGGGGGCATCTCATAATTTTATATACCACTATGACGAGTGAAGAAGCTGCATTGTCAGATGTTTCCATCTGTTGCTTTATTGTTTTTTACTACTGCCCATATGAGAAGTCGTGTTTTAGGTTTCCCCATTTTGATATGATGTTACTGGAGAAAGGTTTTTAAAGATGTTATGTCAGAGTACATCCCAGCCAAAGCTCAGCCCTATTGCTTCCAGAGGGAAAGAGAAGCATCTGTTCATCCATCTCTCTTTGAAGTACGCTGGGTATGCTCTGCGTTTTTCATTTTGTTTGTAAACTGTCTTGAATTATGGAAAAGTTCAGCTGGAGATGTACAAAATGAATAGCTCTTGGTCAGAAAAATAATAACATAGACTATACTGTCACTAAGTCAGCAGTACAGTACTGGGAATGTATTTATATATTTAAAAAAACAGAAACAAAAAATGGAGACACTGGATATATAACTAATCATTTAGAACACATATTCAGTTACTCTCTAGAAAAATGCCACTGTGCAAAGCTTTTTGAGAATCTGGGGGTGTTTAGGGCGGCATTCAATTCAACACTGATGCTAATATAACTTACACTAGTCACTTACACTAGTCTAAGGATCTCTAGCACAATGCCAATAGCATTTGCTGCCCTAACAGCCCATCCTACCAATTAACACCATTGACATTGCACTAGAGGCTGTTTACACTATCACAGAACAACTTCCTTTACAGCTAGTGTTGACTTGGATACTCTCTGAAAGATCATAAATGGGTGTCTACTCTGAAGGTGGCCATAGGGTAGATTTTGAACCTGAACAGATGGAAGAAATGCGGATCTGAGGACATCTGTGGCAATAGCCTTTTCTCATGCCGTCCTTTTGCATCTCCACATTCTCCCAAACATCTGGCTCTTAGAAAGTGGAAATCTTTGTTCTGTATGCAAGTTGCCCCCTTCTCTTTAAGCAGCCACAAAAAGAACCATAGAATCAGCCACAGTATTGACCAAAGCTTGCTTGCTGAACCAATGGCTTCATCCAAAACTCTGTGCAGTGATCATTGATTTCTAGGGGGATAATCCAGGCACTGAGAAAACATGTATTTTAGAGCTCAGCTGAATTTACATCAGAGTTGTGTGCATACTGAAATGTGTACAGTAAAAGGGAGAAATTCAGACAAGGCTTCATTTCCTTCAAAGCCGCAGTGCTGGTGGTGAGTCTCAGAACAATCCGGATTTCATTTCCACTGCAGTCTTATCTCAAATGCTGTCTTAATTTCCCTATTTCAAACATTTGCTCCAGTGCGGCTGCTAGAATGCTTCCTGTCCTATCTTTTGAAAAGACAGTGTGTTAATGCAGTATTAATGGCATGCACTTTGTCTGTCCTTGTTTTTAACAGTTTCTTTTCCCTGTTTCAAGGAAATCAACATCCTAAATCTGTTTCCTATTTTGCCTTTGGGAAATCTCCAGAACTAGAAAGCTGCATTATACAGAGTTGGATTATTTGTCCACGTAGTGGAGTATTGTCTACTTTGACTGGCAAATGCTCTTTAGGTCTCCAGCCGAAAGGGAGTTCGTGCCATTTGATCCTTTTAATGGGAGGTGCCATTCGAACTTCTCATCTTCTGCTTGCAAAGCAAGTGCTGTACTACTGAACTATGGCCTCTCCCCCTTTTAAAGGCAATTATCTTCTTTAAAATAGCAACAAAGAGCTTGTGGGAGAAAAACATGAAATAAGACACGGGCACTCAAGCTTGGTAAGAATGGGAGGCTCTTTGTAGAACAGTAGAAATTGACCACCCAGAAGCTGCTGTAGGGCCCTCAACAAACTCTTGGGATGGTGGTTCATGGACCAGAATAGCCAACAAACAAATGGACCTGCTGAGCTGGGAGTGTCCCAGCAAGACAGGCAGGAGCAAAGGTCATGTAGCTGGAAGCTCAGCCTTTTGCATGCACTGGGTGGAACCACTGCAGGTGTGCTTGGGCAAGCAACAGCATGCAGGATGCCTTACTGGTGCCCAAAGGCTGGTCCACCACTGTCTGCTGTGAGTAGTCCTGGCCTGATGCAGTGTCCTGGTCCTCCAGTGAAGGAAGTACCCGCCCACATACACACATCAGGGAAGGAATGCCACCCACTTCAGTGTGTGGTTGAGATGGGAAGCCCACAAGAGACTGCACAAGGGACTCTCACCCCCTGCTGTTAGCCAGCACAGCACCCCCAGGATGTGCTATGCAACTGGAGTGGTAGGGACCATCGCCTAGCCAGGAGTTTGTGGCCCACCATGGGCTGCATCTGGTTGCTCCACCTGCCAAAAGGGCAAGAACACCTTTTTGGTCTGGATACAGCAAGGGGAGTAGAATCACTTCTCTTGTTCCCCTTTCCTTCCTGTCTCTCAAGAAGACAGCCCAGAAGCTGGAAGAAGTGGGCAGGACAGGCCTCTGCCCCATCACCCCACTCCAGCGCTAGCCACACATTCTGGTCTGACCTCTTCCTGCCTCCCCTCCCAAGCCACCCCATCAGGGGGCATAGGACTGAGCTCAGCAGCACCTTAAGGGCCAGCAATTCTAGTATCCATTCCCATGGACTATTGCTGACTCCATCACTACCATGAAGCATTATGGAAAATTTAAGTTTTGTATATAGGACATATGGAGGGGAAAGAAGAACCGTGAGCAGCGAGGTCAGAAGAAAATTAAATTCAAAAAGTACTGAGAGGGGCAGGCAATCACATTACTAACAGAATGTAGAGTGCAGCTATTGCTGAAAACACAAACACCCTGGTCCTAGCCAATTAACTGAAATCATTTATTCCCATTCACGCTTCTGGTGATGGAATTAAACCTTGTGATGAATTATAACTCTGCAGAGGGTCTAAAGGCAAAAGAAACAGAAGTAGAATAAAAAAGCAGCAGCACAAGTCGCTAGAGTTGCCATTGTTAAGGTTTTAATCCTCCCCCACACTCTTTATGTCTCTGGAAATTAAATCTATGAATCTATCACATATGTGTTTTAGCTGATGGGACTGGTTTTATGTGTGTTGCTAATGTGTTGCACACACAAAAAGGGGTGGGGGATCTCAAATATATCAAATGGAAGAACAAATATTTCCCTTGCTACAAGTCAATCTCAAACATGTTCCTGCTTACAGGAAGGAAAAAAGTACTTTCATAGTTCATGTGTGGAGGGAAGGCATCCTTGATATGGAAACAAGTTGAAAAGGTTCACAAGAGTGTCCTAATTTTCATTTGTGAAATGTTAGGAAGGTATAACAGTGATTGGAGGTTTTGTAGAGGGTTTGTAATGACCCAGCAGCCAGACTGGGCAGCCTCTGAAATATATATTTCATTTGCCTTGGGACTAAGAGTATATTTTTGTCACTTCACACCCACAGAAAGTTTAAAACAATGCCTTAGCTGGGTGGAACAATGTCACTGCTTATCTGCTGCAAGGGAACAAAAACCTTCCATTAGGAATAGAAAGCTGACCCCTAAAATGATTTCTGCAAGGGACTGATATTTCTGTTCTATAAGGAGTAAGGTAGATCCCTTGTTTCAAGTCTTGGGACTCTCCTGGGTAATTAGAAGGAACTGGATGCAATCTTCCTTCATCAGCGAGTTAATATCTTGCTGACATACTAAACAAGTGTAAAATAGGGTTATTCACAACTATTATTATATTTAAAATCTGGAGAAAGGATATTACATACCTAAGGGCTCTGTGTGTGTTTATATAAATACTGGCAAAATCTGAAAGAAGGAGATGGTGCCATTTCTTTTAAAAGTGACAGTAAGTATGCCTACTTTCCTTGTTTTTTTCATTGCAACAAACTAATATTTTCTCCATTTTATGCCACTTAGTGTTTGTAAATGCTTCATGCGTGAGTGAGAGACAGGAGAATCATAAAAAATGTAGCATACATAATGCTATTAGCCAGGGCTCCTCTCTCCCTGCCCCTGCGTGGAAGCACATAACAGCAACTGATGTCAACACTAATTTCCTGGTCTTAGGGAGAAAAAAGCATTGCTGAAATGGAAACATAGGACCTGATTAAAGAGAAACTTATCTAGTACTTCTGCTACCACTTAGAAGCAAATAAGCACCTTAGCGTCTCTGACACAGGAGACCCTTAGGCTACTGCGCATTGCTTTCACTGTGTGGTGCCTATTTGTGGTGAAAAATAATGCATTTACTGGGAGCATCCTTCTTCCAGTATCAGAGGTGTAAATATGTTCTGGAATCAATAGCACACAACATATAATGTATAAAAATCTACTCGTGAGGAGTCGAACTGATCCCATTTTTTAAAAAATAAGATAATCCACTGTAGCATTAATATACATTATCATAGCGATTATTACTATCAACAGTATTGTGGTGATGAGGATGGTACTGTGTGTGTGTAGTAATAAATAACATCCATGGTTTCTTTGCTTTCCTGGTACTTTAATTGCATTTTATTTTCTTGGTTTTATGGATTGTTGTAAACCTCCCAGAGAACTTCAGCTATGGGAGGATATAAAAATAAAATGAGATGTGAGGATGAGTATATATGTCATTCATTATTCTATTATTCTTTTTCCTATCTATCGATCGATCGATCGATCTATTTAAAAATTTAAAAAAATTAAATAATATTTAAAAATTTAAATATCTATCTATCTATCTATCTATCTATCTATCTATCTATCTATCTATCACAGCTTCAGACAGGAATTTGGTGTGTCTACAGCATGGAAGGTGGTCTCCAGGCCATGAAGTTGCCCTTCCATGTTCTACAGATCTGACAAGTTAGCAAGGTGCTTGTGTTTATGCACATATGCGTGTGCCTGATGTTTTATGAGATCCAGGCAGATAAGGAGACATTAAATGGAGGCTAACCAGGACTTTACAAGGACATTAAGACTCTCCCATCCCAGTTCTTGATCCAGGCAAGGATGTCCTTGCTCTGTTAATTCTGCTCTGCGGCAAGTTAAAATTCATTTGTTCAAAAAAACAGATTTGAAAGAGCTGATTTGGCAGAAAAGGGATTAAGTGTAGCTTCATCTTCCTAGATACTGCTCTGGGAAACAAACAATAGCTGGGAAAATTTCCCCATTTATTTATTTAGTAAACATTTTTGTATACTTTTGTTGCTTGTATACAACAACAAAAAGACCATATAAAGACATTACATAATTTTATCCATCAAAACTCAATACATAATGAGCAACAATTAATGTATAAATAAAGTAATAAGCAAAATAGTAAATAATATACAATAGCACCAATTACAATATAGATAAGCAATATAAAATGGAATAATCGTTTTGAGCAATTAAAATACTGGGAATTTTTTTTTAAAAGGTCTGTTTCACTCAGAATTTGGCATTCCAGGGCATTTTCTTGAATATAAATTATTGCCAGAAACTAATACTGGAATGTGGTTCCTGTGGGGGTTTTGTAGCTAAGTGCATCAGTTCCACCTAGTTATATATGACAGATAAATTGGTTGGTTTGGCTTCACTTAGAAATTGGCAACTGGGCTATTTTCTGGAGTAGAATTGATTGCCCAGAACAAGTGGCTGAACATGGCTTTTGTGGAAGTTTCATAGCTTATATTTCCACTGCTATTTGTGGATGCATTGTCTCACTTGGACATTGGCATTCTATCCACTCTTTTCTCCTCCGGATATGTTCTGAGATTGTGGAGGTAATAACAACATAATATTGCAAAGGGTTATAGTCCTAACATAATTTTCTCAAGCATGTCTAAATCATCCCATTGTCTTTGGCATGCTTTGCTTAATTAAGCCACCATTCCATCCCATCCCAGCTTTTACACCATCCCAAGCACACAGGAATATGTTTAAAGTAAACTTCTCTCATGAAGTCTGAAGCTATCAGTAATCTTGAGACCACACAGAGATGATATTATCACAGGAAAGATCGAAACCTGGCAGTCCTAGGTACAAGTCGTTCATCCTGCTGTTAAGTCCCACATCAGATGAAAATCAAAACTTGTCATGTTATATAAATGTATACTGTTAAGAGATAAATCATATCTCTCCATGCACATGCATGCCATGGTTAAGCCCAGAAGAAATTCAAAAGATAAACTGATTACCACTAGTCCTTTTGGCTGCATTTGTACAGGGATGTTTTTATGCTTTTGTTCTGTTGCAGTATTGCAATTCTATTCTATTCTATTTTCAGCTGCTTTTGCAACCTGTTCCACTGCATACATACACACTTCAATTCATCCATTTTCTTTATCTGTGATGAACACTCTGCTTTAAATGAAGTGCTAACGCTGAACAAACCACTGGCGTATGTGGATGCTTTCCAACAGCCGTGTCATATTCAAAAGATGCTCCTTAGAGCTAAATTTAGTCCCACGGATGCAGCATTGGTATTATATGGATCTGTGAGACAAGGGGGAAGCCATATGGTGACACAGATGCAAAATGCACTTGACTTAGGACTGCAGATTGAAGATGAGGCTAGAAGCTGCATCCTTATACTCACCAGACCTGGAAGTGAGTGGCACTAAGATCAAGCCCATGAACACTTAGGAAGGTAGCAGGTTCTTTAATGCAAAGTATCCCATTCTTTGAGCAAGGTAGATGAAGTCTGCAATTGCAAAACATGCAAAGTGCTTAATTCTTTGAGCCAAGTACACAAAGCCTGCTAGTCACAGGTGTGGAAGCAGAGCTCTTTGAACTCACTTCTGCCCATGTGGCAACACAAACATTCTGCATGAGGAGCAATTAGAGAAGAAAGAAACTAGGCCAGAATCTTGGGAGCTGAGCTGAGTGCATCAGATGATTCCCACCCCAAACTAGATTCCTCAAAACATTTCTCGCTAGAACAGACCTTCTGAATGTGATGTCTACTATGTAGACCATCTAGGACAAGTGCCTATATAATAACATATTCAAATGTATAAAAAAAAAGATTGCATCTCATTGAAATTGGAGCCTAAGGCATAACAAAACATTACTTCAAAAGACTGTCTATCAGCTATATTAAAAAAAATACTTTAAACAGAAGGACCCAATCCAATGCAGACTGTTGCATGAATTGGATCAAGCAAGCTTCGGACAGGACTCATGAACAGTGCTGGTTTTTCAGTGACTTGGGTCTTCCTAAATGACCAAAAAAAAAAGTATCTTAGTACATTTTGTTACAGTTAGAACTAGCTTCCAAATAAAGGACAAATCAAGATATATAATGCTGCATGAGGTGGAAAGTTTCAGGGCAAGGTTGGCTTCCTTTGAAAGAAAATACAAGTTTCATGGTATCTCTGTAATAATTGCATATATTTACAAGTAGGCCATAGATAAAGACACTTACTTTAGTGCAGCAAATCTAATTTATATCAGGTCTGGTGGTTTAACCAGTTTAAATCCTAAATTGTTTCGACCCAATAACTGCTTTCTCCAAAATCTCCCTTCCTGCACCATGAGGTTATCAACAATAGCCCTTCTCACTTACCTTCCACTAAGGGGTGCTGTGTTAGTGAATAAAAAGGGAAAGGCACTCTTCATAGGGATGTATGATAACTTCTTTTCAGTGCATCTTTCATCAAGGTGTTACCTAGTACACACCTTCTGAAGCAAACACCAGCTTGGGCACTTTATTCATTTATCTAAACAGTTCTGTACCATACCAAATTAGCCTAACAGCTCTCAGGATGGTTTACAATTGAAAATAGACAACCACAATGGATAGCAATAAATAATATATCACAATAACAATCTATAAAGTGATCAGTAATAACAATAAGATAAAACCACAATAGAACTAACTAAGTAGAATAAATAAACATATTCAATAAACAATTAATAATCAAATAAAACTAAGTCCACAGTGCCTTCATAAAATATAACAACAACAACTTCCACTCTCTTCCACTGTTTTCCACTGAGCTGCTCTGTATTCACTCTATTTTGGTGGAAGACAGTAGATGAATAAAGGACAGAAGTGTGTGTCTCCCATCATTACAACTACTTGAAGGAGAAAAATAAGCTTCACACTGTTTTTACAAACAGATTTTATTTTGTTACAAATATTCAAATGGCTGATGAGCTAAATCATCTGAATTAGTTAAATCAACTTATTTCACAGCTGTCTTGTGGCTGCAAATGCCCGGGTAATTTACTTAAAATTTAAGCTAATCATATTATTGCCTTAAGTGTATGTAACTGTAACTTCAGTCATTAAAATTAAATTGATTACAGAATAACTGATATTAAAAAGTTATGAAGAATACTCTGCTCCATTATTACTTAACCTGGGTCAAATGTATTTCCTTGCAAAAAGATTGCCAACATTATCAAGCAAGAACATTAAATAATAGGGAACAAGATTACAAAGAAATAATTGCAGAAGGTCACAAATAAGATAATGCATTTGTTTGTCATTACTTAATCTATTTGGAATAGGCCCAAGAACATAACAAAAGTCATGCTGGATCAGACCAAAGGTCCAACTAGTCCAGCATTCCATTCACACAGTAGCAGATAAAATGTTCACATGACTACAGTATATGACTACACAGCCCCCTCCTACCCAAGTTCCACAGCAGCTAGTGTAGATGCTGCCTCTGTTACTCAACCAGTAGCCGTTGATGACCTTCTCTTCCATGAATGTGTGTGGCCCTCCTTTAGAGATATCCAACTTGGTGACCACCACTGCATCTTGTCGAAGTTAATATCATAGTTTAAGTATGTGCTGTCTCAAATACCTCCTTTTATCTGTACCAAACATCCCACCAATCATTTCATTGGAAGATCCCAGGTTCTTTTGTTATGGGGGAAGGAGAGGAAAAGAAATCTGTCTCTCCACTTTCTCCAAATCATGCATACTGTGAACCACCTCCGTCTGTTACCCCTCTACTCAAGCACCATTGAGTTCAACATGGTTTATTCCCAGGTATGTGGATATAGGATTGCACTCTAAAAGACATATAATCTTTGGGGTCCTCCTCAGCTTCTTTCTGACAGCTTGATATTGGATTTCAGGTAAGCTAAAATGTCAGAGAGAGAAAAAGAAGGAAAACAGATGAAACAAATTTACTATTCATATTTGGTGTTTCTCAAATGCCTTTCTCTTCTATTTTTCTCTTGTCTGACGGATGGAAGAAGAAGAAATGGAAACTCCCTAGAGCAAACCTGATTGAAATGGAGATCCATATGGCATCAGCCTATCTCTGGTTAAACATCGGACAAGCTAGGAAATTAGCAAAAACTCTCTCCTCTAATTTTATATGGAGACAATTTGATATGCAAATACACAGGTGTGGGTAAAGGCACCCGCACTTTCAACATGTGGTTCAGGCCCTCCAGAAACGTGTCTGCACTGGACAAGTGTGGGGAGAGGATCAGGGCTGTGGGAGCAGGGTTTTAGAGGTACTGCAGGGACTGTCAGGACTCCTACAGAGAGGGGCCAGGTATCAGGGAGGATGGGAGGAAGGAGGAGGCTGGGGACTCCAAGGAAAGGAAGAGGTGGGAAGGAGTTGAGGTGCATGTACACCAATGCTAGGAGCATGGGTAATAAGCAGTTAGAGCTTGAAGCTCTCCTGGGAATAGGAGGGTATGACCTGGTGGGAATCACAGAAACCTGGTGGGATGAAAGGCAAGTCCGGAATGTGAACACAGAGAGGTATCACCTTTTTAGAAAGGACAGGAAGGGAAAGAGGGGTGGGGGCGTAGCTTTATGTCAGGGAAGGGATAGGATGCAGTGAGATAGAATGCAGCACAGATGGGGATTCGGTAGAGGCAGTCTGGGTGAAACTTAGCGGTTTTGAGAGGGAAAGGGACCTGACAATGGGGGTATGTTATCGCCCTCCAGGTCAACTTGAGACCCTGGATGATGTCCTGACAGGCCAGATTCTAAGGATATCTCAGGGAAAGAGACACAGTAATTATGAGAGATTTCCATAATTCTCCCAGATATTAGTTGGAAGACTCACGCGGTGCTGACAGCCAGGTCACGTCACTTCCTAGAAGCTATAGAGGGAGAGTTTTTCACACAGAGGGTCCAAGAGGCGACGAGGGGGTGAGGGGGAACATGCTTGACTTGGTCTTGACCAATAGGGAAAAGCTGATAGATGAAGTACAGATTAGGGGAGCTCTGGATGTGAGTGATCACTCCATCTTTGCTTTGAGATCAGGGGACTGATCTTCCCTGCAGCAGGGCGAGCACTAGAAGCAGGGACTTCAAGAGGGCCAACTTTGGCCAACTGAAGGCCAGACTGGGGAAAGTCTCCTGGGATAGGTTACTGGAAGGTAAGAGAGTTGAGGAGGGGTGGATGGCACTTAAAAGGGAGGTTTTGGAGGCACAAGCCTTGATGATACCTCTAGTCAGTAAGGTGGGGTGGCGGAGGAGAGTGCCGCCATGGATGCGAAAGGAGGTAGTTAGGGGGATTAGACAGAAGAGGAACCTCCGTAGGAAATGGGTACTGGGGCAAATAGACAAAAGGGTATACTGGGAGGAGGAGGTCTGTTGCAGAAGGATTTTTCACAAGGCTAAGGTTGATTATGAGCTGAGACTTGCCAAAAATATCAAGAGCAACAAAAAGGGCTTCTTTCAGCATGTAAATAGGAAGAGGAAGGGGAGACAATGGTGGAACCACTAAATAAGGAGGAAGGAGATCCAGTGACTGATATGAGGGAACAGGCACAGATGCTAAATGACTATTTTGCCTCTGTGTTCTCCCCAAAGCAGGACAGGGGATATCTGCATAGGAGATTAGATGAGGCTGGGGATTTAGGGGCACAGATTAGAGTCAGCCCCTTGAAGTCAAGGGGCTCCTCAGGCCATTGGACATTACAAAGGCTCCAGGCCCTGACGGGTTACACCCAAGAGTACTTAGAAAGTTGGCAAGGGTTCTCTCACGCCCGCTGGCCTCCATTTTTGAGGCTTCATGGAAAATGGATGAAGTTCCAGAGGACGGGAGGGTGGCACCAGTGGTCCCAATTTTCAAAAAGGGTAGTAGAAGGGACATGGGGAATTATAGACCTGTTAGCCTTATGTCCATTGTAGGAAAAACAATGGAAAGGCTCATAATAGAGAGAGATCTAGTGATGCTAGATAGGAAAGGGAGGCTGACAGCCACACAACACGGCTTCCACAAAAACAGGTCCTGCCAGACAAACCTTGAGGAATTCTATGACAAGGTTTTGAGATGGCTAGATGGAGGGGATGCAGTAGATGTGGTTTACCTGGATTTCAGCAAGGCCTTTGACAAAGTCCCCATGATATCCTGGTGGAGAAACTGAGGAGTTTTGGGATACACCAAAGCACTCTCCGGTGGATTAGGGCATGGTTGACTGACCGGAAGCAGAAGGTAACCATTAGTGGGAATCGTCAGGATGGCAGCCAGTGACAAGCGGGGTCCCCCAGGGCTCTGTCCTGGGGCCGATTTTGTTCAATCTTTTCATTCACGACTTGGAAGAAGGGGTGAGCAGTCTGCTGATCAAATTCGCAGACGACACTAAAACTGGAGCAGTGGCCACAACTGAGGAGCAGGTACTCCAGATCCAAAAGGATCTGGACAGACTATGGAAGTGGGCAGGAGACAACAGGATGGCATTCAATGTGGATAAGTGCAAGGTCTTGCACTTGGGGCATAGGAATATGTGTCATAAGTACAGGTTAGGTGACGAGTGACTGGAGAGCAGCACTTGTGAAAGGGATCGCGGGGTACTGGTTGACTGCAGGCTAAGCATGAGTCAGCAGTGTGATGTGGTGGTCAAGAGGGCGAACACCACCCTTGGTTGCATAGCCAGAAGTGTGGCTTCTAGATCAAGAGAGGTACTACTACCACTCTATATGACTCTGGTGCGCCTGCAACTGGAGTATTGTGCTCAGTTTTGGGTCCCTCATTACAGAAAGGATATAGCCAGGTTGGAGTCAGTGCAGCGTAGGGCCACAAGGATGGTGGCTGGTTTGCAGGGGATGCCGTATGACGCAAGACTGAGGGAACTGGGACTCTTCAGCTTGGAGAAGAGGAGATTCAGAGGGGATATGTTGGTGACATACAGGTATATGAGGGGGTGTCACATGCAGATGGGTAGAGATCTGTTCTCCCCTGCAGAGGAAGACAGAACGCATTCCAATGGAGCAAAGCTCAGGGAACCCAGGTTCCATTTGGATGCCAGGAAGCACTTCCTGACAGTCAGGACCCCAAGGGCATGGAATGGGCTTCCACGAGAGATCGTTGAGGCCCCATCGGTGCGGGTGTTCAAAGACAGGCTGGACATGCACATGGTGGGCATGTTGTGAGCGGAGCCGGCTGGTGCCGGAGGTCAGACTAGATGGCCCGGGAGACTCTTTCTGACTCACTCTGTTTCTATGTGCACAGAGGGGGAAAGAAGAGTGACAACAACTTTGGGTGAAGGAGGAGAAATTTGATGCATTTTGGTAAGGAGCTGGTTCCTACTTTGTTCTATGAAGTGTCCTGGGCATGCTATAACCACTTCTTGAAATTGTGTCTCTGCTGTACCCAGCAGGACAGGTTTGAAAATGGAGCCCCCAAAGATTCCGGGAACTATGCTGCATGCAGGCATGCATTCCCAGGGTCATTAAAGACTCAATTTTCAAACCATTCAATAGTCCAGTTGCCAGTTGCAGCAAAGACCAGCAGAGCAAAAAAGAGAGAAAATACCTTAAAGTCAAAAAAGATAAGCTATTACCTCGCAAACATACACATGAACCCAGAATTCATCACCACTGTTCCCCACAGTATTTGAGAGGGGCTGGCCCTGAAGAGTGTAACACACACATGTGGGACCAATGCTGCAGCCCATGTCCAGGTGCTGCAGCTCTGATCTCTCACAGAGAAGCTGAGATGATTTTTGTCCTTGTAACAACTACTTTTTGCACCTTTCCACGATCTTCTTTACAACATGGAGTGGACTGCCTCACCTCATCTGTTAGCATAAGGCAATGCTTCCCTAGCTTTTTCTACGTACTATATCTCTCATGTTTTAAACAGACTAATTATTTCTTATCTGAAAATAAATAATACTGGTTAATTACCTTTCTCTTATTTGCTCATTCTCCTTGCAGAGCAATAGATTTAACTGTGAACCGTATAAGAATATTGTCTTTGTTTACAAGGCAGATTTTGTTTCTGATCACTAAGTGCTCTCATGAGTACTTTTGTTTGAATTTGTCATATTTCCCCCTTTCTCCATTGATTCCTTTGGCACACTTATCACTTCAAGTTCCTTTTGTGCTGAGGATTACGGCTTTTGGAATCTCTCTCCCTCAAAGTGCCTGCATTGTTCACTGTTCTTTACCCACATACCTCAGTTGTTCATATATTTAGCTGTGTTTCTTTCCTTTCTGTTTCTTTTTGCTACTTTTGGTTTCCAGTTCATCTTCCTGTGAACTGTTACAGGATCTCATTCTTGCCATGGTTTGAGTATTCACAGAAAACATGTGATGTGCTTGTTTGCTTTATTACTGTATACTATCTCTGAATTACGGTGGTCCCATGATGAAGTATCCTCCAAAATGGGTTGTCTTCCATCCATGACAGCCCTGCTAGGATGAAAGTCTTCCATCATGGAGTCCATCCATCTCTTATCTGACCATATTTGATAACCGGCATGTGATGGAGTTTCCCCTTTGGACATTCTTTGTTGGTTGAATTACACACACAGAGAGAGACAGAGAGAGAGAGAGAGAGAGAGAATGAGAGAGCGAGAACGAGGTGAACCTACCTTTACACTAATGGCGTAAAGTGCAAGTGAGCCCTAAGTTTGGATTTACTCTTGTGAAACTGTACACAATATAGATCAATGTTGGCACAAAAATAGCGTTCTCTGAGAATGAATGATTAAACATCCTGCTCCCTGTTTTTCCCCTGAAATTCCATAAATAAATATTTTCCTCTGTTTTAAAATCTCCACTCCTGCAGAGGGCAGACTCTGGGATGATAAGACAGGTGGGTGAAAGCTTAATATTTCTCTCCCAGAGCATGTCAATCACAATGTCATTTGGGTATGTGTATACCTACACTTGTTAGTCACGAAGTCATGTCCGACCCATTGTGAACCCATGGACAACATTCCTCCAGACCTTCCTGTCCTCCACCATCCCCCGGAGTCCACTTAGGCTCACACCGACTGCTTCAGGATGAGTAGCCACCTCATCCTCTGTCGTCCCCTTCTTCTTTTTCCATCTATTGTTCCCAGCATCAGACTCTTCTCCAGGAAGTCCTTCCTTCTCATTAGGTGGCCAAAGTATTTGAGTTTCATCTTCAGGATCTGGCCTTCTAAGGAGCAGTCACAGTTGATCTCCTCTTTGCTCATCTGATACAAGATATATGATCTTCTGCTAATAAATTTCCTGCAAACCATTGATGACTCAAAAGGTTGCCACTTCTGCCCTGGACAGATCATACTATCAGCTTATAAACCGTGCTATCATCTGGCTTTCTGGTTGACTCACTGATTCTTTCTTTGGATTAGGCACTGAGTATCTTATTGCTTAGGCCATTGTCAGGGCCCACCATGCATTCTTCTCGAGGCTTTATCCTTCCCATGTACAAAGGTCAGATGAGAAGAGGAGCAGCCCAGGACTTAATTCCCCCACCCCATTACATCTGTTAACCTGCATATCCTGCTCAGGCATTGCCCTCTGTGTATACAGGGCAATGGATGTGTAAATGCCTGGAGGAAGGCTGAACGGAGCTCTCATCATCTCACCTGTTCCTTGTCACAAGGGGTTCATCTGTATTCTGGTCTGAAAATTTGCTCTGGACATCATGTGTTTAAAAGAATAACATTCTGATTGAATTGGAACGGTTTGACACAGCCTAAGCCTGGAACATATAAATGGGCATCCCTGTGAGGACTGGATGATAACAGTCTGTTCGAAAAGAAGTGGTCGCAGTATGCAAAATGATGGCCAGGTTGTGTTTTCTTCAAGGAAACAGTGAGGTCTAGAATCTCAGCATGCATTAATGGCAGAGTGTGATCCGTCTGGAAAAAAACAGTTTCATCTTGCCTGTGTACAAACAAGGAACTGAAACCAGCATTCCTAAGTCTCTGGGTATGGTGTTTGTTTGTTTGTTTTTAAGGCAGGGAAATAACAGAGACATGGGGAGTAATAAGAGAGAAGTTTTAGCTCTTGAGCCTGTTGCCATGGCAAATGTTTCCAAATGACATCACTATTTTCTAGGCAATATGCTCAAAAAGCAAAATATCTTTTCCTTTGCCTGGCAGAACAGGATCCTTGACTTTTTGCATGGTACTTTTTGGTACTCATTCTCACTCTGCTTTGGCAGGAGAAGCACCCTTGGCCACAAGGACATTAGGAGGTCTAGAGTGGAAAGTATAACAACTGAGGCATATGTAGTGAGCATTTTTCATCCCTGACCCTTTTACCTTTTATCCATCTCTACTGAGATAGCACACCTGGAACCCTGCTTATCACAGCAGGTGCATGAGAAGGACAAATAGCAGGAGAGAGGGCAGATGCATGCTTGCTTCATCCACCGTTCCATCTATTCTTTAATTGTAAGTGATAATTTTCCTTCTGGTGATCTTTTGACATTGGCTCAATTGATCTCAAAGGTGGACTATGCAAAGAGATTGCTGAATCCAGAGACTTTCTGTTCTAAAGCTGAATCATTTTGGGGCATTGGTGGAAAGTTTGCTTCCTGTTTTGCATGGCAGATAATTCAGCTATGTCTGAGTTTGATTACAAAATCAGGTTTTGGGACGTGTGTTATATTTCAGGGATGTCTATTGATCAGTAACAAATACTGATCTGCTTAAACCACCCCTGGCAAGTTTCCAGACATAAATAGAGCTTTTCTTCTCTGATCTAGTTATGTCTATAGGAAAGGGGACTTTGGATACCATGCACATTTTATGCCCTCTCTGGCCACTTTCTGGGGAAGAGAAGATGGTGCATCTTGATACCATTTTGGAAAAGCAGAAAATGTGATTTTGGAACGCCAGTGGAATCTACTTCTATGTCTCAAAGGATGGCACCATTGATGTGTGGGAAGAAGTGCATATTACAAGTTTTTACTGCCCCTCCCCTGTGCTTTGTTAATAAATCATAACAATTTATAACTTTTCTTTATATTTTAGTTAATTAAATGATCAACTAAACTCAGACCTATGCAAGCTTAGGTAGAAGAACAAATACAAGGAGGAGTTGTATAAAACATACAAAAAATGGAGTTGTAAGCCTTTTTCTGCCTGGATATGCATAGGATTGTGTCTTAAAACAGCTGTGAAGGACACTCCTAATACAAATCCTATTTTGTCTCCCCAAATAAAGACCTGGGACCAGTTTGCCAAGTTATGCAAAATGGAGTGGTGTATGTAGGCAGTGGCAGTAGGATTCTCTGCTGAAGCATCTCAGATGTTAAGTAATTAACTCCTTTTTGAATGTCCTCTATATTAAAAAAAGAACAACCATCTTTGTAGAGAACCAGTGCATAAGAGATATGATCATACTGAGTTTCCTATCTGATGTGCTAGTCTGTTACTCAGAGAGACTTTACAACACAGTCAAGCATGGGCAACACCTGAAAACCCCCTACCTAAAAGTAGATAACAGTGAACTATCACTTCCTAGTACTTCTGGCTCATACAGTGTGTTCTGTAGAACAGCTCTAAACCACTTTTGTCAGAGAAAAGGAGGATGTGAGCAGGAAGAAGGAAAAGAATAAAAACTGTACTTTTGAAGGCAAAATACATAAACACAATACAAGGAACTAGAAATGTGTACGGGGGGAACAGTACTTGAAGTAAAGTACTGCAAAGCACATAAAAGTATAGGTTTTATGGGAAACTGCTCTCTCTTTCACACATAAACACACAAAGAGAGAGAAAGAGAAGGGACTAGGTGAACACGCAAGAACTAGATGAAAAGTTTATACTCTCTATTAGTATCAGCGCTGAAGAACGGTCGGAAACAAACGACGAGGCACATAGTTAAATGGTTAGAAAGGGTTACAAAATGCCTTCTGCTGCCCCTGAATGCAACCTAGTTTCTCATAAAGAGAGAAGACCCTCTGCTCATTCTCCAAATAGTCCACTTTGCCAAGTCTAAATGGCTCCCTGTGCATTCCTGAGGCTGCTGACAAAGGTTATAATCGGAGACAGAGAAGTTCATCGTCTGCCAAGCGTGAGTTATTGCTGCCTTGGGCTTCCCTAACTCTCGGAGTTTTAATAGGTTATGCTGGTTTTACAGGCCATCACAGAGAGCACTTATTGATTTTCCTGACACCTCTCACCTTCTCGCAAGCCACCACCTTTCTTTGTTCGTTTCCATTCTGTTGTGCATAATACACAAGGCTTGGAGTGAGATGTGACATGGCCCCATGTCAAGGTGTGTAAATCCTTTTCAGCCCTTCTGCTGTGGTGTTCAAAAGCTCGGGTGTACACACTTACCCTGGAAGTCACATGGCTGATAGCTTGGGAGATCTCTGTAATGTTTGGTCCTTTAACCGAAGGCAAAAGATGTCTCCATTTCCAAGTGACACCGACAGAAAATGGTGAATATAAGGAAAATAAACCATGCTGGCAAGCAAGGGAGGAAAAGATGGGGGCAAGAGTCCCATAAAAGAGAGTTATTAAAAGAGAGCTGTAGCAATAGACAGAAATGGGAAATCTATTAAATGGCTACACTTGCTCTGCACGCTTCATCTAAATGTGCGTTGGGGAAGATGCCTCTGCATCCTTTCATTCTGTACTATTGCCCTCCCTCCCCAGACACTCATGCATCAATGGGAACAGTGCAGATATTGGACAGGAAATGGGGAAGTAAAGATACTTCAGCAAGGGAGAGAAAAGACTTGCAAGCAAATCTCCAGGCCTGGTTTTGAGCCAAGCAGGATGCAATGGGGGGTCCAATCACAGATTTCTTATTGATTCTATTTTCATAAACAAACAAACAAACAAACAAACAACTGTAATGCCCACACCAAGGCATTCTGATCACAACACAAAGTGAGAGGTGTTTTAATGGCACAATAATGTCTCTGTAGACCAATAAAGTGCAATTGGTTATTCTGTTTAGTATTTTAGATTTTTGTAACGGAAAGATTTACCCTAGATAGAGATACTTTTGTAAGATGCTCTCGGAATCCTAATCAGCCTCTGCTGAGTGGAGCATACAATTAATTAATAAACAGATAAAACAAAGCCATGCATCTCTCCCCGCCTCACTGCTTGTCCCCCTTTCAGATTCAGGGCTTCTAACAGCTACTCTGACACGCATTTGTTTAGAACAAATATGGCGAAATTGGTGCAGGCACATTTCAAAAATCAGTATGCTTTGTCCAAGCATACGTGGTGTTAAATGAGTCCTCACACGGGTCCTGTTTGGACTAATCCTGGCTTTATCTCAAACTTAAACTATTCAATGATGTTTTTGAAAAGGAACATTGGGGCATGCAGCAAGCTTCGAAGTGACTATTAAACCAGGAATGACAGTTTAGAAAAAGTGGTGGAAGGCACTCTCCCTTTCTATAGGAACATTATTCAGGAGCTTAGTCTTTGGCTTAGTCCCTGAATCTGGAGAATATGGAATCATATAATAGTGCATTACCATACCAGTCATATGTTTAATAATATGATCATAGCAGCAAGCCAAAAACATGTATTAGTTTGGTTTCAAAAAACAAAACGAAGGGTTACTGATGACCTACGTTGATAATATTGCAGCGACTCGGTGTGTGGCTTATGCCAGAGCCAAGCAAGTTCATCCCAGGGAATCTGATGGGTTCCCACTCCCAAACTGGATAAATAGCAAAGTGCTAGTGAGTGAAACGGTAACCTTTTTCTAAGGTTTTCATAGCTCATCTCATATTTAAATAGTTCTCTTAAAAACAATACAAAGCCCTGTACTGTCAAATCTAGGTCTGCAAGCCTAAATGATGGTGTCCGCAGCACTGGCCTTCTGGATTTACGAGTCCCAGAGAATGCTCACAAAGTTTTCCAAGCAGGGGTTCTCAAGAAGTTCCTGAGAAGTCCTTGAAAGTGCAGGTTGATAGCTACGTGAAGACACAACACTGTAAGAAAATCTTTGGAGACCTCAGTGCCATATTATTCAGCTGATTGTGGAAGTTGCTAGTTCTTCTTTGCTGACCAAGGCTAATAAAATAAAGAATGGATAAAACTAACACAGATTCAGTACAGAAAGCTTAACTGTTCTTGGTCTGGTTATACTTTTCTTTCACATAAAATGTAGTTAGCTTCATTTTCCATTATTTTCCTTTTTTCTCCCTATAGTACGCTTAGCTCTTTTCCCTGTCTGAACTGATAAATATGTTGCTCTAAGTTTTGTATTTTATTAAATAAAAATTCTACTCAGCCTCTCGGGACTTCTTCCAATATTTTAGTCATACCCATTTTTTTTCTCTACCATGGCCATTTCTCTCTCACCTTCTTTTCTTAGGCTGCCATTTCTCAACGGTGTAAGTTATACAGGAGTGGAAATATATATATCGCAGTACTTTTCGAACAAGGGACAAATCTAAAATAAATATCATCTCTCTATTGCTCAGGAGTACAGAAGCAAAATGTTTCACTAGAACTCAGAATCTTTTTTTTTTTTTTTACCTATCGTTCCTGGTAATAAATCTTTTTACTTTTACTGGGAACAGATATATAACATGTTTTCTTTTCTTTGATTTCATGTTTATAATATTCAGCCTTATTTTAAACACAAATACTCTGGATAAAAATGCATGCAATAATGTGAAGAGAAAATAATCCAAGTATTTTACAAGAATAAAAATGAAACAGAGGACCAAAGGATGCTCAAAATAAAAAAAGTCATATATTTATAAAGGGCAATTGCTTGTACTTGACCAGCTGGCATTTACTTGCCAAAGCTGATAATCAAAACAGTCCTTCCTTCGCACTTTAACTACATGAAATTGTTCTACATGTATGAAGGTACAGCATAGCCCAAGTGGCATAACTCCTAACCACCATCCCTCAGCATCTACACATTGAGCATGTTTGCATGATCACGCAGAGCCATGGTGGCTTATTTAAGCCAAGTTGGATTGTAATGCATGGCTGATGGCTTTTGAATATCCAAACCACAGCCATGGCTTGTGGTGTCATTCAAACCTGGTGAGAGTGGGTTGCTGGCATAGTCAACAAACTACCTATGGGATGTTAACCATGGTAACAACCTATGCTTGTGGGATTCCAATGATACCATCACAGTTACAGCTTGAATATTGGCTTTCTACTTGCATCACAGCCTGTGGTGTGAAGCTAAAATAGGCCTCAGTGGGCTGCTTGATCCACTGAGTTTGGATTAATGCATGGATGAATCCTACATAGGACTTCTCAGCTTGAGCTGCAGTTCTGCACTATTGGGGTCCCAGGTGTGTGTAGGCTTAAGCTTGCTTGCAAAGCCTACTGCCAAGAAAGAAAGATCATTTGGATTACTTCAAGTCAACCCAACAAGTATTAACTGGCTCAAACTATTTTTGTCTAATTTTAAATGACTAGATTTGTTTGACAAGTTGGAACTGATATAAAAAAGCCTTCATTACTAGTGAGGTTCACCCTTGATAATGTTTCTCACAAATGTTTCAGAGAGCTGCAAAATTTGCTTGACCGAAGATGACACTGGGATGGCATAAATTCAGTTCTGAAAATGAGTTCAGTGGTGGATAAACTGAAGATATGGTGCAGTATGTGAACCAGTCTTAACAATATCTCACCTCCTTCTCCCAGTGGGGAGGTGTAGCCATGCAAAATGGAGAAGACTTAGCTAGAAACTGTGTGATTGCCTGCCTTAAAGCAAAACTATTTATTTGTCTATCTAGGCAAGTCTTGTCAATACTAGTCTTTCCCAGTATTTTCCAGATGACTGGAACTGCAGCTTCCACCATCTTTGAGCACTGGCCAGGCTTCCTGGGGCTGATAAGATTTGTAGCCCAATATCTCTCAAGGGTATCATGATGGGGAAGCTGATCTATACTGACTGTTAGTGGACTTCCAGAAAGGTATATAAAAGGGAGTGAATTTGGAGCCCTCATGAGATGCATGCACTGGAGCGACCGAGCAGTTCAGTTCTCTCCAGCTGTCCTGTTTTATCCCAAATTGCAGTGTATGGACAGTAGCAAAATGTTGTAGCATAAGGTGGACATGCCAAGGCTACACCTGGGGCAATGTCAGAAGGGGCAAGCTCAAGCTTCCAAAACAAACATCCAGCATAGCTCAGCTGACAGCTCTTCCTGCCAGAGCCAAACCTTAGGCAAGGCATTTCTACCTTCTAGAAGTGGGAGGGGGCAGATCTGAATGGTTGGAGGGGCAGGTCCATGGTCTCCAGGGGAGCTTCAGGGGGCAACTACTGGCTACTGGGCCAAGGATCTGCACTCGATAGTTGAAGTAGGAGTGTTCATGCACCTTCGCACAAGTGTGTAAGGATAAGTGGCTCTGATCATCCCCTTCCCTGAAATTCTAATAGAACTGGGTTCAATTAATAAGTATATTACATTTAGATTTCCATACTGGATGTTGGTTCATATTGTGGTCTCTGTTCCTATTAGCATCCTTGAATGCCATGTCTTTGGTGGGAAGGCAGGATATAATTCAAACAAACAAATCCAATCCTATTCTGTGGGTTTTCATATCAAGTTTGTAGGGTTAACATGTTATTCATAAACATGAATACTAAATACCTTCTTCCTTTGGTTCTCCCCTTAAAGGTGGTTTCAGGTCATTCTACATGAAGAAAACATTCTTTGCTAGCCATTACACTACTGCAAGTTGCACCTGCAGGTACCTGACCTGCACACTTGCAACCATGAATGACCAACTGAAATGGAAAAGCTCACACTAATTACCAGTGCAAGCTGCAGTAGGATAAGCATATGTGGCTTGTGGTGCCAAGCTAGGTCCATACACTGCCCAGTACCTGAATATTTCCAACACAGACTAGATGTTTGGAGAGCTAGCAGTTGGATATTTATATGGCCAGGACAAAGGAGATTAAGTGCTGTTGACCCATAAACATTCTCACTCAAGCCTGGCAATAATTTAAAAAGCCTCCCAAGCAGTGAAGTTATAAGAAGCGAGAGTCAGAAGATAAAATTGGCCACCAGCAGTGTCTGGGTAGATCCTCCAGATACTGGACAACAGGAAGAAAGAAGTCATGGAAGGAGCCGAGCAATAACATTGTTTCCTTCAAGGCAGACCATAAGGGGTTGAAGATGTAGGCATTATGAATCCAACCTATCATGTGGTGGATCCAGGCAAGGCACCCTCAAAGGACCCTCTGCTTAGTGATTCCACCTTCTCACTGCAACCGTCACTAGCTGGCATTGCTCCTCAGCCGCTTTCTCATCTCTGATATCATTTGCTTGCTTGACAGACAGACAGCCAGCCAATGAGCAAGCTGGCAGTAGCATCTGATCTCCTCCTCCTCACCACCAGTGCTGTCCATGCCAGAGTGAGAAGCAGGTAAGTAATGCGGGTGTAATGATGAGTTGAAGGAGCAAATCCAGAAGGATATTCTCCATGAGCTCCTGCTGCCATGGGGCTCTGGGCAGGTGCCTGGACACACCTACGATTGAGATCAGTTCTGCCTGCTGTTTAGGATGGCCACAACTCTAGCTCCAGATAGGCCAGATGATAATTGATGGGGTACTTCTCTCCCCTGCTCACTGGAGAAGAGTAAAAGGCGAGGGTTATCTTTTCTGAAGCAAAATCGACTGAAGCTTCTGCCTACACAGAGCATGCTCCATCTACATCGAGTATCTCATTTTATTCTCCTTTACTTCTGTGTTTGATATTTATGACAAACATAAGAACAGGCTCCTGAGGAAGCAGTGTTTCTACTTCTAAACCATAGATGATTTCTAAACCATAGAAGATTTCACATTTGTTTGAGAAGGATATTTCCAGTAAAAAAAAACTGGGTAAGTGCACTACAGAATAGCATTTTTTAAATATCTAAGTAAATTCAAAGTCTCCTGATTGTTCAAAATGTTCCACACTAAGCCCTTTGGAAAATCCTCCTAATGCAGATGTGCATATGAAATTGTAATCCTCTGAGGATTTTTTATTATTATTTAAAACGACCACCCCAGGAAAAATAAGCCCAAGGCTTTAAACAGGTATAAACATACATCCTTACAGAATCAATACATACATTGAGATTGAAACTAGTTGTTTCATTTGTACGGTGTTTGTGCTGTTCCTCTGAGACTTTACTAAAGCTCTTAATGATCTATATATATATATATATATATATATATATATATATATGAAAAATGCAATAGTTAATGGCTATTGCTATTTATATACTTCCATTAAGAAGGAAATGAGTAGAAATGTTTCCAATTGAAATGCTAATAGAAGGGGGGAGGGCTTAATTTTCCATGAAGGAGAAGTCATTTCTGCTTATATTAAGTATCTCTTTGAAATATTATTCTTCACATCCAGATTTTTTTCTAATTAAATACATCCATATTTTCCTCTTTTAGTTCTCAGGATGGTTTTCATAGACATTGTCAACTGTCAAGACTTCTTGTAACTTCTTTCGGACCTCGATCATAAAACATAAGCAGAACATAAAGTTGATTAGGATTGACATTAACAATAATGGTGCAGATGTCCTCTCTCTAAGATTCCCAAACTGGACTGAGAGCAAGGTATTATATAGTAGACACCTCTTGCTTCGAAGCTCACCAAGGTTGTTATTACTGGACTTTTCATAGACAGGCTGCCCATTGACAATTGTTGAGTAAACTGTGCTTAGCACACCTCTTCTTCTTGTGTAGAAAGCTGCCTCAAACCGTTATTAGTTGATCTAATAAATCTCCGCTTTATAAAACTCTTTAACAGGCAACAAACTGCTTCAACTGGTCTCCAGCAAAGGTGCTTCCTAGAGTTGACATCCTTTTAACAGACAAAAGTAGACTTGGAAGCGGAATCCTCAGCACAAATATCCCAAGGTCTTCATTGCCATGATAGTTCAGTTACCTTTTTTTTGTGTGTCCTGGCATGGATATGTGTAATTTAAAGGGTTGCAAGCATGAATAAATTTAATTTGTAATCAGAGGTTTAATTGCTGATTAAAATTTGTCATACTTAAAATGTTAATTTCAATAAATTTATTTCCTGTGTTTCCTGTATTACATATATACTTAATTTGTTGTTGTTGTTGTTAGTCGCAAAGTCGTGTCCGACCCATCGCAATCCCATGGACAACATTCCTCCAGGCTCTCCTGTCCTCCACCATCCCCCGGAGTCCACTCAAGCTCACACCAACTGCCTCTGTGACTCCATCCAGCCACCTCATCCTCTGCCGTCCCCTTCTTCTATTGTTCCCAGCATTAGACTCTTCTCCAGGGAGTCCTTCCTTCTCATTAGGTGGCCAAAGTATTTGAGTTTCATCTTCACTATCTGGCCTTCTAAAGAGCAGTCAGGGTTGATCTCCTCTAGGACTGACCAGTTTGATCGCCTTGCAGTCCAAGGGACTCGCAGGAGTCTCCTCCAGCACCACAACTCAAAGGCCTCAATCCTTTTGCGCTCGGCCTTCCTTATGGTCCAGCTTTCACAGCCATGCATTGCAACTGGGAAAACCATAGCCTTGACTATATGCACTTTTGTTGAGAGGGTGATGTCTCTGCTTTTTAGTATGCTGTCTAGATTTGCCATAGCTTTCCTCCCCAGGAGCAAGCATCTTTTAATTTCTTGGCTGCAGTCCCCATCTGTGGTGATCTTGGAGCCCAGGAAAATAAAATCTCTCACTACCTCCATTTCTTCCCCATCTATTTGCCAGGAAGTGAGAGGACCGGATGCCATGATCTTAGTTTTCTTAATGTTGAGTTTCGAGCCAACTTTTGCGCTCTCCTCCTTCACCCGCATCAAGAGGCTCTTTAGTTCCTCTTCACTTTCTGCCATGAGAGTGGTATCATCTGCATATCTGAGGTTGTTGATATTTCTCCCAGCAATCTTGATTCCAACTGGTGATTCATCTAGCCCTGCCTTTCTCATGATGTGCTCTGCATATAAGTGAAATAGGCAGGGTGCCAGTATACAGCCTTGCCGAACTCCTTTCTCAATTTTGAACCAATCAGTGGTTCCGTGTCCAGTTCTCACTGTTGCTTCTTGACCCGCATATAGGTTTCTCAAGAGACAAATAAGATGGTCTGGTACTCCCATCTCTTTAAGAACTTGCCACAATTTGTTGTGATCCACACAATCAAAGGCTTTAGCGTAGTCAATGAAGCAGAAGTAGATGTTTTTCTGGAACTCCCTAGCTTTCTCCATGATCCAGCGTATGTTGGCAATTTGATCTCTAGTTCCTCTGCCTCTTCGAAATCCTGCCTGTACTTCTGGTAGTATATACTTAATACTGCACATTATAAACAAAATCAACCAGTATATCAAAAGTACATAGCAATAAAGCAATACTTTGGACCCTGGACAGCAGGTGGGGTGGCAAAACTGTGTACCTGAAGAGGAGGATCTGGGAGATTCTGAATCATTTGCAGAAGGCTCCATTGTCCCAGTGGCCATGACTCTTCCAATCTTGATCCGGGAACTTTTACTGTATCTGTGATCACCGTCAGATACCATTCAGGAAGGGCCAATTCTCAGAACTGGGCAACTCCATCTGGACGGCCCCCTAGAAGCTCGAGTTGAAAAGTATCTGGTTGCATAACTGCATTTGCCTGTGCCTCTGAAGGCAAGCTGGTAGTTTGAAGCAACAGCACTGGGATAAAACAGGAGTGGGTAGAAGGCAGTGCTGCATCAGTGATGAGCACTTAGCCTCTCTTACAATGTTGGAGGAATTAAGTCATTCTTTACAGAAAGCTAAGGCTACAATCGCAGTTTATAAAAGTCTTTGGAAAAGTAGCAAGGTAGAAGTTCAGAAGGCCGGAGTTGAATAGAATGATAAATATGAGTGTGCTAAAGTCTAATATTGGAAAGTTTCTTTAGCTTCCATAAGTACTATGTCTAAAGATTTAAATTTGATGCTGATTCAACAAAAATGGCATTTTGAGTCTAGTAGACAAAACGGGGGCTTGGTAAGAAGAAGCTGATTTGCTTTGCTTGACGCTGGCTATGTAATTATGGTAACGGCCCATTGCGGGTCATGATGTAGGCATGTGACACAGTGGCTTCCCTTTGGTTAGAAATTGCAGTTCATACAGTATCATGCAGGGATAACAAATAACTATAAATGTATTTATTTATTTAACTTGTATACTACCCCATTAGCCAGATGTGATAATAGTAGATGCCCATGTGTTTTACATAATGTCCTTGAGATCCGCAAGTGTGGATAGTAGATACCTTTAAGGTGCAGAAATACTTACACACCAATATTATACTGGAAGGATAAAGGCCTATCGCCAGTCACTCAATGGGCTAAAGATCTTATTGTCCTTGTGGAGTTTGAACATAATCCTGTGGTAGCAATCTTACATAGAAGCTTCTTTAAATACAAGGACTGCTTATACTAACAGATTTGAAATGGAAATGTTAATACCTTCTTTACCCACCTCTCTCCCTCCTTCCCTTCCTTCAGGGTGATTTGAATGATTATTGTTAATGAATATGTTTTACATACTCTTTCTCTTTCTTCTTCCTCCATCTCTTTTGTTACATTCCTGCATTTTGGTTGACTTTTTTATAAGTTCTACTTGGAAACAGAATTGTTTAAAAAAATCTCCAGACATGATTTTTCATAAGTCCCAGCTAGCAGAAGCAATGTTCAGGAATGCTGACCGAAACTGAAATGCAGAATATCTGGCGGATAGATGGACTAATGATCTGGCTCAGTATAGGACATCGTCGTCGTCATCTTCATCACACACACACACACACACACACACACACGAGTCACAAAATCCCAAAAGGTTTGAACTTTAGATATCAGCTATGAATTGTTCTCTGAGAGCCACCCTTGATAGAAAAGGTCCTCCATATTCCAAGGTGACCTTCCATGCAGCTGCTGCTGCTTTCTCCTCCTCCTCTTCTTCTACTGTATTTATATCTCACCTTTGTTCCTCTTGTGAGGATCTCAAGGCAGTTTGCACAGCTCCATGTTAGCCTCAAAACAACAACCCTGTGAAGCATGTTATTCTGAGAGTGAGTGACCGTCACAATGTCACCCAGGGAGCTTCATGGCCAACAGCAGGGGCTAGAACCCGGCTCTCCCTGATTCCTGGTCCAACACTCTAATCACCACACCACCCTGGCTGCCATACATCTTACAGCACTGCCAAACATCCCCTCTGTGTGTTGTTTGTCTTCCTGTTTGGAACGCCTGAAGAAGGCTGCCATGCATCACCTGCGTATTGTTTCATTGGCATGATTCTACATCATGCTCACAGTTAAGAACAACAGTGTACCTTTTTTCATTACATTCTTCTACTGCCCATTAGCTAAAATGCTTTAGACAAAGCTTAAAACTATAAAACACAATGCGATAGTACCAGACCATAAGTTTAAAGCAGAATAAATCAACGCCATAACCAGGATAAAGCTAGCAGCAGTGAGGAGCTCCCAAAATACATGAAGGGATCACTCCTATGCACGTTAGACATGTTGGGGGTGGAGGCATAGGTGAACTTGGCTTTCCACTTCCCAGGTCAAAGACCACACTCCATCCTCAAAGCTGGGGATCAAGCTAAAGCTAAAATTGTATAATAAGCTACTAAGATGGCTCTCACCTATGGAACACTTTGTTTATCCAAATGTATTAAATTTTGAAGGGATTATAAGATATGATGATATTTTGGATAAGGATGGAGGCCTAAAACTGGAGCAAGAAATACAAGAACAGGGACTTAATATAGCGTGGTGGTATAAGGTGCAGATGCAATCAAGATATGCCAAAGACTGCAAAATGTTTTCTTCAAAGCAACGTTTGAAGAAAATGTGAGATTTCCTCCTCTGGTGAGATATTGGAGTTACTCTTGTTCATCAGTACATAGGCTAAGGTTGTTCTTATATTGCAAAGCTCTTATTTTGCTTAATCTGGTTATTTTGCATTAATATCCAAGATTCAGTTTTTTCTTATCCTTAGACAACCCTTTTATTGATGACTTTATCCACTATCCCCTATGCTGGCTTAGGATACCTTTTGTTAGGTACGCCATAATAGTCATAATTGTACTGTTTTTAAAGATTTTAAAAAATCAATATTTTAGGGTATAATTTATATATATTATCTTTTGTTGTTGGTTGTACACTGCCCAGCAAGTCTCCATGTTGAACTATTGGGTGTGGTTTAAAAATCCAATAAATGAATAAATGAATCATATCTTCCCACCACCATAGAGATGTAATTTGCATCTGATTGAATGTGAATTTACTGATGGCTGATGTGGTTAACCTTCCTATAAATAGTGCTTTGTCTGAAAGCATTCTTTTTTAAAATGCTTTTGAATTATAACTTAATAGCTCAAATAATAGAATAAACAAAAAAGTTGATGAAACCATGACTTGTGTAAGACTTTAAGATAATAGGTAAGAAAGCAATGAGAAGAGGTCATTAATGACATTATATATCCTTTAAAACGATGGACATCTTTAGTCTCATTATTATTATGCATTTGCTCATTGCAGGCTGTGCGCATTTCAGCTCACTGCTGCCTCAAGGAGCTTCATATCTGTTGTGAGACTTTCATTTACATTTTGAATGAATATGAGAATATGTGGAATATCAGCCATTAAAAGCTGAAACAATCAGCTAGTTTTAAGCCCTCCTGCTTGGAATGGTCTTTGGTTCAGTTCGAGAAACAAACAGCCCTTTCAAGGCTGTCAGAGCACAGAGCTTATCGCAAGAAGGAGTAACTCTTTTCCCTTGTGGAGCAGCTGAATTGTCCATATTATTTAACAAATGATAAAACAAAGCAAATCGCCCTGAAAACAGTTTTATCTCTTTGTCCTAGTTCTGAAAATTTTCCATATGAGTTGGAATACAGCAATAGAATTTTAACTAAGAGTAGCTCTGGGGGAGGGTCTTTGTCCTCTCTGAGTGTCTGTGTGTTTTATTCAAACGCATTTTTCCCTTTCCGATTTGTGTGCAGTGCATTGCAGCAAATGCACCTGAGAATAGTTACATAACTCACCAGCTCTCTCCGCAGGTAATGATCCCAGAGAATAATTTATGAAAAAAGAAAGGAGGGTCATGCATCCCTTAACTATGTTCTAATTGGCACTCCATGAAGTCTGACTGAAAGTCCAGAGTGCATGAACAAGAGATGCAGAGAAAAACAGTGTGCTATAATAAACAACATCAAACAGAAATGGTGGGATTTTGAACTAATCAGGAGAGCGGGCTCAGTCGATGTATGGTCTGTTAAGCAGAAAGTAGCTAAGCTCAACAAAGCCCTCCCTTGCTTGTCTCTCAGCCTGTTTTCACCTGAGCCCAGGATGGGCCAAGGGAGGCTGCATTTTGCTCAGTAGGTCACACTTTTGTGCAGGACTACCTGGACTACCCACCTGGGGCCCCAGAGGACAGGTGGATTTTCAGGAATGGGTACAGAGAGTTCCATGGCTGAAGCAAGAACTGGGTCCTCCGGAGTCCAACACTAACCACACTGGATCTTCTTCAAGGGCTGTTCCTGATCTCTTCTTCAAGAGCAATTAAAATGAGCATACAGCTGCACTTACTTCTTTGGAAGGGGGAAGGGACAGATTTAAACACTGTAAAACTGTGTTTTACAATACTAAGGAACTAGTCTGTTTGAAGTGGGCATGCAGCTTAAATTTCCCCTGCAAAGTTAACACGCTGGGTGGTCTTTGTCAAGAGCATGACTCCCAGCCTCACTTTCCTCCATGCCTAGATTAGTAATACTGAGAAAATGCACATGGTGGAAAGCATTTTTAACACAGATAAACGAGTGGTATAAAACCAAAGTATTCTTGTTCTAGCTGAAGTACACCATGGGTTTTGTGTTTTCTGCATATTAAGACGTTTCGTTTCTTGGAAGATTTAATATCTCGAATGCCAGTCAAAATGCAGAGACAGACTTAGTTCTGTCATCAGATTCACATGACTGGATTTGCATTGCACCATTGCTATGCTATCCACTTTGCAGACAGGCAGACAGGCAGTAGGTCAGCTACTAATGTGACCCGAAAAGCCCATGCCCCAAAGTGCTGACAGTCTCAGGAACAAAGCACAAGTGGACTGAATACACAACGCTGCAAGAGAGCACTGAAGCAGCAAGCCCATTTGCATTGTTTTGCTTAAAACTAATCTTTCTCCCCTCCCTTTTGACTTTCAGCTTTCTGGTTCTTTCACCCTCAGCTAGCAGCACCAGCTCATTATAATTGCTAGGAATCATACTCTCCCCCTTGGAAACAATCCTCTCTTGTAAGCCTGAATCTCGGATGAAGAGTGAGGCTCAATGAGGGAATGCAATGGAGGACAAACACTGGAGCATAAAGCTGAGAAAGGCCTCGTTTGAGCTGTTTGGTCCAGAGCTCCCTCAAGGCAGAGCATCCCCAAGAGATGGCTGACTGGCTCAAGCAAGGGACAGGGCCTCCTGGTCTTCTGAGTTGCCAGAGCATACCACATTCACTTCTCATAATAGTCAACCTCAATCCACCATCCCGTAACTGAAGCTCATTATATCCTGCCTTTGGAGGCAGCAGATGCAAGTCTTTGCCTTCTTCTATGTGACACCTCTTGGGCCTCATGGCACCATGTCCACTTCAGGACTGAATGAAATATGCTACACATCATGCATACTGGATTGACTAACTTACTTGATTGTAAACATGCATGGTCCTGATTTGGATTGGGCCCATGGTGCTGGGGAAGGGGATTAAGATTTCTTTTTATCACAAAGTTCTACTGTCTCCTCTGGAGAGAAGAGATTAAAGGGAGGTGTCCCATTGTTTCCATTAAGGATGTACCATTATTACTTTTATCCTCCATGAAGTGGTGGAAGTTTGGGATGAAATGGTAGGAGGAGCTCAAATCCCTGCTCCTGAATTGCCCTGGTCCTGAGGTGAATCAGTGCTTACGTTCAAAAAGGTAAGCTAAGGTGGCAACCCGCTTGGACTGACCAGGGAAGGAGCAGTTCTCTTGCGGACCCCATTCTTTTCCCCGCCCCGCCCCCACTGCAATCCCAATGGAGTTGAAATAGGGATTTCCTTGGGGTGACCAGGGCAAAGAGGAGGGCTTCTCCCATTCAGGATCATCTAAAGCAGATTGCAGATTGGTTTTCTTGGAGGGCAGGGTCACTAAGCAAGAAAGTGCAATTATTTAATAATTTAATAAGCATTTCATAATTATTATTCCTTACTACTCCCAGGCAGTCCTCTTGTTACTTCAGCTCATTGGCGCTTGAGTGGCAATCCCCTCTGGACAACCAGGGAAAGAAGGAAGCTTTGTCACCTTGTCCCTTCTTTAGCCTAGATTCCCCCGCCATCACCGTCACCACTGCATTTTAGACAGCACTGCTTCCCCAACACACACCTGGCTTGTGCCGATCCTCCAAGCAGCTCGGATTCCCTCCCACCTTAAGACAGTACCTTGGACAGATTAGGCAACCAGGCATTGTCCTGGTTCTGCATCACCTGGCAAGGCTTTTGGGTTTTGTGCACGTTTCTCTCAATACAACATTTTTTGCATGCAATTTTGTCTCATATACACCAGTTTTGCTAGCAAATTTCTTTCATTAGCATAAGCACCCTTTTGTGCCTTTTACTTTTGTCTGTCTGGAAGTGTAATAGTGAACAAATAATGAACAAAAACTGCTTCCTGGCTCACAGATTGACTTGTGAAGCTCAAGCTTGGTATGATTGTGTCAGTAGGCAAACCAAACAAAATTTCCCAACATCCATAACTTATTTGCAACCTTGAAATCCAGAGACTCAATGAGTACAAGTTTCTGCTGCCGCCACAACTGACAGAGGCTACCTAAGCAATGCATCAGTGGCTGTTGGAACAGAATAAAGTGCTAGTAACTAACGAGAGCTGGAAAGAATTCAAGATTCACTAATCAATGCAGAGTAAGTTGTGTTCAATAAGGGGAAATTCTATAGGCCCAAATCTGTCTTGAGAGATGTGGCTTCCAGCTGTAAAGTAAAAATTTGCACAAATGTGAAAGAAGTCATAAATCCTCTACTTATTTTACAATATGGCAATGTAACACCTCTCAAGTATGATTATTATTTGTTTTGAAACAGGTTTGATAATATGAATTAAATTTGTGGAATATTAAAGTATGCTGGCCAACCAAGTTTCAATGCACATGCTTGAAAAGCAAGAAATTGACCTGAAAAATGCCTTTTTTTCTATTTTCAGAAGGCAGTCATCAGAAGGATTGAGTCAGGAGAAGCAGCAGCGTTGTCAGGATTTTCAAAAGCAGGAGAAGATACTGCAGCTGAAGAGAATCCTTTTATTCGTTTTTCCTTTCCTTCAGACAGCTGACAAGTGAAACTAGAAGTTACAGTGAACATTACATTCACATTTGTTGTTGTTAGTTGCAAAGTCGTGCCCGACCCATCACAAACCTCTGGACCACATTCCTCCAGGCCTTCCTGTTCTCCACCATCGCCTGGAGTCCACCTAGGCCTACACCCTCTGTCCCAGTGCCCCATCCAGCCACCTCAACCTCTGCTGTCCCCTTCCCCTTTTGCCACCAATCATTCCCAGCATCAGGTCTTCTCCAGGGAGTCCCTCCTTCTCATTAGGTGGCCAAAGTATTTGAGTTTCCTCTTCTGTATCTGGCCTCCTAAAGAGCAGTCAGGGTTGATTTAGCAAACCTTGCTCTGAGGATGGATCCTGACACAGCCAAAATGGCACGAACCTCACCCAAAGGCAGGTCGATCAGCAGGCACTCAAGGTTTGCAGAAGCACCGTTGCTCCATAAGTGTGGAAACATTCCACCAACACCCCATACCTGAAGAAAGACTGACTATTAGGGAGAATTTTCAGAAAATAATGAATCCTTAAGAAGGGCATATCTACATCAGGAACTAGCTAAGCAAAGGGGCCAAGTCTGGTCATTCCCTTGGAACTGAGCTCTTCTCAAAGAGAATAGAGATGCTTTGTGGGGGAAGAGAGCACTGCTAACTCTTTGTAACCCCCCTTTTTTCTGCAAGTCTCTCTTATATTTTCATTACAGTTATGGCTCCTATTAGGCATGCTTGTCAATAGAAGGCACTGTTAGACATACTGCATCTCTGGAAAACTTCTGTTCATGCATATTGCAAAGGTATTGATGAACAGGTGCATTCAGTTCTGTTTTGATAAGTATTTGCCAAAATTGGCAAGCTCCTGAGTACGCAGGTCAAAAAGAATTTGAGATCAAAAGAATTCAAATGTGGGATAAACTGTTAAGTGACATATTTGTCCATGTAGGCTTAAGGTTTTAAGTCTTTCAATCTTAAAAATCTACATTTGAATATCTGTGTTTTTGACAGTATTTAGAGTGCGGAATTTGGGTTGCCATCTCTCTCTCGCTCTCTTTGGACAGGTTCATTGTCTTTAACAGTTACATGGCAGGCAAGTACATCATGCTCAGCATTCCAACCCAAATTCATAGTTAAGAAACTTCAGTTTTCTGACTTGCATAATGACGCCAATTGAATACTTTTGCATATGTTCACACTTTACATAATTTAGTATGCATTTTTTGCTATTTGCATAGCTGACTTGCTGGCGTTGCTTTTGTTGTTCTTGTTATATGCCGTCAAGTCTATAAAGGACCCTATGAATGAAAAGCCCTCCAAATGACCTATCATTGACACCCCTGCTCAGTTCTTGTAGATTTCAGCCTGTGGCTTCCTTGATAGAACCAATCCATCTCTTATTTGATCTCCTTTTTCTTTGTCCACTTGCAACTTTCCCTAGCATGATTGTCTTCTCTACTGAGTCTTGCCTTCTTGTGATGTGTCCAAAGCATGATGACATCAGTTTTCTCATGTTTGCTGCTAGGGAATGGTTGGCTTGACTTGACCAAGGGCTCCATTGTTTGTCTTCCAACTACTCTTGCTAATTTTGTTAAACAGCTCTGTGGAATTTCTAGATTTCTAGATATCAGGAGGTCTAGAAATTTGCTTTTGAAGAAAGAAAGAAGTGATATTATCAGGGAAATTACTTCCATAGCCAATTGTACCTGTTTGCTGTTTCTTGTGCTCCCACATAATCACAGCTTATATATTCCACCCCGTAATCCTACACATATGCTGATGCATATTCAATGTTAGAGGAATCATTAACAGTAACTGTGGAGCAATTTTCAGAGGGAAAAAAGTCAAAAACACATTACCACTTGATAAGTCAAGGATCTGGGGAATTGTGTAGGCATTTCCAATTGGAACGTTCTGAACATTCCCATCTGTCCTGTCTCTAACAGAGATTTCTATGTGTGCATTGGTTTTGTTCCCAGGTGTCAGCCCCAAAGAAAGACTCAGTAGGGGGGATGTCAAATACTTTGTTCTTTATAGAGTGCAGCATGCCTGAAGACCAATGTGGGAGAGCTTCCATCCTTCCTATATGAGGCTTGTGCTTAAGCTTCCGTGTGCACTTATGCTTACAGCATTCCTAGTCCTATTCTTTAGGAATCAGTGACCTTACACTGACCTGCTAGCCTTCCTTCTAAGGAGTTAGAAACATAGAAACAGAGCGAGTCAGAAGGGGTCTCCTGGGCCATCTAGTCTGACCTCTGGCACCAGCCGGCTCCACTCACGACATGCCCACCATGTGCATGTCCAGCCTGTCTTTGAACACCCTCACCGATGGGACCTCAACGACCTCTCATGGAAGCCCATTCAAAACCCTCAGGGTCCTGTCAGGAAGTGCTTCCTGGCATCCAAATGGAACCTTGGCTCCCTGAGCTTTGCTCCATTGGAACACGTCCTGCCTTCCTCTGCAGGGGAGAACAGGTCTCTACCCATCTCCATGTGACACCCCCTCACATACCTGTATGTCGCCAACATATCCCCTCTGAGTCCCCTCTTCTCCAGGCTGAAGAGACCCAGTTCCCTCAGTCTCGCTTCATACCCATCCCCTGCAAACCAGCCACCATCCTTGTGGCCCTATGCTGCACTGACTCCAACCTGGCTATATCCTTTCTGTAATGAGGGGCCCAAAACTGAGCACAATACTGCAATTGTGGGAGCACCAGAGTCGTGTAGAGTGGTAGTAATACCTCTCTCGATCTAGAAGCCACACTTCTGGCTATGCAACCAAGGGTGGCATTCGCCCTCTTGACCACCGCATCACACTGCTGACTCATGTTTAGCCTGCAGTCAACCAGTACCCCGAGGTCCCTTTCACAAGGGCTGCTCTCCAGCCACTTGTCCCCTAACCTGTACTTATGACACCTATTCCTGTGCCTCAAGTGCAAGACCTTGCACTTATCCACATTGAACACCATCCTGTTGTCTCCTGCCCACTTCCATAGTCTGTCCAGATCCTTTTGGATCTGGAGTACCTGCTCCTCAGTTGTGGCCACTGCTCCAGTTTTAGTGTCGTTTGCATATTTGATCAGCAGACTGTTCACCCCTTCTTCCATGCTATTGATGAAAAGATTAAACAGGATCGGCCCCAGGACAGAGCCCTGGGGGACCCCGCTTGTCACTGGCTACCATCCCGATGATACCCCACTAATGGTTACTTTCTGCTTTCGGTCAGTCAACCATGCCCTAATCCACCGGACAGTGCTCTGGTGTATCCCAAAACTCCTCAATTTGTCCACAGGATATCATGGGGCACTTTGTCAAAGGCCTTGCTGAAATCCATGTATACCACATCCACTGCATCCCCTCCATCTAGCCATCTTGAAACCTTGTCATAGAATTCCACAAGGTTTGTCTGGGAGGACCTTCTTTTTGCGGAACCCATATTGTGTGGCTGCCAGCCTCCCTTCCGTATCTAGCATTGCTAGATCTCTCTCTATTATGAGCCTTTCCATTGTTTTTCCTACAATGGATGTAAGGCTAACCGGTCTATAATTCCCCATGTCCCTTCTACTACCCTTTTTGAAAATTGGGACCACTGATGCCACCCTCCAGTCCCCTGGAACTTCACCTGTTTTCCACGAGGCCTCAAAAATGGAGGCCAGTGGGCATGGGAGAAGCCCTGTCAACTCCCTAAGTTAGCTATACTGATTGAGTAGAGTTGAGCTATACTGATGGCTGTTTCAAACAGTAGTTGAGATGTGTGTGTGTGTGTTTGAAACAAACAAATACACACACCCTCAGTTTGACATGCAGATCTGAGCTGACTGTGTATGGCAACTGAACCCTTCCATTTATCAGGCACCATTATTGCAGTATTTAGGCAAAACACCCCCACCACTTGTTGGGGCATATCCTAATGACTGGAGCACAGTCCCCATGGACTGAAAGGGTGAAAACTGAGGTAGATGCACAAAGGCCAATCTCTTATCTCCTTTGGGCATGATCAGTGGCTGCATAGTGCAGCCCAGGGGTTGGATCTAGGCTTTCACGCTCTGAATTCAAGGACTCGCTCACAGTCATGTCCTCCACCCAGTTGTCAGGGTTTTCTCCTCCACCATAGTGCATTCTGTTCAGCAAAATCCCCAGGCTCTTTACATTGCCTGCAAGATTCAGACTAGAGCTGTGGACCTCTTGGAATTCTCCACCCTACTTGTGGGTGGGAAATCAAAGCATTGCATTTCTTCAGGAGAGGAAGGAAATTTAAGAGCAGTTTTCAGGGGCGAAAGTCACCATTAGCAGGAGCATTAGCTTGCATCCGGCTTCTTGCTTTTTGGTTCCTTGGGCTAGGGAGCAAGAAAAGACATCTCAGAAAACAGTATGTCAAGAAATTTCATATTCAGGTGAATATCAACACTTGGTTCAATAATATCCAGGGGATGAAGGCATCTCGTACAACTCTGTCCAACCAGCTGTTTAGAAATGTGGGTGTGGATTATTATGGGATAGTGTTTAGTGGAGCCAGGCTGCAATTGTCCATCAGGAACTATTGAGAAATTGCAATTTCACATGAACCTGCTCCACTGTAGGAAAACTGGCCTGCAAGAACTGAGTCCAAAAAAGTTAGACCACTCTATCAAACTGTTTCCTTAATGTGGGACCCAACACCGTATTTTGGAACTGGCCCAGAAGCGACCAGATCATGATATTGATTTACTTAAGGATGGCAAAGCTGGGCAGGAAGCTGTCCAGCTGGTCTTTAGCTGCTCTCTGTGTATGTTTTGAAAACTTGTTGGTAAAATATGACCATTTCTTTATACTGCCATTTCTCATTTGGGACTGGTTATCGATTGTTGACAATGCATTTTGCCTCCTCACCTTTAGCTACTTGGGCTCTTTCTTTGTTTTGATTTGTTTCTGCTTTACTTGGGAGCAGTCTCTTGTAAAAGACCTTGCCAAAGGCCCTTTCAAACATTAAATACATTTTAATCAACCAGTGCTCCTGTATCCAATACTTTATTGACACTTTCAAACTATAGTGCTGAAACTATTTTAAGCTCCATTATAATGGTAATTTGAAAATATTGACTTTGTTGCATCTTTGTGCCCCCACCTTTCTACCTACTCCTACTGTAAAAGTACTTTATTCTTTCTCCCTCCCTTCCCTTCTTCCTTCCTTCCCATATTTTCCTTTCCTTGTTGGGGGAAATTAACTTCCAAAGGCTAATTGAAGCAGCCTGTGCACTGCCTCTGACATGGCAAATTGCAAAAAATACATGTAGGCGAATGCATTCAAATGATTGAGTCCTTCATGAGGCAAGGATCTAGAAAGTTATGGTAGGGGAACTGAAGAGAAAGGGAGGAAGTCCATGTATATCTGTACATAGTACAAAGTCTATGGAAAAACTACTACTAGTAGTTAAATTAAAGCTAAACAGCAAGATAACTGACACAAATAGCCCAATCCAGTAGAAGGGTTATGCAGTGCAATCTTATACATGCTTACTGCAAAGGCATGTTGAATTCAATGGGCCTGATTCCCCAGTAAGTGAGCACTGGTTTCCAGACTTAATATGGTAACTCATTTAACAGTATGAAACTGAATATTGATGCCATGTCCCCAGGTACTTCTCAGATCTGCCAGTGACATTGCACTGCCTTCTACAACTTTGCTCTGGAATAGTTTTACTTTTATTCAAGCAATTGGATAGAATATTTTTGCATGTTTCCCTTATTCTGCCATTCTTTTCGGAGGAATTATATTGCTAGGTTTAAGTGCCATATCAGGAAGTTTTCTTTGAAGATGAAGCCATAGTAGTGCTTTTGGCCTTTTTTCCTTCCTTTTATAAAGGACGATTTGGCCACAGCCAAGGGGCATCTCTCCTACTAGCACTGAAACAGTTCTCCTGATACCCTGAAATGGCCCACTTCAAGGCAGAGGAAAGGAAAGAAAGAAAGAAAGAAAGAAAGAAAGAGAGAAGAGAGAGAGAGAGAGAGAGAGAGAGAGAGGAACCAAGGAAGCAAGTAAGGAAGGACAAAGAAAGAGAAAGAGTGAACAAGTGAGCAGCCAATGAGGTTTCTGTGAATGGACAAAAGTTATTGCAGAAAAAGGAAGCATCCATGTGTGCGTGGCAAGACAGATACCCTCTCCATGAATGAAGGTAAGTCTTCACTCCCTGAAAAGAAGGAGAATTTATTCTGCTTCCTGAAGAAAGGCTGCTAGCTCATTCGCACAGCCTGCAGATGGAGCTGTGGGCATGGAGCAGCATCCATGGGTCATTATTACTAGCAAAACCAGAGACTGTAGACAAAGTGCAACATGAGCAGTCCTTGTGAAATAATCCCAGTGCACCACCGGGATTGTGCAGGGTTCCTCTATAAGGCAATGGCTTGGAATGCTGAGAACTATAACTGTGCTTGGCCAGGGAATGAATGAATGTACTTTGTAGCTCCTTGCCACACAGAGAGCTCCACGTATTGGGTGGTCTAGAAATCAAACAAACAAACAAACAAACAAATAAATAAATGAATGTTGTTTTGGTTATGACTTATGGAGACCCTGTGAATGAAAGCCCTCTCAAACATTGTGTCCATAGCAGCCTTCCTCAGCTTCAGCAAATTCAAGACAGTGGCTTCCTTTATGGAGTCCCTCCATCTTATCCTTGATCTTCCTTTTTTATTTCAGTCTTTGACTTCCCCTAGCATGAATGTTTTCTCCAAGGAGTAGTGCCTTCTCATTATGTAAAAGAAATAAATACAATTAATAAATAAACTGGCATCTTAAGGGGAAACAGGAGAAGGTAAAGCACATGCAGAGCTGTTCATATTCAGACGCGTATACGAAAAGATGGATCATGTTTTTATCTTTTGTAATTAAAAGTTCTAATTAAATTAAAAGATCTAATTAAAAGTTCAGCAGAAATCCCATGGAGTTGGGCACCCTACTTTCCCCCTATATCTGCAGCTCTGCCTTGTAAGTCTTCCGTGGTAAGAATACATCTTTAAAGGAAAAATGGTAGACAATTTTCAACACAAACTTAGCTGCTACTTTTGAAGCTGCCCCAAGAATACCACTGCAATTAATTATCAAGCTCAAATATTTTGTTAAAAGACAAAATCAATATTTGTTTTCCCAAAGCCAGCATTACTTTCTGTACTGCTGATATTGTGGGGACTAAAGGAAAAAGGGGAAATAGCTTAGATCCTTCCATGAAAGTTTCTTCTTAGATCAACATAAATGTGCCAGGCATCTTGCCCACTTCAAATCCACTTTTGATCAATCTCTTTTGAGTATATATCTACAGTGACACAGATGGAAAGACAGAGTGAATACAAAATTCTTTATGCCCATGCAAATCATTAGTTATTACTTTCTCCAGCAGAGAACACCCTAAGAAACAAGAGCTAATTATATAACTATGTTCCCGGCCTTAGCTTTGCATAGAATTCAGGTATCACCCCAGCTTTGAAACACAGTGTTATATATCCAGCGAAGGCCTTCCCCCTGGCCAAGACCTTCAATAATATTTACTCTCATGTGTGTCCATTTGGCACAGTTTCCCAACAATGTTGGCTAAAATTAGTTCCTTGTAGGAACACATGCTTCCTACTAATGAATGGCCCATGGATTGTCCCTGAGGTCCGCTCTCTGAAATGTCCCAGAATCCATTTCTGTTCCTCTATGGGGGCTTTGTTACCCATGTCTTTTTACTTTTTGGATTTCTGTATTTATACTAAAACTACTCTGCTCTGCTATGTATTTTTAAAGATGAAACAAAAATAATGAAGGTAAATCCATGATTACATTTTCCAGTCAATAAAGGCTATTCATCAGTATTTCTGTATTTATCAGTAAAAAATAAAATGCATTGAACTGACAAACTCTAATCATTTAATTAAAGGCACAGGAACCCTTAAAAGCTCCAGTGGCACTTTCCCTCTTTGCACTGGTCAGGATGTGGCTGCAATTATAATGTTTTACCAGAAATAAAAAGTACACAATTAAATAAGCAATGAAATGAACAATTAAATGAACAGAAAGTATTTCTAACCCCCCTGTTCCATCCCAAACAGCAGAATACAGAAAATACTGGAAGACAACAGTCTAACAATGATGTGTTTCATTCAAAAGAAGATTGAAAGAAAGGAAATTATGATAAAAGGGCTGGCACGCAGGCATCTTGGGTCTTGGGCATTCTGCTTCCTTGAAAACTGTAGCAGTGTTATAGCTAAGACACTCAGGTCCAAATAAAGATTCCAAAATTCAAATGCTACTATCCACAAGCTCACCAGAGGGCCATATATATGCAGATTTATATATTTGATAGATTTGTATTCCATCTTTCTCCCAAGGTGGCAAATGGGACCTTCTCTTCACAGTTGTATCATCACAGCAACCCATAATCACCCAGTGAGCCTAAGGGCCAAGTGGCAAGTGAATTCCAGATCCTCCAAGTCCCATCCCATCTCAGCAATCTAACCTCCAAATCCCACAGGCTTTCAGCCAGATAGGATATGGTACTTTCACTTCAGAAGGTCACTGTAATGAATGTTTGTGTTGTATCAGACACTTATATCCTGCCTTTCTGATAGGAATTCAGGGTGGAAGTTGCAAGGTAATACAAGTGAAATGCTTTGAACTATTGAGTGTGTTATCAAAATGATCAGTGGATATTATTGATTCATTCCTGTGGAGAGCAGGTGAATTACCCAAAGATGCTGTTTCAGAAATGAAATAGTACCATATGGGAAGCGACTCATTGCACATTGTAATAAATGCATAGCCCTACTTATGTGGTTCTCACATGAGCAAGTGCCAGGAAGGATGCTTGGGTGGAGGCCTTTTCCTTTTAAAAAGTTGTACGTTTTTAGAATGAAGGAAACAGAGTAATGGCCATTGACATGGAATACTGTGTCTAGTTCTGGGCACCAAGATTCAAGAAAGATGCAGGTAAATTAGAAAGGGTCCAGCGGAGGGCAACAAAAATGATCCAGGGTTTGGAAACACTGGTATCTGAGGAAAGACTGAGAAAACCAGTCATGTTCAGCCTTGAGAAGAGAAGACTGAGGGGGGACATGATATCCCTGTATAAGTACCTCAAAGGCTGCCACAAAGAGGAAAGTCAGAATCTCTTCTTGCTGATACCAGAGTGTAGGACACGGAATAATCAGTTCAAGTTGCGACAACCCAGAATCAGGCTAGGCATCAGGAAAAGCTTCCTCACTGTCAGAGCAATACGATAGTGGAACCAACTGCCTAGAGAGGTGGTGGGCTCTCCCACACTGGAGAGCCATCTGAGTGGGATGGGGTAACGTGGTGTCCTGCAACAGCAGGGGATTGGCCTTGATGGCCTTCATGGCCCCTTCCAACTCTATATTCTATGATTCTATGACAAGGACAAGGCAGGATTGTAGCTAAAAATATATGCCTGGGCAGAATCCTGCAGAAAGGGGAAGGCAAACAGACCTGCAAAATGTGGGGCAGAGAGAGATTCAGAGCAAACCAAAAGAGACACATGAAGAAGCAAATTCCAGGCAGGGACAGAAAGATCATTTTACATTCAGCCTCCCACTTCAAAGAAAAGAGCATTTTATCCAGCCAATAACTGTAAACCACATCCAAGTGCAATTTTTCTTTGACAGATTTTGATAAGTGTTAATCAGTAGTGGTCTGCTTTGAAGAATACAGCTTGTTCGAAATGTAAATGTAAATAAATTTATGTTTAAAGGAGGTCAAAGACAGGGCATTAATGCAGGAGTTTATGGACATGGAAGTCTTACAGTTCTTCTACAAACTACAGTTGCAGTTTTCTTGTTAATTGTTAAGCTGGTGATTTTTCTTCTCTGTAGACATGAATAGCATGAGATTGCTTGGCTTATCTACTATGCCTGCATGTTCTGTATGCAGTGCATGCTAATAAAATTAGGGGAGTATAGTGATACTGAAATAGTGTTCATAAAATTAATGCAAATGCTCATTGGTTTAGTTTAATTATTGTCAAATATTTGGCTTAATCATGCTACTGTCTAGTGGGGATCTGCAACAAAAAGTTGCTCATATCTTTAATAAATCACATTACTTCTTTGGGCAGAGGGAGATAATTGGTAGTAAAACAATTAAATATTATTTACAGTATCATTTGAAGAATGTCAACAGTGACATCACCTGTGAGTGGCTAGGTTGTATGCTTTCCCTTGTTTAGCCCTAATGAAAATAGCTGTGTTCATCTCATACTGTGTTCTTCTTGCTTTTGCATGAATAAAGTGATCATTAATATTCATTATCTAACACATACTAAGGGTGCTTCTGCATGAATATTTATAAGCTTTACTTGTGCAAAACCATTAAAAGACCTTATTCAACCATGCAATTTTGATGGAGAGATGCTGAAGATATTGAAGATTAAGGCTTACATAATATGTTACTGTTCCTTGTTATTATTTAGACTTGATAAAACATGAAGACCTAACTTATTACCAGTAACAACAACAACAGATGCTAACCAATTTTAAAAGGGAACCAGGAAATTACAGGCTAGTTAGCTTAATGTTTGTTCTGGGTAAATTAGTGAAAACTGCTATTAAAAATAAAATGATCAAGTATGTACAAGGACAAATTTTGTTGAAGAAGAATCAATGCAGTTTCTGCAAAGGATAATCCTGTCCCCCTGACCCTTTAGAGACTTTTGAGAATATCAACTGGTATGTTGTGGCAGCGGTAATCCACACTGCTTTCAAAAATAACAAGTCACAAGAAAACAGGGCCTCTCTTCTTATGGATCAGTTACCGGTGAAAGAGCAAAAACTTGAGAGCAAGAACACAAAGTCTGTTCTTACAATGGAGTGAAGCAATATGTGAGGTTACCCCAGGCATTTGCATCAAGACACATATGTTTTAACTTGTCCATGGATGAACTGAAGTGTGAGCACTGGGTACCAAGTGTGCTGAGGACTCTACATGATATGGGCTGACAAAAACGAAAAGTGACAACAAAGTGCTGAGAAGGATTTATCCAAGCAAAGGGGAAGGGTGCTAAAATATGCGATGCAGTTCAGAGGAACTGATTCTCCTTCCTCAGTAAATACTGCAGTAGTAAATAAAAAAATGCTCCTATTCACCATGGCCTCATAAACTTTCCTTTAGCACTCTTCTTCACAGGGCACCTGAGCCCTTCAAGAGGAGACGTGCAGCATCATTTGCACATCATTCCAAGTTGAGTAAAAACATAGAAACAAAGTGAGTCAGAAAGTGGTACTCCCTTGGTCATCTAGTCTGACCCCCCAATTTCAACCAACTCTGTTCCTATAATCCACAACATGTGGTTGTCCAAACTGCTTCACTGATGGGCCTCAACCACCTCCCATGAAATCCATCTCATTCTCGAGGGGTTCCTGACCCTCAGAGGTTATCTTCTAACAACCTGAAACCTAGTTCCTGGAATTTTGTTTTATTGAAATGCAGCCTGCCCTTCAGGCATTAGTCCAATTAGTGCTTTGAAACAAACTTATCACCTTTTCAGAATCCTCTGGAAAAACTAGGATTCTGATTCTTCTAATTACGCAACTCAGAGGTGGCAAATGGTTGGTAAACACACACAAAAACATAAACACAAACCCAGGCAGAACCTGTCACAGTGGCATCTGCCCTTTCTTGCTGTTAAGTTATGGCCTGCTCACTCTTGAGTCCAATGCAATAAATTCTTGCAGGGAGAGGCATCATGCCCTCCCTCCCTTTTTTTCCCCCCACAAAGTGTTTCAGTTTTCCTTCCAGGCCTCACAAGCACCACCTGCCTGTGGTTTTAGAGATAAATCAGTGTCGGTCCTCCTCATTAGCTTTGTCTCTACCTCTCCTCCAATACCTTCTACCAAAAATCTCAGTCCGGCTAGGAGATCTCTCCCTGCCAAATTACAAATTTCCTCCCCCAGTACAAAATCACACCACACAACGGTTGCACCATGCTCATATTTTACCTGAGCAGGTTCAAATATTTTTGCTTTTACCAGATTACCTCCCACTCCTTGAGCCATTAATTCCCCCTTTCCCAATTTCATTCCATCTGGAATCATATTCATTGTGGAGCAGGTAGCTCCAGACCCTACCATAAACGCCATGCCTTTCCCAAATGGTCCCACTTTCAAATTTATCAAAGGTTCCCAGTGGGTCCTCCTATGAGGGGACCCCTGACCTTCCTAATTTTGTCCATATTCATGAGAGAAATCGACCTCTCCTCTCCCCTCAGCTTGCTCAGGGCACTCCCGTTTAAAGTGCCCCACCTAGATTCCTACAGAGGCTGCTTGTAACCAACAATCAGCATAGTCAGATTCTTCTTGAGAGAAAGGGTTCTTATTATTTACATAAATGTTTAAGGCCTGACATAACCATCCCTCATCTGCCCCAAATCGGGGCCAGAATATTGCTGAGGGTTGAATACTTTCTTTTGTCCAAACAAAACAACAATAATTAATCATCTTTTCCCTACTTTTTCCAGGGGTGTAGGGAAGTCCTTCCCAATGTTTCAACATCCATCCCAAGGGACTGTTGGGAGGAATTTGGGGTAATTTGCCCCCGTTCTTGCCCTCCTCGGGCTTGGCTTTGGATCCTGGGGATCCCATGCCTGTCTTTCAGATCTCTTAGTACCTAGTAGGTCAGGAGAGGAACCTGTTCTCATCCCTAGTGGACTTAACACTCGCTAGTGACCCTCAATAATTTTTCAAAGGCTTCCAGTCAGTCAACCAATGCATCTGCTTCATCCTTCTCTGGCCGTCCTCCTCGCGGAGAATAGGAACCACGGATCCAGACTCCACACTCACTTCGTACTCCTTTGTACGTCTCAATCACTCTCTCTCAAGACTCACACAGGAGGTTTTCCCTCCTTTCCCAGAGGTTTCCTCCCCCCTGTTCACCACCAAGGCAGTACTGGGAGTCCCACTCACTTCTTACCTTGGTCCGTGCACGGAGTTGCCTGGTGACCATGGCGTTGGCTTCTAGCCATTGGTCCCACCAACAGAGCCCCTTCCCAGCTGCTTCTCTTTGTCCCCGTATTTCATCCAAAATTTTAAATAGAGCTGCGCCTAGGGGGTCCCTGCACCTGACCTAGGCCACCAAAATCGGCAGGACGCGTCTCCCTGGTGCAGGCTGGAGAAATACTCACCTAGGACAAGCTAGGATCCCGGATGAGCCCCCAATTGTAAGGAATGTAATCCAAGCAATGACGATACGGGAGGCAAAGTACCAAGCAGCAACAGTTTAATACGTTCTGTCCAGACCAGGCAGTCACCCCAAAGGTAGTGCACTGGGGAGCAGTTTACACAGCCTCTTATTCCCTACTTCACGCGCAAAGTCCCTGCCTCCTTTTTCCCATTGGTGGGATACTGGGAGTTCACATTCTTCCCATCCACCTTCATCATACTACTCCTTGGTATGTTACCCCCACCTGCTCATACGTCCCATGTTCATGTTAATGACCCTCTGAGTCATAGTAGGAGGCACCACTAATATGCATTAGCTTATTACGCAGCTGTACCTTGGATTCTAAGTTCAAAAGTTTGATGCCATGTCTACCAATTACATCTTGTAGTCTATGAGTTTGTGTTGGTCACAATACTCTTATTAATCACGAAGTGATCTGTATAGCTTTACCTGTTCTAGTCTGTTAATCACAATACTCTTATTAATCACTAAGTGATCCATAGCTTTACCTGTTCTAGTTTGTTAGTCACAGTAATATTCTACTTCTCACAAAGGGCAGTGAAAAGGAGAATGTTTTAGGAGTGTCAACCATGCCTGGCCACAACAATAAGGGTGTTCCACAGAAGCTTTGGAAAATCTCCCTTCAAGATACGCCAAAAGCATGCTTTGAGAGCATAAGCTGGTGCCCTTCTAAGAACTTCTAAATAACTTTAGTTAGTTAGTTAATAAAAATGACATCAGAGAAATAACTTTGACTGCTGAATTAAAGTAATGTTTCATATGGCATCCCATGCAAATAGCTGTGTTCTGGTTGTATTTCTATCCCAAGACATAACTTCATGGCATATAGGAAAGAAATATTTTTGTAAGAAACATAAAAGTGTGTTGTCCGACTGTTCCCCCTCCCAATACTGGTCACTGATGAGGACATTTATTTATTTATTTATTTATTTAGACAGCTTATATGCTGCCCCCTTCGCATAAGCCTCGGGGCGGCTTACAATCATTAAAATCCCATATATAAATACAAAAAATACATAGAATACATGAAATACATAAAATAGTGGAAACAGCCTGGTCAGTTTACAATCAATAAATAAACCTTAACAATTAAAATTGCGTTTAAATAAAAAGGTCTTGGCCTGGCGCTGAAAAGCAAATAATGATGGCACCAGGTGGACCTCTCCAGGGAGCACATTCCATAGGTTGGGCGCCACCGCAGAGAAATTATCTTGGGTTTGTGATGGACAACTCAACAGAATATGTGGCTGCCCAGGGAAGGGAAGGGAAGGGAAGGGAAGGGAAGGGAAGGGAAGGGAAGGGAAGGGAAGGGAAGGGAAGGAGGAAAGGTAAACAAATTCTAGGTTGGAAATAGTTCAGAAAGGGAAGGGAAAAGGAAAGGAAGTTTCAGGAAGCATAATGCTTTTATACATGCCTTTGGTATAGACACGCACAAGGTTATTTCTATTGTCCCACTGGAAAATATGACAAAAATTCAGTCACATGATGAGGTGGGAGGGGCAGCTCCCATATGAGGAAAGATTATGATGTTGGCAGTGAGTCTTGATAAAAGTTTTAAAAGGTGCATGGTATGAGGAAAGTGGTTAGAAGGAACTTTCTGTGTTCCTATTATGCTAGAACACAGATGTGCACGAATGAACGAATGGTGAAGATTCTGCACAGAGAAGATCTTGCCAATCGACCATTCGGTGGAAGACAAAAAACAAAGAGATCGAGTCCAGCCCCTTTTAACAGCCAATCAAAAAGGTAATTAGCTTTTGCTGTTAAGATGAGAGAGAGAGAGAGAGAGAGAGAGAGAGAGAGAGAGAGAGAGAGAGAGAGAGCTGTATAGGATGCACAGAGTTCAGCACATGGTTTTTGACCAGGTAGGAATGCATGGGCATTGTGTGTGTGTGTGCGATACTTCTTGCTGGATAGAGGCATTAGACCATTTTAAAAGCCATTTTCTCTCCCCAAGGAATCCTGGGAAGTGTAGTTATGTAAATGAGACTAGGGATCTTTAACAATATACTCAACACACCCATTACATTATAATTAGCAAAGTTGTTTAGGAGAACCATCACGACTGAGCTGGCATGAAACCAGAACAAATGTGGAGCATTGACACCCACCTGCTGTTTTTCTTTTCCATCTTTCTCTCTCTCTCTCTCTCTTCCCATTGCAGGAGAGCCATCCCTGTGCTCCTCTCATGCTCACTCTTTGCTACTATGGATGTTTTGTGATCTAGAGTTTAGTAGATCACAGTAGTAATTTGTGACAGAAAGTGTGGAGGTGTTCAAAGGCGTGTCGGTTTTTCTTCATGAACATTGGAAGGCATGAAATCCAATGTGTGCTTAAGTGGTACCTTAAACTGAGCACAATTCTGATCCATGCTTAAATGCTTCTTGGAATGAGGCCTGATTGAACAGCTTAACCAATTTACTCTGCTTGATAAGATCACACCAAAGGAACAACCAGTAGCATCCAAAAGACATAATTACTGAAACACCTGCTACTTTGCTGAGATGGTCATGCTTCTTCTTCCAAATAAACAGCTTCATATACATTTGTTAAATTATACTGTATGAGCTACAATGGAAATGTAGCCATGATTTGTCTCTTTCTGGAATAAGCCATAAAATGTCATGTTTTACTAACTACTAAACCCAATAATTTCTCCTGCTGATTGTTCTTTGTGTATTATAGGAACTTCTCGAATATGCAAAATGTTATGAATTTTTCTAGTTATCAGTTAGATTTACTAGTAATGAATACATAGAATATTTAGAATTTGCCTGTTATGAAAATGCTAATTTTCCTGAAGTGTAAACTTCTATAAAGCTATATGCCACCAAACAGAACTTCTTTGCAATTTTAGAGGAAAGCCGCTTCTACCACAAGATTAACAATAGACCAATCTAGCTTTTGATCAGCAATTGTATTATCAGCTGTTAATTTAACTCTTAATTCGCATCATTAATTCTCATTATCTAAGTTTATTTTAATGCTACTCTAAGCATTTCCATTGTTAACATAGTGTTTTAACAGTATTAAGATTTGAATTTCTGTCTTGATTTCTCCTATAATCTAATGTGTGCCCTAAATAGAAATCATTTTGCAAGACCGACAAGAATAAAATGAAAGCCCGTAGGGTCTATTTCACTAAATATGTATTCATGTTCATGCATAATTAAAAACATAATTTTTCCCCATTGTGAAAGGCAACTCTATTTCATACATGCACAAACACCCATCATAAAATGAGCCCTGCATCCATCTATCACAGGAATTCGCAGGCCAGAATTATGACATTTGATGCAGCTCAGACAGGGTACAGCTGGCAGTAGAAACAGAGAACTGCCCCATAATAGCCTTTCTTCCATTGGTCTGCTGCTCTACATAGTATAAAATCAGTTTTAACTAAATTGTGTGGATAGGTTTTCACAACTTGCCACAAAACCTGTCCTTACAGGCCTAATGCAACCTATGGAGGTGCCCCATCCAGCCCACAGTGGGATGTTCTTCCCCAAACCCCACTCCCTGGTGGAAAAAAACTCCACTGCTACTTCCAAATACCGATTAAACAAGATGGAGGCAATTCAGCTCAGGGATGGGGATCCAAGAGCAATGCAGCTGGCACAGGGAGGGCCCACTCACTCAATGCTGTCCATACATGGCACATTGCCCCAGTTGGAGTGAGATATCATGGGTGGACCCAAGCAGTGCTTTCAGTGCTTCTCTCACCACCAGCTGGGCTATTTTCTCAGTGCAGGAAGAGACCCGGAAAGCTTCAGGGAGAAACAAAAAAGCTAAAGGAGGGATTTGATGACTTCAATGAAATGAAGGGAAATTACTGAGACATAATCTGTCCCACTGGGCTGCTTCAAGAATTGGTACTTCTGACCAAACCACAGTTCAGTACGTGTACAGTGGTTTTGTTTTGTGTTTTTTATGCACAACTTAGAGACAGACGTCCATGAGCTGCTCAAAATGCAAGACAACCAATTAACACCAGCGTGAGACTAGCAAATCAGATTCTGCAGTCAGGAGACAACATCATGAAAATCTAGTGGGTTTCCTCTCCATTATGGTTCCTCACACATCCCTAAAAACAGCAAATGGGTGTGTACCTTTGGCAAAGGTAAAAGAGTGCCTGCTTTGCTTTCTTGATCTTTAATAACTATTCCTCAGCAATCACAACTGAACTTATGAATGAGCAACCATTTTGTACCCAATAAATAACCTGGCAAAAACGTGGCACAGATTTTCCACTTGGAGAAAAGCAAAGGCAAAATAAGTCGCAGATGTCCTTGTATCCTACAATCGTGAGAGGAACATAAGAACATAAGAAAAGCCGTGCTGGATCAGAGCAAGGGTCCACCTAGCCCAGCACTCCGTACTCATGATCGCAATCCAGATGCTCACAAGATTCTCAAACAGGATAGGTGCAAGACCTCGACCGGCCCGAGCTCCTCAGCAACCGGTGTATGGTGAAGAAGGGAGCACACAGCCAGTGAGGCTGGTAGCCACTGATAACCTCCTCCCTCATGAATTGACCCAGTCTCTTTTTTAAAACCATCCAGATTGGTGGCCATCACCACTTCCTGTGGCAGCAAAGTCCACAGCTTAACTATATGCCGCATGAAGAAATATTTCCTTTAATCTGTGCAAAACATCCCACTAATCAGCTTCATGGGATAACTCCAGGTTCAAGTGTTATTGGTCATGTGGTCATCCAGATGTTGTTGGACAGTGCCAGTCAGCATGGCCAATGTGCAAGGCTCATGGATGATGGAAGCTGTAGCACAGCAAAGGGTGAGGTCTGTAAGGGCTATGCAAGACCCTTTGGCATGGCAAGGCAGTGATCCATGAAGGGGATGGATCATGGGGTCACTGGGGTGGCTGGTGTGGGCTTGGGTGGCCTCCAAGGGATGGTGGAGGACAAGAGAGCCTGGAGGAATATTGGCCATGGGGTTGTGAAGGGTTAGACATGACTTAGCGACTAAACATAAGAGAGTGAGGAATTGTTTCATAGTATCATGGCTTCATTTCTTTGGCATTTCCATGGGGGATCATGCCTAAGGGAAAACAGTCCATAACGAACCCACCCCTGAAATGAAGAGGACCTAAGTTATTCTGAACTGTATAGGATCATTGTGGGCATGTCATGAGCAGAGCCGGCTGGTGCCGGAGGTCAGACTAGATGGCCCAGGAGGCCCCTTCTGACTCGCTCTGTTTCTATGTTTCTATGTTTCTATCAAACATTTTGAAAAGCCTATTATTGAAAAACTCAAGAACCCTCTGATCAACAGAACAGCCCTTAAATGCAATGTAAATTACTGGGGAACATGTTTTATACTTATCTCCTTAAAGAGAGAAAATTATTTTAGGACATACTTGCATCAGACCCCTAAACCTACAGACAAGTCAATAAATCAATCTCTTCAAGCCTCTGACTACAAAATTAATATCTTTGCTAATTATCTCCTGCTGGGGAATCTTTGATCTTATCTGGGCCAAGCTTAAGTTAAGGAGGGTCACAGCAGCAAATAATTTCTCTTAACAGATGACAAAAATCCATTGGAGTCACTGGAAAATTAGATCTTTCCCTTTGCCAGCTGAGCCATTTCCTTTTCTCACCAGGTAAACATCCTTCTCTTCTTTCTCCCCCCACCCCCGTTGAACATCCTTTTCTGAAGCTTAGAAAATGAGATGCTGTCAGGCTGTCTCAAAGGATATTTGGTCCTCCCCACACTCTCTGCATTTGCTATGATGTTCTCAATGCACAGCCCATTTGATAAATGGGATTTTTGTTTGCAAAGCTTGAACATTTCTTTAATACAAAATGCAAGCAAAATGCTTAAGCTCTGTGAGACACTCTAGTCTCATTTCTTCCTCCCCTTCACCTCATCTAAGTTACCAAGAAAATACAAGCTATTTTAGGAGAAATTCAGGACAGATCAAAGTTGGCCACCATAAGGAAATATGTAGGGATTTCCATTCATCTTGAATAAATATGCGGTTTGTGTGCAGATATTTGATGTCCTACCACTTACCTTTCTCTAAAATAATTAACATTTGGTATTTGCTATAATGTGCAGTTACCATCCAATAAGCCAATGGTCTCCAGGCAGTGGCTCTGAGCACTTCCCAGCAAAATAGCCTGAATGGTGTAGTGGTTCAGTATGTCACTGGGACTCGTGCAATCTGGGTTCTAGTCCCTACTCAGCCATGGAGCGCAATGGATGGTTTTGCACCAGTCACAGAGTCTCACTCCAATCTACTCCACATGGTTTTTGTTATGAGGATAGGATTGAGAGGAAGAGGAGGAGGATTATGTAAGATGCCTTGAGTTCCTTGAAGGTTAAAAAAGGTGAGATCTAAATATAGTAATTAAGTAAATAAATGGTATTCTGCACCTATTCCATCTATTAGTTCTTTGTGCATTTCTTCCCTGATAAGAAAAATAGTGGAAGGAGCAGTGAAAATCCCTTGGAGGGTTACAGTTAGAAGACAATATCACCTGGTCACCCCCATAAATCCCCTGAATGAGGCAGGTAAATAGCAGGATAAAAGGAGTGTAAAGAATTTTACTTCTCCTCTTTCTCCTAATATTTCAAATCAAGGTAACTTTGCACATCAAGTACAATTCAGATTAGATGCACATTTCCACTGTCCTGTATTAGCAAATGTTGCAGAACAGCGCCTCTTGTTTCCTGGGAGGTTTTCCATTAGATCAAGAACCCAGTTTTTCCAATGTTCTTCATGGATTCAGGATGTTTTCCTCTTCCCAACATCACCCTCTATATGCACAGGATGGTAGAAGTTAATTCATGAATAGGGTAAGATCTTGGATTAAACAGAGAGCACAAGTTTGTTAACATTAAATGATCTGTGTGAAGTTGGAAGCCTGACTATTAATTAGATTAACTCCCACCCTCTCTGCGGCCATCTCAATATCGCAGGATGAGATGGGAGTGAATCTGTCTGCAGTCTTCATGCTCTGGATGATCGCAGTCAAACAGAGAGATCCAGAGCAGACAACAGTTCAAAGGCATGATTAAGGCTTCCAGACCACATCACCACCCCTCTTGGTCTTGGGGCATCAGGCAAGCTTAACCAAAAGTGATGCCTGGAACCGCTCAACCTCAATGTCATTTCAGAGCGCTCACCCAAAGGCCTTGTTTAATCTGCTGCTGCCTAAGCTGCAGTGACCCCGCAAAGACATTTCAAGTGGACTTTCATGCAATCAAACCCCAAGGGTTCCCCTTTCATTGTAGCACAGGGAAAGGGAGGGAGGGAGGGGGAGGGAGGGCGAGCAAGCAAGCAAGCAAGCAAGCAAGCAAGCAAGCAGGCGAGCGAACAGACTTGTGCTCATGAACAAACTAGGCAAAGGTGACACGTAGTGCTTTTCCCAAGCCCAGGTGGGAATAAGTTGTTCACGACATTCATATAGGATGTTGAAAACCAACATTTGCCCCAATGCTTCTTTCTTTTCTGTGCCACGCAAAACCCTTTTTATTCTTCCACTGTTTTAGTTGCTAATTTGTTTTAATCTGTGGTTTTACACCTAATACTGGATGCTGTGCTACTCTTACTTTTATCTTTATTTTATTTTATTGCTGCTGTTGTGAACCACCCCATGGTTTAGGTCCACATGGTGCTCTTGACCAAACTACAGCCGAAGTGGGACAGCGAGAGAATCCTTCTAGCTCTGGGCATCACACACTGCAGTATCTAAGGGCTTGTTCCAAGATAGCAAAGACATGCTGGTGTTGGGAAATGTGTCGGGGAGACTTTATAATTTTAAAACGCTGGCCTATGTCCAATTTTCATAGCCTGACTTGCATGCAGCAAGCAACATGACAAAGTTGTGATCTTCCTTCTCAAGACTCCCTTCCTGAATAAAAGCATGCCCTTTTAACTCAGTCCTTTTCCACTGGTGGTGCAGCAGTGGGGAGCTTTGGCAGGGTCATGCCACTGGCTTGGTGGCCAAATATTTACATGCACATTTGGGAAATGAATTTTTTTTTCCATTCAAACATTTCCCATCCTGTTCCATGACTAATAAATTTAATTCTATTTTATGACCATTCCACTCTGCTCTGAATCTTAAGTGGTTCTTCCCATGCCCACTGATCTTTTTCTCTCTTTCTAAAACTAATCAGGATGGACTCCGACAGCTACAGAATTAGAAGCCTAGAGATGAAGCATCAGTAGTTGGTCAGTACAAATCAAATACCTGAACTTCATCTTGAGTTCCATCCTCTACTACCGTGCTCATTGGCTTTAATTGCAGCCTATTGACACCTGTATTTAAAACATTGTCAAGGTGCTTCAACCTGCAACATTGGCTACCAACTGTTACACAGCTAACAAAAGATAATGATGGTGGATGCAATGGAAAAGCAAGGCAGAAAGGTTTGAAATTCTTGTGTTTAGGTATGCTTGTTTTGTTTTTGCTTTTAGCCAGGTAGGGGATTTCAGTAGATTTCACTCCCACAGATACATGCAAGTGTGTTTATAAATGGAAAAACCTCAGATTAGAACAGAGGCAAGTCTACCTTTCTAACAAGGTGAGTAGATGTGTCATTAAGGCTATATTATACACACACGCTTGTGGCTCTTATAAACGAGTTATACTGATCAGCGATAGATGCTATGTTTGTGCTAGTTTGTTGTAATCTTTGATACACATTTCTAATGCTTGCAGTTGCAAGTAATGATTTCTAGGCAATTCCATTCTGTTTTTAGAAACCCTTGCAGAAGGAACTGTGTTGGGCAGAAAAAATGATTCAGGCACTTCGGCTATAATTAAATCCAGGGAGGTGCAATTCTGTGGCCCCAGAGGGAGATGTTGTTAAGCCACGAAACTGCGGGGGCTTACAAGCATCCAGTGCAAGACACAGAGCACAGCGATGGCTGTCACCACCATGATTTGTGCCTTGCTTCTTGCACCCATCCCACTGCCTCCCACAGGCACCTGCTTGCAGCTCTCAAACATCTGACATTTCCCACATGTGGCTCTTCCATTGATCAAGTCTGGCCACCCGTGTTATGAGACAAAGGTAATGTGGACCTAAACAGGAACCTAGTGCTTTGAAACCCTTGTTTTTCCTCATACGCCAAATTTAGACTGTTTCAGAAAGGTCCACTGAGTTCAGCAGCCTATAATTTGACACTTAAAAGCAACAAAAAATATTCTGTTGGAGAAGTTGTCACCATATCAGAGTTGTGTCACTGCAAGCTCACAAAAGGTTTGCATAGCCTAAATAGGAGTTCAGATATGAGTTTCAGGATGACTAGCTTTGGATTAGATTATTCTGATTTCCTAAACAGAGAAAATGTAGGCAAGTCATTTTTACAATCACAGATGTACGTTTTTGCTAGTCTGATTTCCAGTGTTTGTACTTTTCTTCTTCTCGGTTATTAAATGGGAGTGCAAAAGCCATGAAGGAAAATTGGCATGATTGTAAAATAGTTGGGAAGTTTGCAGAAAATGTTTCTATGCTTCTGCCACTGTGTGACACATTCTTCTTTTCTTTAAAAGAAGAGGAAGAGGAAGAGGAAAAGAGGTCAGCGTAACATTTATGAGAACATATTTCCTCTATAGACAATGTCTTCTGCGTGGTAAAAATGCAGATAAAAGAGCCTTTGCATACAAAAGTAAAGCAAAAGTTCCATAAATAAAACAAAAGCTCCACCAAGAGTATGAATGCAGCAGTTTGAAAATTTAAGGGGAAAACTTCCTGTTAAGAAGCAGGAGCTGATTAAAGTCCCTGGAAGTTCCCCGTGCGGTGAAGTGTCATGGAGCCATCAAAAAGCATGTCGGTAAACTTGGGATGGGGAGTGGAGGTTATGGATGTAAATTGCTATGCGCAGGACATCCTCATAGTCAGATCTTTTTGCTGCAAATAAGAAAATGAATGATTCCAAGAATAATTACTCTGCAGTACATTGGAACAGCTGTCTGAATCAAAGGTAACAGTGCAGATAGCAGCTTCAGCAAGTCTGGAGTCATCCTTGTGCAGGGCTGCCCATATTTCTTATCTTCTGTACACACAGAGCAAGCCAAGGACTGAGGAATTGCATAAACAGGTCTTCTGGATGCTCATAGGGGTCATTCTGCGTCGTTTCATTAGCAGGGACTGTGTAATTTCTCTCTCTCTCTCTGGATTAAAATTTCTTCAAAATATTTCTTACATTTTTGGGAGAAGGGGATTTCATTGACTTTTGTATTTGGAGGGTACTTTTAAAGGCGCATTCCTAGATTTTTTACTCAGTCACCAGAAGAGTTTTGGGCTACAACCTCCATACTCTTTGCACACTTTGGGCTCCAACAATCCAGAAGAGATCTGCAATGTGTTAAACTAACCTGTGGGAGCATCCTAGGAAACATACAGAATAGGAAAAGGAAACAAAGTAAACAAATTGAACTGTTTCACATTTGCACTTTTTCTGAGAGGAAGAATTATCCAAGGAGACAGTATCCTTGCAATGTTAATTACTGTCCTCAGTTTACATATTTAAGCACATTACCTTTTTGAAAGTAATCTGTTTTAATCCCTCTGTTTTTCAATGTTCTTTTTCTCAATGTTCTACATGCCAAAGGGGTAGTTTGGGGTGCCAGAATGGGGACACCAGTCTCCTTAAGATTTTCCCTGCTTGCAAGTAAGGTGCATGGATTTCTTTCGAGGCTCTCCATCTCTTGCAGGGCTCTTGGTCTTGCAGCTTCCCTCGCCAGCTTAGATGGTGGGTTCTCTTGGCTCAAACTGACCCTGTGGCTTGACTCACACCTGAGAAACAGCCTTGCATTACTTTGAAAAAGTCTCGGTTTATTTCTGCCATTGACTAAAATAAGAAAATCATTACATGCCTATGTATTCACGCATTGCAACCATCGTAACCCACTCCCCACATGGATGCCAACTAGGACTCAGCAAAAAATGGGGTCAACAAGGGAGCTCATTCCAACACAAGTCTGTATCTGATTGCCAACTGTGCTGGTTCTGGCTCCTGCAACAGAAAAGAAAGAAAAGTAATGTGCATTTTCACATACTTTTGTACATGCATTCTTGTCATACCAACTGTTCCCTTTTACACTTTTTTTCCAAATGCACATATTTATTTTATATACAATTTTCAACTGTATACAGTTTAGGGATGTACTCAGCAAAATTCAAGCTGGTAGAAGTCCTCCAAATTCCATCCTGGAGCCAGTTCTCAGTTGAATCCATATCATACTTTTATTTTTCTCTTCAGATGAAAAGCCATGCAAATGTTCATGTGTTTTTAAAAGTTAAAGGCATGTATCAGTCATGCACTTTTTTGAAATGCATGCATTTTTGGAAATCTACATGCTTTTAAAAGTTTGTTCGTTTGTTTTTTGAATGTTCATGCTTTAAACTGTATTCTTTTTGGAATGCACATATATCTTTTACATGATTAAAATCCAATTTTGGAATTCAATCATTCTACTTATTAATATGATACCTATACCCCACCTTTTCCCCTTTTGCAGGTATTCCTAGACAGCACACATGACCCTCCTTGTTTCCATGTTGTCTTCACAAAACCCCTGAATCAATGACTGGTTCAAGCTTCATGGGCAGGTGGAAACGAGACCTTAGACCTTCCAAGTCCCAGTTCAACACTCTAACCGCACTGGCTTTCTTTATTTTTCTATACATGTTTTGAAACACGCACATGCTGTCAAAAGCATTTTTGAAGTCTACAAAGCATGCCATCAACTCAGAAATATACAGACTTTGATTGCAGAAATCCTGATGACAAATGTACTGAAATGAATTTCTCATACACTCTAATGTCTTCTTCAAACCAAACCACACCACACCACACCACCCCAACCCAACCCAACCCAACCAAAAAGTTGTGCAAATTCCAAACAGTACAGAGTTTAAACCACAACTTCTGCTCAGGGCTGGGATTTGGGTCTGGATGGTTTGAATTGGATAATTAGTGGTTTAAAAAATGAGCTGCATTTCATATCCATCCATGGTGTCAACGATACACATTCTACCTATTTTAAGTTCTAGGTGCCAGAGGCAGTATAAAGCAAGGCAGACATGTGACTGCTGCTTATGAGCCTCATTTTGTTACAGCACAACCAGAAGTCAGGTGACCTTCTGGTTTGAAGTCCATGTGGGTTGAGGCATTTTGATTGCCTCATGGAGATCATGGCTCATAGCTGAGGTAGCTAAGTGCCAGAACAAAGATAAATTCCCATACTTTGTGAACTTGCTTCTCCATAAGCCTTCCTGGGCTTGCTTACTATCAATTGAATGGAACAGTACCTTGATGGGGATGTCACACAGAGATGGATAGAGACCTGTTTTCCCCTGCAGAGGAAGGCAGGATGCACTCCAACGGAGCAAAGCTCAGGGAGCCAAGGTTCCATTTAGATGCCAGGAAGCACTTCCTGACAGTTGGGACCCCGAGGGCATGGAATGGGCTTCCACAAGTGGTCGTTGAGGCCCCATCGGTGAGGGTGTTCAAAGACAGGCTGGACATGCACATGGTGGGCATGTTGTGAGCAGAGCCGGCTGGTGCCAGAGGTCAGACTAGATGGCCTGGGAGGCCCCTTCTGACTCACTCTGTTTCTATGTTTCTATGATGCATTTGAAGAAGGAAAGTGTGGAAAATTGATTTGGATATATCCACACAGCCCAAGAGCACCTTCTCACTTTAAGTTCTACCACAGATGTCTACCAGTGGACACTTGAATCCAATGACCACGGAAAAGACCCCCCAACAGCTACATTTGGTATCAACTTCATTGATTCTTAAGCCCATACACTTGATGTGGAGGAGGCCTCTGTCTTCAGGAAAAAAAATATGGATACCAACTTAGACTACTAAGGGTGCAGGGCTGTCAAGAAGAGCAAGAGCCATTGAATTTAGAGGCTTTCACATCCGAAGTGGAGTGAAAGGAACACAGGAGGCAATTTCTGCCTATGTGCTTCTGCTAAATGGTCAGATTTGGCTGTCTAGCTGGGGCACTTCAGAAAGGAAGGGAAGGAGCCTGGATATCCTGGAGTCATCCCATCTTGTCCCCTGCCTGCTTCCAGACATGTCCACCTCTCCAGGGTTCCTTTCCTGGCCTCAGAAAGTGGTGGGTGCATTCCCTCCATCCCACATTGGATACAAGGGAGAGGAAAACAGGAGTCAAAGCTCCAGTTCTAAGAGCCATGCTAATATTCTGTCTACTTGATTTTTGAGATAAAGGAGTTTCAATAGATATAATCAATTTATTCAAAAGGATCTTGGTCTTTAAGATAGAAATCTCTTCCAGAACAGGGCTTCGGGACTGCATTGGTTCTAATTAGTTCATAAATATTTCAGCTATTTTGTCCCCTCAAATAGCAGTCATACAAACTCATCTCCTTTCTTCTTGTTCTAAGATTTGTTATATGTGACAGGATCTTCTTCTTTTTCATCATATTGTTCATTGTCATCTTCTTTCTTACCAAGGATGAACTAAAAACTAATGATTTTCTCCCTGTGGTATTATTTCTAAACCCTATTAAGATATTCATGTTAGCAGCACTGTAACTTACCAAACCAAGGATAAGGAGCTACAAAAAATATTGGGAGACAAAAACTTTTAAGTTCATGGCTGGAGTAATATATGTTTATAAATATATTAGCATAATCATAATTTAATGGAAGAAACCTGAGGTGGAAAACATTCATACATAAGACGTTGATGGTATAAATTATGCAACTTGCAAAATGCCACTCATATTTTACTACAACCAGCTTTTAGCAAATGAGCAGACAAGAACTTAAGCCTAAATGGCTTGGGATCATGATACCTGAAGGAACGTCTTTTTTCCTATATCCTCTCCCACCCCTTAAGATCTGCAGCAGAGGCCCTGCTCCAGGAGCCCTCCTTGAAGGAGGTTAGGAGAGAATATACCTGGAAGAGGGCCTTCCCTGTGGTGGTGCCCCAGTTATGGAATGTGGTCCCCAGAGAGGTTTGCCTGGCACTGATGTTATATGCTTTTTGGCACCAGGTCAAAAGCTTGTTATTTACCCAATATTTTAAAGTTTAAATATTTTAATTATGATTTTATTGATATCCTCAGTTGTGTGTTATTTTGTTGTTGATTTATGTATTTATTAGGTGTTTTTAAGCCATCCAGAGATGAACCATAATGGATGGGATAAAAACATCCTAATAAATCCTAATAAATAAACAAAGTTTTTTAGTTGGGGTCAGGATGGAATCAATAGCTGCATTAAAAAAAATCCCAGGTTTCATGTACTTGTAGGTCTAAGATACGCGGCCTTTGATTTGAAACTCTAGAACAGAGCATGTATATGCACATATGTACAGGCTTTTGTGTCTTGGTTCTACATGCAGACCTCCAAGCTGTGCTCAGCAAGGGAACTAAGCTTGTTCAAAAGCTTAGGTTGCATATCTCATCCATCATGCACACTTTGAGCTATGCTCTAAGCCTCAACAAGTACATCAAGGGCTAAAAGCTCTAAGGCTATGTACAGTCTTTCGAGAAAGTAGTCTGCTCAGCCAGACACATACATCAAAGATTTTGATGACATCATGATAGAAACAACTGAGTTTGTAATGCCAGGCATACCTAAAGTTATATTCGCAAGTATTTGCTCCCATTGGTTTCATTTATTCTATCAGTGGGTAGACACTGATAGAACTTTTCCTATCATGGGTAGACTTTTCCTTTAAAGAAGAAAAGGGAGGGAGGGAGGGAGGGAGGGAAGGAAGGAAGGAAGAATACTATTTCCTTGATGAAAAAGGTGGACTCTAATAGGAACAGAATGTCATCCACTGTTCCTGAATTTGCACACCAGAAAATGGAGTGATATATAAATCTTGCAAACAGACATTGTAAAGAAATAAATATTAGGTCAACATGAACAACTTTATGTCATGAAAACATAAATTTGCTACACAAAATACATGGCAGGATTTTATTTCTTGGCTTCATAATGGCTTGGATTTCAAAAAGTTCTTGCTGAGTGTGCAAAGTTCTGTGCCCAATGCTCCTTTTTTTTTCTTCTATGAAACTATCTGCCCTACTCATCTCAGACGACTCTAGCTGTCTCTCAAATTTCGCAGGTTGGTATATGTTGTGGCACAGTTTTCAGCAGTCAAAAGAAGTATTTAAATACACATGTAGAAAGAAAATACACATTTACATGTGTATGAATTTTGAATTCATCAAAGATAAAAGGGAAATCATGTGTAAAAGCTTGCTAAAATGGCATGGGCCAGAAATACCAGGGCTCACCTGCACCTGGTTAATCACCTTCATCTATGCATGGAGCCATGTGCTGAGCTCAAAAAGTGAAATGGCATCATTTAGAACTACACTAGGCTACAACCAATCCACAGTTTTCCTTTAGTCCTGGTTCCTCAGTGGCACATCATTCAAATGCCAGGTTCTTGTGTCAAACAACTCTGTGTGGTTTCCATTGGTACATGATTTTTTGCTTGGCTGCACCTCACAGACGGTCAAGTGGTTTCTATGCTAGTGTGGTTTCTACTGGGCTCGTTCAGTCCTCCTGCCTTAGGTGCGTATCCCCTCAGCCACCCCACCTAAATGTCAATCCCATGCTGGATGGCTGGAGCAGCTCACACAGTTGCCACTCTTTCCAGTGGACTCTGTAGTAGCGACATACCAGGAAATGGAGGAAACCACAACGCTGGCTTTCGACAACCAGATAAGCCATGGTGAGGCATGGAAACCATCAACAGTACTGAGAGAACCTGCCCATTCTATGGCTATTCATGAACATTTCCCTTATTCTTGTGTACTGATATGCACCCAATGCACATTTTCCAAACCTTGGGCAAGAGTAGGACATCTTTTAACAAAACTCATGTTGTATTCCACATTTCACATGACTTTACTTGTACACTTCACCAGTTGAGCCTTCATGAAAGAGCAAGTTGTCTTATACATGGTCTTATACATACGCCTGATCAAATGTCTCAGAAAATGCAAATTTGTCCAGTGAGCTGATCGCGCATAGAGAATGGTAGAGAAAACCCCTCCATTTTTAGGAGCAGGTTCTGTTTATTTTTGTGTGCTTGCAGGATGTTGTGTGGCAGAGCAAGCAAGAGAATTCTTACAAAAGCTTCTGTGAAAGCTGCAACAGTGCAGTATTGTAAAGAAGAGTTATATCTATGTATATGTGCAGTTAACTTTATTCCGAGTGTTTTGATTTGGGATATATCTTTACCTTTTAAAAGAAATTGAATCACCAATAAAATTCTGCTTGGTTGCATCATACCTAATTGTGCAAAAATTAAAGGAACTGTTATGTTTGGATATGCGCCATCTAAATCTACTTAATTTACCAGCTACAAACTCCTCAGTGACTTGCCAAGACTAGTATTTTAATAACTGTAAAAAAGAAACATAATTGGATTTTTTCCTTGAACTAGGGAAGACTGAGAAACATTTAAACTTCTACACAGAGAGAATGGACTCCTTGCTGTGGGAGAATTAAAGGTCAATTCTAATTCAGCCATTGTGTGTTTGTGTACCCAGGGAAATTGGTCGCAAACAGAAAGTCTGGAGTCATCACATTGTCTGGGGATGTACACTTTATCTGTAGTTAATCCCATCCAACACAATGTATCGGGTCAATGGTGGATTAACTTCCACACAACCTGCATACATAATGCCATGTAATCCTTAAGTGTGAAACACTGATACTGCATGTGTACCCAGAGAGAGAAAGAGAGGGGGGGGGGAAGAGAAGCTGGAATGATGAGGCATCCCATCACCTCCAAATTATCCTACTTCTTTCATGTTTGACCTTATTTTCCCCTCTTGATAGCTCTCATAGGAATCTGATTTTGCAAATCAACCTGCCCAAGATTCGGATGGATAGAGGCATTTTATGGGTTTGTATCTGTAGTAGATGGTAAGGGTTGTTCCCATTGTGGTTTGTCTGCCAATGGAATTGAAATGCCTACCAGAACAGGCTCCCTCTGCCCTTGCTGCCCAACCTTAGGCCCCAAACCAGCTCTTGGTGGATGGCAGGGGCATGTAAAACAGGCCCAGGCAGTACAGCATGGAGGAGAAGTATTAACTGCATTAGTTAATGAACAACTGTTAATTCTTCTAGCATCTCATTTTGCTTGTTCAGTGATTCAGGCTTCAGTCCTGGAGGGCCCAAGGCTCACATGCAAATAGGAGGAAGAGAGATGGGAAGGCTTACCCTAATCTAACAGAATGATTCATAGATGTCTTTCTGATGGCTCTTTGCAAAAATTTAGGCCCATCTTGTGAAATCAACTGACACCATGTTAAAATTAAAGAAAGCATTTCTTCCCACCAGAAGTAATTAAGTCATGGAATGATATGGTCATGGCTGGTAACTAATTAAAAAATCAATAAATTCATAAATGATAGTTCTACAGAACACTATTAGGTAAATGAAGTCTCCATTTCCAAATGCAAGATGCTGGGGACAAATACCAGATACCATCTCCGTTGTGCCATTTGTGCTCTTCCATGAAGATGGCTCCCACTGTCATCCATTGTCTTCAGACTGAAGGTATCTTTACTCTGACCAATGAGCACTCACAAAGCACTTCATGTGTATTTTATGTATTCACTCATGATTTCGATTTGTATGCTCCAACAATAGCCCATATATGATGCTTGAGGAAAGGGACAGCGCACACCCTAAAATTTAACAGAATAGTAAATGTCTAAATGATGGCACAGTCATCTAACAACATTTTTAAATGATGATCGTATTTATGATATAGGGAATCAAAGGGGCAAAGGACTTGCCTTTGAAGAAGGCCGTTGCTCAATTAGAAAGGTGACAATTAATATGGGAAAGGCCTGGAAACTCTGAAAAGGGATCTCTTACTGAGATTATGTTTATAAAAGCACAAGAGAGGCACTTACTGGGAAGAGAAATTATATGGTAGAAAATGCAGACTACATCTTTACCTTGATATAAATGAAGCTTTTGGCCTTGGTGAGCCTGCAATGTTCTATAGTGATGGGAAACATTTTTTCTGCTGTGTCTAATTTAGCCCTGCAGCTTTATAATTTATTTCCAAGCATGTTTCTCAAAAGGCAACATTATTTTAAGGCTCCAGTTTCCATGAAGTTGAAGGAAAAAGAAGTAGCTGCTGGAAGTTTGCTTGCATCTCTCCCCTTCCTCTACTGCCAGTATCATGTTAAGATTCACTAGTTTGTGAAGCATGGAGTTGACCAGTTTTAGAACTGGGGTAGCGGTAGAAATGATCCTCCTCACAGTTCAGAAATGAAGAGTGTTTGATGATTCAGGCCAAAATCCCTTTGAATGTTAGCCAGGCCTGTGTAAACAAGTCAGCAGGCATCAGCGGGTATTGAAAGGGCAAGGACTTTCCTTAGACCTTCATTAGGTCCCAAACCTTTTCAATAGGATGTTTCCAACACAAAGATCCCGTTTTTCACCATCCAGGAGCCCTAATATTTCCAAACTACACAATAGGCAAAAGTGTGTTGGTAGTTACAACAGTTCCACACAGAACCACAGTACAAGAAGAACAACTTTTCCATAATGCAACTGGGATGGGGAAAAACTGGATATTCTCCTGGTGCTATCTGTTGATGGGGAGGTTCAAGGCTCTTACTCTCCCTTCCACTTCCTTTTTAACTGGGTGTCCTTCAAGCCGAGTGTTCTCCTTTTAGCACCCTCCAGAGAGGGGACAGCTCTCTGTAGTAGAATGAACGGCACCCTCCTTCCCATCCATTCTTATTTTGGTAGCTTTGCATTGGCAATGCTTCTCAGGTCCTCTTCTCCCCGCTTTCTCCTACCATTAGAACTGCTGCTGGATGGCAAACACTGGGGGAAGGAAAAGTGCACCCACAATGGAGTTGTTACAGGGAGGGATTGAGAAAGGAGAGGCTGGAAGTAACTGAAATGTTCAGGGCTTTCTGATGCATCAGAAAACAGTTGGAAACATCTGAGCTTTTCCCAAGAATTCCTCAAAATACAGAATGTTGGAGAGGAAAAACGTTTACCCATCCCTATTTGGAGTCCAATAGAATGTTCTGATCTTACAATTAAACATAACTCACAAGCAATTTAAGAAATAATCAGAGAACTTTCACTGTGATTAAAAGTGTATAGCAGGAGTAGCTTCATTTCATATATTTCTGCCAACCTCCTTTGGCTATGAATGTATATTTTTTAAACTCTCTTCACCTTGTGTGGCTGCACCAGGCTTGTGGAATTCTCTGCCAACTAGTATTAAGGAAGAACTGTCATAGCTGAGTCTCATCACATGCAAGCTTTCCCTAACTGTAGCCCATTTTCTTAGCATTGTATTTAAAGAATCACTTTAATGTTGCTTTACCTGCATTGCATTATATTTGATTCGTTCGCTGTTCAGAAAGGGATTGAATAGCAAGTGCATTTAGTCAGCAACAAATGATAGCCATGTGCAAGAACAAAAGGTCTTGAAAGACAAATAAATAGATAAAAGCCCTATTTGGGCCTTTTAATCCTGGTTATTCTTGAATTCCAGTGAAAGGGAGTGCTCCACCCCAACCTACATATCTTCTCTACATTTATTCACATCAACTCATGAGCAGGGCAACATCTGAAAAGGAGAGGCTTTTCTATCCTGAGAGGGCCATCAGGTGAATGCTGGTTATCTGACTCACATGGAAAGCTGGCCTAGATGCAAGAGGCTGTCCTTTTCAGACAGAGGCCCTCTATGAATGGAGGACCTTGCATGTGGCTATGGGAGGGGCGAGGCTGGAGTATTCCCTCTCAGTGCAGGATGGGTAATACCAGATATGGAATGGCCGAATAGGGTTAAAGTAGTCAATGGTTATGACTGCAGGCACAGTCTTCTCACATCCAGAGCAGATGCTCGTAAACCTCTGAATTTGGAGGCTTATAAGCATCCATTGTGAGGGCCAAAGCCCAGCAACCCTTTCTCCAGATGGCTCTTTTTGGCTGCCTAGATTTTGCACAAGACAGGCAGTCTGGGGTGCAAATAGAAGCGGTGCAGCTTTGTGTCCCTAACTACTCCCCTGTTCCTTGCTCACTGAAGTACCCCTGCCTTTCCCACTCAGGGGACGGAGGCAGCCAGTGTGGTCTTCCTGTACTAGCTTGCATATGGCAGGGTGGGAGCTTCATCTTCAGAGTTCAGAAGACTGCAATATCCAGATTCCAAAACACCGTGTGGTCTCCCAAAGGATGTCAGGCCATAGGATCATGCCCTAAGCAAATGCAAAAACTTTTGTGGAAAATTTCCCAGCTTTCTTTAAATGTACAGGTATACACAGGAGTTTGAAAGTCTGTAATTAATATTTAGCTCACATGTACAATATGAGATCATGCCTGACAGGGCAACCCCATTTGCTTGACTTCCGCAGGATTTACATCCATCGTTATGTTAGGGTTGCATCTCCATTTACCTAAATGCAAGCATGTATATCTTGTATAAATTTTTAAATAAAATAAATAAATAAATATATCCAGAGGAAGTAATTCTATATGGAAAGACTTGCTTTTTAATTGATTACTGAAATATGAATAAATACTTTTTTCCTTCTTTCCCTGATGTTTTGGATTGTTTCTTTAATATTTCCTAATTGTGTTTTATGTATCAGTTTCTGGCAGGTTTCAATATGCTAATTATCCAAACATCAGGATTCTTTGTTTGCTAACAGAGTCAATCACTTGACATTCTTCATATAAATTTGTCACAAGAAAACAAACAAAAATGGTATATTTGGCTGTAACATATTCAAATAAAATATTCATTCTTTGGAACATTGGCCTAATATTCTTCAACAATTTGAAATCCAATTAATTATCCTGTTCCTGAAGAAGAGAATCAATCTAGGTTGCTTAGAACATAAATAGGTAACACTTATATAGAATATGGAGTTCTTAGGAGATGTTTTATGGCTTTTTCCATATGCCTAATCTTTCTGCATGTGTATTTTATACATTTCAGCCTTCTAAGAAGGGAAGGGTAAAAAACAAAAGCAAATATATGAATTATAAGCAGCAAATATTCAGCAGCTCTTTATTTCTTTAGCATTTTAATGCAGCAATGTTTCATACTGTTACAAGTTGCAAATAGCAGCTCACTACAACTCTCAGTTGCATGATTGGGGTAGGCAGATTTTGACAACCATCTGCTTTGCCATTTCCACTTCATCCCAATCAGATCATTGGAAATTAAAACACTGAGGCAAGTCAGAGAGTTCAGGTGATCACCGTGGAGCCGTTAAGGATGCAGTGCTTTTTTCCAGGATACTTAGTTATTTGTACAGGCAATTGTTACTGAGTGGGTTCCAAAGGATGAATGATGCAGAATGGGAAAAGACCTCATTTATTGTATATTTCTCCAACATCCTGTTGCCACTCACTTTGCTGCATTTGCTGGCATTGCAGAAAAAGTTATTAGAATGTGTCATTTTCGTAACAGGAGCCTACATAATGTAACATAATGCCTATGATGTCCCTTTGAAGCACACCAGAACAAACCAAAAGGCATGGTTATGTTAATGTGTCTGCAGCCAAGAAAGACATTGCAGAACTTAAGAACAAAAGAAATAAGCAGTGTTGGAATAATGGATGATTAGAAAATTAGGCTTGATGATATGTTGATCTAAGAAGGTATAGGTTAGGGAACAAGTGGCTGGAGAGCAGCACTTGTGAAAGGGATCTTGGGGTGCTGGTTTACTGCAGGATAAACATGAGTCAACAGTGTGATGATGAACGCCAAGATGATGAACGCCACCCTTGGATGCATAGCCAAAAGTGTGCTTCTAGATCGAAAGAGGTATTATTACCACTTTATATGACTCTGGTGTGCCCACAACTGGAGTATTGTGTTCAGTTCTGGGCTCCACATTACAGGAAAGATATAGCCAGGTTAGAGTCAGTGCAGTGCAGAGCCACAGGGATGGTGGCTGGATTGCAGGGAAAGCTGTATGAGAGAACTGGGCCTTTTCAGCCTGGAGAAGAGGAGACTCCGAGGGGATCTGTTGGCGACATATAGGTACATGAGGGGGTGGCACACGGAGATGGGTAGAGACCTGCTCTGGAGAGAATAAAGTCCTACAAGTCTCAGTTTCCTCCAGCCAAAAGGTATGGCTGAAGCATACACATTCATAGGATTCTACCCCATAATTCCATTCCAGCCACAAATCCTCACTGCCTTCTCCTTGGGTCTTCACCATGGATTATCATTACAGTCTAAACCTGGTTAATGCTAACTCTGTTCTGCTTGACAGAGTTCACATCTTCTTAAGAATATGAAGTATGCTGGCAAACCTTGGCTAGTATAAACTCCACAGTGCCAAGCTGTAAGGGGTGGATCTGAGCTGGAGAAGTGGGGAAAGAACAGGCCAATCCAGGGTCCTGTACTTGAAAGAGATTATCAGCACTAGGTGAGTGTGTTATCATTGTAATCCAGCAGTAATTTTCCATTGCGGAGATGTGTTGGGGGCCCGAATTCTCATGGTGGGGCAGAAAGATGACAGTATCAGTATGTTGTAGCTTAAAACTCAAAAGCATTTCCACCTTTTAGAATGCTGGAGAGAATGCACAAATGCTGGGAACGTTGGGTCCAGAGAAAGGGGACACCAGTATCTGGTGAACTTCAGAGGGCATGGCTGGGATTTATGTATTTAAAACTTTTATATGCCGTCACCACATGGCTCGGCATCTCGGGATGGCTCACAACGTGCCATTAAAAATAATAAAATAAAAACAACTGTTCCAGTGGGAAGTTCTTTGGTACCTCAACCTGAGGTTCTACATCCTGGCATACAAGGTTGCCATCTCAGTGGGTCTTCATGGGTGTTTTAGAGGATTTGTGTCCAGGGTGCACACGTGCCCCAAGCCCATTGTGCATGATGCTACACCCAGAGGAAGATCTTCCCCTTCTCCTTCCCCTTCCCCTTTTATAAGACACTGCGTAATTTGTGTTGCTTTGTCAAAACGACTATTGGGAAGAAGCATGCTGGAAAGATCAACCATCAGATTAAACCAGTTGCTAAACAAAAAGTATATGAACTGGTGTCAATGAAAAAAAATACTGCAAGAGAGAGAGGGTAGCAGTAGGTAGGAGCAACGGAATGGCAAGGAACTGGATTTTTTAAAAAAATCATCAGTTTTTAATGCAATGACAGCAAAAATTACATATTATAGAAGTTCTGCCAAAAAACTGCTACCGCATGAAAAATTAATGGGCTGTTTGTAAAACAGGCCAGAAAAGTGAGGCAGGGGGAACTGTATCATATGCCAATGGAGATAGTACACAGGTTACTCCCTGTAGCGCCGTAACTTACCTTTCTGGATAATACTTAGTGGATTTGAAAGCAAACGAAATAGCATTTCGACTTCATAATTAAGTGAAGTCAAATGACCATAAGTGCTGATTTCCACAAGTTCAAAATATTTCTTAATGCCTGCTATTACAGCCTCAAGAAATAGGCATGGTTACTACCTCCTGAGAAACTCTAATGCCTCCTCCAAGACTCATGTAGCAAGCTCATGCAGGAAGCAAAAGTAGCTAAATATGCATATTTTTGAATCTTCCTGTGACATGCTGTGCATCATGCTGTTATATACTGCAAGTTAACAAGATGAAATATCACATTGATGAAGAGAGAAAAAGAAAAAAGAAAGAAAGGAAAACAGCTGCACTTCTGGAAGCAAAGAAAATATATTTAACAATCAATAGGCATACGTTTGAATCCAAGGCAAACCATTCAACATCACAGTAGTCCAAGTCTATGCCCCAACCATTGGTGCTGAAGAGGCTGAAGTTGACTGGTTCTATGAAGGCCTACAACACCTTCTAGAATTAACACCCAGAAATGATGTCCTTATCATCCTGGGGAATTGGAATGCTAAAGTAGGAAGGTTAAAGATAACTGGAATAACAGGTTTGGCCTTGGAGTACAAAATGAAGCAGGGCACAGGCTGGTAGAATTTTGTCAAGAGAATACGATGGTCATAGCGAACACTCTTTTCCAACAACCCAAGAGACGACTCTACACATGGACATCACCAGACGGTCAACATAGAAATCAAATTGACTATGTGCTCTGCAGCCAAAGATGGAGAAGCTCTATACAGTCAGTAAAAACTAGACCAGGAGCTGACTGTGGCTCAGATCATGAGCTTCTCGTTGCAAAATTTAGGCTTAAATTGAAGAAAGTAGGGAAAAGCACTAGGCCCCTCAGGTATGACCTAAATCATGTCCCTGATGAATATACAGTAGAGGTAACACATAGATTTAAGGAATTAGATCTGATAGACAGAGTGCCTGAAGAACTATGGATGGAGGTTCTCAACATTGTACAAGAGGCAGCAACTAAAGCCATCCCAAAGAAAAAAGAAATGCAAGAAAGCAAAATGACTGTCTGAGGAAGCTTTACAAATAGCTGAGGAGAAAAGGGAAGTGAAAGGCAAGGGAGAAAGAGAAAGATACACCCAATTGAATGCAGAATTCCAGAGAATGGCTAGAAGAGATTAGAATGCCTTCATAAATGAACAGTGCAAAGAAATAGAAGAAAACAACAGAATAGGGAGGACCAGAGATCTCTTCAAGAAAATTGGAGATATGAAGGGAACATTTCATGCAAAGATGGGCATGATAAAGGACCAAAATGACAGGGACCTAACAGAGGCAGGAGAGATTAAGAAGAGATGGCAAGATTACACAGAGGAACTATACAGGAAAGAGCTTAACATCCCTGATAACCATGATGGGGTGATCACTGACCTCAAGCCAGACATCCTGGAATGTGAAGTCAAATGGGCCTTAGGAAGTCTGAGCAACAACAAAGCTAGTGGAGGTGACAGTATTCCAGCTGAGCTATTCAAAATCTTAAAAGACAATGCAGTAAAAATGCTGCACTCAATATGCCAGCAAATTTGGAAAACTCAACAGTGGCCGCAGGATTGGAAAAGGTCAGTTTACATTCCAATCCCAAAGAAGGGCAATGCCAAAGAACGTTCAAACTACCGCACCATTGCACTCATTTCACATGCTAGCAAAGTGATGCTCAAAATCCTACAAGCTAGACTCCAACAGCCTGTGGACCGAGAACTTCCAGAAGTACAGGCAGGATTTCAAAGAGGGAGAGGAACTAGAGATCAAATTGTTGGATCATGGAGAAAGCTAGGGAGTTCCAGAAAAACATCTACTTCTGCTTCATTGACTATCATTGCTAAAGCCTTTGATTGTGTGGATCACAACAAATTGTGTCAAGTTCTTAAAGAGATGGGAGTACCTGACCATCTTATTTGTCTCTTGAGAAACCTATATGTGGGTCAAGAAGCAACAGTTAGAACTGGGCACGGAACCACTGATTGTTTCAAAATTGAGAAAGGAGTTCGACAAGGCTGTATACTGTCGCCCTGCCTATTTAACTTATATGCAGAGCACATCATGAGAAAGGTGGGCCTAGATGAATCACCAGTTGGAATTAAGATTGCTGGGAGAAATATCAACAACCTCAGATATGCAGATGATACCACTCTCATGGCAGAAAGTGAAGAGGAACTAAAGAGCCTCTTGATGTGGGTGGAGAGCGCAAAAGTTGGCTTGAAACTCAACATTAAGAAAACTAAGATCATGGCATCTGGTCCTCTCACTTCCTGGCAAATAGATGGGGAAGAAATGGAGGTAGTGACAGATTTTATTTTCCTGGGCTCCAAGATCACCGCAGATGGAGACTGCAGCCCAGAAATTAAAAGACACTTGCTCCTGGGGAGGAGAGCTATGGCAAATCTAGACAGCATACTAAAAAGCACAGACATCACCCTGCCAGCAAAAGTGCATATAGTCAAGGCTATGGTTTTCCCAGTTGCAATGTATGGCTGTGAAAGTTGGACCATAAGGAAGGCTGAGTGCCAAAGAATTGAGGCCTTTGAATTGTGGTGCTGGCAGAGACTCCTGCGAGTCCCTTGGACAGCAAGGCGATCAAACCAGTCAGTCCTAGAGGAGATCAACCCTGACTGCTCTTTAGAAGGCCATATCCTGAAGATGAAACTCAAATACTTTGGCCACCTAATGAGAAGGAAGGACTCCCTGGAGAAGAGCCTAATGCTGGGAACAATAGATGGCAAAAGAAGAAGGGGATGGCAGAGAATGGGGTGGCTAGATGGAGTCACTGAAGCAGTCGGTGTGAGCTTGAGTGGACTCTGGGGGATGGTGGAGGACTGGAAGGCCTGGAGGAATGTTGTCCATGGGGTCCCAGTGGGTCGGACACAACTTTGCGACTTACAACAACAAGGCATACGTTTTGTGTATAAAAGGATGGGGATTAGGAGTTCTGAAGTATTGTCATTCTAAAGTGTGGGTCCTAGGCATTTGAAGGACTAAGCCTATGAATAGTCCTTCTTTCAGGGACTTATGGCCACCAGGATTGGTTGTGGAAGCCATCTCCTGATTGGAAAGTTGTTCCTCCCCAAGGAACTTCCTTTCAAGGAAGCTTCATTTGGACAGCTCATGCTTTGAGCCTTTATTAAGCAAAATCCATGCACTCAGCTTTAGAAGGACTGGTACTGCATGTTCTTGTGTTATTGCTGGTTGTTTTTGCTGTTGTTCACAGGTGACAGACTTATATCCTCAAACATGAGCACAACCCAAGAACCACTGTCCATTGCATGACTCACAGGAACAGCCTTTCCTTCCACTTGACCATAACATTCATCTGTGTTTAGGAATGTGTTAGAGTGACACCATTAGCTCTGTATGACAGGACAAGATTGATTAGGGACTCTGTTTTTTGTGGGCAACTGATACTGGGACACCAAACACAATCTGATTCATCTGAAGTAACCACTGAAAACAATCTCACCAGCAAATAAGGAGTTCCAGGAGTAGCATCTGTGACAAGGAACATCTTCCATCAACTAAAAAAGTTTTTAAAAAAGTGTTTTATTACTCTTGCTGCTTTTACAGATTTACTGATACATCACAGCAAAACACTCAAACTGGAAGGCCAAGGCAGACAGGACATTATGCAAAAGAAGATGTTTTAATGCATCATCGAAGGGTTTAGCATTTTATTCTTCTTTCAGGAGGTACTGACTCTCCAGAAAGCAAGGTTATAAGATGGTGGTCATAGAACAGAAAAAATCTGCATTCAGAAAGCAATGTATTGGAACCAATGTATTTTCATAAACCTTGCTTGATCACCCTCTAATGTGATTACTCTGATGCCTGGATTTCTCAACTAGGGTGGTCTGCCCTAGTTTTCAGACACCAATTTCCAGCCACCAATGCTGCAGCCTGTGCAATTCCCCACTTTTTGGCCATTTCAAGCTTGGCTGCTAAGATTAAGAGCAGGACAAATCAGGGGTGGGCAACCGGTGGCCTGCCGGACTTTTTGCCCTACAACTTAAACTGGTTCTACTGAGCATGTTCAATGCCAGGGGATAATGGGCATGTGGGCAAAAATACCTGGAGAACATCAGTAAACACCAGGGCAGTATCTGAGTGAACTTGCTGTTTTCAGCCTTTGACGGAAAGTCATATAGGGTTAAGTGGAGAATTCGTTTTGTGGTGGGAATCCAACGGATTCCCTGGGCTCAGCTCCCTTGATTCCTTCTGACTCTGTTCCAGTCCTGAGTGTGAGTTCCTGATGAGTGTGTCCACCATTCATGTGGCGTTTGCCAGGAATCAAGTCCTACAAGCTGCGTCCCTCTTCTGCACCACGGGCAGGAGACTTTCTACCTGGTGTTTTTGAAATTATTGCTCTTACATCATTATGCTAGACTGCTGTCATTCTTTTTAATGGTATCCCAGGCCCTTTGTTCATCTGGAGATGCTCCCTGCTGTGTTAGGAGACATAACAGCTGTTTCTCCCAGAGTACTTAGTGAGTAAATATTTTGGTTCAGAGTAGTTCTGTTGTAAAGCTAAATGCTGATTTCTTGTGGGTATTTTGATTTGAAGGTGGCAAAAGCATATGGCTGCAGCATCTCTCTAAGGGATTCATGGTATACTCCAAGGCTGCAGAAGCCACTCTGCAAACCAAGAACAAATGGGGCTTTCAAGCCTTGAGAAAACTCTGTTCTGTAGCACCATGTGACCCTTTGCAGGGAGACTTTCTGCAGAGATGCACTCAGGAACTCATGTTTGGCTGCAAGCTTCTTGCTGCCTGAAAAGAATTCTGTGTTCAAGGGTGACTTTTTATGAGGCTGTAAATGTCCTCCTCCTCCTTGCTTGCAGTAGTCTGGATCTCTTTGCAAAAAGGCTTCTGCAGCCCATGAACTGTCCTGAAAGTTTATGAGAGAGCATGATATCCCTTGGCCTCATGCGAATTCAAGAGCTGCTTGGCTGGAGGAGCCTTTCTCTAAAGGGAAAGTGCTTGACACATTTTGAAGGAAGGAAGGAAGGAAGGAAGGAAGGAAGGAAGGAAGGAAGGAAGGAAGGAAGGAAGGAAGGAAGGAGGGAAGGGAAGGGAAGGGAAGGGAAGGGAAGGGAAGGGAAGGGAAGGGAAGGGAAGGGAAGGGAAGGGAAGGGAAGGGAAGGGAAGGGAAGAGGACCCTTCGGTTAACCTACTTTTGAGAAAAAGGAATGAGAAAATCCTTTTCTCCTCTCCAAGGAAGAAAGGATTTGAACTTGTCCCCCTGCATGTGAACGAGGAAGGAAGAGTAAAGAAACCCCCCCACAAATGGTGGTAGGGTTAAACACAGTCACATAGTTTAGAAAAGGGACAGAGAATGCCTCTTTTAAACTATACTTAAGCATGTTTCAAAACTTCTACAATATGACCACATTCACACATCAGTGAGAATCATGCTATTTTTCCCTCTATGCCCTCCCATCCCCTAAGATCAGCAGCAGAGGCCCTCCTCCAGGCACCCTCTTTGAAAGAGGTCAGGAGACAGAGTACTAGGAGGAGCGTCTTCTCTGTGGTGGCACCCCGACTATGGAATGTGCTCCCTAGAGAGGTCCGCCTGGCACCATCATGGTATGCTTTTCAGCGCCAGGTCAAGACCATTTTATTTGACCAATATTTTAAAGCTAATCAATTTTAATTGAATATTTATTAATTTATTTTATTTTAACCATGTCATTTTATACTAAGTTGTGATGTAGCCAATTTATTTTGTTTAGGATTTATAATATATTGTAAGCTGTTCAGAGATGACAGTAATGGATGGCCTATAAATTTCCTAGATAGATAGATAGATAGATAGATAGATAGATAGATAGATAGAGGCAGTGCCGTTTCCACAGTGTGCTAATTTCAGGCCAAACTTCCCAGTCAGATGATCATGTGCTGAGCGTGCTACATGGTTTCTCCATCCTCCCATCCTTGCCACACCTCCTGGCAACCCATGAGAGAATTTCTATTCTTTCCCTAGTCTTACAGCAGCCTCCTGGAGTGGGTTCCCCCTTCCTCTGAAACCAAATTGCTACCATTCAATGGGCAGGGCCCACAAACTGGGTGACTACTTCGGATATTCAATGCCTGGCCATGGACTGTTATGTTGTATGAACCCAGGTGACAAGGCTGTGCAAGGGTTAAATAGCCTCCACATAACCCATACTGTGCTCTTGGGTTGTGCAAAGTTGGGTAACCTTCACACAAACCCCATCAACCTTGGTTCACAAAATACGACAAACTGCAGCTGGGATTTGGATATATTCAAAGTCCAACTGGAATGAGCTATCATGAACTGCAGTACATGGTATGTTCTTCCAACTGCATGAATTGGATGCCTATGAAGTTTAAAGTCTAGCCTGCCTATTTTACTCCCACTGCTATTTTATTATTTCTTAATTCACACAAAGCTTCCAATTTTTCTAACTGCATTATGGTAATTGGGTTTTTGCTGTATCAAAATGCAATCTGTTAGAGAGATTCAGGTGGAAGCAAGTAATTCAAATAGCTTGTTCCAAAGAAGAGCATGTGTCCACATCATTTTGGGGTCAGAGGCTGCCGGCATGATTCGATAGCAAACCAGATGCACTTCTGGTTGTCCTATCTGCACTGCATCTTTTTCAGTGGCCAAGTATCTGTCTAAAGGAGCATCTCATCCATTTTCCTGCAGAACTAGTCCCACATAAAGCTTGTTTTGATGTCTCCCTGTAGCTGATCTGGGATGTGGTGTATTTTATAGTTGGCACTGAATAGGCCATATTCACTGCCCAAGGTCATGCCATAGTAAAGGTGAGCCGTGATTTGGGGCAGCCCTTCTTGGCCTGGAGCTGTTTGGAACATTCATCAGCCTCACCCACCAAAGCCAATTGTCAGGAATCCTAGGAGCTGCACTCAAAACATCTGGAGGATCTGAACAGCTCAAGGAAACTGAGCTAAGAGAATCATGAAGCAATTTGTTAGCTATCGTCCTTTTATGTTTAACATTGACAAGTATGCTACTAGAAATGTTTTGTGAATTGTGAAGCTTTTCTAAATGTGTTGCATACAGTGCAAACCTAGACATGTCTATTTGGGAATAAGTCTCATTGAGCTCAATGATACTCAATCCCAGGTAAGTGGGCATGGGATTTCAACACTGTTATAGCACTATGCCTGATGTGTAGGGCTGAAAAGGAGAAAGACTGTGGATGCACACCTAAGCCCTTCCCTGGGCATTCCCTGGCACCCAATTCCAGTTTAGATCTTCACACATAGAACATAACCATCTGGAAAGGGCTCTGCAGCATTGCTTCTTTGAATGCACTTGCAAAGCTCCCATGATTGAAAAGCCTGCCTTATCAGGCACACAGCCAAACACTTTTACAACATTCTTTCAGACCTTCACACTGAATATACAAAGTCTAAATGGCAGCTTGCTCCCATGCATACCAATGTCCCTTCACCCTTTAGCCTCATGCATGTGCAAGTGAATGTCTGCACAGGGACTATGTCCTATCTCTTTCTTACGGTAGTGGACACTTGAAAGATAAAATTTAGTTTGAAGAGTTAGTGCCATACAAGAATTACTCCTTCTGGGAATCACAGTTGGTCCAGTTGCTTTAATTATTTATTTATGCCTCTTCCTAGAGTCAGTTACCTGTTTGAGAGTGTACAGTTTGAGATGCTGGTATTTACCTTTGGATAAGCTTCTGGTGAGAACTTACCAGGTGAGTAGCAAGGATTGTTATATATATGCTGGCTATGGTCTCATTTGCTGGAACTCCAGAATAGGTGTGGGGAAAATAGGAACATAATAGTGTATATGGATCCCTGAGATATTCCCAAGGTGGCAATAGTACAAGCCTTAGTACAGGCTTATATGAAAAGTAATTGTAGTTGTATCTGTTTCCACATTTTGATGGGATTTCTATCAACTGTGAGGATGAAAGTTTAAGTTGTTCCTTTGAAGTTCCTTGCTGCATTGCAATGTTCTGCTTTGATTCTCTGTTAATTTGCTCCTACTTAATTAAGTCTTTACCCTTCATCGCTCAGTACATTTATTGTTTCTGAATCCTAAAAGGAACCATTGCCTCTTTGTACCACAATTACCTGGCCCATTTTGGAGTAAATACTGTAATATATATCAGATTGCCTTCCAAGTTTTGAAGCATTTCTATGAGAGATCTCTAAACCCATCCTCCTCGATATATTGAATTAGATCTGGGATATGCTGAGACCAACAGGTTTAAGAATTCATCTGATCTCCCATATTCCACTACCATCTCGACCAATGGCTAACAGCAACACTGTTATACCAACATCTATATATCATCAAATAGAAATAATACAAAGAACCACTGATGTGTAAATATACAGTTGCAAACACACGTATATTCAGAACATAAAATGGAGTAATACAAAAATCTAAACTCATGGTAACCAATCTGCACATCAGAAATAAGAACAGTTCAAACCAAAACCTATAACATAAAATGTTCTTGATATAGCAAGTAAGGCTATTGCCTGGTGCTTTTCTCAAGAGAAAAACCCTGTCCAATCATCCATAGATTTTACCTTTCCAAAGAAAGGTGCCCCAAGTAAAGCCAAAATCAGAAAATGCATATGGAAAAGAAAGTAAGGAGGGTCTAAGTCAGTTCATGTTGGGGAACAAATCCTTGGATCCCTGCACTGGTTGGTCTGGTTTTTTACCACCTGATCGCTGAAGCTTTTTGGAAAGTTCAAAGCAGTTTAGTTATGTGCAGGACTCTTAACGTCTTGTTCATTTCCAGTGGACAAGTATTAGTGGGAGCTTTTCAGCCATGGGCATTTTGCCTTTCTCATCAGCTTCTGAGTATGTGACCACACACATGAACCCCAGCACAGGACAGAATATAAATACAAACCCACACAGGGAGTGGATTAAATCAAGTCAAAATGTTGGGCATACATTGCACTGCAAGATGTCTGCTTTCCATAACTTTCCTTCAGTGCTTTTGCACTCAATCCAAAGTTCTGGAAGCAAGGAGCTTTTAAAAGAGAAAGAAGAGGGACCAGCCATAATGTGGAGCTGGCTGATATGCCCCTGGCACTATTTCCCCCATGTGGTCTGAATAGCCTGCACAGCCCCAAGTTTACTATGTGAGCAGATGGTGTGGCTAGACCGGTATGTGTGCACCAGCTATTTGGACTGAACACATGAGGTGCTCTCAACAGCGTCTGGTTCTTTTTAATGCCGATGAACAAGCAGCAGTAACTGTGCAATGTGTGTGATTCCTTTTTGTCCACCCATCTGCTAAGCTGCCTCACCACATGGAGCATAGGAAAGAGAGAAAATAAATCCAGCAGAGGAACCTGGGAGAAGTTTCAGCACATTCAGCCTCAGTTTCAGTTCATTTCAAGTTATAGCCACGGAGTCTGGGTAAGGATAGCTACCCATGGAATTTTTTGGTATAAGAGCACCCATACGCCACAGGGGTGAAGATGGGAGAAAGAAAGTAGCATCACAGGAAATGAGAAGTAAGGATGCAGATTTAACCTGGGCCCAACACCCTTGTGGTGTGGTAGAGAACTGTCGTATTACAAATCCCAACCTTTTCCAGTGCTGGCTTGCCTCGCAACTTAATTTCTGTATCAGTTCCATGATAAAATACACCATCCTAGCACTGATCAGGCCTACCTGAGACCCATCAATCCCCCATATAACTGCTCTTTTCATGACAAGAGAATGATAGATAGTTCTCAGGGTATTCCACACCAGCAGACTGACTTAATGGTGAGTCTGGAACCAAGAGAGCCCATCAGATTCTACTACAGTAGTGTTTTTCATGTGTAATAAAGCACAGGATTTATGTTTTTACAACTGAAATGCAATCATCTTGTGCATTAGCCTCCGTGATTGGCAAAATAAACTGTATCTGTGAAAATAAAACTTTTCTTCTTAGGCTTATAAGGATGCAGCCATATGCCTCGGATCCCTGGGGAATTTTCTCTTTGAGTCCCCCCACCTCCTTTAATTTGGTGAGAAGCACAACATCATACAAACACTCTGTAATTAAGATTTGTAAAGCATCCTTGGGTACTTAGCAGTCTGCATTGTCATGCCTCGCTCACAAGTGGCATTAAGCAAAATCACAGCAGAGATATTGAAATTAGCTCAGAGTTTTGCTCTGAGATGCTTGCTCTGAATTGTCTGCAGGAAGGAAGACATAGATGGTCAAGGCATGTATAAGATCTATAATGTATCTATAATGTCTGTTCCATTGCGGTCATTCTGTTGGGATTTTGCCACTGGGCCAGAAAGAAGACTCAGACTTCCAACCAAGGACTACTCTTGCTGGTATCCATGATTTACCCCAAAGATTCAAGACCATTTTGGCTCAAGGGAATTATCCAAGTAAATTAAATTTGAATTTGAATTTCAAGTAAAGCTAAAAGAGGGTCTGTTAGGTTAGCACAAGACCACAGTGCTGGTACATAAAAGAGGATGCCATAACCTTCAATCATCCCATACACAGGAAGACTGCCATTGTAACTGAGGCACACATAGTGTTTGCAAGTTGTAGGAGATCTGTCCATCTACCATGTGCCAGTCAATGAGAATTAAAAATGTGGATAGTGTGCTAACAAATGAAACCACAACTTCTAAACTTGTATGGGAATGAAGGAATAACACAGTGAAGTCATTTCCATAAATGAATTTTATTTGTTCTGTTTTTGAGCTAGCATAGACTTTCCAGCTTAGCACCAGCTGACCTTTTCAGACAAGGATCTTAAGACTATCTGTTGCTCTTTGGCATTGCAGCTTGTATCATGGATGATGATGTTAATGATCATGGACAATGAGTCTGATAACAATACACTGGAAGAACCATGTGAAGAAAAGTCAACAGCTATGAAATCTGAGCTGCCCTTTGTACCTCTTCACAGCTCCAGCCTTGCTCCTGTCTAATTGTCTTCCACTAGAGATGTATAATCTGCCCCTTCTCCTGGATCTGGAGCATCCAAGCATTTCCAAAGAAGAAAGAAGCAAGAAGTGTCACAACGTATTTATTTGTTAACACTCTCTCCTCCAATTAATGCTGTCTCTACAAGAAATCAAAAGCAATTTATGCATCTCTTCAACATGCACTGAGAAATTATTAGGAAAAAATATAGCCTCTTTGAAGTAGCAGCTGTGAAAAGCCATTAGGCAATAAGGCTGCAGTCCTATACACTAGCCTTGCATTCTCCAGATGTTTTAGACTTCAACTTTCATCGGGGGAAAGAGCTGATGGGGATTTTGACTCAGCCCTTCCAATTGATTTGATCTGATACAAGTTGAGACAATATGCAGACATCCACTGTTTAAATGATTCTAAAAAGGGGAGGTATTTGTGCAGAAAGGTGGGTCTTCACTGTGAATCTTGTGGAAGTTGGTGCAAACTGCATGAATCTATAACCTTGTAGAATGGAGGCCCACATTTTGCACAGCTCTGGAACTGTCAGCAATGAATCATTGTCCTCATTGTGGACAAGGAGGAATGTGTGCATATTTAGTGAGATGAGAACGTTTCCTTATTTCTCGTGCCAAATGCTGCAACAAAGACAGCAATCAGAACAAAACTCCCCTCAAATATCAAGAGCTGGCCCCAATTTCTGAAAATTTATGGGAATGATGCAAAATGATGCAATGTGTACGTGCGATCTTGGTGCTAGCAGTTCTTGGTTCCAGACTTGACCAAATATTTCAAGTGTTTCCAGTGTCCAGCTTCCCTACTCCCTTTAGCCCCAAGCATCAAGACCAGTGGTCAGGAAAACTGGAATGACTGCGCTTTTCGTCTGGCCAAGTTCTTTCAAAAGCGAAAAGCTGCCAGGGAGCAGAGCATCGAATTGTTCAGAGGCAGTGTGTTCTGAAGACCTGAGGCTGTGTTAAGAGCAGGGGGAGTCTGTTTCCTGTTGGGAAAAGAATGCTGGACTAGTTAGACTTTTTGCCTGGAACAGGAGGGTTCTGATATTCTTAGGCAGGTGTGCACACATTCAAATCAGGGTTCTACCACACCACATTAAAACTCTGAAATAACGTGGATAAAAGGTATCATTGCATACTGACTTGGGGGGGAGGAGGAGGAGGAGGAGTGGAACTGGATTGCTGCACATTCAGCACTGACCCCATGCATGCTTTTCCATGCCTTGATACACTTCACAATAGCAAATAAATTTTGGTTATTAGTTTCAACTGAAAAAGGAATTTTATTTCCCATATGTATCTCTTTTTTTTTCTTGCCTTTCAACTTTAAACAATATCTATAGATTTTAATGCTAATGTATTCTTTTGATCTTCAAAACAATGCTTTGTAGACTACCCCTGGAGGGAAATTGGTCATATATGCAAATTCCCTGGAGAATAGCTCTTCATTTGCTTTGCATTCTTTCACTTGTTAATTACTTAACGGCTTTGTCCTGTAACACAGTTTTGATCTATATTATGCATTACAGATGTATGATATTTGGATTGTAATTAAATGATGTATTTTATATTGCTTCTCAAACAATCTGCCATAAATTACTGATGCTAATGATGCATCTTGGACTAGAACATTGTAACACAGTACATCTTCACCACTTGTATTACTGTACTTGGAGAGACTCAGCCACTTAGCCGTAAGTATAGCACAATTTTTAATATATGTTTTATTTAAATAAGGGAATTCATTGCATCAGGCAAACACAACTAGTGATCCAAGTCAAATTCAGGTGCTTCATGCTCTCTCACCCTGTATGGTTTATGTACTTCTAGGGATACAGCAAGAATCAGAAGTTTAGTCAAACCCACCCATGCCTCTGGCTCTGTTTGCCGGGTGCCTCTTCACAGCACAATAATCTTAAACATCTTCATTGAGAGAACAAGAATCAGGGTCCTGTGAGAGGATCACAAGGTGGGGTGGGGCCAACCACAGAGAGGCATGAAACCGAACAGGAGTTCAAAACTTATTTCTGAAGGCCAAATTCATTTCTTGGAGACATTTTCTAGTGTTTGAGCAAACAGAGCAAGATCCAGGTCCAAAATTACCAGTCTATTTTGTTTAAAGCCATTATCACCAATAAATAAATTTGAGGAGAACATTTTTTAAATACAGAGACAAGGGGAGGGGGACTGCAGGAAAGTTGGGAAACCAACAAATTATCAGTGGTTTGGTGTGAAGTCAGGAGAGGGAAGAGACCTGGGGAAAGGGAAGGAAAGAGAGGCCATTGGTGGGCATATTAGGAACCCTTCAGGGCAAATTTGGCTAGATCTACACCTCTGTGGCATAAGATTTAAATTTTAAATGCCCTCATCTTATCCAAAGTGGTGATTTATACCATATAAGTCTTTTAACACCGTCCCCTTGACTTTAACTTGTCTTTAAACTGTGTTTAAACTCGGGATTAATCGATTTGTGGGAAGCTTGAAATTGTGTGAAAAACTGGAGAAAAGAATCAAGGCACTGCCTTTTACTTTGAATTGTGAATTCTTCCTAGGAACAGCATACACACAAGTGAAATCCCTGGCCACTTAAGCCCAACAATTTAAGACAAGGAACAGACAGGGGGAAAGTGGAAAATGTCAAGTGAGTTGCAGCTGATTTAAAAATTACAGATGCTACTGAAATTCGTAATTAGTTGGCCCTTTGGCTTAAATTTGCCCATTTGTAATGTTCTCCTCTGTAGCAAGCCTGGATGAATATATTGCAAATGCAAATCAAGTTGGAACTGATTGCTATCTTCAGAGCATGGGTACAGAAGGTGAGTGTTGTGCTGTGGTGAGGCCTAGTAGAAGTAGGACTTGGAGGAACCCCGGCACCATCTGCCGCTCTGATATGGTCAGACGTTGTCTCATACGTGGCCTGGTCTTGCATTCACTTGCTGAAGGAAAGCTCTGAAACCAGCAACCTTCTTCTGCAGCAGGTGTGGTGAAGAAAAGGCTGCTGCAGGTGGCATGCATGAGGGATGCTGCTTGTTCAGTGACTGCACAAGGTTCTGTTCCTGGAGAGCCCCATGCAACACACCTTCCTCTGCATCAGCTGCAGCAATCCCATCCAAACAGCTTCTGCAGTGGTGCAGAAGAGAGATGCTCCTTGTGCAGATGGTGGGACTGGATTCCTGGCAAGTGGCCCACAAATGCTGTGCACTCTCATCACGGACTTGCACTCAAGGTCACTGCAACACAAAGTGAGGACTGAGTTTGCTCAATGGGCATGAAATGCATCTAGGAGGAAACGGAAGGAAAGGGAGAATGGAATGCAATACAATGCAATGGGATATCCTGGAAAAGGGCATGTATGCCCAGCTAGACTCTGAACAGGAACTGTCTGCACAGCAACATTCATTGCAGATCCCTTCTGTGCCTTCCTACTTCTATTTTAATATCTGTCTCCAGGTATTTCTGGAGTCTCTTTATTTACATCTCAAGAAAGCAAGCATAAACAATACAAGCAAAATGTACAATTCTTCATTCATAGATCAGAAAGGATGAGCCAAAGATTTATCTGCATATGAAAATCAGAGGACAAAATTGCTCTGAACCCCACTGCCTTTCTATCTTAACGTGGCAGACTTTTCTTTCAGTTATCTAAAATCATTACCATGTAACGCACCATGTGTTACACACAGATATTTTGTAATCTTTTCAACAGCACCCAGGTCTAAATCTCCTACTAGCCAGTCTTCAAAAAGCTCAGATACTTATGGTATTATCTGTGTGCTTCACATTATCTTCAGCCCCTATACTTTTTGTCATCTATGATAATACTTCTCCACAAGCGCATTCAAAATATTTGGTTTGATAGTCCCTACCAACCACTGCAAACAGAATACCTCTATACAACGTTTTAGAAGCTAAATAAAGCCCCAATTCAAAGCAGCTTAAGGATCTAGAAACTGGGAAAACAGAAGCAGTTATGGAGTCAAAGAAAATTGTACAACTTCTATCCTTAGAAGGAAGGATCAAAGCTTTCATAAAAGAAATGCTTGAATACACATAATTTCCCCAATTTTGTATCATCCTACATAATATCGTCGAAGCATAAATAATGTAGGATGATACTTCTGTCTGTTTTCTCCCTGTGAGCCATTCCACCAGTGTAGGAGGGATAGATGCTATCAGAAAGTTGAGTGGGACGTTAACATAATATATTGTATTTATGGAGCCTGTGACCTTTCACCCAAGGAAGCAAAACAAGGAGAGTAGCTGGGAAGCAGAGTGACATTAGCAGTCAGCAAACCAAGCACTTACGCTTCCCTTCCCCTCCACAGCATTGCCTGGTTACTTCCATGCCGCAAGGGCGGGCATAGACAATGGGACATCTTATTTGGCTTCCTAAATTTCTGCCAATTTCAGCTTGGACTGAGAAAAATGAGAATCAGACTGCTCAAGTTCAAAACATTTTCAAGAGACATTGATCTTAAAATTTCTGTGTAAAAGGGGCACAGGAGGCATAGCTTGTGAATTTTTCACTTTCTGCATATTTCTTTGTTTAAAATATGTATTGAATTTTATTCAAGATGCATGACAAAGAATGCAGTTACTGGGAGGCAAAGGACAGAAAAGATTAAATAAACAAAAACTTAACACTCAAGTGGGGCACCAGGAGTTTTGGTAAATACCAGCAAGAAGAGAGACATAGATGGGATGGAGAAACCCCTGGTCTGCAAGATATAATCACCTGTGCATGAGGGGAGAGAGGTGGGGAACTGCTGGTTTTTCTAATGTCTGGCCTTTCTATATAGCACCATCCCAGTTTGTTGGGGAAGCATAAGAAATTGAACATAGCAAACAGTGCTGGTACAGAATAATATTCTTAATTTTTACATGGTAGTAATTAAAAATCGTTACCTGCATTTGAGCAGACTAATGTGGCCCTGAATCATTTAACCCACTCTCTCTCACTGTGTTTTCCCAAAACAAACAACAGATATTAATAAATTAAGGGATGTTGTTTTTGTGAACGAAATTCAGTTCTATAAAAGATGTCATTTGCAAGAGTTTTGAATTTATAGGTTTGGATCGATTTAAATAAATTAAGCAGGTCATGTCTAAATTGAATTCCACTGATTCCAAGTGGGCTACTTCAAGTATGATAATCTACCTCAAACCCAACATTTATAAATTTATTTATTTGCCCATTTAATTCCAATGTTTGGAACTATTGGATATGAGTTGCATACCGTTCACAACCTTGAGCTGATGAAATGGGATATGTGTCCCCCTTTTTGTATACCACTTACCATGCAACACCCTGTTCCATCTGGCATATGGAGCATGGAGGTGGCATCTGACCTCCAAGTTGTTGCACATGCCATCACCTTGACAAAGACAGTGCATGATGCTTGAAGGAGATAGCACTTGCTGGGCACTCATGTGGCACTTGGAAGAACTGCTCCTCCCAGGACTGGCCAAGTTCCTTTCATTCAGCCCATCATCAAGGCGGGAGGAGGAACGATGTGGCCCCAAGACTGAAGCTCTCCATCCCTGTTTGGTGGAGTTCCCCAAGGCCTTATTCTGCTGCATGCTTAGGGAGGGTGTTATATAACAAGAAAAAAGGTTATGCACCTGAGAAAAAAGGTTATTTAAATGTTGAATGAGCACATTTAACTGTATGTACCTCCTCAAAGATCTAGAACCTCTTTGTAAACCTTCCTTAAATTTTTTTAATAACTATTTGCCATAGACCTTTGTTTTGTATGGTTTGCATATTTTATTGTTGTTTTTAATTTGTTATTGATTTTATTATGTTTTTATTGTGTTTTTATCTTCTGATTGGAGCTGCCCAGAGGTGCTGTGGCACAATTGGGCGGCATAGAATAATAGGAATTGTATGAGTTCCCTTTCCAGTATTTGCACAGGAAACACAACATGGCAATATCAATTTTATAGAATGTCAGAAGCAATATCTCAACATTCATCTACAAATTAGTGTAGAATGAGGTGGGTCATCAAGATGGTAGAATTTTGGATTAAACCACTTCAGCTTGCGGTTCTTGTCATGATTATACTGCTCACACATCTCTAATGAAAATCCTCAGTGCATGTGATAAACTTCCATGTCAAGATTTAAGTGTAGCATTGCCCTGTTTTGCCAGATGCACTTGCTTGCTTGCTTCTTTTACATTTAAGGGTTTCCCTCACAGAAAGAATTCTAAAAGCCATGCCACACTTCGCTGTAAAGGAGTACAATCCACCTTCCCTGTTTAGGACTCTCTGTTCTCATTTGGCTCTACAGGTAAAGCTTCCCTAAATTGCATGCAACTCATCATGACTGGACAGGTGCCATGAAAGCGGCTTCAGATGCAGTGGAAGGACGGCTCAGGCTCTTTGGCTCTTTCCACACCTGAGCGGGGAAGTTTTGAGCTCTAGGCTAAAAGGCGCATGCACACTTGCCACAGTGGAACATGTTCATTCATGGGCATCAAACCTGATTTAATCAGACCCAGATCCCCATTTAATATGTTTACAACCTAGTTAAATAACAACCCTTTAAATTAAAAAAAAAAACCTCCTGGGAAAGGATACTTTAATTTAAGAGAAAATGATCACAAATCACCATTGCCCCATTGGGGAACTGAAAGCACCAATCTGAGTCATGTATATAATTAATTTAAAATACCAAAATAGAGCCTATGATTTAAAAAGACCCAATGCAGAATGGAATGGCTGGATCAACTCCCCCAGACAGATGCTAGAAAATGAGATTTAGTAATTTTCACATTAAGTAACAGAAAGATCAATTCATTGTTAGGAGCACATCTGTTAGTCAGAAGACATAAATGGGGCTAACAAACACTCTGAAGAAAATAGGTTTTCTCTTCTTCACACTCAGCAAGTCTCTATGGAGAAATAAAAGTTTATATTTGGAATGAAAGAAAAACACTTCGTCCTCATCCTCCCATTACATGAGAGAATGCTATGAAAAATTGAAATAGCAGGGGGAGAGATGCAATGAATAGGAAATAATAGAAAAAGGAATTAGACCAGTGATTATGATTACAAAATATTGAATGGTTTGAAAAAGATCCAAATGGTGCTTTAACATTAAAATTATATATGTATGTCTCTCATATATATATATATATATATATATATATATATGAGAGAGAGACAAAATCAATCTCCACTTAATTTCATTATTGTTGTGTAAGAAATCTGGATCAGTGCTTCCCTCTGTTTTGAAAATAATAAAAAAGAAGGGGCGTTGTATTAAGCATTATAATGTAGCATATTATTTCCAAATAGTATCATTCTAAAATATCCTTTCTATTATACTTCATGAGAAAAAATAAGGTGATTCTGAAGTAACTCATGCAGCAAAAAGCATGGGAATTTATATTAAGATTGCAGGCTTAATTTTTATACTAAATCATTTTAGACTCTGGTATTTTATGCTATAAATATAACTTACAGCAGGACTGGGCAGCAGCCTCCTGGCCAGGTTCTGGGGGCCCAGTAGAAAATTCTGAGGTTTTCCCATGCCTCTTCCCTTTCCTGTATCCCGTCCCTCAACCACCAGCCACTTGGTGGTTTCTGTCTCTTGCCTAGCTTGTCCCCATTCTAAAAAGTTAGAGGGCCACTTAGATGGACCTTGAGCCAAGTTGGTGGGAAATAAATCTAATAAACAAACAAACAAATAAATAAGTTGAAATGCTTCTCTGAAGGCTGAGTTACAGGCTTGAAGAGCTTTAAGCTAAAATAAACTTCTTCCTTCTTCCTTCTTCCTTCTTCTTCTTCTGCTGCTGCTGCTGCTGCTGCTGCTTCTCCTTCTCCTGCTTCTGCTTCTGCTGCTGCTGCTGCTGCTGCTGCTTCTTCTGCTTCCTCTGCTGCTTCTGCTTCTGCTTCTTCTTGTTTGCCTTCATTGAACCCCCATGTGTTTTGTCTATGGCTCCACCACTTTGCTTAATCCCCAGGGACCTTTTGAATGTGGCCCTGAAAAGCTTTTCAGGCTAGAAGAAGTTCCTATTCCTGTTCAACAGTCCCACTGCTTGATCAGTCAATCTGCTTGATTTCTAAGGAGCTTCTAAGCATCCTCATGACATACTTGGGCTAAGCCCCAGTCCTTTTCCTCAGTGGTTGGGGGTAATCACGAATGGTCAGAATGTGATTTCTTCTCTCCTTTCACCCCTCATTTCCACATGCCCACATTCTCTCTCTCTTTCTTTTTGTCCTTCTTGGAGCCCAATCCCTCATATCTCCCAAACATCCACATGTGATTATGCCTTTGATGCTGTCACCATCACCTTTTGTCTTCAACAGCCTGCCCTGTTGGTAATGTTTTAGATAATCCTCTTCTCAGACTATATTCTGCTTTCCTGCACCCTATTAGCCACACTGCTGTAGAGCCATTGCTAAAACTAGAGAGACCTTACTTTGGGGTTCTGCCAGCAGACAACATCTGGATGCTAGGATTGCCATTTTTTGGAAGCAAACGGGGTGGATGGGTGGGTGGAAATCAAAGGGAAATCAAAGGATTGTTTCTAATCTAAGCCCACATGTTAGAGAGCCATCAATGGGAGGTTAGTTAAACCATCTTGAAAATGAATGGAACACACATTGTAGCAACATTGGTCATGATCCACTGAAGACAAATCTGTGCTATAAAGGATTGTTTTAACGTGAAAAGGGCATTGCAAGAGAACTTTAAATGGTTATGTGTTAGTCATTTATGAATGCAAAATTCTCTCTGAAATATGGACACATATAGCATTCACTGGGTATATCATGCTAAATAGGTTTTAGGAATCTGGGGGAATAAATTTTGCAAATAAAACAAAATAATAAATTTTAGAAAGTATTTTAAAGCTTTATATTGGTAAGACATTGTTTGACATATCCACCCTAATAGATTCCACTCTATCTGTACAGTAACATGATGTAGTATTGATACACTGAACCTGAAATTATACATATTTGCATTAATTAATGGATGCAGCCTCCATAAGACTTACAAATAGGTGCTTTAAACATTGCCCTTAAAGGTTCACAGTTCTTAGGACAAGTTATAGAGAAGTTATTCATAGACAAGTTATTCATAAAACAAGTTTATATTGTATTTTTCCCAGATCAAGTCTGGTGTGCAGCTTAGTTTGGGCTTCTTGAACCTTTTGCGGGCAAAATAATAGCAACCGAATGGGATTTGAAGTTGCTGACAAGAGTTCGAGATAATCCATATGAAATCCATTCCATCCTTACTTTCAGCTTTTGATAATTGCCACCTGGCACTGGACGGTGATGAGTTCATGCAGTTGATGGAGCATTAATCACCTTTGAGAATGTGCTACTTCTTACTACCTTTTATATTCTTCTGATAGAAAAATTCTTATATGCAGTGTTTTGTTGTCTCACTGAAACAAAAAGAATCTGAGGGTGTAGCTAATGCTGAGTTTTCTATTGTTAGGCATAACACAGCCAAAATTGAGTGCATGCAGTGGTGGTTTGTTTGACATCTCTTTACATTTAAAACCTGCATATTTTAAAATATCTCCTCTTATTATCAAAGGGTATTAGGAATGCATAGCTTTGGCTGAAGCATAGCAGTGACCTCAGAACAGCACTTTAAAGTGTTAGCCAATGCCCAAGCATACAGAAACAGCAGAGTACAGAATTCAGAATCCAAAGGTATAGAGAGTAATGAAACAGGATTGCTGAAAACAGCTTGCTTGATAGCTCTGATTCATTGCTATGATCAACAGTGCTTACCAGATGTCTCTTAGTTTCTTTGTACCATGGGCAAAGCAAGCATGGCTTCAACTGTGTTTAGCAGCCACATGTGTCCTTGGACCAGTCGAAAGTGAAAATGGACAGAAGACGTAATCACTAGATGGATATTTTGAAGTAATCTCTCTTCAGACCCTATTTTTTGTAGAGGTAAGTGTGATTTGTCACATAACATGATCCCCCCCCCCCATTTGTCATGGCTTCTATTGCCTATCATAGTAAGTCCACCAGATTTCAGTGTCTCTCTGGGGTATTTGTCAATGTCTGTGTAAAGGCTTCAGACTCTGAAATAGGGCTGCAAGGATGCTAGTTAACAAGGATGCACCCTTCCCTTCCCTTCCCTTCCCTTCCCTTCCCTTCCCTTCCCTTCCCTTCCCTTCCCTTCCCTTCCCTTCCCTTCCCTTCCCTGGATAATGCAACAAATTGCAGGATTGCAGGATTGCACTGTCAGAAAACTAACTGACAGTGGCTAAACCTACAGTAAAAAAGCAGAGTCAAAGAATTGGAGGGGGTTTCTGTGCCATGTAGTCCCACCCTTGGTGGAGCATCCTCAAGGGAAATTTGGATAGCCATTCCTTGAAAGCCTTCAGCCAGGGGGTCAATTCCACTCCCTTCCTAAGTCATTGGTTCCACTGTCAAACTGCCATCATGGTTTAGGATTTTTTCCAAGGTTCAACCAATTCATCATGCTGTTTTTGAAGCCCTGCCTTCTGGAGCAGCAGAGAACAGTTGTCTTCTTTGGGATGGGCTTTCATGTGAAGAGTGCTGGCATGTTCCTTCTCACTGTCCTCTTCAACCAACTGCACTTATTCAGTCCCTTCTGCTGTTCCTTGTAGGACTTCTTCAGCTTTGTTGCCCTCCTCCAAATCTGCATCCTGAGAATCCTGTAATGTTGAAAGCTTGAGATATGGGGAATGAATTAATGAATTACTGCATTCATAGGAAGGATGCCTACTTGCTAGTAGGACCACATGACTGGCATGTAGAAGGTCCCCTCGGCTGGCATCTCCAAGTAGAGCTGGAAAAAATCCTGCCTGAAACCAGAGACCTGCTGCCAAGCAGTGAAGACAACACTGGGCTCAATGCATGAATGTCCTGACACCGTACAATGTCCTGACACCATTTTTGTGTTGACTTCAAAGCCATGTAACTGGCACAGCTTTCCACAATGAATTCCTGGAATCTTAACTTGGGGGTGTTGATAGTTTTCTATTAGTAATAACTAATGTCCCACTCAGGGATAAAGTTTCCAGAGTTCCAGAGATGGAAGGAAGTATATGATAACAATTTGGTGACAGTGGACTATTAATATGGATCCTGAAGAGCTTTTCTGTATTTGCTGTGTCTGTTTTCAGTTTCTTTGAAGAATTGAAATCCAAGCTCTCTATAAACTCTGCTTTTCTGCTACCTAACTTCAAGGTTACATCGCACCATAGTCAAATAACTATGCAAGTAGGAAAACATAGTTTCATTCACTTTCACAAATAATATGCCAGTTTTCTTTGCAAAGCAAAGCAAAACAAAACAAAAAACAAACAAAACAATGAAAGGGCTTTTTAAAAAAATAAAAGCAAGATTGGGGGGTCATGTTCATCTCTAAATAACCTGTAAATAATTTTAGTAAGGAATAAAGTGCACAGTCAATGCCTTGTATAGAAAAGCTCAAGGTTTCTTGGACAGAAAGGATTGCTATTATAAAATAAGCAATGTTTATATGGGTCGAAAACCCACAAATGAATTCATTTTCATTGTTGCTCGAAGCAATATGGGAAATTTTAAAACTGCAAAAGAGCATGTGCGAGGAGCCCGTGAATCAGCACACTTGTAAATTGATGAGTACCCATTATAACGATACGGTGGCATTTGTGTAACATGGACAACTTCTGCAAGACAATGCACATTTAAGGACAGCCATTCATTACATAAGATATATAAAGATACATTTATATTCTTTCTCTCTACACACACACACACACACACAAGCATATATTCAAGGATGTAGTTTAAGATGTTTATTATAGTTAATAGGCAATTTCTGCATATTGATTTAATACTCCTACATATTTTGAAGGATCTTCTTGCACTCCACCAATTTCGCATGTGTAAATCAGTATGCAGAAACAACCAATGTTATTCACAGTTCCTTCCCAGGATAATGCAAGTGCAATTCTTAGAGTGAACCCAATTACCACTAGTAGTTTATCACAGTTTCCATATGACACGCTAGCACCTGGGTCCCATTTACTATTGCAGAAGAGGATCTAAAGTCATGCTGTATATTCTGCCACCTCATATAAATGTGTAAAGAAGTTTAGCTCAGTGTTTCAAAAGAAAATCGCAATGCAGAGTTTAAAATAACCTATGTCCACAATGTTGGAGCATCGCAGACTATATACCTTCTGTGGTGAGGTTTGCAGCATGTTTACTCAGAAGTACGTCCCATTGATGTACAGCCTAGTTACATATTCCATTTCTCATGTGGCAAGCCAAAGAGCTCTTCTCATATTGGGTGTAAAAGGAACTTCTTGTTCGTGAAAAAGACAGCAGTGGTCTTGGCTGTTCTGGTTGGTGGGGCTGGCCATAGAATTTAGCACGATGAGGTAGCCATTTCAAGCAGCTGTTGTAGATTAGGGGTGAGTGCAAGGTCTTGTTTCCATTCAGTTCCGATAAAGATTTGCCAGCACTTCCAAAAATGTGCAAATCTTCCCAAAATATGCAGTTCACTCCAAAAAGTACAATTTCATACTTAAGCAGATGGGGAGAATATGCATTTTCAGTCAGTTTTTTATTTTATTTTCCTATTTATTGATTTATTTGTTTTATTTAAAGCTTTTACATCCCCTACAACTACTAGGGGATTCCATGCAACTCAGGGAAAGCTAGTCTGCTGTAGAATCCATGAGTTGGTTTCATGGAAATATACACTCATTTGGAAGCATTGCAGATGCCTCCATTTACAAGGCAGTGCTAATTATAATTCAGCAATCTAATAGACTCACTGCCAGCCTGTGAGCTTCATTTGCAATTCGGAGCAAGGCTTATGGTCTCGTTCGCAAGCCTGCCTCACTGCCAACTACCTGCCTTCTAGGATCAGCCGTTGCTTGGGAAGCAGGGCCACCATGGAAGGTAGGAGCAGATCCTATTGCACTCAAACCCAGGTTTTAAGGGATTGTGGCATTTAAGTTAAATTTAAGTTTAAATTTAAGTTTATTTTCTCCTTGTGTGTGTGTGTGCAAGTGGGGTTTTTGTCTGGGAGAACTGGGCGAGTGAGAGGAACTGCAGGACTAACAAGGCAGGGGACCAAGCTAAGGTCTCGGAAGGGTTACAGATGGCAGACCAGGAGATGGCCTTGGCAGGAGTCACGGGTGTTGCTGTCCACTGCAAGAGCTGCGACATGTTCGCCCTTCTCCCCCAGGAGAGGCAGGGATACACTTTCCCTCGGTGCAAGATGGTGACCCTGCTAGAGGAGGAGGTGAGGTGCCTGAGGGCTGAGAGAGCTCTCTGCCCCCCCCCTGGAGCAGCCCCCCTCTCGACAGAGGGCTGAGGGAGAGACCAAGGGAGGAGCAGCTGCGGAGACATGGAGGTATGTCACCCACAGGAGGAGGAGGCCAGCACGGCCTCCTCCTTCTCCTGGCACCAATCTGGAGCTGGGAAACAGGTTCTCTCCACTTGGGGAGGCTGGGGCTGAGGAGGCCTCAGGGGACCAGCAGGACCCCCAGCCTGGGACATCAGGAGGCAAGGGAGCCACTGCAGGAGAGGCGAGGACCAGGACACGGCTGCCCACAAGCACCGAGAAGGTATGGCGGCGGGTGATTGTTGTTGGGGACTCCCTGCTGAGGGGCACTGAGGCGGCGGTGTGCCGCCCCAGCCTTGAGACAAGGGAGGTTTGCTGCCTGCCGGGCGCACGCATCCAGGATGTGAAGGACAGAGTGGAGCGTCTTGTTCGCTCCGGGGGTCACCAGCCACCCCTGGTAATCCATGTGGGCACAAACGACGTGGCCAGGCAGGGTGTGGTAGGGATCACCAGGGACTTTTTGGCCTTGGGGAAGAAACTCAGGGAGCTGAAGGCCCAAGTGGCCTTCTCGTCAATCTTACCTGTCCGGGGATTTGGGCCAGGAAGGGACAGGAGGGCCTCCAAGGTGAACGACTGGCTTAGGGTGTGGTGCCAGAAGGAACGCTTCGGGTTCCTCGACCACGGCACTCGTTTTCTTGCCAATGGACTTCTGGCAAGGGATGGGTTACACCTCACGAGGATGGGGAAAAGGTCCTTTGGAGATGCTCTAGCGAGCTTCATCTGGAAGACTTTAAACTGAGCCAGTGGGGGGTGGGTTCAGGCCCCCCAGTAACGTGTCTGCACTGGACAAGTGTGCGGGGAGGATCGGGGCTCTGGGAGCAGGGCTTTAGAGATACTGCAGGGACTGACAGGACTTCTACAGAGAGGGGCCAGGTACCAGGGAGGATGGGAGGAAGGAGGATGCTGGGCACTCCAAAGAAAGGAAGCGGTGGGAAGGAGTTGAGGTGCATGTACACCAATGCTAGGAGCATGGGTAATAAGCAGGAAGAGCTTGAAGCTCTCCTGGGAATAGGAGGATATGATCTGGTGGGAATCACAGAGACTTGGTGGGAAGAAAGGCAAGTCTGGAATGTAAACATAGAAGGGTATCACCTTTTTAGAAAGGACAGGAAGGGAAAGAGAGGTGGGGGTGTGGCTTTATATGTCAGGGAAGGGATAGGATGCAGTGAGATAGAGTGCAGCACAGATGGGGATTCGGTAGAGGCAGTCTGGGTGAAATTAGGGGTTTTGACAGGGAAAGAGACCTGACAGTGGGGGTATGTTATCGCCCTCCAGGTCAACTTGAGACCCTGGATGATGTCCTGACAGGCCAGATTCTAAGGATATCTCGGGGGAGAGACACAGTAATTATGGGGGATTTCAGTCTCCCAGATATTACTTGGGAGACTCACTCGGCGGTGACAGCCAGGTCACGTCGCTTCCTAGAAGCTCTAGAGGGTGGGTTTTTCACCCAGAGGGTCCGAGAGGTGACGAGGGGGGGAAACATCCTGGACTTGGTCTTGACCAATAGGGAGGAGCTGATAGATGAAGTACAGATTAGGGGAGCTCTGGATGCGAGTGATCACTCCATCCTTTGCTTTGAGGTCAGGGGACTGGGGCCGTGCAGCAGGGCGAGCACTAGAAGCTGGGACTTCAAGAGGGCCAACTTTGGCCAACTGAAGGCCAGACTGGGAAAAGTCTCCTGGGATAGGTTACTGGAAGGTAGGCGAGTTGAGGAGGGGTGGATGGCACTCAAAAGGGAGGTTTTGCAGGCACAAGCCCTGATGATACCTCTAGTCAGTAAGGTGGGGAGGCGGAGGAGAGTGCTGCCATGGATGCGAAAGGAGGTGGTTAGGGGGATTAGACGAAAGAGGAGCCTCCATAGGAAATGAGTACTGGGGGAAATAGACAAAAGGATATACCGGAAGGAGGAGGCCCGTTGCAGAAGGATTCTTCGCAAGGCTAAGGCTGATTACGAGCTGAGACTTGCCAAGAATATCAAGAGCAACAAAAAGGGCTTCTTTCAGCATGTAAATAGGAAAAGGAAGGGGAGACAAGTGGTGGGACCACTAAATAAGGAGGAAGGAGATCCAGTGACTGACATGAGGGAACAGGCACAGATGCTAAATGACTATTTTGCCTCTGTGTTCTCCCCAAAGCAGGATGGGGGATATCCGTATAGGAGATTAGATGAGGCTGGGGACTTAGGGGCAGAGATTAGAGTCACCCCCCCTTGAAGTCAAGGGGCTCCTCAGGGCATTGGACATTACAAAGGCGCCAGGCCCTGACGGGTTACACCCGAGAGTACTTAGAGAGTTGGCAGGGGTTCTCTCACGCCCGCTGGCCTCCATTTTTGAGGCCTCGTGGAGAACAGGTGAAGTTCCAGAGGACAGGAGGGTGGCATCAGTGGTCCCAATTTTCAAAAAGGGTAGTAGGAAGGACATGGGGAATTATAGACCGGTTAGCCTTATGTCCATTGTAGGAAAAACAATGGAAAGGCTCATAATAGAGAGAGATCTAGTGATGCTAGATAGGGAAGGGAGGCTGACAGCCACACAACACGGCTTCCGCAAAAACAGGTCCTGCCAGACAAACCTTGTGGAATTCTATGACAAGGTTTCAAGATGGCTAGATGGAGGGGATGCAGTGGATGTGGTATACCTGGATTTCAGCAAGGCTTTGACAAAGTGCCCCATGATATCCTGGTGAAGAAACTGAGGAGTTTTGGGATAGACCAAAGCACTGTCCGGTGGATTAGGGCATGGTTGACTGACCGAAAGCAGAAGGTAACCATTAGCGAGGAATCATCGGAATGGCAGCCAGTGACAAGCGGGGTCCCCCAGGGCTCTGTCCTGGGGCCGATCCTGTTTAATCTTTTCATTAACGACATGGAAGAAGGGGTGAACAGTCTGCTGATCAAATTCGCAGATGACACTAAAACTGGAGCAGTGGCCACAACTGAGGAGCAGATACACCAGATCCAAAAGGATCTGGACAGACTATGGAAGTGGGCAGGAGACAACAGGATGGCGTTCAATGTGGATAAGTGCAAGGTCTTGCACTTGGGGCATAAGAATAGCTGTCATAAGTACAGGTTAGGTGACAAGTGGCTGGAGAGCAGCTCTTGTGAAAGGGACCTTGGGGTACTGGTTGACCGCAGGCTAAACATGAGTCAGCAGTGTGATGCGGTGGTCAAGCGGGCGAATGCCACCCTTGGTTGCATAGCCAGAAGTGTGGCTTCTAGATCGAGAGAGGTATTACTACCACTCTACACGACTCTGGTGTGCCCACAACTGGAGTATTGTGTTCAGTTTTGGGCCCCTCATTACAGAAAGGATATAGCCAGGTTGGAGTCAGTGCAGCGTAGGGCCACAAGGATGGTGGCTGGTTTGCAGGGGATGCCGTATGAGGCAAGACTGAGGGAACTGGGTCTCTTCAGCTTGGAGAGGAGGAGACTCAGAGGGGATATGTTGGCAACATACAGGTATGTGAGGGGCTGTCACATGGAGATGGGGAGAGGCCTGTTCTCCCCTGCAGAGGAAGGCAGGATGCGTTCCAATGGAGCAAAGCTCAGGGAGCCAAGGTTCAATTTGGATGCCAGGAAGCACTTCCTGACAGGACCCCGAGGGCATGGAATGGGCTTCCACAGGAGGTCGTTGAGGCCCCATTGGTGAGGGTGTTCAAAGACAGGCTGGACATGCACATGGTGGGCATGTCATGAGCGGAGCCGGCTGGTGCCGGAGGTCAGACTAGATGGCCCGGGAGGCCCCTTCTGACTCGCTCTTTTTCTATGTTTCTATGTGGCACAGCTGAAAGAAGATGAGGCTCTGTGTGTTTGTTTGAACAGGTGATATCTGAACTGCAGCCCCCATTGTCATGCTTGCCAGGGACAGCTTGTGCTGATGGACTGTGTACTCCAAAACATCATGGCTGATTTCCTGTTCGGTTGAGCCTTCTTTCTTCTGTCTTGGCAACTGGCCCTTAACAGAATACATGCACATTACTTGCATACAGTCACCATTAGAGAGTCACCTGATGGGGATCCAGAGTCCCAGTCTTCCATACAAGCCCATGAGCAGTCTGTAGGCTAATTCTGTCTGCATGCTAATTATGGTGCCTTCTTCAGCTTCTAACCTGGCATCCAATACAATTTATTAAATTTGTGATCAGACACTGACTATGACCTAGACTTTGGCTCTCAGCTAAATGCAATGTTTGTTTATTGGAAATCATGAAATCAAACTTTTGAATTCCTCTGATTTCCCTTTTTGCTCCATCCTCATATCCGCTACATGATCCCCCAATGGACTGCGATCAACCATATGGCTACCTCAGTTCTCTCACTGTTCAAGCAGTTGCCATGCAGAGCTGTAATGAAATCAAGAGATGGCATCAAGGTTTTATTTAACAATTTGCTGCAGATCCAACCTGCAGGAGTGATTGTCTATCCATAGATTTTTGTTGCACATGTATGCCATTTATTTGGTGGACTCTACCCATCATGGTGGCATGAAATGGCCATGGTGATTGATCCATGGAAACAACTGACTTTTTTCTTTCTTTTTCTTCTGTTTTCACACGTAAAAATAGAAACATTATTGTATTTTTAAACACATTTGCATGAAAAGTGATAGGCATTTTATGCACATTCCTCTAATATATGCATTTTGTATACACAAGGTTTTGCAAACCACTGCTTTCACCTTCTTTTTGCTTCCATTCCAAGATGATTCAGAGCAACACAGAGGCATCTTGGACATTAAAGACAGAAAGACTAATGCAAAATTTATTCATGAGTTGTTTCTCATTTATACTTCATAACTGAAGGGCAGTTGAAAGGAGATTCCCTTTCAGCAGCAAACACTTGAGGGTTATTATCATCATCACTATATTGAATCTATATCCCCTACATTTTTTTTTCCTCTTGCAAGGAACACCTGAGAATTATGTCATGTGCTCAGGCCCCTGGAAATGCAACAGACTTTCCTTTGCACCAACACACCTCATAATGCTGTTTTTCTGAAGCTCATGTAATGCTGAAAACATCACCACCGTTTTTCAGTTTTTAGAGCCTCTATCAGGTGACATTGAGTTTCTACTTGCACTATCACCAAGAGATGATGATTTGAGATCCTAAATTTCAATCAATTTTTTTTTTGTTGTTATCTGCTGAGCCTAGAAATGTATCCTATTTCATGTTAATCCACATGAGTGTATATTTTGTAAGAAATATTTCCCCACTGTTCTTAGCAAAGGTTAGCCATAAATCTCTATCACAGCAAGGGTGTTGATCATTGAAGAGCTTCACTGATAAGCAGTGCTGTTTCTGAGCTCATAAGCAAAGAGCATGGATTGTCAGGTCTTTGTCAATGGTAGTTATATAGGATTCTGGAATTCTAACAAGTTACTTGAGAAATATTTACTCCACAGAGCTTTTCCTGGCAGGTTCAAACTTAGGGGTGGCGTATCCACCAGTTGTATTTTCTTTCCATATCCCATGTTCGCATTTTGAACCTCAGTTTGTCTTGAAATTTGAACGTTTTTCAGTTTTATTATTTATATTTTTATGCATGTTTGAATGAAAATGTACATTCTCCTAATACTTGCATTTTGTTTATGTGATATTTTGCAAGCCACTGGCCTAATATGATACATTTTAAAATCATTTCCCCTAACATAAATATTTTGTGCATATTTTGATTGGAGAACTCCATCACAAAATTTGAACAAGTACGAATTGACAAAACTCCAAAGATCTTTGGCAGAAATCCAAAAATGCCAAAAGGATGTTAGGGGAGCCACTAAATTCTAAACTTTTGGGTAATATATAAGAGTAAAGAATATGTTAGAAACAACGTTCTCCATGATTAACGTGTACTTATATTGATTTTTAGATATTGCATGACCTTTTTTTTGTATTCATTTTAAGATTGCATCCAATGGACAAAATAATCCCATAGCTAGAAACATGTCTGTGTAATTAGGGCTCTGTAGATTCATTTCATTAAGGAAGAAGAGTTAATGAGATATTTCTCCATGCCTTAAACCAAGTATAATAACCTACAATTCTTTATCTGTGGAAAGCAAATTAAAGGAATACTACAAATGTGTGTTGCTGTTGTTCTGAAATCTATCTCTGCTGAACTCTATAATTTGGCCTAAAAATTCTCAGGAATATGGTTGTGTTATTACTAAGGAGGGAAGTGTGGAAATGGGATGGCTTATGAATAGACTGATGACAGAGAAAGACAGAGAAAATACAAGGGGTGCCATCAGGTAACAGTTTGATCCTATTTCAGGAGAGGAGCTGAGTTAGTCATTTTCACTTTTTCATACATGCGCCTTCCACTTCTCCATGGAGTGATCCTCACTCAATGGACCCTGTGTAGAAATACTGCAAACATTTGGGTGGAGCTGAATAATTGCAATCTAACAGATAAAATCCATTTTAGGGAATTGCACTGCACAGTCCTATAGTTTGCATTTTTTAGAAACACAAATTCCACAGCCTTATAAGAAATTATAAAGAAACATAAATTCCACAGCCACTTCTGTGCACTACAGAAGAGGTTTCCAAATGGACGTAGATGGATATGAAGAGTGCCAGTGTGTTGCAGCAAAAGAAGAAGCGACTTTCTCAGCATCTAAACATTCAGTCACAAACCCAGCCAGTTGTAGGTGATAGAGAATTCAAGGGCAGCTATTTCCAGTGCCATTATTATTGTTGTTGTTGTTGCCAGCCAATCATGGGATTGAAGATGCAGGGAGAGAAGTGACATGCATGTGATGGCGATAGCGAAGAGGAAGAGGAAGAGCCTCTCCTGTGGAGTATGTATCATGCTCCTCACCTGCACTATTACTGGCTAGGAAGTGGTGCAGCATCTTTGGAAATCTGATGCAATAAGTGGTAATGGTGAATATTCACTTAATATATTTATATCCTGTCCTTTTTCCTCAAGGCAGCTTACATAATTCTCCTCCTCTCAGTTTTATCCTCAGACCAGCTCTGTGACTTAGGTTAAGCTGAGAATCAATGACCGACCCAAAGTCACCTGTTGAGCTTTCTGGCCAAATGAGGACTAGAACTCAGGTCTCCCAGATCCCAGTCCAGCTCTCTCATCAGCGCACTCCACTGGTTCTCTACACTGACGACTATGCCAGTCTACTGTCTTGTAAGCAGATCTTCTAAGTATCACCACAATTCTCTCCAGTTAGAGAGGATAGGCCTTCTAAAGGCCCCACTCTGAGAACTTGCTTCCAGTTGGGAAAATGGGTTTCCCCACTCCATTAGTAACTTTGAAATAATTACTATTAATTTTCCTGATCTATGCAAATATGAAAAACTTCCAGATAGAGAGATCATGTATTGGAATTATTATGAAGAGAACTCATTCTAGTAGTTGATACCAAGGTGCATTTCACTAGATTAGTAGAATTCATGCAAAGTTCACGCACATTTATTGAAAAAGGATAGGATATTGATACTATTTAATATTATGAAAACATTAACCCTACTATTTTTGTGCTTATTATCATAGCAAAGCCATGAGCTTATATAAGCCACCTTGTCTTCCTTGAAAGGGAAAAAAGTGGCATATAAGTACAATAAATATATAAACAAATGTCTGTAAAATTAGAATCTGATAAGATTGCAATAAGGACACCTTTATTTCCAACTTTTATAATTACAGAACATCCACATTTCTTTCTTGCTTCAAGACTCACTGCTTTTCAGTAGGCTTAGTCCCTTTTGTGGGTTTCAGACATTGGAAGGAGGAAATAATTGGATTAGATTACTCTTTCTTAAAGGTTAACTTGGTTGCAGCCATTGCCAGCCCTTTCATTTTTGGATAATCCTTTTTAAATCTGCAGCACAAGTGAAAACCACAACTGTTCCTTGACCCTTGACCATGTACACAAACTATGTGAGATATTCAGGAAAGGACATGGTCACTCAGATGGCATAATGTGAAACAACTTAATGTTGGGAAGACTGTCCTTTAACCAGGAGTAGATATCACTCTCCCTCTGTGAAGTTGTCTCTGGTAACCCCACACTTCTCAAGTAAAGTCAAGCATCTCTTTAGCATGGGGAGGATGGGTAGATACATACATGGAATTTGATCTTATGAAAAGTGAAAATAAAACATTTAATTTAGGGATAAATGAATCTTCTGATAGATTTGCTTATTCCTAAACCAAGGGAGAAATTTTGCTTGGCTTATGCTTATTTTTCTCTCTTTCCTCAATATCTCTTGGAAGCTTTGCTTGAAAATAAATCCCCAAACACACTTTGAATTTTGCCTTAGTTGGCTCAATACTAGAGCTGCCTATTAGTGGTGATGTCCTGTTTGGGGCTAAAGGATTTTTTAAATACCCTTAATGTTTCAATAGGAATGCAGGTGGCACAGTGATTTAAACTGCTGTGCTGCTGGGCTGGTTGATCAAATGGCCACCAGTTCAAATCTGCACAACGGGGTGAGTTCCCATTGCTCCATCCTAGCTCCTGCCAACCTTGCAGTTTGAAGCATGCAAATGCAAGTAGATAAAAAGGTACCACTTCGGTGGGCAGGTAACAGCGTTCCGTGCATTTCGGTGCTTAGTCATTCCAGCCACATGACCACGGAGACTGTCTGGACAAACGCTGGCTCCCTCAGCTAGGAAACAGAGATGAGCACTGCCCCCTAGAGTCAGGCATGACTGGACTTAACGTCAAGGGGAAACCTTTACCTTTACCTTAATGTTTCAATGTATCAGTTAATATGCCTAGTATGTAGACAGTGGCAAATTGCCTACCCACTGGAATTAGATTATGGCTAAGGCATACGATCTCTCTGGTCCATATATTAATTGTGTTCCTCCTTGAAAACAAGACAGCATTGGCAGGCTCTGTTTTGTAGACCTAGCAAACCCATGCCCCCCTCATCCTTGTTCAGAGACTTCCAAATTATTTCACCTTGTGCATTTCATGCACGTGGGACTCTGTACATCCTGGAACCCTGCCCAGTTCTCAGGTTGCCCCAGGAAGAGATCTTTCCACACTAGGCTTTGCCTGATTTTAATCAAGCAGATATATAGCTGTTCTTTCAAACACAGGTCTGGACTGCAAACATTCAAAGAACTTGGCATGGTTTGCTTTGTCCAGAGCAATTGGAATTTCATGCACAGCAATCTTCCAATAGATGCTGGAGTGTCTCTATTGCAGTTGGAGTACAATATAGAATTTATTGCTATGAGATGGGATGGAATGGGACGGGATGGGAGGGAACGAGAGGAGAGGAGAGAACTCGGTGTAAGTTCTGCCAAAGCATTTCTCTTTTTCCAAATTGTCTAAACTAACACTGTGATTTTGTATTGTAATAATGGGAAGAATGCAGAGTTTTAAAGTTTTTCTTTGATTGCAGAACCTTTTGTGGTTAAAGTAGAGAGCAAACCAAGTCCATGCAAACTGTATGTGTGTGTTCTATTCATGCTGATATCCATTCAATTTGAAGTGATGTTATCCAGAAAACACATCTTGCTGCCCACACAAGTCATGCCCCTTGATATGAGATGTGCCTTTCACAAATCTGGAACAGCAAAAAGATTTAAACAAACCCAAGTGACATTCAAATTTCTCATACTTTAAAAATGGAAAAATCTTAACAGCCTAAGCTGCTTTAGCCTTTAAAAGCAGAAAGCTTAAAACTGGAAATCAGTTTGAATTCTCTGAGCCAGTCTTTGTCTCTTAGGGGAAAAAAAGCCTGAACAGAGGCACAAACTAGATAACAGCCTTTTATGGGGTACAGAAATTAAAGTAACAGAATTACCTTTCAAAGAGATCCCTGGGGCTTTAATGTAAAAATAGCTATTATTTTATTAGACAAGACTCTAATCCACAAACTGCTCAGTAGTACTCCAGACTTCCAAAAGATAATCAATGCCTTCGCTGCAAGACTAGATAGGATGGGGAAACAATGCATTTAAAAGCAGCTGGGGAGCCATCTTGTGGCAAGTGTATCTAAACCTTCAGAAAGCTTGTTAAACAAATGGGACAGGATCAAAGGATTGTGCCCACAGTGTGGAGCAGGGGAGAAGCAATGGACAGCTGGTACACTTGAGCTCAGTGAAAAAGAGGCCATAACTTAATAAAGAAGCAATTTCTAAGGCTTTGGCAGAAAAGGAGCAAGCATCCTAATGGTGTAGTGGTCATCCTTGAGCTTAGTCTATCTGTTGGATAAACTGGCCTTCTGCTGGATTAGCCATGGTTTGTAACCACACGAAAGCCTTCTCTCCTCTTGCACCCTAGGAAAGAGTCAAGAGGAACAATCACCACCAACTTGGACCGTCTTTTGGCCAAGGTTCATTCTGAAGTGTCTTGGAAAGCACGACATTACCTGGATCTCCCCCACCCTGATTTTCCTTGCCAGGCTTCTCAGTCCTCCTCAGGTGAACTTGTGCCAGGTGCTAGTCATGTGCAAAACTGGTGTTCACAACTGGACAGAGTATGATCGTTAAGTTGATTTTTTTAACTATTGTGTAGTGGCTAAGAGCTCGGGACTGGGACTCTAGTCCCTGCTCAGCCATGAAGCCAACTAGTGACTTTGGGCCAGTCACAGACTCTCAGCCCAACCTACCTCACAAAGTTGTTGTTGTGGGGATAAGATTGAGAATAGGAAGAAAGGAATTACAGAAGTCACTGAACATGAAATATGTCTCTTTTATGAAACAAAACTACCTCTACCCCAGTGTATGTTTTGTTCTGCTACTTGTTTGTTTATTTATTTAAAGCCTTTGTATCCCACCCATCACAATGTCTTAGGGCAGTAATAGAATAAAATAAATCAATAAGATACAGAATCCAGATGATGATGATGATGTTGATTAAAAAAAAATCAATCCTAAAACACTAAACATATGTCAGGGGAGTGTTGAGAAAAGCAGAGACAGAGGCTGATGTTCTGAATTTGTGCAAAACCTTTTAAAAATGTGTATACATTGGATGAGGCATTGGCGCAAAAGCTCGTGGCTCAAAAGTGGGAAAAAAGACAGAAGAAGCTGCAGTGCAAGAAATACAGAAAGACAATGTGAGGATATGTTGTCCTGTGTGGAAAAATGGAATCCACACAGAATCCAAAACAAAAAGAAATGGGGATCTTGGGTTTAAAAGCCCTGTTACAAATGTCCTATGCATTTTATGGTTGGGAGACCCATCCAAATGAAGTGAAGGGGGTGGCTAATAAATATGCACCCTTTATTTAAATCAAGGCACCAACCTGTTGAAAGAACTACCCAGAAAGGCATACTGAATGCTCCATTGTTAATTTTTAGTTCCTAGGTAAAGAACTTGCCATCCTTAAAAAAAAAGTTCTTCAGTTTTTGCTGGTTTTAAATGCTATCCTTGCTTACATTTTTAAGGTCCTGTGATTCCTATGTTATAGCTTTACACTGCTAGCTTTAACTGAGGATTTTTATATTTTCACTTTAAATTTTAACCATAAATTGTCATATTAGGGTAAATCAAGATCTCATGTAGATATATTTTAGTGTTTCAACTCTTGGGGATTGCCTACAAACCTTTGGATATTGGGTAGAATAGAAATGTAATAAATAACAATACATTCATGAAACATGTTCTCATTGTTTTAACACTTTTCATTTTGAGTGTCTGTTTATTGTATGTTCCCTCAATAACTTTACCTTCTGGGGTGCTGAATAACTGGTCTGAGCGCATACCTAATTCACCTGCTGAGAAATGGATTCCACCCAGATCAGTTCCATGTAGGGATGGGAACATATTCAAGGACAACCAACCACAGAGCTGGTAGATGTACTTCCTGTGCCAGTGACAAAGTCCAGTAATGACATCAGGGCAGCATCGTGTTCCATGATTTGAGCAAGCATGGCTGGTCCCTTTTTCTCTTACTGCCAAAACATGGAGCCTTAGTGGGTGGAAACAATTTTGGGTGACTATCACTGACTGAAGTCAAGGATGACATTGCCTTCAGGCCCACTTCTGCAATTGATGATTTGCAGGAAGAGTAAGCATGAAGATGATCAGTTTAGTTTTTAAAACTCTTTCTCTGGAGGCTGTGCTGCTTGCTGAATCATCACTTGTATAGACGCATGTCCGTTATTATGCCTTTAAAAAAGAGCGAACACAATTCTACACTGCTGGGGGTGCACTGCTACTACCTAACCCTCATTTATTGAAGTCGATCATATAAAGAAACACCTGCTGATAGATTGCTCTTGAAGGACATGATTCTTTAAACCCGTATACATCTGGGTAGCTCTAAGTTCTTACATAATGGAGATCAGAGCACCTGTATCCTTGTTGGCATGGAAACAGTGGGTAGCATCTCTCTGAAAATGGGGCAATTATTCCTACCATTCTTCCTTTCTGTACTACTGCTGCACAAAGAAAGCTGAGGGCCTTGTGGTATTTGTGAAAGTACCTTACAGTTTGCGCACACCCTATTTGACATTAGAACTTTATTAAAATGGGATTATTTAACACTCTGGTATGTGCACTCAATAAATGTACTATATCCCTAAGGCTAGCAATCTGTGATACCAATAAGTAAAAAATGAAAGCGGGGGATAGAATGAAAGGAGGGAAATATTTGATGGGTATGCATTACTGTTTGTGGTTAAAGCTGATAATTGTTTGTTTCTCTTTGGTTTTAAAAAAAGCCATCTTGATTGAATTCAGAAACTACCAATTCTCTTTTGCTTAGGCCTGTCTCCCAGTAGGCAGTGACCAAACGCTTTGAACATGCAGTTTGCAAGCCAAATGGTTGTATGGGAGCAATCAATAATATTTTTTTCCATTTTAGTCTACGTATTCTGAAATGTCAAGGCATCATTCACTTTCCAGGGAGAATTCACAGTTTGGGGTGGGGGTGGGGAATCTGCATTGTTTATTTACTTACTTTTATTTTTCTTTGAAAAACACCTTTGAGTTATATTTTCTAGGCTTTTTTACGCAAAGTTTGGGATTTTTTAAAAGGATCTTTTGCTGACTTTGAAAGGACAATAAGATAGGGACCACTAGAATCACTCTGGGTGGGGGAGGAAGTTCCACAATTTCAGTATCATCATCAGAAAAGAGATGAGGAGCCTCCTTTTTTTACAAGGATGCCTGGGATACCTAGAGGTAGTCCTTCACTGAAAATCTCAACTCACATTTCTAGGCTCAGACTAAATCTGAACAAAAGTAGCAAAAATGTATATAAGTATGGCACATTCCTAAGCATGTTTTACTCATGCTGAATCCTGGGGTCACTGAAATCCCCCAGCTCACACTCTGTACTGTCATTTACACACAGTTCTGCTGATTTATCCTTCCGGCTCACTGCCATAAAATACCTAGCTAAGAAGTTCCCACATTTCAGCCACCTGCCCTTTTGTCTCCTGCAAACTAAAACATGCATGGGGACTGACACCCCTGCCCCCTGATGGTTTTATGTGGTACGTTTATACCTCAACAAACAGGCTGTGAATAAGGAAACCAAAGCTTATGCAATGCAGGTCATCCGAGTGTCTTCTGAAAGCTGTGATTCTTAGCTAAAACCACCAGGGAGATTATTGAGGGAAAGCATTTCTACTATAATGCACAGCCTCAGTAATGAGGAAACCTTAAATTACACATTCTTGCTGAGAGCTGAAAGCCATTCTTATGTTGAATGAAACTGCTGGAGCTGGAGGGGAATTCAGACTTTGATATACAGCACTTTGCTTGTCTTAACATTTTTGTCTTAGGCTAAAACTGACCCAAGATGTAACTACGAAGTAAAGTTAGTTTTCCAGAGAGTGAAGGGGAGTTAAACCCAAGGTGCGCATGTCAGTGCATGGTTCTGGCAGCATCAGTATGGTGGAAGGGGTGCCAGAACTGAGAAAGTTGGGGCTGAAGGAAGGAATGCCAAAGACCTCAGCTTTGCTCACCAAAGGGTGAAGCTCAGAATAAAGTTGTGGGAACAGCAGCCTGCATTTGAGTCCTGGCTGCTATCGAGAGAGGAATAATGCTCCATTTGGAACATTATTGTCCCAAATTTTCCTATGTTTCTATGTGGTTCCAAATTTAAAATGGCAAAATGCATATTTGGGGAAGAAAATCCATTTAAGATTGGGTTTAAATTCATGTTGCCTTGTAGATCTCTCTCTCTCTCTCTGTCTCTCTGTCTCTCTGTCTCTCTGTCTCTCTCTCTCTCTCTCTCTCTCTCTCTCTCTCTCTCTCTCTCTCTCTCGCTCTTTCTCTCTCTCTTGCTCTTTCTCTTTCTCCTATCTCTCTTTCTTAAAATTACCAGGAGTATTATTTTAAAATAAAATAAAGGATGGATCAGATTTCTGGATAAATAAAAGGACACAGGCTAGAAGTAGACTGATTCTCATGCTCATAAATTCACAGTCAGAGTCCAATTTGGGACTAACTGGGCTTGCAGAAATGGTGGTGACTTGGTGTTGCCACCATTAGTATTATGTTGTGAAAGGCAGGGACCCACTGCTGTCCCGAACAGTTCATCACAAAGATTGACTTATCACTTCCTGTTGCATGACTTTTCTTTTGTCCAGGCATTATACCCACACTAGCTTCATTTAATAACCTAAGTTGAGGAGGAAAGTCAGCTCGGTGTTGGCCTTTCACCTCTAAAATGAACGTGTGGATTGCTCATAAGCAGTGAACATGAAGCCCTAGAGCAGAACATGTTAGCAAGCAGCAGTCTGTGAAAGTTATTGTCGAGAGTAAGAAGGATGGCAGTCTTGCGCAACCGTTCCCACAGCCCTCTGGCTGCATTCCAAATGATGATTCGGAATCAAAAAGTGAAGCGTTTTTCAGTGAGATCAGGGAGGATGGGCTAGGTCAAGATTCTGAGATGCAGCAAGAGAAAGTGATTATCTCAATCGTGGCAATGACAAGATGCAAATCAGTGGAAGAGAAATTCTCAGATGCAGGCCACCCCCCCACACCCCCCCCACACACACATGCACTGTCAATCCATGATGAAGCCTCAGGAGAGTCAGGAGCCCCTGTGGAATGAGCAGTATGCAGAGAAGAACCTCCTGAAGGACTGTGGCCCAGCCATGTTCACAAAGAGAGATCCTGGAGGTATTCAATAGCCTGGGCTCAAAAAACCCTGCTCTCTGTGCATGCTCAGGGACCTATTCTGGATGATTTGTACTTTAAAGCAATAAAGAACATTTTGCAAGGAAAACAGTCTTTTGAATGCTTGAAGGAGGAATCTCAGGTCATGACCGTTATGCTTTTCTCAAGAAACTTGCCCAGGCTGCTATGGCATTGCAGTTGGTCCTCAGAAAGGCAGTGTCAGATTCAGGATTCCCCTCTTCCACCCAGATTTCAGATAATTTACCCATTGATAAGCATGACTGTCTTTGGCGTGTACCTATTTTACTAATGAAAAAATGTCTTTTCTCGTTTGACTGACATATCTATTGTGCTATTCTGCCAAAGACTTTGATTCCTGTGAGACATTAATAGCTAGATTTAGTTAGTGAGGCCTATAGTTCTTCCCCTAGGATTTGGTTTCTGATTAATTTCCCTTATTGGCTATGCTATGCGGATGATTATATATCCCCAAGGATGAAATTCTCTCCCACCAGGTCTGCAGCATAGATGCTTGCAGTTTGAAATGGTTGTCAAATTTCAGAGAGCCCAAAGGGGGAAGCATTTGGCAGGCAAGGTGTAAGCTGATGCAAAGTACCGTATTTTTTGCTCTGTAAGATGCTCCTGACCATAAGACGCACCTAGTTTTTAGAGGAGGAAAACAAGAAAAAAAATATTCTGAATCAAATGGGCACATAATCACAGGCACATTCCCCATCACTTCCCCATGGGCTGCACATCTGACAGACTTACTGCACACACATATTCACTCTATAAGATGCACAGACATTTCCCCTTACTTTTGAGGGGGGAAAAGTGAGTCTTATAAAGCAAAAAATACTGTAAATTATGCAACCATGTGTGTGCCATGTCCTGCAATCTGGGGATGCCTGAGATGCATTGCACATGCATGTGCAGTATAATGCGAGTCACTTTGAGATGCACATCCTCATTCAATCTGCATCTTGGTTTTGGATCTAGCAAGGTAACCCTTCTGGCTTGGATCAAAGCTCTATCAATAGTCTAGCATTCTGTTTCTCAAAGTGTATCAGTTCAGATATAACAAGGTGCAATTATCCTTGGTTCATTCTATCCTGGTTTCTTGGAAGTCACACAATGGAGATTTTGCAATGGAGGTAGTTGTGTTTAAACAAGCAAGGATGTTGGTGTCAAAGTCATGAACATGGCATGGGGTGAACATGGCTCACTTTTCCACTGTACTGGACTAAAACTGGGTCTTAGGCCACCATGAAAATGGGATCCTTGACAGAAAGAAAGATTCTAGATGACGTTTGATATGAAATAAGAAAGGGGGTATTGTTGTTTTATTTTTCTTCATGGTTACTGCTACTTCTAGTACACTAAGAACGTAGTTTAAAAAGGGGATAAATCTCATTAATCAATTTCTGTTCAGACATTAAATTAAAGCTTTGACATCTGGAAGAATTGCTGATACTTCTTGCTATAAAAGGGGAGGAGAAGGAATTCTTTTTTGGGGGCAATATTAGATTTAATGAGGAGGAAAAATACATAAAATTAATAATAAAGTATTCAGTAGATGAATCACTGCAAAGAAATATCAGTTCCTGTATTTCCCTTCATGAGTTGGTTCCTACATTATATAAAATGAAGTTACCATGACAAAAGGAATTAGATTTTGGAAGACTTCTCTTTACCTTGGGAATCTCTCTCTCTCTCTCTCTCTCTCTCTGTCTCATTCCTCTGGTAGGAATTCAGCATTACTTTACAAAGGTAATTTGCCAAAACCCTATCCTTCCTTTCAGTACATGCATCTTAACTAACATCTTCTGCCACCAGTGTGAGATGAATTTTTTCTAATGCAGTATGATAAGTAAAATGATATTTTATACATAAAATATATAAAAGTATTTCAGACTATGGAAGATACCAGACTAGTAAGAACATTAGAAACCAGGTGAGAGGGAAGAAACCCTTTAAGATCCAATTCTGAATCAGAATTATCTTCTTTAAATTTGTCTCATGTGCAATTCTTTATCACTCAGTAGGAGTGCAGTAAGTGTGAGTGGCCCATTATGACACTTCCATGTTTAGCTTTTCAATGGACTCAGTTCACACGTTCAACTTCCATTCATCACCCTTCTTTTGTAGAGTAGCAGAAGTCATCTTCATAATCATGAGGAGTAAACCCCCAACCCGATATGGATAGTTCCACATAAAAGCGAATGTAGATGGTATCATTTAAGATGCTGCATCCAGTCCTGAAAAAGCACTCTCAATCCAGAGGTGTACGAGGTGTGTCCAGAAAGTAATGGGAATGATATTTTAAAAATTCTTTTACTGAAAAAATTTACCATTGAACATTGTCTCCTTCAAAGTTTGTACCTTGTGAGTGTAAACAATGCTCCCAGTAGTTTTTCCATTCTTCATAGCATCCCTGGAAGTCTTCAAGTGGGATGGCATTCAGAGCCTGCGTAGTGGCTCTTCAGACGTTATCCACCCTACCGAAATGGTGTCCTTTCAAACCATTCTTAATCACCATGGAAATGAAAAAGTCTCAAGGAGCCAAGTCAGGGCTGTGGGATGGATGGGGAAGCCCTGTGAGGTGTTTTTCAGCCACAAACTCTCTGGCAGCCAAAGCACTGTGGCTCAGTGCGTTGTCTTGATGAAGGATCGAAGTTGAGCCAATCTCACCTTGTGCCATCAGTACACTTGTGCAGATGGTACTGCGACTTCTTCATAAGTTTTCCTCACCATTTCCAAAGTTTCTGATGCACTTCTACCCAATTTTATTGTGTGCCATTGTTCCAAACCCACTTGCATTTTTTCTTAATATGAGGCACTTGAACAGGGTGCCACAAAAAAGACTGTCTCAACTCTGACAGGGCTGGAATACAATTGATCGGTGTTCTAATGTATCCCTGGTACCCTCCCCCCTCCCCCCGCAAGTGACCCTGGCCACCTTCTCCCTTCACAGAGCTTTGCTTGAGCATAGGGACTTCATTCTCATTATTTTATGGACACACCTCATATACCAACTGCTTCCCAATCATAATACCACCTTCTCAGGTTAATGCACCAACTGGTGGAAGCTATGTGATTCTTGGTGGCATTTATTATCTGGATCCATGTTAATCTGGGTTCAGACTCCCTCCACAACCACTTCCAGAATCAGCTTTGACTGTCTTGATGAATATCCCCTTGAAGGAGAGAGATGGATGGGGCGTAAGTCCATTGATCATGGATGATACCTCTGTGGGCTTTGCTAATGTTGACCATAGCATTCTTCTGGAATACCTCTGCAAATTGGGGGCACTGCTTTACCATGATCCCACACTTATGTTAGGAGACGTTGGATAAATGTGTGTCAGTCCTCTAGCAATTAAGCTCTGGCAGGCTGCAGGGAATAACTTTGTCCCCATGCTATTCAGCATCTATACAAAGCTGCTGGGAATGCTGATGAGACTCTTCCTGGTGAGATGGCATCGGTGTGCCAGTGACACTCAACTCTGCCTATGACATGAGAATCCAGAGAGGCCATGTATGTTCTGAACCAGGGAAAAAGAGCACACAGGTGAACCCTGCTCAACACCACAGAACTCTACTATGCTTGCAAACATCTTATGTGCATTGCATTGCGAAGTTACACCTGAGTGCCGTATATGGAATAAGATCCAAATATATACCTCTGTGAAACTAATGATGAATAACCCCAATGAAAAGATCCAACAGCTAAAGTGCACATATTTTGGAATGAAGAATACTAAGTTCAAAATTCCTGAAGTGCCTATCTTTAAAGAAGTAACACCCTGAGAAAGAAAGCAAAGTTAGAAGCATCTGATAATATGTCATATTGTTGAGCTTCCTCAGGTGCTGGCATTGAATAAGCAATGTCTTTCTTGCATATACTGCGAACACATAGATAAGAAATCCCCACTTAAGTGTTAATGTAATTTACGAATACACCAACTCGATTCCACTGGCTCTTAATGAGTTATTAAACTTACGGCAATAGGCAGCGTCTGCAGACACCAAATTGCATCTGTGGCTCTTGCCCAGCGATGTGTATGAGGCCTAGTATTGCTGCTCCCCTCATACCTCTACTTTCTGCTGCAGCAAGTTCTTGCCTACCCACTTGAGGAATCTCTTGGTAGGACCACGTCTGGCTGAATGTACCTCCCAGCAAATATCAGGGAAGTGGGCTTCTCCCATGATGGCCACATCATGCTTCACTGGTTTTGTTTGTTTGTTTGTTTGTTTGAGATGATGCCCTCTTTGATTTGATGGGTGTTGTGTTGCTTTTGCTTTCTGCTCCTCTTAGGTTGAACCTGGTGAGTGTGGCTTATGTCAGGGTTACCCCACTGTGGGTCATGCAAGGATGCTGTGTCTTCAGTATTCCATGGCAGCACCAAATGGTTAGAACTGGGAACTTAACAGATGGTCATAGCTTGGCTTTTTAAAGCTGACATTAGCTGAAGCTAACCTGAGATTATCTTGATGAGAATATGGAGGCATGCATAGATCAATTTCTTGATGCTTCCCTGGGTATATGTGAAATTATGTTGGTAGGAGAATGGAAACAAACCTGTAGGATTTTCTCTATATGTGGGCAGCATGCCAATGCTCAATGAGATTCAGTCCGGGCATACAAACATACTGTGGAGTGCTATCTAAAACATCTTCTAAAATGTGCATTATTTGTGTTAGAACCATTTGAGAAGTGATACATTTTACTATGAGTGAATATATTGATTCCAAATAGCTATACAATGACAGCCAATGGATATCAAGATTCTCTAAAGGTACAGAATTAGAATATTTTTCTTATTCCAGTTTATCAGCATTCTCTGAAGGGTCTCCAGTGGAATAGAAGTCATTTCATTCTTATTCCTTCAAATCTTGCTTGCCTACTTAACCAATTACAGTCAGTAGAGTCCAGGTGGTAATCAACTCAGTATGAAATTGCTTTCACACTATAATTTTGATAAATGTTACATGGTAATTACCACTGTAACACTAGAATTAACAGTAGGGATAACTGACAGTGCTGACTGGCCTCAGGCCAAGATGACCCAGTGTATTACCTTGAAGCGAAGTCAAATGAGAGTGGTCCAGGTTATAAAAATGAGGATATTTGGAACCTGTTCCTATGGATGTTCAGTCCAGAAGATTACACTGAAAAAGTACTGCTAGAGAAACCCACATAGATGTATGGAATGTATTGTTACTATAAAATAATTGTTCTAAAAGATGTATTTTGTTTCTGCCACAAAAAAACTGCTTTTAATGAAAACAAATAAAATATCCCATTTAAAAACTGGATGTGCACATTATGCATAAGACCCATTGGACCTGAAGAGATTTTAATGCACAAAAGGACCTCCAGAGCTGTTCCTTTCTAGGAATTATGGACTCCTTATGCAAGAAAAGCCAATGATGGCTAATGGCTGTGTGATTTTGTAACTGGTTTAAAGGCAGCCTACAAAACTGGGCCCACTGTGAAAACACACTTGTAGTGCTGGCTTGTACACAAGCCAAAACCACCTAGGAAGGAAGAAGGGAGCTGTGCTGCCATCTCTGTCACAAAGGTATTTTGGCCTTTGTGTATGGCTCTAGTTAGAAGAAACCAGGACCAAACAACAGAACATTCTTGGGCAGGTAAAAGTTTCTTAAATTACAGAAGCAGGCTGGTGGGAGCAATATGTATATGGTGTTTGTTTGTTTGTTTACCAAAATTGTCCTTACTAGTTCATGTAGTTGGAATTGCATGGAGTTAATGGCCAGCAAGCCTGTCACGTTCCTCCAGAAAGCACAACACCATAACCCAGGCTGTGGGATAACCCCTGATAACCTATGGAACCTTGGGTTGTCACTCACAAACAACCTACAGTGAGATCTATGGTTTGTTGCTGAATTGCAAGCTATGGGTTTTACATCGTGGTTTCTTGTCTTGGCTAGATTCAGATTATACAATAACCTTTGCCTTCACGATTCAGCCATAATACATACTCAGCCCTGCAATGTGAATTAAATAGCCTCATTCCAGATGAACAGTTGGTCAAAAAGGATGGTAACTCTGCCTGACTACTGGAAACAGCCATTCCTGCTTTCTTGAAGTGACTGGGACAATTTCTGTAAAAAGAGATAAACGCTTTTCAAAAGATATCCCACTGATAAGAGCCAGAAATAGTCTATCCCCCCTCCCACACACACACAAAATTATCCCTTCACAAACCACCCTCCCACATCACAAAACAACTTAAAGCCTGAACACTTCGCAATAGCACTGGCAGCCTACAGGACATGGTTTTGATCTATCTCTCTCTAAATCCTATCCAAAGAAGGCAGCTTCATAGCTTCTGCTTCTGCTTCTTCGTAAGGTTAGCTGAACAAGGTCACTCCCTTCTCCTGCATCTTAGTTATGTTACCCTGCAGCCAATAATAGAAATGTTTGATAGCATGCCTCTTAGTGTTACTCATCTTTTGATCTGTTTAAAAACTATCCAATTCCTTATTTATAGGAGTCCGATATTGTGTTTGGTAGGTTATTTTCACTTGCCCTGTGCATCCATAGCATCTCCTTGCTAAAGTCATGGGATACAGTGCTGCTGGAGAATTTTTCCTCCTCCTCCACTTGTTTGGGGCTCAGGTTGCAGTCACTAATGTGAATTAGCCAGAGATCTGTGGCTAACAAAGGGACAAGGGTTTCAGGTTTCTTCCAAATGGCTCTCCAAGGAGGAATATTTCTACTCCTTCTTTATCCAATCAGATGATCCCTAGGAGAGTGAGTTGATATTGGTGTGTCATTCCAACTTTTAATTTTACCACCCCAAGCCAGTTCTGCTGTGCATTTAAAGGTCAAATTGTTTCTGCCCTTTGGAGGGCTTTCAGGGAATAGAGCAGCATCACCTTATGTTTCTGTCAAACCCTGTGCTTTGGAACAGGGAGTACTGCCAAATCAAGCAGAAATTGGTTTGGGCCTCCCCCAAGTGCACCTATAATAAAACAATTCAGCTGTCATTGTTGACTCTCATCGGAGAATAACGGGACGACCAAAGGCAAGGAGGAAAGGTGATGTATACAAGGGTTCTTGTATATATTGTGGCATGCAGTCTCCAAAGCAGAAACACCATAAAAGAAAAAAACACAATGGAACAGAATGAAAAAGTCCACGGAAATTAGGTTTCCAGCAATGGATGAGTCGGATCTGATCTGAACTGGTTAAACCAACATATAAGAACACAGATGTTTAATGTGTAATTGGAAACTGGACAGTCATCTGAGTGGGATGGTATAACGTGGTACCCTGCAACAGCAGGGGGTTGGATGGCCTTCATCCTATGATTCTATGAATTTATAATTGCTGCTGCTGGTTTTGCATGGGCTACTATTTAAGTTTGTGTTGTTTCATGTATTGTTTTGTGGTTATAGCATTATTAGTAATATAAACCACCTCAAATGCTCTCTGAGTTACAGGATGCACACATATTAAGGCAGCCATCCTGTAGTCATGTATCTGGCAGCAAATTTTGAACTCCTGGGCCTACATCCATGTAGACATGTACAGAATTGCACTGATGATGAGGATGATGATGATGATGTTTTGAAAGGATGTAAGATTTCCTTTCTTGCAATGGACAGGGCCATCTGCATGCAAACACAAGCCAGGCATTCAGAGAGCTCCCACTGAGGGGCAGTGTAGACATGTAGTAAATAAATAAATATTTACCTTTCTGTACAGTCTAGGAATCAGAGGTCTATGGCCTCTGATGAAGATTATCAGTTACACAGACTGATAATCACTAACCTGAATTTGTCTCTTCAATAGCTTTCTGAAGTTAAGAAGAAATTTGCTTACTTATTGAAAGACTGTTTTAAATTACCATCTTGGTGGGAATGGTGGTCACATGACTTGCGTAAAAGAGGAAAAGTGCATCACCAACAGTTAACTCCAAACAGATAACACCAAAACGCATAGCCAATTGTATATGTAAAAGTTCAAATTTAGAAATAATTGCTAAGTGCTAGAAACAGAATATAGCTCATCTCTTCCAAGGGATGCCCTTTGCCAGCTTTCCAAATAGAGAATAGTCCTCTGTAAAGTAAAGCAGCTGGTCACCCTACCCCTGAGGTCTTCCTGTCATGCCTCCCTCCTTTTGTTGCCCCTGTGATGAAGCATTTCATTGCAGACATTTCTATGATGACCAGAGACGAAATCCCACTGTAGCAGACCCTCAGATCCTTTTCACTTCCCTTTCTCCTGGAATCCTTCTCACATGATCTAGAGAGGGTTTAGTTTGGAGGACCAGAAAGGAGACTGAAAAGCCCCATCATCCCCAGTGTGACAGTAGAGGACCAGCCATAGTGCCTGGGTTTCTGGACGTTGCTTTTGCTTGTTTTTGTTTTTCTAAGTTCCTTGGGATACCGTATATTGGACTTCTCATTTTATTCTAACATAACCTTTGAGAGAGAGATAGGGAATGATTCAAGATTAGTAAATGGCTGAAGTTCATGCCCAAGTCCAATGTTCAACTCACTTACCATACCAGCTGCCTCACAGATGTAGATATATAGATTTAAACAGAATCCACTGCGATCTGTTTACAAGAGAAGAAGACACATAATGAGAAGAGGCTATATACATCCTTCCTTATGTGCCATTTTTCTGTTCAAGCTAACTCCCAAAGTTGCTTCATGCCTCTCAGAAACAGCTGGCACTTTTTCCCATGGTGTTCATCAGCTGCAAGACACCATCTTGGTTATGCACTAAAATAGTGTAAGGACTTCCTTGGAGGATATTTTTTGCTATCACCATTCCAGGTATAGCTGTCGAAAGAGGAATAACTGGCCCATACCTGTCTGCCACTTGAAGAATATGTGAATGGGACACCATTTGCATATAACTCACAGGCAGAACTCCATGTTTGCCTTGGACATGTCAGTCAACACACCCAAATCCATAATCAAGGTTCCAAAAATCAAATAATCTGCATTCGTTCATGAGATTGAACTAGGCAATGTTTCAAATTGGACCTTGGCAGGTATCTACCACAGGAGTGGCCAACATGTCAGCTGTTCAGCAATTGCAGTCCTTTCTCTCCACCTCTGCAGCTTTTTCTCCATCCCCAGGTCAGCAAACCCTCCAAAAGTAGCCAAGTAGATGTGAGAGAGGTGCAGATAAGAACCTGGCCATAGCACCCCCTACCTCCCAACCACAATTGAGCAGAAGCATCACTTCACACAGTATCAAGAATTGTATTGTGAAATGTTTTATTCATTTATTTAAAATTTCCAGTTGCAGCACAGTTTTGAAAGCCGCCTTCTGTCTTGGGTTTTCATTTCTCCTGCTGTCTAGAAAAAAATAGAGTGGGGTGCAGGAAACCTTACAATCAGGGGAGAGCTCTAAATGCAAAACTAGTAGATATCAAAGAATGCTTTAGGAACTGCAATGGGCATAGTCCGGAAGAGGGATGTGAGGGAACTGATTAACAAAAGCTTATCAAGCTTAGCTTATAAACCTATTATGAGAAAAATGTTGTAGAATTCAGAACGATGACCTAAGGAAAAACAGCTGATTCAAGTGATCAAGATGTTCAGAAAAAGAAAATTAATAAGAAAAATAATTAAATGTGCACAAATGTGTGTTGCAACACATCACTTGCCAGCAAATGCATATCATACTTTTCAGATTCCAAGTCACTAGCTTAGTAGAGAAGAACATTCCTTCCATTTTTAAAATATACCAGCCAAGGGTAATAATTCTGGTGAATACAAATATTCCTGACAGTTAGGACCCCGAGGGTGTGGAATGGGCTTCCACGAGATGTCGTTGAGGCCCCATTGGTGCGGGTGTTCAAGCATAGGCTGGACATGCACATGGTGGGCATGTCGTGAGTGGAGCCGGCTGGTGCCGGAGGTCAAACTAGATGGCCCAGGAGGCCCCTTCTGACTCGCTCTGTTTCTATGTTTCTATTTTTATTTAAAAATATTTTCTTTCTAAATTTTCAGCTATCCCAGTATGGTGTGATGGTTGGAGTGTTGGACTGGGACCCGGGAGATCTGGATTCTAGTCCCATCTCAGCCATGAGGCTCATTGGTTGACTTTGGGCCAGTCCCTCACTCTTGGTCTAACCCACCTGACAGGGATGTGGTTCTGAGGATAAAAAGGAATGGAAGAGGACCACATCAGGTACCTTGGGTTTCTCACAAAGGGGGAAATAAACACAACGTAACGACAACAAATAGAAAATAGAACGTGCAAAGTATATGCACAATGTTGTCCTTATTTGTCCTGCTATTTGGTGAATCCTTTCTTGTTTGTAGCAACCCATGAGTGACTCTTCTAGGGACCGGTGACATTAGATGAGGCAAATACATGTGAGAATGGATGGATGTGGCAGTCCCCAAGTGGAAGAGATGCCAGTTCACACAGCCTCCTGGGTCATTTGGTGAGTGTAGTCCATGTGTGCACTGGCTCTAAGTGCAAGTGGGGGCAGGAGTCCGTTTCCCTGCATTTCCATCTAAATTTGCCTACCTTTCCCATTACAAAACATGCATTTATAAATGTGCTTTGTGTTAGAGGACTGCCTTGTATCAATACTCAGCTTTCTACATAAGTCTGCTTATACTGCATGTTTAGGAAATGCTCGAAATTCAATGCATAGTTTATGGCTATTTCTATATACTTGGAAAGACTACAAAGTGAAGTAGAATTAAGTGCTGCTTCTATTCAAATCAAGTGCATCAGAACACGTCTTAGTCCTACAAAGCCAGAGAAATCATTGACTTTGCGTAAAAACTCAAAGCAAACTTTGGCTTCAGTCTACTGTTTTGCTGGTTTCCATTCCCTATAGAAGAAAATAATAAAATAAAAATAAAAAATGTTGGGGCATTCTGAGGATCCCTAAGCTAAACATGAGGCATTTTGAACCCCTAGCCTTGCATTTTTCATTGTAAGAAAAAAAGATGAATATAAATCTTATAGATAAATAAATAACTTTTGAAAAGTACAGCATACGCTGGTGAAATGATGATAATGGAAGTAAAACATGCCCATCTTGGATTCTGTTGAGCTGGTGTGAAAATACTTATCATGATTATGGAGTTAAAATTTCCCCATTCTCTGTCCAAACATGACCTTTGGGGAGTTCAAAAGCGATTAACAATCATCAGAGTATCAGATAAAACAACACAATAAATATTCACTATTAAAATCAATAAATGCTACAGAATTAGCTATAGAATTCCATTAAATTATGGAATTAAATTCCACCCCTCCTGAAAGCCTTCCAGAAGAGCAAAAACTTTGCCAGGTTTTAAAAGTCATCAGCGAGCTGTGTTGCGAACTCCTTGGAGACAGGAGTTGTGCCCCCACTGAAAAGTCTCTGCTCATTGTAACCTTTTCCCCTCAGCTGAATGAAGAGTAAAGCCTTGCCTGATGAACATCAGATCATGTGGAAACTTAGCTGAAAGAAAATAGAACAAGACTTTTCATAGAAGAAGCACTGGGATAAAATGTATTGAGTGATCTATTGCATTAGAAAAAACGATGAAAGAAAAAGCAAATACGTCAAAACTCCAAGCAGAGTATTTCATGCCAGAGTTAGACTGGCATGGCACACATTTGGTAGACAAATCATTTCTTCTTTTCTCCTAATTGCACCATGCTGTAATTTTCCCCACTCACAGAAATGGAAAACGTTAGAATGGAGCTGTGGCAGGAAACAAACAGGGCAGAGACTTCACTCCCCAACTTATTTATTTAGTTAGTTAGTTAGTTAGTTAGTTAGTTAGTTAGTTAGTTATTAAAAGCTTTTATAGACCACCCCATTACTAATGTCTCAGGATGGTTTACAACAAGCACAGGTAAAGAATAGTTCTCAAATAGAGGACACCTCAGGTATTTAACGGATAAGAACAGAGACTACACATGACCTTAGCCAAAAGGCCGAGAGGCATTCCTTGGTTCACATGATCACCACAGCTTTGTCAGTCCACGGCAGCTGGGATTGCTGCTGGATCAAGCCACTTCCCTAATCACCTGAGGCTGTTTCTCTCTCAAACAAGGTGTGCAAGGCAGTTTCCCAGGCAGCCCCTGTGTTTATGGGATGCTCAACTGGTTAGACTTCTGGCTGATCCACTGTTGTTCTTCTAACCTTTGCAGGCTACTCTTTAATTTCAGATCAATAGCATGGAGTGTGTGGGAAGTGACCACATCTACATGATGACTGGGAGCACTAACAGGTGCTTTCCAAGCAGCCTTCTCATCCCATCTTACCCCTTAACAGAGACAATGATACAAGCCAAACAGGGAACATCTGCACACCATCCCTGTAATGTATGGATTGGAATAAAGAGCTGGGCAAAATGTAGTTATATCAAGAATCAAGCATTTTCCCTATGCATCTCCAAGCAGATGTTTCTCCCTAAACTGCATCCACTATTCTTTTCTCATTGATTGCCCCAAAACTGGCATTTTAGTCATGTGAAATGGGGAGAAGGAGTGCTCACTAGTTGCATGGGTATCTTGTTACACAGAGAGATCCTTCCCTTGTATATAGAGGCAAGGGTGATTCACCACCCAGTTGCTTCTCCTTCTTCCCAAGTCACTGCACACTTATATGAAGAGCACATCATCTGAACACAGAAGGTCCCAAACTCGGTCCCAATATCTCTGAAAGCACCAACCGTCTTCTCAGGCCATGCATGACATGGGCTTGCTGCCTCCAAGTGCAGCAAGCTCTTGGAGCCAGACGGCACATGAATTTGCATGGAAATTTCCATCTCGCAACCTCCTTCAGAAGCTAATACTGGCTCAAGGCGTGGGAGACATTTCCACACAACGCAATCTGCACCATCAGATGAAAGATTTTCCTCAGGATTGAAGCAGGGGAAGAAGGGTTGAACGGTCCTCCTTGCTGCCCTTCCCTGGTTCACTGTATTTGTATTTAAAGTATACAAAATATGCAAATTTAAAATATGCAATACCTACATATTCAAATCCAGGAAGTAACATCTAACAAGGTGCCTAGTTTGGCCCTCAGCATAGTCAGTAGTGAAGGCGGCTTCAAATGTCCTTATCTGTGAGTAATAATTAAAGTGATTTTTCACATTACTTGTAAAAACAGCCTAATTCTCTAAACAATATACAGAGTAATTAACACAATAAAGAAAACAGCGGAGTTGTGTCTATGCGTGAAAATAATAGGGCAAGTTTTATTCATGAGTGTTGACAATGGTACACATGAAATATACAGCTGAGCTAAGACTCTGCATATAAAAGAACCAAAGTAGAAGCATCGTAAACATGCCCTCATTAAAGTCCTATGGCTGCATTTTGCTTGGTAACAGTGTACCAGAACTAATAGTACTTTTCAGATGTATTATTCTTATTATTCTTATTAATCACTTCACATTTTCCAGTTCCAGACTGTGAAAGAAGTAAATCTCAAACAAACACATTCTACACTGGAATAGAAGACTGCTTGATGTAAGGTTCTTTGATGGCAAGGGAACCTACATTCTGGGTTCTTGTGATCTATCAGCACCCTGTTAGCCATGGAAATAGAGCAAGCTGCCCAGTACTGAACTGGTTGGCACATAATGTGCATCCAGTCTGGGTGAATTTGCCCATCTAGCATCTTGTTGCAGTGCCAGCTATTGTTCTGAACATTCAAGCTGTTGCCAGTCATTAAATGGGCACCCAGAAAAGGAGGGTTCTTGGGATGCTTAACAACCCCCCTGTGAACCTAAAACAGGTCGTGCATTCTGGGTGACTTGTTCTCTGCCCCAACAATCCACCCTCACTAACTGTGTACCTAATGAATAATTGTAGTGACGCTCCCACCGTGGTTTGATTTTTGAAAAGGCAGAGCAGCAGAACGATTGGGAAAATTTACCCATCGTGGCTTGCTGAGATGTGAGAAGCGGGTCATTGAGTTTGATGCTCGGACCATCTAGCTGAGTGTTGTGTCAAAGGAGAGTTTGTTTGTTTGTTTGTTTAAGATATTTGTATGCTGTCCTTTGCGAAAGCCTCGGGATGGCTTACACAAATAAAATTCCAATACATAACAGTATAACATAAATAAATTAACGACCCACTCTGGCTGAAATTAAAATATGGTAATAAAATTCAATATTGAAACTTCTTAAAATATTGATTAAATAAAAAGGTCTTAACCTGGCACTGAAAAACATATAATGACGGCGCCAGGCGGACCTCTCTGGGGAGCGCATTCTATAGTTGGGGAGCCACCACAGAGAAGGCCCTCCTCCAGGTACTCTGTCTCCTAACATCTTTCACAGAGGGTTCCTGGAGGAAACGTCCTAGCAGCTCCAGCTCCAACAGATATTGATAGTGAATAAAAATAAATGGTTTCACCATGATTGCCCTCCTTCTCTCTGTGTGCATTTTTGTGTTGCTACCTCATTTCCAAAAGCAAACAGGGTGATTGACACGGCTAATGGGAATAAAGTGAGAAATAATGCATCTGTCAATAAGGATCTGAGTGCAGTAGAGTTTGAGGGCTAGAAACAGCCACTTCTGAGGCCACTCTTGCCAGAGGACTCTATGGTATTTCCAAACCAACAATGGCGAAATAGTGATCCAGATTCATATGACTGGAGAAACCATGTGGAGTGTGGAAACCTTAAAACAGACTGTTGATTCTCTCCATGGTTTCAGAAAACTAATCCTACCATGCAGGGATTCTGGAACTGGATTCTGGATGACACAACAGACTCAAAACAGTAAGATTTCACCAAAGTTTCTCATTTTGTGTGATCCCACCCAGTGTATTTATATTCAATCATGAATAAAACAACAAATCCCAGGAAAATCCCTATTCATAGCCAAAGTCCCATTGATTTAAATGGGATCTAAGCACAATAATTTTAATCTGGATCCAACCTTGTATACACAAGTGTGTGCAAGTGCACACATATATACAAGCCTGCATGTGAGGAAATTGACTTGTCACAAATAGAGATAAATCCCACAAAACATTTTCTGAGTAAAAGCAATGTCTTTCTTCACCAATGCTGCTATCGCGAAGGTGCAGAACCTTTTTCAGACCAGTTCTATTGTATTCGGAGCTGCATTCCATGTCCTGCGTTGCTGAAGGCAAAAGGGATGGGACCAAAATGCCAAAGATAGCAGCAAATTTTAGCTTATTACTCTAATGAGCCAGCTTTTTAAAATGGAAGGGAGGACTGTGTGCAAAAGCCCAGAAATTGCCCAAAGTTCAATGGATGAGGGGAAGGGGCAATGGCCTATGGAGGATCTCCAGAAGACTGGATTTAGCCAACTAGACCTGGGGCAATGCATCCCAGGAGCTGAGCTCACACAATCACTGCGCAAGCAGCTTTCCTATTCCGCATCACATGTGGCAGCCTTTCCTTGCACTGCTACATGTGACATGGAAGAAGGCTGCCAGTTGTGCAACATTAATTCCACATGTGTTTATGGGCCGCCTCTCTGCTCAGCTTGCCTTCTAAATTTGGGCTGAACACAGGAGAAGATCTGCAAGCACCAGGAGGCCTTTTTGCCTCTTGTGAGGAACAGCATGGCTTACTAGCTCCAATTCATCCTCACAACTGCAGGAGGTAGGCTACGGATATAAATGCACAATAACAATAATAACTCCCTTTGCCACAATTCATGCTATTATGAAGTGTCTGAACCCACTGCAGCAAACTGGGAGAAGAGCTGGGGATGGGCAATGAAAATCACTCTTCTCCATTAGAAGGGAGACCACAGCATCAAAAGTGCTTTGCAGACTGGAGGGCAACCTCCAATTCAATCCTGTGTATGCATGTAGAAAATGCATAGTCAAAGGACTGTGTATGACGGCACTAGGTTGATATGAGAGAGAGCAGTGAATTCCCACCACTCCAAAAGATTCTAAACACGAAGTTATACTGGATGTGCAAAAGAGCAAAATATCATAACCAACCTGACCAGTTTTTGAAAAAGAATTGTAAGAAGTTGACAATGTCAAGATAGTAGTGACATTTTGCAGAGTGTGTTTCTGAACAAACTCATAAAATGTAATCAGAAAAAGACAAGAGCAGGCATAAATGTTATCTTTTCATTTGAGCATGGGCATATTAAAAATATTCTTTGTCAGATACTGTTCTTCTATTCCCAGGCCTTGAAAAATAGTGGACTGGCATACAAATTAAATCCATGCTTGCAGCAATGCCCTGTATTATATGGTGCACTGTATGCAGATAATTTTTATGGTCCCCTTTGGTTTATCATCTTTCCTGTACAATGTCAGTTATAAAACAGAAGAACAGTGATCATGCCTTCTATGCCTGATTCAATTATGTTTTATTCTGTCAGTTTTTGACCTATATTGTTATATAAATAAGTAGCTTTCTTCAGAGACTGAAAACAAAGTTACTCTGTGAAATTTCTGTGCTGTCCCAGAAGTTGAACTACAAAGTACCTCTTGTAGATCAAGAGCAAATAGAATGAATCACTATATTAAAACATGGAACAAGGTATTGATACTTTAACAAAAGATCGGGGTCAAATTTGTTTGCTCATATTTGATGCAAACTAACCTACTTGGTACTTCCTGAACTAATGAGTGAACCTGAACACAAGTTTCCCTCATTCTTTGCAGTTCTCCAGACTGGGATGCAATTTCTCAAAGGCAAATATTAATGGAGCTCACATAGCAAACTGTGTGATATAGTAACCCAAACACATGCTAAAGAAACGGACCTGCAAAAATGCATATATTAGAGGACATTGCTTGGCCAAATGTATACCAATGTCCGTGTGCATGAAACTGGGTATGACTTTTTCACGCAGACTCTTGCAAATGCTACATGAAGAGCTGTGACAAACTTGTGCTTGAGCAAATGTGAGCATTATATAAAGTGAAAAAATTATCCACCTCTAATTTTGACTCTTCTTATACCTGATGTACCCTAATCTGGCCAGTGATGAATAAGAATAGGCTATTTCCACTGCCTCATGAAAGGATGAAAGACAGGATGGTCCTCCTAACTCATGTTCTGCTCCAACAGCAAGGAAGTGTTACAAAAGATTTTCTGGAATGAAGGAGAAAGGTGGAAAGGGGAAGTGGAAAGGATAGCAAAGAAAGCAAGCTAGAGATGGGGCTGAACATGCTAGCCACCAGAAGCAATTTACACAAATAATCTCCTGGAAACCGTATGTATGTATGTATGTATGTATTTATTTATTTAGGGCATTTATAGGCTGTCCATCACTGTCATCTCTGGATGGCTTACAATATAATATGACACCATATGACACATAACAGTCACTCTCTAAAACCCAGTTTCTCCAAAAGCATTTCAGAGGCTTAGCACCCGCATCCATGAGATAAAGTGAGCACTCCTCCAAGGAACCTCAGTTCTCAAACCACGCAACCATCCAGAAATCATTCTTTCTTCCCCTCCCCTCCACCTGTAATCCATTTTACTGCCAAATAAACCTTACATCCCTCTTTAAAAAAAAATAAAAAATCCTGGATCTCTAAGAACAACGAAGGGTAGGGTTCTGTGACAGTAGTTCGTGTCACAAAAAGCTCATTCCTAGAACATCCTTGGAAGCAGGCAAGAACTTCAGTTGGAGCATCTTTGAATGTTCCAGGGATGCTCTGGGAATAGAGCTTCTGAACAAGAACAGTCCTGAAGTGTTTGCCTCAGGAGTCTGCTAATTCTCTTTTGCATTGTGTTGTGTTTTTTGGTGCCTGTTCTGGTTGTTGTAAGGGATGCTATGGCTGGATCTCAAAACTTTATCATCTGAGACTTGAACCTAGATGAGCAAAAGGAATAGCACTGGGCTCAGTGTTCCAGCACCCATTCCACCTGTCTCTACCTGTCTTCTCACAGAAGTCCATCCTTGGTCCATGGGTTACCAGGTACTGAAAACCTGGTATTTTCCCTTCAGAATGTTCTGTGAATAGAGCTTCAACTTCCAGCCATTGACCACAACAATATTGTTCTACAGAATATCCTTTAGTACTTGCTCAGTAGAGTTACCAGTGATGCCACATGGCCATGGGAATGATCTGGAGTGAGCCACGATCCAAGATTCCTGGCTTCTGACTACTCAAGATCAGGGGATGAACCAGGGACAGGGCTCAAGAACATTCCAGAAAGCAGAATGAAAGAGAATTAAGATCAGAAACAGGACAGGGAAATGAGCCAGGACAAGACAACTGGTATCAACAATTATTTTCAGTAGAACAGAGAAATTGCAACTAATTAAAAGGACATTCCAACCTGTTTTAACAAATGCAGGAATTGATCCACATATATTTGGAAGGCTTCATTCTCACCTCTCTTTTGTCTCCTTTGGCTCTATCATCATCATCGTCATCATCATCACATCATCGTCACTGAAGTACAACCTCACAATGTTAGTTGTTCTAATTATTGCAATTTCCAATGGGAAAGGGTCACTGGCTGAAAAGCAGGCATTTTATTAGTCATCTTGTCATTTGTGAAGCTCACATTTTGAGTTGGTATTACATTTCCTCTCATCCCCCTCTCCCCACATTTTGACAAATTACTGTTAATGATGCATTAGAGTTGATGCACTTTCTCTGTAGATTTTTTTCTTCAGTTGGCACAGAATTTGTTTTTATCTTTAGTCTACAAATTATTCTCTGGCTGATTTAATAATAATAAAAAGGAAAGGAGGAGAAGACATTTCTTGTAAAATTTCCAAGATGTTTTCTGGGCTTAATTTCACAGCAGATGTCTTTCTCTCCTCTTCTAGGGAACTTAACCAATTTACCTTGTCATTCTTCACTGACCTCTGAGCTGAATTTCTTCAGTACTTGTCCAATTTGTAAACAATTTGCAATGAAGATATGGCCACATTATGGAGTCTCTTTCCTGCACAGTTTTTCATACTTCTAATAATGATTAAAAATAATGTTTTTATGCTTGTTTTCTTGCTCAGGCATAATGACCACTGGTATTTCTAATATTAAGCTGGCAGTGGAGAGGTGCAGAGAGTCATGTCTGTGGAGTGTTGACCCTCAATACTCCCATTAAGACCTCCAGCTCAATGGTTCAGAGTCCTTACTCGTGGGGAAGGTGGAGCTTTGTTCATTAATCCCTTCCCCCCAAGTCCCCACATATTCCAGCCCCATTAACTTCCCATTTTTACTTCTCATTGCTTAATGTCCCAGGGAGAATTCTGAATGTGTTCTGCAGAAGCACTTGCATGACCGCCAGGCATGTGCGTTGAACACAAAGAGGCAACAGGAGAGGTGCTTTATGCAACTGAGTATGGAGGGCAGAGAATGCTCATATTTTGTACAAGAAAGAGTGATTCCTTTCATTACAAAGATTATCTGGACAATGCCAATGTCAACTGAGAGAGCATCCATCAGTGATACACTTCGGGAAAGGGCTAGCCTGAGGACACGTGCCTCCCCAGCCCTGCAAAGCAGCCCAGTATTATGGGATATCCATCTTGCTTTGGGCAGTTAGAGAAGGTAACCCCATAACATTGTCCAGGGACATCCTCATGTCTTCAATTTGATTTGTGCTTCCTTTTATTGTTTTATTGCATTTTTCTATTGCTAGCTGCCTTGAGTATTTTATAGTGAAATGGGTAGGATATAATTTATCTCAGCACATAATAAATTGATCTTGGAACATTCCCATGCAAAATAAATGCTCTCCTGCTGCGTCATAGCTTTCTCTTGGTGAGATGTATCTGAGGGTAATGGGGAATATAGTACATTTGTGATCCAGGGAAAACAATTCTTATTTCTTGGCATCCTGCTTCAGTTATGGGCAGAATGCAAAAGGGATCTTAAATGTTCCTGGCTTACCATACCTTATGGATTTTAACCACCTCTATGTTCCAATATGGCCCTGAAATTGATGAGGAAAGCTATTTTGAACACGTTGCCTATGCACCAATTCAAGACCACAATGACTTATTTAGAAGTGTCTTCCATTGATGGACTATTGCAATTTCTGGATTGAAGGGCTTAATTACGATTGGGCAGGAAGCCTCTAGCATTAATAGTAAAGAGAGCAGCTCTGACCCAATTCAGGACTGCAACAGAATGTGGAAAGTTTTGCTCATTGGATATGGAATGCCTTCCTCTTCAAACTCACCGAGGTTCAGTCTGGAAAAGCTTCCAGAACTGATAGCGGTATTCAAAACAGATTTTGATGGAAAATGGATGGAAAACAACAGAGTAGAATACTTAGTCCAGATATGAAGTAGATTGGATCCCTAATGGAAGCAGCAACATTGCATTTACAAGAGTAAGCAGGACTATCACCAATAGGACATTTTGGAAGGTTTTGATTCATAGGGACATCATAAGTCAGAGAAGATAGCACATAACAACAATGACAACAACAGAATAATTAGCATGCTATTAGCCACATCCCAAGGGCCTTGGTCAGCTTTAAAGTACAACTAACCAGATCAACTTTTCAATTCAAGCGAAAGAGAATGTCTATACTCAAACTGGCATTTGTACCTGAGGAAGGAAGAAGATTTAGACATTATTAATAGTACTTCAAACTCTTGCTTGCTTTTCCCTCTCAAGTTATGTTAACTGAATCCAAAAATATACTCTAAATATACTCTATTATGAACTCTATTTCAAGCCTTCGTTGAGCAATAGAGCACTGATAAGCTATAACCAAAATAAGAACAAGGCATAACCTTAAAACAAACCAACCAACAAAAACTCCCCTGAGATTTGCTCTGTTCTTCTTTTTTAAAAAAGAACAGGCACTAGAAGGCTTTGCCTGAGGGAATGGACACATGATTTGTAGCTGGTCCCTTTCTGAGTGGATCTAGAGAGAGAATGGATCTCTCCACTACTTTTGGGCAATTAGTTGCAAAGAGGCCTCATCCACCCCCTTTGTGTAGCAGTATCAGTCAGTGGGACTACAGACAGGATGTGCCTTCAGCTGCATCAGCACAGAGCTTGGCTTACCTTCAGGCTGCTGCTCTGGAAGGGTTGAATGATAGCGATTAATCGCCAGACTAAATCTCACTGGGTGAAGTTGCCCTTGATGGTGGAAGGAAGTTTGGAGAAATTCAGCCAGCATTATTATAGTTCTCCCTTCCTCCATAAACATATGTATCTTGGAGCTGTGGCTTTGTTCTATAACATTCTGCTTTTGTTTTCTGTGCAATATGATTTGCTGGCAACATTCCTTCTTGTGTTTCAATGGGCCAACAGAATTGTCAAATGACACTCGGTTTCAGGCAATGACGTGCCATGTTGATAATTTAGACCAGGAGCTTTCTATCTTCCCAGGCCTTCAGGCTCAATTTGCAGCATGGGACTCACAAACTCTTACATTATAAACTTCTCTAGTACAATTACCCTTATTATAATTCTTCCTTTTTTCTCTTTTCACCTTTCTCCCCTCTGCCTCTCTATTATTATCCTTCTCAGTTTCCTATTCTTTCAGTCAGATAATTGTAATGTTCTCTGTGTGATTGTGATATATCAGATGTATCAGTCCCAGGTCACAGTAAGTAGACCACTCAGGAATTGCTAAAAGCATCCACGTGCATTCCTACAAATGAAAAAAAGGAACACTGGTTTGCATAAAAATTGATGAAAATATTCTCATTCTTGCGAGCGTTTCCTGCTGACCAGTTTTAATGACCATTTTAATGCATTTCATTTTTATTTCTGTAATCCTGATTTAGCTTTCACTCCTTTAGGATCTGCTTAAGTGTAGAAATACTGGAAATAAGTAAATTCTTGGGAATTTCAGCTCCACCTTCAGAAATGTTGTGCCCCCTGCCCCTTCCATGTTTCTGCACAACAGTAAGGCAGCTGATTTTAAGAGGCCATTTGTTCACATGTCTATTAAAATGTGTTTAACATTGCAAAGAAATTGAGGCAGCAGGCCTGTGCACCTGAACAGCTTATGCCCAGCCACACGATATTTCAGATTCCAGATCTCAGGTCAAAGATAATACTTAGACCTGGGAAGTGAAGCTTTTACCCATCACAGCTGATGCAGATAGAAGTGCATGAGCTGCCCTCTGAGATTGGAGAATCAGGAAAGCCACCTCAGAGAAAGGAAAAGGGGGCGTTTTGGAGGATGGAGATATGAGAGTGTGGACTCACCTGGGCAGAAGTGATCCTGATGCCTCTTCAGCCTACTCCTCTTCCCCTCCAGAATGGTCAAGTTAGATGGCACAGAAGACCATTTAGTGGAAAAATCAGGGCAAAACTCTGAGAATACGAGATTGCCTCAGCTGATGTTCTTCCCATTCTGCATTGTTTAAGCCCCAGAGTTCAGGTTTCTGACCATCACTATAAGAGTCTGCCCTAAGACACAGTCCTGCTTAGAATGAAGCCTCTGATCTCAGAGGCTGTTTTCTATGCATTGCTGGGGTGCTGGTAATGGAGGTGGAGCTTACCTCTCATAAATCTGTCCCTTCTATGTGAGCCTTTGAGTTCCTCTGGCTATGGTGGAGCCCAAGATAGGGAGGCCATAGAGCTTCGTATACCCCAGTTTGTCCTCCCCGCTTCCTTCTTGTTAATTGGAGTGTTCCCCATTTGATCTCCGTATGGTCCTATGAGGATACCTTTGCAATCTCAGAGAGGTTGTTTTGTTTCTGCTTCTCTTTACTGATACAGCTGTAAGGAGGGATTGGGATCTTAGACAAGAGGGCCCTACTGCTGAAAGGGCAAGTGGCTGTTTATAATCTTCTTACCCTTGTGGTCCTCTTTCCATTCCTTCCATATAAACAGCACCATCACAAAGAGTTTCTTCACATCAACTGTTTCTTCAAGCAAGTAAGCATTGCAAACAACTGGCACCCAAAAAATACTCATCATCTGTGGACTTGATAGCACCTGAAAAAATGACCAAGATCTTGCAATATATTCTTCTGAAATGCATAATTATAATAGTATTTTGATGTAATAGTAAATTAAACACATTTCCTTGTAATACTAGACAAAACACAAAATGAGTTTGATAGAAACAAAAATATTTCAAACCAAACCTATTAATTTTGCAGTGTAATATTCATATTCAATATGTTTAAAGGTGCTGGCTGAATTATGATCATTAGTCACAACATAGACTTTTTTTTAATGCATGTACATCTGGGCGTCCATCTTTCTAAAATCTGAAAACACCAGTTAAAGCTAGCCTGAGTTTAGGAACTGGAGGACCTGTTCAATGTCAGAGATTCCTGGATTAGAATAAATTATTGTTTAGTCAGGAAGTCATGTCCGACCCATTGTGACCCCATGGACAACATTCCTCCAGGCCTTCCTGTCCTCCACCATCCCCCGGAGTCCACCCAAGCCCACACCCACCACCCCAGTGACCGCATCCAGCCACCTTATCCTCTGCCGTCCCCTTCTCCTTTGCTGTCAATTGTTCCCAGCATCAGGGTCTTCTCCAGGGAGTCCTTCCTTCTCATTAGGTGGCCAAAGTATTTGAGTTTCATCTTCACTATCTGGCGTTCTAAAGAGCAGTCAGGGTTGATCTCCTCTAGGACTGACCGGTTTGATTGCCTTGCGGTCCAAGGGACTGGCAGGAGTCTTCTCCAGCACCACAATTCAAAGGCCTCAATCCTTCAGCAATCAGCCTTCCTTATGGTCCAACTTTCACAGCCATACATTGCAACTGGGAAAACCATAGCCTTGACTATACGCACTTTTGTTGGCAGGGTGATGTCTCTGCTTTTTAGTATGCTGCCTAGGTTTGCCATAGCTTTCCTCCCCAGGAGCAAGCGTCTTTTAATTTCTTGGCTGCAGTCCCCATCTGCAGTGATCTTGGATCCTAGGAAAATGAAATCCGTCACTGCCTCCATTTCTTCCCCATCTATTTGCCAGGATAGAATAAATTACTTGAATGTAAATTCCACCAATTTCAATAGAAGTTGTTTCATCTAAGACTTCAATATTTGCTGAAATTAAATAGGGGATTTTTCCAAGTAAATCTGGTTTTATATATGAAGGAGCCACATTGACAGCTAACAATATCAGTACTAAGAATGTTTACTTAGATGTAACTCTCACTGAGTTTGATGAGAATTGCCAGGGTCTACAAGCAACAAATCAAAGGATGTGCCTGTCTTAAAGTGGGAGTTTTAAAGTATTTCACATTCAACATTTAAAATGTTACACATTGAGACAACATTAGGTACCGGCCCTGAATGAATAAATGATCTTGTTGGGTTTCTCCACCAATCAAAATAGCCAGAGACCAAATACTAGAATAAATCTAACATTTTCCTCTATATGCACAGTGAAGAAAATATCAGGGGATGCCAAACTCTCTTCCCCTCTATTAGTACTCCACCCACTCCAGAGCATTTGGGAAGCTTCAAAAGGGTCTTGAGAGCTTAAGATGTTTAAGAGTTTAAAATGTATGCATTTTTAATAAGATATTGTAGTATTTGATTGAGTTGTTTTTATGAACAGTTATGAACTGTCTGGAGAGCTTCAGCTATTGGAAGGCTTAGAAAATGATACCTAAATAACTAGATAACAGTTAGATAACTAGGTAACTCAGCAAATGAAATACTGAGTCCCCCAGAAGGTATTTTGAAGGCCATTGTCATAAATACAGCTACTGAAAAATAAAACAAACTATTTTTATTTGCTGCTAATGTTCTAAAAGTTAAGGGTACAAATTAACAAATGGCCACTGCTAATAGTGTGAATCACTGAAACTCGAGCAATTTTGTGGCTTATCGGGAAAAATAAGAATGAAATTTCCCCAATTCTAGGCAATTATTTCAGGCATTGAATTGGTAGGGGGAGCATTTTCATTTACCCCTCTCCCCCGAAAGAGAAGTCAGAAAGAAAATGGGGAAAAAAGGGTGGGGTAATAAAACCTATTCAGTTTTTCTGAGCCTTACAGTAAGCATAAAAGGATATGTGATTTTATCAGCATCTGTATCATGGATGAACTGACTGAAGGTTTTAAAGAGCTGAACATTTTGTTTTCCTCATGTGGTTCTCACCTAATAGAGCAGTTTCTTTTTCTCCCATCCTGCTAATTTGCTCTAGATCATTTTGAAACTTTGACCTTATAGAACTTGTAATCTTACAGTGATGACATAATGCTTTCTTTCTGCAGAGGGAATTTTAATGAGATAAACAAATGATAGGTATTGCCTGCCACAACTGAGGCATAAAAAATCAGTAATAAATGGAAATAATCGCATGTACTATATATTTTGAAAAATGAGCTTCAACAAGCCTTTTAATAAAGTCATTATTCCCCTTTCCATAAATCACAAATGCTTTATTTTTGTCCAGTGGATCTGAAGCAGTCAAGGACAACTCCTTTAAATTTGTCCTTGTGTGTAATTTATGGTACTGGAAGTGTCTTCCAATTTTTCATTAAAGAAGATATGAATATTATGTGTACTTTATGTTATTATTATCATGTGTAACGCTTTTATGGGATAGAAAGTTGTATTTCATTGGATAGAAAAGAATGCCATCTTATTGTCAGTCTACTAACAGCACTGAAAGATGAGGTCCTTTTTGCTAATGCTGGGAGGAACTATATAAAATAATAGCAATGGCTCACCAAGCAGGCAGCTTGCAGTCCACATATCATAAGGTTTGTTAACTCCTTACACTGAGAGGTGGAGCAGAAAATTTGCAGGCCATGGGTATTTAAATTGCACATGGTTCTGAGCACTTTTTAAAAGTTTAACATGGATCTGTACATCTTTGAAATTTCAAGTATACATTTTCTTAGGTTATCCTGTCATTATGGAAACTATTTTCAATACAGACTTATTGACAAAGGTTTGATTCTACGTAGAGTTCAGCTCTTTGAGGGCTTCTCAGAAGCATACCCCCAAGGACCCTGGCTTGTAAGTGAGACTATATTTTCACTGCCACGTTGGCATTAGCAGCTGTTGTCCATCATCCTCTGTGTCTTCATTTCTACCATGTGTTTCCTTGACAAAAATGAGGAAATGAGCAAATAGGCCATGGCATCTACTCCTCATCCTCTTTTACTTACTTAAGAGTAAAACTCCATGCATGAACTCCCTGGAAAATCTCTATAGCCATAGGGTTTAAGCCTATATTTCCTTCAAAAGAACCATCTAGGGCAGGGGTCCTCAAACTTTTTCAATAGGGGGCCAGTTGAGAGACAGCAGCTACATGGGCAGACCAGTGGGGGGGGGGGCTGGGTGTGTGGGCCAGTGAGGCATTGTCAGGTGCACGCAAGGTGGCATTGGGCACGTGTGGTGGTGGTTCACTCATTCAGAGATCTCCCAACGAGTCCAAAACCATCTCCAAGTGAGCAAGTCACTACCTCCCACCTGTGTGGTGAGCACATGTGTGGGCAGGGGGCAGCAGGGTAGGTTGGATGAATGCGCACGATGGGCCAAATCCGTCCCTTGTTCTGTAGTTTGAGGACCCATGATCCAGGGTTCTACCTCAAGTGACGAGGGCTTGGAAGCTGCAGGTGGCACACCAAGGCTGGAGGACCCAGAAATAAGCTAGGTAGTACCTGAATGTCACTCAGCTTCATGAACAAGGGAAGGCAATCCGGGATCCAACATGGCTACAGAAGACCTGAAAGTATCAGGTGCTCTGACAGGCTGAAGTATGCACCTTAGAAGTGTGGATGAATAGGAGTTTGGCCCCTATTTTGCTTGACTTCTGTGATGCAGCTCATTTGCTTTGAAGTCAGTCTGACTGGCTCACATTAACTTCATGAAGCTTTTGGTTAGATGGCCTGCATGGAAGAAATGGGAGAACTAAGGCCTCAGCTGTAGGATTCCTGCTAAAATCTTGAACAGACTATGAAAGGGATATGGGAATTAATCAAACTAAAGCAGACATTTGTCAGTTGAAAAAAGAGCAAAACAAAAACAAACAGAAAAATGAACAGCAGATATAGAAAACCTGAGATAAGGACATGTTAACATGCAAAGAATGGCAATCATTCTTTGTCTGTTGGGCAATACAGAAATCAAATCAATTAATTAATAATAACCCAACCATGACAAAATCAAAGAATGAGCTAAAGAATGAGCAGAGTCAACATAAAACAAACATCAACTCCTAAAGAAATTAAGGTTGCAACCTCATGCTAATGGGGAACGTTGGGAATTGTAGGACTTCTTTTCTGTCTAAACACTCATGGGATTGCATGTTGGAAGTAAGAGACCTTAGCAATAGAAGGAATATGAGATGAAAAGAAATAGAAATAAAACAGCACACTCAGATTTCTAGCTGAAAAGGAGAAATGGCAGCAGCAGACAATGGAAACTGAATGTTAAATAATATTTTAGCCAAACTGAGTTTTAGAAGGACAACCAGGAGGAAATATATAAGTGGAAACATTAGATAAAATGAAACACAAGCGATAACAGGGACAGAAAAATCTAATTGAATATGATTAACATTGAGGCATCAATCAATACCAAAATGACAAGAGGGTAACAGATGGAGATGGAAAAGATAAGAGTGAAGAATGCAGTCTCAAAGAGCAGAGAAAGCTGAGATTAGAATGAAGAAGAAGCACTCTTTGTAGACATGTTCTAGGCAACCAGCAGAAATAAGAGGACAATTTAGAAAATCAGAAACCCTGCTTTCAGACATGTATAGAAAGAAAGAAGGTCAACATAATCAAACATGTGTGACAGATCGAGGAGAGGAGAGGAGAGAGGAGAGGAGAGGAGAGGAGAGGAGAGGAGAGGAGAGGAGAGGAGAGGAGAGGAGAGGAGAGGAGAGGAGCAGCATAATCTGAGTGACAAGCAAAGGAACAGCACATAGAAAGGGGTGAAAAGCAGATATATAAGACACAGAGAAAGCACAAATCATATTGAATGATAACAGGTTTTGCTGAGAGATGATAAGACATGGAAAAGTTGCAGGAGGTTGGAAATAGGATTTCCCATTCAAAGCAAAAGTTTGCCTTTTTAACCCTTTATAAATAGTAAAAGAACTCATATGGAAAGGCAGTGGTCTTCCATCCACCAAAACAGGAGCATTATAAATGCAATGAGTTCATGGGCAGGTTTGCATGTCACATCCACCCACCGGTGCAGGGTAGATGATTCGTGAAATAGCTTGTGGTGCATCTGGAAAATGAATGGGCACACTGTGAATTGCCCCTATTCTTTCTCCTCAGTTTTCTTGTGGGGGTGCCAGCTTGTCACCCCCTACTGCTTGCTGTGTCATGCAAACCACTCTTAGAGACCACATTCCTTCAAAGTGAGCTGATGATATTTTCTATTGATAACAAGTGTTTGTAGTAGATTGTGTTTATATTAGACTATTTTCTGGAAGGGAGGAAAAGGGACTGAGTCTACTAACTTCTTTGAAGTTCTGTCTGGAAGTGTTAACAAGCTAGTCATTAGCAACAAGGAAACTGGCTAATGATAGTAGTGGAATAAAATGTGTGATAAACACTTTGAATTAAGGAGTGACTTGTTTTGTAAAGGACTTTGTAGAGGGGCGGGAAATGTGCAGCTTTCTTTCTAGATGTTGTTGCTCTATAACTCCTCCTGACAAATCTGTCTTTGTTCAGGCATTCTAGCATTTCTGTCTGCCCTAGACAAAGAGGTAACCAGTCCCACTCAATTTCCCGCAGTGCGAAAGTATCACCAGGAATGTAGGTGTTTGCTGACTTCCAGTATTAGGGACACATTTATACCTCTCTTCTGTCTTTTCATCATTTCAAGGTGATTCCTAATAAGAATGAATGCACAGCACTGGTACAAGTCAACATAACAATAGGATCAAGATGCATTTGTGTAAATGAGTTCCATGAAGAGAAACATATCATGTTAAATCAGTCATTGTACTATTGAGTTCATCCATGAACCACTGAAACCTATGACCATTGGACCACTTTTTACTTGAGCATTTTTATTAAGCATTTGATAAGCATCCAACTGTTTATGTTCATTCGTTTTTAGTTTATTTGATTATTTAATAAAAGTATCAGTACATTCAATGGAACCTTTAAAATCCATATCTCCTGGTCTCAGGAATTAATCTTCTAGCTTCAAAAACATGCCTGTGAACAACCTCTATGATCATCATAACCTATCATTGATAATTCAGTGACAAATGCATTAACAATCTCCCAGGTTGTGCTTTGGGCTGGGAAGGCTGCTGTCCCCCATTTCAACGAGTCCTTCCTAGGTTGCTTGCATCCCTAGTTTATGGTTGATATTGTTCACAAACTATTGTGAACTCCTTGATTTCCACTGCCAGGGTTTGACAATAGCGTATCCATTAACCATTATTTGCCAAGTATTGTCCCAGAACAACACTGTTTCCCTGAATATTAAGCATCACAAGATTCTCATGGGCCGTACTGGGGAAAACGCTTTACTCTTTGCCTAAGAGGTCCCTATGCAGTGTGGTACTGAATAGTACAATAAAATCCTAATGCAGAATGTCTTTTGAGTCATTTGATTATGAACACTCCTAATGGAGTTTAGGGGCTGGGCAGTCCAGGCCCAGTGGTCTGCTGTGCGTGTAGCCCAGGATTTATACTTCCAGACTATAAGTGGGGGATACTTGTTTGAAATATACCCCTATAAATGCCTTCCCTGAAAATAGAAAGGGGGCATGGCAGGGAAGGAGATTCTAGCGACTGTTGTCCAGAAAATTATCCCATATATTTATCCTCAGCTCCCCTCACTTCCTCTAGACTGTAGAGCAGTGGAGAATTATTAATGGAAAGTAAGGGGAGCAGAAAACATGGCTACCTTGCACAACAGTGTAAGGTCAGCAAGATCACCAAAATAAAGTTGAAATAAATTATGAACTGTCCTGGTAGGCAGATGATGATTGATCTTTCGTGGGAAAGAAGTCTTTCAAGAAACTGGAGGACAGATTTTGCCACTGCACTGGTCCTGCCTCTTGCCTGACGTGGACCCAGTCTGCCACCATCACACCTGTATTTTGGAGAATACAGAGTAGAGTTTAGGCTGCCAACACTTGCAATGGCAGCTGGAAAACAAAAACAAAAACCTTCAGGGCAAAGGGGACAATCCATGCTACGTCTGGTTAGCTTCATTAAACTTCTGGAGAATTTCTAATGCCCCAGAGAAATCAGGTGGGATAGTACCCCCTCATTCTCTCTTTCTCCCATTGCCAATTAGGTACAGAATTTGAAAAGGTCACCTATGCACCCTTCTAATTTTGGCATAGACATTTGCCTCCTGCTAAGATAGGTACTTTGCTTGTTTTTAATACAGGAAAGCTACAGTTAGGGCAGAATATGGAGGAACAGAATGGTTCCTATAGGCAAAGGTGTCAAACAAGAATTTATTTATCACCCTATCTATTCAATTTGTATGCAGAACGTATCACATGAAAGCTGGATTAGGAGTAGAGAAAGCAGCAGTGAAAACTGGTGGAAGATACATCAATACTTTATGATTTGGAGATGACACTGTATTACCGGCTGAAAGCAGTAACTGATTGAAGGGATTCCTGATTAAAGTTAAAGAAGGAAGTGCAAAAAAGCAGGGCTGTAGTGGAACACAAAAATCATGCCTGCAGAAGAATTACACAATGAAATTTCCGTTGTGAGAGATTTTGCATACTTCAGCTCAGTCATCAATCCAAAGGGAGGCTGCGGCCACGAAATTTGAAGAAGTGTGAGACTTGGAAGGGCAGCAATGAAGTGACTAGAAAAGATCATCAAGCATAAGGATATTTCGCTGGAGACCAAGGCCAAGAACTTCCACACTAGTGAATTCCTGATCACTATGTTTAGGTGTGAAAACTGGACAGTGAAGAAAGCTGACATGAAGAAAATTGATGCATTTGAAATGTGGTGCTGGAGGAGAGCTTTGCAAATACCCTGGACTGACAGAAAGATGAACAAGTAGTCCTAGATCAAATCAAGCCAGAACTTACCCTGGAAGCAAAGTGGTAAAACAAATGATGCTGTCACACTTCAGGCACATCATGAGATGAGGAGACTCACTGGAGAAAACAATAATGCTAGGAAAAGTGGAAGGCAGAAGGAGAGGTAGACCAAATATGGGATGGATCAATTCCATAAGGGAAGCCACAGCCTTGGGTATACACAAATTGAGCAGGGCTGTCAAGCACAGTACATTTTGGAAGGTCACCATAAGCTGCAGATGACCTGACAGCACAGTGTAGCAACACACAAAACTGTTGTCTCACCAATGTTCTGAAGTGAAGAAGTGCTTTCCAACACTTCATTTAAGCATGTGTCAATCATGTACAATCATGTACATGTGTCAATCATGTACACCAGCCTTCCCCAGCTTTGGGTCATCCAGACATGTTTCGACTACAACACCCAGAATTCCCAGCAATGGCTTTGCTGAATGGGAATTCTGGCAATTGTGGTCCAAATGCCTCTGAAGGCCACCAGATTGAGGAAGGCTGATGTAAACACTTTTATGGATGATTCAAGATGCTCAGATGCTTCTGAATTCTTGTGTCTTCTGAGACAATGCAACTCATCTGTCAATGCAACTTTTTGCTCCCCATGTGAGATAAATACAGAGAGATTGTGTTTGCTTTCAGATGAAAACTTTCATGAAAGCTTCAGTGTCTAACAGCAGGAGTCTATTTTCACTGGTATGCATCCTGGGATTCTAACTGTAGGCTGTTTACAGGTGAGAGCTATTACATGTTTGTATACTGTTTTGACATAATTTTGCCAACAGCAGCTGTATGAAAACAGCAACCAAAATTGTTGAAATTCCATAAGCAGCCATTGGAAGATGAAAACACTTTTCTCCACTAAAATGAAGAATATGTACATAAAAAAAAAACACTCTAAAATAATGACAGTGATGTGATGATTGATATTTTGGAATGAGCACCATTTCAGCCTGATTCAACTTCTAAATGTACCAAGAGTTACAGTCACCTACATTTTCTGACACTCAAGCTGGATGTAATTAAGCTATCTATCTTGTTCTGAACAGAGAACTACAAAGACAGGAAATGACTACTCAGCCACTCCATACCAGACAAAAACAGCAGTCCATAATTTAAATGCTAATTGTCAGAAAATGTCGCTGCTATACTATTCTATTATTTATTTATTTATTTATTCAATTTATATCCTGCCTTTTTCCTACAAAGGGCTCAAGGCAGCTTACATCATTCTCCTCCTCCATCTTATCCCCACAACAACAACCCTGTGAGGTAGGTTGGGCTGAGAGTCTGTGACTGGCCCAAAGTCACCCAGGTGGCTCCATGGCTGAGCAGGGACTCGAACCTGGATTGTCTGAGTCCCAGTCCCGCACTCTTAACCACTGCACCACACTGGCTCTCCTACCCAATCTGGAACAGGTTCATCCAAAAGCTTGCTGCAGATTGTGGACTCACATACCAGTCTTCTCCAATCAGGAGTTTTCCTGACAGGTTGGGCAGCTCCAGGTTGGAAATGGCTGCAGTGTGGATGCTGAGAGACAGGTTTCATCCAGGGTCAGATGGTCTCTGTGGCTCGGAGCTCATGACTTTTATTAAATTTGGCAGCTGTGCCTGAATGGAGCTGCCCTCCATTAGTAATTTCTTGCCTGGACTATTCCAGTGCATTGGCCTGACATGGACCACCCCCTTAGGACACTGGGGCTCTTCTTTACTAATAACCAATTCTGCCCAAGGTCTGCACAGATAGGATCGTCATCGCCAATCCCTGTTGCCATAGGTCCTTTGATGCTCCTAAATCCAGAGGTAAGGCCTTGGTGGAGCAGTCCAATCAGAAATGGATCTCCAAAACAATATGGGGCAGGATTCACTGGATATTCCCAGTGGGGCAATCTATTCCTAGACTAAAAGACAGGGATGACGTGCAGAAAACAACCATCACCTATGGAGCAGATACTCAGAATATGATCGAAACGAACTAAAACATGAAAAAGCAGCATTTCTATTATTTTTTTAATATGATCACGAATTCCAGAAATTGAAAATATGCATTGAAAATAGATGACCCTGCTTACATTTGCATTCAGACTTGTGAATGGAACATGGTCACATGATTTTCATATAGAAGTAAAAATTTTATAGCTCCTCACTTGATTTTCTTTTCTGTAGGAAACCCCATCACCGTCCTTAAGATAGCAGGGCTTTGTCTTCCCCGTATTTAATAGGGAGCAATTTTGCAGGTGATGCTGAATGCAGGCCACTAACTTCCCACAATGATGGATGTCAAGTCAGAAGCAGTCTAGGAAAACCTTTGATGGCGTTGTGATTTTATATTACTGATCTAAGAATGTTTATTGTCCCTTCCGATATATGCTTAAAATAAAAATGTAGCTTGTCTTCATGGACAACTGACACCTTCAACTTCAAGGTGTCAGTTGTCCAGAACGCAACTTCCCAGTTCTATATAGCAGCTTGTGAGAGGTCAGATTTCTATCAGAAATGCCTGATTTCCTGGAACTATAGAAACCAATGAAGCACCTGTCTGACCACAATTTATTTATTTATTTGTTTATTTATTTGGGAAATTTATAGGCCATGTATCACTGTCATCTCTGGATGGCTTACAGTGACAGTGACCACAATATATGGTTGGTGATCTCTGTTTGCCTCAGTGGGCTTGGGTCTTGGTCCAAGTCTTGTTTTGGTAAAATGCTTGAAGTTGTTCAGTTTTTAAATATCACAAGAGAACTCTATGCACTGAATGCATTGCTTGCCAAATTGTCTTTTTCTTTGGAACTTCAAAGCATTAATAAAATCTATACCAAAGAGAATCCTGAAAATACTGAATTGTGAACTGCTTTCTAAAGTAATGAACTGGTAAGCTTTGATGAAGCAACGTCTTCACAGTGCACAGTGAAAAACTTGCCAGTACATCTTTCTTTTTCAGTTTGGAAGCTGAGAAACACAAATAAAAATGTCCTTGATGATGCTGTTGTTATGTAGTTACCATTAGACAGGAAATTATGTGATGGTGTGGTTTTTTATCCCGTCAAAAGTAACATGTCATCTACTGCAAATTGCACATTTCATTGAATATCAATTAATACATTTTTCCAGTTTTGCAAGAGTTTGCAAAGCTGGACTGGCGAAACCCTGGTGTGGGGAAAACAAAAGGCTGCAAAAATGACAAACTGTTTGAATTTGTTTATTTATTTAAACCTTTTGTATGCCGTCACCACATGCCTCGGCATCCTGGGACGGCTCACAACACACACAATTAAAAACAATAAAACAATAACAAATTCCATAAAAGATTATATAAAAACAAAACAAAAAAACAAAAAGAGTGACTGTTAATGACAAAATATTAGTTTTTAAAAATAGCAATTAAATAAAAAGGTTTTAACCTGGGGCCAAAAAGAATATAAACTTGGCACTGGGCACACCTCTCCAGGGAGCACATTCCACAATCTGGGCGTCACCACAGAGAAGGTCCTGCTCCGGGTAGATGTTCTTTTTATCTCCTTTAAAGAGGGCTCCCGAAGCACAGTCTCTCCCGCAGATCTCAAGGCACGTGAGGGCATATAAGGGAAAAGGCGCTCCTTCAGGTATCCTGGTCCCAAGCCATTCAGGGCTTTATGGGTTAAAACCAGCACCTTGCATTGGGCCCGGACTTCAACTGGAAGCCAGTGTTGCTGGTAGAGGACCGGCATTATATGAGAATAATGGCTGGTCCCCGTCAGCAGCCTGGCAGCTCTGTTCTGTACCAGCTGAAGTATCTGGACTGTTTTCAAGGGTAGCCCCACATAGAGTGCATTACAGTAATCCAACCGGGAGGTTACCAGTGCAACCTCTTGTAATAGTGGAAGTATTTACAAGCTGTGTTTAAATAATATTTCTTGGGTGTTTGCTTATTTTAATTTACTGGTAGGGCCAATCTGTCCCTGTCCTTTTCCTTTTCAATTCCCCTCCCCCTTTCCCTGTTACTTTAATTTCCCCTCCCCTTTTCCCTGTTACTTGCCTCATATGGCAGGGGATGCCGTATGAGGCAAGGCAAGACTGAGGGAACTGGGTCTTTTCAGCTTGGAGAAGAGGAGACTCAGAGGGGATATGTTGGCAACATACAGGTATGTGAGGGGGTGTCACATGGAGATGGGGAGAGGCCTCCCCTGCAGAGGAAGGCAGGACGCGCTCCAACGGAGCAAAGCTCAGGGAGCCAAGGTTCAATTTGGATGCCAGGAAGCACTTCCTGACAGTCAGAACCCCGAGGGCGTGGAATGGGCTTCCACGGGAGGTTGTTGAGGCCCTATTGGTGCGGGTGTTCAAGGATAGGCTGGACGTGCACATGGTGGGCATGTTGTGAGCGGAGCCGACTGGTGCCGGAGGTCAGACTAGATGGCCCGGGAGGCCCCTTCTGACTCACTCTGTTTCTATGTTTCTATGTTTCTATGTTATTCCTGGCAGGGTTCCTGTACTGCTACCATATCACCATAAAAGGTGAAGCAATCAGTAGGTAAGCAGAACTAACATTCATGGATGTTTTAGATTATAAGTGATTGCTTAGACCAAGTCACATCATTGGTCCATGCAGTTCAGTATTGTCCCCAGTTACCCAACCAGTGAATATAAATAGAAAACTGGCCAAAGAATTTAATGATAAATACATAGCACATCATATCCTATACATATTTTACTTAATAATTGAGAGAAAAAACAGAATTTCTGTAAGGATAGCCTAGCTGGTACACTTACTAATCAGTAATATATGGTTAAATAATTTTATATTAAATGGAAATCCTATTACATATCCCTTAATTAGTAATTGAGACTATTACCATTAAGTATTATGTATACTTAATCAAATTAATATAATTGCTTTATGAATCTTTTTATTATGATTTTGTTTCATCTGAGAAAAGAAGGATTAAACAATTATTGGTTGCTGGTGGGTTTGTGAATATGTCACAAGGTGAGTTATTATTTACTTGATACCCATGTTAAAGACTTTTTTGTAATAACCAAGTATTATTAAGGCAAAATTGTAGTTAGAAAAGGGATAGAAGTAATTATAATTATTTGACTTTCTGTGTAATTTCCCACACTTAGCGGTATATGTAATTTTTGTGTAAGGTCTCTTGGCATCTTTTTCTTTCATTTTTGATCTTTCCTTTCCTTTCTATTCCTTTCCTTTTTTTGCTCTTTTTAACCTATTTTAAATAAATGAATAATTGTCTCCAGTGAGTCACAATATTCCATAGCTTTTCAATGAGACTATTCCCCAGTACCGGAGGTCCTATAATTTATAGTATTGGGTCTCATACACCCGAATTACCACTGTGTCATGGGTCTTCGAACTATGTCCATATCTCTTTTCATTATGAGGTTTAAATACGGATGGCATTTTGTTTACATTTAATGAAAACTGATCTTATCTTCATGTTCTGAACTATTATGCAAACAGGCATGCAATTGTCTTTTAGGTTTTACACTGGTCCGATTTTGTGGTGCAGTCTCCAATCAATACGGTGCACAAGGAAGTATGCCTTTTTGTAGAAATTCCTGCTAATATTTAGGAGAAATGCATCCAAAATTGCATGCATTAGTAGAAATACATTCAATGTTACCTAGCATACATGTGTACAACAATATATGCAATTCCACATGATTTCTTCTTTTACTTTTATAACAAAGAAATCACAAACTGATGTAGAAATGGGTTGGGATTCGAATATGTGGAAGTCGTAGAAATGGAAACAGAGATTTGTCCATGCCTAGGTAATCAAAGAAAAATCAACAAAACAACATTGAGTAACATTCAAGGTTTTGGTCATTTACACTGGTGCAATAAAGGCAACCCAGAAGTGCTCAAGGGGACTCCTTCCTCCCTAATATTTGTCTGCATTATATTCCATAAAAAGAACCATAAATGTGGAACCCTGATTGACATGTGTGGTTCCTCAGCTATCAAATCTTTGAGTTCAATGGCATTTACTGAATGCAAACATTCTGGATTGCTGTTTGAAATTGGCAGCAGCTTGGGCATAGAAATTCTTCCTCACATGCCTATGCTCAAGATAGACTGGGAATTTGGGATGTCCTACATCTACCTTTCTTCCACAGAAGAGAGGCAGGATGCTGGGAACAAGAAGGTTTGGCTGGCACCCACTTTCACTTTTTCTGTTTTGCTGTACTGGAAGATCTAAGTGAAAAGCAGGCATCTTTTAACTTTTTAAATATTATGTTATGGAGGGGGATTGCAGCTCCCATGGGGAAGTAATGACAAAAGCTGTTTAAAAGAAAGAAAGGAAAAAAGAAAAACTGAAAGGAGAGAGAAAGGAGTCACCTCTGACTGCTTCTGTCTGCTTAAAGAAGTAAAGAAGTAACTTCCCAGCCTCTGAAAGTCTTTCTTTCAGAATTTCTCTTGCGAATGTGATGAAAGTTATTCCCCACATGAACCTCTTGTGAATGAGGCTTAGAAGGTAGGGAAGTATTTTTATCAGCCCCCATTGTCATACTCACAAGTAATACATTTTACTAGTCTCAATTCCAACTGATAGAACAAAGGGATTTTATTTTAAGATGGATAGAACCTTCAGGCTTTAGAATGAAACACACGCACACACCTTTTAAAACTATAAAACCATTCTTGCGGCTGTATAAAAGCAAGTGACCTGCATCAATTCCTGTATGGAGTTCATGTGAAGCTAAATAGTTTATGGAGAGGTTGCTTATAGATAACATGTACTGTGTGGGTGAAAGGAGTGGTGGCACTGCAACTCCGATCCAGACCGGTCCCCATAACTGCTCTAATTTTCATTTATCAAGTTTATTTTGTGAACCATATAGGAAATCATGCTTATGGCATTCTCATGGCATGTTTAGCCTGATCTTTGGTCCTCAAACTACATGCCAGATTCTCAAGGAGATCTTCTGCGAGCTCCCTCTGGCTGTTTTGTAGTAGCCATGGGCTGGCCTTCCAAGCCAGGATGAGTTCCCACAAGGAAGAATCCTTTGAGTAACAAAATAGGGGCAAAGCTACTCCTAGGGACATAGCATATTGCATTTTAGCAGTGTAGGTTTTCTGTCAAGGGAGGCTCATGGGTCATATATGTGCCAGCTATAGGCCTGATCTGGTGCTCTGAGGTTCTCCAGATGGCTTCATCTACTTTGACTTGATCACTGAGCCAAGCTGTTTGATGGTTTCCTGCCTTTTGAGTAGTTCTGAAATGTCAGGATAACTTTCCTAAGGTTCAGTGACTGGTGGTACAAGCTTAAAGCTAAAATACACTGGCATTTTTGGCCCTGTGCCTTCTGCTTTCACATCTATATATTATTGGAAGGCAGCCACCAAAGTTTTCTCCAAATTGGAATTTTGATGAGTGTGAGACACATGCAGGTTTGAAGATGTGGTCCTTTGTGCAGATTTGTAGAGATGTCTGATCTTACTGGGTGCTGCCAGTGGTGGCATTGCTTCAGGCATGGTGTTTTCCCTCTCCAGAACTCTCAGTTGGACAATTCAGGATTGCTTGCCAGAGCATCCATGGGGCTCATTGGGCGCCTTCTTCACCTCCACCTCCAACCTCACCTCTCACCCCAACCCTGCTTTACCCACTGTGACCACAATTCCATGTTCAGCAGTAGGAGATATGACCAAGAGACATATCTCCCATTCTGTTGACCTACTACTTCTGAAGCAATGTAAAGGGGTAGAAATCTGGAAGAGAAGGAGAAAGAGATGGCAGCAGTGGTGTAGCTTGGGAGGAAATCCAGAAGATGAGGAGGCTGTAGAGGTGGGAAATCTGGAGATGGTGGAAACTGCAATGTGAAAGGTAATCAGGAGGAAGAGAAGAAAGATGCAGAAGTGATAGTAGATGGTAGAAGTGTGGGAGGAAGCAAGGGCATGGTGAGGAGGAGGGAGTTCAGTTTGGAGAAGAGAGAATTCAGAGAAAGCATTCAAGGCAATATGCCTCTAGAGAGAAAAAGATCAAATGTCCCCGTACTCCCACCAATGTCACATGCGGCCACCATCCTGCAAACAGATCACATGTCTCCATGGGACCAAACTTATTGCCTCCAACTGATTTTGGCAATAGGAATGCATTTCCACTGCTCTCTTCTGATAAGTGGAGTTAGAGGTCGACGAGTAGGAAATATCACATTCTTATCCTGGTTGTCCCTCAAACTCTGCTTGCTTAACTTCCCTGGACTATCTGGAAACCTGGACTCATGTTGCAGAGATGATAGCGTCAAAGGCAGGAGGCTGAGCCCTTGTGTAACAAACCTTATTTACAGCAGTAAATTGATCAGAGAAAGAAATAGAAGGATCTAAGATAATGCCAAAGCACTTAACTCCCTGAGAATACTGAAGAGTAGTACAGCCAAATGCAAGAGAAAGGCAGAAGGAGAGGTTTAAAAGGTAAAGGTTTCCCCTTGACGTTATGTCCAGTCATGCCTGACTCTAGGGGGCGGTGCTCATCTCCGTTTCCTAGCCGAGGGAGCCAGCGTTTGTCCGCAGACAGTCTCCGTGGTCATGTGGCCGGCATGACTAAACACTGAAGTGCACGGAACGCTGTTACCTGCCCACCGAAGTGGTACCTTTTCATCTACTTGCACTTGCATGCTTTCGAACTGCAAGGTTGGCAGGAGCTGGGACGGTGCACGGGAGCTCACCCCATGTGCAGATTCGAACCGGTGACCTTTCGATCAACCAGCCCAGCAGCACAGCAGTTTAAACCACTGCGCCACCTGCAGTCCCTAGGAGAGGTTTAGAGGGACACAATTTATTGGATTTGTTTTATGCAAAGATAGGCAATAAATGCTATAAATTGATTAAATAATCAATCAATCAATCAATCAATCAAATATTCTGACTGTACATATGTTTGAAAGAATGATCAGAGCTGATGTAGAGGGATGACAGAGGAAAAGAATGAGGGAACAAAAGGCATGCATGTTCTCCATGAAACTGTGATATTACAAGTGAAAAGAAGGATTCCAATTACCAGAAGAAATGTCTACAGAGTCAAGGGAGCCCTGAGGAACCCCACTGCCACCTAACTCATTAGTTCTTGTCCTCCCAACTCATTAGTTCTACGTACTGTCTCAGCCCCATCTTTTTGCTTGAGCATATTCGGTCTTGCATGTTTTATTTGCTCCTAATAAAACAACTTTCTAAAATACCCTTGACAGCGCCTATAACAAGAGTGAGGCCAGCAAGATGGAGCAGGGCATTCTCCTGGGACTGGAGTACAGGAATTCATATGCATGTGTAATTTATTTCAAGGAGTTTCTGGCCTTGGGCAGAGCTTTGCCCATGGCAATTAGAACTGGCATAATGATAACTCATTTGTAGAAGCTGCATGTGAAGAATGAGGAATGGGAACACACCTCCTGCTCCTAATGTTGTGCTTTCTCCCTGTCCCAAAGTGAATGGGTGTCCCAGAGCACCCTCAGCGCCTTGTTACCCACGTGCAGCTTCTGCACATGAGCATTGCCCACATAGGGCTACCACATGGAGAGATGAAAGAAATCACATGATTCCATGAGCTTATTTTTCCATTTCCCCTGACCTCCCAAGATGTAAGCTCCACAACACCTGTCTGAACCCTGTTGTGTATCAGCACCTGTTGGTACTCAACAAAAAATGTAATATTCCTGACTTCTACCCTAACTTACATCATGAACCAAGGGCTGGAAGACCCCAAACTATACTTCTACTTTGGAGAAAAGTCTCACCTTTTCAGTTTCTACCTTCTCTAGGTGCCTTTCCAGGAAGGAAGGAAGGAAGGAAGGAAGGAAGGAAGGAAGGAAGGAAGGAAGGAAGGAAGGAAGGAAGGAAGGGGTGTCTCTTTTCATGCTAGTTTCAAGCACCCTGGCTTGATGCTCAGTAGACATGTTGGAACAACATTCCCATCACCTCCAGCTAATAGGGTTTGTTGGCTAGGGTGATGGGAATTATACGCCATCACGTCTGGAGGGCACCAGGTTGTATAAGCCTGGTTTAGCAGGAGATGGAGGCATTAGTATAATACTTTTTAGCATCACTGTTCAGGCATTTGCATTTTATTCAGCCTGCAGCAATGACTCATAGAAGGTTTCTGCAGTTGGATGGATAAGAAATACAGATTTGTTGTTTCTTCAGAACAAAGAGAATTTAAGGGTGTTCTTATCCCTGTTTCCCTTTCATTAGCAATAATTGGAGTTTCAGAAGTGAATTCCAGCTGCACTGGTGGGAGAATTATAGGTTGTAAGAGAAGCTCATTGTGCACTTATTTAACTAGCAAAATAATAAACATTAAAGCATAATGGAAACATGCATCCAATCAAGCTTCATCCTGTCATTTATGCAATTCTATGGTTTCCTTTTTTCAGTGTGAGATAGTTGGAATATATATACATATAACATACATGCGCATATACGTACATAAATGGTTTCGATGGCTTGATCCCATTTTTTTCATCTATCCCTCCTTAGATTTTGGAGGGTGGGGTGGGGATTTTCCTGATTTTTGTTAATATGCTGTTGTTCTTTTCTTTGAACAATCTATGTTAAGGGCTTGGCAAGACTGTGAACAGCAAGCAAATTAGCACACAGAATTTCTAGACTTGAGCTCCGGTGATATACAGGGGCCCAGTCTGGTACTGACAGTGGGGAAACCTTAATTGATTTCTATCCAAATGTAAGGAAAGAGATTGGAATCAAGTGAAGGTGGGAGAGAGAAAAATGCTAGGCATTGGATGCTTGAGCTGCCACATACCGGCACTAAATGGCAAACAGCCATATGACATTGAGCAAAAGTTTCTGCCTTTCTGAGAAATTAGCTTATGACAACCATAAAGGGAGGAAGTTATTGATTTTTAAGGTGACTTATGCTCTGACAGTCTCTGTTACCAGAGACATCCCTTATTTCCTTATATCCTTCAAAAACCTTCCTGCTTTGCCTTTTAAGGGCATTTCTGGGAATGCCTTTTTAATTGTGTTGTTGTTATGGCTGTTAGTGCAGGGGCACATGCACTCAAGTTTCTACAGGGCTCAGGTGTCTCTCTCATGCATCTGTAAAGCAAACCTCCCAGGACATACGAAGATCTGACTGGGATGCATCTCATGTGCGTCCATATAACCAGAACCATGCTAACACAGGTTCCAGGGCAAGGCTTCCCTTTCATTCCCCCATAACCCAGAGAGTCAATGTGTGCTCATGTCACAATAGTTCTGTATGAGGGACGATAAGGTCCACTCTTTGAGTGGACAAGGTGAGGCTGGATCTGCCAGTCTTACTTTTTCCTGCAATTGAATTTATTTTTGTTTTATTGTGTTGCTTTATTGGCTTGGTTCAGCTTGGCTTGGTCTCACCATTTCCTTCTCTCCCAAATATGAAGACCTTACTGAATGTTTGGCAGATTCAGGTCAAATAGAACTGAGATGGAATTCTCACCCACCTGCAGCAGTCAAATTCAATAGATGTAGGTATTCCCAACAGAGAGAAGATGCTGATATTGCTGTCAGCCCTAGAGCTCTTAAAGATGTGAAGCCAGTCAAGGCAAAGAAGCGGAACCCCTGTTTAAGCAACTAATATGGGTAAATACTCAGGGATACCACCTCAGGCTTTTTGAGCAGAAGACTCCAAGCCCTGAGCCAGGTGGATGGTTTGGTCAAACTCTGTTCAGTGCTCCTGTATTCAGAGGTTTTTAATCTCAAGTTTATTCTTATTGTTTCTGAATTCTTCTCAAAATTGAACAGACTGTAACTGTTGTGCTAATTACTTAGTGGTCCCCAGGAGGAGAGATTTACTGCTGTAGGTGCTAGAATAACTTGACTGACCCTGAGAACTAGAAAATGGACATTAAAAGGAGTGATAATTGCTAAACAACACCAAGAAATCTTGCTACCTGGTTTGACCAAACAGTGGGCAGCAGGCTTTGGTTGTTATCTATTCTCCCTTTTATACTTTTTGGCATAAAAACTGCATCTGACCTGGACATAGTGCTCAATATCTAGATCCTTCCTCTGACCTGGAGGGAGGGAGACTCCGAAGGAAGTTTCAGAAGCAGCAAAAAAGAGGAGAGCTTTCTCAAGAGTGGTCCCCCAAGTATGAATGACTTCCTTAGTGAGGCCCAGCTGGTGTCAACCTTGTCATTTTCTCAGTGTTGGGTTAAAAAGGCCCTTCACACCAAGACTTCTAAAGATACATATGTCTATAAGGACTCCCTGGAGAAGAACCTAATGCTGGGAACAATAGATGGCAAAAGAAGAAGGGGACGGCAGAGGATGAGGTGGCTGGATGGGGTCACTGGGGCAGTTGGTGTGAGCGTGAGTGGACTCTGGGGATGGTGGAGGACAGGAAGGCCTGGAGGAATGTTGTCCATGGGGTCACGATGGGTCGGACATGACTTTGCGACTAACAACAACAACATGTGGCTTAGCGTCTTTCATTTCTAAATGTTTATATTCTGGAGGGAAATAGGATATTTCCTAATCCCACCTAATTCCTAATCCTAAACTACTTCAACGAACCTCAGCTATCAGACAGTAGGGAAATGAAGCAAACAAGCAAACAAACATACATACTGTACATACAAAAGTAAACTATGATTAAGCCAGCTGTGAGGGTTTTCTTCTCCTCTTGTTAAAACAATTAACTCAGTTTGTCTTTATTAGAACTGAAACCATCATTCATGGAGAACACATTCACATTGCAATTGAATAACTTGGTGAAAATCCACAAAATGGATCCACTAAGAGATGCCCACCTTCAGGCATTCTTGGATCTGTGTATTCTGAGAAGGCCTCTTTTTCAGTCCATTGTACAAGCACAGCCTGTGCTTAACTAGACCCTTGCCTTTTGTTTATGGGGTTACTATGCTCTACTATGCACTATTGATTTTTTGCATACCGTGCAATAAAACGCTCATATGAAATTGCGATATACAACATGTGGGTGCTTCATCGCATTTCTCGGTGTTACTGACGTTGGGTACCACACACCTGATGGCTGTGGTGGCACCATTTGATGCTCCATCTTAGGAAGCAAAATGTGTTAGAGTAGCATCATTTGCTAGTATTTCTTGAAGGAGGCAGAGGCAGAGGTGGAGGAAACTTCCTGCTTTCATTTAGGATGTGAACAGGACATATTAGCAAGATTTGCAAACAGAAATTCTTGCACATCACTAACTTATTGTGGCTCTATGTCAAAGGTTTCAGCCTGCCTACGCGCAGGATTCTCCTAGCACTGCTAATTACTGCTCTCCTCCTGTAAGCTGAAAGGACAATCGCAGTTGACTTTCTGCAGTGTCAGATATATTTGCTTTTCCTGCTTGTATATCTGTGTTCCAGCCATGACAGCAGGTGTGACATAGCTGGGCCCAATAAGGAGGGAAATGGTTTAATTCCTCTGGGAGAACATTAAAAAGAACTATACAAAATCCTTTAAAAAATTAATTGTTCAATCCCAAAGCACTTCTTCATTTATTGCTGCCAAATCAATGCCCATTAAATGTTAAAAAATAATCTTAAAACCCCAAGGAAAGTATGCATTTAATATTTGGATTGAAATTTTACACACACACATGCACATGTAGAAAAAAAGTTAGTTCATTGGTTTAAAAAAGTGGGTAATCAAATGGTCCTGATTGTAAAGATAATAATTATGATGTGCTAATGCATCTGGCTGATGAGCTGCTGAACATCTGCAAATGTGACTGGTTTAGAAAGATGAAAGATTCTCAAGAGATTCCTTCCATTCTTATAAAGCAACTCCAACTCTCTGGGATGCAAGCACAGTTAGGAATACTCAGGAGGACAAGGCCTAGATGATAGGAGGGTGGCCAGTGTCAAGTAAATGGACCAAGCCCAATCATTGCACATTGAACGGCTGATGCGGAAAGTATCTTCAGGCAGAGATGTAATAACTGGGATCCTCTTAACTGGCAATAGGATGGACTAAATCTCCAAACTTTTGAATCCAAAATGCAAGCTGCACCATAAGGCCTTGTGCCCTTATTTGGTTGCATCTAGTGCTATGGAATTATGATTATCAACTAAACCACTGGTGCCTTGACTCTACTTTAATATCACCCTGTGGGCTTCCCCACTTTAATTCCCTTTAGTTCTGTCCATGTTGAAGCCTTACAGATGCACCATGCGGGAGACAAAGTGATTGCAGAGTGCTGTTGGGGATAAAATCAGGATCCCATTAACAGATGATCAATACTGCTGTCACCTTGTATTAGAAGAGAGACCATCATATCAGTGCTGATTGGAGCCTGCTACTCTTTTCCCCTTAACATAGCTGGAAACTTCTCACGAGGGGTTTCAGTTGATGTGTATAGCTTCACATTTATATTTTTGAAAATGTCAAATGTATGATGAGAACACCATCCAGACACAATGCTATTTTCTAAATGAAAGTGTTCCACTTAAATATTGAAACTCTGTTTCTAAATGCAATCCACTTTTCAGTGCATAACGGTGAGGTTCTTCTGTACTTCTGCTTTTATACAGAATTGTAGCAAACCTGTAAACAGGCAAATTGAGCATTTAGGTGCTGGCCTGCCCATGTTCTGCTTAACATTAGCACAGAGCGTATGGCCATGCCAAATATGCACACAGAAGATCCATGCGTGTGATTGGAGATCTTGTTTTTGCACAGTTTTGCACCACACAGATTGTGCACATATAGGCTCTGGGCTGATAGTTAAGCCATATTGAACTGTTTTATATGTGGGGAAGAAGTAGGAGGTATCACTGTCCTGGGGCACAACCCATTCCAAATTCAGGGGGAAGGTTGCATGATTGAACATTCCCCTACTGGGGTGAGGGGGGAGTACCAAATCCCCAACAAATAGCAGCAGCAGCAAAGCCCCAAAAGGAATCGCTTTCCAGGTGGATGGATGTGAATTAGGAAAACTATGTGAGGAATTGTACAGCGGGGAGATGGGGTAGGTGCTGACAGATGTTCAGCCTCATGGATCTGCCAAACCTGTGCTGGTGTTGACTAAACTTGATGCAAGCCAAATTAGCATGTGACCTTGCGTGTGTGTGTTTAAATGGGACACATTTTGTATAACAAAAATAACTCCAGAAAATGTGGCCCTCTGCTTTGATATTTGCACAAATTTGCACAATTTGCAAAGTGGAGGCCTTAAGGTTTGGTTTGGTTTTGTCTCACCACTTCCTTCTTTCCCAAATATGAAAATCTTAATGAATGTTTGGCAAATTCTGATCAAACAGAACTGAAATGGAATTCTCACCCACCTGCAGTAGTCAATAGGTGCAGGTATTCCCAACAGACAGAAGATGCTGATATTGCCATTGGCACAAATTTGCACATCCTTAAGGCCTTAAGTTTCTGAAATCATCTGTCAGAAACTTCAGCGGGATCTAAGTAGAGCATGTGTATAGGCAGGCCCTCCATGCTTCTCCTGTGAGATGATCACAAGGATAAAACATGATAAACAATGGGTCGAATCTAGCCTAACTTGGGCAATCATATTTGCAGATTGGACTAGAGATGTGCAGTTCTTGTCTCTGACTTTGCAAAACTATTTCCCACCCTAAACTACACCACCTTCCACTCAATCTGCTTTTGGCCATTGGTTTGTCCATTGTGCAATTAGACTTCCATGAGTGTTCACAGACTTCCTTTCAGTTGGCTCTCTTCCTAAGCTGGACCATGAGAAAAAGTTGGTCCAGGACAGAGAAGAGGGCAAGACTCTGAGGAAGATCATCACAACCTCAGCTGAGGGTTTGCTCTCTGTTTAACTTAAAGCACACATGGTCTAAGATCAGAATCACTGGTATGCTTTGGAGCAAAACGTGGCAGGACGGCTTAATCGTCCCCTCCCACTACTCACTGCTATACTAGAATCAATAAAACACCAACTTTCAGCTACATGTGACATGATTAGCATAATGCACTTGGATGTAAGAAGTCAACTGGGATAGTGGGGGTGGTGTGTGTGTGTGTGTGTGTGTGTGTGAATCGGTCCCCCACTCACTGCCAAATAGCTGGCTGGTATAATTGCAGCCTCCTTTAAAGGGCAGTGGTGGATGAGGGCCAGAGTGATTCCTCCTCCTCCACTTTGGTGCAATTATTTTTACAGTGTCCAGTCCTCTAATCCTATGCATGTAAAATGAAGACAATGGGAGACATCACTTATTACTCATTCAGTAACAAGCAATACCACTCTTGCAGAAAGGTGTATTTTCAATCTATTTGGGGAAAATCAGAGTGCAGTTGCTGAACTGCAGAGTGCTGAAAATTGAATTCTGCACAGAGTGAAATATGTTGATTATATGGAGTGGCAAGGAAGAGGCTGAGCATTTAGTTGTGGTAGGCACCTGATAATGCTGCAGTAATGCCCCCCCTCTTTTTTGATTGCAGGTCTCAAGCTGCCCAATTGAAGTAAAAACAGTCAACAATGACGATTGCTCATTTGGTTTCCATTTAATATCTGACCAGGGGGAAATTTGCTCTCTGCATGTACATTAGGCAGGAGGGAGGGAGGGAGGGAGGGAGGGAGGGAGGGAAGGGAGAAATAATTTGGCTTTGCAAAGAAAATGCATCAGGGCCCTGAGCCAAAGATAAACAGCGAAATGGCAACTTTTCAGTTATCACTCAATGTCATTTCTGCTTTGGCTGCAACCTCACACTAAAAGTCAGATAAATTATTGTCCAGTTTTAGTTCAGTGGCTGGAAAATAAATTACTGGTACATCTCTGGTGAATTAAGTTATCCCTGCACATGCATATAAATCATAAAGAAAGGGAGGAAATTATCCCCCAAATGTTCACAGACCTGTATTCTTCTTTCATAATAATGCACATTTCATCTGCTGGAATTTAAAATTTAAGATGACCTTTATAACACTCAGGATTATTAACTGCACAAGAATCCAAGCTGTGATCTGAGGCTGCCAGGTTATATATAAAATTCTGAAACAGTATGATACATCAATTTAATGCAGAAGGAAGAACTTTCTGATCTACCTGATTCATTTTGGCAAGGATCTTCTTTCTGTCTTCTCTGCCTCTTTGCCTCAACCAGAAACTCATAAATGAAACAGAGAAAATCCAAATAAATTTTGGTTGTCAAGAGAATCTCCAGGGGTATTGATTGCATTATTTCAGTTCAAGATTCAATATGTGTTTAATCTTCTAGGCACAGACTACTGAAATCAATGGAATTACAGATGTACTCCAAAACACTTCTTCAGAGAAGTCCTACAGAGGAAAGCGTCCACATAAGCAATTGTGCGTATCTCGCAGAAACATTCTGAAGTATGACAAACAGTTTTGCATATTTTAATGACTGGAACATACAATAGGAAAACATGGCCAGCTGATCTTACAGATGCTGAGATGGACACACATGCAGTCCCCGGTCCCCACAGCAACTTACTTTGGATTCCAGGATGCTTAGTTTGAAGCGAAACAGTCTCAGAGATGATATAAATTTTATCTAATGCATACAATAGTGAAATGCATGGATGCAGATTATCGATAAAGAAGAAGCAAAAGAAACATAGTACACATCTCTCCAGAAGTCACAGGGCTTCCTGAGATGATGGTGTATCACTGGACGGCACACATTTCTCAGAGACGTGGTGATCTTCTAAACAGAAAGTCAAAAACCGGGTCCCTTGCCCTCCCTCCTTCCGCCTGACAGGCTGCTAATGCACACAAGTATCCGGCCCTCCCCTCCACAAAAGGATGGATGAGGAGGCTGAGCTGTTCCAATTAACCTCAGCAAAAGGGTCTGCGAACATCTGTATCTCCAAAATAAGGCAAGGCATTCACAGTGCTTGGAGGTCCCACCAATTGCCTTCTCTGAGATCCCATAGGTTTCCTGCAGCAGCTGTTATTTTCATGACTATACTTAATCTCTTTGCTGGATGCTACAAACAGTTCACAGAGTTTTCTTGTAAATACCAATAAACTTGCATTCGTTACATTTGATGGTGTTTGGAGCTGAGATGGATTTTGACCTGAAAATTTTCCTTGGGAGTTTCCACTGTAAATTCTTATGTTGATATTCAATGGATATTCTCTGAATACCAAATGCTGTTATCTGTTTGAGAGCTAATGATAGTTGATGTTTCATAGGTGATATTTAATAGCATGTACTGTTTGGCAATGGTATTTAGCACTTGATCATTACTGTTAAACAAAATGCAGTGATATTTATGATAAGAAATTGACAGTCTATTCAAATCCTCTTTGCATCCAACAATAAAATAATTTAGACATATGCTCACAAGTTCAGTATCTCATGAATTTATATTGAAAATAACACTTGTGAAATTATTTAGATTTGCAAATGCAAAATGCAAATTTCAAATATGGCCTGCACATGTTCTTATTAGCAGTAGTACTAGCAGTAACACTATGCTGAGTTTTTGATTTATTTGTTTTTGACAATTTGTTGAGGGGAAGGGGCAAAAAATGCACCTGAAATTGTGAAAAGGGGTGAGAATTTCAGAGAAGTGTCTCAGGGGCCTTCAGTGCTTACCTTACTGTAAGAAGGTAGTTGAGGGATGTGTGTTTTCTTTTACCTTTTCACTCCCGGGTTTGGCCTTGAAGCATCCTTCACTGCTTCAGGCTTCTCCTCCTCGCTGGAGAAAGACTCCCTAAAGCTGAATGAAAGAATCCCTAAACCTGAATGAAAACTTCTACATCTGCTGCTGCTACAGAATTTAAGCAACAACAAACCCAAACCAAACATCCTTCCCTACAGGAGAAGCAGCAGAAAGCTTCCAGAGAAAGAAGCCCTAGTTCAATCGTCTAGCAAAAAAGCTTTCACAGAGCTGCAAAGACAAGGAGGGGAAATAATTAAAGAAAGGTGCATAAGCACTGAAGACCTGTACTCTGAGAAGTGTTTTTAACAAAATTCTTAGCATCCCCATAAAAGCAGAAGGGAAACCAAGAGGATGCAAAAGAGCAGGTAGGGTATGACACAACACTACTTACTGTAGTGTTGCAAGAGGTTGCAAAAGAGCAGGTTTGGTTTGACAACACTGCTTTCTGTGTTGTTAGAAATACACACAGGGTATCTCTACTATCCTAATGCAAAGGATTCCAGTGTAAGAAACTCATCCTGTATGATATGGCATAGGATACCTACTGTACATCAATACTGCAAAGCTGTATGGATTTCACTTTCTAAAACTTTGGAGCTACCTCCCAAAGCAAAGTTTTTAGGCTAGGGGATTTAATTTTCTAAGTTTACTCTGAGAAACTGCTGCACAGAATAGAGAATGAATAGGAAAGAAATCTAGCTGTGGGATCTAAAGGTACAGGTGTGCATTCTAGATTTTGTGTGATGGGGACCAGTGGTATTATGGGAAAGGCTGCTAGGCAGTGGCCATCCTTCATTTCCTGACTCACCCAGGTAAAATCAATCTCTTGCTACCCTGCTTTCAAATGGGGATGAATGAAAACTAAGCTGGCCAAGTGGCCTATTTTACAAAGGCCAGTCCTCTATTTGGAATAGTTGGCAGAAGACAGCCCTCTACAGGAAATATCCTTTATTTTAAATGTCCAGTTCAAGTTTGGTTTAAAGTCAAAGAACCACAAGGGCCTTAGACTTGCCAATCAACACTCAGGCACATAGATTACCTGCAGTGATTAATCATATTGTGTTTCTATTTAAATTGTGGCGTGTGTGTGTGTGTGTGTGTGAGAGAGAGAGAAAATGCAAATGTTGAGTAAATTGGTGACTTTTTTGCCCTCTGTGTTGGGAGATGCATAAATGGCAACCATCAGCCTGGTAGAGAAATCACATGGTGATGGGCATCTCATAGGAAGCAATCTTTAATCAAGCTAGATCACACAGGCCACTGGAGAGGATTCCTGGCCCTGATGAAGGAAAAACACTTGTCCATGACGCATAAATGCAATACCATCACAGAGTCACCTTCTTGAGGTCAGAAGAACTTGCTGATTCGAGAGACCAGGATAAATGTTCTGCACAAGCCTTGGTCCAAAATTGCTGTAGTTGTCCCCAGAATGGTCCTGCCTTATGTTCGTAATCAGGGTAGTCTTATATTTTTGGTGAAACCATTTTCCAGTGGTATTGTTTAAGTGGAGAAATGCCCACATGGGTGAATGTGAATGAGTTCTTCCATCACCACCCCGTCCCCCTCTCCATATGTTCTTTACTGTACAATTTACTCATAAGTAAGTCCTATTGAGCTCATTGGTTCTTATCCTAACTAGATGGGTACAGGAATATACCTTAAGAGCTGAGGGCCCCACATTCCACCACTTGAAAGAGTCCTGTGGAGACAGACCAGGAAAGCTTCTCATCCAGCATTTCATTTCTAATAACAGCCAACCCAGTGCCACAGGGGAGCATGGGTTCTGCACCAGTCTGTCACACAGAAGAGTTAATGGCACTGCTCTTGTTTCTGTAATATATGTAAGGGCACCATAGCTATTTGTTCCATGTAGAAGTGCTGAGGGAGAGAATTGCAATTAAGCTCTTTATTCATGGTCTGTCCTGCAAGATGCTCACACACTCACGCAGATGCTCTCTGAAGAATTTAGCACTCAATCTCTTTTAGTTCATCTTTGCTACATTAGAAAAAGTTTGCCCAGGCCTATGCAGTCTTTTTACTGATTTGAACTCATAGGGGGAAATTTATTTGCTTCAGTGACCACATTATTGCCTTTACCCTCATGCCTCATTAAAATGTCTGGATTTGAGTCACATACAGCTGATAAGCCAACATTGATTCTCTCTAGTTTACAACATGAATGAACATTTTTTATTTGGTAACTGATGTATTTTTAAAAGCCTATGGATTGCACAGAGGAACAGGCTCCCTTAAACTCTCTTCTTAATTTGGATTCGCATTGCCAGCATTAACAATTCAGTGCTATTCATCTTCTAGCCCTAGGTTTAGGCACTTAAAATGCAGGTCCATCTCCACAAACAAACACAATTAGAAAATCTTCCACTATCTGATGCAGAGTAAGATTTAAGTTAGATGATTTTGCCTGTTTGAGTAACATGAACTATCCAATCACTGCAGATTTTAATATCTACTACTGCCCATGATCAGCATGAGGATTAACCAAAAGAATATCTGTGTTGCGCTCTCTTTCATCACTCTTACAACAAGAGGGATTGGTTTCCCTAGTCATCTTATTGTGTGCATCTCTACCCACACCAATAGCAAAGTGATACAGATCATCTCATTGTAATAATACATTATGGGGTTAGCAATCCTGCATGTTAAAAAGGGAGAAGGGAAGTTAGTTTCCACTTCAAGCATCACTTGGCAATTCCACCCATATTTCCATCATCACATTGCATTTATATCCCTCATTTTAATCTTTTGTGAGAAATTCAAGGCAGATCACATAACTCCAATTTATCCTCACACCAACAAACCTGCAAGGTTGTTCAGGCTGAGGGTGAGTGACTTGCCCAAAGTCATCCATTGAACTTCATGACCAACTGTGGACTACAACCACAGTAGTTTCCCAGACCAACCTCTAACCACCACACTGACTCTCAGACATGATCGTGCAACCAAGTGTGACCTGAAGTTGTGGCAAAGTGCTTGTGTACTCTGTACAAGATTAGGAAACAATCTAATACAGACCATGGATGGATTCTAATATATTGGTTCCACTTTGGAAACCCTGTCAGGTAGGACTCAAAAGTCTAGAGAGAGAGTTGAATATGGGCATAATTTTAGAAGTTTCCTGACTTGGCACACACAGATCTCTGTCTTTTCATAGTTTGTTTGTTTATAAAATGTATATGCCTTCCAATTACTTGCATCTCTGGATGGCTTACAACATAAATAAATTGACAACACACTCTGGTTGCAAGTTAATAAAATACAACAATAAAATACAATATTAAAACATTAATATATTGATTAAATAAAAAGATCTTAACCTGGCACCGAAAAACATATAATGACGGTGCCAGGCAGACCTCTCTGGGGAGCGCATTCCATAGTTCTACTGTAGGACAATAAGATCTCAGTAGAAAAGGACACATTGCTCACAGCCTAATCTTCATTAATAGAAAACTCAGTAAGTGCAAAATGCCACTACGGGCCACTGAAAACTACACTAATACACAAAAGGGAGGTATCAAATGATCACCAATGTTTTTCAGAAGTCCAAAAATGAGTTATACAACCCTAAAAGATCAGCATTCACAGATGCCCAAAAGAGAGAAGGCTGAATGTGTTTGGTCCTAACAAAATGTTGACAGTCATCTAGATGTTCATCTCAACAGAACAAATAGTTTGCTGAATCATCAGTAAGTATTGTTGGACCGTCAGTGCCATCATTCCTGAGGAGAGGATCCTGGAGGAGGGCTGGCCAGAAACCTGATCAAAATCACCACTTGTGGTTCTGCAGAGACCCTGCTTACCAGCCCTATCTTCCAGTACCTCTTCCAAGAAAAGGTGTGTTCCCTATTTTTAATTTCTGGGAGGGGCGGACAATCTACTTTACCCCCTTGTATTAATAGCATGCACTGAAATGCATTTTGAGCACTTTGGGTTTCAGCCTACTCCTCTCCTTGATCCAAAGAGCTTAAATTGCTGAATGGAGTAGGGGAAGAAGAATTCCATGAGTGCAATCCCATATGAATGTTCCAAGGCTGGGCACAGACCCCAGATCAGTGTTTCCCATCCAATGTAACTCTATCACAATATCTAATGTGTCTTGCTGTTGCACATATTTTGCAAGATGGAATATTCTTCATTTTTTAAAAGCAAATTGCAGTGGTGAGATCCAGTATATCCATACTCAGGTGTCTGCAGGTCAGGTCTTTGGAGAATAATGATTATGACATATGGATGGTAGACAACATTTCTCAGCTATGTGTCGTCTACATAGGGATCCTATATAGGGATCTTGGTTAGTGAACTGTAGTTGCTTTTCTGCAGCATACAAATAGGAATAGTCTCTGTGGTCATCTGTGAAATGTGTGTTTCAAGGTATAGGACCACCAGGGAAGAGAAAACTTTAAGGATTTAAGGGAAACAGCTGGCTGGAATTTACCAGTAGAGAATGATGCTATATAACAGAGTTCCAAGAGTGGCTGAAATCATTAGTTAGCAAAACTCCAGAAGGAAAGGAAGTGGGAAGCTGGAATCAAGGGATAGGTATATTTAGGGCTGTCTCTACCTTGGCTTTTATGATGCTGGAGTTTCTACTTGGATGGAAACCCAACTTTGAAGAATAAAAGCCAGCACAGAGACTCTGTGCAATTCTCTCATCACGAAGCAAGGGAGTTTGCAAAACTGACTCATAGACAGAGCTTTGATTTTATTTGATTTTATGTCTTGCTCCTTGCAACCAGAAATTCAAAGCACTCTCTGCTGATGCAAATCCCATGAAAGTGAGCAAAGCTTTTGCCAGCCCTGCAAAGCAAAGTCACTTACTAGTTTGCTAGAGTTTTCCTACACCCACTTTATGCCCTGCCTTATCCCCCATGTTGTCTATCATTCTTGGAACGTCTTGATTAGTATTAGCATCTAAGTGGACACAAAAACTAATAAACAATGGCATTTCTAAAACCCTCTCAATATGGGTCAAAAACTCTGCAAAGTACAGATATATTTTATCCCTTAGCTTCTCATTTTCTTGAGGAAATACTCTTAAAGAATGACTTCATGCTGGAGACAAAGTGTGGGAAGAGAAGAAGCCAATCCAACTTGCTGTCTTCTCAGTACTGTGCTTACAAAACTCACCAGTTGTACTTTGCAATCATTTCTGTGATTTTCTCCCAGCCATGTAAAAACATGCAGCCATGTCGACCATTCTTGGCCTGCCTTCATTATCTGCTGTATCGCAGGCCAGTGCTTCTCAGCCTTTAACAGAGAGACAGCAAACACTTCTGCTGCTCGTGGAATCACTTCCATGCTGGTTATGCTGCCAGGCCCTGATTGATAACTGTCCTGCAGCATTGGGCAGCCATCTCATTCTTCCAGGAACCATCCAGATTCTGTGGGATGCTTGCAGTAGGACATGTGCATTGCATGCTGCATTCCTTTCCTTGGGACAGCAGAGATAGGGAACCGTTTTGGGCTTCTGGCAACCTGGCAAACTTTCTGGTTATAGAGTTCTTCTTTTTGAGAGGTACATAGGAAACACCATATATCTGTTGGAAGTTCATCTCTGTTTTTCTCAGTACCAGAAGTACCACAAGATAAATCCTATTTGAGCATTCAGAGCATTGGTACAATCAACATCTTACGGATGCATTACTATTTTAAATTAGCATGCCTAGAAGGCAATGCTGAATTTCAAACTTCTTGCTGAGATAATAATTGGAACAACATACATATGAAAATCTCCTAAAATCTCCTAACATATGGACACATTTGTGATGCAAGAATTATTCCTCTGACTTCATCTGGTCTTATATGTTTGTGTCTCAACATATATTGATTATATTCATGATGTGAGGATGTCCCCCAGTTCTCTTACCTGATCTTACTATCAAGGCAATAGTTTAGAATAGGGTTGGGATGAATCCTTTCCAAATCTGTCCCCCTGGCATCCAGAGGCTATCTCACATGCTTGGTCTGGTCCTGCAAAGTGAACTGAACCAAGAGTCCGTGAAGACTTGCAGATCCGTGATCATGTAACTAGCAACCTTCCCTGCCCAGACACGGAGGAGGGGTGCGATGCGCAGTTGTGCCAAGCACCATTCCCAGCAACTGACCTCCTTCCCTGCCCACAGCAAACGGGCACCATTCCTGGAGGCCAAACTTCTTTCTTACCCAATACTGTTGGTAGAGGCAGCACCAGGCACTGCAGGTACTATTCCCAGGCACCATACTTCTTCTGTACCTGGTGGCAGCAGCCTTGGGCACCAAAGAGGCATGCTGCTTGTACAGCATGTGGGACTTGAGTCCTGGTGAGCACCCCATGGATGCAGGAAGTGCTCACCAGGAGTTTGGGGCCAGGGCTGCTGCAAAGTGAACTGGAGCCTCAAGAGCTGAGACCAGAAAATCCAGATTCCGTACCCAAATGCACTCCTCATACATCCCTAGTTTACAATTGTCCAAATGACTTTATGATTATTTTATACTGCCATGAGGAAGATGAGTGTTCTCATGAGGCTCCATGGAATCTATCCCTCTCCAGTTAGCAGACTTCATCTCAGGTTTAGCCCTGTCTTGGGCAAAAGACAGGGCTAAAGACAGCGAGCCAAGCTGAAAAGAAGTCCCTGAATGCATGCAGAATGAAGCTCATGCAACCTCAGTAATCTTCCATGTCACATGCAGCAGTATAAGCAAAGGCTGCCAATCATGTGCATGGAAGAGGAGTGCCATTTTGGCAGCAGTCATGCAGAGTGTGATTCCTGGCAAATTCTCAACGTGCTTTCTAGGAGGTCAGATTCATGACTGAGGGAAAGTGACTGGGAGTCCAGGGAGCTGAACCATCTTCAAAACGATGACCCCTAAGGAAAAGGTTACTATTAATCAAACATGCACACTGCTCTCCTGATGTCTGAAGTACAAAACCTGGCACCTTTTGTTTCATTTCCTTTCTTACCAGTCAAGGGCCACAGTAAATAATCCTCAATTACTGAGGGCCTCTCACTTCTACCTCCCCTTTAGGAAGTTCCAAAGACGAGATATTGGCTACTTTCATTCCAGGAGGCCAGACTGTGTGGGGTTAACTGCTACAATCCCATTTTTTAATCCAGGATCTTCCCGGAGGCATTTAATCACTGAATTTTCAAATTGGCAGGAAGAGTAAGGTGGAACAATGATGAAAGCTTCACTTGATCTGCAGCAGCTTCCATGGCCCTGTACTTGTGTGGGGCCATTGTCTTAGGGAGAGGACCTTCTGCATCTATGCCATTTTCCAGGGTTCTTAACCATTCTGAGCATCTCCAAAGATTCAGGAGGTACCTGTCTGTCACTCTGCATGAGCACAGGGCAGCAGAACTGAGGCATGGGACCAGAGCACTTCTTGCATGTGGATTCTACCTCGATTCTGCATGACTGAATAAGATGAGATTCCTTCTCTGCTGTGGTTTCAGGATTACAGAATGCCCTCTAGAGGAAGGTCTCTCTTTGGCCATAGTAAATGCAACTTCTTCCAGTGGGATTTTGGAACATTCATTAATCGATGGATGAGATGCTGCCTTTTAACAATTATGCAGTGAAGCTGCCATCTGTTTTTAGTTTTTAATTACTTGTCAGTTATATTTTAAATGGATGCATGGACCTTTAAGAACACAAGACAAGCCCTGCTGGATTAGACCCAAGGTCCATTAAATCCAGCACCCTGTATGCATGGTGGCAAACCAGCTGCCCACAGGATCCCTCAAGCAGGATGGGTGCAAGACCTCTGCTTACCCAGGCACCTCAGCATGTGATGCATGCAGGCATGCTACCCACATCTGGCGAAGGAGGTATCCCGTAGCCAGGGAGGCTAGTAGTCACCAATAGCCTCTTCTTCCATGAATCTGCCCAGTCCCCTTTTAAAGGCATCCAGATTGGTGGCCATCACTACTCTCCATGGCAGTAGGAGAGCAAGGATGAGCTCAAGGAAAATCTGAACATTCATTTTATTTACATGTTCTCCATTGTAGTTTGTAACCATTCATTCTTCTGCATCCATGAAGCCTTCTCAGAAATAAACACAATTTAATTCAGTGGGACTGACTCCCAGGTAAGTGGGTAAAGAATCAGGCCCTAATATTGCTCTTGTTCATAATTACACTTCAAACATGTTTTGTAATAGGGATGTGGGAGGAATCATTTCAGGTGGGAAACATTTGCAGCTTCCCTGAGTCTGGGTTCCTGGTGGACAGGCCCAGAGCTCGTGGGGCACTTGCCAGGACTCGGGCTTGATGCTTTGAGCACTTCTTCTGCTCCACCCATAGCTCCACTTGTTCTGCTGCACAAACGACATGGCAGAAGGTTGCCAGTTGCACAACCATCATCCCACAAGTGTTCAAGGACCCCCTCTCAGCTCAACTCGCTTTGCAAGCCCAAGCCAACCATGAGCATGTGCAAATGCTAGAGGGACAGATTCCGCTTGGGTTCCTCCCAGCCCTATTCTATCATACCCCTTCATAGCTATAGTCCATTTGGTTTCTCTTGAAATGTACATCAACAGACAGAAACAAATATTTCGTTTAACAGTCTTTTTATTGTACTTTCCCTTCAGCATTATACACAGTTTTATGCTTCCTACCTTTTCAAGTCAGTAAGTCTGAGCTTCAGTTGTATATCCCCAAGGGGTACTCACTGCTCACAGAGCAAGTTTTTCTTCAGCTGATGATCTGTTTCAGGTTTCAGGTTGACTTACCTGGTTGGGAAGAAAAGGCTTTGTTTGAAATCCACTACTACATTTTTTCTCAAACCATCAAAACCTGTTGTCATGTTGGGGCAGCACTTAATCACCTACAAGCTAAACAGCAAGGTGCCCATCATACATATCAGGATACGCTACACTCTGCTATAGTTTCTATTATCTCATGCTAGGCCTTCCTGTAGCATCACTTGCTCTGCTGTCACTTCAGAATATTTTCATTTTAGCTTTCATAAAGGAACACTTTTGCAAGACTTCAACCACAATGGAAGAATGGCTTGGCATGTTGTACAATATATGTCTGAGCACAGAGCAGGGGGGTAGGGAAGTGCAAGGAATTCATTTGGGGGTAGAGATCCACCAGATTCTCCGGGCTTATCTCCCTGGACTCTGGTCCACTTTGCAGCAGCCAAGTTTCTGGAGAACGTGCCCAGCACTGGCAGTGTGCTTGCAGAGATCGGGTCCCATGCACTGTGCAAGCCACACTCCTATTCATTCATTCATTCATTCATTCATTTGACATATTTGTATGCTGCCCCCTTGCAAACAAGCCTCAGGGCAGCTTTTTAGTGAGGAAGCGTGCTGGGCACCAGGAACGGCACCTGCCACACCTGCTTGCACTGCCTCTTTTCTACCTGCTTGCCACCACCATCAGCAGCAGGTGGGGAAGAGGTTTTCTTGCTGGGAATGGTGGCTCACTCACACCGCCCCTTTTCCTGATCCTGTAGCTGGTCCTGCTGGGGAAGGTTGCGCATTGTGCAGAAGCATTTGCAGTCTTCTGGGCTTGGCTCTCTGTGCAGGACCACACCAAACAGGAGACAAAGTCTGCAGATGCTAGAGAGATGGATTCCAAAAGGGTTTGTCCCAGCTCTATGGAGTGTTAAACCTTAGTCCATGGACCAAATTTGGTCCATGTGGACTCCCAGTCCAGGCTTCCACAGTTTCCCAGAAGATCAGGTCTCTTTCGACTGGTCCCATGTTCATTCCCCCAAGCACCAATGGATCATTTTCTGACATCTGCAAAACTGTTTCTTCCACCACTCAGTGTCTAGATTATAGATGCTCTGAGGCCAGGGATGATATGTGGTTGCTTATAGTAGCAACAAGCAATTTAGTTTGCCACCTATATATGCCCACCTGGGCTTTCAAAGGTCCTTCTCAGGGAGACCCCTCTCAGGAAATAATGAGGACCCCTCTCAGGAAATAATGAGGAAGACTACAAGTACTGGCACCCCAACTCTGGAATCAGGTCCCCTAAGAGGTTCATCAAAACTCAAATACTTGAGCCACCTAATGAGAAGGAACAACTCACTGGAGAAGACCCTGATGCTGGGAACAATTGACGGCAGAGGATGAGGTGGCTGGATGGAGTCACTGGGGCAGTGGGAGTGAGCTTGGATGGACTCCGAGGGACGGTGGAGGATGGGACAACCTGGAGGAATGTTGTCCGTGGGGCCGCGATGGGTCGGGCATGACTTTGCAACTAACAACAGCAAAGAGGTTCATCTGACACCTTCTCTCTATTCTTTTTGGAGCTAGACAAAGATCTGATATTTTAATTGTTAAGATGATTTTATGGTATTTTACATATTGTGCCTTTTATTATGGCAATGATTTGAGGTCATTGTGAAATTTTATTGTGTTTTGTTGCTTGTTTGGCTTTTATTCTATTATTTTTTAATTTACCTTTATTTATTTTCACTATATACATTTTTATATTTTGCAGTTCTGTAAACTCCCCCTCCAAGAGGCTTTCTGGTGAAGGGGCAGGATATGCATCAAACAAACAAACAAACAAACAAACAAATAAATAAATGCACATAGTCAAAAATGCCCCATGTGGTTATTATATAGCACAACAAGATTTAACAGTTAAGTGATTTTTCCGACTAAAAGAGCAACAAAGCTAGAGAACAGCTGTATTCTCCAGTAATGAATAATCAGAAATTAGTCTGTATGTGCCTTAAATGTGAAAAAGAGAAATGTTGAAGGAAGCCAGTCTCTGGCTATTTCTGGCTTTACTGGTCAAAAATAGCAGCCTGAATCAAGCCCTATCTATACCTTGGAAACATCTGAAACTCAGTCTTTGCCAAGTTTTTTCATGGGGAAAAGTTCTGCTCTTAAAACAGAGATGATGAGGGGAACCCAGCAGATATAAAACCAGCAGCCAAGATGAACCTACCTGAGGCATTTTGTCAATGCAGCGAGAGCAGTGCGCCAAGGGGAAAACCGCAGGTGGTCGCTGCCATGGGACAGGAGTGGGGAAGTAAATTGCTGTGTTTGTACATCCAAGTGCCCAGCCGGGGTTCACTAAGCCAGATGGTAAGCAAGCATTTAATTCCATTTTCTCCCTGACTCCTATATTTTCTCTGTTGCCTCGGTGTCTTGACAGATTGATTAGCAGACAGTGTTTTTATTTTGATCTTAAATAAATTCAGAGGAATTAAAATAATGAGCACAGTTATTTTGTGTTTCTTTTTTAATTGTGCAGTAATTAAGTTTTATTTTCTCTGTGTTGGATTAATGTCTGCTCCCTTGCTGTTACTGTTAATGCAGATTAAATATATTCATGGAAGCAGGTATTTTTAGAATGGCCTTGATGCAACCAATGCTGGAATGAGTGTTTGCTTCATGTCCTCTTTAGTTATGCAATGTCTGAAAAGTGGTTTTTTTGGGGTGGGGGGAGGGTTAAGAAATATTAATATGCATTCACTATCATAAAACCCCACTTTCACTACCATAGAACCCAAATCCCAAACACCTTGTCCTGGAGTGATTCAGGTGTCTGTAGTTGAGGTTGGAAGCTGCTGCGTACGAAAGGACACCACCATGCCGGATTGGGGACATGGAAACCCTGTTCAGCTGCCCCTTTGGCATTTTGCTAGCCTTCATGGAATCATAGAATAGTAGAGCTGGAAGAAGCCATGAAGGGCATCAGGTCCAGCCCCCTGCTCAGTGCAGAAGTTCCATTTAAACCACCCCACCCGGATGGGTGCCCAGTTTCTTTTTGAATGTCTCTAGCGTGGGATGGCCCATGTTCTGGACAACTGGTTCCCGTGTCATATTGCTCTGACAGTGATATCTAGCCTGATGTGGGTTGTCGAAACTTGTATTGATTATTTCGTGTCCTACACTCTGGCATCAGTGAGAAGAGATCTTGACTGTCCTCTTTGTGAGGTAGTTATAGAGGGGCTTATGGAGAGACAGGTACTTAGAGAAGGATAATTGAAACAATTCTCATTGCCCAAAGATGTTATTCATATAGCTTTTCCCCCAGGCACTAGGCCTTGAAATCCATCTCCAGATTGTTCTTTCGGCAGAAACTGGTGTCCATGAAATCAACATGGGGAGGTCGGGAGTGGAGGAGTCAGTGCTTAACAGAACATGTGCATTGCTCTTGAGCAGATTTTGAGGGAAGCCTGGAGTTTTCAGCTCATCTAAACTTCCCAAGATTTCAAGTGACCCAGCGGTAGTTCAATTTGACTAAAATAATTGCTCTTTGGTAACATACACATCTCTCCCCATAGAAAACACTTCTTCATTAGTTTAGCTGGTGGGGGGCCATCTTCTTCTTACCAGCATGGATGTACCTGCCAAAGGCATGGACAAAATCAAGATTTTATTAATTATACTGTTGACCTGCGGAATAACAAACATTTTCTGGGTTACAAAAAGGTAAAATATACAACAACTAATAGCAACCATAAAAATCTATAACTAGGTCTTTAAAATCTTTCCAAGGAAAGGAAATGTTCACCTGCTGTCTAAAAGAGAGCAATGTTACGTCCCAGGTGAGCCTTTTTGTGCCCATCACTTGGAAGTTTCTCTGGCTTGTAGTCACCTGCCAAGCTTCCTTTTGTAGGGTCTCCTTGAGGAGGATATCCAAAGATGGCCCAAGGTTCTGGGCAGGTACATCAAAGCCAAGAAATGAAGCTTTACAGACTCATATGATGGAAAAGCCTGCACAAGGAAGGGTTCTCTGTTTTGTGGCTCAGTATAAGAATATTTAGCTAAACATGCTTACACTGTACCTGCAGTCAGAAAGCTTGGGACTGGAGACAGTAGGTATGGACTGTCCCCATGGATATAGGGAGCCCCAAAAAAGGTTGTGATTGATCTGGAAATATCCTGTACAGCACTGCCATTTCACAGCACTTGGCTTCATCGGTATATAACTGAAAAAAGTTTGTGTTTTACTTTGCAACTTTTGCAATGGATGCTTAACCTGGATATTTTAGCTTGTTCATGTAAGATCGGTTTGGCTGGATGTACATTTATGCTGGCTTATTGGTGACAATGGGAGTGAACTTCCCTGTACTTGCCTTTCCACAGCCCCCGAAATGCAGCACAGAGGTCAGGAGATCCTTCTGAATGGAATAAGAATGGAAGGAGTGGCCCCCAAAATTTTATTGGAGAGCCTTCCATAAGCAGTCCATTCTCCGACACAGAAAGTTTCTTTCAGCCCTTTCTAAACTCTCTGCAGAAAATGGAGAGCATTTGATATATTCATTTTATTTAATATAACAATATTTTGTATTCTCTTCTATTTAAAACATCCAGGTTGGTGTGTTGGAAACACAATACAAGAGTTTACAGTAGAAAAGGCCAATATTGAAAGAAACAATGTGAAAAATATATCCAAATTTAAAAGATCTTCATGGATGTGTTGCATACATGATATTTATATTATTTTTATTTTTAAGGAAACCAAGAATAGCAGCAGCAACTGTATTATCTCCCCTGGGAATCAGAGAATTCCCAGAGAAATGGAACTTGTGTAGTTAAAGTTTTTGGATCCAACATTTCAGTTGACCCAATGTAAAAGCATGTTTGAGGGGCAATGTAGATAATCCCAGTTTAGTACCTTCCAGTATTTGAAATTCCATTCCCTTCAACTGCAGCCAGCACCCCCAATGTTTGGGGATTTGGGGGTATCCAGTAAAAATATCTTCCTTGTCTTGGGTGAGTACATTTAGTCACCAGTCCTCGGACCCAGTGGCTCAGTGGGTAAGACACTGAGCTTGCTGACCAGGAGGTTGGCAGTTCAACAGTTGGAAGCCCTAGTGCCATGCAATGGAGTGAGCCCCCATTAGTGGCCCCAGGTCCTACCAACCTAGCAGCTCAAAAGCATGCAAATGCAAGTAGATAAATAGGTACCACTTCAGTGGGAAGGTAACAGCGTTCCGTGCACCTCGGCAATCAGTCATGCCAGCCACATGACCATGGAAGCATCTTCGGACAATGCTAGCTCTTCAGCTTGTAATGGAGATGACCATCACCCGTAGAGTCAGACAGAACTAGCACACATGTGCAAGGAACACTTTTACATTTATCTTACCTAGGACCTGGTGTGGAAAATCCAGGGAAGAGCTTTGAAATTCACAGCTAACTACAAATTTATCCTGTAGCACAGAAATGACAATGGTCATCTACTGAACTTGCATCGGAGCTGCTTTCTGTTTGCTGCTGGATGCTAAAATGACCTGGGTGAATGAAGAGGGACTTGCATTTTCCCCACTAATAAGGCCTAAATATCAGTATTGGATTGTTTGTCATAAACATACAGGCTAGGCTAGGCCAGGCTAAGCTATGTAGGCTGAGGAAAGTCAACAATCCTTCGACAATGTCTGTTTCTTCCCCGATATGTGATGACTCCTGAAGCAAAAGGAAATGCACCATGGTAATATATGTGTACACCTTTTATTGACGGGTTTGGTTTAGGAATTAGGAGGAATTAGATTCACAGGGAGAGAAATCTGGGAAGGAAGGAATTCTGGCTGAGAAAAAGTCGTGCTTGATTGATCCAATGAGTGTTGTATATAAAACAGTTTTTATATTTATTATATTGTGCAATACAGACAATCATACTGTATCATTAAAGAAGTAAAGCAAAATACTAAATAAACAAATAATTACAGTTTTTGAATAAGATTTTAAATGATCCATAACTCTAGTTACATGCATTATATATTCCTATATATTAGTTTACAATAGAACATATACTCATATGCACTCTCTCTCTCTCTCTCTGCAGATAGAGATAGAGATGATAGAGATATAGACAGAGAGATGTATTTCAAGCAAAGCATCCAAAAGATCCACAACTTCATCCATATGTATATTCATATTTCATATTAACGGCTAAGAGTTGAGCTGTGTGCAAATGGCCTCTTGAAATTCTGCACTCCGTTCATGAGCTGGGAAATAAAGAGGACAATTCCAATGAAATCCACTAAGGAGAAATTCTCCAACACATTCTCACATTGACAGGGCTGTGGCACCTCTCCTCCTCCTCCTCCCCCTTCTCTCCCTTCTCCTTCCCCTGTCATCTCTGTCTTCTCCTTCTCCTTCATTTCCATCTATTCGTTCATGCTCTTGCTCTCACTCTCCTTTGGCCCAGGTTTGTGGGCATACCACAAGGCCCAGCAACATTATCTGTGCTGGAAGATTGGCCTCCATTTTTCAGCCACTGCAATGCAAGAGTGAGGAAAGCAGTGACATCTGCAGGGAAGTAGTTCTGAACCAGAATCTGTTGTCCAATTGTGCGTCCTCAACAGGGTGCTTTATAACTTTCTTTTTGGGTGTTTTTGATCTTACCTAAGCACTGTGAGGTGGCCAAGGATGCAGTGTGAGTGTGCTTAGCAATACACCCATCTCTTCTAGTCCATATCTTTCCAGATTGCTTGTGCTTCCTGAGCAAAGAAAGCCCCAAGGGCAGAATTATCCCATGATGTCTGCGATGGCTTGGAAATGCTTAGAGTTGTAGGACTTTCTACTCTCTAAACATGCATTGGATTGTGCCCATATAATCTTTTCAGGCTGCATTTTAGGGCAAAGCTGAATTCCAGCAGAAAGCACACAAAATATACAAAAACTATTTGCATAATAATGCTCTACTCTGATACTCATCATAGACGGGTGAATTAACTCATTTCTACCTTAGTTCCCAATTTTTCTAATCTTAAACGTGGGTCATCCTGAATTCTGATATCTTCCACCCAAACTTAGATTCAGCTTTTCCTTGGTCTGCATGAGAGAATGGTAATGTCAACAAATTAAATAAACAAGCTTCTCTTCTGAATCTCTTGAAGAATAGCATTTGGTTAAAGCATTTATTAGAATGAATTATTATTTTTTGAATAAACTTCTTTCTCACTCCCTCTTCCCCTCAGTCTTTTCGTCCATATGCTCTCTGTAGTTTAGGTTTTCATATTGTCCTTCACATTTTAGATTTTAAAAAAATCAGGTTTTGGGCATTAAAGCAATTTTAAATAATAGATAATATTTATGTAAGGATAGGAAATTGGAAACAGGGGTAGAAATCATGTCCTGAAAGGCAAGTTCTGTTAAGTTTTAGTTGGGTAAGATATCTGAGGCATCAGTTAGGATGATACAAAAATGGTGCTCATAAATGTAGACCTAAAATCAACTTTTATGTTAGATGTTCAATAGAAGCCATATAAATTTATCACTTCTAATATGAAGCATTTTGGCTAAGGTAACAACAAAGAATAAAATTAAAAAGGAATTCATTCCAGGAAAGTACGATATTAAACCATCACCAGGCCATAGAGCTAGGCACAAATTTTCATTTTACGACACTTCTTTTATGTTTTTTCATGCATTGTGATAAGACATAAGACCTGGATACACATTATTTTTATTTTCTTTTGCTCTGAGAACATTTGTGCAATGTGACATTCTCAAACTCTGATAAACAAATAAGAAATTTTAGGCCAGAAGAGGGAAGATAAACATATGCAAGAGCAGACAAGCAAAGAATTGAATTTTTTTGCACTGAAGATATTTATCAGAATGGTGATATTACAAGGCAAAATGCTGAACAACTGATATACCAACCTTTTCTGGTTTACAAAATTATCTCTGTTTAGACAAGGTAATAACATTGTTATTTGTACTTATTTTCTGTCACATAACAGAAAATATACAACTAGACAGTTTGTACACAACTGGACAGTTCAGTGAGAAATAATGCCACAGAAGTTTCCAATTATGTTTGGGTTTGCTCCTCAAACTTGAAATCCTCATACTCTGTGTGTTTGTGTGCTCATATTTTGGTTAGCCTTAGGGCAAAAGCAGATATTACAGCAAATCTAGAGATTCTCATCTGCTTTGAAACCTAAGTTGTCAGATTCACCATATATAATGTAACTGCACTGAGAATTTTCCCATCTCTGGACCTTTCTATTTCATCAGTCATTACTTCCAGGGCAGAGAATCAGGCAATATCCTATTGGCTTATGCCTGAGGATGCTTTTTAAAAAAAATCTTAAAACTGGGAGGAGAATACAAACTGGGAAGACATTTTTGGAGGCAGTCCTCTGACATGTCTAATGTCTAGTTCTCATCTGGTATAATCAGGTGAGTTATAAGCCATCTCTTATGTCCCTGTCCAGTGTTCCAAATTCTCAGAAAGAACACTGTAGTTTGCCATTTTCTTTTTTACCATGACCTACTTGCTAGATGATCAAGTGGTTTTTACTTCATTGTGGTTCACATCCTCCCTGCTCATTCCTTCTAGTTTTGCATGTATCCCATCAGCCACAGTGCCGGAAATTGAGTCCCAAGGTCCATCACTCCCTGCCTAAGTTGTCTGCCTTTTCCTTGTTAGTCTACACACAGAAGCTAGTTCACCAAAGAAGCTTCTGCTTTTTCCAGAAAACTCTGTAGTTGTTCCATGACATAGCCATGGAAACTATGTTCTTGGGTTCATACCATATGAGTAGCCATGGTGGTATAGAGAAACCATAGAACAAAGCATTGTTTCTTAGCATGGTTTCTAGATACCAAACTTAGCATGGCGAAATACTATGACTGGGTTCAGACAATGCGAGTGAAGAACAATGGTAAAAAACCACCATGGCTTGTCATGCTATCTGAATACAGCCACATAGTCCTAAAACTCACCTTAGCAGTAGTACTGGCTGGTATTGTGGGACCTTTGGAATGGATTCCTAGTTGACAACAGAGAGGATTCATCGGTTTAGGCATTCATATGTTTCCTAAAGGCAAGAAGGCAACTTCTGGTCTAGCTGTTTTAGTCTTCTGCTCCCATGTGTTGGCTATTTTAGATATGTTTGTTAGGAAATAGAGGCCAAATTGGAGAACTACAAGATGCTCACCTGTGCCCTGTGACAGAATTCTTACACAGTTCCCCACAACCCCTGAGCTGTGAGAGACAGAAAACTCTGAAAGCAGTTTTGGTTGTATTTTTATTAGTAGAATGGATGTATTCACCACTTTAATAATACTGTTGGGAAGGAATGCAAACAAATGTGAAATAAAAGCAATAATACTCCAGAAGCAGCCCTTATCGTCAAGCTGTCCTGTGAGAATATATCAAACAATCAATTATTTTTGTCTGTATTTTTAATACTATTACATTTGTGGTTGATGAATTGTATTGCATTGTTTTGTTTTGTAAGCTGCTGAGAAGCATGACTGGAGTGTCTAGTAAATATTAGTAATAAAGAAAATAATTTTCCTCTAAATATTTTTGCCTGAATAAAACCTAGAACATACATTAATGCTGTGACAATATGCATGGTTACTGGGACCTACATTCCAATGAACTTCTTAGTAGATATTCATAGGATTGTACTGTAAATTGGTATCTAGTGAGTGTTTCATTGTTGTTTTTTGTATTTTTGTACAATACATTGTTGTTTTTTGTACATTGTTGTTTTTTGTAACCCTAGCAATAGAATGTGGGGTTTTTAATATCTAGATTGAGGGGCAGTAGTAAAAATTGAAGGAGGAAGAGGAGGAGGAGTAGAAGTAGTAGTAGTAGTAGTAATTAGTGCTAGAACCATATTTAAATAAAGTGTCTTTTGCTGTTTTGGCCACAAGAACTTGCATGGGGTAATGAGTTTAATCATCCCCATCACGCTTGATGTTTAAAAAATGACTTTGTTTTCTTATGTCTCATTTTCCTTCTCATCGGCCAAAGTAAAGCAGTCCAATCTAATGAATGATATTTTCAGCATAGTTAATGAACACAGCAGTTTCTGTTGATTAAATAATACAGACAACTCATAACCTGCTTATAAAATAATCTAAAAACCATTATCCGCCTTAAGAGGTAAACATCATTGTGATTCCCAATAGCACTCACACCCTTTTTTACAATAAACATCTTGAATTAAAATCTAATTCAAATTCACATATTAATATTTGATTGATGAAGACCTTGATGGATGGTACCAACGCATCAGCTGGTGCTTTCAATATTCTGGAGATCACCATAATTCAGACATTTTCCTTGTTTTGCAAGATGGGATGTGACCATCTGAGAGATCAGTAAGCCTCCGGATGGCTTCAGAATAGAGTAGTACCATAATAAAGTGAAGGGCAGTTCAATCAATCTGAACATGACCATTTTAGCACCCTGGTAGCCTTCCCCCTGTGCGCCATCACAATTTCTAGATAATCTGAATGCAGCAGGAGCATATTTGTAGCTTAATAACAGCAAACTTCAAGTGACAGTCTATCCAAATCAAGCAACGCATCTGGAACATTTAAATCACTTAAAGCACAGTATCTTCCAAAGAAGGTAAATCATACTTGCTGCAAGTGAGAGTGTTCAGTAATCAACAAATGCAGGGCCATGAGCCATCAATGCTACAGGGTTCCTGCTTGCACTTTCTGTCTGGCACCATGGGTTGTATAGCACCATCTCTGATGAAAGCTCCATCTTTTCTTTATGCGCGTTGTCCCCTTTAGAGATGTATAGCATCATGCCACTGTTTCCTAAGCCACATACGACTAAAAAATGTGAACATTCTTGTAGTTTTTTATCACCCAAGTTGCCTCTACCAGAAGTCATTTTTGATCATCTAGGGTAGCGTACAAATCTAGGGTGGTAGACTTCCAATGGGATGTCCATTCTAATTACTTCTTGTCATCTTCTTTAACTCAGCAGTAACTCCATGCCAGCCCTTCTATGAGATAGAGTGAGGCAGTGCCCTTGAGGAGCACATGCCAGGAGAGATGGTGAGAAGATGTTGAAGCCCATGGCTGGACATCCCTCCCTCATGCCGCTGAGAGCCTGCTGCTCTCAGATGTGGTGGAAGAAACTCCCCAGTAACTGATATTGAATGAAGATTCATCTGGCAGTCCAGTTGTCTTCTGCATGTGAACTGGAGAAGTGGGGCATCTTCCTCTTTCCTCCAGGCAGCCACACATCTTGGGCAAGCCCTGTGGCCACCTATGGCTGTGCAGTGTAATGTGTAAAGAACTGGGAGCATTTCAGCCAAGATCTTGATCTGCAAGGGCCACTGGTACGCCATTTTGATCTGCCCTTCAAGATACTGGGACAACTGATGATTCCTGTGCATGCGTAGTGCTCGTTCTCACACAAGCACATCTGCAATACTTCCCACAGTTACTCATGAGTAACCAACCGGCTTCACTTACCTAAAAAGAAAAACAAAAAAGAGGAAGGCTTACAATAACCTGCTCTTGCAAAAACTGCAGGTATGTTTTCACACGTTTTGTTACATTATTACAGTTATATCCTACCAGTTACCTGCAAGGAATCCTACTTACATAATCCTTGCCCTGTCCCTTTGTCATGCAGGAGGTCACGACAGGGACTACTCCTCGTGAGGAGGAAGTAACAGTAGTTACTAGAGTCCGGGACGATCAAACACAGCCAGAGATAGAGGCTAATCAGCTTCTGCCTGAAAGCATCACGGGTCCACAGACCCCCTCCCAAGCACCGAGCCCTTTAGAGCAAACAGCCTGTGAGAGGGAGGAGGGCGAAAACCCCTCCTCCTCTTCTGAAAAGGAAATGACAGGGCCAGAAGCAGAAGGCAGGATGGGATATGTGAATATGACAGATGCTTCCCAGAGACGTATGATCCGTTCATATCAAATCAGAATGGAAAGACTGAAAAGGAGGAGGGAGGAACGGCTGGAGGGGTAGGAGATGACGTGAAGGGGAGTAGAGATCTCCATTCTCAGGCGAACATCTTTCCAGCAAAGAGGCTCCTCTATTTGCTTAACAGTGGAGTCGTAAATCTTGTAGATAACTAGCAATAAACAGATTTAGTTTTATTGCTCGCGTCTGTGTGACTAATTGCAACCAAAGTGCCCAGGCCGGTGGGGCTCCCCGCCTCACGACACCCTTTTATACTCACAACAACCCTAGGCTGAAATTCAGTGGCTTGCCCAAAGTCACCCAGTGAGCTTTGGGGCTGAAGGTGAACTAGAACTTAGATCTCCCAAGCCTTTGTCCAATATTTTAACCATTATACCACACTGGATCTCTCCTATCACTTTTTCCTTCTGTGAAAATCTGCCACTTGTACTGTTTTCCCCTTGGTTTAGTTGCAGCCAAAGTGCAAAACTGTCATCTGATCTTTCTCCAAGTTTCCCATTACAGGTTTGAGCCTTAATGAGAAAGGCAGGCAGATAGAAGTGCAGTTTCTCCGTTGGTCACATAATCCAGGGACACCCAACAGAAAAGATTTGGCTTTAACTTTGCTTTTTCTGTGCTGCTGAATGAGGCTTGGGTGCCACAGTGCAAACGATAAGCATGTCCTAAGAAAACACAAAGCAACGTAGCAGATACAATTCCATGTAGACTTTGCCCACTCTGCCAACCCATACATATTGAAAATGAAGCATGCTAATGAGGAGAGTGCCTTCGACCCTGATTATCTGCTTGACAGTTGCATAATACTCTTTTCTTTTCTTTTCTTTTCTTTTCTTTGATGATGCCCATTAAAACAAATAGCAATGATAAAAAGTGCCCTTCACACCAGACCCATCTTCAGGCTAAAGGTCTTCCTAACTAAAGTGCTCTTTGTCAGCTACCAGAAGGGCATCAGTCCCAGTCTCATTTGGGAAGGAGCATCAAAATAGCCAGCAAACACTTCCTCTTTCATGTCATCCATAAACTCACTTCTGAAGGTGCCAGTCTCAAAACAGGGCCACTGTAGATGATCTTAGGAATCTACCAGGCTACATTGGTAGAAGGACGTCTTAAGGAAATGTAACCAATTAAAAGCAAGGTATGTAAATCTGTGAGTTTTCCCCTGATCCTTCAACACGAACATGAACATGTGTGTGCTTTGAATGTTTAAAGTGGATATTTGAAATTGCATAGCTTTATAGTTTTGTTGTACTGAAAAATGGAATCTGTTTTTGCTTGCTTATTTGTTTACTGTATTTTTCGCTCTATAAGACGCACCTGACCATAAGACGCACCTAGTTTTTAGAGGAGGAAAACAAGAAAAAAATATTCTGAATCAAATGGGCACGTAATCACAGGCACATTCCCCATCACTTCCCCATGGGCTGCACATCTGACAGACTTACTGCACACACATATTCACTCTATAAGACGCACAGACATTTCCCTTACTTTTGAGGGGGAAAAAAGTGAGTCTTCTAGAGCAAAAAATACGGTAATTGTGGTCAAGGTTCAAAGAAAAATAGAAAGACCTCAGTCATAAGGCTGGTTGTGCTGGTGATATGAGATGCTTGCTTGCTTGCTAGTTGTGAAGTTGCATCCAACCCATCGCAAAACCATAGACAACACTCTTCCAGGCCTTCCTGTCCTCCACCATCCCCCGGAGTCCACTTAAGCCCACACCCACTGACCCAGTGACTCCATCTAGTCACCTCATCCTCTGCTGTCCCCTTCTTTTGCCATCAATCATTCCCAACATCAAGGTCTTCTTCAGTGAGTCCTTCCTTTTCATTAGGTGGCCAAAGTATTTGAGTTTCATCTTAGGTATTTGACCTTCTAAGGAGCAGTCAGAGTTGATCTCCTCTAGGACTGACTGGTTTGATCGCCTTAGTCCCAGGGACTCGCAGGAGTCTCCTCCAGAACCACAATTCAAAGGCCTCAATTCTTGACGCTCAGCCTTCCTTATGGTCCAGCTTTCACAGCCATACATTGCAACTGGGAAAACCATAGCCTTGACTATATGCACTTTTGTTGGCTCTGCTTTTTGACTATATGCACTTTTATGTCTCTGCTTTTTAGTATGCTGCCTAGGTTTGCCATAGCTTTCCTCCCCAGGAGCAAGCATCTTTTAATTTCTTCACTGCAGTCCCCATCTGTGGTGATCTTGGAGCCCAGGAAAATAAAATCTGTCACTAGTGCTATGAGAGAGCAGCAGATATATAGCTAGAGCCTGAGTTCACATATCACTGCAAGCAAGCAAATCAAACATACCATGCTGAAATACCACAATAGGACCATCCGGTGTAAGAAACAAACATAAGCATCCATCCTGGATATCTAAAGGAGCATCTCCCATATTCACCTACCAGGATCCTAAGCACATCTATGGAGGACATTCTCCAGAAGCCACCTTTAAAAGAAGTAAAGAAGGTGGCTACAAGTGGAAGGCCTTCTCAGCTGTGAGACCTGACTATGGAATCAGATCCTTAGTGAGGTATGCGTGGTGACTCTATAAATGCTTTGGCCTTGGATTAAAACCTTTTTATTCTCCTATTATTTTAAACTGCTAAATATGCTTATTCAATTTTATATTGGCTGTAATGTATATTGTCATTGGTACATGTGTATGTGTTGTAAATTTTTGTTATGTACTGTTGTTATTAATCATTGTTTCTGTTGTTTGATTTTTGGGCAGATGTCGTATTGACATCAAAGTTATTTGTTGATATTATATATTGTTTTTACATGGTTTTATTTTACACCGTTCTGAGAGCTCCTTTGCTAACAAATGGTACATGAGCATAAAATAAACAAATGTCATCCGAACCTGCCAATTGTGTGTTTGTGTAAACATGCCAATCAGGGTAAAGAATGGCATTCAATTCTAATTACAATTAGAGCAGGAATGTGCAGAAGTCTCCTGAGATATGATGCTAGTTTTATCAAAATGCGTTTTTCTGCCCTTGAAATTCCTTGGATGTTTGCCATAACAGCTATCTCCAAATTCACCTTGGAATTTCATTATCAGCTGCTTGTGATACTTGGTGGCAACTTGAAATTGAAAGGTTCATCTTAGTCACCAACAGGTGTGTGGTGCTGGAAGGTCCTGTACGGTTTTGAACAAGGATAGATGAATTGCTCTGCTTGCAGTCCATCTCAGTTACATGTGCGGTCAGACATAAGCCAGTTCAGTTCAAATTCTGATCAATCTGCAAGGTATTTCTTTTCTAAACAGAACTGCAAGAGAAGTCATGCACATTATCTTATACAAATTCTGCAATATACAAATCTTTCTGCACAATTTTTACCAAAATATGCATGTTTTTAGCAGCTTTTTGATCAAGTACTGAAACACAAGACCTAGAGAACAGCACAGTCCAAGAACTAGCTGTGTCTGGATCCACATAATGGTCTGGGGAAGGCAGATGAGGTCATTTTGCTTAAAAATGTAGACCACATGAAATTCTTCCACCTCTGAGTAGAACCTCCTGGTCTGATGGGTATCACAAGCAGCATAATCTGGAGGGAACTGATACGTGGTTCACTTGTGCATGCTTTGTGTGAAGGAGGGCATTTGCATCTCTCTCAAAAAGGGTATTTTATATTAAAAAAGTAGTTTATTTTTTAAATCCCTTCACTGCTCAACACTTCTTTGTTGTGTTAGCAGCTGCCTGAGGAATAACACAGATGTATGAAACAAGGGTGGTCAAGCTGGTCCCTGGAGGTGGGAGATGGAAGGAGCAGTCAGACAATACCTTTCTTATCACCAACCAACATTCCAGAACGGTTCCTGTCCTCTTCAGAACTCTTCATCAGAACTCTTCATCACAGTATGTGGGGTACAAAAATTTCTGGAGTTCTGCTTTTTCTCCCAGTTTCCTATTTTTCATACTACATAGGTTGATAAGGGCTTCGGGAAACTCAACATGCACAATGTTTGCAGAATTTTAATTGACTCAACTAAAGATGTTTCTCAGCTACCTCGGGAATCTCTCTTTCTCTCTCTCTTTCCTGCCCACAGCCTGTTTGTTTGTTTTTGGCAATTGTATCCTGCCTTTCTATAAAAGCCTAATCAAGGCAATTATGAACCCTAAGATAATCAAAATATAATTAAAAAGGAATTAAAATGGTCAGTCACAGCACAATATTAAAAGCAGCAGTCAAACAATGAGATGTAATTGTGAAGGACAATGTTCTCTGGAACAAAACTGTTTTTTCCCTGCCTGTTGGAAAGAGGACATTTCTGGAACCAGCGACGTTCCTAGAGAGATTGTTACAGAGCTCAACAATTGGAAAGGCTGAAGATCATCTGATGGGGAAGGGAACAAAGAAGGTCCTCAGGAGTGGCATGAAGTTCTCAGGCAGGCTTCTTGAATTAAGGCATTTTTTTGTTAGTTGGCTGGCTTGTATAATTATAATAATGGTAATTAGTAGTATTGTTTTCTCCCAGGGTTGGATTTGGCAATGTGCAGTATGCTATTTATTTATCCTGAGAATGGTGATTGGATTCAATAACAGCAAACACGATGATTTAGCTGCAAGTGACATGAAATTCCAAGTCAATTACAATGTTTCTTGGAGCCCAACATGGTGTTGCTCCAGATCAGGGCCCAGGATGCATCGGGATGGGGTGGGGTGGGGGAATTGATCGATCACTCGATCGATCAATTAATTAATTAATTAATATGGCAAGTGGCTCTCCCAGCCACTGCTGAAAAGTCACCGCTGACTGCTGTACTCAGAAATTTGTCCAGCTAGTATAGGGACCAAGTCTCCTTTAGCCCTTCGAATAACGATGAAAGATGAAAGAAAGAGTTAATCCAGCCTGTGTGAACATCATGATTTCATAGGAGCACTGAAAATGCATAGCATAAAGTATTTGGCACAAATTCCAAATCATGCCTGCTTTGATTTATTTGTTGTTAAATTATGCCTGAATCTTGCCTTTTCTCCTTCAAGTACAAATTGCAGGAAACAAATTAGCTTGCACAATCTCTTTCCTCCTTATCAATTTTCCTTCCAACTGTCTTGTGAGGTAAGTTAGGCTAAAAGTCAATGGCTGGACTAAAATCTCCCATGGAAAGTTGTCTGGGCCTAAAGCCCAGCTATAGCAAATCCCAGTCCAGCACTCTTGCCACCAGATCCCACTGGCTCTTGAGTTTCTGGTGCTTAAGAGCAAAGTTTTTAGCACTTTATGCTATGGAGGTACATTTGGAAGTGCTTGGGCACAGCCTACTAAAAACTTTGAAGTTCTGGCATGGCTAAAAAAGGATTTCCAGACAATAGGGATGTGTCCTCCATTTTCTGCACAGGTTTCCCCTCCTTTTCCCATGACTAGCAGGAAAAATTACAGAAAACTGCAGAATAAATCATTCAAAATATATAACATTATAAAATAGCTGCAGAATTTATTTATTCTTGGATGCATGTACATGTGCCCACATTTTATGTATGTATGTATGCATTTATTTATTGAATAACTCAAATGATGAGGATTATTTAGGTTTCTAACATTTAAGCTTGAAAAGATCCTGACTTCGTATGTAAATGATACTGAAGGACTTTAAAATGTTGACCTACTTGTTCCTTGCTCTCTCTGCACCCACATTTTTCTTATTCATGAAGAAGTTGTATAGTTCATGCAATATTCTATTAGTAAAGGGTATCAGCAGTTTGTGACGGGATTGTATTTTCTGTATAATTTTGAGCAGTATAAAGTGATTATTGGAGCGGTATAATGTGAATATTGGAGAACATTGGCATGCTAACATGATCAAAATCAAACACTTTTTAAAATCTCTTTTACATTTACAGTAGTAGTCTCTATTAAATTAGTGAACTCTTCTCTCCACCCCCTTGTTAAGGATGTGTGGTCAAATTTATCCATCCACTGCAGTACGAATGAATTCACCAAACTTACCAAAAACAGTACAAAGTTCGCCTGTTTTTGGTTTAGTTTGGTGATTTTGTTTTTCTATCTCTAAATTATTGCCTGGATCTACTGAAGTTTCAATTCCATTTCTAAGTTTAATGGGGTGCCAGGGAGCCAGGTGTGACCTAAAGGATGAGAAAGAGGGAAATGACTATTTTCCTCTTCCTCTTATCCTGTTTGATCCTCCCTTTCAGGTATTTTTTCCATTGCAACCTGCTGGAAATTTTATTTTTCCATCTACCTCCACTAAACACTTTTTAAAACCCTCTGTGTGCCTTGGAAACACCTTGTGTATTGTAAGATTTGGCTTTTAGGTGTGAAATAGGTAAACCAGAATAGAAAGAGACCATGACATTTTAATTAAATCAAACAACAATTTCACTGGAGAAGTATTATTAAGGGAAAGGCTTAACCATCTACATGGTATAACACAAAAACCCACAACAAAACCAGAAAGGAGAAAATATTAGAAAATAACAAGGATTAAATGCATCCATCTAATCTTTGCTAGATTCTCCTTATATAAAATAAGGAGAATGTAATAAAATAAGGAGAATAAGCACTATTTTAACTAACCCGAACCCTACTGATGATGCCTTCAGTGCTCTTTGAACTTGGAGGCTTCCTTCAAATGGACAGTTCCCACCCTGTGTTTTAGTTGGCTACTTTTATTTTTCCCCTTTTCTTTTTTGCCATCTAGCTGAAAAACATTGCAGTTGGAGAGAAGCACTTTCCACTCTTTCTGGGGTTGATTTTCTAGCCTTGAAGAGACAGCCAATGTGGGTTTTTTCTAAACCAGCAGTGTTAGAATATCAGAGCGCAAGTCCCTATCTCTGATGTCAGAGATCTGTTTCTGACTTGGGACTAAAAACCCAAATTGCCCCATGACACCCCGGACAATGAATTCAGCTTCCCAAACACCTTTCTTTCTCCTTTTCAACCTACCAGTCTCTGATGTTCTTCCAGCCTCTCTCTAAATAGTATTTTGTCTTCAACTGTTTACTTGTTAGAGAGAGCCCTGATATTGTAACTCTGACCAATTAGAAAGACTTGCTTTTTCCACTGCTGAGCCTTTGTGAAGCCAAAATTACATACAGAACTGGAACTTTTTTCTCCCCCTCCCAAGACTTCTAATCTTTCATTTCCTTGCCTCACTTGCACTATAGACTTAACAGGCAATTGTTTTGACTATTTGGTTGTATCCAACCCAGAAAATAAATTAACTGCACGAGACAGAAGAATTATATACAAGATTGTAAGATAGGTTTGTTTCTCTGCATCGTGTTTCTCTTTCTTCTTTGCTGTATGTCCCCAGCCAATTACAGAGTAAATATGTCACAGATCAGTCCCAGATCAATGTGATACATGGTGAATTCAGGGAAGACAAGCCCACACAGATCCATAGCAGGTTGTCAAGTTACGCTGCTCTAACTGGGCATAGCTGGGCTACCAGTCCAAGCTGGTAGATAATGCTCCATACCACTGAGGGATCTCGAGCCTCAAGAGATAATGATGGCTCCAGGGAGAAACTCCCAGCTATCAACCTTCATCTTCAGAAGGAATGCAACTCCCCATAGAACTGCTAGGCACCATTTATCTAGTGAGAAGAACCACATACTAATAGCAGCTTGGTCTTCACTGGACTGGGCTGACTAATTTAGTTTAACATGCAGCTGGACACAGTCTGTGTGTTCACCAGAAGCTTTTGGACTCAGTGCAGCTGCCATCCATGCAGATCCAATGAGCTGAGACTGTCAGCTTGTCCAGAGAGTCTATTCTGATTCCTTTTCTACCCAAATTAACTACAAGACTTTTCTGAACAGGCAGAAGTAGACAAGGGATTCCTATTCCAGCGGAGCTTTGCTTGAGCAATAAGCTCTTCCTGGCTTGTAATGTGTTCATGTAACCTTGGTTATTATTTGGTCTTTGCTTGCTTTTTACAGCTTCTGTTATATCCCATAGCTAATCCTCAGAAGTTTGGTTCCTTCTAGATGTTTTGAATCACAAGTCCCATTGGCTGTAGCCAGTGTGATCATTTGTTGGGCATCTTGGAGCATGTAATCCTGAACATCTGGAGAATACTATTATTTATTTATTTAAAACATTTCTATGCTGCCCCCATCGCAACAAAGCCTCAGGGCGGCTCACAGCATAAAATGCTAGTTGTCCATATGTGCTTTACAACAATCCTATAAGATGGTTCAGTATGATTCTCCCCATATGTGGAGTTGAAGCTGAGATACAATGATTTGCCCAAGTCCACTATGCTAGGAAGGTTTGATCTGGTAATATCCCGCTCTGTTTCTTAGTCCCTCATCCACTCTAATCCACTAAAACAAAAAGAGCCATGCACTGTCTTAACAATATAGTTTTTGCTGCAACAGATCAACCCTAACCCCCTGGAAAACGGAAAGCAATTTTGGACAGCACAGAGAGAAGATACTGCTCAGCTGATGAAGCACTTGGCACACTGTAGGAATCATGGTGTGTATACACATACAGAGAGAAAACAAGAGAGAGAGAGAGAACATAAAACCAAGGGCACCTTTTTATATAAAACATTGATTTTTTTTTTCCAAATAGGAGTACTGGACATTTGCTGGGGGCAGGGGGGATTCAGAAACAAATCCTGGCCTATCCCAGAGAAAAGGGGAAACATGGATTAAAAAATATACACTGTAACTTGCTCTTTTTTTTCTTTCACCTCACACCTGATGGAAATATCACATTATAAGCTGCCTGAATTCTTAGGTGAGAGATTTGTCTGAGAGACAGTGACCCCCACCTTTTAGTCCCCCTACTCCAGCATGCCTATTTAGAGGAGCCCTGTTTCATTGCCTGAATAAATTTAATTACACACTCAGTTTCACTCAGTCAGTCTCAATAACACGAAGGCTTCAAGACTAAACCTACCACCTCATAAGTAAGTCTTTCTGAAATCAATGACTCCCTTAAATAAGCGTTTTAATGTACTATAATCTTCCCTGATGAGGTTTAATGGAACTTTCCCAACACTACAAAATGTTTTGGGGTGCAATACAGTAAGATGCTCATTGCATAGGTACTGCTTCATTTTGATAGCACTTTTATAGGGCAATATATATTTACGCAGGAATAAATCTCACTCTACTATAATGGGACTTGGGAATAAGTCCCAGGGAACTCTCTGAGTCTTCCTTCTAATAGGTATATACTGTAATACACTCTAGGTAGCATTCACGCAACATGACAAGCAACCATGCATGGTTCTTGGTTTTTTACCATGACCTATCTGATAGGTGATCAAGTGGTTTCCATGCTAGCATGGTCCAGATCCTCATTGTTCATGCTTCTTGCTGACAGCATGTATCCTAGGAGCTGCTGTGCCTGAAATTCAATCCCAGGGTACATCTCTCCCTGGCTAGGTTGCCAGCCTCTCATCCATCATTCCACACATTAGAGGGTGTGTCAGGGTCCATGGCCAGAGAGAAGACAAGACGAGAACAACAGGGACACCAGGATCAGGACCAGGGCCATCGTAACAGCATTATGGGCCCTGGGCAAAGCAGTGTACTGGGGCCCCTATGACAACTACAACTACTGTTAATTTTGGAACTTTTTCAATTTTCCAAGGGTTAACATACAAAGATTAGTATGGGACCCACAGGCAAGTGCCCATCAGGCCCATGCGTTAAGACGGCCCTGATCAGGACAACAGATCTTCAAGAAAGAAAGAGTCCAAGCAGGGTTGAATGGATAGTCCAAATCATAGTCATGCTACAGGTTGAGCCAGAAACCAGAAGAATGACGAGGGCAGAACAAGGTCAGGAACAAGCCAAGGGTCAAGAACCAGGAGCATTAAAACAGTAAAACTGAAAAAGAGACCCTTTTTCGGTTCTTATAAACACAGAAACACAGACAAAGAAAGCAAGAGACCCTCTGTTGGTTTCCTCTCCTAGATTCTATTCAGTTAAAATATTATGTCATTGTCCTTTTGTGAGACTCCATTTTTCGCTGGATTTGTGTTGATCATTTCCATACATTAACTGCTAATTTCTAATTAGGATTTTATTTTTGGTGGGGGAGGTGGGGTGAAATAGCAGAAAATGAAGCACATCTTCTTGTACTGCTTGGCCTCAGATCTCCCCTGCACACACATCCCGGCATGGTGAGGGCAGACACTTGTCTATGCTTTGTAAGAAGATTATGCATCCCTGCCACTTCGAACTTGTGACTTTCATTGTCTTAGCAGAAACAATGACTTGCAGTTTTTGCAGGCCAGCAGGACATGACATGGGACAAAAAGGATGCCATGTTGCAGTCACTGAATAGATAACACATGTCGGTGGTATAAAATACAGTGATTTACTCTAATGGAAACATTTGAAGTTCCTCGGAGTCACTTATCACAGCTCAGCAGCCTATTTCATTAGCATTTTCATTTTTCCCCCTGTTGTTTAATTTAATCTAAGCAAACACAAGAAAGTTCATGTGAGTGTCCCCCTCCCCATTCCCACTGTTCTTTTTCATGAGTTATATAGTCTAGGAGGGGTGGAAAATTCAAAATTAATTCCCTTGTCTCTGCTGAGCTAAGTTGACTCTCAGGAAATGTAAAATGAAACTGCTAATGACAGAGTCACTTTCACTGTAGTTTGTGCTAGTGGTGGTTGAATGTCTGTGCGTTTTCACACAGCAGGTGCACACACCTACAGATGCTCGATAGAAACACAATTAAGCAAATAAATTTATGTATTTATTTGATGTATATCCCTCCTTTTTTCTTTTCTTAAAGAACTCAGAGCAGCTTACACCATTCCCCTCCAGCTGCTGTCAGTCTTTTCCCCACAACAACTCTTTGAGATAAGTTGGGCTGAAGGTCTGTGACTGACCCAACACCATTCAACTTGATCCATGGATGAGTAGGGACTAGAACCCAGATCACGTGAATCCCAGCCCCTTGCACTTAATTACACCACAGTGGCTTTCGAAGGATGCGCCAGTTCTTTCCAGAAAATGTCTGGGTAAGAATGAGCCTGACACCCATGATGTGCCCTCTTACACAAATATAGAAAGCATGGGCTGAATGCAGGCTACTGAACCATTGCTGGTGGGCTGCCAAGACCACCGGGCAAATGGTGGTGACACTTCCAAACACTTGTTTGTCTCTGATTTCTTAATAATCTGAGATAAGCAAGAGGTTCCTAGGCTCCAATTTCCCCAGGGTCCCAGAGGCAGCCTTGATGTCCATTTGGGCGACTCTCCTTGGACATCCCAGACACCCAACTCTCACCATTTATCCCTGATCTCTTATCAGCAATCAGAGAAGGGACTGCCAGATTGCTTCTCCTGCATTGCTAATAGCAACACCAAAAGAGTGATCAGGTCAGCATACCCAGAATACCCGAGAGGGAACTGGCTGGGTTCTGCTCAGTGTGTGTGTGTCATGATTCGTGGTTCCTAGGTGTCCTGGCAAAACGGGATCAAGCTCTGCATTTTAAAATGATATCATGATTCCATGACAATGCCTAAACCTTACAAGTTGCATGTGGATGGCAATAATTCATAGTTGCCATATTTCAAAATAGCAGAGGGCCCAATGCAAGCGTATTTTCAGTCCACTTTATTTATTTATTTATTTATTTATTTATTTATTTATTTATTTGGAAATTTATAGGCCGCCCCTTGCCACAAGCCTCGGGGCGGCTCACAACAAAATACAACCAATTTCTGATACATTAAAATTTCCAAATATTAAAAATTACATACATTAAAAACTGGCCCATCTCCAGGTCTAAATTAAAACCATCCAAATATCAATAAATTAACATTTAAAATATTGTTTGAATAAAAAGGTCTTTGCCTGGCGCCGAAAAGCAAATAAAGACGGCGCCAGGCGAGCCTCTCTGGGGAGTGCATTCCATAAATGGGGCGCCACCGCAGAAAAAGCCCTCCTCCGGGTACTCACCCTCCGAATGTCTCTCACAGAGGGTTCCCGGAGGAGGGCATCAGCAGCAGAACGTAAGGGGCGGGAGGGTATATATGGTCGCAGGCGCTCCTTTAGGTAGCCGGGACCCAAGCCGTGAAGGGCTTTATAGGTAAGAACCAACACCTTGAATTGGGCCCGGACTTCAATGGGGAGCCAGTGAAGCTGACGGAGAACTGGGGTGATATGAGACCCATGCCCAGTCCCCGTCAGCACCCTGGCAGCTCTATTCTGCACCAATTGAAGTATCCGGACCGTCTTCAAGGGTAGCCCCACGTAGAGCGCATTACAGTAATCTAACCTGCACTTTCCTGCAGTTCTTCCATTTTTGAAAACATTGGCTTACCTTTCAAGCCAGCCTTCCAGAAACAGCTGTTTCTAGTTGCTTTAGAATTAAACTTCCATGAAGCCCAGGAAACTGCAGACAAAACTGGGGAAGAATCTGACAAGATTCCAAGAATCTGTGGAATTTCTAGCAGGCAATATCAGGCATACGGGGCTAGCTGGATCTCTGGACCATTTAGTATAAGACAACTACTGGATGGGTAGATAACCTTGGTCTGGTCCCTTCTTATGGTCTGCCTTGCTGAATTGTTCTGAAGATCAAAAAGAAGGGGCAGGAGAAGAGCTTCATACATTACAGAACTTTTTGGAAGAATCACAAGATAAAATTTGAGTATTTAAATCACTGTGTACAGTCTAAACATGAATCGAAGTAAGAGGGTTACCCCCTTCTCCCAAATAGGTTAATGGGGAATCAAGATCCAAAAAGAGGAAATGCAGTTATTATAGAAGAAATATCTCAACTGCATTTTGGATATGTAATCTCATACATATCTATTCAAAAGTAGATCTCATTACATTCAGTGTAACTTACCCCTAGGTAAGTGTGTATAATACTGCCGCCTAAATGTAAAGAAAATGTATGTTTCTTCTGGTGACACAAAGGCTGCTGTTCCTGCTTCCAAATTTTCTGTGTGTGTGTGTGTGGTGGAGGGGTGAAATCCATAATTTGAAAGGTGTAATGGAAAACCCAGTAAAATGCATAATTGTTCCTCTGTCTCCACACTCTACTTATTTATTCATTTATTTCATTTTATACCACCCAATAGCTGAATCTCTCTGTGCAGTTAACAGAAGTTAAAAACATGCAAGCAACAGAAATTAACATAAAACATAAAACAGCAAAACCACAACAAGTGCGACGGAATAAGTATAGAGCAATGCGTACAGATTAATTCTTCATCCTATGTTGCAGTCCTATTATTATTGCTATAGCAACCCAACGAAATTACATATAATGCTGCTGTGTGGAAGAGTTTTCAGGGGCAGGACTGGACTGAAGAAACAACTCTGGGGAAGAGGAGAGGAGAGGAGAGGAGAGGAAGATCACTATCTGCAAGATCACAGTACATGACATAAAAAACTTGCTGAAGCCAAGTGGATGTCCTGAAATTCCCACTGTACATTGTTTATATGTATCAGCGGCGGTGTCAATGCACCTGATGGAAAACATCCGTAATGGTTGCATGTGGATGATGCATGATCATTACATGATGTAAAATAATTCTTACTTGCTTGTCAGAATATTTTCTTTTTGTACATCACTGTCACATCAAAGAACCTGTATAAGAAGCATGGTATATGCATAGATTTTCAAATACATGAAACTATGAAGACACAGATGTGGGTGAGGATTACCAAAGGTGGACAGTTTGCATGATTTCCCCTTGCATTTATATGTAAGAAACAGATTTGCATGTGAAAAGTGAGCTTGGAGTGTCCTATGCGACTTGGTCCAGTTCCACGTTTAAGGTGACCATGGGCAAACTCTCCTGACTGTCCCATCCTGTCCTCGGCCACCTGCCTGCCCACCTCATACACATTTTAAGAGCCCGTCTTTTCCTCCAAGGTTAGCATTACACTCTCCTTCCCACCTAAACACAAAGACATGCTTGCCAACAGACTTTCAGGGCATGGGTGCCTGTTGAATGTTGGTGACAGAAGAGAACTGCTAGCTGTGCTTCTCTGGCTCTTAGGGCAATGCTCTACCTAGTGAGGGACAATAGAAGCATCAGTGGCCAGTATCTGGAACTGTTGAACACTACCACATGTGGGGAGCTGCATACCTGCAGCTTCTTATCCAAGAACCATTGGATTCTTCTGGGCAGAAAGGCATAGAAAGGGCTTCCTGTTACAACTGACTTCCCTGAGCCCTGAAGTCCACCAGAGCTCTCAAGTCTATTTTTGCTCTTGTCTCTTATGTTTTCCCTAGGGTCCTGACTCACTCTAGACTGCTATCAGACCCTAGATGTGATGGTCAGCTAGAGATGATGATGGAGAAGAAACTGCTACCTGTTCCTCTAGACTTCTTGGCTTGCTACTGCCATCACCTTCTGCCTGGCGTAATGCCAACAGCAACCCATCTCCTTCCAATCCAAAACTTGCCAGGCATACCACTGGTGCCATCATGGTCTTTCTTCTCCGCAGTGTCTCTGGATCATGTTCTTACCTTCATGTCCAGGCAGGACCTCACAGGCACAGAGGAGAGGATATCATGTCTACTTTAGCAGCTCTCTTCCTTGCCCTGAACTGCTTCAAAAAAGAGCAGGAAAAAAAGAACACAAGAGCAGGGTAGTGACAATGCCAGGAGCTCCAGACACGCACCCAGCTGATAGCTGAACCTGCATGCACAGCAGCTAGAACTGGGAACTGCTCTCCAGAAATACAGTATGATGAAGAAGGGGATTTTTAAAGGGCCTCCAAGCTATTCAGTTTAGTTTCCTTTGATTTGTGTTTTTAGTAATTTCAGCAGAACCCTCAAGGCAGGTTACACGATACAATCTCATACGCAGATCATTTTAAAATATGCCATAGAAACAACATGTTGCATGCTGTGAAAGGACATTTCTATTGTAGCAGCCGTTGCCCCAGTACTACGAAGGCTCTTGGAATGGCTCAAACAGACTGGAAAGCTGAAAACCTGGTCTCCACCAGGTGCAGGGAGCTTGTCTGGAATTGTATGGAAAGGGAGCCCGTGTTTCATGTGGGGTTATCTGGAAGAAAAGAATATCTTTCCTCACATAGGATCCCCATCCCGATCCAATCCTCAGCACTTACTCTAACGTTAAAGCACTTTCTCTAGAATGTTTATCAATTCTTCTTATATCTTTAAAAGGGACATTTTTTCAGATTCCTTCCTGCAGAGATTCAGGAGTTTTGTTTTTAATGGCTGCCTGCACTCAGCATGTTGCGGTGGAGTTCTATAAATACTCGGAGAAGTTCATGATGCCCACTGATTAATTCCACCCCTCCGTACTGGTATGACCACTGTTAGACCATGCCAATGATTCATTAAAGGTCCTACTTCATATACTGCTAGTCTCCCATATATAACTGAAATAATAATGGTTTGAACCAAAGTGCCATGAGAACACTAAGTATCGTTACAGCCTCCTGCCCATGGGCATGCTCGTTAACAGTAGAACTCTGATCCCACAATAGCCGACCAATTCTGGCAATGCAATTCAAATAGAATTCCATGATTTGCAGACCTCTGTTGCTTACAGTGGACTGGGTCTAGATGGAGAGAAATTATTTGAGATCTGTGCTCTATGATTGACAAAATTTTGCACAGTTATCAATCGGTTCATCAGCTAACACCATTTTAAATTTATAATTGTGTTGCTGATTAAGGGATGATGAATAACTATGAAGAATGTTGGCCAGACTACTGTTTCTCCTATTTCCCATGTTGTGATAATATAATGCAATGGCACGTTGAGGTGATCTGGACAGTTTATTTCTGGGAACTGTAGCTTTTGATTAAAACAAAAGTTTACGTAATGCAGCAGGGGTATATTTGTATAATATAACTAGTTCCCCGGTGCAGTAAAAGATAAGAGATTTAACAGTATCTGTAACTCCCAAGGGGTGTGATTATCTCCTGACAGCCATTCTCTAGATTTGCCTTACTGGTATCTTAAAAAGTCTGCATTGTGTGAGATAATGGGGCTTAATTTTCTGGGAGATAAAGTCAGTTTGACACCAGTTTCTGTGTGTTTGTATTGTGCTGTAATGTAATAGTTTGGCTATTTGGCTTCCAATGGGAAGTTTCACTTCAGTGGTTCTGTGGTAATATTGAGTAAGACAGTACAACCACCGTAATCTGATGAGACATTAAAATGGAAATGTGGAAGCACAGAAAGCTTAGTTTTCTCCTTTCTCAGGTAAGACCGTTCCTTCCCCAAAAGGGGAGTATTCAATGCAGGAAGAAGATACTCTCTTCTAGTTCACCAAATACTGAAGAAATATGATGCCACCCAGCAGCTAAAGACAGTCACAAAGTCTAATCATTTGAAATTAAATAAAGAAGAAACAAGAAAACTTGGGGTACTGGGAAGCTATGGGGAACCAGAAGGCCCTTTTCTACGTGCAAAGGATAGTGCATAAATGCAATGGGTCTGGGAAGTTCTAGAAAGACACAATTATTTGTCATTTGATGGAAAAGGAAAGGAAGCTCAACCGCTTCCTGCTTCAGTAGTGATTATGAGTGCAGCTTCCATCATCCACTTAGGCTCCACCACTTTTTTCTTCGTTTTGGCTACAGGAATTATATTTCTACATGCACTAACCATGTTTCTGGTTGCAATACACAGTTCTTCTGGTCCATATTCAACTGAGTGCAGTAATATTGACCAGTTCTTTATGTGGATTTTAAATTCATCAGTAATGCTGTAAGTTGTATTTAGTGCTGCCTTTCCATTAGTGATCTTTTGCAGTATCGCTCTGATTTTTGATATTAATAGTTCATGATCGCTCCCACCATCAGCTCCCGGTCTTGTTTTGGCATTGAGAATACAGCTTCTCCATCTCTTACTTCTGAATAAGCAGTCTGTTTGATTCCTATACTGATCATCTGATGACATACATATCCACAGCTGTCAGATCAGTTGCATGAAAGTGTGTATTTTTAATAGAGATGATTGAATTTACAGCATTCCATGAGTTGTTTTTCTGCTTTGATTCTGACCCCTAGGCCAAGTTCTCCCTCAACATTGGATTCCACTTCTTTTCCTCCTTTTGTGTTTTAGTGACCTACAATAAATAGCATGACTTGTTTTAGTGTGTTATCATTTTCCTCGTGGTCATTTAGATAAAAGTTTCTTCTGTTTCAGCATTTGTCCTTGGAGCATAACCTTGAATGATTGTTATGTTAATAGGTTTTCTGAGAATTCTACTAAATGTTACTTGGTCATACTTTGTATTATAGTCCCTCACTGCTCTGCTACATCCCTCCACGCTAAAGCCATTCCATTTCTTCTGAATTTTCAGAGTAAAATACGACAGAAAATGTCCCAGTCCAGTCCACTTTAGTTCTCACCTGCCAGGATCTACGATGCTCAACCATCCATGTCTTGCTTTATGGTTTCCAGATCGCCTCAATTCATATTTTTCACATTCCATGTTCCACTTGTATGTGTTGTACAGCACAAGATCTTCTTTTTGCCTCTGCACTTGTCAGCCACTAGACATGGATTTTGGCTTTGATCTAGCAGCATCATGAGCAACAGTAATGTCCTTTCTTGTCCTGTGTGCTTTCCCAGCAGCTGTTTGAGTACTTTCCAACATGGAGGTCTCATCTTCTGGCACTGTCTCTTGTTTCATTTTGAATTGTTTCATCATAGAGTTTGCAGCTACCATGACTACGCGGGAGGTGCCTTTCCTGAGCTTTGCTATCCCGTCAGCATTACAGATATGAATTCTTTTCTCCTGAACTGGCCATTACTCCTCATGAGGTAGATGCTTCTTAGTCTGGTGTTTCAGCATTGTCCTGACCCATCTTTCTAGGAGACCAGACAGTCTGGCCTCCTGGCAGCATGATTCGCAGGTTATGACCCTCTTAAACCCTCACACCACGTTAAGGTGTGCATCTTAATTGTACACCCCCCTTTAATCTATTCTTGTGATGAAGGGGGGCCTTGCATCTAAAATCTCATATTAGAGTAGCCCATTACAGTGTCACAACATTTTGGGTTTTTTTTCCCAGCAGGTTGTGACAAGCAGAAATAACATTTATTAACAATCTGTTAATAAAAAAATAAATAAAACATTAACCTTCTGGAGAAACAGTGCTAACCATGGATAATAGCAACACTTTCATGTTTTTGCTCAATATTTCATAAAGTGCATCTCATAACATGCTCAAACTTTATTGTTACAGTGAAATGCGAAATTAAATACATGTTGTTTCTCGCCACAAAGTAGAAACTGTATTACCACAGCCTTTCCTCTCACTAGACTAGGGAATAGCTGTGATGCATCTGATATTCTTTGCGGTAACTATTATGACACTGATGTAATTTTAATGGCACTTGGTTTTAATTATAAATATGCTGCATGACTTGAAGCCATCCAATGAGAAAAGTTGGCAAGCTCAGCCTTGGTTTCTCCATCTTACCCTGGAAGAAGGATCCAGATCATTAAATTTAAATGGGCCACTTGTTCGTTAATTTGGCATCCATGCTTGTAAATGGGGCCGTGTGTGAGGATGGCTTCTCTTTGCAAAGGGAGGCATTGTGCTCCGAATGATTTTGAATGTGCCAGTCCTGAAGAAAAGTAGATTAGGGACCACATCATTAGTTTAGATCAGCCTGATACTTGTGGAAGCCCAACAAGCCAAGTACATTTATTTGACCAAGCAAAAACAAACCCACCAACCAGGAATGTCCTTGAACAACAGCAATGCAAAACTCCTAAATTAACTTTCTAGAATGTGGGCTATGATATAAATTGGCCAGAACTAAAGAAAGTGAGAAAGGTGAAGGCGTTTTGATATGTATATGTTTTGACACTGGCAAAGATAACCTTCCTCCCCTATGTATTGTGTGTAGGTAGGTGCTACAACTAAGTGCATTGTTTTTCTCTCTGTTTTTTATACTTGACCTTCTTAACCCATGGTTAAAGATAGAAGCTGTTGGCACAGAATGGTAGCACATTTATGTCAGCAGCTTTCCCTAAACAGTTTTGCTTCACCCAGTACCAACTCTTTATTGCTGAACAGAAGAGCAGCTGCAAGTTAAAGTCTTATCAACATTTTCCCTTAAAGTACCAAAGGGATTCCTCAGAATGTCTCCAGGACTGTTGAAAGCAATGCAAAACAGCCAAAAGAAAAAGTCAACAGCATGCTAATTGTGCCCGTGGTTGTTCTGTTCCACAAAAGACCCTGCCTCTTTTTAAATACTTTTAAGAGGCAAGGTTGCACCTTCAAAAACCATTTGAGACACGAAAATGTGCAACATACCATGTTTTGGGCAGTTGCTATAAAGATGCTGGGACCACAACTCCCATTAGCCTCCATTTGAGCAATTAGTGCTGGTCCTACCATTATGATTGGAGTAATTGGCACTGGTGGCATTGGCTGGAAGGTGGCTGCAGTTGAAGGAGAGACTTGGCTGGCCATTCTCTCTGTGCTGAAGTGCCTTAAGGTGGAGGGAGATGTTTCCAGGACCGAAGAACGATTCAGCAGCCAATCCCGCAGACTGTTGTCCATGAAATGTAAGAAGGTGACTTCTGGTCCTTTGCCTCAGGCAGGACAATATCTTGGACTGGTCCTGTGTGGGGAAGGCTTCTATTGAGCTGAAAAACTAGAAGGGAGTGAGCTTGAATAACTGATTACAGGCTCAGTGAAAGTAGATCACTGTTTAGTTCAGGAGCCATGTCAAAATCCTTACACCATAAAGTACAAAAAGTGTGACTATCTAGACATTTCATCAAAGTTATGGCATCTCCAAAGCTGTGAGTTTTATGCCCAGCTGCTGGACCATTTCAGCCATGGCAGCTTCATAACATGTACCTTTTAGGACCAATAATTACATAGTAAGCTATAGGGACGAAGCAAGTAGCATCTGCTGGAAATTCCTGTATGTGTGTCTAGAGTTTTAGCTATTGAACAGTATGAAAATTCAATAAATAAATCCAGATTTCCAGTCTGACTAACTTTGTTGGGGAGTGCCCTTTCCTGACCCTTCCAAAAATTCTATCATAGGATACTTGGCTGGTACCATTTGGTGTAGATAGCCTAAGTGTATTTTAAGATAACTAGTCTGTATGTTTTAAATGCAAACAATATTGCAACACAGAATTCTACCTTATGATTCTCACTTAGTTTAACTAGCAAGCAAGACAAGGCGGAGATGAAACATACTATTTGGCTTCTTCTTTTTCTGTTATTGAGTTATGAACTTTATTAAATCAGTGATTATGATTTTTGAGATAAGCTGAATGATGGCTATGAAACAATTTATTGGTATTTGGGTATACAGATTGGGCAGATCCACATGAAGCCATGATGATGTCTGTTGTATCATCTAAACCCAGTTTTGGGATCCATGTGTGGCAGGATTAGGTTTTTTGAAGCCACAGCAAGAATCAGCTCTCTGTTCTCAGGTTTCAACACTTCACTGAAGCTTCTCTTCCAGTCTGGAGCCAGGCTCATTGTTTTACTATTGTTGGTATGGAAACACCATAGAGTCTCCTGGAGAGAGAGGCTAAGGAAGTGACTGCTTCTAAGCCTTCCGTTTCCACTGCCTTCATTGCCTTAGCAGCAGATGCATCACTGCTTGCGTTATTCCCACTGGCTGAGCAATATGTCTGTCTTGCTGTTTACTTTTGGAAGCAGAGTGACAACACGGAAATATGTGGAGGGAAAAGGGGAGAATTACAGTGAAACTGTTTGACTTCATTTAATAGAAATCTCGGTGGGATTGGACATATCTGGGAAGTGCTGCAGACATGCAGCTTAATTGAGAGAGGGTGGCAGGACAGCTGCCCTAGAACTGCAGCAGACAGCTCAGGAGGAGGGTGGAGAGATCCATAGGCAAGGAGAGAGAAAGGATGGGGATTTTGCTCACAACAACTGCTGGATGCACGGTGAGGCGAGGCGAGAAGGACAAAAGGGGTAGCAGAGAAACCATGTGGCTTGGGCAACCATGTGATCATCTGACCAGCATGTTTGGGCCAAAAGCCACACAATGGAGAAATAGCAAAGGTTTGTTTGCTGTATCATGTGAACTCAGCCATTGCATCTGTCAACATGCCATGCATCCTGCTCCCCTCTGTGTGTGTGTATGTGTGTGTGTGTGCACGTGTGTGCGTGCATGCACACACACTACTTTAATGCAAGCAGACAATTCCCCTATATGATGTGATAAGGGAAACTGGGTGCTCATATGTTCAAATTGTGAAAATGGACACATCATGGGTGAAGAACCTGCTATAACTGTTCTGAAAATCCTGCGTGTGTCCTTATCCTGAAGTATATATTATTTACACCTTCTGCAATGCAAAGAATATAAAAGCCTTAGTGCACTCTCTCATTTTTCCCTTCCAAAAAGAAACCCTTTAAAGAACATTTTCTGGTAAAATGAGACTTGAGTTACACTCTAGCAGAGCATAATGGGATAATCAGTGCAGAGTCTGAATTACCCAGATGTGAGCATTACATTAAGAATCCCCAGATCTTAGCAGGAGAGATAGCATTTGAAATAGAGAATGGAAAAGTTGGCAGGGAAACAGATAAGCAAAAGAAGACACGGACAATGAAGTAGAGATTATCATCAGGACTTCATTTCTAGCAGGAAGCTTCAATATGGCTCTAGTCACTCTGTAAGAACAGGGTAAATATGTGGTAATAATACTTTGAAGCTTTCTACAGGCATGTGCGCGCACACACACACCTTCCCCTGAGATGCACTGCTATGCATTTCCCAGTTTACTTCCTCTCAGGAAATCCAAAAATGAGGAGGTGGGCGAGTATTCTTTCATTCCCATTGACTACGGCCTGCCATGTAGAGGAACAGAGCTCCATTTGTATCTGACAAGCGACAAGGTTACAGAACAGCTGTTCATTGGAAAGATGTCTGCATAAACTCACATATGATGTATGCATTTGGAGCAGCAAAATGCCTGAATTCTACTATCCCAGGCACATGATGCTCTTGGGACTTCTGGTAGAAAACCTGGAAGGCCACTTTGAGATGAAAAGGGGGGCAGGTTCATGAGACGTGAGGCCAAGGTTCAAGGAGAGATGGAGATGGAGCCAAGGAATTAGAAGATGCAGAAGACAGCCTGGTAGAATTACACCAGATAGCATTCTTTTAAGCCACGTTTCTTTGCACCAGCCTTATGTATGGGCAGAACTCCAAATAGATGGACAGTTTATGCCATGCTACTGCCTAAATAAGGTGCAAAAAACCCTCCTGTGTAGATGGTTTGTTTCTCTGGCCATGGAATCCAACACAATAGCCCAGCTCAGTTGCTAAGGCTCTAGTCCTCTGATTTTCCTAAATTCCAACCAAGTGAAAAAGGAAATAGAGGGATTGGCAGCTAAACAAAGATTTTCCCTGCTGCCTTATCAACATGGGCTGCTAGGGGAAAAAAAGAGCTATTGACCAAGAGATGAGGACTTCCCTGTCATCATGAAAACAGAGTTCAACCTTACTTATCCTTCTTAAGAGAACCTTGTGATGATTAGATTCATAGAATCATTGAAATAATTGAAGGATTCATTTATAATTGTGCACCTCAGCATCTATTTCAGCATGTTGACTTTTTATGTAAATCCATAATTTATCTCCATCTATTCAAGGATACTTCTATCTCAAAGTGTGGCTGGTCTGTTCAATTGTAACATCAGGCTAAAATCAAACACCCTCCTTTGTTTTCTGAAGTCCTCCCTTCCTAATGTAGCCTAACATGTCCTTGAGAATCTTGATCTGTAACTTCAGCAGCACAACAAAATTCAATGAACTCTAGTCATAATCTTCTCTATCTTGAAACACGTTGGGGGTTTGAGCAAGGGCTTTAAAACCTTATAGCCAGTGGTCAAACTGGACATACTGGGGCAGAAGACAAATCCAGCCCTCCAGATTTCCCCAGAAAACTGAGTTTCCTTCCGCTGACCTCATTCCCATTTCCCCAGCAACAAGCTTGTGGTGGTTGCGCAGCTTTTGTGCTTCCATTCTCTTCTCAACCAATGCTGAAAAGTTGAAATGGACATAGAATCATTGAATCATAGAATAGCAGAGTTGGGAGGGGCCATGAAGGCCATTAGGTTCAACCCGCTGCTGTTGCAGGACAGCAACTTAACACTATCTCACTCAGAGAGCTGTTCAGTTTCTTTTTGAATGTCTCTAGTGTGGGAGACATGGTCCCCATATTGGTGTAGATTGTGAAATTTCTGCAATTGTGTGTATAAATTTTCACAATTTAAAAATTAAAAGAAGAAAGAAATGCCTGTCTTGAGGCTTGGTTTCTAAGTCAGAGGTCCAAGCTAAAATGCAGAGCTCTTTTCATTATTCTTGGCCCTGTGTCTACCAAGAGCTTGCCCAAAACTGAATTTAGTCCACAGAGTAAAGGAAGAATGAAGTGCAACACATTTTGCATTTGAGCAACATAATACCTGTTTTCAGAATATTCTGAAGATTTGCACCTTTTCTTTCAGTTTCAATGTTTTTTTCTTCCTTTTCTGACTCAGCAGAAGAAAGCTTCCAATATTCCAGAATTCTACTCAGTTCCAGAATGATGGGAACCGCTAATGCTCCTGCACCCAGTGTGGCTGCCCTAGAAATAGTTTCTTCATGAAAATGATACAGATAAAAGTTAGTCGCTGGTTTGCTTTCTAATATGCCGAAAATATATAGAGCTGTCTCTCATTCCATTCCATCAGGATAATTGTATCTGCCAAGATTTCTTTACACTGTCCCAGTTCTATTTTCCCAAGTGTGCATGTGGGAAATCACGCAGAAGTGGAAACATTATTATTAGTAAACCATTATATTACTGGCATCGCATTAAAGCTTGCATGCACACACACACACAGGAAGCGTTCCATATAATAGGACGAAGTAATGGGAAGTGTGTAGGGAACACTGAGATGCTACCCAGTGAACCAAACTGTCAGAAAATAGGGCTATTTCAGTTTCAGAGCTACAAGCAGAGATCTCTAAACTGAGTGACTCATGCAGGGATTGTAATTATTTCAAAGCCATCAAGTTTGTGACGACAGAAAGAAAGTGAGATCTTCTCCTCATTCAGGCATTCACTTGACAACTAGACAGTTGAAAATGTCCTACGAGAACCCTACTGCTGGAGAAGGACAGCAGTTTGCTTCTCCAGTGGATGCCTTGTATGCTAACTGACCACCTGAGGTCAAGAAATCCTGGTGAGATATCCTTCCCATATTAGCATTGTTTCCAGATGCATAACTTTATTTTCCCCATAGAGAAACACTAGAGAAACTAACAGATGAAGAATGAGGATATAGGATGAAGGCAAGCACTTACACTGAACTTGTTTCTAATTACAATGCATACTATTATAGAACTCAGTGGTAGCCATTGTGAACCAAGCAATCCACTGACTGGGTTCACACATAACACTACAACCCTGAAGGGTTCCTGTGGTTCTCCTCCTTCTCCTTCTCTCCTCCTCCTCCTCCTTCTCCTCCTTCTATCTCAGTGTTCCTGAAAGACTATCAAGCTCATGGTGGTAAGTCTCCTCTCTCCCAACAGCTCTTTCTCTCTCAGTCCTCCAGGAGGTATCCCAGGATACAACTGTGGGGAGGAATGAGGCTCCTTTCTTGAGAGCCATGGCCATGCCAAGCCCAGCTTGCTGCAGCTGCTGAGTAGTCTCTGTGGTGCAAATAGGGCTCATGCACTGAAGCACTGCAGAGCAGGCATGGAACGTAACAGGCATGTTCCTCTTCTGGTAAAGAGGGGACTGCTAAATCCACCATCAGGGTTGAGGGAATCAGCTTGGCAGCACTGCGGGTGAGAGCAGCACATGAGTGGTAGTGGTGAGAACCCTCTGGGTAGCAATGCCCAGCTGGGGGCAGTACCACTCAGCCAATTCCCAACTCCCTGTGCACCCAGGTCCATGAGCAGGAGGAGCAGGTACAATCAGCTGACCAGCTGTGCTTGCTTGGGGACAACACAGGTCACCGATCCTCCAACTCATTCCCCCTCATGACAGAAGTGTTCCCAGCTGGCACCTGTCCAGGCAACTTTCTTGCAAGGGACAGCAATGAAGGAGAGGTGGTGCTCGCCTCGCTTTCTTGCTCCCTCAAAGCATGCTGGGAACACCTCTCTGGCAAGCGGAAGCAAGAATAGGGAGCGGTAGGGGAACCAGCTGTGGGATGCAGCCCCCAATCAGATAATAACCCACCCAGCAGATTCTCTCCCTTCTTGAGGGGCACAGGGCGAGCATCAGCTGAGCAGTGCTGCTCCTTTATGCAATCCCGGATTGTGGAATCTGGCTGATTGCCTACATCTGCCCCAAATAGCATGTTTAGGGCTAGAGGCAGGCAGCTCACGATATGGCAACTGTCAGTGGCCCTCTCCAGTTGTCCACTTGGCAAGAACAGAAACAGGCTGCTGTCACCAAGCAGCTCTCTGGTTCTGCCTTTTGTTCCATGACGAGTTGTGTTTTCTGGGTTCGGACAACTAAACGGGCCACTGCGCTATGGAGAAACCACAGAAAAACCATGGTTTCTGTGTGTGGTTTCTAAAGGCCAAACATACCACGCTGAAAAGGGTCAGATGACATGACAGACCGACAATGATTTTTTAATAAACCATGGCTCGTCATGTTGTGTGCAGCTACCCATTGTCTGGTTACATCTGCCTTAGGTTCTGATACTGTGGCTGCAAACTTCGGCACACTTGCTAGAGAGAAAGCCTCAAGGAGCACAGTGGGGGTTCATTCCAAGAAAATATGCATATGATCACAATGCTTGTCACAGTGAAGTGTGCAATTCCAGGAAAAGCAGGGACGAACACTGGGATCTCTGTGTGTGCACAAACATGCGACAGAGAAAGCTTGTCTGCGTAAAATCCACTATATCTACTTCTGGGTTGAACACAGAACTGAGATCTAAACCCTGCACAAAGAGCTTTCCTTTTCTGCTTTTTCTCTGAATAAATTCTAGCAGGTGCCGTACTATTATAAAATAATGCAATTATACTAGTGTGTGTGTAGTGGGGACAATATTCATTTTTTAAGGCACTCATTTTTCTTACTTCTTCAAAAAATTTAAAGTGCTCCTTAAAAACAGAGGTGAGGCAGGAGGGTTATTATCTGGAGGACCCATAAAAATGTAACAAATGCAGGACACATGTAGAAAAACTCTTATACACAATGGCATGCTTCAAAAGGTTCAAAACTGTTGGTATTGGCATTATTGTGTAAAAGTGCAGTGCTGCAACACAATGGAGTGAAAACCCTGTCCCAGCCATTCCATTCCCCTACTGTGGTAGGACTTTGTTTTCTGGAACAAATAACATCTAAGGCTTCTGGCAGCTGGCATTTCTTCATTTATTCTGAACAGACGTGTTGCATACCAGATACCTCTAAACAATTCAACCCCTGCTCTCAGATAGAACAATCTTCGAGGTGACCTCTGTATCCATGGCATACTTCTTATTGTCCTTTCTATGATTTGATTTGAACACCAATTCCAGAAAATGGCTTTCATTTTTAGTTTAGCTGGAGGCAATGTATGCTAATTGGGGGAGCAATCAACTGGGACTCAAAGACCTATTTCAGCATGGCTGCTTTGTTACTGTGGGGCTTCCTCTAAACAAGTTCAGCAAAATCTTGGACCCTGGAGTTCTCAGTTTAACTAGGAATGGGCCAGCTGATGCAGTCCTCATCTGCAATTTGCTCCCAATGTTGCAAAACTCAGAGAAAGTCTCTCTGTCATTACTTGAAGAATCTTGAAACGTTTGTGCATCTTAGGAATGTAGCATGCATCGTAGAATAATGTTACACTGGAATTTTGTCTGAATCCACACTGCAGAGGATCTGTATTCCAACCCTACACCCCTTTCAGAGGTGCAGGATCCTTGTCTAGAGCTTAATAGGCATTTGCCCTGAGTGTGTATGTCCCCTCAATCTCCTATACTAATACATGCTTGGATACAGGCAGAATACAAAGATTACTTTAATTACATGGAAGATAGAAGAGAGTCTTAAACTGCGGCTTAAAAGTCATTGATTTATAAGGCAGTTAGCAAAGGAGTAAAGCATAAATCATATCCATTCACACTTCTTGATTCTTAAGAGAACAAAATCCTGATGCCACACATAGCCTTTGAGAGAACAGAATGGGGCTAAGGACAGGAGTGTTGAATCCAGTCGAAAGGGAAAGAAAGGTTGCTTTCAGACTATACCTGTCTTCATTGCTTCATAAGTGTTGTAGAAATGGGTGGGAAGGGGAGAGGAATTATGCAAAATGGAGCATGGAATCCATGGAATTATGCAAAATGGAATCCATCCCTTCCCCAACCCTAGGAAGCCTCAGCTTATACATGACCTTCCTGAGGTGTGGTGAGCAGAGGAATACAGATGTTTCCTGGTATCCTGTGTACTGAAATGGCAGGAGGGTGTGAAGCAGCTTGTTGCAGAAGTGGGAATAGGTAGGTGCCCATGGGAGATGGGGAGAACCTGCCACACAGTAGCAGTGGGACACAGTACCTTGAAGAAGTAGATGGTACACAGTAGCTAGAGGAATGGGACCAGAGCTTCCTATGAAACAAGAAGTCATGTGTCCTGCTCAGAAGACCAACATCCAGAAGTAGGTTGTAGCCACCATGCCGAGACCATCATTCTCACCACCCAGGTAGCAGGAAGAAACTCTGCTTAAGGAGGCATGCTGCGGAAGATGGGAGAAGAAGGAGGGGGGCAAAAAGAGAGAAGGATGCCCTAGTTGGCCAAGGAAAGCTTGTTATTGGACTGGCAACTTCTCCAGAGATCCCCTTCTGGGTTCCACAGGCTCATATACCTTTAATCTTTAACTTGCTTCAGGATTCAGATTCTTCCTGTACAGCATTAGATGAGAGTTCAATACTCCCTTCCTTCCGCTGTTTGGAGAAGGAAAGACAGACTGTCCAGCCCCCTCTTATCCTGCATCTTCATAATGTGGAGAAGTTGCTGCAATTTCTCCAAGAGGAATAGCCTTTTAACAATAGCATGGGCAATCGCCCCCTTATGAAAGGCAGAGAAATTGGAGTAAGAACAGAGAGGAGTAGAAATGCAGGTGAACGTACAATCAGGAGAAGGAATGCTTATCTGTCATGGATACTGCTACTTGCTTTGGGCATCCTGGGCCTTTTCCCGCGAAGGTAGCAGTCCTGCTTAGTCACTTGCTGAGCAGCCCTGCTGGCACACCTGCCATTTCCTCCTTGAACTTCTTCTTCATGTAAGAGTGCAAGATCCCCTTTCCGATCTCCTCAGAAAATCATGGGAGGGCATCATGCTTCATGTGCCTGAAATACTTCTGTGCCTCTGGACTGCCCCATAGGTCAATGAATGGGATTTGTGGGACTAGGCTGGCTGTCCCTCTGTGATGAATGGTCTTCTACAAGAACTGTTGAAAATAGTGCCTGGGTTACTGCTGTGCTTTGGGAGAAGGGGCAAATTGATGTTGGCTTAGTGTCCATTCTGCCCTATCTGATTAATTCAAATTCAGATCACGGCAAAATCCTATAGACTGCACCTTCACTGCTTGGAAAACCTTGACTTCAAACCTTCCAAAAATCCTATGTCCTGCAAGGCTGAAAGTGGCAGAGACAGACTGGTGGAGATAATCCTTGCCTCTTCTATGGTCATTGAGTTTTCGCCACATGGACTTTTTAGTCAGGGTGCTTTGGAGGGGAAAGGAGGACTGGAGGAATCTCACAGGGGCCTCTCAGGTCTCCGCCTTTCACCACCTCTCAGAATGTCGCCTTTTCCCTCACATTTTCTGACCTCAAAAAGGCCACCAGTGTGATTTTCTCCATGCTGGCTCTGAGGGATTGGGGATGGGAGGTCAGATATCGGACTCCAGCCTTGGAGAGGGGAATCAAGCTGAGCAATTTGTCCAGTGACCATAGAACTGCTCTATAAATAACATAAACACATCATGATCTGCTTGATGCCATTCTTTGTCGCTGCGGTCATTCTCTAGGGAGAATCTTCCAGATTGAAACTTCTCTAGCTGCTAGAAATCATCAGTCCATTTCATGCATTACGCAGTGTGCTCTCTGCAGGGAGTTATAGCAAAGCCAGGTTCCCTGCCTACTGCCATTCCACATTATATGTTGTGATGTGTACTTTAAAAATTAGAGACATTTTTCTGTAATACTTACATAGGCAACAAAAGTGTTTGCCTAATCATTGGTCTACATGCTACAAGTAATGCAGTGATCTCTGCTGCATTCCTAAGGTTTTTCTCATCAGCCTTTCTGATTTTGCCCCTTTCCAACACATTACTCTGTCTTTGGTCTATCCATAGTATAAAATTGTACTGCCAGCCAGGCCATTAAGGAAAGGAAGGAAAAGGAAGGAAGGAAGGAAGGAAGGAAGGAAGGAAGGAAGGAAGGAAGGAAGGAAGGAAAGAAGGAAGAACAGAGGGACCTATGTAGAATGCCCATGTCTTACCTGTAGGCTGCTTCCTTTAAGGAACAGTCAAACGGCAGAGCTGAGGGTGTTATTGTTGCTTGGCCATCAATTAAGAGCTGCAACAGAACAGATGGTCTGAGGTTAGGGTAGACTTCTATATCATCACCAAACTGAACTTATTAGAAAGGTCCTCCCACTCAACAGATTCTTCTCTCTGTGTTGTTTTTCCTAGGACCTGGTTTTTAACTAATACGGTATCTGCATAGAGGCTTTAATTGACAAGAAAGGGAGGGAAATATTCACCTTGGTGACTTACTGGTTTTTCATATTTTGCAAGTGTTTAAGGACATTAGAAGAGTTGTCCTAGCCCAGACAGAGCAAATGTGCATCCAGCCCAGCACACTGTTCCAACAGAGATCAGCCACAAGGAGGGCCCATTGTAAACTGCCTAAGAGCTTTGACTGTGGGGCAATAGAGAAATAAATATGACTAGTCCCCTGAAGGATGCCCCCAGTATCTTATATTCTGAGGTGCACCAGCTTGGACCCAGAATGGCTAAATGAGTGTCCCTGTTGGGAAGCTGCTGCATGAAAGCTGTGGAGTCAGTCAGGCTGTATTGCACAGCGCATTTCCTCCACGAGGCACTTCAGCTGGGAATAGTAAATGCTTTTGCCATAGCGTGTGCTTTCCTTCTCCCAATTTGCTGAGTACCTTACTTTATGCCTCAGTAAAATGTACGAACTCTTTACCGGTAACACAAAATGTGCATGAAAATTATATATCTGGGAACTGGTGCCTGAGCGCCACAATGCAATATATAATATAAAGGGATTGGAAATGAGGCAATGGAGGGAATTCTGATTATGGAGAGACAAAATCCCCTTTCGGCATGACTGAGAAGCAGCACCATGAATAGGCAAATGAAAGGGGGCCTGTGATTTGTCCAATAGCTAAGGGTTCGGACAAAGCACCACAGAATTCGTTCCTCCAGCATTTGAGGTTTTCTTCTCATGTGCAGCCCTCTCTTGGACAGTGAGCTGAGCCAAGATGGAGTCTGTGAATGCTGGTGAAATTAAGGGAAAGAGGTGGGATGTGGCTATTCCAAGAGCCCAGAGAGTAGACTGGGATTTGGACCTAAGCTTCTCTATGTCTGATCTAGAAAGAGTAGTGTGATCTGAGAGGCTGCTGGTCAGAGGCTGCCTCCAGAGAACTATGGGCGTCTTCTACAGGCACAAAGAGTACGGAGACAAATGTCTTCTCCTGCCTTGCAAAGCAGCTGGATTGCCAAATTTCATTGTTCAGCTGTGAGGGCCAAGTGTCTGAGATGCTACCACAATTCATTCTACTGTGGGTACACCAGTCTCCTTCTTTTCCCTGAATGCCCCAAACTTCTATTGTAAAGACATCCTGGTGACCTCAGAAACACAGTCAATGCCTAGCCTGCATGTGCTTGCATGGGAAGCTGTGAACTATGATTCCTCATTCCAAGGGCAGAGCTGTTTTTCAGTCCTGGAGCCCGAAATCCAAATCTTCCTGTAGTTCTCTACACACTGTCAAGGATGGCTCTGTTAGTGAACATTTTATCAAAGAACTTGCTCTTTGGGAATATTTACATTTATTTTAGGATGTTCCTATTTTGGCAGAAGTAATGCTCAGTTTTATAACCAAACATAGATTGCAAATCTGCTTGCTTTGATCTCCTGCACTCTTCAGATGTTAATTGTAATTCAAGTAAGTTAAGTCCAACATACTAGCTGAAGTTTCTTTTCCTTTGTCCTTGTCTTTACAAGGTGAGGTCAAGTCCAACACTGCTTTGAAGGACAGCCATTGATCTTTGCCCATCATAACTGTACTCCTTGCATGTAAGCAAGTCAAATGATTGACAAGTATATCTGATCCAGACTGACCTGGTCTCTAGTGAGAACACATCAAAAAAGGCCTGATGGAGGGAATTTTATGGCACACTGATAGAACCATCTGCCGAAAAAGACAGTGCCTTCATTTGGGATGCATTCCATTCTGCAGCAGACTTCCTCTGAACCATCCCTTCACAGAGGTCAGGAAAGAGTTCTAATCTTCCAATGATGACCTCTTAAAAACAATGTGCCCCAAAGAGCCTGAATGAGTAGACAGCTGTGAGGAAACAAAAGCAACAGGCAGGATAAATTTCCTTTCTACCTGTTTATAGCTTGTACATGAAAGAGCCTTGACATATCATCGCATGCCCATCCTTTTGAAGACTTTCAGGTTATTGTATTATTCTCATACTAGAATTTCTTTAAATCAAGGCTGGCTGGCTGATGGCCCAAAGGCCAGTCTAGCCAATAAAGCATTTTGTCTGGTTTCTTTCAGCCCTACCACATTTTAACCAACATAGAATAAATATTTTTGCCTAGAGGTTCACAGAAAAAGAAAAAAAGACTTCAAAATTGAACTAAATTGGGTGAAACCAGTTCCACATTTTGGTATCTTCTTTCTTTGGATTTTGTTCCTGGATTAATAGCCATGCAGAGTTGTCCTTACAAAAGTTGTGCATGTAAAATAGGTCAATCATATAATATTATTGTGTGCTATGCAATAAAGTATATTTTCAACAATTTACCTCATGACGACTGTCTGGAAGACATTGTGCCCCCCGCCCCACTGAATTATTGGGAATTTGTTATCTCTGCTACATGTCATGAGAGAGGAGTTCATATTCCATTTTTTAAAAAAGAAATCTTTAAGTGTTGTATGTACAAATGACAAAAATCAAGCATCTTATGCTTCTAATCATTTAGACACAATTAATCACAGCACTATCGGGAAAATGGGGGTCATGGAGTCTACTCCTTCTCTCCTTTTTGTAAGCATTTTGCTGTTGCAAAATACCTTGAGATATTTAATGTCCATCCATTTCGGTGACATTTTTGTTGGCTTAATAAAGTCAATACAGCAGTTTGAATTCAGATCTATTTTAAATTGCCAACTCTGCTATTTCTGCATTTAGAATACATTCTGTCATTATGTTTAGCACATTAGACTTTTTATTTTGTCTTCCACATAATGTGTGATCTTTGTTAGAAATTGCGATAATTACTGGAACGAAGACCTGTGACAGAGATTAAATATTTGTGAACTTTATTTATTATTTCACAAGTAAGATACTGATTAAAAAATAACACAAAACAGGATCCATAAAAGGTACATTGCTTTCACTTTGGACTGCAGGCTTCATCAATGCTTTGTTTCATTATTTGCTTTGGGACAACACCCCACTTTAGTCTGAGTTCCTTGAATTAGGTAAAATGCCTGTAAATTTCACTTTCATGAGAAATGTCAGTAGCAATTCTGAAAGAGGCCAGATGAAAATATCTCCCAATGACCTCCATCACAGCAAAAAGTAAGGACTGATTTATACATCAGGTTCAGTCACAAAAAGAATTAAAGGTCGTATTTTTCAGAGCAGCAGACTTGGCAAACAGAAATAGCTGGGGGGAAATACCTAATTTCCTTCTCTCAAAAGGCAAAACTCACCTTTATGCCACTTCTAGTATGGCAAACAGACTGTTTGCTGTATGATATAAAAACCTTTTTGTCTGCTCTGTTATGCTGCTATGGGGAATTGTTAAAAGTTGCTGAAGCAAAAGGAATAATACACTTGCATATTAAATGCCGTTATGACACCACAAGGCACAGAAGACGCTCAGACTGGCAACTATTGTGCTTATAGTCATAGGAATACCAACTAACCTGAGTTACCTTGGACTTCATTAGTGCTACAAGTTCAAAAAAAAAAAAAAAAGCCTTTAAAAGAATTTTGGATAGGCTTATTACAGAAACCGGACCTTAATTAGAACTTAATCTCCATAATTATGTGTCATTATCTATGTTCATGAGTCCTACAATGAACACCCCCCCTCCTTTTCTGTTAGCTAGAAGACACAGTGACTTAAAAAACTCTAGAAGCATCGAGCAATACAATCAGTTCAGTACCTTTATTAAGCCGTCTACTTTTAGAATTCAGCTTGAAAAGTGTGTGTTTTCTGTGTTTTGCTGAAGAACATGAAGGAAAGGATGGAGCCAATTAAAGCATGTGGTCATTATTTGTTCCTGGAAATGTTGATCGTAAATGGATGGTTTTATATTCTCTATGTCCGTCTTTGTTTCTGGGCCTGCTTGAAAGTGTGATATGGCAAGTTTGCCTGCGCCAAGGCAATGATGAGCAGGGCATAGACAGTCTTCATGTTCTTCAGATGTTTGTATGGTGGAATCCAAGCATCCTTTCAGTTTATAGTAGGTCTTTTCTGCTGTGACACCCTGACTGTTTTAATTTCCCATTGTCTTAAATTCTATATTGTAATTTTAAATCTTTGTACTGCTGCTAGGTTTCAGTCTAGTTTTCACTTTTATACTGTTTGTTGTATTTGAATTTTAGGCTGTATTTTATACCATGTTTTATGTTTTAAATTGTTGTGGACCAGCCAGACAAGTCCAGCATAAAAATGGAATGCTTAAATAAATAAAATGTTAAAACCAATAAGACCACTAACTGAAAAAGCACATTTTTATTATACCTATAATAAAATTCACATTTTATTGTATCTCTGTATTTTTGAAAAAAAAATTGTGAAACACCCAGAGAGTTTTTTCTATTGGCCAGTATAGAAATCATATTAATATTATTAACTGTGTTTTGAGGTCTATAGTTTAGTTGCTAGTTCCCCTAATCAGTTGCTACTCTTTGTTGCCAGGGAAGACAAGAAAGACAATTCTTAGACAATTAGACAATTCTTAGACAATTATAGGTCTTCCCATACTCTCCCCACATATATGTATCCCACACACACATTAAACATGGGATGGACCTTTCAGAGAAAAGGAGTGGAAAGAGCTCCTCAGGAGATTATATGGATGGTCAAATACAAGGAAGAGTGCAAGGGTGGCTTTAATCAGACAGGTGGACATGATGCGGTGGTCAGAGGGCGAATGCCACCCTTGGTTGCATAGCCAGAAGTGTGGCTTCTAGATCAAGAGAGGTATTACTTCCACTCTACATGACTCTGGTGCGCCCGCAACTGGAGTATTGTGTTCAGTTTTGGGCCCCTCATTACAGAAAGGATATAGCCAGGTTGGAGTCAGTGCAGCGTAGGGCCACAAGGATGGTTTGCAGGGGATATGAGGCGAGACTGAGGAACTGGGTCTCTTCAGCCTGGAGAAGAGGAGACTCAGAGGATATGTTGGCAACATACAGGTATGTGAGGGGGTGTCACATGGAGATGGGGAGAGGCCTGTTCTCCTCAGGACGCGCTCCAATGGAGCAAAGCTCAGGGAGCCAAGGTTCAATTTGGATGCCAGGAAGCACTTCCTGACAGTTAGGACCCCGAGGGCGTGGAATGGCTTCCACGGGAGGTCGTTGAGGCCCCATCGGTGAGGGTGTTCAAAGATAGGCTGGACATGCACATGGTGGGCATGTCATGAGCGGAGCCGGCTGGTGCCGGAGGTCAGACTAGATGGCCCAGGAGGCCCCTTCTGACTCGCTCTGTTTCTATGTTTCTATGTTTCTATGTGTACAACACTGACAATAATGCAAGTTTGCTTGTGGACTTTGCTATATCAAATGAAGAGTTCTTCTAACTTGTGCTAGGCTGCTGTTTTGCCAATAGGCAATGGTTGCCTGTGATATTCAGAAATAGTAGGTGCATCAAAGGATATGGGCAAAAAGAATACTTATCAAGAAAATGTAGCAGGAAAGCAACACCATACAGAATAAAGACAGCTCTTCACACTTCTTCAGATTCTGCAAGAAGTGAACATACCATGAGACTTAGTCTGCCTTGGAGAGAACAGTCCAGGTCTGTGGCAAGATAAAGTCTATAAAAGTGTACTTGGGATTTATATACTGTTTAGGTCAAAGGAATGACACTGATTGATATATTAATCACTCCTGTTGTTTTCATTATGCATTGGCCTTGCATCTTAATACTCCCTGAACTCCTCAAGCGGACAGTTGACCTTGAGACTCTTCTCTGAACACAGGCTATCTTGGAAAAATGGACTAACCTTGAGAACATTAAGAGAAGTAGCATTGTGAACCATTTCAAGGGACAGAAACACAAAGGAAGTTTAAGCAAAGAAGGAGCAATTGCTGATGCTGAAATAAATTCCTTGATGTTGTTTCTTTCAGTCATATCCATTCCATTCATAAAGCTGGGTCCATTCAGTAGGAAATAACAATAAACAAATAATTACAAACAAACCAATAGCTGAACTCATGGAACTTATTCCAATCAAGGAAGTTCCAAAGGACCCATTCATCACAATTATGCCAGTCAAACCATGGTCACATTCACTGACTGGACCATTATGAAAAGTGTTCTTCTCAGTTTATATCCACAGCACAATAATGAGTACCTCCGACCCACAGTTGCACTGATCCATTTTCACCCACCATGCCGGGACTAGAAATGCATCAAATATTTTGACAGCATATCCGATGTATCCAACTTTAAATCCAAGAAGGATTTAAAGTAATTCCTGGTTTGGCCAAAAGAGAGGCACTCAAGGCATACTACATCACCAATGCAACAAGTAATATATTTAAACTTAAGTAACATGTAACTGCACTTAATGCAGATGTTTCCATTGCTGTTTATGTTGCCGTCTTCTCCCATCCCTTTGCAGATTCCCTGATGGCAACACAAGATTGTAAGCTGATTGGTTCAGTTATCTCTTTCTTTGTTTCCGATTAAAACATCGTGAACATTGGTGGAGTTGTGTGTTGCATTGCCTTGTATTGTGAATGGACTACATTCCTGTAACATTCAATAACCCAAGATTCCCAGCTGATTTTTCAGTCTCTCTCTCTGTCTCTCTCTCTCTCTCTCTCTCACACACACACACACACTTGCAGACATCCCACTTTACAGGCCAAAAAAAAATTGCTACATGATTTTGAAAGGAAAGTCTGTCATCACATCCACAAGTATTGTGACATATGCACTTACTTGTTTAAGCATTTTGACTCTTGAGTGGTAGAAAAATGTAAAAATTGCATTAATAAGGTTATGTGCTTTTTGACATTTCAAATGCAGTTAGGAGTCCTAGAGGCAAATCTGGTTCTAGGACTAATCGAGCAAGTTGTGGTTTCTGTCATCAACTACAGGGGGCGCCAAACATGGCCACAGGCAGCTGCTTTCTCTATGAATGGTGGCAGTAAGTGCACACCATCAGTTGCACTTCCCACCTGAACCCCGTCCCATAAAGAGCTGCCATTGTCCTTGAGTGCAGCATGCTGCCCCTGCTTTAGCTCCTTCAGTGCTTCCAAACACACACTATCTTCCCATGCCTTTCCCCTTCTAGAGGTCAGGAAGGGAGATTGTGGAGGGGATGGAGCTGTTCCCAAGACCTGTCTGCTCTTGTGTTCCTGCAGCAATGCCCTTGTTGCTCCCATTCCCAAATACTGTTGTATTTTGTACAGAAAACAGAAGTTGGACAATACCCAGAGCATACAGACACAATTAGCTCATATGTTCCCCACTAGACTGAGAATTCCTTTTAGGGAAAACAACAGCCACAACTATAATTTCAAGACATCTTTTCATATAAATTACTATAACCAGTGCAAATCTGTCTTCTGCAACTGGCTTATGCTCCATGAAGCTCCAAATTGCTAAGTAACTAGCAATACCTCGGCTTGCAACATTAAGGAAATTAAAGTGATTCAATGTCCCAGAAAACCTGTGTGTGTTTGTGTGTGTGTGTGAGGGCCTCCACATGCACATCTTGTCTAGGACACCAAAATACCTTGAAGCTCTGTCTGGTTCACTCATTCCAGCCCAGGAAACATTGATCTACTTATCTGTGATCCAACAACTCAAACACACTCTACTTGCATGACCCTTGCAACCCAGTTTTGCAGTCTTGGGCAGGTAGAAAAAGTAGGATTTCCTTCTAGCTTCTTGTAGGATAGAGATAAGTTGCCCATTCACAGATCACACAAAAAAGAGAGGGCATGGATTACACTGGCATAATGAATATGCATAGATGCACATATTAAATGGTTTCAGTAGGATTAGAATAGATCTTAACCAGTGACCAGCTAACCTGTGTTCCAATTCAATCTGCTGTTCAGGATCCAGCTATTTACAGGCAACTAAGTGGAACTCCTTCATGGATCACTGCCTTGTTGTGGCGAAGGGGCTTGCATAGCTCAATGAAGCTATGAGCTATGCTGTGCAGGGTCACCCAAGACGGACAGGTCATAGCAGAGAGCTCTGACAAAACGTGATCCACTGGAGAAGGAAATGGCAACCCACTCCAGTATCTTTGCCATGAAAACCCCATGGACAGTACCAAAAGGCAAAAAGATATGACACCAGAAGATGAGCCCCTCAGGTCGGAAGGTGTCCAATATGCTACTGGGGAAGAGCAGAGGGCTAGTACTAGTAGCGCCAGAAAGAATGAAGTGACTGGGTCAAAGCCAAAAGGACACTCAGTTGCAGATGTATCTGGTGGTGAAAGGAGAGTCCAATGCTGTAAAGACCTATACTCCATAGGAACCTGGAATGTAAAATCCATGAATCAAGGCAAGCTGGATGTGGTCAAACAAGAGATGACAAGACTGAACATCGACATCTTAGGAATCAGTGAACTGAAATGGACAGGCATGGGTGAATTTAGTTCAGATGACTATCAGGTATACTACTGTGGGCAAGAATCCCTCAGAAGAAATGGAGTAGCCTTCATAGTCAATAAAAGAGTAGGAAAAGCAGTACTGGGATACACTCAATATGCCAGCAAATTTGGAAAACTCAACAGTGGCCACAAGTATACTCAAATACTTTGGCCACCTAATGAGAAGGAAGGACTCCCTAGAGAAGAGTCTAATGCTGGGAGCAATAGATGGCAAAAGAAGAAGGGGATGGCAGAGGATGAGGTGGCTAGATGGAGTCACTGAAGCAGTTGGTGTGAGCTTGAGTGGACTCCGGGGGATGGTGGAGGACAGGAAGGCCTGGAGGCATGTTGTCCATGGGGTCACGATGGGTCAGACACGACTTCGCAACTAACAACAGCAACAACAACAAGAGGAACTCACGATTCCCTTCTTAGGTTTCTCCACCTTTGAAGCAGATTGGACTGGACAGCCCTTTAAATAGTGGATGCCTTCAGATAAAGGAGTGTCCTCTGACAGTCCTTCTTAAAAAAAGAAAAAAGAAAGCTAGGCTGCCAGCCACTACATAAAACTAGTGGGCTGTGTTTTTGCTATTTGTTTTTTGTAGTAGGCTCCAAGTCGTACAGGGATGCCATGCAGCCTCCCAACAGCCCTTCCCACACCTCATCTTATTATAAAGCGATAACCATGTTGCACAAATCACTTGAACTACAATGTTTTCATTTCTGAAGAAGACTTAAACAATCAACTCAAATTGGGTCACAGTATGGGTGCACATACCCATTATATAAACCCGCTGCACATGCGTCAGGCACCGTTCGCACAATCATGGAAGCGGAAGAAGAGCCTCGGGCAACCAGGATTGGGGTGTGCAACATCTGAACCTCTACTTTACATCTCCTTGGGCCAGCATGTGCTCAGTGGCAATGCAAAAAATACATTAAAAGAAGCAATTGCTACTGTGTTCAAGAGTGCATTGTGGATGTGTAGTCAAAGGGAATGACAAGTAAAGGATAGCAATACAATCTGTTCTGAGTAACCTTATGGCTGCACAGAAGGGAATACTGAACCACATGTACCAATATGCTGATTATATTATTAAAACGATTATTCATTCAGCTGAAGGGTAACGAACTGAGACAGGCATGAAAAAGACTTTTACACTTTTGCAAGGTGCAATAAATTTAGACTTCCGCTTCGGTCAGTTAGCTTCCAGATTGTAAAAGATCACAATGCCTTAGGTAGACGTATGTTGGCAAAGCAGAAGGGTTAAACCAAAGAAATAGCCTCACTGAGCTGAATGCATGAAGTCATCTTTCAAGAGAGTGCAAGAACATCAGACATTCCATGCTGGATCAGACCAAAGGTCCATCTAGTACAGCATTCCATACCCATGGAGGCAAACCAGCTGCCCACAGGGTCCCTCGAGCAGGATGGGTGCAAGATCCCCGCCTGCCCAAGCTCCTCAGCAACTGGTGCATGCAGGCATGTCATTTCTGGTGAAGGAGGGGGCACATAGCCAGCAAGCTAGTAGCCTCCTCCCTCATGAATCTGTCCGATCCCTTTGTAAAGCCTTCCATATTGGTGGCCTTCACCACCTCCTGTGGCAGCAAATCCCATAGTTGGACTATATGCTGGGTGAAGAAGACTTCTTTTTATCTATCCTAAACCTCTTGCCAGTCAGTTTCATGGGATGACCCCAGGTTTGAGTGTTATGGGAGAGGCAGAAAAGTCCCCCTCTCTCCACTGCATGCATCATTTTAAAAGTCTTGATCAAGCCTCTCAATTGACTTTCCCCCACTAAGCTGAAAAGTCCCAGTTGTGGTAACCACTCCAGTCTCCTGATCATTTTTGTTGCCCTTCTCTGTACTTTTTCCAAATCAATAATGTCCTTTTGCAGGGAAGTCAAAATTTAACTTTTCTGTCTGAATTGAGATATGTATTTAGCCAGTCAATGTGTGGGTCACTGAAGCCCCTTGTCGGAGGCCTCCTTGATTTCATTCCCCATCTCAAGATGACCCTGAGCAAGATCACCCAAGAGTTGGGACCCTGCTAATTGGTCCCTGGGGGCCCATCATCCAACCTGTCTGCCACTCTTAGCTTCTCTAGGTCAGCAACCTTGACTTCAAGGAAACAAGCATGTTCCCTGAGAGGCAGGAGCTTACCACACTGAGCACACATATGGCTTCTGTCCAGCTGGAAGACAGTCATACATGCGGCATTAGGTGCAATATACCATACAGCCCCTTGCTGGCTTTCTAACTTCCTGATTGGTTTAATTGGTTTAGGTGGCTTATCCACCCAAAAAACCAGGGGGATTTGGGATTTTAGCAAGTTTTGTTATTTATTCTACCGGAGAGAGCAGTGGATTGACTTTTCTATGCTTCCTTGTTCCTTGCCCTGACTAGTGAAGGGAACGCGTCCAAAGCCCTGGCCTCCTTGCCCTGTTGCCAAACTCATCCCATTGCTCAAGTCAACTCACTTGTGGGCTGATGGTTCATCACTGAGGCCGAGACACTTGGTCAGTGGAGCAGGAGCTCCTGCTCCTCTTCCTGAAACCATCCCCATACCAAGCCCACATTTGCAATTTGGGTTTACTTCCACTGATATATCTGCAAGCTTCAACTGTATGAGATGGTTTTTATATGATGCTAAATTAGACTCCTCATAAATCTGATGCCTATTTACAGAAATTAAGTCTCATCTTTCTAAGGATGCCCAATGATTTTATTGTATTAGAACATGACATACACATAGCTGCTAGATTATTCATAAAATGCCATTTCACTGTCATTAGATCAAGGTACCCTCTCCCTATGTGAAGAAATGGGACTTTGGACTTTATATGTGATTAACAGGAGAAGAGGGATGGAAAATAAGGAGAGCTTGGGTAAATTCTGAAAGTTTGTTCAATAAATCATTATTAGGATGCCCGTCCAAAATGTGCTGCCTTTGACAGCCCTGCCTGGCTCCTGCCAACCCAAGGCTGTGTCTTCCCTTGTAGCCCAGCATTCCCAGAAACTTGATCTATCTGCCATTGTACTTTCCAAGTGTCCCTGACCTAGCATTTGCTATGAGCAATGGTGGGAAAGGTAAAGGGTGGGTGAATCCCAAGCTACCCAGAGCACTTGTTATGATCAGGCTGGAGTAGTCCGCTCAGCCAGACCATACTGATTCCATCTTACACAGGCCCAGCAGACAGAAACCTTCCTGGCTTAGGTCACCAGGCCAAGTACCACCACTGATTCCCAAGTTGTTAGCTGCCTGAACAAGAGGAATCCCCCAGCCTCTATCTCAGAGCTGGGGATGACCCATTGCAAGGTCGTTTGACAGACGTAAGATAAGAGATTCCTCTGAATCTCCACCCAGGCAAGTGAGGAGGGAGCAGAGGAGATAAGATTCTACAGAGAAAGTCGGGGGCCTTCTCCTTCCAGCACTTTAAATAATCTTTGAGGGTGGCTGGGAGGCATGGTGCATTTTTGAGACATATATACAGGTGTAACACACAGGCTGCACACCACATGCTGTATATAACCTGCAACCTAGTGGTACTTTCCTAAGGACATCAGTGGGCTGCAAAGAAGCCCAATACGAAGAACCCCAGTGGGATTATCATGAGGTAGTCCTAACATCTGGACAGAAGACCTGCATCATACATCACAGCTTGAATCTAGATTTATCCTGGATCACTTGGGTTAGTAGAAGTAGATTCACCCATCTTTTCCTTCCCACAACAGTTCCTGTAGCCCTGTGAGAATGCTACTTGCAGCCCCATCAGACCCTGTTGGAAAGGGTAAGCTGTTGTGTGTGGGGAGGGGGAACCCATCCAAATTGGGCATCAGGGCCAGTCAGTAGCAGAACCCCTGCTCTCACAAATGGCCTCTTCCTCTCAATGAAGACAGATTCTGGGTTCCTCCACGGGAACGGATGTGTAATGAAAAGATCAAGCCAGACAAATAGCTTCCCAAACTGGTCAGCATGGTAAAACCTACCACTGGTAAACAATTGCCAGTATTCAATTACTCATGTCAAAGATAGATACCGTCAGAGGTAATGTATATATTCAGTATAGAACCATGATTCATAATAGACACAGTTCCTACCACACAACTCTACAGCTAAGGGAATAATTTGGCTAAATGTCAGATCCCTCCTTGTCTTCTATGCTACTTTGATTGTTGCAAACCATGCCATTGCTGCAAGAGCTGAAAATGTCCTCTTTGCATAAGGTTCTGTTTCAGGTTATACAGTCTTAAGAATGGAAGGTACCTGTAAAAAAATCAAATCCAGCCCACTGCCCTGAGGAGTGATTATCTACACACCAGGATTATACAACAGTGCATTGTAACTGACGGTCATCTAGCACTTAGGGCAATTAGGCAGAAACACCATTACAAGCCTACTAAGGGACTGTACATGAGCAGAAAAATATACCATCATTACCAATGAAACTAGGTAAAGAATTGTATAAAATACTAAGGATGAAGTAGTAGGCATGCTTGCTTCTGAGTTGGTTTCATCTCAATGGGAGTTATACTCTGGGCTGTAATCCTAGAATTGAACTCATAGATTTTATCTATGCAAACGTCTTAGAGATCATATTACATTCAGTAGTATGCATGTGTTACAAGCAAACCAAATTCTCAAGAAGAACCTTCTCATTGAAGCAGACATAGAGTCCCACCATAATGGCACAAGAAGTGCAAGAACATGCATTAAAAATGGTTGAATAGCTTTTCTGGATTAAATGTTTGGCTACTAGGTAGAAGCTAGATCCAATGTTCTGTTTCCAGTCCCAGCCAGCCAGTGGCTCTCTATCTCACAGGCATGGAGTGAAGGCGACAGCCCTGCCCTGGTGCTTATCCCTCAATTAATATTCAGAGGTAGTCTGTATCTACATATGGAGGCTCCACGCACTCTTTGTGGTCAAATAGCCATGAATAGACCCATCCACCAGATCCAAACCATCTGAGTTGGTGGGCATCAATGCATCTTTTGCTATTCAGTCATCAAAAGTACTTACACTTAAAGTGCAGTGTGTTTCCTCGTAGAAATCAGTCCTGCCTCAACTCTCCCGGGGCAGCAATAATTAGGAATAGGGATGCCAAAGCTTTCTGAGATCCTCTGGGCTCACTTCTCCTTGCTCCTATCTTCACTGGGGAGTGGTTTTTCCTATAGCACAAAGGGAAAAGCATGCATTCCCATGCAAATGTTTCAGAAGTGAACACTTTGCCCCATCACACTGAGGTGTGAAAATGCATGTTTTTAAGTGTTTCCCCCCCCAAGAATATGAATTTTTAAACACTGCTGCAAGTTTGGGAATGGGTAATCCCCTCCTCCCCACTTGTTCATATTAAGGATTTTAAATAGGGCAACTTCTGATCTATGAACCAAAGCAATCATACACTAGCTATCAGTCTAGTCAAGCTCCACTTAGACTCAGGGATTTAATCTCATGAGTAGAGTTGATGGGTGTCCAGTTCTGTGGCCTTCCTCTTTATCCTAGTCGCAGATCCATTCTATATCTAATATGTAGACGTATCTGTGTTTATTTGTCAAACGAATATATTAATGGATGCATTATTCCTATTGAATAAATCATTCTTGTGCAAGTGTAGGCATTTTTTCCAATTGTGTGCATGCTCTTCAGTGGCTCTTTTCCTGCAAAACACAGTTGTTCAGAAATGTAAAAATGTCCAACCATTTCTTTGTTGTTCCAAGAGCTTGAATAAATCCATTAAATTTAAAAAAAAAAATCTGTGGAGCACATTTCTCACTCATCCTTAGCAGAGGTAAACAAACCTGCAAGTTTTTTCCTCCATTTTGCCACATTCATATTTTTAAATCCAACTTCCTTCATCCTACAAATGAAGAAATTTCTGTATTTTAATACATTTTTATCAAACACACGCCAAAATGAAATTCTTGTCCAACTGCAATAGGTACAGGATGGAGAAGACCATGGCATTTTTCTCTGCCATAGACCTGTTGCATATGAGGAGTTTATTAGGAAAAAACTGGCAGCAACCATAGTTCAGCGCCAGAGATCCAGGGCCAGATTTTTAAAGCCATGCACCCAAATCTCTGGGCCCGAATGCATGGATTAGTCAGCACCACTTCCTACTGCATTTAGTTCCCCTCCCTCCCTCCCTCCCTCCCTCCTTCTAATCTCAGATTCTACCCATTCCATCTTTAAACAATGCATATTTAATTAAGTTTAGAAGATGAATCTAACGAAATGCTTACCCATTATGCATGCGTGAATGCATTGCAAGGTTAGGTGAACATAGATGGCACTGCAATATTATGTTGTGGAGGAGGGACCATAATTCTCCTGTCAAGCATGTGATCTACATGCAAAGGCACCTCCCTTAAAATGATCTCATGTAGGAAGTCCCTGAAAAGCCTCTACCAGTTGAAGTAGGCAGTGCTAGATGACATGGAGAAATGACCTAACTTGGATAAGGTGGCTTCCTATGGGCATGTCCACTTCATGTTCTGCATCTTGAGACTTCTGAACAGTTCACAGCATGAATCCATCTCTAACTTTTCCAACCTCTTTTTTGGTGGGTGCAATGTTGGACACTCTTGTTTCTTTCCTTAGAAGATTAGTTAATTTTCTAGGCTGAGAGTGCATTTCTTTTATAAGCCATTTGCAAATTTTATTGGGCATTAAATGACATCATAGTACCCAAATTAAAATGAGCATTTGTAAATATACTTTGGCACTAAATAAAAGCTTCAAATTAACAGCCTAAATAAAATACCTGTTTTCTTTTTATTATATCAACATGAGGACAAGAAGCAACTAGAAAGTGGTACTGAAAGTCAAATCAGTTATACAAAGTGTAACATTTTATGGCGTCTGTTTTAATGCTGTTATGCACTTTCCACCTTCATGAAGGAGACACAGTTCCATGGACAACAAGATAGGACTGAGTGTCCTTTGGATAAGAAATGTCTGAGAGCAGATTGCAATATACAAGGAGAACATGGTGGAAGCAAAGAAACACTTCTTCTAGAAGGAAGCTGGTGTGCAGGGAGCAAAGTTTGAAAGGTGCATCTGATAGCAAGCTCACTTCCTTCCCATGTTCAAGCCAGCTGTAGCTGATCAGCTGAGCCTTGCCTGTACCAGTTTGGTACTCAGAATGTGTGCAGGGTCAGTGTCTCCAAGCTGCTACCTCCCTCAACCTTTCCAGCTCCTTGTCCCCTTAGTTTTTGTGCACTGAACAGGAAAATCTGAAGGCAAGAATTTTATGCATTTAGTTGGATGTATATGGAGTACTGGAAACCTTACAGTCCAAGTCCCCAGTTGTGAGAAGGATTCCCATGAGGTTTCTTGTATTTTTAATCTGTCCAGTAGCCAACATTTTCTGGGCTGACTGTAACCAGCTATAAAATCTAAAGTGTCATACCTACATGATGTATGGGCACTTACATAATATGATACAAACAGCACAGGGACAAATAAAACAGCTACCAAATTCAGGGACAGTATTTCCAAAATGCTTGGGCGAAAAGAAAGGTTGCGATAAAACCGCATGGCGCATGTGGACTTCTATGTGGAGGACATCCCATCAGTGCTGTGCCAGAACTCAAAGCCTGTCTCCCTTGATGCCTCCCACCCAGGTCTTTTTGGTGGAGCACCCAGAGGAGGTGTTCTTCTGCAGATGATCTAAACTCTGAGTTTCTAAGCGCATTGGGATGAATGTGCTCCTCAAATGCATTATTCGAATTTGTGAGGATTCATCTGAAGGCACTTCTGGGCATGCCAGTTTAGATGCCATCCCACCATCACACGTACATCCTGCAGAGTGCTTGTCCATTAAGAAATGCCAGCACCCATTGTTAAGGGCCTTTCCACAGTGACTAAGCCTGCCAATGGTGCTACTATCAGTTCCATCCCTAATTTCTATCTCTTCTCTCAGTTTCAGCTGCTGTGTTGATGGTCCTACCCAGACTAGATGAGTCCCAAGGTATGGTGGTGGATGGTAGGAGCCCCAGCTTCACCTGGTGTATACACACATGGCATAAATTGGCCATGTTTTCAGTGGCCTTCTGATTTTGTTTTTCAAATATGTATATTTCCCCTGTCCCCTTCCCTCTCAATAATACCAGATGACTTGTCAGAACATGGTAGTGGTCCATCTTCATTTATGTCTGAAACAAACATCATAAAATTTGCATTAAGATCCCTTGATTCAACAAGGAGAAATTAAGTATGCTATCCTATAATTCATAGGTAAATCCACAATGCCCTACACTTAATGTACACAAAGTATCTGAGGGTTACAAAGGGTACAGACCATGAAATTATACTCATATCCTCAATTAACACTCACATCACAATTAATTATGGTGAGGACTTTTTAACAATGCCCTTTTCAACTACCTTGTGAAGGTTCCTTGAAATGTGTGAAATAAATGATCCCCCAAGGGTGATTAAAGAAGGTCTCTCTTAAGTTTGCCGATGCTGACAACTTTTGTAATGCATGCTATCAAGCATGGAAAGACAGCATACGTCCAACTGAGTGGCTGGATGAATCAGCCAGTCCTTCAGAATTGATTATCTGCTTACTGGCATTACCTAAAGAGTAGAAACATTTTTATGCATCCTTCAGTAGCCGAAGCTTTTAATGACCTGAAACTCAAATTGAACCATTGATTATGGCCTCTGTTCACAGAGCCAAACTGGAAACGTGAAGGTGGATTCAATGTGTCTGGTCTGAATTGCGCTCATGGCAAAATGGTTGTAGGGATTCATTCCACAGGAATAGGAACTCCAGCTGCCTTTCCAACATCATGCTGAAAGTGGGTGGATTGGCAGTGAGGTTGAGACCGAGTTATCATTAAACTATTGCTGGATGCTAGTATGGTAAGTCAATATCAACCTGCATCTCCTGATCCCAAATTCCATGTACTGATTTTTAGGGTCACTACTCATTCTGTTTCTTGGGGGCACAGCTAAGACAATTCTGTACCTAATAAAGGAATGTGTTGTTCCCATGATGCGACTTATTTATTACCAAGAAAGGTGAGGAACAGGAATTTTAATACTTTATTACATTCATGAGACATCACCCTGCCAACAAAAGTTTGTATAGTCAAAGCTATTGTTTTCCCAGTTGTAATGTATGGCTGTGAGAGAGTTGGACCATAAGGAAGTCTGAGTGCTGAAGAATCGATGCTTTTGAATTGTGGTGATAGAGAAAACTCCTGAGAGTCCCTTGGACTGCAAAGAGATCAAATCAGTCAATCCTAAAGGAAATCAACCCTGATTGTTCTTTAGAAGGTCAGGTAGTAAAGCTGAAGCTCAAATACTTTGGCCACAATTGAGGGCAAAAAGAGAAGGGGATGGCAGAGGTTGAGGTGGCTGGATGGGGTCACTGGAAACGTGAGTGTGGGCTTGGGTGGACTTCTGGGGATGGTGGAGGACAGGAGAGCCTGGAGGAATATTGTCCATGGAGCCACAAAGAGTCGGGCATGACTTTGTGACTGAACATAACATAACGTTAAAAGCCTATCCAGTGGGTTCTGTGTGAAATGTCCCCAATGATGAACATTTGAGTTGAGCAAAAGGAGAATGAAGGAACAGGAAATGTGCGAAGCAGATAGCATGGCTCTGTAGAGGTTTATTTCACACATTCATGCCATATTTTACTGTTCTGCTTGTTTTGTTGTCCATCTGTGTATGGGTGAAGAGACAACTTGTACCCAGTTTTGTTATTGTTGTTGTTAGTCGCGAAGTCGTGTCCGACCCATCGCGACCCCATGGACAACATTCCTCCAGGCCCTCCTGTCCGCCACCATCCCCCGGAGTCCACTCAAGCTCACACCAACCGCCTCTGTGACTCCATCCAGCCACCTCATCCTCGGCCGTCCCCTTCTTCTTTTGCCATCTATTGTTCCCAGCATTAGATTCTTCTCCAGGGAGTCCTTCCTTCTCATTAGGTGGCCAAAGTATTTGAGTTTCATCTTCACTATCTGGCCTTCTAAAGAGCAGTCAGGGTTGATCTCCTCTAGGACTGACCGGTTTGATTGCCTTGCGGTCCAAGGGACTCGCAGGAGTCTTCTCCAGCACCACAACTTTAGTCTAACTTAAATCCCATTCATTAAATTTGGTCTGCTCTAAATACAACTGACATGTCTGTTCTGATAATTGATTCCCCAGTCCTACTGAAAATTGGCCAAGAAATACAAATAAATACTATGAAAGTAAGAGAAAGACTCAGATATTAGCTCTGGGAGTTACTTTCCTATTCAAATTACAGGCAAAGGGTTGTATCCAATCTTTGTTCTACATGAAGCTGATAGAGTGAAATGAGTGCAACTTGGCATGACTTCTGATAGTGCAGTAGATCCAGCACATGGTCTCCCAGACCCTGTCCCCCAGTTTGGACTAGGTCCACAGCAGGGGACAGAAGGTTAAATCCTGCCAAATCCCATGCTCTGATGAAGATCTATGACCTGCTGTGCTTACTTGGATTTAGAAAACAAAAGGAACAGATGTAGCTGCATGCTGCACATGGAAAATAAAATGTAGTTTGGCAGCCTTTCTGTTGGGATGAGATCATATCTGATTCCCAGCATATCTGCACCTTCCCACAAGAAGGTAGCATGTGAGTGATTTTCCCCCAGTGCCTACTGTGATGTTTGATTGTCTGGAGCCACCAAAGCCCAGGTAACATGTGGTTTCTCTTCTGAAGTTCTTTGAAACAGCATGAAAACAAAAAGCTTGTGGAACTTTTTAAGGACTCTATCAGGTATATGTGATTATCGTGCATCAGATACTTAAAAAGACATTGCATCCACTTATTATTCTCTTTTCCCTTTCCCTTTCTCAATGGCAGAACTATTTTCTTCCTTTCAATATAAATGCTATGGGAAATCTGGCTTCCTTAAATATGTTCAGTGTTGCTTTTAAATTGCATACAATTCCTAGCATTATTTTGTATCCAAGCGCCTACCGTATTTTTCGCTCTATAAGACCCACTTTTTCCCCCCTCAAAACTAAGGGGAAATGTCTGTGCGTCTTATAGAGCGAATGTGCCTGACACCCGGGACGCTGCCCGCCCGCCCGCGAGCACCACCAGGCCAGCATGTGCTCGGCGTGCCCTGCTCCACCGCGAACTGATCACCCCCACCGGGAAGCTCCCCACCTCCCCCCCACGCCAATCCTGCTAAAGCCTCCGCCGCTCGCTCGCACTGTCATCCCGCGCCGATCCGCACCTCCCCCCCACGCCAATCCTGCTAAAGCCTCCGCCGCTCGCTCGCACTGTCATCCCGCGCCGATCCGCACCTCCCCCCCACGCCAATCCTGCTAAAGCCTCCGCCGCTCGCTCGCACTGTCATCCCGCGCCGATCTCCGCCACCCCCCCCCCCACGCCACTGCCACGGCAGGCACAGATGAGGCTTTAGAAGCACAATCCTTCTAAAGCCTCCACCGCCCGCACTGTCATCCCGCATTGCCATCCTGCGCCGATCCCCCACCTCCCCCCACACCACAGGGGGCAGGCACAGATGACGCTTTGCTTTAGAAGCACAATCCTTTTATTAAAGTTTAACAGGTTAAGAAACAGTATACATTGAAGCAGCGTTCTCTTTGAGATGTGAGAGAAGCAATTGACAATGTAAAGAGCTGGACACATGGACTGAGCAGTCAAATAGACATTGTTTCTTCCAAAAGCCTTTTGATAAAATCCATCAACAGACTCTTGAGAAAACCTGGCAGTGATGGAATAAGGGCTGTGTGTGCACACACATTTTGTCCTATGGATCAGTAACTGATTACAGAATTGAAAGCCAACATTGAGAATGCATGGTATTCTCACAAGATTCTGCATTAGGATCAGTGCTTTTCAACCTGTTCATAAATGATCTGGAATTAGAAGTGAGCAATAAAGTAGCCAAGTTTGCTGATGATACTAAAATTAAAAGGGATTGTGAGGAATTCCAGTGGGATCTCTCTGAGCTGGGAAAAAGGGCATCAGAACGGCAAATGCTTTCAGTGTAAGCAAGTGTAAAGTTAGCATGCTGGGGGAAAGAATCTCATCTTCAAGTTTAAGCTGATGGAATCTGAACTAGTGCTGACAGAAAAGGTCTTGAGAATGTGGGGGACAGCTTGATGAAAATGTCAAATGTTAGGAGTAAATGCCATAATTAGGAAAGGAATTGAAAATCAAATTTCCAAGATCATATTCCTCTTACACAAATCTTTAATATGACCATACTTAAAGTATTGTGTACAGTGCTGGCCACCACACCTGAAAAATGACGTTGTTGGAAAAAGTGCAAAGAAGGGCAACTAAAACAATCAAGGGATTGGAGCAGCTCCCCTATCAGACTTTATGCATGGTGTGAAAAAGTGGAAAGTGGGACATTTTCCTCCTCTCTGAAAAAAAAAGGGTTAATCCCCATGAAAACACCCATCACTCCTTTGTTCTGGAAAAAAAAAAAAAAAGATTCAACAGCAGAAGTGTAGTGAGCTTGAAATACCTTTTGGGAATGGAAGGGAAGTTCCCCACAATTCAGCTTTGTCTTTCAAGGGTTGGGCCTTTTAATACCTCATGGATAATTAACTGGGACTTCTAAATGCTTAACAAAAACAATGTGGATATAAAGTTCCCTTTCCAATTGAGGATACAAGAAACACAATTATTATAGTGATCTCTGCAACTGTGCAAATGTTAGATTTTCATGCCCTTGGTCCAGAGGAAGAAATGACACACAAGAGACCACTGAGTGAACATTTCTCTCAACTCAAAAGGATGCGTAGATGCAGCCCGAGTTTCTTAAGCATCACTTTTAAATATGAAAAAAAGAGAGAGAGAAAAGTTGGAGGATTGAATTTAGGTCTCTCCTCATTGTTCACCTTCTCTGTCTAAGATAGAGGCAAGAAAAACCAGAGAGAGCAGGTATGCTGGGGGTGTGCAATCAAAAGAATTTTGTTGTTAGTCGCAAAGTCGTGTCCGACCCATCGCGACCCCATGGACAACATTCCTCCAGGCCCTCCTGTCCTCCACCATTCCCCGGAGTCCACCCAAGCTCACACCAACCGCCTGTGTGACTCCATCCAGCCACCTCATCCTCTGCCGTCCCCTTCTTCTTTTGCCATCTGTTGTTCCCAGCATTAGGCTCTTGTCCAGGGAGTCCTTCCTTCTCATTAGGTGGCCAAAGTATTTGAGTTTCATCTTCACTATCTGGCCTTCTAAAGAGCAGTCAGGGTTGATCTCCTCCAGGACTGACAAATTTGATCGCCTTGCGGTCCAAGGGACTCGCAGGAGTCTCCTCCAGCACCACAACTCAAAGGCCTCAATCCTTTTGCGCTCGGCCTTCCTTATGGTCCAGCTTTCACAGCCATACATTGCAACTGGGAAAACCATAGCCTTGACTATACACACTTTTGTTGGCAGGGTGATATCTCTGCTTTTTAGTATGCTGTCTAGATTTGCCATAGCTTTCCTCCCCAGGAGCAAGCATCTTTTAATTTCTTGGCTGCAGTCCCCATCTGCGGTGATCTTGGAGCCCAGGAAAATAAAATCTGTCACTACCTCCATTTCTTCCCCATCTATTTGCCAGGAAGTGAGAGGACTGGATGCCATGATCTTAGTTTTCTTAAAAATATTCAAAAGAATATTTACAGTTTATTCAGACCTACAGGAAATACATGTGGCATTGAAGGGACTGCAGAGATGGATTCTATACAAGTTGTTTTCATCCCCTAACAGTTACATGCACAGTTTGTGGGGGATGGGGGGGTCATGCACACAGTATGCTAGAGGCACATGAGAGTAAAGCAACTGGGATTAAGAGATCCCAACACATCCCATAGTTTATTAAATAGTTCAGTAAACCATTTGATTCAGAATATTTTTTTTCTTGTTTTCCTCCTCTAAAAACTAGGTGCGTCTTATGGTCAGGTGCGTCTTATAGAGCGAAAAATACGGTACTTCCAAGGCTGAAAATACAGACTTGGCTTTCTTTTTATAAGGACGTTGTAACCTGCTCTTGGGCAGCATGATGAGCAACGTGGGTGAAGAATGACTGCTCAATGGCACAAAGCCTACTTTGCATGTCAAAGGTCCCACAAACAATTTCTAATTAAAAGCATCAGGTAGATGAGAAAGATTTCTGCTAGAGATCCTAGCACAAGCCTCTTGGGGAAGGTAGAAGATACTCATGTAGAGGGACCAACAGCTTAATATGGTCATAAGGTTTAAATGGTTTTTAATCTTTGCTTTGGGGATGCATCTAGGGATACAAGGGTGTGTGTGTGTGTCTTTGCATGGCCCACACGGCATACCTTGCATATTGTCTTCAAAATTCCTCTTTCTGGATGTTAACTATTCTGTGAGTGTTTGATATTCAGATCAGCATCGGACAGCAAATGCTTTGTTAGGATTTGTCAAGATTAAACGGTACCTGGCATCTGATTGTTGTTGTTCTTCGTCGTGAAGTCGTGTCCGACCCATCGTGACCCCATGGACAACACATGCTGGCAATTTGGCATTTAGTATGCTTTGCCTTGGTTGTCCTGATGTGCAACCTCTGTCATTCACAAGAAGCTAGAGTCAGGACAGGATATGGAGAATGGCTTCCCATAGACAAAGGTGTCAGGAAAGGATGCATTTTATCTCCCTATCTGTTCAATTGGTACTCACAACACATCTTAAGGAATTCTGGTTCAGAATTAGAGGAAGGATAGCAAAAAGCCAAAAGCAGCAATGGCGTGAAATGACTCCTGATGAATGGGAAAGAAGAAGCCACAAAAGCAGGACTAGAGCTGGACAGTAGGGACACAAAAACCATGTCCATAAAGTTACAGAACTTTATTGTGGACAATGAAGACAGAACTTGCAAAATATGTTACATGCCTTGACTCAGTCATCAATTCAAAGGGAGACTTCAGCCTTGAAAGCCAAAGAAGATTGACTTGGAAGGGAAGCAATGAAGGAACTAGAAAAGAACATCAAGGACATTTCACTGGATACCAAAGCCAAGATATCTATACTAGCATATTCCCAATCACAAAGTATGATTGTGAAAGCTGGACAGAGAAGAAAACAGACAAAAAGAAACATTATGTGTTTGAAACATGGTGCTGGAGGAGAGTTTTTTGAATACCCTGGACCTACAGGAAGACAAACAAGTGGATCATAGATCAAATAAAGTCCGAGCATTCCCTAGAAGCAAAAATAACAAAACTGAAGTTGTCATATTTCAGACACCTCATGAGAAGGCAACTGTATTAGGGAAGCTCAAAGGAAGAAGACAAAAGGAAAGAGCAAATATGAGATGAATTGACTCCATTAGGAAGCTACATCCTTGAACTTGGAAGAGCCGAATGGAGCTGTCATAGACAGGACATTTGGAAGAGCTCTCAGTTCTAGGGTCACCATAAGTCAGAGATGACTTGACAACACATCAGAACAACAACAATATTCTGTCTTATTTGATTAATTCATTTAATCAGTCACAAACACATTCATGAAGAAGTTTACACAATGATAATCCAATCCAAACATGCATTTTAATGTCTTCTTTGACATTCAGACGTCAAATAATCAAAATTTCAGAATTTGAAACTCTGGAAAATTCAAACTTTTACAAATATTGCTGCCGTCTTGAATACTATGTCCAAGTCCAAACATAATTTTATGCCTTTTCTGGGGATCATCATATTAGGCTACTAGAGCAAAACTAGCAAAGACCTTTGAATATATTCCAATAGTTCTGAAAACTATAGTTCATGAAAGCATACGCCACTGTGGCGTGGCAGTAAGAACAGGTTCTAGTCCTCACACTACCATGAAGCTCACTGGGTGACTTGGTCCCAGTCACTCACTCCCACTCACAACTACGTGTCGATGAGATAAACATGGAGTAGAGGAAGCATATGTAAACTACCTTGGGTTCCTAAAAGGTAAGGTAAAGCTAAAGGTTTCCACATGACATTAAAGTCCAGTCATGCCAGACTCTAGGGGGTGGTGCTCATCTCCGTTTCCTAGCCAAGGAAGCCAGCATTTGTCCACAGTCTCCATGGTCATGTGGCCAGCATGACTAAACACTGAAGAGCACAGAACGCTGTTACCTGCCCACCGAAGTGGTATCTTTTTATCTACTTGCATTTGCATGCTTTCGAACTGCAAGGTTGGCAGGAGCTGGGACGGAGCAACGGGAACTTACCCCGTTGTGCAGATTCGAACCGGCAACCTTTCGATCTACCAGCCCAGCAGCACAGCAGCTTAAACCACTGCACCACCTGCATCCCTTGAGCGCCTTGTGAGAGCAAAAAGGCAGGATCTAGATGATGATGATGATGATGATGATGCCATAATAGCTTTGCTATTTTAAGGTGCCACAAGATGCTTTGTGATAACTGCATGAAGTAAAAGTCCTGGCAAACATTTCAGAGACTTTGTTTGTAGTAGTAAACAAAGGCCCCAGGAATTTTTCAACTTTGCTAAATTCCAAGAGACTTTCAGAGCTTCTGTTCTGTTCTGCATTCTACAAAAGGGAATTGAGAAAGACTAAAAAGTAACATGCTCACTGTTTACTTGCCGCTCATACCTCACTTGCAAATACTGCAGTCGCTGCAACACTAGTCTTCCAACCAAGTGTCCTAGACCCTTGATTAGCATTCTCATCAGTGCGCTCCTTCGAATGGGCTACTCTCTCAAAATGGATTCCTCCATTTGTTCAATGGAGTTTTGAAGAGGCCTTTCTTTAAGGCATACCTGCTTTATAGAACTGCAGTAACAAAAGCCACCTGCCAAAATTAAAAAAAAAACAAACTTCCAAAAAGTCTGTTTTGTCTTAACAGATGCTGCAGGTGATTAATTAGCTCCTTTCCATAGCTGTCAAGTTATGCAGTTTGACTCTATGACACATGACTTTGAACCTATTCACCTGAGTATCTTTGCACAGCTCTGCTGTTCACTTGATATATTCCTTTCCCTTTCATTCTTGTGAGAAAAAAAGAATGACATGAATATTTTCATCAGGGTAATGGTTTACAGTTCATGGCTGGCTTGCTAAGGTTGCACACCTAACCTATTTTCCAATAAGACTAAAAGCAAGTAAGGTTCTTCAGTCCTTCAACACATGGCAAACTTGAAAGAGTACTAAATCAATAACAAGTGTATAATAATTTAATCGGTCATAGTTAAAGTGAGAAAAGAGTTTTTTTCTGCTTTTCTTTCCCAAATTTCATGACGACTTTTTATTTCTTTATTTAAACAAATCAATGCATTCCTTGACCAATATACTGGGCAATTCCCTTTGGGGTAAATATGACACACAACAAGGAAATATTGTGGCAGATGATGATAAAAATACCCATACAAGAGATAAAATTATCTTGTCCACACACACATATTTCACAGCTAAAATCATCATGTGGACACATGTGGGAAGGAGTTGCTTCCATGACACATACATGTGGGAAGACATGTGGGATCCAGGAAAGGCCATCTGAGATCATCACACTTAGTAGTTGTGCTCTGCCCCTCATCTGAATCACACACAGCAAACAGCCAGTGGAAGCCTGGTTACTTAATGGTGAGAGAAAGAGTTTCATGATGTGGACTCCTGCAGAGGGGAATGTCTTACTTTTTAAAAATGTCTTAAGCTGTCTGGATTTAGCCAGCCCTTGCAGGTTTCACACCATCCAGCCAATTTCTCCATCTTCATAAGCATTACAGAAGTTAACCTACTGATGCTCTGTGAATTTGCATGCAAATCTTCTTTAACCATGAACTTCTTGATAACTTCTTTGCAAAGCTGTAAGGAAAGATAAACAGTTTATCCACTTTAATGGTGTTTAATGCAGATGTCGCCACAATGGTGGCTGGTTGGATCTGTGTCATTAGAATCAAAAGATATGCATGGGAGGTTTTTATTGCTCTCATTACTGATGCTAAGCCCAAGTAGTGTTGATATTACACTGGTGCAGCAGAAACTGGAAACGAAGACAGAGGGGGGAAATGCACATTCCAGTTGAAGCTTTAATACAAAATAAATGAAAAAGAACCAAGAATGTTAGCCAAAAGCCAAGGTTAACCTTCTATCTTTGACTCATTTCAGTGTGGTAGCTATACAAGAAGCATTTCTCTTGATTTTTAATTTATATTTGAAATCTAGGCAGCAGTATTACAGCACAAAGGAAGCTAATAATTTGCAGCATTACTTTTCTATTTTTCAAAAAGAAGCCTTTTGAATTCAAATGTGAACAGCAGCGTTGTAATAACTGAAGACTCGGTGTAATTTGTACATAAGCAATCGCTGATACCTTCTCAAGGTCTTTCTGCTTTAGAAAGATTTGATGAAGGTGTTAAAAATGCAAACTCGTTTTATTTTATTCTGTTGTTCCGCCTGGATGCTGGAAAAGGGTGCATAGCCACAGCTGGGTACACACAGGCTGCTTAGAGTGCTCCCGGTGATTTTGGATTGCCAATCTTGCTTTGTAATTCACCATGCTAGATGGAGATGATGGCAATTGTAGTCAATATTCAGAGATTGCCGCACAGGGGAACCTTGTCTAATTCTGTACTTTTGGAAGAGATCTTCCGCTTCAGCAATCTTGTTAGGTGGACATCCAGCATCTGCTTTATGATTTCTGATGAGGGAGAATTCATCACCTTCCAGTACTGAGCAGCTTTTACCAATGAGACATTTGTCTGTTTGCTGGTTGGTTTGTTTGTTTTAATCTTGACATTGACATGCCATCCCCTACTCCAAGTGGAGTCTCTGGGTGGCTTACCACACTAAAAAATATGGAATCATTAAAACAATAAAACAGATAAAAACAATCAATCCATAAAAACAATCAACTATCATAAAATAGCAATAAATACGATAATACATCATTGCAGGCATTGAAATTAGTTGTTCATTTTTTTGGTTAAAAAAAATTGTTAAAATGCCTAGAAAAGAGAAATGTTTCCTCCTGCTGCTGGAAAGTAATGTTGGAGCCAGGTGAATTTCTCTGGGGAGCTTATTCCACACATGGATTGTATATTCAGTCAATATGCTTTGTATGTTCACTCAAAATCTTGCGCCTTGTACTTTGAACATATTGTAACTAGGGATCTGGAAATCACCAACAGGTGAGCTTGTGGAGATTGGACCCAAATTGGAGCTGGGGCCAATTCATGTCTGTGTCACATTAATAATTATGCTTCTACCCACCTCATCCTTTTTGTGCGAAAGCCATGAAGTACTGGTATGCATTCAAATGTATACATTTTTCATGTGTACTTTTGTCAGGTTTTCCCCATCCTATTCACCACCAAATGGCATCACAAGCACAGGAATGTACAAGCTTTCCCCACAGATTGCTCTCACATTCTGGTCTGAGAGGTGAAAACAGGATAGTGTATGGTGATAAACAACCCCACCTCCATATCAATGTTGAATATTTGCTTTGGGATATCTTTGGTGGCAACCAAAGTTCTTGAGAACTTGGCTCACTACATCCACTGGACCGTAGGCATAAGGTCATCCAAGACATTTCTGGTCATCCTCCCTAGATTTTCAATGTCCATTCTTCCTTTTTTAAAGTATAGGTGTAACACACATGCTTCTAGATGTGTAGGGAGAAACATCAGGTGTTATTCTACACTTCTTGCTAAAGACCTATCTGCTTCTACCTTTCATTATTCTGCTCCATGGTATAGAGGGCTGATGGTAAGACTGACATGGACCAGCCCTTCTTTTTAATTGCATACATATTCATTGTTTTCATACTAATAATACAGTCCAATATCTTCAAACCTATTAGGGACATCTACAATTAAGCATTGGGTATTCTGCACAAAGCACTTCCCTCCATTAGTGCAGCCTGGGATGTTCTCATTGGCATCACCAAAAATGGACTTACATATGGAGAGCTTTCACGCACTGCATTGGTAAGTTCTGTGAGTTTCAAATATGGAAGTGTGGACCCCCTGAGAAAAAGCCAAATCAAAATGTTCCTTCCACTGACAGTTTGCAGATGTAACTGTGTAGCTGAAGAGAAATGGAACCCTGACAGGTTGCATTGCCCGCTGGTTGTGCTGGTCTCTTCCACTGTCTGCCCCAGAAGCCTCCTGCAACTCTGAAGTCGGTCATACCAGAAGAAAGCACAAGAGCAGTTCTTTCCATGCTGTTTGCACAGAGAGGATGGGCACAGAGAGGACTCTGGGTGTAGAGCCACAGCAATGAGGTAATTTTTTTTTTAATACCTCCATGTGGAAATCCCCAAATGTTATGGGCCTCTAGATGGCACTGTCTCAATGTTTTTTAATGTTAGCTTTAAAGAAATCTATTATATTTTAAATTAAATACTAATGCCTAGTTTTAATGTTTTTAATGCATTTGAACAGCATCTTGAGTTTTTTTTTCAAAATAAGAATAAAATAGCATTGCTCATAAGAGTGATCGCATGTGTTTCAATCAACTCAATCTGAACCTTCATTCACTGCTACTTTTACTAGAATAGTGAAATAGTCTTGCCCATGAATTGTTCTTTACTTCCAATTGCTAAAGAAATGAGTTCAGGGACATGAGGTAGGGGGACAAAATAGGATTTTAAAAAATCTTTGTGACTTGGCTAGTTTGGGACTTACATTATGATGACCTTGGGTAGGGAATGTTCTTCTTTATATCCAGTAGTTTCAGTCTTTGACAGCATCTTGCCTTTGCTAAACAGCCCATGGAATTCCTCTCAGGATTTTTCCCAGGAAAATGTCTGCAGGGAAGCTGAATAAAACCACCTCCTCCTCCTCCTCCTCCTCCTCCTCCTGAAGTCCATTAAAATCACCATGCCACTCTTTGGAGTTCTTCAAGCTCCTCCACCTCACCATTGCCCACCCCTCTCATTACCAAGAAGAAGAGAGTGCTTGTAGCATGCCCTGCAGCTCTGTCATTTAAGGCTGGTCTATGCCAAGGCTGAGCTTTGCGAGTCCTGTTGGTTATGATTTCAAGGAACGCTTCTTCCCACCCAGGCAGAGGATCTTTTGGAAGGAGCCACCATACTGGCAAAAACAGGAGGAGCTCTGCTTTTCAGAGGTCATCCCACTGAAAAGGAGCTTGCATATCAGCCAGCAACACTTGCAAGAATAACTCTGCATGTGTTTTGAGGCAGTCAACTCATTTCTTAAAAGCCACATACCAAGTTGACTTCAGCTTCTGTCTGTGAATTGTGATGGATGAAGCAACTCCAGCTTATGAGTGTCCAAATACTTTTGTCAAATTTTGGATGAACATTCTCCATTTTCCCAAGTTCTCATTCTGTATATATAAACTGCAGTAAACACATAGAATTCTTCCTTCTTGCCAGTCAGTCATCCTAGAGAACACCATTTTCCGACTGATGATCACTTCCCTGAGGTGCTTGGTGGATACACACCTGGTAAGATCCACTGACTTCGCACATTGGGGTTTAGTGGGCAGACCATGAGATCACACCAGGACACGTCACGTGAGGATGCCAGGAGGTTTAGGAAGTCATGCTCACTCTTGATGTCAGTGACAAAGTTTGTTGGATCACCATCCAAGTTAACCATGTGCATATTATGACCATGTGCATAACACTTTCATCTTAAAAAGGTAAAGGTTTCCCCTTGACATTAAGTCCAGTCATGCCTGACTCTAGGGGGCGGTGCTCATCTCAGTTTCCTGGCTGAGGGAGCCAGCGTTTGTCCGCAGACAGTCTCCGTGGTCATGTGGCCAGCATGACTAAACACCGAAGTGCACGGAACACTGTTACCTGCCCACCAAAGTGGTACCTTTTTATCTACTTGCATTTGCATGCTTTTGAACTGCAAGGTTGGCAGGAGCTGGGACAGACTACGGGAGCTCACCCCATTGTGCAGATTTGAACCAGCGACCTTTCGATCAACCAGCCCAGCAGCACAGCGGTTTAAAAGTAACCTAATTTCGAGTTTCACCAGCATTAGTAACCACAACCGGACCTTCACCTGGAAGCCACGGGCTCCAGTGCTGAATCCCTGGAGAATGCAATTCATTCCTTCTGGCAACCTCCACTAAGGGCCACACTTGCCTAAGCAATGGATCAACTCCCCTTCTGTTTATCTTGGTGAGTTTTATAAGCAGAAAAGAAAACCACAGGGTTTTCTTAAATCTGCAACTGGCAGTAAAAGTTTTATATTGAGTGTGGTCATGTGATACTTCATGGTCTAACTTTCTGAACAGTCCAGAGTGCTATGTCTATTTGGTACATTGCAATAATAAAGAATCAGTAAAACTGAGATTGGTTCCGAATGCAGATAATCAGCTGATATATCTGCATGCAGCCCAATTTGGAATTCAAAGCAGGCCATCTTTGCTCAGGCCATATTTCCTAATATTAAATTCCACCCTCCTTTTTCCAAGTGTGTGAGTGTGCTTCAAAGGGGAGTTAGGAAGAACTCCCATGCCATCTCTCTTCACACAGGCACCTGCTTATTCATCACTTTCTCTCAATCCCTCTCTATCTCTTTTCGTTTCAGATGGAATTCACAGCAATTCTGTTTGTGCCAATCACTTTGCCTTTCTTGGTTATGAGAGCTAGTTAGGTTGGTTTCACTGAGTCACAAACATTATTGATGTTACTCCATGAGTCAAGGAATCCACTAAAAATAATAAGGAAAAATGTGAAATAAAAAAAAATTCTGATGTTCTAATGGAGATGGGCAATTTCTCATCTATTTACAACTAGTACTTGTTCATGGCTGAAAGGTCCTTCCTGATGGAAGCTGAACTTCTTTAACCCTTTCTAGTGTCATGGGCCAGAAATTGTTTTCCTGGATATCATAGGAAAGATTTCAGGGTCAGAAATCGTTTTCCTGGATATCATAGCTGATCTTTGTTCAGGGCAATTGTGACTCCCATGGACAATTCATCAGCTTTTAATATCAGCAAGTGTCACATTCTAAAGGAAAGCTTGGAGCTTAGAAACACTGCAATGACATAGTGATCATTTTGCTTATCCAGAGTGATACCTGACATTTTCTTCTACACTCTCCAATTCTGGAAAACATCTCAATACTTTTGCTTTCTATCTGTCCTGATGTTGGCAGGAATTGGTGGAGACTTAACTACAAGTGTCTCAGAAAGGGTGTTATTTATTTATTTACAGATTTATATGCCGCCCCCTTGCAAAAAATCCTCGGGGCGGCTACACTAATGCCATATCGGCATTGCATCTCCTTATATTTGTCTGTGTGCGTGCGTTAGATTTTCTGCTATGGAACAAGCGGGGCTGGGAAATGTCAGTCGTGATCAAAGCAAATGTGGTGGCACTGCTGACAGAGCCTAGAAAACTGATTAATGTGTGCATGTTGCGAGTTTGCATAGTCCTGGCTACAGAGATTAGGAATACAGCACATGACACTGGTTTCAAACTCCCAAAGGGAAAATTCTGTCTTTGCAGCTGTGGGTAATTGCATCAGATAGAGGAAAAAGTTCTCAAATGGCTATTTCCAATCTGGAAATAAAGCAAAATAGAAGGTATGGTGCAAAAACCCTAATTTCATAATAAGGAGAAGAAGCAGATTGGGATGGTTGTCCGGGCAATGATCTTGCACTATGCTCACTAGCAACCTGGTCAGAGATACGACAGGGAATAAGCAACAGCGGGCTCATCAACTTCTGGTAGAGAGCAATGATACCAGATGCAAGGAGAGCTGGTTCTTTGGTTTCTGAGCATGCACATTTATACCCAAAAGGTGATTCTCATAATAACCTGCCCTTGCTTCCACATATTTTTATTTTCACTGTATTTATTGTGATCATCCCCTGACCTCTTCCTGCAAGGAACCTATATCTCCATTTTATCCACACAACAATGCTGTGAGGTAGGCTATGCTGAGAGTCAGTGACTGGCACAAAGTTGCCATGTGAGCTTCATGGTCAAGTGCCCCATGGAAGTAGCTACAAATAAAAAGGAAGCAGATCCAACTGTATCTAGTGAGAAGAGCTAAACTTCATGTGAATGTTCACAGCACATATATGGTGAAAGCCTATAATACTGGTTTGCCAAATACATGTTTTAGATTCTCTTCTTCAAATCACATAAAGATAGGAATGAATTAAAGCTTTGGTTCAGTTTAAAAAACACTCAGCATGCCCTGTTCAGAATGTTGAATGCAAACTGGAGCACATTTTCTCTGAAAATGTTTTCAACGCCTAGATTTGTTTTCAAGTTTGCAAAATGTGTGCTTAACTTTCTCAAAATGCACAACTTCTCCAAAATGCTCATCTCAAAATATGCAACTACAAGCGCAAAAGGATTGACCTTTGAGTTGTGGTGCTGGAGAAGACTCCTGCGAGTCCCTTGGACCGCAAGGCGATTCAGTCCTAGAGGAGATTGACTGCTCTTTAGAAGGCCAGATAGTGAAGATGAAACTCAAATACTTTGGCCACCTAATGAGAAGGAAGGACTCCCTGGACAAGAGTCTAATGCTGGGAACAATAGATGATTGCTAGATGGAGTCACTGAGGTGGTTGGTGTGAGCTTGAGTGGACTGATGGTGGAGGACAGGAGGGCCTGGAGGAATGTTGTCCATGGGTCGCGATGGGTCGGACTCGACTTCGCGACTAACAACAACAACAACAACCTCTAATTGTGCACATTGCTTTAGTTCATAGGGAAAAGTTGCCCAAATGTGGAAATTGTTGCTCAAAAGCTGTTCCTTTTGCCCAGTTTTCCCATGTGTGCAGAACAAACACGCACATATTGAAGAGAGATGAGCAGTGAGCTGAGATTTGGGGAATCTTGCTGAGACATTGTTGATTCACTGATCCCTAAACAAAAGACATGAGCAGTGTGTGTAAAGTTGTGCAGTATTTGTCAAATGATAGCAAGTGGAAAAAGCACTCCGATTCCCAAAATACTATTTATCACATAGACAAATACTAGCGGTGTACATCAGATGTGGTTTCCTTCTGAAAGCAGCAGAACTGAAAGTATTCCAGAATGAGGCTTCATTCTTCATTTGTGTTTCAGGTATGAAATGTGTTTGCAGGTATAAGATCTCTTAGTTATCTGGACAGTGGGAAATAGCAAGAGTGCTCTTCAGTGATGGACAGGTCCACCTTTTAATTCCAGGACATATTTTACTATGTGGGTCCCACTCACATATTTTTGGAGGATACAATGGGACGACCATTCTTCCAGCACTACCAAGTTTCACTATTAAACAATCTTAAACTGATCTTCCAGCATCAATAGCTCTTGAACCCTGAATCCTGGCCCCAAAAAAGATCTGGTGCCACCCTTGAAAGCCTGCTGTGATGACTTTGCCATGCATTTTAGGGAGAAAGTCGCTCAGATTCATCACGAGCTGGACTCCACTGTTGACACAGACTCTCTTGGGGAGGGGCCAACTGTGCTGTCTTGTCCCCATTGATGGATGAATTTCAGTTTTTGCGGCCTGATGATGTGGACAAGGTGCTTGGATCGGTACGTCCAACCACCTGTTTACTGTACCCATGCTCATCTTGGCTATTAAAGAGTGCCAAGGACAGGATTGTGCCCTGGATCTTGGAGGTGGTCAACGCCTCTTTAAGAGACAGCTGGGTCCTGCATCTCTAAAGGAGGTGGTAGTCCAGCCAGTCCTAATGAAGGCATCCCTGGATCCAGAGGTGGTCACCAATTATAGACCAGTGGCCAACAACCCATTCCTGGGCAAGGTGCTGGAGTAGGTGGTGGTGGGACAACTCCAAGCACTCTTGGATGAAACTGATTATCTAGACCCATTTCAGTCGGTTTCAGACCCGGGTACGGCACTGAATCTGCCTTGGTCACCCTGTACGATGACCTGTGCAGGGAGAGGGACAGGGGGAGTTCATCACTGTTGGTTCTCCTGGACCTCTCAGTGGCTTTCAATACCATCGACCATGGTATCCTTCTGGAGAGGCTGGCGGGATTGGGGGTTGGAGGCACTGCTTTGCAGTGGTTCTGTTCCTATCTCAATGGCCAATTCCAGAAGGTGGTGCTGGGGGACTATGGCTCTGTGCCATGGCAGCAATGCCATGGAGTTCTACAGGGGTCCATTTTGTCCCCCTTGCTTTTTAACATCAACATGAAACCACTGGGGGAGGTCATCAGGAGGTATGGGCTGCGGAATCATCAGTACGCAGATGATACCCAGCTCTACCTCTCGTTTTCCACCGATCCAGGTGAGGCAGTGGCTGTGCTGAACCGGTGCCTGGCCGAGGTAATGGGCTGGATGAGGGCCAATAAACTGAGGCTCAATCCTGACAAGACAGAGATCCTGTTGGTGAATGGTTCAGGCTTCGGAGTGGGGGACCTGACCCTTGTCTTAAATGGGGTTGCACTCCCTCTGAAAGACAGGGTCTGCAGCCTGGGAGTGCTCCTCGACCCGGAGCTGACCTTGGTAGCTCAAGTGTCAGCAGTGGCAAGGAGCGCTTTCCATCAGCTTCGGCTGATCCATCAGCTGCATCCCTTCCTGGAGTCCGGCTGCCTGGCAACAGTGACACATGCATTGGTGACTTCCCGTTTAGATTTCTGTAACACGCTCTAGGTGGGGCTGCCCTTGAAGACACTCCGGATACTTCAATTGGTGCAAAATAGAGCTGCTAGGTTGCTGATGGGGACTGGGCGTGGTTCTCATATCACCCCAGTTCTCTGTCAGCTACACTGGCTCCCTATTGAAGTCTGGGCCCAATTCAAGGTGTTGGTTCTTACCTATAAAGCCCTTAACGGCTTAGGTCCTGGCTACCTAAAGGAGTGCCTGCGGCCATATATGCCCTCCCACCCCCTACGATCTGCAGCTGAGGCCCTCCTCCGGGAGCCCTCCGTGAGGAAAATAAGGAGGGTGAGTACCCGGAGGAGGGCCTTCTCTGTGGTGGCGCCCCACCTATGGAATATGCTCCCCAGAGAGGCTCGCCTGGCACCGTCATTATTTGTTTTTCGGTGCCAGGCAAAGACCTTTTCATTTAAGAGATATTTTAATTGTTTATTTGTTAATTTATTTTTGTATATTTATTGTATTTTTAATATCTGATCTTGAGATGGGCCAGTTTTTAAGTAGTGTGATTGTTTTTTTTTTAATGTATTTATTTATTGTTGTTAGCCGCCCCGAGGCTTCTTTGCAAGGGGGCGGCATATAAATAAAATAAAACCCCTGCACCTATACTTCTGAAATGTTGCAGGTTTATTGCCTACAGATACCTTTATGCTTCATGCCATTTTCATAACAACTGACAAAAAATGGGGAATGAAAGGAAAGCAAATCACTCTGTCTAAAACATGGTGAACACTTCTTCCACATGAACACTACCTTTTCTGTTTTCTTACTTATGATAATCTCTGTGCTTCCTCTAATGTTCAAAATAATGGTCCACAGGAAACACAGGGTATAAGCACATTCTCTTTTTGACCCTATCTACCCACCTGCCCGCCCATCACCTATAATTCACCATCTTCATATATATCTTGACTTATCTTCAAAATGTCCAGGATGTTCATGCAAAATGCAGCAAAGCAAAACACCGATGCTAGCATTACGAAATATGACAGGGTTGGTTCCCTCAGAAGGGGCAACTTTTTAATCCAATTTTGCCAATAAGTGGAAAAGTAATCCACACGGCTTGTATATAAAGCAAATCACAACATACAGATATGTACCATGAAAACCCTGCCACCTAATTTTCTGATGTGTCAGATCAGAATGTAAACTGGAGGACCAGTGTGCACTTTTAATGATTCTATGACAACCTATTAGACTAAAATATAATGGCCATCCAAAAGCAGAGTGGGAATTCAAGCAAAGAACTCTACTATTCCAAGTTGGACATGGCATTGATGATACCACATTGGCTCCAAGTTTTGGGTCACTTGAATTAATAATCTTTCCCATGATCTGATTTTGGGTGAATTCCGTTCCCCAGCAGCTGCCAGGCAGTTAATCCTATATCGAAAGAGCATTTTCAGAGGGTCCAGGAGCAACAAGGGGAAGAGGGAAGGAACTTCCTTTCTGTGAACTTTCTTATATTTACTTTCCTTCGAATGCAAGCCGTTGATTTTAAGTTAACTTCAAAAGCCAATTATTGTGAGTCCACGTTTTAAGAATGATCCTGATTAATATTACCTTCATCTGCTTGATTTGCATGTCACAGCTGATCATGGTTAGATGGGCCAGGAATGGCAGAAGGGCGTTCAAGAGCCTGCAACATGTTCCCTGTCAGTTAAACATGCTTCAAAGGACAAAGAATGCGGCAATAATGAAACCTGTAAATATTTTAGTCTAGCTGATCATATTGACATTGCAAATATGGGCAGTCAATTAAGTGCTTTCTGGTGCTGTAATACCAATACTGAATTGTATCCAAGAAACTCTGGCTGAATATGTCCAATGAAATACATGAGAATTGAACCAAACTGTAAGTTTAAATGCCAATCCAAAAAGGGAGAGTGTTTTATATTCCAAAAACCACATTTCTACATTGCTCAAAAGAAAAGCAATTCATAAACAGCACCTTTGTAATTTGATACCTAATGTAATCTATTAATGCTCTACATGTTACTATTTTCCTTCAGAAACTTGTTTAAACTCTTCCTTTATACACCAAGAAGCTTACCTTCCAAAACATATTCTTGAATTCTCAGTTAACTTTTCTTCTTCTTCACCCAAATCACAGTTATTTGAGATGAAAGGAAGAAAATGAATACAGCATAATAATTATATGCAGATTGAAATCTCTTTCTCATAAAATTGTTAATGCTTGAAGAGAGGCAGAGATTATTCTTTGGGAGAAAAAGTACATAATCAGTTCAGTTTAGTGACAAAGTTCCTTATCAATGCCTGCCTTCGGAATTAAAATATATATTATCATACCAGTCAAGCAAATCCAGTCAATAAAGATTTCTAGATCTCTTTTCTAATTGCACCAAGGCCACATGGCAGCAGTGCACATGAATCTCTTAACCGCAGGGACAAGATTAGGTGTTGGCTTTGCAATTGAATTCCACCATCCTACAGTGCTGCCTTTCTCCACCCCTCTCCAGGGAAAATCCCCACTTGCCTTAACTGTTTTACCTCATTAAGAGATACGTCAATATTCACAAGTCAATACCTGCCAGGTTTCTGGTATAGGCAGGATTTGAAGGGAATTTGGAAATCTTAATTTTAGAGAGAACATATATAGCCTCAGCCATGTTTATTTACAGTGTCAACATCCAGTTTATTTTATTTATTTATTTATTTAAATATTTATATGCCGCCCCTTGCAGCAGCCTCGGGGCGGCTCACAATACAGAACAAATACAATATTAAAAACATATACAATAATTAAAAACTGGCCCATCTCCAGGTTAGATATGAAAACTTACAACATGAATAAATAAACCAATTAAATTAATCATAAATTAAAAATAATATTAACAATTAAAATACCAGTTGCCAGCAAAGAGATGTTTTTGATATGTGGAAAGGGCTGTATGAAGCTTCAGGCCACCTACCCCCTTAAGGACCAAAACAAAGCTGATTGCAACTGAAACATTTGCTTAAACAGAGAACGTCCTCAGCCCCAAACTTACAGAAAGAGCATAGAGGGTGGGACTTTTTATGGCATTTCAAGATGGAACTAGATATTATAAAGTTTCTTACTCTTGGAATAGTGCAGAGCTGCAGGTTGGATGGAAAACTTGACCCTTCCTCATTCAGCAAACTTCCCTTGGAATGTGCAAGGCTTTAAGTTCATTTCCCCCAAGCAGAATCCAGAAGTAAGAGAAAAACAGCTGAGGGAAAGGCATGCTGTGGGGAATTTGCAGGCAAATAGATTAAGTGCTACCTCCTCCTTCTCGCAAGTTCACCGCTGCAAATGCCCTATCCTATTTATGGATTACCTCTGCAAAACAGAGGTTTGCTGGGAGAATGTATCCCTCTACCTTCAGTTCACCAAAGCCTTAACAGAGTTTCTTTAGGGGTCCTTACACAGATCCGTGTAGGCCAGGAGTTCCAAGGAACATCCGGTGACCAAGGGGTGAGCCCACAAGCCTTGTTTGAGGGCTCCCAAATTCCTAACTGGAGGAATAGTCTCTACAGTTCCTGCCACATTCAAAAGTATCCCTTTTGAAAAGTATTTTTTTAGGAAGTGGTGCACACAAGATACTTCCAGCTTCCTAGGATGATTAGGGATGAGGCTGCTATGTCAGGTTGGTTGGTTGGCTGGTTTTACTTTTTTCTCTCCCTTGGAGATTTCAGCACTTTCATGCTATGACATGGAACAGTTGCTGTTGCTGTTGCTGGTGTGTGTGTGTGTCTGTATCTGTGTGTGTGTGTGCAACCCCTACTACCCCACCAGGCACCCAATGCCAACTTTGAGGCTTCAGGGACTGTGATGTACCTCTGCATTGTCTATCCTGAAGTTACAAAAAAGAGGGTTTGTGTGATCTGTTGAAATGAAAGTGTATGTGCATAACAAAATTTAAACTGGATGGATGAACCTTTTTAGTTTATCCCTAGGACTGCGATATGGGGTTAAAGTAAAGACAAATCCCATGAAATTCACATTTAAAAGAAAAGAAAAAGAAAACTCCCAAGAAATTTGAGTATGCCTGTCAGCTTAGCCATGCAATGATAATGACTGCATAAGGCCTCCAATAGCACATCTGAAATAAACTACCCGGAGCATCAGTTCATAGCACTGGCTCAGCATTTTCGGATGTTGCTGCCTGTAGACAGCCACTGCTGTGACAACAGGGTTCTGCTGGCCCTTTTGAGAGATCTGTGAACAGCTGCTCTTGAGAAAAGTAGCAGAACTGCTTGATCAGGTGTGGGCATGAAATCCAGTTTAGTTTTTCATTTCTCTCCATTCATTAAAGCTTTGTGGAAACCATGTGGGCTTGTGGAAGAGGCTAACTGCTAGGCAAAGAAGTGCGAAGGCCCTGGTCTGTGTACTCAATCCACCTCTGTGGGCAGCCAGCAGAACACAAATACAATTGTAATTGTTCATAGTTAGTCTGTGTGGTCTGTAACCAGCTTGAGGAATGGGGGGAGCTGGAGATATGAGAAAGGAAGAAGCAGATTTTCCAGGTCTCCTGTGCAATGGGGGTAATGGCTGACTGACTGGGCATAAGATGGGTGAATGGGCTTCATTATTTTTTCAACTTTCGAACTGTGGAAGAATTATGGTATGGGAGGTCCTTACTGAGGATAGTCCCTTAGGATGCAGAGCCTCTCACATCTTCTCAGAAGGGGTGGGCCTTTGGGTAGAGAAGGGCCGGGATGCCAAAGACATCCAAACTCTGCTCAGTGCAATAAAGGTCTCCAACATGCTGAAGATTGTATTTATTTATTTTTGTACCCTGCCATTTACGGTGTGATGCCCCAATAGCTACTTTATATTGATGCTGTGGTTAAGATGAGAAAGTGTTAATTATACAGTGGTCTTCCTATTTTTACATCCCTGTGGGTTGGGTTGAGTAGGGTTTCGTTTTGTTTAGTATTTGGTGGTAGGGGTAGGAAACTTGAATGGAAGGAACAGGAATTCAACCGGAAGGAATTCATATTAGGGACATTGCAAAATCTAGTTAGCATCCTTGCATGGTCCTGTATTCCCATATTTCCATATCATAAATTGTTGTTGTTGTTAGTCGCAAAGTCGTGTCCGACCCATTCGCAACCCCATGACAACATTCCTCCAGGCCTTACTGCCCTCCACCATCCCCGGAGTCCACTCAAGCTCACACCAACTGCTTCAGTGACTCCATCCAGTCACCTCATCCTCTGACGTCCCCTCCTTCTTTTGCCATCTATTGTTCCGAGCATTAGGCCCTTCTCCAGAGAGTCCTTCCTTCTCATTAGGTGGCCAAAGTATTTGAGTTTCCTCTTCAGTATCTGGCCTACTAAAGAGCAGTCAGTGTTGATCTCCTCTAGGACTGACCAGTTTGATTGCCTTGCGGTCCAAGGGACTCGCAGGAGTCTCCTCCAGCACCACAATTCAAAGGCCTCAATCCTTCGGCGCTCAGCCTTCCTTATGGTCCAGCTTTCACAGCCATACAATGCAACTGGGAAAATCATAGCCTTGACTATACACACTTTTGTTGGCAGGGTGATGTCTCTACTTTTTAGTATGCTGTTTAGATTTGCCATAGCTCTCTTTCCCAGGAGCAAGCATCTTTTAATTTCTTGGCTGAAGTCCCTGTCTGCAGTGATCTTGGAGCCCAGGAAAATAAAATCTGTCACTACCTCCATTTCTTCCCCATCTATTTGCCAGGAAGTGAGAGGACCGGATGCCATGATCTTAGTTTTCTTAATGTTGTGTTTCAAGCCAACTTTTGCGCTCTCCTCCTTCACCCGCATCAAGAGGCTCTTTAGTTCCTCTTCACTTTCTGCCATGAGAGTGGTATCATCTGCATATCTGAGGTTGTTGATCTTTCTCCCAGCAATCTTGATTCCAACTGGTGATTCATCTAGCCCCACCTTTCTCATGATGTGCTCTGCATATAAGTTAAATAGGCAGGGCGACAGTATACAGCCTTGCCGAACTCCTTTCTCAATTTTGAACCAATCAGTGGTTCCGTGTCCAGTTCTCACTGTTGCTTCTTGACCTGCATATAGGTTTCATATAATCATCCTCATCCTCATCATCCTCATCTTAAAAACAATTTTATATGTATAGCTTCAGTTGGGGTCGTTGTGAAATGCACTGCTATGCAAAGCATCTGTTTTACTGCAATAGCATCTTAGTAAAAGACTTTATATGAGCACAAATCTCACCAGAGTGACTTTCGTTTGGTATGATATTGATGCTGCCAATATATTTCTTTCAATGAAGTTGCTCATATAACACAGAAGTAGATATAGCCGCATGTTTTCAAAAAATAGGTATTGTCCCAAAGCAGAATCTCCAATAAATGTGTAAGCGTGTGTGTGTGTGTGTGTGCGCGCACGCACATGCGTGCGTGCGCATGGGTAAAATCCAAAACACTCAATGGAAGGCCAAGCTCAGCCAGCCTCAGAACTTCAACTTGATGTGTAATAGCATCATTGTAGCTTTCCGTGATCCTTTCCTGTATAAAATCCCATGGCAAATTTTAATGTTTACATGTTTCAGAAATCATATAGCCGATGGCAATTAGCTTTAGGTTAATACGTCTGAAACTATGCAAAGCTAATCGCAATAATCAAGTTAGGATAATGCAAAGTGGTAACTGAGAAAGTTAGAGTTGCTAGGAACACATCCCATGTTTTTTCTTGATGCCTAAGCGTTCTGCGAGAGCTCCATGGGTACAGATTATTTCGGTCTGCGTTCTTTCCTCCAGTTGTGCTCAGAACATATGTATGCCACTTAACCTGGCTTAAGCTGCAATCTTAAAAACATTTACTACAGAGTAAGTACTGTTAGATGCCATTGCACTTAGTTCTGCATAAAAACATGTGTAAAATTACTCTATCAATAGCCTCTCCATCTGTTCTGGAAACTCTGAGAAACGTAATTTTTCACTATGTATGTGCCCAGTAGCTAAGAAGTGCACAGTGACTGCTGTCTCTAGATTAGGGCTATTGATGGCTATAAAAAAGAGAATTTTCTTTGGATCTGTCCCAATTGTAGAACTCCTTCCAAAGTAAGATACTGCTGGCATCTTCTTCATCATATTTTAGTTTGTCCCATTTTATGGAACTGAATTGCTTAATTTCAGTTTTCCGGCTGGCTGGCTGGCTGGCTGGCTGGCTGTCTTCCTTCCTTCCTCCCTTCCTTCCTTCCTTCCTTTCTTCCTTCCTTCCTTCCTTTTATTGCATTTGTATGCTGCCCCATATCTGAAGGCTATCTGGGAAGCTCACAGTTTACTAATGTTTTTGCACTGGTGTACAAACTGCAAAAAGAGACCAGAAAAATATGGCTTGGATGAAACAGAACTACCATTTTTGTTCAACTTTGAACACTCTGCAATAATAATTCCTGACATCTTCCCAGTGCTAGAAGCCCTTCCTTACCCCAAAGCCCTCCCAGCCACTTCCCCACCCCTGAAACTTCTCTCCTCCTTCCCATCTCCTTTAAAAGGCAGAGCAAATAGAAGCTGAAGCTCAAGAAAGGCACCAAAGGTGTCTCTCTCCGTTTCCCTCTGTCAGTCTGATGCTCTGCTGAACATGAGCATCCTGGATCATGTGACAGGAACAACTTGTGCTAGGAAGCAACTAGGAAACTCAGGAGAATCTGTCCTTCCAGCATTCATGGACCTCCTCTTGTGCTCAGGTTGGTCCTCATGAGAGAGCCATGCTGAGCTGAACTCCACAAACGTTCACAGAAGGGAGGTGGTGCAACTGGCAGCCTACTTCCACATCATGAAAATGCACCAATGAAGGTTGCTGCGCATGGTGCAGAAGAGGGGTTCTGTTTGTGCAGCAGTCATGCGGGGCTCCATTCATGGGGCGCTCTGTGTGAAGAACCCTCCGGCAGGCCAAGTGCAATGGTGCTGCTGAATGGTGTGGGATGCTGCTTGGCAGGGGTTGCGTGGGGATCCATTCCTTCATGGTGTGTATTTTCCTACAGGGTTACCAGCTGACAAGACAAAGTCAGTGGGAACAGGATGTGGTAAGAACAGGGAGGAATGGGGGAGGAATTTATTTCATGAGCATATTAGTGTGAACCTAAGTCCCATTTCCCTGAACTGATAGGTTAACCAGAATGAACTTATCTTTCAATATCTGTATTTTTTAAAATTTTGTGCTGCACTTCTCCAATCAAAATATGTGTAAAAATTAGTTTATAGAAGGGAAACATGCACACAAAAATACATATATTGAAGAAAATAATAGGCAAAATGTAGTATAAATAGGGAAAAGTCTTGCAAAGATATGCATATTCAGGAAAATTGAGTACAAAAATGTATAGATTAGGGAAAATGCACATAGAAATTTGCATGCATTTTTGTATGGCGTTCTTTAGGAAAAGAAAAAAACACACACCCACACAAGCTAATCCAGCAATGGGATGAAAACAATTTATGCTTGGAAAAATGAGAAATGGACAGGAATTCAGGCAGATGCACCCCCAAAAAACCACAGGATTTATTGAAAACCCCCTCCTGTACACTCTTACAACCCCAGTTGGAACCACCTGATCTGATTCCCTGGCTGTTTTGAAGGTCACAAAGCAGCCTCCAAGGACTTTATGGAGGTCTGAAAGAGGACTTCTGCTGGCTGGGGATGGGAAGGAGCAGGCAGGATACAAGAACTCCTATGACCTTTCTACACAAAGGCTGCTGCACACAGAAGAGGGGCAGGGCATGGGGTCTGATGCCCCACAAGTGCTGAGTGTTCTCATCAGGAACATGGACTTAGGACTACGACAAAGTCCATGGCAGAATCCACGGAGCTGAGTTTAAGGGTTCTGATGCAGCTCCACCTCCAGAAGAGATTATTCACACTTCCCCAGCTGCAACTCTCAGTCACACTGGTGCAGTAATGTGTGTGTGTGTGTTTGTGTGTGTAAGTGCTCCCATTTTTCTTCATTTGTGCATGAGCCACTGAGAGTGGAACAGAAAGACAGAGGAGGGAAAGGGAGTTTCCGCTAGACATTTATGGCAATCATTGTGTATAAGCATAGATTCCAGGGAATTCTCCCAGCTGTGTAACATGTGTCAATGGGTATATTACTGAAAGCAATAAAATTTGTCTGTGTCACAGTCAGGCTTTCAGCCTCAGAATTGTGGAATTTATCACTGTCATCGGTAGAAATGCCATATAAAGCAGACATTTTTAAAAAGCTGGGGTGCATCCATCAGGTTACTGACTCCATAAAGACTTTTAGACAATCCCTTTTCTTTTTCCCAGCTAAGCAAGTTTCTGCAATACTCTTATCAATTCTAGATGTTAGAGGTTAGCAGTTGCTGTTAAAAGTTGTGTGTGTGCAGGAAGGAGGCATGGATGGTTCTTGGTGTTATGAACCGATTACATTGAAGACATTTCTAAATGAAGTACAGAAGGCAAGTATCCATGTAGCGGACAGGGCCGCCTTCTAGGGAACGTCTGTTGGAAAAAGTGGGCATCTGGAAACTTGGCACAATGGAGAGTTCCAGAGGGTGGCAGTATGATACAACAGACTCTTGTCAAAATAATAATAGATAATTACGATTATGGACCCCAAAATCTTGGGTATTACCAAAGGTGTATCTCCTGATGGGCTGAGCAACTAAGAAGGAGAGTTGGGTTTCAGGTAATCATTTAAGTATCTATAGAATTATCCAGAAAGTAAATAAAATTGTTCCAATATCATCTCAATATTATAGATAGTAACAGCAGCAAAAAGAAGCACGTGCCTGAAATGACAGTTTCTTTTTCAAAGATCTCTCCTCCGCAGAACTTAGGTCAGCTTTCATCTCTGTAGCTTTTTTTTATCAAGCGGTATTATGTCTTTAAATCTCCCAGCCCTCCACTCCAGTTTCCATTTCGGCTCAAAGGAAAAATGGCTTTGCATCATCCCAAAACACACAGGAAGTGACTTCTTTTGATTACTGGTGGGAATAGGCATTTGATTAATCAGAGCGGCTGCATTCCTATTCTCAGTGGGCATTTGAGGTTGCTGGGTGACTTTCAGAAGAGAAAGAGAAAAACTAGGCTTCTTTATTAAGCATAACAGTTGCTAAATTCCACTCTTCACAAAATGCATTTGGAACAATGAATTTATTCCTACAAAGGCACAACATATTATCAGACAGCATTTGATTTGCCACACTCAAATATTACTACACTTTGAGAAATCATTGAACACTGGGAGAAAAGGTACTTGCTTTGCTATACACCCTTAGCTCCTCCACCTCTGTTTGTTTCTTTGTCTGAAATATTTGATTACGGTCAGATATAAATTAAGCATTGGCTTCCATATTAAAACTTGCATTTGACCTTTATAGTGAAAAAATAGTGGTGTTGTGCTAATAAATTCCAAGATACTTTACAAAATGGTAAATGATGCAGGGCCTTTGATGATTCTGCAAAATGAACAGTTATGGGAAGAGAGCCAGGAGGTTCTGTTTTTTCCTAAGATGGCATTGTTTTGTCAAATACTGAGTCAAAGTGAATGCAGGTGCCCATTGTGACATAGACATCCTGCAGCAATATATAAATATATCTTTGCAACATCGGAGTGGTATTTATCTCTTTTCCTGCTGTGTTTGAATTGTATGTTAAATTTACTTTTATGTTATGTTCTAATCATACTTTTGCTTTAATCTTCTTCTTATTGTAATTAACTGACTTGAGTGTCACTTGAGGCAGCCTATGCTTTCAGCAAATAATAAAGACTTTTCATTGTGGAATTCTAAATGAATCAAGTCCACTGGTAGGGTGGGTGAGATCAGACTGAGCCTGTGTTTGTACCTTGCCATTTCTTCACTGAGAACGCCACTCTCCTAATAGACCCATGTCCTTCTTGACCTGTGCCCACACTAGCAGGCTCTTTGCCTGAAACCCTCGCTGCCCTGTCTGCCTGCACATCTCCAGCCTATGCAGAATAAGCCCGAAGAAGTTCATAGCTTAATTGTATCCTGAAGGAAGGCCTGCAAATTCCCCCTATTACAGCAATCCAAGCCAGCGTGATCTGAGTGGCCAATGTTAGTTTCCAGCTGATTGTAGAATATTTTAGCTAATATGTAAGGCCTTTTCAGGATTTGTAAAAGGTTTTACTTTGCAAATAAACACTGTGTAAACTGAGGATCAGTGGCATAGAAGCTGTGTTCCCCCTGAAAAGCATGTTTATACCTTAACAAAGCAGTAGGATTCCTCATGGACCCATCTCATATGGAATGGGACATTGTTGTGACCTGAATTAAGAAGGCACCAAGGAAATAATAGGATTATTTGGGCATAGGAACCCGAAGGTCATAGAAAGATGAATGTGGTTTGCTTTGCTAGTCAATGAGTGCCTGGGAACCAAGCATGCATATGGGGTTGTTTGGACTAGCCAGGTCCAGGATGGAGCTACTCTTTAAAGCTTTCAGTGACATGTTGATTTGCCAGTACAGCCTCTGCCATAATTTTATTATGGACCTTATAGGACTAATAAGGGCCAAGAACAAGTGGGAGGAAGCCTGAATTTCACAGTGGCTTGAACTGCATAGCCGATACTGCTGCTGCTGCTGATTCACAGTAATGCTTGAGAAGATCCCAGTTCTCAAAAGTCACCTACTCTCAGTCTTCACATGCTATGGAACATGTCAAGATGAAAGAGGCTCAGGCCTCGGTCCAGTGCTCTTCAACATCTTTATTAATAATTTAGATGAGGAAGTACGAGGAAAGATGATCAAATTTGCAGATGATACAAAACTGAGTGGAATAGCAAAGACACTAGAAGACAGAAGGAAGATCCAGGGAGTTCTTGATAAACTTGAACACTGGGCTGAAAGCAACAGAATGAGAATTGGTAAGGGCAAGTGCCAAGTCCTCCACCTAGGAGAAAGAAACAAAAGGCATCGATACAAGCTGGGGAATAATTGAAAAAGAAAAAGATCTTTGAGTAGTTGTTGACAATAGGCTAAACATGAGCAAACAATGCATTGCCAAAAGCGCAAATGCTATTTTGGAATGCATTAACAGAAGTATTATTTCCAAATCACAAGAAATAGTAGTTCCTCTATATTCTGCACCAGTCAGACTTCATACTGTGTCCAGTCCTGGCACCAAGATTTAAGAAAAATGCAGAAAAAATAGAAAGGGTCCAGTGGAGGGCAACAAAAATGATCCAGGGTTTGGAAACACTGCCCTATGAGGAGAGACTGAAAGAACTGGGCATGTTCAGCCTTGAGAACAGAAGACTGCAGGTGGACATGATATCCCTCTATAAGTACCTCAAAGGCTGTTACAAAGAGGAAGGCCAAGATCTCTTCTTATTGATGCCAGAGTGTAGGACACAGAACAGTCAATTCAAGCTGTGACAACCCAGATTCAGGCTGGACATGAGGAAAAGAGTCTTCACTGTCAGAGCAATAGTACAGTGGAACCAGCTCCCTAGAGAGGTGGTGGGCTCTCCCACAGTGGAGACATTCAAAAAGAAACTGGACAGCCATCTGAGTGAGATGGTGTAAATTGGTGACCTGCAACAGCAGGGGGTTGGACCTGATGGCCTTCATGGCCCCTTCCAGCACTACTGTTCAATGATTCCATGATTCTAGGAAGAGGAAGGGAAGGAAAAAATCTTTCTGGTCCCTGTTTTCCCTGGTACTCTTACTGGTGACTGTTGCATTCTAAGGGAATTAGAGAAAAGAAACAAGGATTAGGAAGGTGTTTTTATAGCAGTTCCATAATCAGCTGGAAGATACCTCCTTCCAGCTTATCTTACATCCTACTACTCAGCACTAATGTGAACTTTCCCTTAGTGCAAAGTCCCGCAGGACACGCTGCATTTGTGTACTCCTGACCAGCATTTGTTTTCAATACAGCCTTTTGAAGAAAATAAAGCACCATGGAAAAAGAGACTAGATAGGACTTTTTAATGAGATCATCGTGATTACATTGAAAAGGTTGGGAAGTTAATTAATCAGAACAACCATAACAATGCAAAGCATTCAAGAAAATCAATTAGAGATTAGAAGAACACTAAAGTACACCCGTAAACCATTTAAAAGCCTGGATGTGAGCTGAATCCATGAAAGATAGAGTTGTGCTTTGCCTTGATTTAGGCTAACCACTCTCATTGATGTCTACACATTTCTAAACATGTAAGCTACACTCCTATACATGATCTTTACCTGGGAGCAAGATCTACTGAGGTCAGTAGGACTTCCTTTTAACTACCATATTTCTTGCTCTATAAGACTCACTTTTTCTCCCCTCAAAAGTAAGGGGGAAATGTCTGTGCATCTTATAGAGTGAATATGTGTGTGCAGTAAGTCTGTCAGATGTGCAGCCCATGGGGAAGTGATGGGGAATGTGCCTGTGATTATGTGCCCATTTGATTCAGAATATTTTTTTTTCTTGTTTTGCTGCTCTAAAAACTAGGTGCGTCTTATGGTCAGGCGCATCTTATAGAGAGAAAAATACGGTAAATATGGATAGCCATTGCCCTGTTGTAGTTGTAATGGCTCTCTAGGAGTTTCCTTGGCCCTGGGAATATCATTAACATGAACACCTTACCACCTTAAACTGAGACAGCATTTTGGCTTATCTAGCCCAGTAGGTCATACTCAAGGGTTTTGACCTGCTATTTTGTAAAGGGCTGATTAATATTCATAAGTGCAGAATCATTTATTCTAGTAACTAAACTAAAGCTACAATTTGTACTAAAGTATATTATAAATTGAGGTCATTTATAAGACCATTATGGAAACTGCTGTTCTAAGTGCATGCCTGTGATGAATCTTGTCCAGAAACACATCTATTTCATTTATATCAGCCATTCTTTCCTTGGCGAGCTATACAGATTTGCAATGTCTTGCCTGTATATTTACTATTAGCATTGGGGGAGAGTTATATCTATTGAGGCAATGAAAAAGTCAAACCATTCACAAAATTTTAGAGGTAGATGTTAAACCTGAGTCCAGTTAATGCAGGACAAAAACGTTTAAGCACTAAAATATTTCCCCCAAACACTTCTGGTTTATAAATAAGGAAGATTTGGTTTAAGTCAACTGGAGATAAGTACCAATGGTACACCATTTCCTTCTGCATCATATAAATTAAGAAGCAGTGGTATGTCATTTTATTGCCCATGAAAGTTTATATTACAATAAATTGGCAAGACTCCATGCTGTTTTTGCTACACCTGGATCATGAGACATTAAAAAAAATCATTTTTTGATCAGGATTTTGACTAGTTACTAGCTTTCAGATTAGACTTAGATGCAATCTGTGGTTGAACTCTGTACATCTCTGAACTCACATTGTGATGTATGCATGCAGTTTAAAAATGAGCACATTTAAATAGTTTACAAATATACCTTAATCATGGAAGAAGATGTGTACGTTTGGAAAAATATGCTTGCATTTTCATGTGAAAAACAAACAAGTCAGAATGAGCTTTGAGAATTAGGTGAGCTTGAGTTTGTTGATTCCCATATGCCTAGCTGGATCTTATTATAGATTCTTATATATCATAATCAATGAAAAATACTTTAATTCATCCATAACTTTTGGCTCAAAGACAATGAGAAATGTGAACCTCTGCTAGCTTTCTCTCCCATAATATGCATCATTGTACGTGTGCCAGAATTCAATAGTACTTTAGGCAACAATGGGATGTTTTCAGTTCTTCAGTGACTGCTTTTCATACAAATTGTCAATGACTGCAACAGTCACACTTAAAATTTGTCAAGGACGTTTCCCATATTTTTTAAAGAACACCATACATTTTGTTTTTCAGGCAAAAAGTGGTTTGTTCAGGAGTAGTTTCAGCATTATATCTGAATAGAAGATAGAGTAAGTACCTCAAGTTTCAAACTAAAGTGGGCTTACTAATTCAGTGAAGACCAGGTTTATTTAATGGGTCATTGTACCATTAAGGGGCACTTCTGGAGTTGATCTTTGTTAGCTGTGTTCCTTTACAGAACAGGTGATCTTGCACTAAGTGCTTCTTCACAATTAAAACAATTCTTGGACTCTGTCTTGAATTGATGAGTGTACACTCATCTTTGTAAACTGTCTATTGCCAAAATGCCAACAGTACTTCAGACATCTAGAGTTCAAGCATTTCTCATTAACTACACAGAGGTGTGACATGTGATATCTCATCTTTAATGGCATTCTAAATATTCAGCACTTCCCATCCCTGACGGTAAGAAGCTCTTCTACTCTGCTGTCAATGGACTAATGGCTTGTGGTAACTTCTTCTCTAATCCCAGTCAGAAGTAGCAGTTCTCTGACTGTCATGTGCCCTGTGGTTACAGAAATAAGGACAAGGGCTGTCTAGCTTTGGTCAATGATCAGATATCCCTGGGAGGTTGCACACCTCCCTTGCTGGTGTTCCTGGAAGTCCACCAGCAAGGAAAAATAAGCTGCAGCCATCAGTTCCAGAGGACTTTGGGCCAGCCCGTGGTCAACATGAATGCAGCCAAGATAATGGAAATATGTACAGTGGATCTCAGAGACCTCAAAGGTCCTTTCATTAAGCAGAATAACTCTCATCCCATCCTGGTGAAAGTTATGTTTTCTCTCCTGCATTATCCACTGTGAATGCCTCAAGGTTTTCTTTGCAGGGGTGGGGGGTTGTCTTGTGTGCGATTCCCAGTGCATGCAGCAAGAAGGCAGTAGACCTCTTCGCCATTACAAAGTGCATAGGTTGAGTGTGCATGAATGAATGGAATCAGAATGGCAGAATCTACTCCTGGTGAACCTGTGATGTGTCTTTAAGGTTGGAATCTGGCTGGGTACAAACATGGATGCACTGAGCTCTTGCAGTGTGTTTTCAGGAGCTCAGGATCAAAGACAGTGCACAGAATCTTACCATCAGACCCAGAATGTGTGAAAAGGACAATAGCAGCCTTGCTCAATCTGGTGCTCTCGAGATGCTTTGGTCTAGTTCCCACCAGCTAGTTCCCAAGCAGCATGGCCAATAGTCAGAATGCTAGGAGTTGTCTCTTGGAAGTTTTGGACTATACCAGACTGGACAAGACTGAACTGCAGCCTTGCCATTTTGGACATCTCCCTTGTCCTGCCAGTGCTCCAAAATGCTATTCAGTTTACAGATTTCAGAGTATCCAACAGACATTCTGGGTGCTTCCCTGTGTTTTCCAGCTTTGCTTCCATGTTGCATCACCAGTTCCTTTATTCAGGATGCCACATACAATGTTGAAAAAGTGGTATAAGATCATCGCACACAATTTAGGAAGAAAAAGAAAATGTATCATTTGTCCTCCATACCGCCAACATAGAAATGCAGTTTCATTTAATTTCTGTTGTCAAGATTACTGAGCATAACATATTTCTCATGAATGCCCCACTCTATCATCAACTTCACCATCACATTTCTATTCCACCTTTTTCTCTCTTGCGAGAAACACAGCTTGCATTTTAATCTCACAAGAAGAAGCCTGTGCAGTAGGCGAGGCTGAGAGCCTGTGCCTGGCCCAAAGTCACCCAGGGAGCCCCATGGTTCCGTGGGGACTAGAACTCGGATCTCCCAGGTCCCCAGCGTAGCATTCCAACCACCACACTGTTTCATGTATAGAACTGATGACACTGCAGGCTGTATCACTGTATTACTGCATCAGGGTCAAAGGTAACAACAGGAAGCAGGAAGTATAAAGCAATGCAATATTACCATTGCTGGTTAAAAGCACAGTATTTGCATAGTCACTCCATAACACACACCACACTGACTCTTACCATAGGAGGGGCTGACATGAAGTTCTGTGCCTGGCCTGTGTTGCTGTTGTTGCTTTGAGATCTATTTTAAGAAACCCTACAATAAATACTCTGAAAATGAGAATGCACTTTTCTATTTTATTTGAGAATATTGCTCTTCCTGCAGCACACACACAGACACACACACAACTTTGTACACCCCTCACTAAAAACTGAAATGCCCCCCCCCCGCACCCCGGTGAGATAGATGACTTTGCTTGACTTCTCTGCATCCTTCCCTTTCTGCAGGCTGACCTGTCTTCCCTTCTTCCCATTCAGCAGGTGCTACAGGAGCTTGGTGCTTTTGGAGGAACAGAGAACCAATCCAGTCACATTATAAATGTATGAGGAAGCCAAGCCAGGTATTCTTCCTGAGCTGATCGATTCTGCCTAATGGCCATCCTGGACTACTAATATTCAGAAAATACCTTCACCTTACTGCTTCTCTTGACTGGTGGAGTGAGAAGAAAACATTGCTTTTGGGAGGATAAAATCATGTTTACTATATAGGTGTTTTTAAGGCTACATGCATGTAACTTACAAAAGCAACATTAGCTCTGAAGATATTTTCTTAGCAAACAGCAGTTTTAGAAATTGTTCTTGATATACTAATACAGCTCATTCACACCCTCTGTTTCAGTTAAAATGGTGTACTTTAGGGTAGAACAACAGGTTCTAGAATAACTTAACTGTGGGCTAAGATAAATCTCTTATAGTACTTTGAAACATAGAGCGAGTCAGGAGGGGCCTCCCGGGCCATCTAGTCTGACCTCCAGCACCAGCTGGCTCCGCTCACGACAGGCCAACATGTGCATGTCCAGCCTATCTTTGAACACCCGCACCGATGGGGCCTCAACGACCTCCCGTGAAAGCCCATTCCACACCCTCAGGGTCCCGACTGTCAGGAAGTGCTTCCTGGCATCCAAATGGAACCTGGGTTCCCTGAGCTTTGCTCCATTGGAGCGCGTCCTGCCTTCTTCTGCAGGGGAGAACAGGTCTCTACTCATCTCCATGTGACATCCCCTCACATACCTGTATGTCGCCAACATATCCTCTCTGAGTCTCCTCTTCTCCAGGCTGAAGAGACCCAGTTCCCTCAGTCTTGCCTCATACCCCATCCCCTGCAAACCGGCCACCCAACTTGTGGCCCTACGCTGCACTGACTCCAACCTGGCTATATCCTTTCTGTAATGAGGGGCCCAAAACTGAACACAATACTCTAGTTGTGGGCGCACCAGAGTCGTATAGTGTGGTAGTAATACCTCTCTTGATCTAGAAGCACACTTCTGGCTACACAACCAGGGGTGGCGTTTGCCCTCTTGACCACCGCATCACACTGCTGACTCATGTTTAGCCTGCAGTCAACCAGTACCCCGAGGTCCCTTTCACAAGTGCTCCTCTCCAGGCACTTGTTCCCTAACCTGTACTTATGACAGCTATTCCTATGCCCTGAGTGCAAAACCTTGCACTTATCCACACTGAACGCCATCCTGTTGTCTCCTGCCCACTTCCATAGTCTGACCAGATCCTTTTGGATCTGGAGTACCTGCTCCTCAGTTGTGGCCACTGCTTCAGTTTTAGTATTGTTTGCAAATTTGATCAGCAGACTGTTCACCCCTTCTTCCATGTCATTGATGAAAAGATTAAACAGGATCGGCCCCAGGACAGAGCCCTGGGGGAACCCACTTGTCACTGGTCACCATCCCAACAATTCCCCACTAATGGTTACCTTCCGCTTTCGGTCAGTCAACCATGCTCTAATTCACCAGACAGTGCTTTGGTGTATCCCAAAATTCCTCAGTTTCTCCACCAGGATATCATGGGGCACATTGTCAAAGGCCTTGCTGAAATCCAGGTAAACCATGTCCACCTCAAAACCTTGTCATGGAATTCCACAAGGTTTGACTGGCCAGACCTTCTTTTTGCAAAAGCTGTGTTGTGTGGCTGCCAGCCTCCCTTCCGTATCCAGCATCACTAGATCTCTCTTTATTATGAGCCTTTCCATTGTTTTTCTTACAATGGACATAAGGCTAATGGGTCTGTAATTCCCTGTGTCCCTTCTACTACCCATTTTGAAAATTGGGACCACTGATGCCACCCTCCAGTCCTCTGGAACTTCACCCATTCTCCATGAGGCCTCAAAAATGGAGGCCACCAGGCGTGAGAAAACCCCTGCTAACTCTAAGTACTCTTGGGTGTAATCTATCAGGGCCTGGTGTCTTTGAAATGTCCAATGCACTGAGGAGCCCCTCAACCAAGGGGAGTGACTCTAATCTGTGCCCCTAAGTCCCCAGCCTCATCTAATCTCCTATGTGGATCTCCCCCATCCAGCTTTTAGTCATTTAGCATCTGTGCCTGTTCCCTCATATCAGTCACTGGATCTCCTTCCTCTTTATTTAGTGGTCCCACCACTTGTCTCCCCTTCCTCTTCCTATTTACATTATGCTAAAATAAGCTCTTATTGCTAAAATAAGCTCTTTTTGTTGCTCTTGATATTCTTGGCAAGTCTCAGCTAGTAATCAGCCTTAGCCTTGCAAAGAATCCTTCTGCAACAGGCCTCCTCCCCCCGGTATACACTTTTGTCTATTTGCCCATGTACCCATTTCCTACGGAGATTCCTCTTTCATCTAAAACCTCTAACCACCTCCTTTCACATCCATGGCGGCACTCTCCTCCACCTCCCCACCTTACTGACTAGAGGTATCATCAAGGCTTGTGCCTCCAAAACCTCTCTTTTGAGTGCCATCCATCCCTCCTCAACTCGCTTACCTTCCAGTAACCTATCCCAGGAGACTTTCCCCAGTCTGGCCTTCAGTTGGCCAAAGCTGGCCCTCTTGAAGTCCCAGCTTCTAGTGCTTGCCCTGCTGCATGTCCCCAGTCCCCTGATCTCAAAGCAAAGGATGGAGTGATCACTCGCATCCAGAGCTCCCCTAATCTGTACTTCATCTATCAGCTCCTCCCTATTGGTCAAGACCAAGTCAAGGATGTTTCCCCCCCTCGTAGCCTCTCAGACCTTCTGTGTGAAAAATCCTCCCTCTATAGCATCTAGTAAGCAACGTGACCTGGCTGTCACCGCCAAGTGAATCTCCCAACTAATATCCAGGAGATGGAAATCTCCCATAATTATTGTGTCTCTCCCCCAAGATATCCTTAGAATCTGGTCTGTCAGGACATCATCCAGGGTCTCAAGTTGACCTGGAGGGCAATAACATACCCCCACTGTCAGGTCCCTTTCCCTGTCAAAAACCCTAAGTTTCACCCAGACTGCCTCTACTGAATCCCCATCTGTGCTTCACTCTATCTCACTGCATCCTATCTCTTCCCTGACATATAAAGCCACGCCCCCACCCCTCTTTCCCTTCCTGTCCTTTTTAAAAAGATGGTACCCGTCAATGTTCACTTTCCAATCTTGCCTTTCATCCCACCAGGTTTCTGTGATTCCCACCAGGTCATACCCGCCTATTCCCAGGAGAGCTTGAAGCTCTTCCTGCTTATTACCCATGCTCCTAGCATTGGTGTACATGCACCTCAACTCCTTCCCACTGCTTCCTTTCCTTGGAGTTCCCAGCCTCCTCCTTCCTCCCATCCTCCCTGATACCTGGCTCCTCTCTGTAGGAGTCCCTGCAGTACCTCTAAAACCCTGCTCCCACAGCCCTGATCCTCTCCCCACACTTGTCCAGTGCAGACACGTTTCTGGGGAGCCTGATCCCCTCCGCCCCGGCTCAGTTTAAGTTCTTCCGGATGAAGCTCGCTAGAGCATCTCCAAAGGACCTTTTCCCCATCCTCGTGAGGTGCAACCCATCTCTTGCCAGAAGTCCATTGGCAAGAAACCGGGTGCCATGGTCGAGGAACCCGAAGCGTTCCTTCTGGCACCACACCCTAAGCCAGTTGTTCACCTTGGAGACCCTCCTGTCCCTTCCTGGCCCAAATCCCCGGACCAATAAGATCGATGAGAAGGCCACTTGAGCCTTTAGCTCCCAGAGTTTCTTTCCCAAGGTCTCGAAGTCCCTGGTGATCCTGACCACACCCTGCCTGGCCACGTCATTTGTGCCCACATGGATCACCAGGAGCGGCTGGTGACCCCTGGAGCAAACAAGATACTCCACTCTGTCCTTCACATGCTGGATGCGTGCGCCCGGCAGGCAGCAGACCTCCCTTGTCTCCAGGCTGGGGCGGCACACCGCCGCCTCAGTGCCCCTCAGCAGGGAGTCCCCAACAGCAATCACTCACCGCTGTGTCTTCCTGGTGGTGGTGGGCAGCCGTGCCCTGGCCCTCGCCTCTCCTGCAGCGGCCCCCTTGCCGCCTGATGTCCCAGGCTGGGGGTCCTGCTGGTCCCCCGAGGCCTCAGCAGCCCCAGCCTCCCCAAGCAGAGAGAACCTGTTTCCCAGCTCCAGATTGGTGCCAGGAGAAGGAGGAGACCTTCTGACTGATACTTAAAGTGCATCAGACCTTTTCTGTCCAATGAAAGAGAGATTTGAAAAAAGAATCACAACATGTGTCAAAGCTTTTGGTCTCAATCAAAAATTCTGTTATTACATTACCTAATGCTGATCAGGTAAAGAATTCCAGATCATTGCCACTAGAGTAACCCAAATTTTGTTGTATGTTTTTATATGATAACCTGAGATGGGCCAGTTTTTAAATATGGTATATGTTTTTAATAATATATTTGTTTAATATTGTGAGCCGCCCCGAGGCTGCTGCAAGGGGCGGCATATAAATATTTAAATAAATAAATAAATAAATAAATAAATAAATTTCCTAATAAATAACCAACCCAAAGACACATTCACTCACAGTTCCTCTCTGCTCCCCATTTGCGCTTGCATAGTGGAATCTGAAATCTTTTCTTATTCAGTTTCAGACAAGCCACAATTTCGCTTCGTTACTACATTCAGGATTGTGGTTTGTATAAATCCTATGGTGAGTGAGAACTAGATCTGTAATGAGTTTATGATATCTATTCCAATTGTGTTTCATGGATTGTCAGGTGTCTTTTCTTCCAACATCTGTGCATTGACAGATGCAGATACTTTTAACAGAATTTCATTCTGCTTGCACTAATTTGTGTGTGTGCTTCTGTGTCTTTGTGCATATGTGCATTATGTCCATCATCTAATACACATTTGTGCAACTCTCCCCCGTAACAAAAAAAAGTGTAGACATGCATCTTCATATTTTAACCTATAGGAGAAATGTGTGTTTTTTTACTGTTCACTGCTTTTTCTTATTTTGGCATGGCTAAATTAGCATACCATTCCAAAAACTTAATGACCATGACTTGTTCCTCTTAAACAAGTCCAAGTTCTCTGAGTTAGGAAGGCAGCAATTTCTCTGGTTAAAATCAGATGTGGGAACCCCCTGCCTTCCTCTTCAGCATGTGAAAAAGGAAGAGATGCCTTGCTCTGACCTGCTAAAGCGGTGTCGTCTTGTAGGAATTCAGGAAACCAGGCCCGAGTCTTTTACCATTTCAGGAATCTTCTTGGCATGAGTGACTTCTACACTCAGGTCTCAGACCGTACAAACCACACTACAGATAAAAGACGAAACAGAAGCCGGTTGTTGCAATCAGCAGGCTGGTTGAGGTCTCTGGACTGGCCAGTCCCAGTAAAAAGGGTAGGAATTTGGCCTTGCATTTTTGCCAATCATTTCTTCTTAAATCTACCCACCAACTTCTGGCACTCAGAGTTGCTGAATGCACATTTCAGACCTATATTCAAATTCAGCCAGTCAAAGCCTCAGCTTGCCTGCCAGTTTGAACGTGGACACCAGTATTTTTTTTCCCTGAGAATGTGCACTTTAAAATGGCTGTGGCTGCCTGTCAATGGCTTCACAAATTTCCCCTGAAAAGGGATTTCTGATCATCTTAGACGAATAACTATCAAACCAACTAGCTTGATATACAGTTATTAATTCTTTACTGTTTCCTCTTTGAGTGATTTTAGCAGAAATATCCCGTTCCTCCTGGCTGGAAAACTACTTGAGGGAGAATCCTGCGACAGGTTTCCAACTCACCTAACGAGAAATGAATTTGACATTTTTATGTTCTTTCTCTTGCTGGGTGAAACTTACATTATGCGCTTACCAAAAAACTATAATTCGTGCGCTGGTTTCAGGTAAGCCAAACCATTTGGCTTTCTCAGTAATTTGTATTATTTGGCTTGACTGTAGGAGAATATTATGAAGTGGTGAGAGTTGCTTAATGACTGCAAAATTGTTACTATTCCTCAATTATAAAATTACAGGCTGAGCCAAACCCAAAATTTTGACTCTAGAAACTGTTTCAGAACGCAGTAATGCTTTTCTTATATGTGGATACGGCAAATTGTACTCAGCAGGACTTATTTCCGAGTATTCATGTATAGCATTGTGCTGCTGGCAAGCAATAATATTGAAAAAGTTCACAAAAGCTACAAAAATCAGCATAGACTTTCATACTACGTTCTGTTAGACCCTGTTCTGTGACTGCTTACGTATCAATTTAGATTAAATGATAATTGCATGAATGTAAAATAAAGTGCATTTTGTTATATAAATCAAGCTAAGAGGACGCTTAGCAGTCTTAAGACTGGGGGTGGGGTAAGAAGAAGGAGATAAAGTTTAACTCTCTCATACAATCCTGACAAAAGTAGTTCCTTCCTTCAAGAAGCAAATAGCAGCTCCACAGGGTTAATTCACATCTCAGGCACCAAAAGAATATGACTCCAGTTGCCCTCACATTCCTAAGTCTAAGTCTAACAAAACCTCATGTTCCCTCGTTTGCTTAATTAATGCCACATTTGCAGGGAATGGACTAGAGAGTTATTCTTGGCATGGTTTCCAAGGTCAGGGTTGCACCTACTCTCTGCTGCTGTGGACTGTGAAGACTGGGAGATGCAGGGAGGACTGAGGGAGCAGATGATGAGTCTGTGTCAAGGTGACCCACTCTGCCAGATACCCAGACCATGGGAACAGATCTATGGGGTAGAAGAGCTACCAAGTTAGAGGGTAGTTCTCAAAGGGACCCACCCTAGTTGGTGCAGCCCTGTGCTATTGAAAGGAGGGTTTTCAGAAGTAGTTTTTACTTTGGGTCCAACAATCACTCCGTTCATGTGCAAAGGATAGACTTTCAGTGGTTATAGCTTGTTATCAGTGAACTTGCAATAAAGGAGCTACTTTGCAAAGAGAATGTTGTTTCGGAAGATTGAAATGAGAAAGAGAAAATGTAGCTCCTGAGAACATTACCATTTTTGCCCAGTAGCTTACAAGTTATGACAAGTTATTTGAATCCAACTGGATCAGGTGGGCTCAGAATCAGAAAGGAGGCAGAAAAGCTTCTCTAGGTTGTTGATCTGATTATTTATTTATTTATTTATTTATAACATTTATTTTCTGTGTTACATTCAATCAGGATCTCCTGACAGCTCCCTGATGGCCTTAACTATGAATAGACCTGATCAACTGTGGTTATTTTTCTGGATGTAGAAAAGGCCTTAGATAAAACATTGGCTGCATTGAGTAATTTGATTTTCCTACAGAATTTCCGAAATTTTCTTCTTCTTTCCTGGGAAAGACATCAGGAATGAATGTCCTCTTTGTCCATTGATATTTGATTTCTGCTTAGAATCCCTAGCTTTGCTTACCCAACATGTGCTACCCAATACAGTATATCCATGTGAAGTCATGGTTCAGCATTTGTGGCTTCAGTCTTTTGTGGGATTTTTCTCCGAGTGAATCCAAACTGATCTCCTTGCGAGTAAGCCAGTGCCTTGCCATGTGGTGGCTTACTCACAAGGAGAGTGTTTCCTCTGAGTTTGGACTCCCTTGGGGAAACCGATCTCAGCCTGACCTGGCCTGGCCCGTGCTTCCTGCCCGCACCACTTTAGGAATGAAACCCCCATGAATTTCGGGGGACTACTGTAGTATTATACAATGCATGGATTCTTGCCTTATTTTTTAGACTTTAAACTTAACTTTATATTGATAATCTTTTATTGTTTAATTTGTAGCTCAAGTGATCTGGTCCAGCTTTGATGCAGACAATTAATATTTTTGGTTATTTAACTATCAATTATCTGGTCACAATCTGGTGAAATCCAATAATTATAGAGATATTATACCCTTTAGTATGCTAATGAACTGGCAGTTCAGACTCTGCTCAGAGTTTACTTATCTGAGAATATTTTTTCATAAGAGTATAGCTCAAATGATTAAGCTAAATTAGAGTAAGTTGATTAATGAGCTGATTAATCATGTAATCATTTTAAAAACTAAGTCTATGGGGTAAGGTAAATACACTTAATGTCATATCTCAACTTTTTCTCTTTTGCATGACATTCCTTCATTTACACCTGGCAAGTATTTTCAGAAACAGGAAGCTTGCTTTGGACACTTTGGACATAGGGGTTCTTTTCTGCCACAAATATATTTGAAAACCATGCAACTTTCCATTACAGAGGATGGATTTGGCTCCCCTTATCTTGCTTTATATCATTAGCCCTACCTTTGCGAACACACTGTATTTTGGTCTTTTCTATTCAGATTAGACTTCTCTTCCTGGTCAGTTTTGAAAACTTCATGCTTAGTTCCTCTTTGCAAATGGATTGCTTTGGTTATTGGTATATCAAAATAGAAAATGTACCTCCTACAGTTATGGAAGTAAGACAGGCATGGTGAATAATGTCATAAAATGCATTTTGATTAATTTTCTCATGCAGTTTATCTGATGGGAAAGCAAAGCTTAAATACTGGAAAGAAAACATTTGTCTGATAGATGTGGTTGGACAGCCTGATTTTTACATTGCATCAGAAGAACCTAAGCAGAAAGATTCCAAAACTGACCAGAAAGAGAAGTCTAATCTGCCTTGATTGCTAAATTTGATTTGCCAGCTACAACTGAATGTCAATATATGTAGCTGATGCATTTGTTAAAATCAAGGTTCAGTCCTGCCTCTTTTACAGTTTCAGAGCTCTCTTTCATACTGGGAATATCGATCACGGCTGAACAGCTATACCGGCCCACCATTCAAGTATGTAAATCTCAATTACTGTTGAAAAAATATAGTACACTAGGTCTTAGGTAAAAAAGGAATATTTAATTGGAGCATCCTACTTTCACAGTCAATTGAATACCTAGAAGACATAATTCTTTGGTGGTGGAAAATTCAGCAAAACAATGATGTTTTGATTGCACACCTTAGCATCTTCTCTACAAGGACCTATTTTAATTGGCTAATTGTTGGAGGTGCCATAACAATTCTATTATACATATGTGATGTCAGTGTCCCATGGTTGCTTCCTTTTGGGAGAAGGTAATAATTCAGATAAACTTTGTAATGGAAAGCTCTTTAATATTTACAGACACATATACTCTTCTTAATTACCGTATTTTTCGCTCTATAAGACGCACCTGACCATAAGACGCACCTAGTTTTTAGAGGAGGAAAACAAGAAAAAAAATATTCTGAATCAAATGGTTTACTGAACTATTTAATAAACTATGGGATGTGTTGGGATCTCTTAATCCCAGTTGCTTTACTCTCATGTGCCTCTAGCATACTGTGTGCATGACCCCCCCATCCCCCACAGACTGTGCATGTAACTGTTAGGGGATGAAAACATCTTGTATAGAATCCATCTCTGCAGTCCCTTCAATGCCACATGTATTTCCTGTAGGTCTGAATAAACTGTAAATATTCTTTTGAATATTTTTAAGAAAACTAAGATCATGGCATCCGGTCCTCTCACTTCCTGGCAAATAGATGGGGAAGAAATGGAGGTAGTGACAGATTTTATTTTCCTGGGCTCCAAGATCACCGCAGATGGGGACTGCAGCCAAGAAATTAAAAGACGCTTGCTCCTGGGGAGGAAAGCTATGGCAAATCTAGACAGCATACTAAAAAGCAGAGATATCACCCTGCCAACAAAAGTGTGTATAGTCAAGGCTATGGTTTTCCCAGTTGCAATGTATGGCTGTGAAAGCTGGACCATAAGGAAGGCCGAGCGCAAAAGGATTGAGGCCTTTGAGTTGTGGTGCTGGAGAAGACTCCTGCGAGTCCCTTGGACCGCAAGGCGATCAAACCGGTCAGTCCTAGAGGAGATCAACCCTGACTGCTCTTTAGAAGGCCAGATAGTGAAGATGAAACTCAAATACTTTGGTCACCTAATGAGAAGGAAGGACTTCCTGGAGAAGAGCCTCATGCTGGGAAGAGTAGATGGCAAAAGAAGAAGGGGACAGCAGAGGATGAGGTGGCTGGATGGAGTCACAGAGGCAGTTGGTGTGAGCTTGAGTGGACTCCGGGGGATGGTGGAGGACAGGAGGGCCTGGAGGAATGTTGTCCATGGGGTCGCGATGGGTCGGACATGACTTTGCGACTAACAACAAAATTCTTTTGATTGCACACCCCCAGCATACCTGCTCTCTCTGGTTTTTCTTGCCTCTATCTTAGACAGAGAAGGTGAGCAATGAGGAGAGACCTAAATTCAATCCTCCAACTTTTCTCTCTCTCTTTTTTTCATATTTAAAAGTGATGCTTAAGAAACTCGGGCTGCATCTACGCATCCTTTTGAGTTGAGAGAAATGTTCACTCAGTGGTCTCTTGTGTGTCATTTCTTCCTCTGGACCAAGGGCATGAAAATCTAACATTTGCACAGTTGCAGAGATCACTATAATAATTGTGTTTCTTGTATCCTCAATTGGAAAGGGAACTTTATATCCACATTGTTTTTGTTAAGCATTTAGAAGTCCCCGTTAATTATCCATGAGGTATTAAAAGGCCCAACCCTTGAAAGACAAAGCTGAATTGTGGGGAACTTCCCTTCCATTCCCAAAAGGTATTTCAAGCTCACTACACTTCTGCTGTTGAATCTTTTTTTTTTTTTTCCAGAACAAAGGAGTGATGGGTGTTTTCATGGGGATTAACCCTTTTTTTTCAGAGAGGAGGAAAATGTCCCACTTTCCACTTTTTCACACCATGCATAAAGTCTGATAGGGGAGCTGCTCCAATCCCTTGATTGTTTTAGTTGCCCTTCTTTGCACTTTTTCCAACAATGTCATTTTTCAGGTGTGGTGGCCAGCACTGTACACAATACTTTAAGTATGGTCATATTAAAGATTTGTGTAAAAGGAATATGATCTTGGAAATTTGATTTTCAATTCCTTTCCTAATTATGGCATTTCCTCCTAACATTTGACATTTTCATCAAGCTGTCCCCCACATTCCCTTTCTTGGTCTATCAGCACTAGTTCAGATTCCATCAGCTTATACTTGAAGATGAGATTCTTTCCCCCCAGCATGCTAACTTTATACTTGCTTACACTGAAAGCATTTGCCGTTCTGATGCCCTTTTTCCCAGCTCAGAGAGATCCCACTGGAATTCCTCACAATCCCTTTTAAATGTTTTATTTTAGTATCATCAGCAAACTTGGCTACTTTATTGCTCACTTCTAATTCCAGATCATTTATGAACAGGTTGAAAAGCACTGATCCTAATGCAGAATCTTGTGAGAATACCATGCATTCTCAATGTTGGCTTTCAATTCTGTAATCAGTTACTGATCCATAGGACAACATGTGTGTGCACACACAGCCCTTATTCTATCAGTGCCAGGTTTTCTCAAGAGTCTGTTGATGGATTTTATCAAAAGGCTTTTGGAAGAAACAATGTCTATTTGACTGCTCAGTCCATGTGTCCAGCTCTTTACATTGTCAATTGCTTCTCTCACATCTCAAAGAGAACGCTGCTTCAATGTATACTGTTTCTTAACCTGTTAAACTTTAATAAAAGGATTGTGCTTCTAAAGCAAAGCGTCATCTGTGCCTGCCCCCTGTGGTGTGGGGGGAGGTGGGGGATCGGCGCGGGATGGCAATGCGGGATGACAGTGCGGGCGGTGGAGGCTTTAGAAGGATCGTGCTTCTAAAGCCTCATCTGTGCCTGCCGCGGCAGTGGCGTGGGGGGGGGGAGCGGAGATCGGCGCGGGATGACAGTGCGAGCGGCGGAGGCTTTAGAAGGATTGGCGTGGGGGGGAGGTGCGGATCGGCGCGGGATGACAGTGCGAGCGAGCGGCGGAGGCTTTAGCAGGATTGGCGTGGGGGGGAGGTGGGGAGCTTCCCGGTGGGGGTGATCAGTTCGCGGTGGAGCAGGGCACGCCGAGCACATGCCGGCCTGGTGGTGCTCGCGGGCGGGCGGGCAGCGTCCCGGGTGTCAGGCACATTCGCTCTAGAAGACGCACAGACATTTCCCCTTAGTTTTGAGGGGGGAAAACTGCATCTTATAGAGCGAAAAATACGGTATATACTTGTTCTTGGAACTTAATGTAAAATCAATGTAATTAAATTCTTTGTGTCCAGTCGAAAGCCAAAAGACAAATATTGCAACATTAAAAGGATAAATGTCCACCTGCAATAAGACAATGAATGGGAGACTTGATGAAACATATAACTTTTGACTGGTGATTTTTATGCGCAATTTACAGAATATCAAATATATGGATATTTGGATTGCTGTGTTATATATACAACATATAGGGGTATATAATATGTATACATTCATTATAATGGAACTATGTATATTTGATGTAAGAAATTTACAATATTTTATTGTATTTTACTTCCCCCCCCTTACTTTTATTTATTTATTTAAAACATTTGTATGCTGTCCTTCACTATCGCATCTCAGAATGGCTTACAAGATTAAAAGCAAAAACCATAAGAACAATCAGTAAAACAATACAATACAATACAATTATCAAAGCCGATACAAATAAATCATGATCAAAACAAAAGCAACTGCAAAATGGTAAAAACACTCATTTTTAAAATAAGAATTAAATAAAAAGGTTTTAACCTGGCACCAAAAAGAATATAGGCTTCGCGCCAGGCATGACTCTCTGGGGAGCAAATTCCATAGTCTGGGCACCACCACAGAGAAAGCCCTGTTCTGAGTATATGTCCTTTTTACAGATTCTCAGAGCAGGGCCTCTCCCGCAGATCATAAGGGGCATGAGGGAATATAAGGAAAGAGACATTCCTTCAGGTATCCTGGTCCCAAGCTGTTTAGGGCTTTATAGGTCAAAACCAGCACCTTGAATTGTGCCCAGACTTCAACTGGAAGCCAGTGGAGCTAGTAGAGGACCAGCGTTATATGAGAATAATGGCTGGTCCCCATCAGCAGTTTGGCCACTCAATTTTGTACCAGCTGAAGTATCTGGACCATTTTCAAGGGCAGCCCCATGTAGAGCATGTTACAGTAATTCAACTGGGAAGTTACCAGAGCATGAATCACCATTGCTAGGCAGTGCTTGTCCAGGTAAGGATGCAGCTGCTGGACCAGCTGAAGCTGTAGGAAAGCACTCCTTGCTACCGCCGTCACCTGGGTTTCCAGTGACAGCTCCAGCTCCGGAACAAGGAGTACTCCCAAGCTGTAGACCCCTGCCTAGAGGGAGTGCTACCCTGTCCAGGACAGGACCAAAATCACTTACCTGAAAACTTGAACTGCCCACCAAAAGGATCTCTCTGTCTTATCTGGATTGAGGCTCAGTTTATTGGCCCTCATCCAGCCCATTACCTCATCCAGGCACCAATTCAGGACAGTCACTGGCTCTCCTGAAGTAGATGTAAACAAGAGGTAGAGCTGGGTGTCATAAGCATACTGGTTTAATTTCAAAATGCACAATACAAAATAAATGGAAAAGTTTCTGAGCAAATTGGGTGCAATCCACATCCCTCTGCACCAATTTCTGCACAGAGTAAAAGCAAAACATGGTAGGACCAGATGATGTCAGAGAGGGCTCACCAGAAAGGTCCAAGAATGGAATCTGGTCTCTGAACAGAAAAGGTGCCACATGACTGTTCTAGAGGCTTGCACTTAATGTCCATATTGCCATAAAACATCTGCCTTTTCCAAAAGAAGCCAGTAAAAATAGCATCAAATCTTCCTAGAAAAAGCTACTTAAAATATAATGTTATGTGTACTTTGAGTTGCTACTTCAGGCTAAATCTCGAGGAATTTATTACTACTTCATGTTACTATGCAACATGGATGTTAAATGATGGGATCAGGATGCCCACAAATGGGACGTTCAAAGGCTGAAACAACAAATTTGTGTGGCTTCTCTGGAAATCACAGTAGTAACTATTAGGCAGACAGTGAGAATAACAGTGTTTACAGTAAACCTGCTTGCTGAGGCAAAGGTGTAGAAATTGTCTTGCTCTGTTATAGAAGGAGACAGAGCTAGGATCAATTCTCCAATGCACTGAGAACCCACAACTCACCTAGAATTCTTTAAATTGGGCCATTTGCAGTATGCTTATTAACACTTGGAAGCACTCGTTTTAGAGCTGAGAACAAAATCTAAGTTTCACAAACCACATTAAAGGACCAATCTACCCATTTTGTTGAGTACCACGTCAATTCTTCTATAGTCTGCTACCTTAATAATAATACCTCCAGGAACCATAATGACAACTTTGCTCTTTAAAGGATATTTTGTTCCCCTATTGTTTGTAAATGTGCTTAAAATAATAGTTTCTAGGAAGGGAAGAAATAACTAGGGGCCATTTTGAAGGAGGATCTGAGATCCCATGTGTAACCATCAAAGCTCTATAGTCAAGTGTCTGGCATCAGCAGTAGCAACAAGACAGACATTTCCTGCAGCAATATCTCCCACAACAAAGGATAATCATAAAGAAGGCAGAGAAGAAATACAAACAAGAAAAGATGGATTTGGGGTTGGGAGGCTTTAATCCTATACAGGTTTACTCCAGAATAAATCCCATAAGAACAATGGGACTTATACCAAAGAGAGAAAGCGAGAAAGAGGTTACCTAAGCGTGTGAGTGCACTGTTAATTAAAGACAACAATGGTCTGTAATGCAAATTTTATTCATTTTAATTTAAATAGAGAGCATTTGAGAATCTGGCATAAAGTAGCATGAACAAATGCTTTTTGATGATGATGATGATTTTAAAATCAATGTTTCATTTTCTCATTTTTTCATTGCTTCTATCCTACTGTAGGAGTATAATGAAGAGAAGGAGAGGAATTTTTAAGTATGATAATGAGGAAGAACTGTATGAAATGTGTGCCTTTAATAGGATATAATATGAACAATATAAAACACTCATTTATGATAGTCTGAAAATAATCACTACCTTGCTCACTGTGTCTGATTATAAAAAGCTTTGCAATACATTTATTGAACTTTTAAAATCCTCACCCATATGTACCAGCCGAATTCCATTGGTGTACTTAGCTACCATATAGCTTTTGAAGATGATGAGCTTTGAAAATAGAGAGAGAGAGAGAGAGAGAGAGAGAGAGAGAGAGAGGTGGTAACTAATTCAGCATTAATATGGCTGAATGAACAGAAATTCAAACCTTCTTAATCCTTCCAAAAAATTTGTAAGAGCCAAACACTGAAAGGCTTGGGCCTAGGTGGATGAATCTATCAAGTTTGTTTCCTTGTAATTCACTGGGGGGGGGAAAGGCTAGATTTTTTTTTTTTAATGCCAATTGAATGAAAGCTCAGGGAGTTACAGTCAGTTAAAAAGCACCTTCATCTTCCACACATAAATGAAAATATATTTTTAGTTTAGCTGCTGTTTTGAATCATTTGTTGGGTGTACAACAAGAGTGTTTATTTATTTATTTATTTATTACATTTTTATAGCACCCAAATATTACCCAAACTCTCTGGGCAGTTCACAATAATTGAAAAGCCATTTAAGACATAAACTATAGCATTTTCTCAAAATTTTCTCTATTTAAGAAACTTTCCTTGGTTGATGGGAAAAGGAAGTAGAAATCAACTAGGTAGCCTTGGAGTAAAATTTAGCCTAGCCAATTTTACTCTTAATTTCATGGAATATCCTGCTCCACATGGTTTGTTCATGGGGGAAAAACAACGCATGTAGTTTTGTTTTGTTTTTTCCATTGAGCATGTTTTTGAGTCTCAGTCTTCTTGAATACACTGGATCATTTTCAATAACCAAAATTTACTTGGCAATCCTTCTCCACAAATGATTCAGTATTTTAATTTTCCCATACCATTTCAACACATGTAAAACACATGCACAATGGTTAGTCAGGGGGAAAGGCCTACAAGTCCCATTATTCCCCAGAGAGCACGCTTATAGTGCTGTTTTCTGTTTAGAATTACAGTGTGCAAACCGGTATTCCACCCCTTTGGAATGGAGAGAAGATAGTATGTTGGGAATTAGGGTTTTTGTATGTATGTATTTCATTATTTTCTGAAGCAATTTCCTTTAAGAGCTTTTATGTCAGTAGGCAGAGTTGGCTGTTCAGTGAGCAAACCTGTGGAAGGAGAATATGAAGGCACTCTTGGGAAATGACATTTCAAAAAACTGAAGCAATAAGGCAAACTGGAACCAGGGCTGAGATAGTCACTGAAATACTTAACAAGTCATTACACATGGGAGAAACTTGAGGCTACATCTATTGACCGAAGGCTTTTATATCTGATTCAAGCACTGTATTCCAATATTTCTTTGAAAGTTAGATGTAATAAGATGGGACATCTCACTGATTCTATCAGAACCTCAAAAGGCGTGAAACAAGGATGAATACTAACACCACTGTTGTTCACCTTTTACATTAATGATGTGATTAAACAGCTAAATAATCTCGACATCCTCTTCCCCAAGCTGGCTGAAAGAAAGATTCCTGCACTCTTATATGCTGACCACACCGTGATACTCTCCAGAACCCCTGTGGGTCTTAGGAGGAACCCCTGTGCTCTGCAGGCATTTTGTCTCTTTGAAACGAGAACTTGCTGGAGATCAACAATAAAAAAACTAAGATTATGGCCTTTGCAAAAAGACCCAAAATCAGGGGCTGGAGTATCAATTGGCCTAGGGTGGAGAAGGTTACACGTTTTAAGTATTTGGGGATGCAGTTGCAATCCTCGGGAGCAAGGAATGCCCTTCCTCAGCATGTGGCCGTAGTGGCCCAAGGACTGGCTCAGGCTACGTTAAGATTCTTCTGTACCAATGGCGGACAGTCTGTTCCTGCTGCCCTTAAATTGTGTCAGACCAAAATATTACCACAACTCCTCTATGGGACACTTTTAAGTCCAAAACCATTGCTTGTTGGTTTTAATGTTGTAAGCCGTCCTGAGACATTGTCATAAAGGATGGCATATAAATGTTTCAAATAAATAAATATCCTCTAGTTTTGCCCCATTAGAGAAAGTTCAGTCAAAATTTATAAGGGCAATTTTTCATATGCCCAGTTGTGCTTCTAATCCTGTCATGCACCTAGAATCTGGACTGATTAAAACAGAGACTAGGGTAAGTCTCTCTGCTGTTAGGTTCTGCCTCAGACTAAACTATTGCAACAAAGAACTCACTTCTTTAATCCTTCAGGACTGTTTTTGATCATCCTGGCTATCTGCAGTCCTTCTAAAACTCATATCTCTAGGACTTTCACCACAGACTCTTTTAGTGATGGGACTAGATTGGGCAATGTTGTTGTTGTTGTTCGTCGCAAAGTCATGTCTGACCCATCGCAACCCCATGGACAACATTCCTCCAGGCCTTCCTGTCCTCCACCAACCCCCGGAGTCCACTCAAGCTCACGCTGACTGCTTCAGTGACTCCATCTAACCACCTCATCTTCTGCCACCCCCTTCTTCTTTTGCCATCTATTGTTCCCAGCATTAGGCTCTTCTCCAGGGAGTCCTTCCTTCTCATTAGGTGGCCAAAGTATTTGAGTTTCATCTTCACTATCTGGCCTTCTAAAGAGCAGTCAGGGTTGATCTCCTCTTGGACTGACTGGTTTGATTGCCTTGCAGTCCAAGGGACTCACAGGAGTCTCCTCCAGCGCCACAATTCAAAGGCCTCAATCCTTTGGCTCTCAGCCTTCCTTATGGTCCAGCTTTCACAGCCATACAATGCAACTGGGAAAACCATAGCCTTGGCTGTATGCATTTTTGTTGGCAGGGTGATGTCTCTGCTTTTTAGCATGCTGTCTAGATTTGCCATAGCTTTCCTCCCCAGGAGCAAGCGTCTTTTAATTTCTTGGCTGCAGTCCCATCTGCGGTGATCTTGGAGCCCAGGAAAATAAAATCTGTCACTACCCCCATTTCTTCCCCATCTATTTGCCAGGAAGTGAGAGGACTGGATGCCATGATCTTAGTTTTCTTAATGTTGAGTTTCAGCCAACTTTTGCGCTCCTCCTTCACCTGCATCAAGAGGCTCTTTAGTTCCTCTTCACTTTCTGCCATGAGAGTGGTATCATCTGCATATCTGAGGCTGTTGATATTTCGCCCAGCAATCTTGATTCCAACTGGTGATTCATCTGGCCCTGCCTTTCTCATGATGTGCTCTGCATGTAAGTTAAATAGGCAGGGCGACAGTATACAGCCTTGCTGAACTCCTTTCTCAATTTTGAACCAATCAGTGGGAACAGCAATTACTAAACAGAGTTTTAGATACTGAGCAGCAAAGTGACATCAAGAGAGTACCAGATTTTCCAGCACCGAAGAACACCAGATACAGTGTTTCCACAGTAAGTTATGCATCACTCTTGGAGTCTCCCACTCTTCGAAGGGCCTTCTTCTAGCAAGATGGTGAGTATTCCCCTTTGTGGTCTTGGAGGGGAAATATTGTGAGATGCCAATGGTGGAGAGGGTGCCAGATAGCCTGAAACAATTGAACATGTTATTTCTTACTGCCAGTTTTATCTAGAAATATGGGCCAAGTTTATTTCCCATCTGTTTAGAAGGTGGCCAGGCAGATCTGATCCTGAGGTTGTTAGGAAGCTTCTTATAGGCACCAATGCCCAGGTCATGGTTTGTTGTGCTAGGTTTTTCACAGCTGCTTGCAAGATCTGCAAAGATATTGAATGCAATGCTTTAAAATTTTAATTAGCCATTAAAACAGGCAGTTTTAATCAATTCTATATCGTTTGTTTACTGTTATTTTGCCTTTTAATAGTTTGAATATTTTAACCTATGGTCTTACTTTGTCCATTGCTTTTTAAGGACAATCTGGTCACTGACCACAATAAACTGCTATACTATACTGTCATAACACATCGGTGCATTATGATATAATGCTTGGCACTCTTGGCCAGAGTAGAAAGGTGGGCACTTGCTGGCTTCCATCACTGACATACAATTAATTGGACATCAGAATCTGAAAACACCTCCTGAAAGGTGCGTGCCTTGGAATGAATGAGATTCACTATCAAGTAAGCGTGCTTAGGACAAGGAGTGGGTAGAGTTAAAAGAGCTTTAGGCTATTTTAACAGATTTATTCATGCCTTCAATGATTAACAATCAATGCATTTAAGTACATTGACTAGACCTATGTCCAATTATATGAATAGAAATCTCATCCATTCATAGTGAGGAGAATCCAAATGGTACCATTTTGCCACCTTGAGCATTGGTTTTGGTGGAAAGGCAGAAGTTCAAATAAGCTCATGCTTTCCAAATAATAATGGCAGCAGAGGCAGATGCTTCAAAGTATTTTTTGGGAAGGAGAGGCTGTTTATGATTGTAGATAAGGATTCATTTACTCTTTCCCTGCCCAGTCAAAAAGTCTTTTCGCTTTCCACAGTGAGATCATTTGACCTGGACCTTTTCAAATTTGTGTTAATATATTAAGGTCACAACCCTATGCATGTTTAGACAGAAAGCAGTCCTGCAATGACATGCTTGCTATTTCCATTACCTCTGCATGCATAGGATTATGCCATAAAAATACAAACTGGTAATATATTACATGTTTTCCTGAGCTATTGAAGAAATTGTTAAAACATATAAGTCACAAAACAAAAAACTATTAGGTCTTGTTAGAATGAAAAGTGATTTCTACCATTTTCCCTTTCATTCCCTGTTTTGTTTGTATGCCTACCGGGCTCCACCAATGACATTTTTCAAACTAAACTATAAAAAGAAATCATTGATAAAGTCAGGCAGTGACACATATATCTTAGTACTCATTGGTTTTGCCACTCTATAAAATTTCAAGTTGATATTCCCTGTTGATGTGTTCAAAATATTTAGTAAATCCTGTTAAAAGAGAGAGGGAGGGGGAGAGAGAGAGAGAAGATTATCTGTAAATGCACCAGCTTCAAAGGGCAAAATGTGAGTATGTTTAGCTATGTGGAGTATGTGTGCATGTAGGAATATGAAATGCATATTCATGCAAACATAATTTTGAGTCAACTTGCTACAGAGAATCCAACTCATAACAAAGAAATGCATTATGGTGTAATGCCGTACACAATGCTCAAAGGTTATACCATATTTTTAGAAATAGAATTAATCCGGAGGGGAACTATTATCTTCCTTATTAATATGATTTAGAGTGACCTTGCTCCACCATTGTTTCAAGATAACTTTGTTATTATTCCTTCTTTGCATTTTGCCTCCACATACCCACCTCTCCCAGGCAGGAACTACAATTCCAGCTGTACCCTATTCAGTTTACCATCTGTTGAACATTTGGATTCATTTGCCAAAACTGGCATCTTTTGTCTGCTGGGAATTTTTCCTGCCAAATGATCACTTTTTTTTCCCACACTTCATCTTAAAGGTTAGATTCCTGTGTGGGCAGTCAATCTATTGGAGGCATTTGTGTTATTTACTTTAGTTCAGGAAACAATGCTTGATATCCAGAACAATAAATTCAAGATTTATTAAGGCTCACCATGCAGATAAGTGCATGTCAAAACTAATGCTATTGAAAAAGATTGCTCCCTGTCTTCTGTCATATAAATCAGCATTGCAGAGGCTTCTCTGAAGCAATATTAATATGATTCACTGTTTTCTTTTTCTTCTTCAGAGCCATAACAGAGAATGTGAGAAGCAGCTGATTCTAAAGACTTCTTGACCAGAAATGAGAATAACTTTTATTTGCTGCTCTCAAAAAGTGTTTATCCTATCTGAGACACTGAGCTGATAGGTATTTAGTAGGTCTCCTCCACCCAACACACACACACACACACACACACACACACACTAAATAGGAATCTTATATGACCAACATTACAGAATATTAAAAATCAACAATGAAAATTGACACTCTCAAAATAATGCTGTGCATGGCGAATGGCAGAAGTCTGCCTTAGCAAAAACAACAAGCTGTGTTAAGAATGCATTTTTCCCCATTCCATGATACATAGTTCAACATCTTTGTCTGGATGTCATTAAACTGAATTATTTATCTGTCCTGTTCAACAACATTATATATTTATTTCCTCAATTTAAAAACCTTGTGATGCTGTCCCTGTGTTCAAAAGTCCTAGAGTGGTTTACAAATACTTAGTAGAAAACAATAAAGGACATGAAACTCTCAGAGGTAAAGCTTAGCAAAAAGGTCACCCTCCCTCTGTCTACGGGCATCATGGAAATACATGAAGCTGTCATAGAAACAAAGAAACATAGAAACAGAGTGAGTCAGAAGGGCCTCCTGGGCCATCTAGTCTGACCTCCGGCACCAGCCGGCTCCGCTGATGACATGCCCACCATGTGCATGTCCAGCTGTCCATCTAGCCCCATACTGCTGACACTGAATGGCAGCATCTTTACAGGGTTTCATATGACCATTTCTCTGGCCCTATTGGAGATGCTGGAGGTTGAATCCAAGTCCTTCTGCCTACAAACAGGTGCCACTGAGCTATTGCCCCTTCCACAAAAATGGGTCCGTCTGAGGTCTCGGGAACCAAGTTGGAACATTTGCCCTAGCTGCAAACATGGCAAAGGTGATGGGAGTTCTAGGTCAAAATATCTGGACTCAAGTGGGGAAAAACAAATGTAAGAACTGATTTATTCTTCATGTTCCCTGTTGCGCCAACAAATGCTGGTAAAGTCTAAGTTGTTCTCTCATTCACCCAAAAGAACAAATGCAGACATTAGAAACAGCGTGCGATCTACTTCTTAGTACCACACAATCCCTTATGCAAGTCCTTGTCCCAAGTCTTTTCAGAACAACCCAAGCAAGTGTTTTCCTCCCAGTTCCTGTTCTTTGGATGAAACCAAATATCTTTGTACTACCTTGACTTTTTCTGTCTTTTTTAGACTGGAAGTTGGAAGCCCTGCCGAATTAAATTGCAAGGCAGATCAACATCTTGTGCATCAATTATTTAGCAGAGGTGGTGAGTAATATATAGCATCTATAAAAGCCAAATCTAAATGGTTGCCACATGCAGGCTATGAATATGGTGATCTATCCTCGAATGTAACAAAACAGCCTGACTTGAGTCAGACAATTTGTGAAAGAATTAATGCTTTCCAGCTTGTTTCATACAGCTATGCCACGTGGACATGACAACTATCGCTATTTCTTTAATTAGGAAAATTGCTACTGTTATTCAAAGTGTTTGCCTTGTATTCCATTCAGCTAAGGTGACCTGGGATGCTTAAGGAAACAGTGAAAAAGAAACAGCACCCTCCAAATTCTCAGCAGAATTCAAATACCTTGAACTGCGCTAATGGTTTTGGAGGAAGAAGATAAAAATATATTCTACAACAAAAAAGATGAATTATGTGCAGTTTAGCTTTTAGCTAACAAACCTGGAATTACTCACACTGATGAGGCTTTACCTTGAAATGAACCCATAGAAACAGCATGTAAAGGCAGCCAGGAACAGAAAGCTATCAATTATCGTGAAGTACAAAGCACCTCAATGCTGCTTCAATACTTAGATAAGCCATTTAGAACTTAATGTAAAGCACAGTATGCCCAGTTTAAACAAAACGTACCCTCACATTTGGCACACTGCTGATGATACTTCAATGATAACAAATTTAGTACGGAAATAAAAGATACAGTATATTTGGAAATTGAACAGTATGCTGTTCTAAGTGAGAAAAAAATACCTATTTAAAAGATAATGTAGCAGACTGGACAAAGTTGAAGCCAATGAGGGCTGCATAGAAAGCCAAACATATGTGGCCCCCATGCTTTCAGAACATGGAGGCTGAGTTCAGGCTGAGCTTAATGCAATCTCTTAACAGTTGTGACTCCACACTTTTATTACTGACCCAAGCATAGGTACGAGCATTTGCTGGTGCTTGAAGATTGAGTTGGGATAGGGAAAGAACTGTTGTCTGGGCTTGTACAGCATCCTTTACAACTTGGTGCCCTCCAGATAGTTTGGCTGCAAATTCCAAGGAGTTGTAAAACTGTATTTTGCAGTTTTAGTCCAAAATAACTGCAGGGTGATGAGGTTGGAGAAGACAGTGCAATGGGGCAAGAAGAAGGAACATGTCACAGGAGTTTGGTTCAAGCTCTAGTTCTACCCTTTGCATTGCCACTTAATAAAGATGGCATCCTTGTTGCCCTACTCCAAACTCCCTTGAAAGGCATGAGATCTTCTGATAGATTTAGGACATTTTTGGTTCTTTGTTCCAAGACCTGCTTGGGCACAATTACAAATACTACTTTGATTAAAAGGACAATAGAACAAATAGAGAGTTTTTAATTGCAAATCAAATGTCATCAACTTTCAAGGTATATAAGAAGATAGCAAATGTAAAACATGCACATTTACATGCCTTCATTCTAAAAAGAATTGAGTCTTTGCTTGATGCAGTTGATGAAAAAAAGATAGTATGGGGACAAGAACCCCACTGTAAAAGAAGAATTTTAGTCCTTAGAGGTATATACCTATCTCATCCCCTTCATGGATCACTGCCTTGTCATGGCGAAGGGGGTTGCGTAGCTCAATGAAGCTATGAGCTATGCTGTGCAGGGTCACCCAAGATGGACAGGTCATAGCAGAGAGCTCTGACAAAACGTGATCCACTGGAGAAGGAAATGGCAACCCACTCCAGTAAAACCCCATGGACAAAAGGCAAAAAGATATGACACCAGAAGATGAGCCCCTCAGGTCAGAAGGTGTCCAATATGCTACTGAGGAAGAGCAGAGGGCTAGTACTAGTAGCGCCAGAAAGAATGAAGCAACTGGGTTAAAGCCGAAAGGACACTCAGTTGCTGATGTATCTGGTGGTGAAAGGAGAGTCCGATGCTGCAAAGATCTATACTCCATAGGAACCTGGAATGTAAGATCCATGAATCAAGGCAAGCTGGATGTGGTCAAACAAGAGATGACAAGACTGAACATCGACATCTTAGGAATCAGTGAACTAAAATGGACAGGAATGGATGAATTTAGTTCAGATGACCATCAGGTATATTACTGTAGGCCGGAATCCCTCAGAAGAAATGGAGTAGCCTTCATAGTCAATAAAAGAGTAGGAAAAGAGAGCAGTACTGGGATACAATCTCCAAAATGACAGAATGATCTCAGTTCGAATCCATGGAAAACCATTCAACATCACAGTAGTCCAAGTCTATGCCCCAACCATTGGTGCTGAACAGGCTGAAGTTGACCGGTTCTATAAAGGCCTACAACACCTTCTGGAAATGACACCAAAAATGATGTCCTTATCATCATGGAGGATTGCAATGCTAAAATAGGAAGCCAAAAGATAACTGGAATAACAGGCAAGTTTGGCCTTAGAGTACAAAATGAAGCAGGGCACAGGCTGGTAGAATTTTGTCAAGAGAATACAATGGTCATAGCAAACACTCTTTTCCAACAACCCAAGAGATGACTCTACACATGGACATCACCAGACGGTCAACACAGAAATCAGATTGACTATGTGCTCTGTAGCCAAAGATGGACAAGCTCCATACAGTCAGTAAAAACTAGACCAGGAGCTGACTGTGGCTCAGATCATGAGATTCTGGTTGCAACATTTAGGCTTAAATTGAAGAAAGTAGGGAAAAGCACTAGGCCACTCAGGTATGACCTAAATCATATCCCTGATGAATATACAGTAGAGGTGACAAATAGATTTAAGGAATTAGATCTGATAGACAGAGTGTCTGAAGAACTATGGACGGAGGTTCACAACATTGTACAAGAGGTAGCAACTAAAACCATCCCAAAGAAAAAGAAATGCAAGAATGCAAAAAGGCTGTCTGAGGAAGCTTTACAAATAGCTGAGGAAAGAAGGGGAGCAAAAGGCAAGGGAGAAAGAGAAAGATACACCCAATTGAATGCAGAATTCTAGAGAATAGCTAGAAGAGATAAGAATGCCTTCTTAAATGAACAGTGCAAAGAAATAGAAGAAAACAATACAATAGAGAGGACCAGAGATCTGTTCAAGAAAATTGGAGATATGAAGGGAACGTTTCATGAAAACATGGGTATGATAAAAGACCAAAAAGGCAGGGACCTAACAGAGGCAGAAGAGATTAAGACGAGGTGGCAAGATTACACAGAAGAACTATACAAGAAAGAGCTTAACATCCCTGACCATCTTATTTGTCTCTTGAGACACCTATATGCGAGTCAAGAAGCAACAGTGAGAACTGGACACGGAACCACTGATTGGTTCAAAATTGAGAAAGGAGTTTGGCAAGGCTGTATACAGTTGCCCTGCCTATTTAACTTATATGCAGAGCACATCATGAGAAAGGCGGGGCTAGATGAATCACCAGTTGGAATCAAGATTGCTGGGAGAAATATCAACAACCTCAGATATGCAGATGATACCACTCTCATGGCAGAAAGTGAAGAGGAACTAAAGAGCCTCTTGATGCGGGTGAAGGAGGAAAGTGCAAAAGGTGGCCTGAAACTCAACATTAAGAAAACTAAGATCATGGCATCTGGTCCTCTCACTTCCTGGCGAAGTTAATGAGAAGTCAATCAAATGCTCTCAGTGCAGTTTTGTAAGGGCCGAAGCAGCTGGGCAATGTTCTCTTTCAGCCGGATGCTGTGGCAGTAGAAATTTGACAACTGGAAACTGAACACTGCAGAAAGAGGAATCATCTGATCTCAAATACTTTGGCCACCTAATAAAAAGAAGGACTCCCTGGAGAAGACCCTGATGCTGGGAACAATTGAGGGCAAAAGAAGAAGGGGCGGCAGCGGAAGAGGTGGCTAGTTGGAGTCACTGAAGCAGTTGGCATGAGCCTAGGTGGACTCCCGGGGATGGTGGAGGACAGGAAGGCCTGGAGGAATGTTGTCCATGGGCTCTTGATGGGTCGGACATGAGTTTGCAACTACACGTAACAACAACAACCTGTCTCATCCCTTCATCCTTTGAGGCAGACTCTCATGTAGACAAATGGGCAGTTGATGAGTGAACTATGAGATAGTTTGTACGTGGGAACCAAGAGTCCTTCTGCTTTTGACTTCCTAGTTCTCATATGGAGAAAGGAAAGGAGGAGTCACTTGGACAAGTGAGTAAAACTTTTCTGTGTTTGTACATCATTACTATTCTTGTATTTCTACAGAGCAATTCTTTTGAAACAGGGAGAAAAGGGAACTTGTTCCCTGCCCTTGGTACAGAGCATCCCTGTGGGTTTGTCCAGAGGCAGCTTAGCTGCATGCAAAATTACTTACTTTAAAGAAGAAATGTCTTCCTTGGGAGACAGACTTTGACCAAGTTACTTATTATGAGCTGATATGAAACAAAGCAGATGAAAACCATTGCTTTACATGGAAGCTGCAATCAGATGCAACCTGATGATCAACATGGGGATCAACTGAGCTTCAATGAATGCACCAGTTCAGTTAAATCAAGTTTGAAGTCCATAATATAAGCCATGATGAACCTCTTAGATACAGTGGAATGAAAACTGAATCAATAGTAGTCCTGGGGGGAGGGGGAGGATTCATTATGATGCTAGAGATGTATACTTCCCATTTTTCAGCTATGGAGTTACACTTTGTATTATTAAACTAAATGAAATTATATTTATGATTACCTAGGAAAAGTAAAAGAGAAGACCCTTATCATGGAGTAGGAAAGAGAATTGGTCAGTTCAGCATCTCACTGCTTCTTCAGCCTAATAAGTCAAAATCAGCTCCCCATTCTTGCTTCTATCACAACCAGTAGAAGAGATCATTATGGAAAAAATGATCCCTGCATAGATGCAAGGATCCACAATTTAATGTGTGACCTCTACACATACACAACTTAGTTGACAGCTTAGTTTATTTATAACCTACCTTTCTATTAAAAATAATAATCAAGAAAACATGCAACAGAGTTCCATAACACACAAACACATATAACTAGTTAAATGTAGACTATGACCCCATGCTGCTTTATTTGGGAATAAACACCACTGAGTTCATAAGCATTACATGTGATTAGACGTAAAATAAGGTAGTACTGTTAAAAACAAAAGACCCATGGACAGCACACTGTTATGCATGGCTATTCTCAATTAATCTCTGCCATATTTAATGAGTTTGGTGCCAGGTCTAGCCATAGATAGAGTAGAGCCATTGCAATCAATGGGATGTCATACAGGCATCATTATATTAAGCCCCACTGACTGTAATGAGTACCTTCTAAGGATGGCATGGTCTGGATCAACGTCAATGGATATAGGACTGCAGATAAAACAGTAAAACATCAACAGATGTAAAAGAAAAAGCCTGCCATGCCAAAGTGATAACAACTCAGCATTGCCAATCAACCACTAATCCCATTACCAATAATACGTAGCTAACTAGATGTCATTGCACTTCCCCTTCTTGGGATACAATCCAATGTAAGTCGTGACTAATCCAGGTTCCATTCATGTCAGTGGTTCCTTTCTTCATTTCTTTTAATACTGGCAAATGTAATAAAATGTATGAGTCACTGGGGCATTCCATGGCTATCGTTGGTCTTTCCTGCCAGAAGCAAATAAGGCAGGCTGGTGTTGAATGGTCCATTAAGTGAAGAATGTTTATAAGTCATAATCTTGTTTTTCTAAAAGCATATAAGAAAAATAAACATGAACAAATCTAACTGGAAAAAGAGATCCATGTAGTGCACACAGCTCCCAAGTCTCTCCTCCAAATGCCTCCTCTGAGAAAGGCAAGAAGGGAGAGAGTCTTCTTGGTGTTGGCCCCCTGATTAGGAAATTTTTATCTTTTCAGTGCCACATTAAGATGCTTCTATTCTCCAGCAATTAGCAACATATGATAAGGTTTGCCCTAGATTTGTTACTGTTGATAGCTAAAATTGTTGTTGGGATGTGTGTCTGCTGTTGGTTTGCTTCCTGAAGGTTTTTGTAGTACATACAATACTATATCTTTAAGGTTTTTAATCTTTATAAACATCCATTCAGCCTTGGATATTGCACCATATAGACATGCCATACTAGATCTAAGTTTAAACATTTTAATAAAAAGTATTTTCTGTGATTTTATTTACAAATCTAGTCCTGAACTAGTAGTTGTTCTCTGTTCCATGTGTGTGTGTATGTGTGTGGTCAATAACCTCCTTTTCCACCCCTTTCCCCCCAAAATCAGCTGAGAAATATTAATGTTTTTTAAAAGTATTATTAAGTTAGAAAGCCCTACATCAGCTGATGGACTTTAGAAGTGCCTATTAACCTTTTGCCTCTGCTAAAAGGCATTTAAAAGGGATGAAAGAAAGCAGTTAGAGTGAGGAAAGTAAGATATTAGAAACTACCTAAAGAAACAATGACTAGCAATACACAGTCAATTTTTAACATGGCAAAGGTTAACAGACTGTTACCCCCTGATCTTTGCTTTTAAAGATGTGGAAAGGGGTGAACTTTAACCTCACAATCCACAAACTAGTTTTTCACTACTGGCCTCACGTGGGCTTCATTGACATCTATGGGTTTACTCTATGCTCATTATGAAAAGGGCAGTTTGGAAATTGAAGCATGTCATGGCCTGGGGTTGTAAGGTTTTCATTGCAAAGTGAGGTGAGTTTGCAGTGGCCATGCACAAATTGGAACCCAATAAATAAACCCTTGGAGGCGAGACTTCCTGGGAAATGTATATAGCCATCTTGAGGTCCATAATAAAAAAGGAAGGATATAAATGAAGTTTAGGAATTAAGAATGGAATCCATCTGCTGATTAATGTGAGCCTATGGGAAGTTTAATAAGTCTTCTGATTTTAATGCTGGCTTTAAGGTGTACAGATCAGTAAAAACTAACCCCATTAACATTCTTTGAATATCATGGAGCTCAACCATCTCAGACCGTGAGCTTTGTTGTGTTCCTTTTGCCCAAAACCACATCTATATTTTCATGCGCATTTCCTGAAATGTACACATCGATCGTGCATCTTTTGCAATGTGCTCATTTCTCCCACTTGATTAAAGTCGGTTGCCACGTATGTTTCTGAACCAGTTCACACAATTTTCAAATGCATGCATTTTACAAGTGCAGTTTTGTTCCATAAATGGTACTGGCAGCTCAGAAATTCATGGACATCTTCCACAATTTATGTTCAGGTCTGAGTTTGGGTCTGGGAGCCCCAAACTGTGTAACTCTGGATTAAACATGAACTGAAACAAATATGCATCCCCAGCTGGTTTGGAAACAGCCTTGCCAGGGAGCTAGTATAGCATCCCCATGTGACCTAAATTACAGGTTACATATGTTTTAGTTATATTGAAACTGAAAAAAATGGATCTCCAGTGTCTTTAAAAGTTACCTAACTGTAGGAGCCAATTCACTCCCTACCTTCCTTGTACCTGGAATAGCAAGCGATTGTGATAGATTATATATGGAGTGACAACTCCTGAGTCTCTCTCTAGTCCTCATTTTATTAATTAATTAATTTATTTATTTAGCAGACTTCTATGCCGCCCCATCGCCAAAGCCTCAGGGCGGCTCACATACATAAATAAATAATACAATATAAATAAATATAAATATAATTTGAGTCGCCCTGGCTCAAAAGTAAAACTAATCAATAATGCTAACAATTAAAATAACGTGTAAATAAAAAGGTCTTCGTCTGGCGCCGGAAAACAAATAACGACATTTATCCTGTACTCTAAAAAAACTGGTGCTCCCTGCTTACCAGTTTAGTCTGTCTGTCTTTCCAGAGAGGGGAATTCACATTCCTCCAGCAACTTTTGTTTGTTTTCTTCACAATTAAGACTGGCTTCCATTTTCTGTTTTGCAGTCCAAAGCTGGCTTCGCTCTGCTGTCAACTCCTTCAAATCACTATTCTACCAGGGGTTGCTGGACTGCTGAGCAGCTGCCCCTTGTGGTGGAATACAGTAATGCAGGCAACAACTTCTCAGTGAAGTATCACCAGCCTGGACTGACTCCACACTGGGCAAGCTGTAAGCTTCCCTTCCAGGGGAGACCTGCTTGAGCAATGAGGCATTCCCAAACATCTGCGTTGTGCCCATATACTTGGTTATTCTGCCCTGCTTCTCTGGGCTTTTTCTGTCGCTCTGACAGCTCCACAGTTTTGACAATTGGTGGCTGGAGGTGTGGGGGGTGCCATCCATTATTATTGCATTTGTATCTTACCTTGCCCCCTCTTAGGAGGAACCCAAGGTGGCTTAGGTAGCGCCACCTCAAAGCAACAACCTTGTGAGGTAGACTGGACTGAAAGCCAGTGACTGCCCCAGTCACTCAGGGAATGCCATGGCCAAGTGGAGGCTGGGAGCCTGATCTCCCAGGTCCCCCATCCAACGTTCTCATCCCCACACCACACTGCTGCCTGAATCTTGCTTCCCCCAGATTCCTCCCAATTGCTATTCCTTCTGCACCGTAAGTTTTAAATTGCAAGTCTAGGAATCTATTTTAGATGCAAAGTAGGGGTGGGGGGGAAATGTTACAAATATATGAGAACTGGTATATAAAAATGCTAATAGATATTGTCCTTTGAGTACACCATCAGAATGGCTTTTGTTCACCCCATGTGCTGTGTTTAATGGCTTAGGGCCAGGTTACCTGGAGGAGCATCTCCTTCCAAACATGTCTGTCTGCCCCTTGAGATCCAGGGTGGACACCCTTCTCCAGGTGCCATACCTGAAGGAGATTTATTTATTTAGTTATTTAAAACATTTCTATGCCACCCCATCGCAACAAAGCCTCGGGGCAGCTCACAACAACACAAAATATACAATAAATAACAATATAACAAAAATGTATTTAAAACCCTCCGCTGCATCTTGGCTAAAAAATTTAACATGAATAAATGCAAATTATTTAACAATTAAAATAAGTTTTAAATAAAAAGGTCTTGACCTGGCACCGAAAAACAAATAACGACGGCGCCAGGCAGACCTCTCTGGGGAGAGCATTCCATAGATGGGGCGCCACCGCAGAGAAGGCCCTCCTCTGAGTACTTACCCTCCTAATCTCATTCATGGAGGGTTCCTGGAGGAGGGCCTCTGTTGCTGATCTCAAGGGGCGGGAGGGCATATACGGGCATAAGCGTTCCATTAGGTATCCAGGTCCCAAGCCTGGATCAGGAGGGTGACTACCCAGAGTGTGGAATTTGCTCCCCAGAGAGGTTCTTCTGGCACCTTCACTATATTCTTTTTGGTGCCAGGCTAAAACCTTTTTATTTTCCCAATGTTTTAAGATCCGATTTTTTAAATTGGGGTTTTATTGTCAGCTGAATTTTTAGGATGGTGTGTTTCATTTTACATTTTGTATTGTTAAACTGTCCTGAAGCTTCAGTAATGGAGCAGTCTAGAAAAATAAATAAATAAACAAGAATGTGTGGAGTGGGTGTGTGGAAACACACAATAGGGTGATATCACATTAAAAGGAAATTGATAAAGAGGAGCAAGTTCATCAGAACTGGTTCCACCCCTGGTTCCACTGGTTCCACCCCTAATGGGGTGCATACTGGAAGATGTACACCTTTTGCTGTGCAATCAGTCCTTGGTGTTATGAAACAGGTGGTATGTTTTGCCTCATTCTCACTGACTGACGTGCAGAGTATTAATGAGAATGAGTGAAGGCTGATTCTTTTACAAATACAGTGTAATACTTTTCACGAGTTCTGGCAGTGGCTGAGACAAATCTGGGGATGGCATTCTGCTCAGAAGATAGATCGCAGTGAACTTTTTTTGAGAATGCCAGCCATTTCTGACACAGACAGCTCCATATTTTATCTTGCCACTACCCATAACCAGAGGGCATTTTGGATTAATCTCTCTGTGTATATCCATAATGTCCAATCTATTATTTATCCATGAAATGAGTATTAATCATTATGGCGGAGGTGGATATTTGTTTCAGAAATGTAGCTCACAGAATGTCCCCGGTGATTTTATCACATTCCAGGCAGGCAGGTATTCACAGCACCACTGGAGGCTGAGGTTGGATGCAGCAGGGTGCAAAAGAAAAGAATAGAACATGCTGCTTAGCTGTAAAGACTTGTGCGTCATTCTGGATTTGCCCAGGCCTCATTCTGCCGGATGCAGGACCTCTGCTCCCTTTTCTGCGGGAGCTCAGGCAGAATCTGGGTACATAGGAGAAGGGCTCAGCACTGCCTTTTGCAGGATATTCAGTAGTTGGATGCACCATCTATTGTGTGCCGGACTCATTAAGAAGCACAGTTGCAGGAATAATTTTAAAGGTTATAGTTCATGTAGGAATAAGATTTGAGATATTACAAGCCCGAATGCTTGCTTGCCTATAGTAGGTGCATAGAATACCATGAATTCAACTCAGGTAGAAAGAACTGGATGGAATGAACCTGCCAAGCATAATATGCTGAATGATAATTTCTGATGAACTCCTGTTGTGGTCTCGTGAAAGATTTTACTAGTATGGGGAGATTCCTGGCTCTGCAAAATGGAAATTACTGATATTGGTCTCCCCTTCCCTAGGAGAGCTTCTTATGAATTACCAAATAAGAGGGCAAAATCAGAAGCTGGTTCGAATAAACCTCCTTTGTGACAATTTGTGGGCATGAATGCAAATTTACCCAACATGATCAAGCATTAAATAAAAATAGTGTTGAAGGTTCTGACCAAGTGGCCTGGGAACCTGGCTTCTTCTATTCTCCAGGTGGTGGTATCAGGCATTTTCAAGGTTCAGTGCTTCCTTATCATGGTACTTTATCCCAGACTAGGACATTAGAACATAGGGCACATGACCATCCTGCCTTTCTCAGGAGAAAGAGGGGGTGAACTTATTCGGGAGAATACATGGGCTGAAGGAAGCAATAGGATCTGGAGCAAGGGGAAGGTGGGAAACACTGGGAGTGGGAAGGGACTAATTGTTTATGTCCCAGAATTTTACATTTCTCTTTCTGCATTTCAGTGTATGCAAATAGCTAGAATATTTTTAGCTACCTTGGGATTTCAGGATAAGATAGTTTTAACATTTAAATATTAAAACAAAGTATGGGATTTACCACAACTCAGCAGAAAATCAAATCAGGCTAAGAAAGGAGGAAGCAGAAAAATTGTTCCATGATTGAACTGAAATAATCTATCAATACCAAGCATAGCACTCCATTGCATTTTATGCTTGTGCCTATGGATGTGGCCTTAATCGGTGGATGTTTGCTAAGATCATGTGCAGGTTTTAGGGTTGTGGGATTAATTTTGGTTATTTTACTAGAATGCTGAGATCCAGCACGTGAAGACAGGTACAAAAAGGATACAGTAGAGATACAAACTAGAGTTTGATCTGCATTGCTGCGAATTCTATTCTGTTTAAGCTTGATTGAATTTCATAGTGATGCTGATTCTAACTTAATTGTACAAGATCTTTCTGTTAATCTCAGACATGTTTGAGTTTGTTTCTTTGCACACATTAAATAAACATGTTTTCCCACCAACCCTATGTTTTCTTCTTGCTTGGTCTTTAAATTTGCGCAAATAGAGGGAGGGGGTTGTTTAAATTAGGGGTCTTGTACAAGTCTGCACTTGCACAAACTTGTCTGTCCATATATAACCCTGTCAAAGCATATTCCCATGGCACCTAAATACCCTTCTTGGTCCCTACATGGAATGTCATAAACAGGGACATACTTGTCAAAATAACTGTCATTCCTCCTCTATAAGCACCAAAGTGAAAGATGAAATTGTGAAGTGATTTATAAATGTCAACCATTGATTAATATTATTTTAATAGAAAAGGCAATCTCTCCCCTCCCCCCTTTCTCCAAGGAAATTAAATAGTTTCATGGGAGCACACATAATGTTTGGGACCTAAATCTTACACAGGCTTAGCTGCACATTTGCTCGTTGAAATCATGGACTTAAATACCTCTTGCTGCATTTTAAACTATACCTTAATTATTCACTGGTGTCCAGAATCTTTTGTTCATCTAACTTTCTGAGTTCTGAAGTGACTGTTTCTATCGTTAAGCCTTAAACAGTAAAGTTCTCCATGTTTCAAACATCTTGTCATTGCTGTGAAATACTGAAGATTAAAGTATAAACCTTGCACTCAATAAGTTTAAGAAAAATCTCTGCCTTTAATAGTGTTTAAGTGGGAATTCTGTGGGTTCAAAGGATACAGAATCTAGTTCCCAAAGCACATCAAAGTCAATGAAACATGTCCTTTGATCTTCAAAACTTACATCTTGCTTATATTATGCTAGCTGTTACTTCCATAGCTAAAATCAGCCCATTGCACCAGTGATTACATAGAAGTTGTTTTTATTTTATGGGTGCAATGCACCCCGTATGGACCCCCTATTCATGAGTTGAGAAGAAGCTCTGTGGAGAGAGAAGCCTTCTTTCTGGGGTGACAAACTTCTGCTGCCAGTCCTCTGTGATTGGGAGAAAGGGCATATTGGAGGCAAATCAGTGGGTCTCTGGGCATACAAGATCCAAAGCCCTCCTTCAGCCAAAATATCCACCAAAACTGCTACATATGAGGGAAGTTTGAAGATTGTGCAAACATGCCTGAAATGCCTGTGACCCTCATCTCACCACGGATCCTATGACTGAGTTCCATTCACTGCTCACTTTTGTGTGAGTGGGAAAGTTGAACAAACTCAGCAATGGATTGGGGGATTCATGCTAATTTCCTGTAAGGTGTGCTAATCTTCTCAAGCATGTGCCAGTTTTCTCCATGGGCTAAAGCAGGGTGCTTCCATCTGCAAAGGAACTTTGCACAAGTTGAAATAGGAAATGGGAATTAGGAATGAGACAGACATGAGCATATTATCCAAGAATCTATAAACACTCTTGCTGGTCATATAAATCACACTTGTGCTGACATGCAGAGGTTCAATTGGGTGAAGCCCACATGACTTGGGAGTGAAACTTGAATTCTTTCACATCTCTCTTCAGCACTACCTTACTTATGAGGCTGAGTCACAAAGTTAAATGCCCCAATATTCATGATGCTCTAGAAATCGTCCAGAAACAAACTGCCAGAGTGATAATACTAATGCTCTATTATGGACAGAATGATAAATTAAAGTGAAATTCTGCAGTCCTCATTTATACTCCTCTTATTAAGCTCTTCATGAGTAAGGAAAGCTACTGAAGGAAAGCCATTTTCTGCCTGCTTGACAAAATTCCCAATTCTTAAAATGGAAGTATCTGTCCACAGAAATTCATGGAGGAATTCAGAGACATTGAAGCAACCTGGGAAACAGATTCCAAACAGAGCACTGAAATAAAATACAGAGAATAATAATTTCTTTCTTTCTACTCACTGCTTATAAATACAAAAAGAAGTGCAATTCACCACATAAATTATTCACCAGAAATTATTTTTGCTTGGCTCTGTGGGTGAGTCATGCTTAACCCGAGTGGATTCTGAATCTGAACATTCTAGAAAGCATATAAATTATTTGAACTCAATGTAAAATTTATGGATTTATTCTCTTTCTCACCTAACTTCCCACCAAAATCTCTGGGACTCACTGCCAAGAGACTTTGGAAGTGCATATTAACATACCTGATATAATACTCTCAGAATTATCTTCTGAATTATCTTCCTATATATTTTGTATTTGTGCATGCATCCATGGGTGCATATGTATATATAATTTCCTGCCAGTGTTCTGCCAGATGGGACGGCACTAAAAATACATTCTGGTGAAGATACTAGAAGTCCTTACCAGATATTTTCTCCATAACAGACTCCTATAAAGAGACAGGAGAATTACTGGGGCTTTGCTATGGTAACAGAGCACAATACTTCTTCATAGTGACCCACCAAGCCAATCAGGAAGCAAAAATAGGAGGCTAACTTATGCTACTGAAACTATGATAAACATTGATAGCCAGTTTTACTCAACCTCCTACATATCTGCATGCTTTCCAAGATTTGAGACTTTTCTAAATGAGGCTGTTAATCCACTGCATCTATTTCCAGTTTTGTCGCTGTACTGAAATCCAAGTGCTGCATGAACAATTTTTTAAAATTTCTACTACATAACCACTAGGTGGCACCATGGTGTAGTGGAATAGCAGAAATGAAAAGCTGAAAAGAGCTTTCACAAATAATACCAAATTTACTCTGCTCTTTGTGAAAGCTGGACCATAAGGAAGGCTGAGCACAAAAGGATTGAGGCCTATGAATGGTGGTGCTGGAGGAGCCTCCTGTGAGTCCCTTGGACCACAAGGTGATCCAACCAGTCAGTCCTAGAGGAGATCAACCCAGACTGCTCTTTAGAAGGCCAGATCCTGAAGATGAAACTCAAGTACTTTGGCCACCTAATGAGAAGGAAGGACTCCCTGGAGAAGAGCCTAATGCTGGGAACAATAGATGGCAAAAGAAGGGGACGGCAGAGGATGAGGTGGCTGGATGGAGTCACTGAAGCAGTCAGTGTGAGCCTAAGTGGACTCCGGGGGATGGTGGAGCACAGGAAGACCTGGAGGAATGTTGTCCATGGGGTCGCGATGGGTTGGACACGACTTTGCGACTAACAAAAACAACAAACAAAACCTCTCTGAAAATATACTTTTAAAACAGAAGTGATGTCATCTAAAGAAGCAGTGTGTATGTGAGGGAGAATGGAATCAGAGTAGTGAATGACAAACAATTTATTTTCTATGCAATAAATACTTTGTGTAGAAAAGCATCTAATTTGACTTTACTAAAATTCTCCAAAAATATTGTTAAGGGTTATTTGTATTCAAAGGCTCTTTTAGGTACCATTACAATATTTCCTTTCCCCCCGCTGTGGCAAGGATGCACAAGATCATAATCCATTCCTTCCCCTAGAAAACCTGATTTGCTCCTTCACTAAGGATATATCAGCACTTCGAATACAGATTTAATTCCTCAAGTCTTCAGTCTGAGTCAAGCCACTACTTCCTGCTATGACTATGTTTCCTCTCTCGTGTATGTATGGTGTGTGTGTGAGAGAGAGAGATACACCACATCCAAATATGCCTTCCCCCACTTTTTCTGATGTTCATGTATGGTCTCCTTACTGGTGATTCATCACTGGCCAGATTGAACTGCCTTCTATGGACATATATTTGTGAGGCTTCAACCATATTTGGTAGCCCACCAAGAGCTTGTTAATGGTATGTTGCATGAGACTGCAAAGATAGGTGCAGTGACAACCAATGGACAGGCTATGCAGCACTCAATGGACCTTTGGTCTGATCCAGAGAGGCTTTTCTTCCGTTTCCAGTACCCTTCAGACTCAGGAACTCTTTTATACCCATATTTACTGATACTTTTCATAGGCTCCATCTCCATACTTTGATTCAGTTCTTTTTAAAAAGCTGAAAGCATGCCTTTTAAAGTACAGGTATTTGAATTGTTCATTTTTATTTAACTAATTGCTTTTCTTATTTTAAAGAAATATTCTCTTTAATAGGCTGCATTATTACTGCCACGTGCCTCGTCAGGTACACCTGGAAACCCAATTCTGACTCAACAAGTTTGCCCTTGGTTAAATAAACAAACAAACAAACCATCACTGTAGTTGTAACATGATTATCAGAGTATGAACCTCAAGGTGTGTGTAGGATTTATTAGGGCTATGCTGCCATCCCTAATGCTGCTTAAACTTTATTGCCTTCACCTTGCTTCTGAACAGAATGTGTGCTGGTCCCTGTCATTGATGAAGGAGGCTCAGCAAATTAGAGCTCGGGCTTTGGTCAAACACAACCCCTCCTCTCTCCCCATTTTCCTTTTTCTTCCCTGCATCCCTGCAGATGTGAAACAGCTTCAAGAACTGGAGAAGGAGTTGAATGAAAAGAACACGATTTACAAAACAGCTCACGCTCTTGTCCTTGTACAGTGCTATTGCCAGATTTGTGAGGGTGTGTCCATACATCTACAAGAATTAAGGTCCTTTCATATCCCAAAAACCAGGTCATTCCATGGCCCATTAAGGAGCAACATGGTAGCAGTTCTTAGAATGTTGGTAAGACTCAACTAGGAACAACCAGATGTTTTGGATGACAATTCCCAGCATTCCTGGCTATTGGCTGAGCTTATAGGAGTTGGCCCAAGATATCCAGAAGACACCAGCTGGGCAAGGCTGAGCAAGATTGTAAGTGAGAGAATCTTATCTTAACCAGCACCAAAAGCTGCAGCTGTAGCAGGGAGGTCTTGTTTCTCTCAAGCGGAAATGGCTTCAGCATGATGGTGGTGGTCTTTTGATATGTTATTAAACAGTACAATTGCTTCAAGAAGCAAAGAAAGGGATTTGCAAAGTGCATTTATTTTACAAAAACTACTGAAATACCTCTGGATACATTTATGGGAGAAGGAATATTGGAAACAGAAACTAATCTGGAGTCCCCACCCACTCATCTGCCCATGAATTCCTGCTCCTTAAGAGGTGCTCTGTAGAACACAAGCTGCTAATGAAATTTCCACTCATACAAAGCTGATAAGTTAATATAGAATTTTCAGAAAGAATCACTGGTTTTGTCCCAAGAGACTCCTAAAAGGCTGGCCTGTCTTCTCACATCTCTGCTCTCAAGAGTACAAAAAAGTATTGGCTTGGTTGATCCTATGATCCCAGGTTCCAGCTTCTCCCCACTTTCATCAGCCTTTGTGTGCACAACAAGGAATGTTCCTGCAGCAAGTCCTACACCTTTATCCTCATCTCCTTTCCATCAGCCACTACCCTCTAAGCACAGCCTTGTAAAACTCTAGACTCATATTATCCTATGAGATGTTGCCTTATGAGTTAGAGCTATAATATTGTCTTTAGGTATACCAGGATAGGAGTACACCGTGTGTTCCATGTGAGGAATGGAAGAGTCAAGATGGGAGGAGAGACTTGCTATGCGTATCCAATTCCATACAGACGTCTCTGAGTGCATCCTCAGAACTGTGAAGTTGGAAATGATGGAAACAAAGAACACAATTTAAGGTATGATCCTTTGCAGGAAAAATAAAAAAGCCTCTCATCCCCAGCCAGAAAATGCCCTCAGGATCCTTTCAAACATAATACCAAATAACAGCAGAGTAATGAAAATGCAGTACAATAGTAACAATTTCAAACATTTTCCTTTTAAGTCGAAGCACAACCATTCCCAGCTTGGTGTACTTCCAATCTAATGAAGAGTTCTAGACACACTGGAAGGTGGCTCTCTTTGTGATACTTGGCTTGGCCCTAAGAAAGGCATTGCCCACCTGTGGATGTTGTAGTTATAATTGCCTGCAATTTCTATGCACATCTGTGTGTGACTGCTTGGCAGTTAAAGATCACCTGATTATGTTTTAGCTCCTCTCTTACTGAGTTTGCTCTCTCTGTGTGAAATTGTTTCTTCCCACACTGTGATGTTCCTTTTAAAGGCTTCACAAATACATAATGGCAATATTCAAATTCAGTGATTACAGTAATTTGCCTTGTAGAGTGACACTTGAATGAGTTTCAGTTTTTAGCATCTCCCTTCACCTGTAGACTGCTAGTCAATCTGCAGTTTAACCACCCTGATGCTATTTAGTGACCTGTGATACTTCTGTTGTATTTATTAATCACAGATGATAAGTGGAAAGGCTCATTATCACAAATTACTTTTTCCCCACTAAATGCTTTGGGCAATGAATGCATTTTGCATCATTACCTGATAACTGAGGCTTAACTCTGGATTAATAGAATTCTGCTTTGGCTTCAGGATGGTAACTAGGGTAAGGGCTGCCTCTCTTGATTCAGCCCTACCTGAGACATGTTCACAAAACATGTCTTTGTTCTGTGGCAGGTCAATTTCCAATTTGAGGATCCCAGTTTATTTTTTAGAATGGAATAAAGCCTATTGAAAAAGAAAACAAAAGGGGGAGAAAAGAGGAAATGGACCTCTTCTAGATTGAGAGAGGTCTTACTACCACTCTACATGACTCTGGTGCGCCCGCAACTGGAGTATTGTGCTCAGTTTTGGGCCCCTCATTACAGAAAGTGTATAGCCAGGTTGGAGTCAGTGCAGCGTAGGGCCACAAGGTTGGTGGCTGGTTTGCAGGGGATGCCGTATGAGGCAAGACTGAGGGAACTGGGTCTCTTCAGCTTGGAGAAGAGGAGACTCAGAAGGGATATGTTGGCGACATACAGGTATGTGAGGGGGTGTCACATGGAGGTGGGGAGAGGCCTGTTCTCCCCTGCAGAGGAAGGCAGGATGCACTCCAGCGGAGCTAAGCTCAGGGAACCAAGGCTCCATTTAGATGCCAGGAAGCACTTCCTGACAGTCAGGACCCCGAGGGTGTAGAATGGGCTTCCACAAGAGGTCATTGAGGCCCCATCGGTGAGGGTGTTCAAGGATAGGCTGGACGTCCACATGGCATGCATGTCATGAGTGGGGCTGGATGTCAGACTAGATGGCCTGGGAGGCCCCTTCTGACTCACTCCATTTCTATGTTTCTCAAAGTAGCTTTACTACAAACTACATCCACTTTCCTTCCCGCCTTTCCCTATCCAAGATTCCACCCAGGTCAGATTCCCACTGGGTTAAGGTGGATCAGCATATCATGCTTGGGGGATTGTCCAAGGTATTTTGCTGCCAAATGGTGCTCTTAGCTCCTTCTCAAACCACAAATTACCCACATGATGGGAGTGAGAAGGGCGGTTGAGCTTGGCATGCATTACTGGGCTTGCTGATTGGGACAGAGGAGGAGGAAGAGCAGTGTAGCAGCGACTTGGAATGTGGGACAAGTCCAAATGTTGAGATGAGAGAAGTGGAGCCATCTATCTCAAGGTCAGACTCCCCAGGTGGGTCGGCAGCCTCTGAGAATAGCCAAGATGTACAGCTATTGGCAGGGTGATTGGAATAGGGTAGTTTCTCAAAGATAGGTACAGCTCTTGATCCCATGATGCACCGTCAGTAGGGGAGAGCTACCCAGTTGAAGTATTGGTGTGCAGAGAGGTGGCTTGCTTGTCTCCAAAACCCTCTTCTGAAAGGATGGAGCTCAGACGTACTCAGAAGGAGAATTCCTCGAAGGAAATACCAGTTTGGGTTCAACAAACCACTCGGTCCATGTGTGGAGATGCATTCTGGGTGGTCATGCTTTTGGAAAACACTTCAGTCAATAAAGAACTTTTTGCAAGAAAGGTTTGTGGCTTGGGCTGTGCAAGGGAGGGAACTAAGCTCACAACAGTGAGGCTAGGCAAGGTATGTTGACATTTGCAAAGAAAAATTTACAAATGCCTGTTCCATTCCCTGGCAGAAAAAATTAAAAACTAAAAATAACTAAAGACTAAAGACTAAAAACGACTAAAGACTCTCATTGCTAGGGTCTAAAATTTGTTGCTGTCAGTGGACTTTCAACAACTCTGTCTTCCAGTGTCCCCTAAATATTCTGTAGAGGGACCATCTGGACCAAGGTGAGGGGAACTTCAGGGAGAGAGAAAACAGTAAAAGTTACCTTCCCACTTCTGTTTTAGGGTGCATCATGAGATTTTCATCCTGCACATTACAGAAGTGGTCCTTCCATTTGTGGAAGGACAGTTAGGACTAAAACTTATGATAATAACTGTGCCAACCAATATCTGTCTTTTTCAGAATTAGGTTCCCCTGAATTCAGTAAGGTTTATGTCTAAGTAAATATAGGACTGTGGACTGGATTGAGTAGCTATGAATGCAAACCTGTGCAGGTTCAGACAGGAAAAATGTCTACAGTTCCCAGTATGCCCCAGTAGGTATGGGAGAGGACAATCATTGTGATTACTGTGAAAGATGTCAACTGAATTTCAGAGTCAAGAATAATGCCCAAGTTTTCTGAGATTCATTGTATACATTAGGCATGACGGAGTGGCAAAAGCGTTATTTGTGCAAAAGGGATTAAATGGTCAACCTCAACATTAGCAAACCCATATTATAAAGTGTAAGTGGTTTTATAACATCATACATAGTTAAAGGGATGAACTGCGGAATAGATGTGGACTTTGGGGACAAAACAATTGACTTAAGAGGACAGGCATTATTTTTGATAACAAGGCTGAGTGGCTTACTCTAATTATAGTTATTGCTATTCCGTTCACCCTGTGTATTGAGGAAAACAACAAAAACCAAACTATTATACCAGTTAGTGACTGGGCCATCTCTAAAAAGATGGATGTGTAAAAAAACAGCTTATCTTCATACTTTTTTCCTATCGTTAAGTGCTGAAAAACATACACAAGATCAGTGTATATCAAAACACTGATGTTTGACTCACTATTAACAAGCAAACAAAATGGTAACTTTCTTGAAGCTTCCTGGGGTGATGATAGTAGAGAATATGCACAGTAATCCGTAGTCAATAATAATCAATAATAAACTTTCCTTCTCGTAGTGAATTCAGGTGGGGAGAGTCACAAGAAAGTGGTGAGATGGCCACTAAGAAACAAAAGGGAGGCATTAGCTTGCCCAGGGCAACCTCAGGGTCTGCAGGAAGTCTAAGGGCAGAGCACTGATGGACTGGTGAAAACTGGAGGGACAAAGTGATGAAGTGCCATTTTAGCCTCCTTACAGCTGAGAGTCAGCATGGTGCTGAGCCTGAGTGTAGGACCGGGGCTCGGGCAATCTGGGTTCTTGTCCTGGCTCAGCAATGGAGCCAAATGGGTGACTTTGGGCCACTCACATTTGTAGAAAATCTGAAAATAAATTAGAAACAAATGAGCATATAAGAGCCAAATGCCTTGTTTTACTTTTTATTTATTTACAAATTTATAGGCCGCCCCTTGCCACAAGCCTCGGGGCGGCTTACTTAATTTGGAATACCTCACCAGGAACTGTCAAGAGAAGACTGAGAGGGGACATGATATCCCTCTTTAGGTACTTCAAAGGCTGTCACAAAGGGGCAAGATCTCTTCTTGTGGATGCCAGAGTGCAGGACACGAAATAATCAATTCAAGTTGTGACAACCCAGATTCGGGATGGACATCAGGAAAAGCTTCCTCACTGTCAGAGCAGTATGACAGTGGAACCAGCTGCCTAGAGAGGTGGTGGGTTTTCCCACAGTGGAGACATTCGAAAAGAAATTGAACAGCCCTCTGAGTGGGGTGGTGTAACTTGATGTCCTGCAACAGCAGGGGGTTGGACCCAATGGCCTTCGTGGCCCCTTCCAGCTCTACTATTCTATGATTCTATGAAAGTGCAGACTTTGTTCATAACCAACCAGGTATGTAATACCAACTGCTAACTCGGATCCATACCCTTGCTGTAAGTTACATTTCTGTCCCAGTTCCTGAGAATGATGCTTGCCCTTTATATTTATATTGGGATAAATGCATTATAACAGATAAAATAATAGATCACAATAGTGGACAAGTTGTAGTGGTTTTAAAAAGCACACACTCTAAAAGAACTTCTGTAAAAGACATTGCAATATATCTTCCTAGTAACATTGAAAAATCTGAGAATGAACAAATAAACATCACAGTCTAGCCTTGGAAATGAACTATGTCTGGAAACCTACAACATCACATAAAGCACTGTTCTGAATACCAGCTATAGGAGTGATTCCAAATTCCCGAAAGGGAAACTTACAGAAATGGAATGACCAGCAGTTTTGTACAACTTGTCTTTTTCCAGATGTGCCACAGAACTGGGGAATTTCTAAGAATCTAAGAAACATCGTTTACTCACATTGAGTTTGTGATCTACAGCAGTTACACGACCCTACTCACTTGCAGTATTGTTGAGCCAAGAACCCACATCTTGCTGGGATGGTTCTCTTTTTCTCTAGGTCCAGACCTTGACCATTTGTCAACCTAAGTCTCTCTTGGTCTACCCAAGGATAACCATACAGACCTCCCCAACAGGGCTAGAATGATTATGCCAGAATAATGAATGTGAAAGCTTTGAAACTTTTGTAAACGTCTATACAGTTATTTCTCACAAGGACAATTTTCAAATAATTTTGGCTACTTTTGCTGTGTTTTATTACTATGCAATAAGCCAGTCTTCTGGGAATCTTTCAACAAATGCTGTTAGTGCACCAAAGGCATTTATCCTATGGACATTCTAACAAACCGGTTTTGAAATTCACATAGCCATAACACTGATCAGCAATGGTCCATTTACCACCCTATAATTGCAGATGCTGTTTATTCATTCTTGCCCCCATATTTTACTCAATCTTCTGTAATGCTACAGGTCACTGCATGAATAGAACTGGAATTCTGGAATATTTGTGAACTTAATTGTGCAAACAAAAGCTGTTCAGAAAACAAACCATTTGAAGGACAAAAAGGGGAAGGTTATAGTCTGACATGTAGCAAAAATAAGTGTTACATATATTCTCAATGGCAGCCAGTTTTTCTTCTAATGCTAAGGATTTTTTTCCCCAAAATGTAAATGTGAAAAAGCCTTTGAATTGCACAGATATTTCACCTGCAAATTGTTCTATGGAAGGAGAAAAAATATAAGCACCTTTGGAAACAAAAAAGGATTAGGAAGACATGTGGCACATACTGGAAATATGTATCCTGATGAAAAATAGGACCTTTTCAGAGGGAGTGTTATCAAGGGACATTCTACTCCAAGAAGCTTACAGTTGAACTTCTGTTGTTTTTATTTATGTTTGCAAAGTGTTTAATTGTAAAAATGCATGAAAGCTCAGTTGAATCTGTCCTGCTTTATGAAGAACTACTTGAAGGCCATTACAACACAATTCTCAGCATAAGGCCATTCCCATGTGATTGGTTATTCTGTCCAAGTCCACATTTACAGGCGAGCGCACACACATTTGAAAGTGTGGCTGGAAACCTTTCCTGAACAGTAAACTAAATAGGCACACAAGCTTCCTGACCACATTCTTCTGCACTAAGGGAAGATGCATTGTGCTTCTATTTAACTTAGAAACATTATCCCTATATTTGCAATACCATAGAATGGAAATCCCATTCAAATCTGCAACCCCTTTTGGTGATTATATGTTTCCTCTTTTCTGGAGATGTGCTAATATATACCTTACAGCTGAGTGGTACTTAATTCCTACTGTGACATATTATACTGCTATCCATACATTTCCACTCAGAAGAAAGTGCTATTGTTTCTTATGGATAACTCCTAGTCTGCAGCTTTAACTCGGTTTATTGTACCTGTTTCAGGTATTCATGTACCTTTATGCTGATTTTCTTGGTTAGCTAAAGGTAAGCTAAAACTAATAAGTAGTAAGAGTGCTATTTCAGATCAGTGACAGTCACGGACAGACGATTTAGGGAAGGAAAGGGAAATCCCATTTTGGAATGAGCTTTTGCTTTGAAAGGAACACATGGTTTTGGATGGTCACACTTTTCAAAAAGCTGTGATATAGTTCTCAGACTGAAAGAAAATGCATAGGAAAATGTGTTTTAGGGAACAAAAGTGCATACATCAGTATTTATATTTGTGTACATATTGTACATATTAGGGATGGTTTCTTGTAAGGTGTACATTAGGAGAATGTACACATGTATTTTAGGAGAAATGTGTTCAACTGCTCATGCAGACGTCTTAAAATAGAATTGAATCACACATTGAAGCAAAAAGGGGGTATGATGGATGGAAAGATGGAAAAATGGAAAGCCAAATGACACTAAAATGGACAAATTCCTCATTTCTGGTACTTGCATGCTCAGAGGAGACAGCTGAAGAAGCAGATGACTGGGAACTGGGGTCCCAGCTGCAAGCCTAAAGGACCATGGAGATCACCAGCAAATACCCCCTCTGGGACCATGATTGGTTCCAGTCTGTCAAGTTAATTCCTCTGGTCTGAGAACTGTGCATTGATCAATGCAAGCAGCATCTGGGACTTATAGTTCAAAACATATAAGGGTACAAGTCTGCCTACTTCTGGTGTAGTTGTACCAGCAGCAGGAAGCCTTTGAAGCCTTGCTACAGCATCACCTCTGTTGACGCAGGTATTAGTTATGGAAATTGCCAGCTTAGACTTTCTTTTTAAATCCCTGCCATCTAAACTGGAAGAAACTTCAGGATGCACCTGCTCATGTTCTCTCATATCTTGGGAAACAGCCAGGTGAATTTACTGTGGCCATGTGCTGGACAAGCAATCTCATTGGCTGATGCTTTGTAATTTCTTGTTGGGGATTCAGCATTTCTGAGGTTTTAGTTCAGAGAGGACTCCTGAGTTTTAGGCATTAACTAGATGACAAAATTTGATGTCTGTGCAGAACTCCCCCCCACTCTATATATAGGGAGAGAGAGAGTGAGAGAATTAACACCACATGTGTCTATGCAGAAATGAGAAACTTATTATGATTACCAGACTCCTCTGTGTTTCTGCCTCTCTGCCAGTGATTTTCATTGACTGGAATTGCACATTTCGCATTGTAATTGAGCATTCAAATTAGAATACATTGCTCATGCAGGAAATACAATATTAGTGGTGAGGTTCTAAAAAATTAAGGTGATGTACCTTTGGATTCTGGCTAATTTCTTGGCAAATTAATTTCACCTGTATTATAACATCTGGCAGAGCAGAAGGGTAAAAAATGTAGCTTTATTTGTGGGGTTCTTTGTCTTTCCTAAGGAAGGATTATGGCTCAGTGGTATTTTGCCTTTCCCCAGCATGTCTGAGGTTTGACTGAAAATGCTCCAGTCACAATTAGTAGAGCCATTGTCAGCTGGTGTAGACCAAGAATAAGCAACCTGATGCCCTCCAGATGTTTGGACTGTAGCTCCCACTTCCCAACAGCATGGTCAGTGGCCAGATATTCTGGAAATTGCATTGTAAAACATCTGGAAGTTGCCTGCTTCAACATTGACAATGATACAGTAGAAACAGTGCAATACTGAATTCAATGGTCACATAGACTCAGTGTTGGGCAGCTTTCTATGTTCTGGAGAAGTGAACAGAAAGATAGGAGTCTTGTTTAGGCATTCCAGACAATGCACGACAGCTGGAAGGGCGTACTAGATAGATATACACACATTTACCCTAGCTTTCCCCACTGAGATGAACTAGCAGTGTCGAAAGTGATGTTCTTCTCACCTTCACCTGAAGTTGGGTAGAACTCCCAGTGTGACTGGGAAGCCTGTTAAGGCAGTGTCTGTAATCATGCAGAGAGCTCTGCTCATATTCGAGCGAATGTGAGTAGAGCCCCTGTTGAGAGTTTGGTGGTTAAACACAGCAAGGTCTAAAACTGAGGGGTTGAGGCTGGTGCACCTCCAGATATAAGGAGCAGGGCCCTCTTCCAGAATATACAGCTTTCCCTGACAAATTCTATTAAACAAATAAACAAGGCTATGGTGTCTCCACTTGGTGCTAAGCAAAGGTTCTGGGGTATGGACTATGGAAATAAGACTCTAAAAGGTGATGTAGCACATTACATCCACAACATCCATGAAATATGCTGGGTAATATCTTGTCCAACACATATCCAGACTGAGGTTGCTCATGTTATGAAGAAACTCTCCCAGAAGATTTTAGAGAACGTGCTGAACCATCAAGTGAAATATAAAAATCCACTTGCATGGTCGAATATATGAAGTTCTTCTTTTGGATGATATGCTCACAGAAATTGATCACTGGGGCCCATGAGAGGACTTTGCGAAAATGAGAAATCACCTCGGCAGTATGACAGCGCCTCCTTCATAGAAAAATCTGGATACTTATTTGTTTCAGTACTATGGCAAATTCATCATGTTTGACAGCTATACAGCTGGTATCAAGTGGTATCAACAAAATGCAATATTCAAGGTTCTAGTCCGATAATAATTAAAATGCTTGAGAGCATTAAGGGGTCCCCTCAAAATGAAATGAAATGAAATTAAATGAAATGAAATCCTTATCTCAGTCATCCTAACAAAAAATTTGCACTATAGCTGAGCTGTATTGCACTAGGGCCAACTCCACCTTTGTGAGGTCAGTGTGTATGTATTCATGTACATACCAACGCAGTCTACTCTTCCCTCACTCCAAATCCAGTTTTATTTTGCCCTGCAGACGGGTTTAGAGGTTTCCCATGTAGATCATTGGAAATAAAACAAGAACTCCATGTAATGGCTTGTAACCCACACTTCAGCAAGCAAACAGCACACCTGGAAATCAGTAGCTAGAAGGCTTTGAAGCTAGCCTGATATCAAGCAGTAGACCATGCAAAGTGCTTCTTTCTCTTCTGCTCTGTGTCTCACACATTAACAGTTGTGCTTAGTTGCTCTGGCTACAACCTTAATTAAGATCTTGGAAGCTTAGTAACATCTCTGTCTCCCCTCCCGTTTTTTTCCTAACCTCCAGGTTGGTCATGTTCCAATAAGTACTGCAAGAAGCAATGCTGTGGAATAGTTGATGTCCAGCTGTGAAAGCTTTTAATTACACCGAGTTCAATTAGGTTCTTTCATTTTCATGGGGGAGAAATCTGAGAAGGAGAGATGGATACAGGTTTGGATGCATTGCTGTGTTTGGAAGCATTTTTCATCCAGAATTAATTTTTTGTCATCATACTGAAGGATACCTGGAGATGCAGATGCATATTACGGATAATGAAATCAGGATACATGAAATGATTACCATCTTCTGTTCAGACATTGGAGGACACAATCCTATGGCCTGTAGACCTTGTTAGGGGTGACATCGGATAGAGGGTTCCCTCCCTGTGTGAATGGAGGCAACACATTGACTTCAGAAGGGGGAATCAAGGATCCACACCCTATCACCCAGTGCAGAAAGAATTGTGCTGGATGGCCTTCAAGGTTGGGGAAAGACCTCAGGGAGGGGGAAAGGGGGCATTCCAGTGGGTGAGAATTATTTTATTTATTTATTGTATTTTAAAAAATTGTAGGCCATTCATTACTGTTGTCTCTGGATGGCTTACAACATTATTTCAGTCTTCAGTAAAATAAGATAAGTTAACTATTCCACACTGAGCGTTATTTAAAGTAAATCAAATAAGTCATTACACAATTAAAATTACTATGTGTTAAAATATTGGCCAAATAAAAAGGTCTTGACCTGGCGCTGAAAAACATATAATGACGATGCCAAGCAGACCTCTCTAGGGAGTGCATTCCATAGTCGGGGTGCCACCGCAGAGAAGGCCCTCCTCCGAGTACTCTGTCTCCTGACCTCTTTCAAAGAGGGTTCCTGGAGGAGGGCCTCTGCTACCAATCTTAGGGGGTGGGATGGCATGAAGGGAAAAAGGCATTCCTTTAGGTATCCTGGAATTAGCGGAGACTGGAAAGGCAGAATATGAAGTATCTGAACTTCTTCCAACCTTCTTCCTTCCTTTTGAAGTGCTGTTGACAGGTGGGCAAAAAAGCTCATCTAGTGGAAATTCCATGGATGAACAGGGGAAGAACACCTCTGCAGTTCTTCCCGCTCTTCTGGCTTCAGCCTAGTAGGACACTGGATACCCAGAAGTCCAAGTTTGGTGGCCTCTTTCTTGGAAGTTACTAAGACTTATCTTTGTAAGGATACTGAGATTTACTGTGTTTTCTTTTCAGCCTAATCTTATGCACACTTATTCAAAATGAACCCAACAGACTTACTGGGAATGACTTCAGAATAAAGCCTTTTTAGTGTAAAAGCTTATTTAGTTCAATTCATTGGTATGAAAATTGTATTGCAAATACATCTGAAGCAATGAAGAAAATGTCAGAAAAGAAATTTAAAAACGCTTTATTTTATATTTCAGAGGAATCAGTAATATCACTCTGTATTTCTATATTTAGAAAACTGGACAAAGGAGTCAGTATTAGCTTACCAGCCCAGGTCTTCTCATCCTTCACTGATATTGGTTATTCATTAGCCAGACTTGCCCCTTTATACAAGAAGCTCTCTGAGCTTTTTCAGTATTAAAAGATGTGTGAGAAGCAATGATTCAAAGAGTGTAAGCTTCTTCACACATGCACACACGCACACACATCTCAGTGCAAACAAGCTGTTGCAAGAGGGCATTCAAATTCTCATACATTCAAATGCTTGTGAGGAGTTTAAAACTTGAAAATGATGAGGAAAAATGTAAACTTTGCCCAAGGTGAAACAGATCCATCCATTCCTACTGGCAGTGAAGTTTGGTGGTAAGAACATTATAACCTAGGCCTGAACTTCAGATAAAGTTGGCCTTGGCTCATAATGAGAAGGTTTCATAAATGGATATTTTTACCCAATGCTTAATTTTGAAATCTGACACCATGAGCAGTATAGAGGGAACATACTGTGCTAACCTAAATCTCAGAAAATGCAGATCACTTTTAATATCGATTGCTTTAGTTTAGAAGATAACTGTAATTCAATAGACACGGGCAGGGGATTGGTACCAATTAGTGCAAATCTGCACATTGTTCCAGATCCAAAGCTGATTTGCACAAATGGAGTTACAGCTAAGACATTCAAATAGACAACAATGTACACATGGACCTAAATAAATGGCTAGAAGGAATCCCACTATTTGCTTGGGCAAGCCAAAATTAATAGCAAATGGTTTCAAAATGTTTATGTTGATTTATGAGTGGTTGGCTAACATATTCCCATGAGCTCTATGTTTGTTTGTGTTTGTGTTTTTCAGAATTTTCCCATATGTGCTGGCAGAAATGCATGGTGAATAACAGCAGTAGTCACCCTCCCCGTTTTGAGTCTCCATTTGAGTACTTAACTCTTTGGAAAATTATTGTTCACATACTTTGAAATAATCCAGTCTCAGTAAAGGAGGAGAGTCCACACAGAGCCTATTATCCTACAATTCCTTTGTCCTCATACATGTAGCACCTTGTCTCTATTTGCCCAGATGGTAATGCCATATAGGTTCACCTCTGCACCAAGCTGAATAGTGATTTGCAAATGATTCACCACTACATTAAAGAGGATAAGGCTGACTCCACTTCCTTCTGTGAGTCCATTAAATGCTAGATGAGAAGCAGATATCAAACCCATCCAAACACGAAATGATCTACCCATTAAAAATCATGAATCCAACAAAACATCTCATAGGCCTATCTGATGCAATGTATATAAGAATACATCTTTCCATGCAATGTTACAAGCCTTTTATTCCTTCATGGGAAGAAACGTCCATGCAACAGCCTCTAAATATAAAATATAATCAAAAGTGCTCCACTCAGTGCAATCATAAGAAGTTAACATTTCCCTAAAAATTAACCAGGCGTACATTCAACATTCACTCCATAAGTTTGCATGGGCAAGATATTAATGTGATCAACCCATAGGAAGAAAAAGCAAATTATTTTTCTAGGCATTCCTTTAGGGATGATACTGGCATGCTTCCAAGATTTCAGCAAACACCTGACCTCCATCTAAAATTTAACAGATCAATTAATTCGCTTAAGCATTCTGAGGGTAAGTACTGTCACACTTCACCCACTGGTCACCTGGAAAAAAATCCTTCTAACAATCCAAAGCTTGTTTTAACTCCTGCTAAGTAAAATAAACATTTGATGTCCTTTCATTTCCCAGTCTCCCAACTGTGCCCAGGCAAGAAAAGAAAATTAGGCTGCAATGGATTAAAATCTTCCTTCCAAAGCTCCAAATCAGCATTCAGAAATAAATTTCCCAGAAACTCAGTTATGGCCATACTAGATACACACTTATGTGGGAATGCAGTCATGTTCCAAAACTGTCTGTGCACTGAAGAACGTGGGGCATAAGAAATCCCCAAATCTGCTTGAATAGACTGAATGCCTCAAGATCCTCCAGCCGCAACCCGTTTCCTATGGAGCTGCCTTTGAAAGCAGGCTGGAAATTTTGGCTGGTCCAAAACAGGACAGCAAGGACATTGATGGCAGTAGAACAGTGTGATCTGATGAGGCCAGCACTTAACCTTCTGCACTGTCTACCAGTCCATGTCTGGGCCCAATTCAAAGTGCTAGTATTAACATTCAATTCTCTATGATTTGAGCTTCTTGCTATGGGGTGGCATATGGATGTGACAATAAATAAATATAAATAAATTGTTTGGGACTTGGTGACCTGAAGGATCATCTCTGCCAACATCCAAAGATCATCCTCAGCCATCCTTCCAAAGATCCCCGTCCAAGGGAAGTCAGGTCTCAACAAAGCCTTTTCTCTTGTTGCACCCATACTAAGGAATGTGTTTCCCAGGGAAGTGGTCCGGGCACACGTATTGTATTCCTTCCTGCACCCAGTGGAGACCTTATTTTCCAAGAAATTCTCCCAGGAATTTTAGTTTCACACTGTTTTAAATTCCATATTGTATGGACTCATTCTGCAGCCATCTCTTTCCTGAAAGCCTACTATTCTCTTGTCTCCTCTTTCAAATTTCTCCTCCTCAGACTCCCCCAGGGAATCCTTCCTGAAATTTTCCTGAAACTACTAAGAAATTCCCATCCCCCACCTCAGCCATACCAAACAATGGCTGCTATTAATTGTTATTAATCTTCTGCATGGAAAAAAACATACATGGCCCCTAACAAAACCATCAAATAACAAACCTGCCAGCTCCTACCCAACCTTGTTTCCTCCCCTGGCCTCCTGCAATGCCAAAACCAGCATCTACCCTTCCCCTCTAGCCAACCCAGCCACCCTCTACCTTCCTTGCCTTTTCCTCTGTCTTTTTCCCCTTCCTATTTTCTCATTCCTCTGAGTATTTTTAATGCTCTTTGGCAGCATTTCCCTATTGTTTCTTTGCTTGCTGTTGGAAATGCTTTGGAAAACGGACATCCAGAGCATGTTTATTTTATTTAATCAATATTAAAGATAAGGTTGTATTAATATTGAAAGTAAAGACATACTTACTTACATGTGAGTGTCAGTGTGTGGGGGGACAGTGGGGGGAAGGATAAACAGTATGAATGAAGGGGGATAAAATAGGAATGGGATTTTACCCACAGGAATCATGGAAGCAAAGAATAGTAGAGCTGGAAGGGGCCAGAGGGCGATTGAGGTTGGGATACTTCTAACCTGGATGGAATGTGATGGGATGAACGACATAAAGTGGAATCAAGTGAAAATGAATGAAGAAGGATGGAACGTAAGCAAGACTTTGTGCATAGGTAGGGTGGGATACTAAAAAGCAGAGACATCACTCTGCCAACAAAAGTGCGTATAGTCAAGGCTATGGTTTTCCCAGTTGCAATGTATGGCTGTGAAAGCTGGACAATAAGGAAGGCTGAGCGCAAAAGGATTGAGGCCTTTGAGTTGTGGTGCTGGAGAAGACTCCTGCGAGTCCCTTGGACCGCAAGGCGATCAAACCGGTCAGTCCTAGAGGAGATCAACCCTGACTGCTCTTTAGAAGGCCAGATAGTGAAGATGAAACTCAAATACTTTGGCCACCTAATGAGAAGGAAGGACTCCCTGGAGAAGAGCCTAATGCTGGGAACAATAGATGGCAAAAGAAGAAGGGGACAGCAGAGGATGAGGTGGCTGGATGGAGTCACTGAAGCAGTTGGTGTGAGCTTGAGTGGACTCCGGGGGATGGTGGAGGACAGGAAGGCCTGGAGGAATGTTGTCCATGGGGTCGCGATGGGTCAGATGCGACTTCGCGACTAACAACAACAACAACAACAAAGGGTGGGACTGGTGGAGGGGGAACTTTATAAAGCCAGTTTCCTCCCTGAAAACATAGCTGTCTTTTCCTATAGGCATGTCCCCTTTTTGCTATGGAAACACTGACATCTTCAGTCTGGAATCGAAAGTCCAAGAGAGGGGATCGGATCGGGCACATTTCTTAACCTGGAATGACAACAGAGAAGTCCCTGTTACGCACAAAATGAGCTCCAGGTGGCAGTGAGGTGTGCAACAGGGTTCTTGTTTAAGATCTAAGAGAATGAGCAAGTGTCTGTGATAGGAGGCAGTTGTTCAGCTATTCTGGACCTAAGCCATGTCTGGCTTTTTTTTTTGCCTGCTTCATATAAAAATGATGGCCTAGAAAATGGAGCCTTTGATTAAAACTTCTTTGCTTCTGCACTATATATCAAATCATGGTTTCATATCCTTGTTTATAGTCAAGCATTAAAACATAGTATCTGACTTTGAATGAAATGAGTCATGGAGGTGTAAGGAAGCCCAGAAATATTGGATCATGGCCCTCCAGAGAAAGGAGAGGAACTTGCCATCAAAGCATTCCTTCTGTTAGAGTGAGTGCACCTGAACAGGGCTTGTTTTTACAGAAGCAAAGCACAGGGCGATACATGCATACACTAATCCAAAGGGCAGATTTTTCCTCTCTTATGCTCTGTATATGCAAGACTGGCTACTTTGCAAAGCAGGGACAGAGAGCCATTCATAGAGCTGTAGTATTATCAAGACCAAAGCCATCCGGCTAAGCAATTTTAATGATACTCTCACTGGCCTCCAGTATTTTAGCCCCGTAGCGTTTCAAATAGTCATCTACTGTACTCTGCTTGAGGACAAGTGCAAGCCTGGAACCACTCTTGCCAAGGTAATTCCCTGCCTTTGAGGGCCCTGTGGAAGAGAATATGCCTGATCCACTGGATGCTATTTTAATTCCTAGAAGAGGGAAAGAAGGAAGAAAAGGGCAGTATTCTGGTTTCCTTAACAGACATAGATCTTCATTTCACATAACTGAGGCTTGCCCGCCTGCTGAACACATCTTTACTTTGTAAAACAGCACCTCCATGAATCAACCAGCCCCCCAAAACATAGCTGTTTCTCTTAAAGACCCTACACTATATATTCAGTGGAATGCATACATTACAACACTTGCCTACACTTTGCAATGCATTATAGCAGCAGTATAACTTTGTAACAACAACAGTAATAAAACTTTGTGAACTAACATCACAGATATTATGTGGAAATACTTCTTATTCCTTCACACTGCACTGCGTGTTTTCATCCTCATTCAAACTAATAAAAAATAAATGCGAAGGAGAAGAAAAGAGGGGGAAAGTCTTCCAGGCTGTTTTAGGTTCTTGTGCTTACCGTCATTGTATGGTGGCCGGGGTTGCAATGAAGATGTTTGGAAGCCTTCCCTCTCACATTTGCGGATTTGTTCTCATGCTCACACCTGTTTTTGAAAGCAAGCCAAGCGGAGAGGAAGGCCACAAGCACTTGCGAAATGGAGGTTGTGCAACCAGCAGCCTTCGGCTCTTCATGTGGAGCATGAACAAAGTCTGGGCTCCCTCTCCTGCTCTAGACCAGTCTCCCAAAGCAAGCCAAGGAGAGGAAGAGGAATGCTTGTGCAGTCCTGCTTGTGGAGCTGGAAGCTATCACTGATGTCCACTGCAGCCCCCCAAAGGACGACTGCATTTGCCACAGGAGAGGACTCCAACTAGCAGTTACCTGGGCCTCCTTTCCTGGTGAGAAGACCATCCTTCTTTGGCATCAGCGTACCTGCCCATTGGTGTGGAAAAGGCAGGTTATTCCCACAGCATGTGGGGCTCGATTCCAGGTGAATGTCCCAAGCATTCTTGCCAGGAACTCAGACTCAGGGCTGCTACAAGCTGAACTGGAGGCTGGGGGCCCAGCCCAGCCCAGCCCAGCCCAGGCAGTCAGACGGATTCCCACCCCTAAATGGACCCGTGCATGCAGCTCCACAAATCCACAATGCATACATATTGCAGCATTTCCCAGAACAGTGGGCAAAAAGCAGGACAACGCATCTGGTTTTCATCAGTTCCAGCAAAATGCCTCTTGCATTGCTTATGCGAATTTGGAAACTGTCTTCCACAGATACGAGTGTGCAATTTTGAAGCGCAATCTTCTGCAGCCACCCTGGTTCTGAAAACAGAGAGCAATTCCTTCAAAGAAAAAAGGTGGATTTTTGGAGGATTTCAGACTTGCAAGTGCTGTTGCAAGTGTCATGATTATTCATGAACAGAGGAATTCTGTGTTTATGGTCCCTTGGTCCCAATTTACAGTAGCACCCTAAGCATGTCCCGGTGAGTTAAATTGGACATCTGCCCAAGTCAATGGATGCAGTGTTGGGTGTTAAGATTTGTTCCAGGATTCCCTTTTTAATCACTCTGTTGCAATCTCCCCCACTCCGGCACACTGCTATCGTAGGAAATAAAAATACAATTATTTTCAGAAATAACAATCTCGATTTTAATAGAACTCAGTAGGCAATCATATAACATAAATGACCGGAATATTTAGTTGGAATTTCATATTTCAAATGTAGCAGATATAGCTAACTCTGTGTGTGTGTGTGTTTGCATGCATGCTACTATCTGGAAGAAATATTGCCACATTCCGTTACAAGCAATAAGCATAAATGTTCATTTGTCCCGATGCGTTCAGAAACTTGTTTACAGATGTGTGTCTCAGAATTGTCCCTCTCCAATGCATTTCTGTCAATTTAGAGAATATATACGTAGATGCGATGTGATTACTGCATTCTGCCTAAATGCAACATAAAATATTTACTTTTTTAGCCCTTTGCATGAGTGTGCGGGCACGTGCACATATTTACATAGAGATGGCCCTCACAAATTTTTACATTTAAAGAAACTGTAAAAAGCTTTAGAAATAACTGCTGGAATGTGTATAACCCAGTCTAAAACTAGTTCTATCCATTATGCTCTGAGAAATAAATAATAGATTCAGATTGCAGAGAGCTCTTTGTAATGGTTGCCTTGTAGTCAAGAAACAGAGATGTAGCAATATCTTCAGGGGGAAAGGGAGAGACAGAGAGAGAACCCATGGTAAGGAGACTGAAACCCAAGTCTCTTTAGAAAAACATTCCCAAAAGGAAGCATGTCAGTTGGAGCTAAGCAAAAGTTGTGCAGAGCCATCTAAAACTTGATTACTCAGAGACAAATCTCAATGAGGTTAACGAGAATTACATTCTAATACCTGTGCTTAGGACTGCAGCCTTAAACACACATTTGTAGGATTATCTTTGTGATCCCGGCAGTTAATTAACTTCAAACCATGTACACAGAGGGGCAAGGTGAGAATCGCAGGGTTCGTGCCTAGCAAGATGGGTACTATCTTTTGACCACCACTTCTTTGCAGTGTGTCCTACAAAGGCGAACCTCAGAGTTTTTTCCTCTTAGAGAAATATCCTTTGCAGATAGAATGGATTCCATAGGCTTCTCTGCTACAGAATGTTAGATTCAGGCTGTTTTGTGCAGTTGGAGTATGGATTGCTTCTCCTGGGATATATGGCATGGACCAATTCACACATGCTTCCTCTTCTAGGCCTGCCTTCACCAGCCATAGTTCTGAAGCAGATTCCATAGTAATCTAGTGAAAGGAGAACAACTGAAGGCAGTAACAGTAACATGATTGCTATTGAATGGTTCTCTTTGTATTTGAACCCTCTAGATTTAGCAATTTTAGACCAGTCTCAAACACACCATTTCATTGTAAGGTGATCAAGAAAGCAGTGCATCCCCTGCTCCAGGCAGTCCTGAGTGATACTGACTTTCTGGACCCACTGTAATCTGGCTTTGGAGCAGGATCTGGAACTGGAACTGTCTTGTTCACTCTCGTGGAGGATCTACAACTCAAGATTAAGTGAGTTGATTCTGTTGGATCTCTCAACACCGTTGAGCATAATATCCTTCTGGATCATCAGAAGTTGGGAATCGAAGTCACTGCTTTTCAGTGGTTCCATTTCTATTTCTCAGGTCAGTTCCAGATGGTGATGTTTGGAGACTGTCACTTCTCCAAGCAGGAGCCAACATGAGAAGTCTCACAGGGCTCCATTCATCCCCCAGTGCTCTTTAGCATCTATGTGAAGCTGCTGGAGACATCATTCCGGGAAGTCACACTGGGTGTTCTCAATATGCTGATGACACCCAGTTTCACTTCTCCTTACCATCATCTGCTGGTTCTTCCAGAGTTAGTGTCTCCTCTCTGTATGACTGCCTGAGGCTGGTAATGGGGTTCATTAGAGGTTCATATCCAGGATTTGAAATGGGTCAACCAGTTCTAGATGGGGTCCCCCGGAAATACCATGTTCCCAGTCCTGGCTCCTGGCCCTGGCCCTTCAGATGTCTGCACAGACAAGAGCTCTGGTCAAGCTCTGATATCAGCTTCAGTGTCCCTTCCTGGTAGAGAATGTACCGGAAACTGTAATGCACACACTGCTAAATTCTAGGCTCAATTTCTACAGTGCAGTCTACATAGCCTGCCCTGGTGCCTACGCCAGTACCTGAAACTATGCAAATATGGCAGCCAATTTGGTCTCTGGGACATCATGGAGAGACCATGTATCACCAGTACTGAAGTATGTGCACTGGCTGCCAGTACTGTTCCAGATACAGTACAAGGTGTTGGTAATTACCTTTCATGGCTTTGGTCCAAAATTACCTCCAGGAGTGCCTTTGCTCATATATTCTGCCTCACCTGCTAAGGTTGTCTAGGGATAATCTTCTGAAGCATACTTCTGTAAGTTTAATGTCTCCCACCCACAGGACTTTCTCAGTGGTTGCCTTGAAACTATGGAATGGACTGCAAGTAGAGATACATTGGATACCCCAGATTGTTACCTTTAAGAGGGAATTAGACATCTCTCTTCCAACAGGCCTTCTTAGATTAGTTCTCAGTTTTATTTAATATGCTCGTTTTTAGTCAAAATTTTAAGTGCTGTGGTTTTATTCCTGTAAACTACCCAGAGCCTATGGGAATGGGGCAGTATATAAAATCAAAACAAACAAGCAAGCTACACTAATCTATGCAATAGCATAGAGCTCATGGCCAGAAGGTGTGCTTTGTGACAGAACCCACAGCATATTTCAATCTGCTCATCTAAAAATGCAGGATAGTCTCCTAAAATCCAACCTGGATTCCACAGGGATGAATTTGCCAGCAGTGTCGTCATGGAAACACAATCATAGCATCACAGAAGGGTAGCATTGGAAGGGGCCGGAAGGCCATTGGGTCCAACCTCCTGTCATGGCAGGGCAATAAGTTACACCATCCTATTCTGCACCACCTTAAAGCAGCTGCAGAAGTCAGAATTAATTTCCTAAAATGATATCAGTCTGTATTTTATTTATAAATGGAATAAAGAATAATAAAACATCTAATATGCATGTTTTCATGAGCAGATTAACTGTTCAATTCTCTCGGGGCTTGTTGTGTGTGTGTCTAGGTTTTCTGAATTTTTTTTTTTCCTGAATTTCAGGGAGGAGGTTGATGTTTGTTGCATGGTGTGTGTGTGTTGCCTGGTTTTGTTTGCTTTTAGTACACCTTGAACTCAGAAACCACATCTGTGTTGGACTTGAGCCAATTCCTTTTCTTTTATCCTTCACCTTCCTGAAAATAGATACTTTGAGAGTGGTCACAACTATTAAAGCAAACTTCTCTCAAAAATCCACCTCCTCTTCCCATGCTAAATGGAAGTAATCTCTATGGTAATGGCTAATTGGGCCCCCTAAATCTGTTTTTTTTCCCCTTTTTTGGAGATTGGGGTGGGTGGGTGGAAATATATCATAAAAACTGAGGTCTGTTCATTCCATACAAAAGAGTAGTATAAATTCAAAGCTATTAGGGTATAAATTATCCTATATCCTATAGGACAATGAATTTAATCAATCGTCCATTGACAATCAGTCAATGAATTTGCTTGTGTTAACCATAACAATGGGCAAAACAGCATCAGCTTGCCTTTTGAATAACAGTAGGAGCAAACATTCTTTCTGAACTTTAAAACCATGAAAACAGATCTGAAAATCAATTAGATCAGCACAGCATACATCTCTTCCTATCTAATCTCAAAAATAAGAGGGGTGGTGATTTTGGCTTTGATTGTTTGATTCAACATGCCAAAGTCACTACACTGATTGTGAGAGGTCATCAATTGCATGGCAGTTTCCAAGGTAAGCTACTGATGCATAAAGTTCTTAATTCTTGAGCTGTATTTCATTTCACTTGCCTAGCTTTTTATTATGTTCTGAAGTACAAACGGTTGATGGCCAAGTTGAAAGAGAAGTAGCAAGTTCAAAGTGACCTTGTCAGGGGGACTCAGTGACTTTAGAATTTAATCAATCAGCCATTTGAAAGAATATGACAACTACAATCTTTTTGGCATAAACCAGGCTTCGAAACTGACGATGTCATAAACAGAGGAGGAAAAGGAGTAGTCAAGAACTGCAAAATGATAAATACTATCCAAGCATTTTCAACTGAAACAAGTACTTAAAACATACATTCAATACACCAAAGTATTTTGCATAACTTACACTGTCAGCATATCAACGTAGAATCTGTTAGTTTATAACCTAGCTGACATTAATGAGCTTAATGCACTTGGTCTCTTGTGTTTTACATCTTGGGCTGTGAAAAGAAAAATAGGAAGATAAAAAGGCTAGTAAATAGAGAATAAAAATGGAATGTGACTGGAGAAACATTTTCAAGGATAGATTTATGGCTGAAATACCCATAATTGTAGCACTGCAGCTGTTGTTTTCCATTAAGTTCAAGCAACATGCACTAAGCAAAGGGAAATTTCTCTTTTTTCCAAGAATTTTTTTCCACTGCAAAGCAACTGCGCTGCATCACTTTTTGTTCCATTTGCAAAATGTAGGCATTTGTCAAGTCTTCTTCTCTGGTCTCTTAATAGCAGGCTAATCTTCCACCTGTATTTATACCCAGATTTTGGATAGCAGTGTATGATAGGATACGTGCATTGCCTATACCTCTGCACCCCAGCATTTGAAATCATGACCATTCCCTGTCTTGGGAAGATAATCTGCTTGCTTTTAAAATATTCCACCTGTCAGGAGAAAACTAGTTGCACAAATGGAAAAGAATCATATTCGTTATTGTTAAATAAGGCCACATCATTTCTCAGACTACAAAGCACATTTCAGGTTGCAAAATATTTTACAGTTCCTATTGGATTTGCTCTTATCTTTCCTTGGTTATATTGGAAGCTCATTTCTTCAAGGCCACACAGTGACTTTCCTGGCTAATGCCTAATGTTCTGGGCAGAGCAGACACCCAGTTTTCAGTGATGTGAAATTCGAGGCAAATTTGGAGTTTTCCTTTTCTTTTTTTTCATTAGGAGATCAAGTTCTAGCAAAGCAAGTTTCCAAGATGAATTTTTTGGAGGGGGACATTCACTTCCTTTGTTGTGGTGGCACCTCCATTGCTTAACATGAATGATTTGTGAAGCAAACTCCAATTCTTTAGTGAGTAGCCACCGTCCTAAGACTATGGCATGCATGCCGCTTGCCTGAGACCAGGATGAAAGACATCCCTGCTGGGGGACATTCTCTTTTCAAACTCAGTTCAACAAAGACTTTATCAGAATAAAGAGTTTCCTCCAAATATCCAGGGTCTTCCGTGCATCAGGAATAGGGCCCACTTTGGGTCCACTGTAGCACTTTGAGGAAAGGCCCTTAGCAGGTTGCGATTGCTCCTTCCTTTTACCCGTACACCAATATCAATAAATATAAGTGCAAGAAAATTCTTATAGAAAAATATCATGCCATTCCAGAAAGCATTCCAAATGGGGAAAGTTTTCTCCAAATTACCTAGCCAGAGGGCAAAGCAAACCATTTTTGGACAGGGTTTCCATAGCTATAGCACCAGAATGGAATAAAAGGTTTCCCCCTTAGACAAGACTCTAGTACAGAATACAGCTTGGGGTCCAGTCTCCCAAACTCCAGTCCAAATGGGGCCAGACACTGCACTTAAGTAGGAAGTTAAGTTTACATAGAAACAAAGATATTCCCAGTGGAATTGGAACCTTACGTAGGTATATCCTGGTTCTGAACCTTAAGACCTCTTCTGAGATCATTTTTCCCAATTCAGTTTTGGGTATACGAAATACAAATGACAAGAGCATCACTGAAGAAAAGCAGATTTTGTCTCATAATGAGATAACCAAAAACCCTTGCCAAAGTAAAAACAGAGATATGTTGGATACTTTCCCTTGCAGTTCCTTAGCCACACAACTATTTGGACCTAATTATTTGGATTAATTATTCCCTGATTCCATGTCTGAAAAAATACATGGGAGCCCTGTTGAGACTGTGGAAGAATTTGAAAAGGTACATTCACAAATAGTTTATAATGCTATAGAGCTTCACATCTTAAGGAAAAGTACTATATATATGTCCAGGTAGCAGGATGCCCAGCTCAAGCACATTATGAAGAACAACACAATGACAACTCTACTATGAATGCTTACTCTGATCCCTCTAAAGTGTGTAAATTGGCCTGTCTGGCTGGATTATTCTTGAAATCCTGGAAGCCAAAAGCTGCTCATGATCATATTCCTAGCTATAGTGGTCTGGCTCTCATCAAATCATTAAAAGTGCTAACACTGGCAGAAACCTCTTTTTGTATAAGCAGATATTTGGCAACATAAAGGTCTTATTCTGTGCAAGTAAAGCCGTATCCAGGATGGCAGAAAATCAAATTTGGTGCTGTAGGTGGTGTAAGTTCCATCGAGAGTTTTTTTACTTCAACTAACTAGGTCTGACGTTCAGAAGATGCTTATTCACCTGAGCCAAAGAAGGTAACATAATTTCTATCAATGACCTTTTGTTAACAGCGTAGTGTAAACAACACATCTTCTTTCCCACTTTATTTGTTATGAGAAGTATGCCCATTTCTAGGCCATTGATTAACAAGCGATATGCTGGAAGACTTTCTAATGCTCTTTTTTATGCTTTGAGAAAATACTCTTCCCATGAAGACATTATAGGCTGTTTCCAGCCCATGAGAACCTAGTATTCTGTGAAAAGTGAATCCATCTTTCCAATTGCTATTTGGCTCAGCTATGAAGAAATAACTTTCAAGGTTAATTATCCTATTCAAATCTGTTCTCACCTGAAGGCTTTCCAAAATATTTTAGAAATACCAGTGAGATTTGTTTTGTTTTGCTTTTGCCAGACAAGATGTGTGATGTGAATAAATATGTTTTGAATGTGGAAAGTAGAGTACTGGTCTCCTAAGGATAATATTTCATATCCAAATTTGAAGGCATAGATTTTACATATTCAGAATAGTTCATACAGTTAACTATGTGGTATTGCTTGATATGAGGATGGATGGATGATGATAGCATATTTATACAGCCTCACTGATCGGCTGCTCATAACTCAGAATTTGTATTAGCCACGTCTTTCGGACTTACAAAGCAGCACAGATGGGGCAAAACCTTCCCTGTAGGAATGTGTCAAAACTCCCTGAGAAATTCCACAGTTCTTCTTTTGCCTTCCCTCAGTCTTCCTCAGATATTGACCCTGAGAAGAAATTTTCTCATTTGCTTCAATTTGTGGTTCAGACAAAATAGAGATATAATTGAAGGAAACCCTTCGCCCAGTCCCTCTGAGAGATTTTGATATTCTTATTCAAACGCTTTTGATATCATTCAACATTTCTTAGATATTTTATCAGAGGTGTTACCTTTAAATTAATCAATGGCAACATTCTGGTTCCCACTCCAAAAGAGGTTTAAAGGAGAGGACAGAGTCTTAAAAAGAGTTAAGGAATGGCTAAGGAAATACTGGTAGTTCACAGCCTGGTGTTAATCCATTTATAGTGAGCCATATAAATATTTCAGTACACCTGCATAGTTTATGATTTAATAAACTAGTGTCTCCCCATTAGCCATGTTTGGTATCTCATCATGCATTCAGCAAACTTGTTTTTACTCCCTGCTTGGGGCTGAAATAAGAGGTAGCTATTAGGGCACAAACATGGGTGGTGGGTGCTGTTCTGTATAACAGGCTCCAAACTATTGTCAAATATTTCATTCCAAATTCTGTTCTAAGGCATTGTTAACATGGATTACTTCTGTTGCAATTTTGCTTAATTTGCTCTTCTAACCCCATTTGTGTGTAGGCTACAGGAATTGAGAAACAGGAGAAAGTGAGCTTATCCATACATACTGCTAGAGTAAAAAAGGTTGCTCAGATATCTAAAGTTAGAGTGGAAGAAAGTTCAGAGAGAGATCAGGTTGAGGCACAATCCTTAGCCTCAGAGGGAGGTCCCTCAGGTCTTTTGCTTTACACAACTAGTTCAGGATCCTCCTTTCTTAAACTCTCTTAAGGGTTCTGATGATGCAAAGAGAATCTGTAGCTTGGAATTTTGAGCTATAATTTGTGCAAACAGATCTCTGCCTCCTCCTCCTCCTTAAAGGATAGTTGAGATTCACAGGGAAATCTCAGTCTCTGATTTTTCCATGGCCCTTTTCCTCTGCAGAACCAAGAAGGCCATTGATGTATATTTATGCATTTATTTAAAACATTTTTATGCCGCCCCCATTGCAACAAAGTCTCGGTTCTAGTAGTATGTTCTAGTAGTATGCCAGATAACCTCACCTGACTTTCCTCCAGGTTTTCAATTACTTTGGTCTAGGTACTGACTTTAAAATCCTTACTAATAATGTCTGTGATATTGTAGTCTATTTTCATCAATAATAAATGCATTAGCATAACCTAGGAAGTACTACTCATAGATGAACATTCCTGACCCTTCAGATTTTTTGGGGAGGATCTGTTCATGTACCTTCTGTGTTGTTGTTAGTTACAAAGTCACACCCGATCCATCGTGATCCCATGGACAACATTCCTCCAGGCCTTCCAGTCAGGGTTGATCTCCTCTAAGACTGAGTGGTTTGATCTCCTTGCAGTGCAAGGAACTCTCAGGAGTCTTCTCCAGCACCACAATTCAAAGGCCTCAATTCTTTGATACCTTCTGTACATGAAGTTAAATCCCATTGAAGTCAGAGTAGATTCTGTTCAATAGTGATCCCCACCCTCTTCAAGCAACCCCACTTGAACCTTCTGTCACCTGCTGGTGATTGAGTTCTTAGGAGAATTCAGTATTAGCACAATCTGATATGAACTGACCTAATTCATACTTCCCAGAATGGAAGGGAAGGAAGTGGATGATTTATGACTTATGGGTCAAGATATGAAGCCAAGAAGATCATTATAAAGACAAATTCTACTGTTCAGTTCTACACTCTTTCAATAATATACACATGAATATTATTCAGTTCACATTTTAACAAGCACTTACATATTTTGCAGTTTCAAAATAGTTTTTCTTTAAAATGTATATTTCTCTACTTTTGCTATGGAGTTCTCAAAGCAAAATGCATTAAAAACTGCATGCATTAAATGGAAGTGTGTACAAATATGCTCATATTTGTGAAAATAATGCTCAGAATTATATTACATAAGGAAAATTACATTATTAGAGTATTACATTAGGAAATTATATTAGCTAAATGCATTATATTGGGAAAATTCTCACAGATGTCCATATATTAGGCAAAATTACATATAAAATTACAGGTATGAGGGAAACTGCACAAAAATGGATCGTGAATTTTCCTGCAAACTTCAGTGTGTGTACAGGTAAATTAGAAAGGGTCCAGTGGAGGGCAACAAAAATGATCCAGGGTTTGGAAACACTGCCCTATGAGGAGAGACTGAAAGAACTGGGCATGCTCAGCCTTGAAAAGAGAAGACTGAGGGGAGACATAATATCCCTCTTCAAGTACCTCAAAGGCTGTCACAAAGAGGAAGGTCAAGATCTCTTCTTGCTGATGTCAGAATGTAGGGCATGGGATAACCAATTCATGCAGCAACAACCCAGATTCAGGCTGGACATCAGGAAAAGCTTCCTCACTGACAGAGCAATAAAACAGTGGAACCAGCTGCCTAGAGAGGTGGTGGGCTCTCCCACACTGGACACTTTCAAGGTGAAACTGGAGAGCCATCTGAGTGGGATGGTGTAACTTGGTGTCTTGCAACAGCAGGGGGTTGGACCCGATGGCCTTTATGGCCCCTTCCAACTCTACTGTTCTATGAGTCTCTGAAACTGACAGATTTAGCCATCCATAAACAAGACATAGGATACCACCAAATGCTTCATCTTTCCATCCCAAATGGGGAAATTGCTGAAGCGAGAGCCAGGATTTGGACACAGCTCCCCAGTGCAGTTTTCTTAGAGAACACATCTGAGGTCAGGGATCCAGTTTTCATAATCACCACAGTTTAAAGAAGCTGTGGGATATGCAAGGTGCCATTTTCATCATCATGGGGCTGGCTGTTTTGTTTACCATATCATCTGAGCATCTGAGCTTTGGTTGTTTCCCTTGGAGAGGGAAACAACCTCCGGGCAACCCATGGTCTGTGGATGGGTTATTTGAGAAGTGTTAATCAAGACATGCTGTCCAGGACCAGAGAACACAATGAGTGGGGGGTGGGTGGGGAGAAAGCACATATTGCTTGGTCTATGCCAAGGTGATCATGTAAACCTACCCAAAGAGTGGCTCAGCTCCTTTGTGGCTTCTTGCTTTCTTTCGTCCCCATCCTTGGCTGAATAGGGGGAATGTATCTAGGTTGGGTTGTAGTTCCCACTCAGTCATAGAGTTTGCTGGGTGACTTGGACAGCCACAAATGCTCAACCCATCCCCCGCCCCATCCCCATAGGGTTGTTGTTGTTGAGTTTAAATTGAGAGAAGGGGAATGGTGTCAGTCTTCTTGCAAGAAAAAAAGGGCAGTCTATAAATTGCAAGAGTTCCTTGCAAGAAAAAAAGGGCAGTCTATAAATATAAATAAATAAAGGTTGCCATGTTATGTTTCTCTCTCTGGCTGCTTCCTTGTGTCCAAATAACTACCCAATAGATGGCATAGAATTGCCAACTATTGCTGGAGTGGCCCAGATATGAGGAAAAGGTACCTCCACTTACTAGAACTCACATCTCCTCTCACCCACCAGCTCCAGTGTAGGCTCTTCCCCTCCTGATCTCCTCCTCCTCTACTTCCCTTTGCAATACCTTCTCACACTGCCACCCATCAGCATGAGATCTGAAGTGAACCCAACAATAACCAAATTGTGTCTGACATTCAAGAGGATTGGCCTTAGATGACCAGCTCACCACAGAAATGAAAGCAAGCTGTGAGTGTAACAGAAACATTCAACAAGGAATGGATACTGACCATGTATCAAGCATGTTTAGTGAGTTGAAGGACTTCAAATCCTTGCTTTTACAATAATTAGTATGGGGGAAAATTAGCATTCCAGAAGCATGAACATTTGTATTGCCGTATTTTTATTCTCTTCAGAACATAAAGAGTTAAACCAAATGCTACCAGGATATGCAGAGAACTGGTGGATTTCCACACATTCCACCCATAGGGACAGAACATAGCTATCAATTCATATTCAGTCTCAATTTGAATAACAAAAATCCCGAATATTGCTAATCTATATATGCATTATCAGCTTGATAGGTTCTATCAATGAGCCACCAGCTTTCAAATCTTAGAAGCTTCCTGGTTGTCATCAGCTATATCACTTTAACTGCTCCATTGAAATAAAAGCTAATAAATTATGTAAATAAGTAAAAAGTTACAGCAAAAGAGTCTATTAGACAGTGCAGTAGAAAACCATGGGATGGGACTGAGTTGAAAAAATGCATGGAGCATCAGAGCAAGAAAGGACTGGTAAGAACCCATGCAAATAAGTATCAATATATAGACAGAGAAGTGTTTTAGTAAGTTACTGAATCACACCATTTCCAGACAAACAGAAGACAGAAGGGGAAGCAGAATCCACAGGGCAAACCATTGTGCATTCTTCTATGCCACAAGCTGTAACCTGCAACAAGGTCTTGTGTTTTTGTCTTCTTGGGCAAAACCCAGTAAGAAGACTAAGGTCTCAAAGAAATGGTGTCATCTGCCTTCAACAGGGAGAGTCTGTATCAATTTTCCAAGTGCTAGCATCTTGAACATACAGTCTAATTTACAATAGCTTCTTCCAACAAAGCATGCTGTTTGTTTCCATGGGAACTCATAAGCAGTCTTGCTAAAGTTAGTGTAAATGATAGAACTACAGCATGGTATGATGCTTAGTGCTGCTACATGTATGCCCGAGAGGGAATCTGGCCCCTGGACCAGTAGCAATTGAACACCTCTGCCATAGAGAGTAATGGGTTTTACCTATACTTATTGTACCGACCCACACATTTCTTCTTTTTGTTATGTGTCATCAAGCCATCTCTGACTTACGACAACTCTATAAATGAAAATTCTCTAAAATGCTCAGTCCTTCACAGCCCTGGTCAGCTCTTGAAACTCCAAGGCTGTGGCTTGTTTTATGGCGTTAGCCCTTCTTTTCCTCCTCTTCTCCTTCTGTCTTTGACCTGCCCTGGCAAGATTACCTTCTCCAGTGGCTCCTCCTGTCTCCTGATGCACCCAATGCATGACAGCTTCCATTTTTGCTTCCAGGAAAAGTTCTGACTTGACTGGATCTAGGGCCACTTAAACCACATATTTACATTGCCAGACACATTCCCACTACTGATACCACACAAATAACTAACTATAATTTCATACTTAATTCCCCTGTCCCCGCACATAGACTTACACGTACATTTACTGAAATGCAATGCAGAATATTGGATAATTTTGTGATATTTAGTCAGATACAGGACACCGATCTCTTTGCTTTGGAGCAAACTTATTCCAAACAGGAATTTGTTTCCATTACTGAAGCTGTAGTGTTTCTGTTATGATGTGAGATGATTCCATTGCCAAAGTTTCTGTAGCTATTAAAATAGCAACATAAAAATGGAAGTATTGTGCATGTTGAGTCAAGAAAACTCTTTGCTTCCAATAATTTGAGGGTGCACTACTTATTCTTTTAGTTTTGGTTTTATAATGGTTTAATTGTCTGACTGTGGGCCACCAAGACATGCTATGGTACAATAAATGGCATATAAATGTTTAAATAGTAAATAAATAAATACTATTGAACATTTTTGTTATAACAGAAGCACCTTTAAACGATTGGCCAGTGAAAATGAGCAGCCCTCCTCCTTCATTTTTAAAATTCATTCTGATCACAGTCCTAAGTGCCATCTTTCGTATGCATGAACTTCTAGTGTGACTTGTTTCTTTTCATAGTCCATGCTTTAATACCTGTTGTTGTTCAAGAGCCCTATATTTTTGATCAAGAATTCAGAATTCTTGGCTAAAGATATTACCAAGAGACAGATTAAAATGCATCACATTTGCTAATCTTCAAGCATTTCTCTACAGAAGGCACCCACATTGGTCAAATTGCATCATCTTATGTTTTTCAACTCTCTGTCCTGGTTTTCATGGAACAGCACAAATGCAAGGGTGACATGACAGACACACTGAAATTCCTCAGTACATGAGTCAATATGGAAAACAAAAGGAAGAAAGGCTGACAAACATTACACTAAGAGATTATTTTCCCCCAATCATATTACACAAAACCATTACACAAATCATATCTGGCAAATGATCCAGCAAATTTCTTAGGACAGAAAAAGTCTGACAATTCCCAACATCCCAGATGCAGGGAGGTGTGGGGAGGGGAGGGTTTCTTTCTATACATAGCTTTGCATAACTTTGTGCCCTTAATCCCATTTAAATACACAGCCAAAAATAAGTATTACAAAAATCAGACCAAAAGAGATGCATTTTCTGGCAAATATAATTCACACTGATTGCACTACAGAAATGACTGTTTATGATAATTGTGGTGGTGGTGACAATAACTACCATGATGATAAAAGAACATGAGATAGTGCTTTGGTGAATCCTAGCAAATGTGAATTCAAAACATCAAACAGTGGGGATTCTCCTGCAGGTAAATACCTTATGGCCTTGACTTGACATGCCAGCACTGGAAAATGGCTGCTCTTCCAAGCTTGGAATTTTGGAGCTAGCAGCTTTGATGACAGACAAGGGGAGCAGGAATTTCCCTGCACACAGGAGGAAGAGTCAGGGCACCTTTTCTCATGTTGGGTGGGTATAGGTGTCCTTCACCTCACAGCCTTTCATCCCTGATACTATTTCATGGATCAAGAGAAAGAATTGTGGGCTTTCTCCATACTGAGAAGAGGCACAATTCCATGACCTCTTGTAGCAGGAAGGAAGGAAGGAGGAAATGAAACCAAGGAAGGAATGAAACCCATAAAGCCCAATCATCCACTAGTGTGTGCCATCCTCCTGATCCCTAGCAGTTTCATACTGCTATTGTAGTAGAAGCCACTCCAGAAACCTTCATGATGGGTAGAAGGGTCTTCTGAGTTTGGAAAAATCCTATGGATCCTGTGAGTAGAATTGCTCTGTAAGTAAATTGCTCATTTGCCCTAAGTATTGCATGGAAATACATTAATCCATGTAATAGTAGATATGAATATTAATCTGCTTTGGTTATTCAATAAAGCAAAACCATGGAAACACACACAGAAAGCAATGCACATATGTGCTATTAACACACTGGTATTTTCCAATTTCCATCTCTGCTTGCACTTCCTCTAATTCTAAATAATAATTGTCACTTATTGAATTGATTTCATCTTCTCCACCTATTCAGCCTTGGAAATTGTCACAGCTGCTTTCAATGTAAGTCTTTCAAGTTTCAATGTAAGTCTTCATTTTATTCTTTTGACCTTCATGTCATCATAAAGAAATTGAGGCTTTTTTTCCTGTTAGGATTCACACTTAAATGCAAGAAAGAACAAGTGGTTCTCAACTTTCTTCATTATTTTTGGTACAAATATGATCACAGTAAATAATGTTCTCCTGAAGTTCAACTTATTTCTGTGTCTTACTTAGGAATACTTTATTTTTGGTACTTTTATTTATTTCATCTAACCTGGCTTCTCCTTGAACTCTCATCTTGCATTTTTTATAAACCAAACACTTGGTCTTGAAATGTTTGTCCTGCACATTTATGTTATTTGCTTTTCAGCCCTGACTATTCTTTCTCCATTTGGGGGTTTTGTTGGCAATGTTTCTACAAGGCCATTCTTAACCAATGGCATGTACTTCACTTCTAAATGCGGGTCAGTGTGTGTGTTTGCAGGGGTCACACGTACATAGTTCCTGTTTGCTATTAAAACATCAAGTGACAACTTTCATTTGTGAATGCAACATAGCAAGTGAAATGCCAAAGATTGAACTTTCATAGCATCCTGTTCCTCTTCAAATAGAACAAACAAAGTTTCTAGAGAGGCTGTTCAAGCATTCAGCTCCTGGCAAGAATAAACTCAACTGGTATAGTGACTTGCAGTGGGTAATGGAAGGCTTAGTAGGTCTTTAAGCTGGAACAAATCCCTTCAATTAATGCTGTTAATGGAAGGTAGCTGCAAGTGCAGCTATCTTGAGGAATAACTATTCATGAAGAATAATTAAACAATACGTAGCCTTTCAGTTCTACCTACGATTATTTTGAAAATGCCTAGCATGGCAGGACAAAGTTTGATTGTGCATTTCACAAGTGGAGGCTTCATCCCATGGTGTAACACCTCCAGAAGAATGGACGCTTAAGGCTTTGGTGGTGATGACAATGATGACGGTGACTTTGTGGTGTCAGTGAAACTCGCAGTAGTACCTACTCTGTTGGCAGGCAGGGAGGCATCCAGCTTGCATTTTTCACAATGCGTGTTTCCATGTTTAGAGAATCAATGAAATGTGTCTATGTTTTCTTGTGATTATGTATTAATTATACACTCCTCAGTCACTCTGTAGCCTGCCATATCTGCTCGCATACATTTCTCATTTTTTGTTGTTAGTCATGAAGTTGTGCCTGACAACTTCCTCCAGGCCTTCCAGTCCTCCACCATCCCCTGGAGTCCACTTAAGCTCACAATGACTGCTTCAGTGACTCCATCCAGCCACCTCATCCTCTGCCGTCCCCTTCTTCTTTTGCCGTCAATTGTCCCCAGCATTAGGCTCTTCTCCAGGGAGTCCTTCCTTCTCATTAGGTGGTCAAAGTATCTGAGTTTCATCTTCAGTATCTGGCCTTCTAAAGAGCAGTCAGGGTTGATCTCCTCTAGGACTGACCGGTTTGATCGCCTTGCAGTCCAATAAGCACAAAAATTCCAAACCCAGTCCTTGAGAATTTCTCTGAAGTTTTCTTTTTCTTCTTTTGTTTTGACACCAAGTCTATAAATTTCATTGTGAATGTTGGGCAGGGGGTGGGGGAGTGGGAGCTATTTTTATTGCATCACTAAGTTTGCATCTGCCCATTGTACATTTCCCCTTTCTGCTCTGAAAGAAGCCATACTGAACACAAACTACAGTTCCCATCTGAACTGTCTTCACTACTGAACTGTTCTGAACTACGTTCACTTTTCTTCCCTCATTTCTTTTGCAGCTGAAATTACTTACCTCCTGCAGGTTGCATTTTGTTTGGTTTGATTTTAACATATTTTACCGGCTTTGAACATTTATGCAGCTTAATGCTTTCTGTATTGAAATGTAAGAGCCTCCTCGGAAGACAGAAGCCCATGAGCAACATTTCGTTATTGAGATGGGGCAATCAATTTGGAAGTCCAACATTCAGCAAACTCCTCCACTGAAGGACGTTGATTACTTATCACAGCAGCTCTCACTGCTGAAACCCTTAATGACAATCTAATAGATGGAACAGGTTGTAAGAGACAGAAAATATTAAAATAACTAATGGATGCCCCTCCTGAAACCAGGGGGAATGTGAGTTAGTTTCCACCCCACTGTGTTCTAAGCAAGATGAGGGTGAAACACCTGTTCTTCTTCTCAGAAGAAAAACCCCTATTGTTCTTTTTGTCTTGTAGGATGGAAGTTAACCATACCTACCTTTTTACCTTTCTCCAAAGGTAAAGGTAAAGGTTTCCCCTTGACATTACGTCCAGTCATGCCTGACTCTAGGGGGCGGTGCTCATCTCCGTTTCCTAGCCAAGGGAGCCAGCGTTTGTCCACAGACAGTCTCCATGGTCATGTGGCCAGCATGACTAAACACCAAAGTGCACGGAACGCTGTTACCTGCCCACCGAAGTGGTACCTTTTTATCTACTTGCATTTGCATGCTTTCGAACTGCAAGGTTGGCAGGAGCTGGAACGGCGCACGGGAGCTCACCCCGTGTGCAGATTCGAACCGGCGACCTTTCAATCAACCAGCACAGCAGCACAGCGGTTTAAACCACTGCGCCACCTGCAGTCCCTACCTTTCTCCAAAGGAGGGTGCTAAAAGCCAAAAGCAAATCTGATGCAAGAGAAACATGATCCAATCTCAAAACTTCCTTTTCATCTTTTAAAAGCAGCTGTGGGAATCACTTAGATTTGTGTTCTGACTTCAGGAGAAGGGTAGTCTAACCCTTCTGCACTTCATACAATGATGTTAGTTCCTTCTTCCTAGAGCTTCTTTCAGCCATGGAGAGAAAGCCATTCAGGCACAAGAGCACCTGAATGTTTTCTTGCTTTCTGACTTGCAACAGAGAATTAATCCAGGACCAGGACGGACTCCTAGTCCTATTTGCCCAGCACTGAACCCCTCTGTGACTGCTCTTCATGCCACCAGACAATGCTGTCATGGTAATCTGGTGTCAGTTTTAGTTTGGTCCTGATTCTACTCATTTCTTTGTTTTTCCAACAAGAAGTTCACTCTGTCCCATTTCTTCATCAGCTTGTGGAGGTGAAAATCACCCAGAGATCTTAATGTGGTTTCAGACGAGAGTTTCATAGTTTTAGGCTAATTAGAAAAAATGAAAGTAGATGCTGAATAGCAAAACCCATGGAATTCCAATCCCACATTTGTCCTCATTGTACAAGGAGGGTGAGGGGGAGAACATCCATAATACAGAAACAGGGGAGGAAGAGCTTAGCAGCTCCTCTGCCCACTGTCTTGCTTCTATGGTTTTCCAAGCCTTGTTGCTTTGTGCTCAACAGTTTCCTGGTCATAGTTTCCTGGTCGGATGTTGGACAGGAAGAGTGGCAGAAGAAAATGGCAGATAACATGTGGGGGGGGGGCGAAGTGTACACACACCCTCCGTCTCTTCTACCATTCAAATCCATGGCTATACTTTGCACACATGCATAATGAAATACAACTATTGTTCCCCCTACTCTACCTAAAGTGTGTGTGGCTCCTCTTTGGATCAGAACTATATTGCTTCAAGATAGGTGGACTTACATTTCCCTGTTCCCCATCTTTCTTTCTTTCCTTCCTATTGCTTCAAATAGGAGAAAAAAGCTTCTACTGATTCCAACTCAGACTGGTTTCATTGTTACTTACTCACACCATGGATTTGGTTGGATTTATTTTTCCAGGGAAGGGATGAATGAATTGGAAGCTCAAATCTTCTTCTGCCTAAGCATCATGGCACCAATCCAAATTTGGATCACTCATGTTTTACAGAGAGTAGGGAAAACAATCACACATAGCTCTACTATGATAGGCTTAGAGAACATTAATTTGGATCCTTAGTCCATTGCAGAAAAACCAAGAAAGGGCTTTGGGACATCTAACATGGCACTAGATTTCTTCTGCTAGCTCTACTAATCCACTTCACTGAATTCATGATAAGTTAACTTAAACTAACTTCTAATAATCTCTTCGTATATTGCTGCTCCAACTTAGAAATTTAGCCAATCACTAAATTTAGCTTGTGGCTTCCCATCTGATTCTGATTCCCATACTATGTGAAGAAGCTATGAGAGAAATGTTTTCTTGCCTGCTTCCAGCACCTTCTCCTAGAACTCCTATGGATACACGGTTTTCTCATGAGAGACACCACAGCCTTAAAGAAAATATAAACAAACCAAAATGAGAAGGAACAAATTCATTATGGCCTTAGCAGCAAGGAGTTCACACCCTGCAGCAAAGAATCTGATTAGTTTTACCTTCTTGGGCACTTGCTAATGTTGTTATCTGTAATGCAATCTTCAATTCGCCTCATAAAAATAAGTTCAAACCCCAGCTATGACCTCCTTCCTCTGCTTATGGAGTGAATTCCATCAGCCAGCTACAGGCTGTGCAAAGAGTATTTCTCTTTAATTTGACTCAAATGCTCCTGTCATTAATTTAATCAAATGCCTCTATTAGAGATTGGTACAAAAACACACACCAGACTCAACATGCAAGGCTGTACAAGTGACCATGGCTAGATTTTTTAAAAAGGACAGTTAAATACTTATTGGAGCTTTAGGAAAGCTCTTTGGAGCTCTTTCTTTGCATTTTTCATAGATTTCAAATCTGCAGCTAGATGTTCTTGAACAATCAGAATCAATTCAGACCAGCAGGACCTGATGGCTTATAGCCTAGGACCATGAAGGAATTGCCCAGGAAGATAGCAGTGCCACTAGCTATTAGTTTTGAGAACTCCTGAAAAACTGATGTATTCCTTCATGACAGGAGAACAGCAAATATTCTTCCAGTTTAGGGAAATCAAGAGGAAGAAACACAATGGTCTAAAGTCTGAATAGTATGACTTCTGCATTGGGAATTCATCAGTGAATTTGCATCAATTGATTTGTTGGTATATTCTTTTTGAATCATCTAAGAACGTAAGAACATGCTAGATCTGACCCATGGTCCATCTAGTCCAGCTTTTTGTACACATGGTGGCAAACCAGCTGCCCTCAGGATCCCTCCAGAAGGATGGGTGCAAGTTCCTCAGCAACTGGTCTATGTAGTCCTGCCAACTCTGGTGAAGGAGGCAACAATCAGCCATTAATGCTAGTCACCACTGTTAGCCACATGGTTCTGTCCAATCCCTTCTTAAAGCCATTACAACTTCCTGTGGCAGCAAATTCCATACTTCAACTCTATGCTGCTAAGAATCCCTCCCTCTTGTCCTTCCTGAACCTTCTCCTAATCACCTTCATGGGATGATTCTGGCTTTGAGTGTTTTGGAGAGGGGGGAAATGTTTCCCTCTCCATTTCCTCCACTCTGTGCATAATTTTAAACACTTCTATCACTTTCTCCTTTACTCACATTTTTCTAAGCTGGAAATGTTGCAGCCCAGTTTTTGCAGCCTCTTTATAGAGGAGATGCCCCAGTGCCCTGGTCATTTTGTTGCTCTTTTCTGTACATTGTTCAATTCAATAATGTCCTTATTCAGGTGAGGTGACCAGAGCAGGATACAATATTCTAAGCATGGCCATACCAAGATTTGTATAAGGGAAGTGATATCTTGGCAGTAAAATGTTCTATTCCATTCCTAATTATGCCTAGCATGGAGTTTGCCTTTTTCACAGTGGCCACATGCTGGACCAACATTTTCATCATGTTCTTCACTCCCAAGATCTCAAGAGCTCCTTTGCTGCTAGCTCAGATCCAGCAGTGTATGCATGGATTTGGTATTCTCTGCCCCAACATGCATCACTTCACGCTTGCTTATATTGGACTGCATCTGCCATCCTGCTGCCCTTTCTCCCAGCTTGGAGAGATCCCTTTGGCACACCTCACAATCCCTTATGGGATTGTTTTGACCATCCTAAATAGTTTGGTGTCACCAGCAAACTTGGCCACTTCATTGCTTACTCCTAATTCCAGACCATTTATGAATTGCTTGAAAATATATGGCCCTTAAGCAGAACCCTCTGAGATTCCAGCTTGAGCTGACCTGGACATCATCCAAGGCCTATGCCATGTCCCAGCTGTCCCAGCACCAAGACACACAGTGCCAGAGTACATGAATTGGTCCCTTCATAAGGAGGAGAGTGCAAATAAACTGCCGCACCTCTCCTCTTTCCATTTTTATTTGGTACTATTATAATAACGACCAATGTGAGAAAAGAACATGCATATTGTATGCATCTGCACACTATGGGAAAGGCACAGGATCAAGGCAGTAAATGCAAAACATTTTCTGCCTGACTCTGCACGGGTTCTATTATAAAGGCTCACCAAGAATACAGAGGAGGAAGGCATCCCTGTGCCTGTCCTTGATGGTATAGAGTCACTCTGAGTTGACATGATGAGCATATTAGAAAATATTTTTAGACTTCAATAACCCTTGTGGTGTCCTTCTATAAAAGCTCTGAAAACACAAACAGTAAGGAATACCATAAGATGAACACAGAATGGATTGGCAGGAAATCACACAGTTTAATAATGAATGGATTGCTCTCAGGCTCAGAAGAAATGTAGCCACAATAGGTTAGCTGGATCCCATACTGGTCAGATTCATTATAGATTTCTTTGAATGAGGAACACTATAAATTTCTCACACATATACATGTGATACAAAAGTGGATAGGCATGCAAGCTTCTCAGAGGAGAGACTGAATGAGGATTGATGTTAGGATTCTGATGCGGATTCAACAGCCACTGATCCATCATAGCAATTTCTAGAACATTCTGTTTCTATGCATATAGTGTGGGTTCAGCAGTCACACACCTGGGAAGACATGGCCTTGATAAGATGGTATGTGCCCAAAACTGGAACACCAAGACCATGTTGCTGTGATCAAGCTGAGCAGTGCCGGGGATCCTTTAACAGAGCCTTCCAGAACTCCTAACTGCACCTCAAAAATGCACAGGTGCTAACCCTTGCAAGCACCCACAGGTCCAATTCTGGTCCTGCAGGCACTCGGAGGGTGAACTGGGCTGCTCTTCATCATCACACCAGCAGGGGGAGCTGTGGCAGACCCTGATGGTTATGCAGGCTTGTGCTGAGAGAAAAGCACACATCATGGGTCCTGGTTTACAATAATGTTGTTGATTAAGCACAGGAAACAGAAAGCCTGGATCACATGTAGCCTCTTCTCTCCTATGCTCCTGCCCCAATTTTTAAACCAATGAAAAGGTTTCTGTAGGGGGTATGACGTGCCCAAAGTTTTAAATTGTTCTTTTAAAGTTCTGAAAGCCATCCTGAGATATTTATATAAAGGACAGCATATAAAAGCTTTTAATAAATAGTAAAACAGAAATACATAAATAAAGTGTCCCAGTCAGCTTGTCTGCAAGGTTAATGAGACCCTTTGGGTGTTCTGCAGCTGCTGGCCAAATTGACTTGCAAACAGCCATGCTGACATGTTGGGTCCTCAGGAGCCCGTACAGAAGCTACTGAGATTTGCCCACAGGGGAGGGAGTCTGGAAGTGAAAATGGCCCTCAGATTTCCCAAAGTTGTCCATCTTTTGTAGAGAGTCTGAAGGTTCAAACCACCCAGATTTATACATGTATTTATACATGTATTTTATAGGCCACCTATAACGGCTAGGGCCTTGCTAGGTTGAGCCTTCCTGTGGATTTGATAAGGTAGCACGTGACAAGAGAAGCCTTTGATCAGGAGCAATCATGCTGACCAGGATCCAAGTTTCCATGAATTATCTCCATCAGTGCCAGTTGCCAGTGTGGTACTCTCTCCAGATTTGACAGTACTTTCTCTGCGCTATAGGGATATTCAGTCTGGAAGAGTTAGCACATCTAAACCAGGCTTATTCCAAATCTGGGCCTAGCTATTTTAGGCCTAACAGGATTTACCTAGGAAATAGGCAGTGGGATCTGTGACATTCTTGTAGCAACCTTATATATATATCAGTTACTCAGAAGAACTAGAGCTATGTTGTATTTTCTTAACTTTGTTGTAATGTATCATCTTGTATCTGACATATGGTGGCCCTTTTAATGAGAACCCTCCAAACTGTCCTCTCTATGACATCCTTGCTTTGCTGTTCTAAATTGAAGACTTGGGCTTCATTTACTAAGTAAATCCTTTCTGGAGTCTCTTATTTGATCTTCCTTTTCTTCTCCTGCCTTTGACTTTCCCTAACGTGATGGTCTTCTCTGGTGAGTCTTGCCTTGTCATGATGTGTCCAAAGTAGGACAGCCTTAGTTTTGGCATTTTTGCTTCTAGGTGAAGCTCTGGCTTGATTTAATCTAGGACTGACTTGTTAGCCCAGAGTATTTACAAAGCTCTCCTCCAGTGCCGTCTTTCAAAAACATCAGCTTTCAATTTTTCTTAACCTATCTAATTCTAAAAGGCATTCTTCCTGCAATATAGATATAGCCTTGAAAGAAGATGTGTGCACTGGGGTCAACAAATAAGTTACAAATGCACACTTTACTAAAGAGAAGAAATGAAAATGGATGGGGTAGAAATGCCCCAAGCATGACCCCACAAGTGAAGACTGATAGGGAAGTTTACCACACTTTGCCCATTATTTAACAGTGGCTGTGCTCTTGGAAAATATGCTTCCTGCTAATTGCCAATTGATATTTTCATGCTTAATAGATCCTGCAATAATGGCTAGGAAAACGGTTAATTTTCTGGCTGACTGTATATAGAAGGCATTACTTTAAATAATTCTTTGTACTGGTGCAGACAATAAAATACTAATAGTAATAGAGAAGGAGAGGAGGAAGAGGAGGAGGGAGAGGAGGAGGAAGAGGAGGAGAAAAAGAGAAGGAGGGGGGAGGGGAGGAGGAGGAACAAAAGAAAAGGAGGAGGAGAATGCTTCAAAAACTTGAGTTGACAAGGGATGACCCTGAAAAGTACCAAGCAATTTCCAGAAAAGCACTGTTATCACCAGAGAATATTGAAAAGTAGATGTCACTGCGCTATAGTTTACTTGGCAAAGTACTGGTGTGATTTATACAATCAATTTCAAACTGGCTTCCTTCCAGTGTGGAAGGCATGGAGACATTTTGCCGGAAACTTTGTAATGACCTAGCTCATTGTGTCTGCTAACAGGGGTGACTTTCTGACTTTCTCCTACCAGACTAATCAATGGAATTAGCTGGTCCTGACTGTGAAAGTGTCATTGTACTTTGCAAACATTGTCAGTCAAACTCACTTGTTTGCCAAGGTTGTGCAACATCTCAGTCTGATGCTTGTTCACTGTTAATATAACAAAGGCTGGACTTCTATGCAAACTGACTTGTAGGAAGAAAGCAGGGGGAAAGATAAATATAACATGAATCTTTATAAGGAAATGCACAATATAACACCCAAAATGTTTTCACAATATAATAGCCAACATGTTTTAATGCAGTACGAATGACGTAAGTAGATCAAGAGAGAATCAATTCAGACGGAACTGTTAAATATGTCTTTACATTAATGTGGGCATTAGACTTTTGTAGAATGGTACCCTTCATGTATTCTGCACTATAAATGTGTTTTAACTATCAATCGACATGCAGCCAAAGAGAAAAAGCCATCAAGATACAACAGGTGCAATACTGTCTGCGGATGTGTGTGTGTGATAGTCCCCCCAGCCGTGATTTGTGGTTTACCAGTTACGTGTGTATGGGTGTGATGGCTGGAGAGTGAAGAAAGCTCGTCTGGAGGAAGATAGATGCATTTGAAACATGATGCCGGAGGAGACCTTTGCAAATACCCTGGACAGAAAGGCAAAACACCGAGCCCTCGATCAAATCAAACCAGAACATTCCCTGGGAGAAAAAATGATAAACTGAGGTTATCACACATGAGGAGAAGACAAGACTTGCTGGTGGAGACCATCATTCTAGGGTAAGTCGATGGCACTGGAAGAAAAGGAAGACCAAACAGGAGATGGATTGACTCCACATAGGAAGCTGCAGCCTTGAGTCTACAGGAGCTAAGCAGGGCTGTCAAGGACAGGCCATTCCGAAGAGCTCTCATTCACAGGGCTGCCTTAAGTCAGCAATGACTTGATGGCACATAACAACAATGCTTTGCCAGTCATGCTTACATGCTCAGACATTGTTACAGCCCCAATTTTAAGCAATCTAAGTCAATTTAAGCATCACAGAGGGATGGTACTCACATCCCAATTAGACTTTAGACTACTGTTCAAAAAACAGCAGTTATGTAGCTTTTTTTCCCAGACAAATGTGGATAGAGATGCACATTCAAATGCTCAGTAGAGTTTCCATCTCATTGAAAACAATGAAGTGTAGACTGAATGTGCTTGACAAGGATGCTTTGCATTCCTGATCTAACAAGAAAGACAATGGGGGAGGGAATCTCCCTGTTTGCATAGGTCCCCTTAGTTAAACTGAGGCATTTATCTTTGGGCAAATGGGACTCCTTTTTTTCTTCCCCCCCCCACCTCACCTTTTTTTGAGGTGGGGAGGTATTTGTAGGGAACATCTCTATCTGAAAAATACTTTAGTGTGAATTTCTGTCTAAGTTTGGATGCTGCCACATTAAATAGGGGAAGCAGAAATGCTTTAGGCTTTCCATAAGGCAAGATTTTATTCATTTGGACTTGCTGCAGTCTTATTCCCTTCATTTTCATTTTACAACTAAGCATTGTCCAAAACACAATAGTGTCATCGAAGGTCACCTCCAACTTTCAGTCTGAGACAGAGGGAAAACCAATATCAAAGTGAAAGGGAGTACAAGTGGCAAATGGCAAACGCTTTGAAGAATTTATAGATTTGTCCCAAAACTGATCTGACTGAAGCTGACACTAAAACTGGACTGCACGGCTTGGAGGCTGTAAAAGCCATGGAAGCTTCGGTGCATATATATTTTCCAAGAGTTTCATTAGGACTGTTAACTGCCCCAGTCGTATTTCAGGAGAGCAGGTCATGTGATCATTTAAACCGAAGCATTAAAAGGAAAATATATCATGTTCTAAAAAGAGATAAAAAGCAAACAGCACAGAGGGTCTTTTTATTGAGAACTATTTTCTTGCCTTTAAAATGAATATACTGGTAGTGGCAACCACCCAGCAGTGGGTTTTAGAATGTAATTAATTAATTTACTCATATTACCTCCACCACCGCCCCAAATGAACTTGCTCCAATTGGTGGGGAAGATACATGAGTTCTGTCATTCACTTCCCTCATTACATTCCTGTTGGAAAGCTGAGAAAACTAACATTGAAATGCTTATATTTCAAATTAAAGAATAGTATTTTTCATGTCTATCCTCTTGCGATCCTGTAACCTTATGCATTTATATCAAAAGGCATGGCACTGAGTTCCCTAAAAATACTTCCCATGTTTAGATGTCCCTGGGGAAATAGGGTATGAATATGCATGTATTACCCCAATTTAGGCCTAGTGCAGACTTGCTAGATTTTGCCACAATGGAAGAGTTTTGTGGGCACAGGCAAAAGAACAATGTAAAGGATAGAATTTGTTTTACAATACAATTTTGAGAGTTGTTCAATGTCATAGTAATTCCCCTCAACAGTGCACAATTAACATATTTTAATTGCATAGGTTTTGATCCAGATTTAAATTGGATTAACTGCCCTGGTGGAATTCAAATTCCCCTTTTCTTCCTTTCCCTGGCAGTTTCTTCCACCATGTGGGGAAACTACACAAAGAGTCAGGAGACCCCCCTGGAACAGCTGAGCCTTGTGCAGCCACGGAGTTTCCACCAAAAAACATGCAGGGAAACCTTCCACGGTCAGAGGCTTCCTTCCTGACCTTCCTTCTAGGCCTGTTCACTGAGGGCTTCGAGGTTCACAGCACAGTCCCAACAGTAGCAGTGGCAACACTGAGTTTGAAGGGTAGCAGTTGCACCTTCAGCTACATAGCAAGGTATACCTGTTTCTTGAGGTTCTCACATGGGGGAGAAACAATATGAACCCTCCAATTTACCTTAAAGATGATATAATTGCATTTCTGGAGAAATGGAGGGTCCATTCGTTTTTCTGGAAGGAAAGCAATAGAACAATGTCCTCAGTGTAACTTGATGTCCATATGAAGGTACATTATATCAACTATGCAATGGCAGAGAGGAATCAATGGAAGCATTGATATGGTGGAGAGATACCCAGTAGAATTAATATCTATTTAACTCTGAATGCTGTACTTGTGATCAAAAATAAGCTTGTGTATTTTTAGTGTAAATACACCAGTAAAGCAATCAGGCACTGTCTTCACATTTAGCTTAGCCTTGAGACGCCAACTGTCCGTGCTATAGATGTTTGTCATACCTGTTCATTGTGCTGTTCTCACCCTTCTCAAATAAAGTTTTCATTTCTATTATACTTTTTTTTTCAGCAAGTTCAGGCCAACAGTTCCAAGACATTCTCTTTACTCAAGGCATGGAGAGTGACTTTGGATTTAAAATCTTCCCTATATAGAAGGGTGCTTATTCTTCTTCCAGTACGCATCATTTTGTCTTTCTCAACATTGAATTTTATCTGCCATTTCATTGCCCACACTTTTGATATTATGAGATCCTCCTGTAATTTCTCACAGGCTGCTTCTCACTTAACTGTCTTGAATAATTTAGCTCTCTTCGTAAATTCTGAAGCCTTGCCACGTCATTTGCCAAACCATTAATGAAGATGTTTAAGTAGAATTTTCAGTATGATTGATTGAGGATCAATCCTATTCATAAAAGTTCCTTTTGACAGAAGATAGCTCTGCTAAGTTTCAATATTTGCCTCAAAACTTACAGTGATGAACAGTCTGGAAGTCTGAATTATCATGAGGTTAACCTCTATGCTTTTTTTGCTGACCTTCTTAGTTATTACTTTTAGAGCCAAACTATACAGCAGCCTAATTATGTAGTATGTAGATGAGGATTTTTTGTTTTTGTTTTAAACCGTAGCACACCGACCATATTCCAGATCCTCAAAATGACCTCTCCAGGAGGGGAGTTCCACACACCCTCATACCGGAAACCAGTCCGTCAGGAGCAGGGACTTTAAAAAGGGGGGCTTTTTGCCCCCTTGGGAGTGTGGAGGGAGGTTTCAGAAAAAAATCCCCATTGAACTCTGAGAGCCTCAGGGCAAGTCACAGGTGGCAATTGTGGCTTTTATTATGAGCCCCCTCCTCTCTTTCTCCCTCAGCTCATAATTTGAGCACAGTAAAATCCACTTCCAAGACCTTTCAGCCACCATCCCCAGTGGCTTATGACGGATCCCTCACCCTGTATATAAAACACTGCAGAAATTGATCAATTGCACCTGATATATTTGAAGTGAAAAACGCTCCTTAACCTTTTTCTGAGGAAAGGCACAGGTGAGTCTTTCATCATTCTGTTTTTCTTTCCAGATATCATTTATTTTTAGCAATCCCCAAAAGGTGATGTAGAATTACTGTTGTTTAATACTAGTATATACACGCAGCATGCTTCAAATGAAAGTGGATATGTTTTTAAGATGATAATCCTATATATTTTTCAGTTAGCATTAGATGTTTCCCAAACTCTGCATTCTTAGTTATATTGCTGCTCATAGAGAATAATAAAAAACCCTATCTGTCCTATTACCAAAATGTGATTTTTATAACACCCTTCTAGTTTCCTTTTATGCACACACACACACGCACACACACATATTTTTCCGCTGACAAAATGCTCAGATCTGTTTCTCACCAAAGCTATGTGTAAATTTCCAAACAGAAATGGATTGCTGTGGAACTCTTATAAGCAAGATTCTGCTTTACTGCTGATGAGGAAGCTGTAACAGCTATATTTGATACTATTATTCGATTATATATTCTGGAGATAGCTTTATATTGACGCTTAAATGAGACTGCTGGTAAGAAGTAATTGTGTATTTCTGGCTCTATGAAGAGTCATTTGCAGATACGGCAGGAAATGAGGTCCTGACAACCTTTTTGACAAATTTAAAAGAAAAGAAACAGCCTCCTTCGAAATGACTGAAGTAGAAGAAAATAAATGGAATGGGTTTTCCCACCACAGCTTTATATAAAACGTAAATACAAAGTTATAAGTATGGGCATCTTCCAAAGTGCAACACTTAAAGTACCAATCTAAGTGTATTTATGCCTAACTCCATTTTCATGCTTCTACAGGACACATGTGCAATGGTGGCATTTGCTCAGCCATATGTTTGAATACTTCGTAACTGCTACACTTGTAAAGTCTTAAATGGTGCCTTGAAGGTACTGAGAAGTAGGTGTTCTTGTCTAACTTGTGGCACATAAAAATTTGTCATGGAAGATTACTCCTAAGCTGAATGTAGACATCTACCAAATAATTTCTTTCCTCACTGTGCACATAACTCTGTGTGTGTGTGTGTGAATTGCTGGATCTGGTTCTTGACAAAGCCGTGCTGTCTACTGCCTTATAGCATGGCTTGAGCAATTATCCACAGGGTACAAGCATAATTTGGGGGGGGGGGGGCTCAAAAGTGTAACAATACCCCGTCCCCCATCCCACACACATGCCATGCATAAAAGGAAAGTTCTGCCTGAATTCTGAAAGACCCATACTGAGCCTTTTATACCAGCCCCCAGCAATTCCCACCAGTAAGGTGCCCCTGGATCTCTCTTCCTCATAGCATTGCTGCTAAGTTATCAAAAAAGAGGACAAAAGGAGAGATTGATCTGCATAAAATGTGTGTAAGCTGTGTGTATGCTACACACATTTTTTGTTTTTGTTTTTGTTTAGTTGTAAAGTTGTGCCCGACCCATCATGATCCCATGGACCACATTCCTCCAGGCCTTCCTGTCCTCCACCATCCCTCGGAGTCCACCCAAGCCCACACCCACTGCCCCAGTGAGACTCCATCCAGCCGCCTCATCCTCTGCCGTCCCCTCCTTCTTTTGCCATCTATTGTTCCCAGCATCAGGCTCTTCTCCAGGGAGTCCGTCCTTCTCATTAAGTGGCAGAAGTACTTGAGCTTCAGCTTCAGTATCTGGCCTTCTAAAGAGCAACAGGCATTTTAGAGGGAAGCAAATTTAGAAATGGCCATTGCAATTTAAACAGAAATGCAGCACATCTCACCACAGTGTGGAAGATGGTGACCAGGTAACTGGGGTATCTTGCTCTTCCTGCTGTATCAGTGCTGTTGATGGGCAGCTTCAAGGCCCACCTTTTTTGAGATGCTTCTTTTTTTCAACCCAGACTTGGACAGGGCTTCCACAAGAGAGGACCACCTATTGTAAGCTAGGAAATCTCTACCCTATTTTTCTTTTAAAAAATCAAACACATTTTGGGGAATTGGGACCAACATGTATCCACCCAATGCATCCATCTTTGCTAGTAAGTCACTTACTACCCACTGGCAACTGGATGTTGCATCATGATGATGTCCATATAGTCCATTTCACCAAACTATACAGTCTAGGGTGGAAATTTCACCATGAGGGGGAAGTTCCACATGAAAAATATTAGAAGAATTCTTATACACAAGCTTTAACTTACCACAACTGAATCATCCTTGGGCTCTGTGTCACTATATACAGTATGTTTTCTTCTCTGCTTAGGGCCAAATGTGGCCCTGCATTCACTGACGGAAGATTCAAGTGATACCCCCATGACACACCTCCATTTGAAGTCAACCAAACAATAAATTGGTCTGGGAATGTACACCTGCCAAGACCATCAGCCTATTGCTTGACAGACTGTGGATGCCACCCCCTGCCCTTCCATTTCATCCAGTTATTTTGAAAAAGCAACCTATGGGAGGGGGAAATGATGTCCCACAACAGTCTTCTTCCAACACGAATAAGATGGTGATGCCGGCAAATACACACACCGCAATGCACTCACACACAAATACTATTCCAAAATTGCCAAAACACGGTGTGAAGAACCCACAGGAATGCAGCAATTGTTCCTTTCCCTAAGGAAGTCAGCAGCCCATCTACTGAATTCTCTATGGAATCCCAGAGGGGATCTTTCGCAGAAGCAAATATATGGACTGGAGCTTTGCCTGTCATTTCTAGCCACTTTGAGCCTGTCGGAGAACATGTACAGGAGGGAGGGTGGGCAGGCAAACTGAATAACCAATTGAAGGAAGCTTTGGAGGGGGAGAGTTTTCTAGCTGAGGAGGACATTGGTGGTTCCACTTACCTTTGCAGTAAGTCAATGGATCGTTGTCTTGAATGTGCTTCTGGGTTTGTTTTTATGTTAAAAGATCTCTGAGCACTGTTGTAGCACTGCGGGTCTTTTCACAGAGTGGCTTTTAGCTAGAAATGATTGCCTGAATGGCCAGGAGAGCATGCGGCACCACCAGTCTCCTCAGTGTTGAATAGATGCTGAATAGATGCTAGATGAACAACAGCTAGAGAACAACCCTGGAATACATGGATACTTACATATGTGCATGCAGGCTCCTATGCCCTTCTCCTTCATAAATATGTGTGGCAGATGAGGTGTCCATGTTGGCCTCCAGCCAGAGCAGAAGTTGGAATTAGGATTCAAGCCTTCATACACCAGTTGCTGAGGAGCTTCAGGAAGTGGAGGTCTTGCATCTATCCTGCTTGAAGAGAAGCTGTGGGCAGCTGGTTTGCCACCGTGTGCATGGAGTGCTCATCTAGATGGACCTTGGGTCTGATCCAGCACAGCTATTCTTATGGTCTTATGTTCCAAGATCAATGGCTGGGAAGTGATATGAGCCAAACTATAGAGCAGATCAGGAATCAAGCCCACAGTTGTTGAGACAGAGTAACGTCAAACACATATTCATCCGTATACCAGCATTCACCTGTAACTAAAAGGAGATTTTAAAGGCTGACTAGACTCTTCTTCATAATTCCAGTAATGGTTAGATGATCATATCTGATTCATGGAAAGAATCAGGCTTATTTGTTCATCTAAGCATTTGGGATTTCTTCCCCTCCTGTTACTCCAATGGCTATACATTGTCTTTTTCAACCTCATTTCATCTTTTTTCCCACACAGTCCTCCCTTCCCTACTTTTATCTCATTGTTAACAAAAGTTTGGTCTGATAAGGTAGAAAAATTCCAATGAATTGATGACCTTTGTCTTTGCTCCCTGAGTTGACCTCATTCCACCAGCAGACCTGACTCAGAGTTCTTGGTTGATAAGTGGGAAATAGGAATGGGTAAAGAATCCATTTTGGGGCTTCCTGGACTCCAGCTGGCTTTGTTGAATGTGACTTCCAGTTAAGCATGCTGGGCATTTGCATGGGAACCTACCTTGTCACAAGCCTACGCCAGTGCTGTACAAGCTGCACCCCTCTTCCAAATACAGGAGTTGTGGCTTTTGTGCAGTGCAAACAGAGTTCTGTAAGTGTCTGTGGACTTCCTCTTGGCTCAGCTAACTTTCTAAGTGAGGGTCAAGCATGAGAAGAGGTCCAATAAACAGAAAAGGACCAGACTGATTCTGGCAAGAACCATTGCAACCCTTTTGGGAAACAAAGCTGTGATAAATAAAGAAAAGGAGTACAAAATGGCTGCAAGTTTTCAAGCAAATTGAATTGTCTATGAGGATTTAGCTTACAATGTCCTTGGTACTGGGTCAAACTGGGATTGATATCGAACAAATCCTGCTTCTGTTCATTGTTCCAGTTAGTCAACCCTGTCTTCCAATCCACTTCCCTCCACTTCATTCCACTATCCTGTTTTATACCTTCTTTGCAATAGTACATCAGAATTTTGAGGCTACTTCACATGGTCAGTCCTTCTGGGTTGTTTATACTGTTATACCTTTTATAGCCCCCTCCCTTCAAACATCTGTATTTAAGAAACCTCTAGGTTTTCTCCAGGCTGGCTGATGTGGATTGATCTGCTTAGGATACAGAAAAGATCCACACCTACCCGCAGCCCTTGGAAATAGATAGAATTATAACTTTATTAAGATAATTGTTTGTTGGTCAATAATGTGCAAGTCAGTTATACAAGCTACAATGTAATAGTAATAATAATATTAATCTGAATTAGAGATCTGCTTATTTACATGTAATACTCAGAGCTATTTGGCAAAGAAGATACTGTATGTTCATTTGCTTGCCTGGATATATATATATACATACACACATATAAATGGAAGCAGCCATTTCCACCTTATTTTCAGTGCATCATTGACATCTTATACCCCCACAATTGCACATACTCATATGTTTAAGATTAAACATTAAACAATAATGCAAATACAGCTGAGACAGAAATTGAGGAAATAAAAATAATTGTGTTTGGCAAGTAAGCAGTGTTTACATAAAAGGACCATTCCTTTAAAAAAAGAAAAGAAATTGAAAACTTACATTCAATTAATAATTACAGCAGAACTGTGCTTGCCAAATTCTTTTCCAGGTCACTCTGATCTACTGAAGAATTGTCTTTTTATAAACAAGAACTAAATGTTACTGAGGACGTACGGCTGCCACTGAAGAGAACTGCCCTGTGTCTCATGTTCCTCTTCTGGTAGCACCTTGTCACAGAACATGTGTGACATGATGTCATCAAGCTTCTCCAACATCACCAGCAGCAGCCAATGAAATGGAGCAGGAATCATAAAAGAGTGTGATGGCATCAGAGTAAGCATTCTTTCCCTAGCTGTTCTAAAGAAGGCAGGAGTTAGAGCCTGCAGTCTGCTTTTCCAGGGAAAGAAGAGCCAAGCTCATCAAACATTTAAGAGAGTTTCACTGTGCAAATTAGATTTGCCAATTTATGGCTATTTTATGAATATTCAAAATTTAGAAAGGTTTCCAAGGAGAGGTCTACGAAATGTGAAAACACTATCAATTACATCATGCTAGCATTCCCACCTGCATATTTATGGGCTTTTTCAAGTCTCTTGACCATTTGGGTTTGAAGATTCAAAACTGGTAAGGTGACATATCAAACTCATGTCCCATCTATAAATCAACTATTAGTTTGTTCTGCTAAACTTCGCTTTATTTATTAAATTGCGCCAATGGTAATGTATATCCACTTCAATATCAATTTAGTAAAATTTATTATTGTTCTTATTATTGTTATTTAATTTGCTCTTGGGTAGCAATACTAAATTTGGAGGGGAGCATCTGTCACACATTACAGTCTGCTCAGAGAGATTCATTTCATGGGGGTGTGGAGAGTGAAGAAGAGTGAGGGAGATGGAGGAATTGACCATTTCAAGGTTAGCTAGTGAAGTTTCTCAGGAAGAACATAAAGCTGTTTCACCATGGGGATAGAGCAAGTCTTTTCAGGATGGGGGTGGGAGCAGATGCAAGAATCTCTCCTCGACCCAATTAGATGGGGCAGATGCAGCAAGCACACTAATTACAAAGTGTCTGGTGCTCCCACCATCTAGCCCTCATGCAACAAGAGCCATCTTGAGGGTGCAGTCAGAAACTTCCCAGAAAGAAGGGAGGGAAGAAGGGAGGGAAGGAGGGAGGGAGATTCTTCAGTTTGTATTCAACCCTTTAAATGGATGGAGGCTTCTTGCATCTCAAGGAAGACAATACTTTAACAACATTTTTGATTCCTCAGAGCTGGTAGTTTGTGGATGCTTTACATTATGTTGTCATTCCCTAGCACCTCTCATTTCCATCCATTTCTGCAGGGTGTGGTTTTTTTGTGTGTGTGTGTGGGGGGGTAAGATTCATTCATTCATTCATTCATTCATTCATTCATTCATTCACTCACTCACTCACTTTAGAGGCAAGTCTGGTATAATCTGTGAATGCTGCCATGAAACCCTTGTGGATTTGTGCAATTCTCCTACATTGCAACATCACTCACTGGCTGTGAAATGGAACATATGGAAAGGCAGGGAAAGAAAACCCCAGGGACAGAAGCATTTGCTAGCCAGTCTTAAATCTGAAAAGAATCCTGAAGGTTTTGGCGAAGTGGTGGGCTAAAAGCCTCATGTAGGAAAGCCCAAGGTATATTTTGAAAGAAAATCCACATGTAAATAAGCCTTGTGATGTCATGTAAACACAGTTTGAGGCTGCCCCACATGCATATTAATGAAGAAACAGAATAATAGATAAAAACATATAAAAGCATATGGCATGAAGCAAAAGCAAACTAGTTCATCTATCCCTAAATATCCTGCACTTTCCCATCACTAATCCATATTTTCTACTTTCCCAGAGCAAAATGCTATACATACTTAGACAGAAAATATGTCCTACAACTCCCAGCATGCCTCAGCCAGCAGCAGTTTGGGGAATGCTGGGAATTGTAGTACTTTTTCTGCCCAAACAGGCATAGCTTGATGTCTTTAATATGCCCTGTTATTCTTCTTACAGCATAGCTGCTTAGAATGTTTGGCTTTTCCGTTTTTTTTTATTACAGGATTTCTATAACTTAGACAGTTTTCTAGCCTGGACTTCTGAAGTCACTTACTTCCAGCCCTTCTTGCTTGTGTGACAACTTTCCTTTTCCCCACGCCTAGAAAGCTGTTCAGAACATTCAGCTATTTTTAACTGACCCTGCTAGAAAAGATTGCGCACTGTTACAACAGTGTTTCATGGCCATTCCCTCCCCCCTCCAGTTTGGTAGCTTTAAGACTAGTTTCATATGAAAATTCTCCAGCTTCATTGAGAGGATAAGAGTGTGGCAAATTCAGAAACTGCTAGCACCACCTGCTGTTGGAAATTAGAACCAGACACAGCTCAACAACCATGACAGAAAGTCCAGAGACTGTACACATACGCATCTCTCTTAAGATCTGGTTTATATTTTATATTTGTCCAATATTTTTGAAATATGCTCCTTTTACTTTTACCACAGTAAAAAGATTGGAAGAAAAGACTCAGCCAGTGAGAAAAACAATCCTCATAGAAGACAAGAATGCAACAGTATATGCAAACAAACATTCTAAGTAATAGTATACTCATTCAAAGTTACTGTAGAGAAAAAGACGGATAAATGTCCACACTCAGGTGCATGCTCAGGTGTTTCTCAGCTAACACAAGTCTAAATGGAATCATTTGACACTGTCATGTGTTTCCTATTTTCATGCCAAGTTAACCCCCTGACTATTCATCCCAGTGTGTGGTTTTAATTGACTGCAGCTCATTTTGATTTATTTTCTTGGATCATTAGTGCTATTGTCTTTGCTTCCTCCTCTGAAGTTTGGCCTGTTCTTGATTAGCTCTGGTTCATACTATACATTATATTGCAGAGTTCTTATAGATGAGCAAAGTGGTGTATTATGACAAAACGTTCCACATTTATTTATTTAGAACATTTCTATCCCGTCCTTCCCGATAAAATGCCTCAGGATGGCTTACAACAATTAAAATAGTAATATAATAATGCAATAATTAAAACAATAAATAACAAGCACAATATAAATAAACAATCACTTCCATGAAACTATTGAAGAAAGACAGACAGACAGACAGTCAGTCAGTCAGTCAGTCAGTCAGTCATTGTTTTGGAATGCTGTTTTTGGTGCACTGTTATGTACATACAAGTGTATTTGATACTTTTAAAAGGATAATGATTGAAGTAGACTAAGCATGATTGTTCTATATTTTTGAATCATTGTCTCCTGTTCTGAGATAGGGCGGGCCGGAAATATTTTAAATAAATAAATAATCTGATGCAAGTATTTCTAATAATTGCTGATAGAACACTCTGAATATGTGGTTGTTAGTCTAGTTTTAGTTGTACACTAGGCCTGAGCAATAGGCAACCCACAAAGCCAAGAACAACCACTAATCTATAAGAAACAGATTTTTTTTTCCCCCTGACAGATGACCTTAGCCGGGCAAGGCTGACCATGCATCAGATGGCAGAGCTGTTTTGGATCACTGTTCTCCCAAGACACAAGGTGTTTTAAAGGCCTTGTCCTGTTATAATCACTGTTCTCCAAAATGAAGCAGACAGATGAAGGCTGGAATTGATACCTTCGCATGGGTTTGGGGACCATTTGACGCATTAGTTCAGACAGCAAAAGGCTTTAAATCTTGACTGACGTGCTCATGGCACCAATGCTAGGAATCCGATGCTGGGAGGAATCCTCAGTATTTCACAGAGCTGTACAAGTGTTTGCCTTCAGTAGGATCATGTTCAAAGTTTGGGTTGTTTGTTTTTTTAATCATGTGAGAAGAGTCTCAGCAGTTGCTAAACCATGTGTGTAGGTGGGCTGCAGTAGATTCTAATTTGGGGGAAAATAGAATATTTAAAGCATTTTTTCTTTAAATCCTTTTTCAAATCTAAAAATACCATTGATTCAAGGTTTCATTTTTTAACTATTTTGCTTTCACCATTAATCTTTTCTATGGAACTTTGTCAAACCATTTTAAAAAGGCTAAACATGCCACCATCAACTGAATTTTCTTTATATGGCATGGCAGTAATATCTTAAAGAACTCCAGCTGGTTAGTTGAGCATAACTTCAGCTGGCTGAATCTATGCTGGTACACTTGCTCAGGCTATGCTATTTTTATACTTCTTCCCACAATGCTCACCTCACTCAAGGTGTCTCTCATACTTCCTAATGCAGATGTAAATCTATTAGTTAAGCTTTCCCAACCTATTTTTAAATTATTAAGAGACTATAATGAAGGAATGTTTCAGACTTTTGCAATTTGCAGGGAGTGCTGAAAAGGCCTTTATTTTTCAAAGGTGCCAACCATTGTACTATTCCCTTTTTCTAATGCTCATTTTAAAAATGCATATTTTGAGCTGGAAATATTTTTTCCAGTTAATATCTTTTTTTGAAAAATCTGCTTTGTGAGTATAGCGCTCAAATAACAGATGGCAATTCCAGTCCATAGATAGCATGCATGACTGTGTGTTGTGGCTGACTAATTCATGCACACTTATATTGATTTACAGATCTGATATATCCATGGAGAAAAACCCTGGCAAATACATCAAACAATATTATAGTTGTGCCATGTTGTTATATCAGCCCTTCTTTCAATATGGACATTCATATGGCCACCCAAATGGCAAGCAAAGCATCTCATTCCAGCCTCCAAGTACATATGCTCTGAGATCCAAACCCATGAGACCAAGGCAATTTTGGACATGCATTTCTAGAACACACCTTCCTAAAGAAGCAAGGTCCCTGTTCAGCAGCACGGCACCTTTGGCTGACGTGGTGGATGACCTCTAATGGGAGCATCATGAGCAGAACTGGCTGGAGCTGGGGGTCAGGAAAGATGGCCCAGGAGACCCTTTCTGACTTGCTGTGTTTCTATCATCTGCTGATTCTCTGAATCCTGCACTCTTCTGCGGAACCATGGACAGTGATGTCTTTCTGATTTGAACATCATCTGCCTATTGTCTAGAGCCTGCAGCACCACGGACAGTGGCATCTTTCTGATTTGCATGGCTGAGATGGCCACTCTATTAGTTTTCCTACTGACTGGAATTCTGTGGATTATGTCATGAGGAACTGGGGGACAATTGCTTTGCATCATGGTGTTTGTGCTATGTGCTATTCCATAGGCTCGAACTCTTCCACCCATTCAGCACCAATGCAATGAGACATCAGGAATTTCAGGAGTGCTGTGGTTTCTGGCTGGTATGAGCTGCGGATTACACATTTCACCCTGCCCACTGAAGCAGCACCACTGTCTGGACCTACATTTCCAAGAGCAGTTCATGACATTGGTGCTTGCTTTTAAATCTCTGGCTTGGAATCAGAATACCTTGGATCTGCTGTCTATTCCTGCATGAACTGCCTTGTACCAGACTCTCAGCCTTCTATATTTTTCTAGATCCATTCTGTGCACTACCAAATGTTCTTTTTTGGTACTTTCCTCCTGGAAGCTGCGAGCATGTCTTTCCAAAATTGGGGGTGGAGGGGAACGGGACATCCAGACAAATAAGCCAATATTTTAAGACGGGACAAGCAATTTTGGCCCTGCAGGCAAATGTTGCTCTGGGTGGCAGGTGTGTGTGCAGGGGAGGCACATACTTTCATCCCCATGTGCATATGCACGCACGGAGGCTCTTTCCCCAACACAAGGATGAAGAGGGAGGGAGTCCCTGGAGGATGTGGAGGTTAACACCCATCCCTGATCCCCCGTTGCCCTTCTCTGAGATCTCTGCCTGCTTACCACCATTGGCCAGATTTGCTTGGGGCAGTGGAGAGCAAAGCCTTTCTTAGCCTCCACAACCCTGACTGAGGTCACTGTTGCCCTAACACCTTTAGGGCAGGGAAACCACATGCCTGGCTGTGTTGGTACTGCTGAGCAGGAGGGGGAAAAATGCTTGCCTTTCCCCAGTAGCTTTGAACAGAATCGCTGTCCCGGAATGTGATTAACACCTTTATCTTAGCCCAAGGGCTTAGCAATAGCTTTTTGTTTCTGCTAGGATGCTTGAGTCAGAGGTTTTGCCTGGCTCAGGGGTGTTCTGGTTGATTCTGGGCTGTAACTACCTGGAACAACTTCTGTGTGCTACCAATGGATTAATCCTCACAGATTGACAATTCAATGCAGCATCCTTCTCTCTGATGTGTTCAGGACCACAATAGACCAGTTCTCCAGAGTCTAGATTGGCTCCCTGCTACTTTACAGGTTCATATGGAGATACTAGCAATAACCAATAAAGCCCCCAATAACCCCTAGAAGACTTCATCCATCTGATTTCAGCAAGATCGTTAAGACTGACCTGAAACACTTTAAGGTCTTAATGAGTCTACAGAGGAAGAGGGACCGGCGTCTTGTGCTCCTCAGCTTTAGCACGCTCTTCTCTAGTAGACCAACTAAAGCTGAGACAACAGCTTCTCCAAGCAGAAGCCATTATTTCTACCATGCTTCACCTAGAGCGCTGCTACTTCGGGGTTATCACAGAAAGGTCTGCGGGAGTTAGATGCAGTGATTCAGAGAGATCCAGAGAAGCACCAGCACCATAGGAGCTGCCCAAAGAGGTGAAATGCCGGCAGCAGCCCTGACTTTGGCTTTTGACACATAGAGTTAGAAAGACACCAGGTAAAATAACAGATGTGCTACTACCAGGGAAAGATGAGAAATCTGCTCTTCCGGTTTTCTTTTTCTAATCCACCAAATACAAATCATGATTGGAAGGCCATACATTTTGAGCTTTCAATGAAGCCTGCAATTTATTTTATTCATTTTTAGATGTGTGCATGCTTGAAAAATGCTCACAAAATGCAGTACATGTTTCTAATGAGCATTCAAACACACTTTAGTTAATGGGGACATGCATAGAAGTCTGTGCATCAAAACAACCATGGCATTTTGCGTGGAACTAAAATGTTATACAGAAGGGATGGAACTGACTTGGCTTGGCAGAAAACCAACCACAACCTCAAGAAGATAGAAGATGACAGAACTATCCCTCTCTAGCTGCTAGCTACCCACCTTTGGTGCAAAATTCTGTAAGGACCCAACTAAATTAACAACATAAATGCAGAGACTCAATGTGGCAGAGCAATTACAGTGTTGCACTGGGACTCGGGGTTTTATTACCCACTTCAGCCCCCAAGTTTATAGGGTGCTTTTAGACCAGTCGCTGACTCACAGTTTAACCTGTTATGAAAATAAAATAAAGAGGACAACAACCTTCTAGGTTGCCTTGGCAACCTTGCAAGAGGAAGAGATGTGGTATAAATGTAATGCTGATGACAATGATGATGCTAATGATGGTAGAGCATTTTTGAATCATGGGAAGCTTCAACAAGAGTTGGTGATATGACATTGGAGCAGCATTCGCTGTTCAGTGAGAATCAAAGTCTTATTCAAAGACTTTCACTAATTCATTAATCCCACTAAGTCTTTTGAAGCCATTGGTAATGCTCGAAGCTTTGGATGCAGGGCACAGAAACCAAGATCTAATTATTCCACAACACTTAAAGGACAGCTATTGCACATCCCTCGTTCTATTAGTATGTGCTATGCAATCAATGAGCTTCTCCTACAATCTAGTCCATGCCAGAACTTGTGATTCACCTTTCTGTACCTGATGTTATGTGCACAGAGGGAGAAGTTCCATGCATTCTGATTGCTCCAGTCATTTCCTGGGGCAAGATGTGCACCCTTAACTCTTTATGCTCCTCCAAGTCAGCAGAGCTAACGAATGCTTACTGCATTTCCCATAGTACAGTGTACTGATCCATGTAAGCTTTTTTGGATTGTGGCCATACTGATCTACTGTGTGCAGTTTGGCATTGCATGTTAACTCTGAAAAACAGGATGACATGCAAGTATGTATAAAGTACATTTCAGTGCTACGTTTTTGATGTCGTGTGGGCTGCAGTCTTATCAAATCAATTCATTCCTAACAATGAAAAAGCACAGATTGCATTCATCAGAAAGTAATTACTCCAATAATTTTCTCTTAAATCTTGATCTTCATAAAAAGGGTGTTTTAATTGCTTGCAAGAATCCATTAGGTTGAAAAATCAACAGCTCCAGCTAACCTTGAAAAAGGACACAGAGGCTTACAAGGTTGATCTGCCATTCTAATGAATCCGCACAAGTAAATAAATTACCATTTTATGAAGATTAAGAAATAAATGATAATGGGCCAAATTCAGTACAGATAGACACCGGCTGGATTTTACTCAGCTATGGGACAGATGCCTTGGCTCATTAAATGCATCATTTTGCCCTGCAAGTAGTTTCATTGTTTTTAATAACTCTGCTCACTGGCTGTTCCCAGCCTAAGGAAAAATTATCTAGTAGAAATTAGCTACTAGTTTGTTCAAGAATATGTTCTGGTTGTAATGATACCTTAAGGTTTTCTACAAAGAAAGAAAGTTCAAGTCTAGGGAAATAGGGCTTTTAGGATAGGGTCCCACTTTACCTCACCTTCTTTCTCTCCCCCCTTCTATCAGAATATTACAAGAGAAGTTCATCAGAAAAGTTGAGTGACTGTAGCTTTATAAAAATGGGTGGGGGGATTGCATCTGGTGAGCTATTCCAGATCTGTATGCCTTCATCCAAGCTTGTGAACAGAACCAACATACATGTAAGGTATACAAATGTAGCCTCTGTACATTAAGAGAGACCCCGCAACGTTCTAGGTTGCCCCACAGAAAGAGGGCCCCTGGGTACATAGAAGTAATGTGTCACATCATTTCTGATTGATGAATGGAAACTTGTAGGAGAAACAAAGAACACGATCTGCTCTCAATCAATGATTTAATTTTGAACAAAGAGATCTAACGAGAAGCATCAACTGCGGAATGTCATGCTTAAGATCTAAAGAATGAGTTATACATATGAGCTTTAAAAGCACTTGGTCCTTGTATCTCTCAAATGCCACCCCTTTGTGACCACATGACAACCCACTTATGAAAGACAGAGCAAAGTGGCCTAGTGGGAATTCAGGCTGAGCTAGATTGCTTTGATTGATTGATGGATTGATGGATTGATTGATTGATTGATTGATTGTAGTAATACTCTGTCCCCCTTTTTCCTTTTTAGTTCCTTAAGGTGGTTTACATAATTCTCCTCTTTCTTTCAGTTTTATTCCCACAACAACCACTCCATGAAATTGGTTGGGTGGAGAGCCTGTGACTGGCCCAAAGTCACCCAATGAACTCCATGGCTGAGTGGGAACTAGGATCCAGATCTCCTGAGTCCTGGTCCCTCCCTCTTAACTGCTACACCACACTGGCTCTGTCTGGATTGATTGTAGGGGAGCATAAAACAACCTCGAGATTTCAATCATTCAAATGTGTAAGACAGTAAAACTGGCAGATTTGTCAGGTCTGAGCTTTGACCACTTTGCTATCAAAAGTCTGGTTTTATGCTGCTTCTGGGTTGGCACCTCTTTTTTCTGAGAGGTACATGCAAATTTTCTTGTATTCAGAAGAGAAACTGGGGATTTTAAAAATTCAAATGGAGAAGAAATCAAAATTGACAGAAATGCTATTATACCCAGTACAATTAATAGGATGTAAAACAAAGCTCTTTAAAACATACCATATTTTTTGCTCTATAAGACTCACTTTTCCCCTCCTCAAAAGTAAGGGGAAATGTCTGTGCGTCTTATAGAGTGAATATGTGTGTGCAGTAAGTCTGTCAGATGTGCAGCCCATGGGGAAGTGATGGGGAATGTGCCTGTGATCATGTGCCCATTTGATTCAGAATATTTTTTTTTCTTGTTTTCCTCCTCTAAAAACTAGGTGCATCTTATGGTCAGGGGCGTCTTATAGAGCAAAAAATACGGTAGTTAATGATTGATAATTGATTTGAAGTGATTGGAAATGTGTTGGTATGCAGAATAATAATCCCCTTTTTTCTGAACTTTCATAGAGTACTGAAGGATAAAATGATATATAGATAGATGTATTCAGTCTCTTTTAAAGTTATTGGCTTGAATGGATTGATTGTACTTGTTCAAAATCCCTTGGCAACCTTTTTTTACTTTATTTTATGTGTGTATGTATGTATGTATGTATGTATGTATGTATCTTCTTTCTGTATTCAATTTATGTTAAAAACATAATAAAAAGAATATTAAAATAATTGGCAGATTTGTCCATCTATAGATTTAGCACATGATTTTGTTCTATTCCATTTCTACATTAAATTGCTTTAAAAACTGTTCTGATCCATTAGTCTGTTCTAATCTATTTGATGTGGATAAGGCCATGTAATAAAAGGATCAAGGAATAGGTCCATATCCTGTTTTAATAACCGATAGCGGCAAAAGTTCAAATTAGTTCCTAGTTCTTTATATATGATGTGAAAGCGAAAGTGGGGAGTTGTTGCATGGTGGCAAGTCATTTTCAGTCAAGGGCGTATTGTGAGGTGATCCCCTGATTCACAAAGGCAGAATTTGACCTTCTGTTCCCAGAAATGCTTGGACACTTACCTAGATCTAAAACTTGGAAAGAATTTCTTAGACTGAAATCCTATGTACATATACATTGCACCAGTCCTCTGCCTGTTCCAGCGCAGGCTGAATTCAAGGTTTTGACTATGACATAGAAAGCCCTAAACAGCTCTGGACCACACTATCTTAGGAAGTGCCTCACTCCATACATACCTGCCCATTGTTTAAGATCGGTAGCCCTTCTATAGATTCCTCTTCCTACGGAGGTTAAGGGGTGGCGGCAAGGAGGAGGGCCTTTTCTGTGGTGGCACCCCAATTCTGGAAACCCACCATTGGAAATTCTTCAGGTGCTACTTCACTGAGTTTCAGGTGCTTGACCAAAACATTCCTTTTTCAATGCATTTCTGGCACTACTTATATGACAGTACTGGTTTTAATTTTAATTTAATTTAATTTAGTATTTTTAACATTTTGTTGAGAGAGAGAGAGAGAGAGAGAGAGAGAGAGAGAGAGAGAGAGAGTTTGTCTATTTATTATATTAATTGTATTATTTTATTAATGTTATTATCTATAATATTAACATTTTATTGCAATGGCTGCCCAGAGAGTATTGAGTAGCAAGCAGTTTTTATAACAGTGTAATACATAAATGAATAAATCTGGGATTAAGTTTCACTGAAGTCAGTGTGACTTGTTTTTGGACAGACAGACAGAGGATTGCAGTGTTAGAAACATGCTGGGAATGAAAGAGTAGGCCATTGAAAAAAACAAACAAACTTATTTAACAGGTATACAAGAAGTCAAGTAACTATGAAAATTTGTTGTTCTTGCTTTGCTTTGTTTATGATTTTTTTCTAATTTATATTCTGCCTTTTTCCTACAAAGGGCTCAAGGCAGCTTACATCATTCTCCTCCTCCATCTTATCCCCACAACAACAACCCTGTGAGGTAGGTTGGGCTGAGAGTCTGTGAGTGTCCCAGAGTCACCCAGCTGGCTCCTTGGCTGAGCGGGGACTCGAACCCGGATCGCCTGAGTCCCAGTCCCATGCTCTTGACCACTACACTGCACTGGCTCTCACATTTACAGAATTACAGAGGAAAACATCTCCTTCTTCACCAATAGATCACAAAGTAAGCAGACACATGCTGGAGAAAAATCATGCATTCTTTGGGAAGAACTAAGATCTTTGGTATGTGTGTTTCTTTTTGAAATAATCTATTGCATATTATCAGAGTATCTTGAAGCAAAATCAACACTGTCAATGTGGCAGGATGATAGATAATCAGTTAACCAGGTACCATTCGCCTTCCTTTTCCATTTAGAAAGCTGAGTGCAAACTCATTAATGATCCTCGAAATCTTTGTTAACTGTATAGCATTTATGTTCGCCTTTACATTCAGCATTGTAAGCAGCTGAATTAAAACAGTGAAGAAAACCCATTCCAGGAACATTGAAAAACCTGAAAATACCATTTCCACTCTGGATCCATGAGACACATTGTATGAAAGAGCCTGCTATATTTTTTAATGAATTGCATTTGCTCATAGCATTACACCCTCATGCACCCCCTCTGTGCCAGCCATGATGTCAGCGTCCAAAATGCTTTTGTGAACTTCCATTATGGTGATGCCTTCTTCTTTGGAAATGCATTCTCATTCCAGAAGTACCCATAAAAACCAGGAGAGTCTCTCCTGCTTGTATTAGAAAGCAGGCAAATCAAAATTGCTGCATTGGTTTTCAGCAGGAAATAATTCTATAAATATTATTGTTCACAAGATGAAACAAAAATAAACAATCATCACCACATGTTTTCAGACTTTTTTCAGGGGAAGGGGAGGTAGAAGCACTGCTTGATTATTTTCAGAGCATCACACGGATGTTGGGCCAGATTGGCTTGTTAAATATGCAGCAGATTAGACAGACTTTGTATTCCCACAAATCACATGCTGTTTGCTAAACACTGGCCATGATCCAGACAAAGTGAAGCACTTTTCAGTCCCATTGATTTAAATGTAAATCTCTCTCTCTCACCCAGGCTGACTAGGGTGGCCATGTGCCTTCTGTTAATAAAGAGATACCCCTATTTGAAGAATTGGTGAAGGATTCTCTTGCATTTGAATGCATTCTTTGTTTGAAGGCATGGCCTGTTCATTTCCAGTCTGAAGATAAAGAAACATAAAAAATATTGAGCATGAACAGTTACTACCTGGTCACAACAGCTACGGCTTGTTGATATCAACTGGTGTCCAGTTGTTGTTTTTGGTGGTGGTGGTGCTGCTGCTGATGCCTGTTCTTAATGTTGGTTTTAAAATCCTATGGAGTGTTGTTTAAATTGTATTTTGGCACCGTACTTATATTAGTGATCTTTTTTCAGTGATCTTATATTAGTGATCTTTTTACTCTAATTTTTGCTCTTAATATTTCATCATCATTACTACACTTGGTCCTGGTCTTGTTTTGGCAGCAAGAATGTAGCTTCTCTATCTTCTACTTCTGATGATGTGATCTATTTGATTTCTGAATTGGCCATCTGGAGGCATTATTTATACAGTTATCTGACAGGTTGCCTGAAGTATGTCTTTGCAATAAACAAATGATCAGCTTCACAGAATTTAAGAAACTGTTCGCCTACTTTGTTTCTAATCCCTAGGCCAAACTCTCTCACAACATTGATTTCACTTTTCCCCTACTTTCCACTGAAGCCTCATGATTCTCAGCATGTCTTCTTTCAATATTTTATCTATTTTCCTTTGAGCCCCTGAATTTTTAAATTTCTTCCTCCTCCTCCTATTGTTGGACTGTGGAGTTGAATGATGGTTATGTTGGTAAGTTTCTGAGAAGTCTGATAGATGTTATTCAGTTGGATGTTGTATTATAGCCCCTTAATGCCTGTTCTACAACTTGCCTCACTCTGCTTCTTCTGAGTTTGTTAGTTTTGGTGTAAAACACTTAATGATTGTGGGACTGGAAACATCTCACTCCAATCCAGTTTAATCTATTCACACCATACATGACCATGTTTAACTGTTTCATTTTTTCCCTTTACAGTTCCCAGTTTGCTTTGAGACATATTTCTCAAGTTCCATGTTCTACTGGTGTGTGTTTTGCAGCATCAGAGTTTCCTTTTTGCCTCTGTATATGACAGCCACCAGACTTCCTTTTGACTTTGATCCAGTTGTATCATTAGCAACAATAGTATTTGCATTTGACCGTTGCTCTTCCCCAGTAGCTGGCTACCTTCTGACCTGGAAGTCTCGTCTTCTGGCACCATCTCTTGCTTCATGTTAGATAGTTTCATCAATATTTTTTTCAAGGTGAGAAACATTTAGAAAAGGTCTACCATTGATTTTTTTCTGCACACCACTAACCAGAGTTAGCTTGAGAGACACTGCCAATGACTGAGAAAGTTCCCCTGTCAATGCTGCAGAAGAACTTCAGCCACTTCTGCTGGCCAGTAACTGCCCTGCAGGACTTTCTCTGCCCATCACCATCTGAGAGATCTGTTCTCTGCTGTTGATGTGTCTGTTAGTCCTGCAGTGGCTGGACACTTCTTTGGTGTCTCACCTTTGACCTTTCCACCTGAGCTGACCACACTAGGTGCCCAGACCAGTGAGAGTGTCTGACATTTTCAAGGCATTATTTCAGCTTCCATGTAATTCTCCAACCCCCTAACCACATTAAGGAGTGCATCCAAGAGGGACAATTTCCATTTAAATAGTATCAGTTATTTCTAAATGTTGATCTATATCCATCTGTCTATCTATTAACATGTGACACATATTTGCATAAAGATGTGCAATTCACAGGTGGCCACCTTATCATCCAGGCCCCACGTAGTTGTTCTCTGCACCTTCCTTTTGTGACATTGGGATGAGGTTATAGTAAAAGGGCTTACACACCATTTACTGAGACAGTTCCAGCTGATCACATTTCTGCCGATCTTGCCAGTACTGCCCAAGAAAACAAAAGCAAAAAGAGCAAATAACCCAACACTTTCCCTTTCCCATTTTGACCTTTACTACTGTTTGCCAAAAAACTCATTTCTTAGTTTAGTTGCCTTTGTCATCATTCCCAGTTGAACCGATTCATATTATTTGGGCTGAGCCATGTTGCATAACTTAATGCCATCCAGTGACATCATCCAGTGACTTTATGACATCCACTTGAAACATCTGTCTTGCTCATCTTGGTGTCCTCAAGATACTTTAGACTACAACTCCCAGGACACTTAACCATGGGCCATGTTGCCTAGTCCTTGAGAGATCTGAAGTCAACCTGGTAGGAACTAGCTTTGAGGAGAATTCATTATAGCAGGTAGTGGTAGGATCCTGACTGGGTAGGATCAACCATAGGACTAATTCAGGAAGGAAAAAGACGTTTCAGCACCAGCTTAAGGAAAAGTGCTTCTCAACAGTGTTTTGGACACCATATAAATTCCCCTTCTCTGAAAATGATCTGCCATACCGAAGGAGTTTGGTAATGGCGGAATACTCACAGCATCACTTGTATCCTTTTCCCATAAAGTTGAAGAACCAAGTGGCTTTCCTCTAAGCAGGAGTGCACAAAAACTGTGGCTCTTCATAATGCGAGCTATCATGATACCAGTGGGCATGTGAACTCAAGAATTGTGGGTTTACATCTTTGCCATGCAAAACTAGACACTTAAAAGCTAATCTCTGTGACAAGATGCGGAACTTCAGCAAACAATTCATGTGCTAAAATGTCCCTCATGGGCCCCCTGCATCTTGAGCTCCGTTTCCTCTTGTCTTGGCATGTAAGGAACAAAAGTAAGAGATCTGTGCTCATCGTTCTTTCATTAAAAATGTATCTTCGCAAGTATATTTGAAATGTACGCCTATCTTTTTTTATATACGTGTAGGGTGATTATATTTCTCCCTGGAGAGTTCATTTTTCATTCCTTGCCTTTCTTGGTGGCTGACAACACCTGCAGCATATCCATATATATATTTAATCTGACATGTAGTCACTTGAATGATGGCATGAAAGGTCCTACGACTGCATTCTCAGAACCCTGTGAATATAGCTTCTTTGTGAATTAGCTAGCATCTTAAGCCTAGAATGGGCCCCTCATCTGTAGTTGTCTGGATGAAAAGCTGAAGAGGAGATACCTGCATGAAGCATGCTTCTCTTCATTTCTTAAAAAAAGAAAAAGAAGAAGAAAGAAAAACCTCTACACAGGCCCTTCTTGAAGTCTATCAAAGGAGCAGCCCTTTGTAGCTTTTAAGCAACCTGTTTCCTTTGGTTTAAAATTTGAGATTACAATGCCAGCCCTTAATTATTTAGCTCAGCCTGCTTCTGCCAGGGAAACTTGCCAAAGGGGCTTCAGCTTTTGCCACTCCTTGAGATGAGCACATGTAGTTCAGAATTCAATATAGGTCTTAGGCCATCCTGATTCTTGTGTGTGAAGTTAGCTGGACTTTGGCTTCAGGTGCATGTATTGACCTGGTACTTGAGGCAAGCAGAACTTTGCAGAAATTCCTTTGCAAATAAAAGTTTCTGGTGGTTATTGGCAGGCTAACAAATCCAATAAACTAGACATAGCCAATGTAAATCTCATAGACGTGGCTAAGATTGGTTACTGCTGCAGCTTCCACAGCTTGGCACTTTTATTTCTAAGCCTCTTCCCAAGCACACACACTTCACTTGTTAAGACCTTCCACTCTTTAAAAATCTAAACTGGGAATATTTGGCTGGGAATATTTCTTTGCAATTTGCTGTGCTTCCCATCTCCTTTAGCCTTGGACACTGGTGGACAGCAGCCTCACCCAAATAAGTACTTTCTGGATATGTAAGTTGCAAGTTCCATCATCCCCAGCCAGTATGACCAGTGGAGAGAAGCTGGTATGTAACATTGTTTGCCGCATCTTGATCTCCACCTGAGCGCCTCTGTTTCCTGAAGACTGTCAATATTGACTCTGTACAAGACCCCCTTTTCCTTTCCTGCCCACTGCTTGTGAACTCCACCCCTTCCAGGCTGCTGTTGCCTGACTTCCCAGCGACACTGGTGCTTCTTTATTGCTCCATGTGGCTTGCTCAAGAGATGCTCCACATATTCAGTAGTAACTGTGCAAAGGATGTGGCCCATCTTCTCCATTCCTTGACATGGACAGAATCTAACCATCGCTGGGCTCATTTAGTCCTGCTCACCACCACTGCCACCATTACTGCAAAATCCAGCCATTTGTTATCTCCATATTACATGGTTGGTTATTATGACTTGATCTGGTTTCAGTCCTTTTCACTCATTTAAAATGCTATCCATTCTCCTCCATTTCCTTGTTATTAATGGGGCAGCTGCTAAATGTGTAAAGGGCTTCTTTCAAGAAGGAAAAAGAAATCCAGGGAACCCCTGGGAAATTACAGGCAGATTAGCTTAATTACTATTTATTTCGTACTGCCCAGTAACCAAAGCTATCTAGGTAGTTTACGATAAATCATAAAAAACACAGACCATGGAAACAATTCTAAAAGGAATAAAAATTATCCAACATACAAAACAAACACAAACAAAACATGAAGAGCTAAAACCATTTCAGCAAAAGCTAGACCTGAAAGCAACAGGCATAAATGCCCCACAATGCCATTGCATACTGCTGAATAGCTTTGAAGAATGGGTCAGCCTTACCAGGGACCCAAAAAGATGGCAGAGGGGGCACCAGAGAGAGAATTCTGGAATCAGAGTGCCATCACTGGGAAAGTCCTTGGTATGGAATGGGCTTGGACTGGGCTTTCTGAATAAGCTTCAAGGGCAACCCCGCACAGGTGCATTGCTGTAACCCCACTTGGAGGTTACCAGAGCACGGTTTACTGAAACATTACCCTTGTCTTGAACGGTGCATCTGGGCCTATCCTTCCTGCAGCAACCTCTTCAATCCCTTCGGAATGCTGTATGGAGAGTCAGAAGACCTCATCAAACAGAGTGAGGAGTGAGAAGATTCTGCAAAATCAGGGAAAGATCTTCCAGCGGTCATATTTCTTGGATGCAACCCTCTAGGTATATACAATGTGCATTTAGAAGCTTGAAAATAATCTAGGGTAAACTCTTGGGAATAAATTTATGCCCAATAATAAATATGCCCAGCTGAATAAATATGGAATAAATATGTCCAACAAGGTCATTGCCATCCTATATTTGCATGGTAGTGTTTCGGGTTATTCAAAATGCATATATTTCCAGTTAAAGTTAAAGTTGCCCTAGACTGATCCCACTTCATACGTAAGTTATTTAAAAGGCATATATTTCCAGATAAAACTTGCTCTAGATAGATCTACTTCCCAATGTGGGCATCGTGTACAGTTTGGTAGAGAGATGCTTCCTTCAAAATATAAACACATCCTGCCCATCAGCATTATCCTTATGAATACCCAGGATGAAAGTGAGGTTTTTTTTTTTTTCAGTTTCTGACTTCAAGTCCAAACTTGCAGAAATAGTCATTAAAAAGTTGCACAAGGTGTAATAATCTGAAAGCAGAATGTTTGAGTCTGCGCAAAAATGCCTCGAATCTAGACAAGTTCTTCTCTTCCATGCCCAGGTGAAGAACTTCATGTCTCACATTTGTTAAGAATTCCCCATAGCAGTATATTTTCCTGTTCTTCAACAGGAGGTATAGAATACTGGATAGGGTGAAGATTTCCGTCCTAATATACACCTGCACATGAATTTGGATTAAGACCAAGTGCAATTTTATCCCTTCACATGCTCATGGAAAATAGCTTAGTCATATGAACCAGTGTTGATATCTGGCAGTGAGTTCTGTAAAAAATTCTGCATTTGGAAAATCTGAAATGATTTTTATTTCTCTGTCCTCCATCAAATGTTAGCCAGTTTCATAGAAGTGTAGTCACTTTCATTGTTGTTGTTGTTGTTGTTAGTCGCAAAGTCATGTCCGACCCATCGCGACCCCAATGTTTATGCTGAACCAAAGCTACTTCCCAAAGAAAGTGATAATTGGGATTGAGACACGTTAGACCAGCACTCATTCTCATAGCTAATCCAGCCTATCTGAGAAATGCAAAGGCATATAGGGTGTTGTTGTTGTTGTTAGTCACGAAGTCGAGTCCGACCCATCGCGACCCCATGGACAACATTCCTCCAGGCCCTCCTGTCCTCCACCATCCCCCGGAGTCCACTCAAGCTCACACCAACCACCTCAGTGACTCCATCCAGCCACCTCATCCTCTGCCGTCCCCTTCTTCTTTTGCCATCTATTGTTCCCAGCATTAGACTCTTCTCCAGGGAGTCCTTCCTTCTCATTAGGTGGCCAAAGTATTTGAGTTTCATCTTCACTATCTGGCCTTCTAAAGAGCAGTCAGGGTTGATCTCCTCTAGGACTGACCAGTTTGATCGCCTTGCCATCCAAGGGACTCGCAGGAGTCTCCTCCAGCACCACAACTCAAAGGCCTCAATCCTTTTGCGCTCGGCCTTCCTTATGGTCCAGCTTTCACAGCCATACATTGCAACTGGGAAAACCATAGCCTTGACTATACACACTTTTGCTGGCAGGGTGATGTCTCTGCTTTTTAGTATGCTGTCTAGATTAGTCATAGCTTTCCTCCCCAGGAGCAAGCGTCTTTTAATTTCTTGGCTGCAGTCCCCATCTGCGGTGATCTTGGAGCCCAGGAAAATAAAATCTGTCACTACCTCCATTTCTTCCCCATCTATTTGCCAGGAAGTGATACGGCCAGATGCCATGATCTTAGTTTTCTTAATGTTGAGTTTCAAGCCAACAATTACTCTGGACTTGAATAGATTTCAGGGGAAAATAGCATTATGAGCACATCCATTGTGAAATTAAATTAAACACTCCCAATTTCCCATACTTCATTGTCTTCTCACTCAGGGGAAGAAGATTATTTATTCTTGAGTGTAAAAAATATATAATAAATTAGCACTTGAATTCTGGAAGTCCCAGCGAATATGACATCTTTTGTCAAAGTTCTTTGGCAAGTCAAAATGATAGAATTGGAGTTGTTTCATATAGTTACACACATTACAGTGGTTTCAATCCACCAAAGAAGCCCAGTTTGAGTAAACACAGGATGCACTGCAGCGATATCTGGTGCATTGAACCCACTGCAAACAAGAAATTCAAAGAGCAAGAGATGTGAGGAGATTTACTTTGCGGCATAAAACCTCACAAATTATCTAAAGTTATTTTTTCATCATATGATGGAGAGTGATCTGTGAAAATTCATGTAATTCAATAGTCAAAATTTAAATGCATGCCACTGTTAAAAGGTATCAGTTTAAAGGCAAATTTCATAGACTAGCTGCTGAAAAACAATTCAATTGCTTATCATAGATAAAATGCTCAGAACCACCTTCTATCAATTACCTTCTGTAAATTTCATACACTATTTAGCTGTCATCCTGCTCTGCTGTCTTAGGCAGATAGTTTCTAATCCACTTTTTGGAGCATTCAGGAATAAAAGAAATCTAAAATCATACAGTTTGCCCTTAATTAATATGCTATTGTTTAAAATTTTAGGAAAAGACAGGTGTATATTTTATTTTCTCTTAATCATACTTACGCACATTTTCCTCTTAAGTTTTTGGCAATATCCAATTTTTGCAAGCATTTCTGCATTTTAATGTTATCTCCCCTAATATACTCACAATATATATTGCCTAATATATTTTGATTCATTTTTTGGATTGCCAAAATCAATTTCAACATTCAGAAAAAAGAATAAGTGAATTTCACTTTAGACAGTGGCTCAGCCTTGTGAAAATATTTGTCTTAAAATGCAGACTGAGCAAATGGCTCCCCTTTCCCTGGGTCAGAGCAATATCCAGGGTGAAGGAAAGGAAGTCTGAACAAGTGTAAGTATCTGCCACGAAAGAGGGGAAAACAGATGGTTTTATATCCCAGGTGCCCACCCTTGCTCACAAAGGACAGTGGCTACTCCAAATTGTCCAGAATTAATGAATTAATGAAGGGATAAGGATCCCAATTTTAAAAGTAATGAAATGGGCACCCAAAGAAAGGCTTTGAAAGGTGCTGAAGATAAGAGACAATAGTCTAAACTGGTTTTTTTTTAACCCCAGGTCCCTGTGTTGCTTTTTTTGTTTTAACTGAACTTAATGTGTAGGGCAGTGAAACAATGTCTCTGTTAAAATTCCAATCAATAAAACCACTTAAAGAAAGAACATGGAGAAAAGGCAATGGTACAGTAGAGGAAGGCAAGGAAGGGAAGCTGGTAAGGTGAGGGATGGAACACTCTGTAGAGCGGTGATGTTGAGCCAATTAAAACATAACGGTGCCCAGGGAAAAAATGTTGAAATGATGTTTTCTAAAGGGGAGAGGTTCCTAGAATAAAGACACCACAGGGTGTCTTGGAAGCAATCTCCTTGGGCTATGCAAAAGCAAATTCCAGTCTTGATACGAGTTACTGACGGCAGTTAATGGCTTGCCTAGAAGAAGACACTCCACAGCAGGTGGAGATTTAGGCTATCCTTTACGAAGCTCGATATAGGTGATGCTTTGACTATTAGGAAGGTGTTTGCATCTTTCTGGAACTTCCATGCTTCACATTCTTACATGTAAACACCAATTGCATTAGTCTAGCTGCTGTCAGGGACATATATTTTTATTTATTTATTTATTAGATTTATATCCCACCGTTTTCTTTTCCTTTTTTAGGAACTCAGAGTGACTTACAGCATTCTCCTCTCCCTGCTCTCAATCTTATCCTCACAACAACAGCCCTGTGGGATAGGTTGGACTGAGAGCCTGACTGGCCCAAAATCACCCAGTTGGCTTCATGGAGAAGCAGGGACTAGCACCTGGATAACCTGAGTCCCAGTCCCACTACACCACACTGGCTCTCTCTGTAGATGGCAAACATTGATTTCATTAGTTTTCATGCTGCCATGTGGAATTCTCTGTCCCTGGCTACCTTCAAGTCCCAGAGGTGGAGCCAAGACGGCAACGGAGCAACAGCTTATTTGCTGAGGGCCTTATGATATTTAATTTGCTCTACCTCCAAGTCCCTTGCTTGCACAGGTATCCAGAATCAATGCACATTTAAAATGTGCTGCATGGGGCTAATGGGACCTGTCATCCAAAACAGCTCGAGAGCACAAGGCTGGGGAAGGGTGTGCTGTACACAAAAACCTGGATGGCTGAGCTGCTCAACAACAAAATATAATGATGGAATGTTGACTTCCTTTCTATTGTATCATAAAAATTCCCACATTAAACCCCCATCACACACAAGGTACATTTATTTTGCTCACTGTTTTATTATAGCAAGAAGCCACACCATTGCCATGGAGACATTAGGATTCCCATCCTAATGGGCTTCTTTAAGGAGAAGCCTGGATTCTCCCACAATCCCCTGCCCTACTTGGCTGTCATTAATGAAATGCCTTCCCATCAGTGCCGCTACTGACAGGGGTAAGACGACTTCCCTTCAAACTTACCCTAAGTCTACACTATGCACATTGGATGGCAATATAAAGTCCAACAACGGTCATGGCCAGGATTTAAATCCAGGATCAAATAATGTGACATTGTATCCTGTGTTTAGGATTCCCTCTGTCCTTTTTCAATCCAAACTAGGCTTGGGAATTCCCAAGACAAATCTGGACCACACTGTGAAGTGAATGGTGGGAGGAAAGTATTAAACTTTCTTCTCCCTGGGCTTTGATCTTGAACTGGATTACCCTCCTCCACAGCTACTTTTGATTAGGAAAAAAAAAAAATGTAAAGATCCCAAAGTATGCTATTCAAAGACAAATACATGATTTGATCCTCACAGATCCGGATAAACAGCCTGAGCTAAATTAGAACCTCTCTACTTATGGGTTTGAATCCAAACTCAGTCATGAAGCTCCCTTGGTGACGTGGAACCATCTTCTGTCAGCCTAAACTACTCACAGGCTTGCTAGAGAAAGTAAGCAACGGAAAGACCATGATGGCAGGAAAGGTCAGATAGGCATGGGATGGATGGATGGATGGATGGATGGATGGATGGATGGATGGAAAAAATGTGGGAGGTTATCTTGTACGGAAGTATCTTTAGACTTGGGATGACATAACCTGTAATGCTCAAAGTCACTGTGGTTCTTCAAAATTTCTAAAGTTTCCTAAGATTTGCATTCCTGCTCATGTTAATTTCCAGAGAAAGTGAGTAAGACATGTTTATGTAGTTTGTGAACAGGGACAAAATTCTTGTACATCCCTTGTACACAGGCTCCATCCTTCTGTCTACAAGAAACATAACAAAATCCCTGTTGAGTCAGGCAAAAGACCTTATACTTCCTCCCCTCCCTTCCCCTCCCCTCCCCTCCCCTCCCCTCCACCATGCAGCTGCTGGTAGGAGGTCTATGAGTAGAACCTCATTCATGCTATCCAGCAAATGGAGCGCAAAGATATAGAGACATCCTACTTCTAATACTGTATATAATACACAACTATCATAACTAGCAGCCATCTTTACTGCACCAAGCAGGCACCTTTTGGTAATGTAAATGTTGATATTTGTTTATGCTGAACCAAAGCTACTTCCCAAAGAAAGTGATAATTGGGATTGAGACACGTTAGACCAGCACTCATTCTCATAGCTAATCCAGCCTATCTGAGAAATGCAAAGGCATATAGGGTGTTGTTGTTGTTGTTAGTTACGAAGTCGAGTCCGACCCATCGTGACCCCATGGACAACATTCCTCCAGGCCCTCCTGTCCTCCACCATCCCCCGGAGTCCACTCAAGCTCACACCAACCACCTCAGTGACTCCATCCAGCCACCTCATCCTCTGCCGTCCCCTTCTTCTTTTGCCATCTATTGTTCCCAGCATTAGACTCTTCTCCAGGGAGTCCTTCCTTCTCATTAGGTGGCCAAAGTATTTGAGTTTCATCTTCACTATCTGGCCTTCTAAAGAGCAGTCAGGGTTGATCTCCTCTAGGACTGACTGGTTTGATCGCCTTGCGGTCCAAGGGACTCGCAGGAGTCTTCTCCAGCACCACAACTCAAAGGCCTCAATCCTTTTGCGCTCAGCCTTCCTTATTGTCCAGCTTTCACAGCCATACATTGCAACTGGGAAAACCATAGCCTTGACTATACGCACTTTTTGGCAGGGTGATGTCTCTGCTTTTCAGTATGCTATCTAGATTTGCCATAGCTTTCCTCCCCAGAAGCAAGCGTCTTTTAATTTCTTGGCTGCAGTCCCCGTCTGCGGTGATCTTGGAGCCCAGGAAAATAAAATCTGTCACTACCTCCATTTCTTCCCCATCTATTTGCCAGGAAGTGAGAGGACCGGATGCCATGATCTTAGTTTTCTTAATGTTGAGTTTCAAGCCAACTTTTGCACTCTCCTCCTTCACCCGCATCAAGAGGCTCTTTAGTTCCTCTTCACTTTCTGCCATGAGAGTGGTATCATCTGCATATCTGAGGTTGTTGATATTTCTCCCAGCAATCTTGATTCCAACTGGTGATTCATCTAGCCCCGCCTTTCTCATGATGTGCTCTGCATATAAGTTGAATAGGCAGGGTGACAGTATACAGCCTTGCCGAACTCCTTTCTCAATTTTGAACCAATCAGTGGTTCCGTGTCCGGTTCTCACTGTTGCTTCTTGACCTGCATATAGGTTTCTCAAGAGACAAATAAGATGGTCTGGTACTCCCATCTCTTTAAGAACTTGCCACAATTTGTTGTGATCCACACAATCAAAGGCTTTAGCGTAGTCAATGAAGCAGAAGTAGATCTTTTTCTGGAACTCCCTGGCTTTCTCCATGATCCAGCGTATGTTGGCAATTTGATCTCTAGTTCCTCTCCCTCTTCGAAATCCTGCCTGTACTTCTGGTAGTTCTCGGTCCACATACTGCTGGAGCCTAGCTTGTAGGATTTTGAGCATCACTTTGCTAGCATGTGAAATGAGTGCAATGGTGCGGTAGTTTGAACATTCTTTGGCATTGCCCTTCTTGGGGATCGGAATGTAAACTCACCTTTTCCAATCCTGTGGCCACTGTTGAGTTTTCCAAATTTGCTGGCATATTGAGTGTAGCACTTTAACAGCATTGTCTTTCAGGATTTTGAATAGCTCAGCTGGAATGCTGTCACTTCCACTAGCTTTGTTGTTGCTCAGACTTCCTAAGGCCCATTTGACTTCACATTCCAGGATGTCTGGCTCGAGGTCAGTGACCACCCCATCGTGGTTATCAGGGATGTTAAGCTCTTTCTTGTATAGTTCTTCTGTGCAATCTTGCCACCTCTTCTTAATCTCTTCTGCCTCTGTTAGGTCCCTGCCATTTTGGTCCTTTATTATGCCCATCTTTGCATGAAATGTTCCCTTCATATCTCTAATTTTCTTGAAGAGATCTCTGGTCCTCCCTATTCTATTGTTTTCTTCTATTTCTTTGCACTGCTCATTTAGGAAGGCATTCTTATCTCTTCTAGCTGTTCTCTGGAATTCTGCATTCAATTGTTTGTATCTTTCTCTTTCTCCCTTGCCTTTCGCTTCCCTTCTTTCCTCAGCTATTTGTAAAGCTTCCTCAGACAGCCATTTTGCTTTCTTGCCTTTCTTTTTCTTTGGGATGGTTTTAGTTGCTGCCTCTTGTACAATGTTGCGAACCTCCGTCCATAGTTCTTCAGGCACTCTGTCTATCAGATTTAATTCCTTAAATCTATTTGTCACCTCTACTGTATATTCATCAGGGATATGATTTAGGTCATACCTGAGTGGCCTAGTGCTTTTCCCTACTTTCTTCAACTTAAGCCTAAATTTGGCCACCAGAAGCTCATGATCTGAGCCACAGTCAGCTCCTGGTCTAGTTTTTACTGACTGTATAGAACTTCTCCATCTTTGGCTGCAGAGCACATAGTCAATCTGATTTCTGTGTTGACCGTCTGGTGATGTCCATGTGTAGAGACTTCTCTTGGGTTGTTGGAAAAGAGTGTTTGTTATGACCATCGTATTCTCTTGACAAAATTCTACCAGACTGTGTCCTGCTTCATTTTGTACTCCAAGGCCAAACTTGCCTGTTATTCCGGTTATCTTTTGGTTTCCTACTTTAGCATTCCAATCCCCCATGATGATAAGGACATCATTTTTTGGAGTTAATTCTAGCAGGTGTTGTAGGCCTTCATAGAACCGGTCAACTTCAGCCTCTTCAGCACCAGTGGTTGGGGCATAAACTTGGACTATTGTGATGTTGAATGGTTTGCCTTGGATTCGAACTGAGATCATTCTGTCATTTTGGAGATTGTATCCCAGTACTGCTTTCCCTACTCTTTTATTGACTATGAAGGCTACTCCATTTCTTCTGAGGGATTCTTGCCCACAGTAGTATACCTGATGGTCATCTGAACTAAATTCACCCATGCCTGTCCATTTTAGTTCACTGATTCCTAAGATGTCGATGTTCAGTCTTGTCATCTCTTGTTTGACCACATCCAGCTTGCCTTGATTCATGGATCTGACATTCCAGGTTCCTATGGAGTAAAGATCTTTGCAGCATCGGACTTTCCTTTCACCTCCAGATACATCGGCAACTGAGTGTCCTTTCGGCTTTGACCCAGTCGCTTCATTCTTTCTGGCGCTACTAGTACTAGCCCTCCGCTCTTCCCCAGTAGCATATTGGACACCTTCCGACCTGAGGGGCTCATCTTCCGGTGTCATATCGTTTTGCCTTTTGGTACTGTCCATGGGGTTTTCCTGGCAAAGATACTGGAGTGGGTTGCCATTTCCTTCTCCAGTGGATCACGTTTTGTCAGAGCTCTCTGCTATGACCTGTCCGTCTTGGGTGACCCTGCACGGCATAGCTCATAGCTTCATTGAGCTACGCAAGCCCCTTCGCCACGACAAGGCAGTGATCCATGAAGGAGATATAGGGTGAGAAATATCTTATTACTACTGAGGGGCTTTTCATAAGCACTTAATGAAAATGCCTTCATGCCTTCCAGTTGTATGAGGCACTTGAGCTGGGATGTGTTTTCTTTCTCTGCCCCGTCTGCCATATACCCATCATTGGTCTCTTTGCCCTGCATGCAGTGAAGGCCAGAATGTCAGCAGCAGAGAACCTTCTTGCTGTTTTGAACTCAAGACAATTAGAGTTCCCTTCACCTTCAGCTTCTTCATGTTCTGGATTAGGGGCAGATATAAGCACCAGGGGGAAGTGCTAATCCTCACTGGGAGGGAACAGTCGACCAAAGGTTTGTGATGCTTCTGTGCATCCAAGCTTGAAAAAGTTTTATTCTATAAGAATATTGGAGAGCATGGATCTCAAAGTCTAGGATCTTCCATTTTATGATAATCTGACTTAGTAACATTATGACATTCTTAATTCATTTGTCTCCCATTTTTAGTAGTAGCAAATTTGGTGAACACAGATTTAACACAAAGCACCTATGGCTTAATCAGACATATTTTCCTCCTTCCATTATATATACCAAGGAGTCCACGGATCAATTCAATTGATTTAATGGACCCCAATTCTGTGTCAGTCTTAAATCTGTGTTCTGTTCTACTTTGCAATGGCTTGTGTCAAGGCTTTCATGATTTCTATTGTTCGAATGGAAATTTGTTTCAGCTCACATAGCTGGCAACAGTGAGCTATAGAGGCAATAATAGAGAAACACTCACACGGTCCATTTACTGGATGAGGTTGCATAAAGTCTATCCGATTATGTCTAAGTGGTTATTAGAAAGGGGCTTCAAATGAGAGTCATGAGGGAGCTAGCAATTCTCAAGTCATCTATTACCGAGATATTTTATAGGATTTGTAGTTTCATGAGGATTGGACTGTTCATTGGCATTGACTTCTAGACAACAATAAATGACATTTTTACAGGCTAGCTGCAAACTCTACAAGGAAACTAGCAAACAAGTCTCTATCCGAAGCTGAGAAATATTAAAAAGGTGAAGTAGTTATTGATAACAGTTGACTCCCCTTGGGCTTCTTGGAATAGAAATGTTAAGGCTCTGTAGATTTCATGAGGTATTATGAAGTTCTGAAGACAGATATGTTTTCTTATAAGAACTGAATGCAGTAATTTATCAGTATAAAGCTTTGCTTCTGAAGATCCTTGGCCTGGAGCTGAGGAAAATGACAAAAGAAATTCATGTCAAGGGGCAATTTTGGAGCAAGTCATTTGTGTTGCACTAAAGCACAAAAGGCCCACTTTCTTTCAACCTTGTTTGTTCATTCATGCATTCCGTTTCAAGCTCTTGCTTCCCCACTGTGATCCAAACAGCTACACCAGATCAGACAGAAGTCCCAGTGGGGGCCAAAAGAAATCCTATGGCATTCCAAAGGCTTTGCGAAAACACCTTCCTGTTGTGCCGTGTTGATTGTTGACATCACAACCTGCTAAAAGAGAATAAGGGAAATGTTAGCTGGCAATAACTTAGCAGTTGACAAAAGTGTTTAAGAGTCCTTCTCAGTAGCTTGCATGCAAAGCAAGGTATGTGAAATTCCCCCTCTCCACCCCATTTAGTGAAATGTGCCAGGCTTTAGCTCTGAGTTGCATGCTGGGACACTGCTGAAGTCACCTTCAAAGAAGTGGCACATTTTAAAAGCCATGAACATCTCCTACTTGGATTAAAAAGGGGGAAGTGAAGGAGGGAGGGTGGGATGCCCAGTCTCCCACTGCATGATTTTGCTGTGCTCCTTCAACTAAATTAGGGAAGGGAAGAGATGGATGGAAAGAAGAACGTACACTGAGAGGGATGCTGGTGGGACTGGAAGAGGGTTGGGAACATTCTTCTAAGCCCTTGAATAAGCTCACAAGTGTTTCCTCAAATGACCCATGCCTAGAAAACCATGAAACACATTGGGACTTATGTCTTGGTGAACAGATATAGGAATAAATCACAATGAATTCACTGCCTTTCAAAAATATTAGAATGGCCAGAAGATTCAACATCATGGCTGGTCTTGTTGGCTATTTCACTTTGGACAGGCATCAGGAATAGGGCCTACAAAAAGCAGGCTAAAGAGATTTAGACCTCTTCTTCATTAGCCATAGAAAGAATGTAGCAAAGTGACACAGATAAATAAGATACAACACAGAACATTAATTTAGCACAGTTTTTGCATGGCAACTAGAGGAAATAGTTTTTCCAGTTTAGAAGAGGAAAAGATCCTATTTGGCATTGCACTGTTTGCTGAGTTAAGAAGGCATAATCAGGTTTAAGCAGGAAGATGATGTTGCCACTCATTTTCACCCTTTATTGTTTTCTGGAATGATGACATGCATGAAACAGCAAATGTAGGCCATGCATGTATTATGCTGTGAAATCAAATCATTCCTGAAATGTAAGTACCAGAATTCCCCAGGATTCAGCTTGATACACAAGTATTATTGTTGATGATGATGCTGATGACCATTGTAGCTATACAGCTGTATAACTGAAGCTTCTAATGTGGTTTACAAAAAGTCACAAAGCCACACATATAGAATAAAAGAATATTATAGCAAGTTAAATGCATAACCTTTAAAAACAATGTAAACTACACTTACAGTAAGATATTGGTCTTAATAAATGCAACCAGCATGAATTTCACATTGTATGCCATCAATTCACTGCAGAAGATGGGGCCAGGCAGACCTTACGGGGGAAACGGTTTCACAATTGAGGGGGCATTGTTGAGAAGTGCCCCCTCTGCCCTGTTGCCCCCTTCCAAGCCTCCCTTGGAACAGGCCCTCCGAGGAAGTTCTCACATGTTGTCATGTCCAAGGAGGTCCCTATCAGGAGAGACACACTGCCCAGTGTGCATTCCACAGCTGTATAAAGCTTTATACATTAAAAGCAGCACCCTGAATCAGGCTTGCAAGTTTACAGGCAGTCAATGTAAACCTTTTCCTCTGCAAGGGTGCGGACCCGATTGTGCTGGTCCACCCCGGAGCCGGATGGATCCGGATGGTTTCCTGAAGGCCCTGGGGGAATTTCCAGTTGAGAAGGCTGGTGCTCCTGTTGAAGCTCTGGTCGAACTGTGGAATGGAGAAATGACCAGGGCTATTGACACAATCGCTCCTAAGCGTCCTCTCCTGCTGGGCAGAACCCGTTCATCCCCTTGGTACACACCTGAATTACGGGCAATGAAGCAGGTTGGGAGATGGCTAGAGCATAGGTGGAGGAAATCACGGGATGAATCTGACCGAACACACTTAAGAGCCCATTATCAGGCCTATGCTGTGGCGGTGAGGGTGGCGAAAAAGAAATTTTTCGCTGCATCCATTGCCTCCTCACAATGCTGTCTGGTGGAGCTTTTTTGGGTGGTGCAAGGGCTGGTTCATCCAGGCCCTAAGAAAGACCCACGATGGCCCACTGTGATGAGTTTGCCAAGCATTTTAAGGATAAATCGCTCAGATTCGTCACGAGGTGGACTCCACTAGTGACTCAGAGCCTTTAGGGGAGGAGCCAATGTTGCCGTCTGCTCCACAATTGATGGATGAATTTCAGTTATTGAGGCCTGATGATGTGGACAAGGTGCTTGGACAAGTACGTTCCACCACCTGCTTGCTGGACCCTTGCCCATCTTGGCTACTCAAGAAAGCCAAGGACGGGATAGGGACCTGGATCCTGGAGGTTGTCAATGCCTCTCTGAGGGATGGCTGGGTACCTGCCCCTTTAAAGAAGGCAGTAATCCAGCCTGTCCTAAAGAAGGCTTCCTTGGATCCAGAGATGGCCACTAATTATAGACTGGTGGCCAACATCCCGTTTCTGGGCAAGGTGTTAGAGCAGGTGGGGGCAGGACAACTCCAAGCATTCTTGGATGAAACTGATTATCTGGACCCATTTCAGTCCGATTTCAGACCCGGATATGGTACTGAATCTGTCTTGGTCACCCTGTACGATGACCTGTGCAGGGAGAGAGACAGGGGAAGTGCGTCCCTGTTGGTCCTCCTGGATCTCTCAGCGGCTTTCGATACCATCGACCATGGTACACTTCTGGATAGGCTAGCGGGATTGGGGGTTGGGGGCACTGCTCTGCAGTGGTTCTGCTCCTATTTCAATGGCCGATTCCAGAAGGTGGTGCTGGGGGACTATGGCTCTGCGGCATGGCAGCGATGCCATGGAGTTCCGCAGGGGTCCATTTTGTCCCCCTTGCTATTTAATATCTACATGAAACCGCTGGGAGAGGTCATCAGGAGGTGTGGGCTGTGGAGTCATCAGTACGCTGATGATACCCAGCTCTACCTCTCGTTTTCCACCGATCCAGGTGAGGCAGTGGCTGTGCTGAACCGTTGCCTGGCCAAGGTGATGGGCTGGATGAGGGCCAATAAACTGAAGCTCAATCCTGACAAGATGGAGGTCCTGTTGGTAGGTGGATCAGGCTTTGGGATGGGGAACTTTGACCTTGTCCTGAATGGGGTTGCACTCCCTCTTAAGGACAGGGTCTGCAGCTTGGGAGTGCTCCTCGACCCAGAGCTACCGTTGGAAGCTCAAGTGACTGTGGTGGCGAGGAGCGCTTTCCTTCAGCTGATCCATCAGCTGCGTCCCTACCTGGAGAACGACTGCCTGGCAACAGTGACACACGCATAGGTCACTTCCCTATTAGACTTCTGTAATGCGCTCTACGTGGGGCTGCCCTTGAAGACGGTCCAGATACTTCAATTGGTGCAAAATAGAGCTGCCAGGCTGCTGACAGGGACTGGGCATTGTTCTCATATAACCCCAGTCCTCCGTCAGTTCCACTGGCTCCCCATTGAAGTCTGGGCCCAATTCAGGGTGCTGGTTATCACCTACAAAGCCCTGAATGGCTTAGGCCCTGGTTACCTAAAGGAGTGCCTGCATCCATATATGCCCTCCCGCCCTGAGATTGGCGACAGAGGCCCTTCTCCAGGAACCCTCCGTGAAGGATATTTGGAGGGTGAGTACTTGGAGGAGGGCTTTCTCCATGGTGGCGCCCCACCTATGGAATGCTCCCAGAGAGGTCCACCTGGCGCCGTCGTTATTTGTTTTTCAGCACCAGGCCAAGACCTTTTTATTTAAATGCTATTTTAATTGTTAAGGTTTATTTAATGATTTTAAACTGAGCAGGCTGTTTCCACTATTTTATGTATTTTATTTATTCTGTGTGTGTGTGTGTGTGTGTGTGTGTGTGTGTGTTTGTCTTTATAGGCAGATTTTAATGACTGTAAGCTGCCCTGAGCCTTATGTGAAGGGGGTGGCATATAAGCTGTCTAAATAAATAAATAAATAAATAAATGCAAATGGGTCAGAATTGGTCCTTCTGATCACTGTTATCAATCAGGCTCAAGCTTCTTCATTTGTAGTTTCTGAACAATCTTCTAGGGCAGTCCCACACACAACCAATTGCAGTACTCTAACTCAGAGGTGAGCAGAGCACAAACTACTCAAGCAGGGCTATCCATGGCAGAAGGCGGCACAGCTAAATGAGCAAACGAAGCTGGTAAAAGGCTCCTCTGACATTGAGGCTACTGTTGCCTCATCAATCTAATTGTACACTCCTTGCAAATCCCAAATCCAGTTGGGTACTTATGCTTTTAAAAGAAACCAATTGCTTAGTAAACAGGTATTATGACTTCATCATAGGCTTCTGACTGGTAGTTTCATACTTCTCTTGGCTATGGCTTTTTGTCCCCCTTTTGACATTTGCAAGTATGAGGTCTTTAACAATGTGTCAGCAGCAGTCCATTGAAACTAATACAAGATGCTGCACCAGAGCAAAGGAAGACTAACATGTAAAATAGCTATCCTACCATATCAAAAGGACACATTGGTCATTAGAACACAACATGAATTCCTGGAATAGCAAATGTCATACCTTAGTATTCTTCGTGGGGTTTTCTCATTTGGTTTCATTAGGGCAAGTTTTATGTCTACTGTAAAGGTCAGGGCGTCCATTAAAGCCTTTGCCATCCAATTTTATTAATAGCCTCAGCACATACAATTTACATAAATACTGCTTTTGAGGAAAGAAACTTGGCAATTTTTAAAACTTTGAACTAAAAAAGTTTTTACAAAAATGGTGCTTTGAAAGGTTGATGACTACAGAGAGTCAAATCCTGTAAGTTGATAGCTAAGATGATTTCCTCAGAAAGGGTCTCCCTGCCACTTCTTTCAAAGACTGTGGGACCACTTCCTCTTACAAGAAGGAATGAGTCACTCTCTGGAACCGGCCAATGGAGGTCTCCCTGCCAGTCGTTATAAGCCAAGAAGGAAAGGATCCAACATGGATGTAGTTGCACAGCCTGTCTGAGCAACTTATCAAGATCTTCAGGCTGGGCCAACTCTAAATCATCTGAGACAGCTGGACCAGGCTGTGCTTTTGTATCTCGCATGCCTATAAAACTAGGGTCTAAGTCTTGGTAGGTACGTAAGAGTCTGTCCTAGAAGTGCCTAGCAAATCCATTATAACAGGCCTTAGATATGTCTGCAGCATCCTAAAGGCTAGCATACAATAAGTTCTGGAAGAACCTAAGAATTTCCAGTGGCTTGCACATAAAAGATGGAATGGAAGCATAGAGATCTTTCTTTGTCACCCTCACTATCCTATATGTATGAATATGCAGTGTCTCCAAAGCTGCAGGTAAGTTCAAAGTGGCAGGGTTTGGTGATCAGATGTGTTGCACCACCATCAGGAATAATATTCCTAAAGGCTTCTGGTCTAACTTTGTAGGGGATAGTGGTGAAAATGGCCTCTACAGTAGCTAGCTTAAAGAAGAGAAGGAGGAGGGGGCGGGGAGGGGAGGGGAGGGGAGGAGGAAGAGGAGAAGGAGGAGGAGGAGGAGAAGGAGAAACTATTACAAACAAGATAGGAAAAAGATGAAGTATGAGTAAATTAATAATACCAGAGCCATCGATAAAAAGTCCTTATTAAGCATTGTCAGAATTCAGAAATAAACATCTTAGAAACTCATCTGAGTAGAGTAGATTATTTACATGCATATCTAAATACACAAATTAGGGCTAATTCATAATGTATGAGTTCCCCTTAAGGAAAGTAAGAAAGAGAAATCTTCCTCAAACAGACAGAACATACAATGTCTGTATAATGTGAACCAATTTATTCCAAATATCTAGATATTAAATGCATTCATAAAACATTTAAATCTTATTTCATCACCATGCATTACAATCTTTTGTTGAAAAAGAAAAAAAAAATCTAATCTCTGTTGCCATCATTACCTGTTTGCACATTCCTGTTCCATGTTTCAGATAGATAGATAGATAGATAGATAGATAGATAGATAGATAGATAGATAGATTTCTGTGTGGTGATTCATTAATTCATTGTCCATTTTGGCCTTTGGGAATACCTTACTAAAATTTGTTGAAGTGCACTGTTAGTTTTATCATTCTTCAGGATTTGGTTTTCTCCTAGAAGAAAAGCTCTGGGAGTTAACTCTCAGAATGGAGAGTGGACACATTTTGTGTCCAGCACACATCCATGTAAATGGAAGTGCATTTATATTAAGATATTCTTCAGGGCATGGTTTGCTGTTCCAACCACTGGTACATTATATGACCTCATGATAATAGGAGAGTTCTATTCTATCCAGTACTTCACCTTCTTGACTGGACAGTGAGCTACTGAAGAATACATCAAATGGCACAAAGCAGATGGAATGAAACCTTGCGTAATAGTTGAGTGGGAGGGGGATAGAATGGGGCAAAACCCTTTGTATGATAATTTAAGTATTAGAAACCTCCCTCCCTTTCAATTTTATTAAATCAGATCAATTTTGTAGCACAAATTAAACATAAACATTTCTGCAATGAAACACAGTATTGTTCATCAGAATGAATATTCATTACTATATTCAGATTGTTCTTACTGCTATGTACTACTGTACATGTTCCTGCAATTAATTATTCTGATGTATATTCATTTTCAATGTGAATTTCAAAAAAAAAAAAAAAAAGCAGAACCCAAAAGAATATAAAGCAAAGACATGAAATAAAATGAAGAATCATGGCTCTTAAATTGGAAATTAGAATGAGCCTATCACAATGCATGTTGTGTGTACTATATCACCCTATATATTTTATGTATAGCACAGTATATTATTATTATTAAGGATACTTCAGCAAAGGCAGTTCATATATTCACAATTTGTCTATTCATAAATTATGTCTTAAAAACACCCATTCCAAAATTGCTGTCAAAGTGGCATAGAAAATTCCTTATTCATGTGACAATTTCCAAGAAATTGTTAAAGAAGTAAGAAAATGTTATGTATAAAATTAAAGAACCTTGTTGTCACAACATTTAGCTATATTATTACCTTTTCCTGATTATTACCTCTTCCCAAAGACTACAGTGCACCATTGGGCACTGAAACAACTTATGATTGAGAGCAACATTAACTTTATTGGAGAAGGAGAAGGAGGAGGAGAAGGAGGAGGAAGAATAGATGGAAATGGAGAAGGAGAAGGATGGCTTGCGAATAGTAAAAATATTGGCTTGCAAATAGTAAAAATGTACTAATGGTTCCAGAGCTATTACATAAGCCACCATGTTCTTTTTTTTAACTGGATTTAAAGTCAGTATTGCATAATCACAGAGTAATTCCCCAAAATATCTACCAATTTTGGTCCGGGTCAACATGTCTAACAAATATTAGGGTGTAATCCTCTCAAGATGCCCAAAAACCTCAAATCTGGAGAACCACAGGCATCCTATGCAGATTGGAAGGAGCTGTGAAGGGTATCTTTCTCTCTGCTTTTCTGGTTGACTTCAGAGGAAGTGAGAAAGAGAAAGGAACAGAATCAGATCACATAACGTGGATGCCCCCAGGATCCTCACCTCCTCTGGACCTCTCTCTGAGGTCACATTTCCAACCTCAGAGAGCAGCTGCTCTAGCTGTTTCCATACTGGCTGTGGGAGAGGGTAGCACTCCAGTCCCTGGTTGTGACACCAGATACCTGTCTCCAAACTGAACAATATGACTGCTCCTTGTGTACAAACCAGACCAGAATTCTAGAAGATGGTATGCTAAACATAATTGTATTAGTTCAGTTTCATAAAGCATTGTGCCTAAGGAATTTTGAGCAGGCCCAGTTTCAATCTCCTTCAATAATCCAAGTAATATATTCCCCATTATTCAGATATATGCCCGGTTTTAAAAGTAATTCTATAATAATTGCTTACATTTTATTCAAGCCCCCTTTAACAAACACTCAGAGATAAGTACTTCAAAGATTATTCCTCCACCCCTCCACCTTGATCAAGTTTTATTCCTTAAGGTGTGTTTATTATGTGATGTACTAGAAAATATGAACCGATGCAGCCGTAATACTTTTAACAGGTATTTTTCCTCCTTTTCTTAGCATGTTGAGCAGTATGCAGCTCATCAGCTGTTGATTAATTTTAAATAGCCATGTTATTGGTCATTCAAATGTTATTGGTCAAATGAATTCCAAAGTGAAGATTTTTCAACTGAGGAAAGTTGGAAAACAGGTCCAATATTCACCTTCCCAAGTCATACAGACAGGCAGCTAACCTGTTCGTTAATTCAAAAATACTTTTATAGCCAAGGTTTTCTTGGTCATGGACATTCCTTAGGCCAAGCTTGTTTTATCTCAGCTTTATTGTTCGTTTATAATGCTGCATCGAAGTGCAGAATCTAAGGTCTGTGGACCAAATACTGAACTTCTGGGGTCCTTGTCTGGTGGATACCCAGATGTTTATAGCCAGCAAGCCTGATCATGCCCCTATCTGCCACCCACCAAGCATTTGGTGGTCCCCCCACTTTTGTGAAGTTACCCACTCCACCCTGTTTATAAAAGGATGGGTTGGCCCGGCTGCTGGCCTTAAAGTAAAATAGGTTGGTACTTGAGCCTCAGCCCTTTTATTTTTGGCTGTGACCATTGGAAAGCAACAAGGCTTCTTCAGGAAAGAATATGGTCCTTGGAAGAGAAGAGGTTCAGAATTCTTGCCCTAGATTATCACAATATATAAAGAGATCAAAAACTTACCAGCTTTAAAGTCCAAAATACTCCTACAAATCAGGTGCTATTCATTTTTCTAAAAGTTGGGTGATCTTAACCCAACAGAAATAATATTTTTCAGCAGTTTCCAAATTCCTCTATTTAACCTGAGATACAAGTTCTCCAATATTCTCTGTTCTCATTTTCATATGCAAAACTCAACGAATGCAAAGACCTTCTCCTTACCCACCAGCTAGACTCTTCAGCCTTCAACTTTTCCCTCCTGACTTCGTCTTCCCGCAAAAGTCATGTGAATACTCTCCTAGCAGCCTCTACTGTCTTCACAAGTTACGGTTCAGTGGGCATGCACTACCTGGAATGCCCATGTGATGAATCCTAATATCCCATGACCATTCTAGGAATTATTCCTTGATCAGAACCATTACAGCAGCCTGAATTCAATATGCGAAGGCAGCCATATTTGCTACATGCAGGAAGTTTTCTGCAGCACTGAGAGTTTCAGGAAAGCTATTTTTGTCCTTGTAGCAAGCTGGCTTTTTTCAGAGAAAGCATTTCAACCTGGTGGCACTTCTTGGATCGGCCATATGACCATACCAGGCTGCCTCACACGGGGGTCCCAGGAAATGGATGAGCTCATAATCAAGCCCGATTTGAATAACAAAGCTGATTGGACAGAACGTAAAGTTCGGTAAACTTGTATGCCTGAAAACAGAGTTGAGTTGATTTGCAAGAAGCTAATGCTGAGTTTCACTGGCATTGCTAGTTGGAGCTAACCGACTATGATAGATATATGCATTTATATAGGCTTTTGGATGTTCATCAGAGGTCATACCACTGTGTCTGGGGGTGGGGGGGATGCCAGACTCCAATCTACACACATTCATTAGAACATACATGAGGGACTTGACCTGTGCATTTGCCATGTTTCCTAGAGCCCTTCTAATCAATGTTTGCCAAGTTGTGGAAAGTCTGTTCCTGTGATAAGCCCACATTCCTGTGCTTATTGTACATGTGCGAATTCCTGAGATGAATTGAGTGTAGCAAAAATGTCCAGATTTCTTAATGACATTCTCAGAGATAATGCGTTGCCATCCTACCAATAAATTAGGCCCCAAGAGTTTTGAAAGCTGAATTTCCAGTTGAAGTCCTTTCCTTCTCACTGAGCTGACTTAGTCCTGAAATGCTTGTTTCAGGCCCCCGGACCAGTTACTACTAAGGAAGTATGAAAATTTAATTTCAGTTTGAAAATCATATCAGGATATCCTGTTTGCAGTCCTGAATGCAAATGGAAGCACATTGTATCAAACACATTTTCTAGATTTCTGCTCATGTTTGAAAAATGCAATGCATTTGTTTCTTTTTTAAAACACACATTATGACATTTTTTTCACTATACACTTTAATCAACGGGGAAATGTACACACAGGGAAATGTACACCTTTACTAGTAAACTTACACACTTCTTCTATTTGAACAAATCAAAAATTGTGCTGGGAATTAAAATGGGAGTGAGCTGGACTCAAGATGAAGCTTGGAGAATTTGAGTGAGCTCCAATATTCCTGGTTGCTCCATCTCTAGTTACTACTGGTGGGAACACAGCTAATAGTGGTGGCAAACCTCTACTATCTCCTAATCTCCTATTGTATTCTAAAACAGCGAATCTAATTGGTGATGCACCAGCACTTAAACACAAGTTGTCTTTCTAAGGAGTCATTTACTTAATACATAGCAAAAGACATTTCCGCACACACTAGAATGTGCTGAATCATATTTCTCATTCATCTTTTGGAGTTCAGATTAGTAGAATGAGGAGAGGAGAGGAGAGGAGAGCAACCTCCATATATAAGACCTAGATAAAATGCTTTCAGTTAGGGAAGGGAAGGGAAGGGAAGGGAAGGGAAGGGAAGGGAAGGGAAGGGAAAGGGAAGGGAAGGGAAGGGAAGGGAAGGCTTGGCATAAATGTAAATATAGCTTCACTTTGCAAGTCTTTTAAATCACATTTCTATAACATGAACTGTCTTCCCAAATATACTTATTCATATAGTCTGAACTAAACTATATTTTCACTTTGAAACAGCCAGAGAGTACTCTTGACTCCACAATGATGTTCATAGCCGACATCGGAAAGTGTAATCTTGCTAGGCAATTACCAGTCACTAATTATCAAGAGTTGTGATATCTGAATTATTCCAAACTGCCTATCTGGGATATTTAACCCTCATCCTGAAGGCATTGGTTCTGAAGTGTTCATCCTATTCCAAGGTTTAAAAATAACTCCTCGGAGATATCATAGTGAGCAATAAAGAAGAATGAAACCAACCCAATTATTTTCATTAAAAAAAGACTTGTGATTTTCAACATGTGTCATTAATTACAAAAATATGTCACCTGTTGTGACCTTGGCAGTCCTGCAGAAAGTACATTCCAAGTGCAGCTTTACAAAAGGAACATTCAGATTCCTCTGGCAAACTTAAATATTGTAAGTAGGATCATTAATACATTTTTACAGCATGGAATGCTCCTGGTTCAGCATTCCTACCAGCATTTTTAGTGAATAAAATGATGCCAAGTTCTTGTGATGGAAGTGGTGAAGTTTCTGTTCCCCAGTGATTTCATTGTTGTTACATGCTGTCAAATCCTTTCCAAGTTATGGCAACCCTATGAATGAAAGCCCTCCAAAATGTGCTTTGCTTGTCAGTCCTGCTCAGTTCTTGCAAATTCAAGACTGTGGTTTCCTTTATGGAATCAATCCACTTCATAGTTGGTTTTCCTCCTCCTCCTCCTCCTGCTTTCATGTTTCCGTAACAGTATTGTCTTCTCCAGTGGGTCTTTCCTTCTTGTGATGAGCCTGAAGTACAACAGCCTCAGTTTTGTCATTTTTGCTTCCGGGGCAAATTCTGGATCGACTTTCTATAGGACCCTGTTTGTCTTTCACTCAGTCCATGGTATCCACAAAGCTCTCCTCCAGCTCCATGCTTCAAATGCACCCATTTCTTCCTGGCACCCTACTTCATTATCCAGCTTTTGCATACATGCACCATGATTGAGAATGCAATACTATGGAAGACAGTGATCTTGTTCTCCAACAAAGCATCCTTACTTCATAGCATATTTTCTAGTTCTCTCATTTTCCCACTCATTGCTGCCCTTACAAGTTTGTCTCCAATTTTCTTGGCTGCAGTCTCCCTTTGAACTAATGACAGAGCCGAGGTATGCAGAAAGGTTCGCAACTTCACGTTATTCATTGTTGACATTATTGTTGGGTAATGCTTTTGCGGTCATGATTTTTGCCTTCAATTTCAGCTGCAGGCCTGCTTTTGCACTGTATTCTTTCATTTTCATCAGTAATCCTTTCAATTCATAACTGCTTCCTGCCAGTAGTAAAGTATCATCTGCATATCTTAAAATATTGATGTTACTTCTGCCAATTTTCACTTCTTCTTCTGATCATAATCCAGCTTTTCTTATGATTGGTTCTGCCTACAGATTGAGCAGATAGGAGATCAAATGCACTCTTGTCCAATGTCTTCACTGACTGGAGTCCATTTTCTTCCTCTATATTCTATTTTTGTCCACAATGCATGCTGCACATCAGGACAATCAAGCACTCAGCATATGCATTTCTTACAGAAACGTCCATAGTTTCCCATGATCCACATGGTCCAAGGTGTTGCTGTAGTTTATAAAGTATAGACTGACCTTTTCCTGAAATTCTTTGATGCATCTTGGTAGCCAACATATATTTGTAGTATGATCTTAAGTGGCTCCTGCTTTTTGGAATCCAGCTTGAACATCAGGGATTTCTCATTCCATATAGAAATTATGTCATATGGAATTATTTATTAGTACACTGGCCCTAAGCTGATACAGTCCTTTGCATCTCCTGTCTTGGGGAATGAACTGTATATTGAAGATTTCCATTCTGTGGGTCATTATTTTTCATGTTTGTTAGTGAATTCTTACCAGGGGTTTGAGCAATTCAATCGCTGCACTTGGAATAGGGTTAGGGTTAGTATTCTGGGTACTTTATTGCTTCCAGGTGCTTTCAGAGTAGCTTTCACTTTGTTTTCTATATTGCAGCTTCTTCCTCATAGGATTCGTCTTTGAAGGAGTTGGTCATCTTTTTTATCTCTTCTGCATATTGTTTCTAGCTTCTTTTTATTCTCCTTGTCATATAATATCCTCCCTTGTTTTTCTTTCAGTATTCCTAATCCAGATCTGAATTCCCCTTTGTTGTTCTTTGTTGTTCTTTACACTGACCATTTCAATAGTTCTTTAATCCAACAAAATGAGGATTCAGGTGAGAAACAAGTGGGAAAGGCAAAATAGCCATGAGAAGTTGCAATAAGAACTACATTTGGTCTGCATATTTCAGTGAAGCAATCGAGGTTGCTCTTTCCAAACTAACGTGGCGGTTCAAATGCAGGACTCTTTGGATTCCACACAGATATTGAGTAGAAAATGTGTGTATTCAGGAAAGTTGTAAGTCAAGGTCAATGTGAAATTGTACACACATGCATCTTTAAATGAAAAATAATCCAGCGTGTGGATGCAACAGACTCCTGATTAAATCAGGGCATCCAATGAGATTAGCAGGCATTAATATGCCATTCCTGATATTACAGCTCTTCTGGTCTGTTGGCTACATTTCAGATAATAGCAGAAGCATATAGTAGTAACCACACCATTCGTATAATGTGAGAAATGGACCTATATAACATCCTAGTAACTACAAGCAATCACACAATCCAGCACTGTTATTCCAAAACTTCCTGGACAGAACAACTGTGTGACATGAACACAGAATCATTTGATCATCCAGACACAACTCACAAATAGGCAATTGTAGGAATGCTGCATGGCTCAGAAATATATGGATTCACAAACTCTTTGGGCTGAGCCTGAAGTAAAGTCATTTTGTTTTGTTTCTTTTTGTTTTTTCCCCCTCCATGGAAGAATATGCAAGAAAGAGAGCCATTACGTTGCAATTCAAAGTCTCACAGACTTATTTTGCAATTCAGAGTCATAAAGGAGAAAACGTATTCAAACAGAATATTTTCCGCATCTATTTCTTCCATGGTGGTGGTGGAAAAGCCCTGCACGATCAGAAGCAACTTGTTTTTCCTTTGTTTCAGTAGGAGCCAGTGCTTCAGACATCCGATAAACACCATCGCAGCAATAATTTGCATGTCAGGGGTTATTTTACTTTTTTTAGGATCCTCAGTGGAGCAGCGCAGATGGCAACTGGGGTCACAAGGCAAATGAGAACCATCATTTGTTTGTTAGGTGACCAAAACAAGAGACCAGAGCTTGCTGCCTCAGCTAATTCCCTGTGGCTCTGCAGTGTAATACATTGAACTGGGTTTTTGAAGAAAGCCGAGGGATTTGTTAGGTCCGGCTTCCTACAGAAAATGCCCTGCCAAATCCCCCTTTTCTTGACATTTGGCAGAGAGCTTTCCTGTCTTGTGTACCAGCTGGATCAAAGGGTCGTGTGCTTTGAGAGTTTGGGAGCAATGGAACTAAGTGTTGAAGATCACTGATTGCAGATGAGAGAGAGGTTATGTGGAAAGCCCTGAAATGCCTCAAAGAACTAACAAGAGAGAAACTTTATGACGCCTCCGTGGCTGCAATTAGGCTGCAATGCATGCAGCAAACATACAGGAAGAGGAATTAAGTATGAAGCTGTGCCCCTTGAACCCATCTGCCTTTTTCTCATTTTGTTTTGTAGATATGCTTTGACATATCTATTTCATCTGAAAACCAAAGAGGTGGCTGAAAAAAGACTTACCAGGATGGAGGAAACAGTGCTTCAAGCATCTAGCAGGCCCCTTGCTCTTCCGTGGGCCTCGCAAAACCAGGAAATGCTGTGCAAAACAGCAAGCAATGCGGGATACAAACAGGCGGAAGCATGTGTTCAAATTTGCGCAATGCATGCAAGCTGCAGAATCTACCATTTCTTGCTGCACAATTTCGGTGGCTTGGCTTTAGAATGCTCTTGTTCTTGTTTGAGCTCAGAATATGTACAATCCTAACTTTATCCTTCAAGTCATATTCATCAGCCTAGGGTTATCAACTTATATATTGACCCTTCTCCTCCATCCTCAGCAGCAGCAGGAAACAAAGCAGCCAAAATTATACCTACCAATTTTCTCCATCCCATTAAAAGCTTCATCTATGAAATATTCTTATGTCTGGTAGCTCTTGCTCCAGTGCATCATTTTCCTCTCCTTTGCAAAACATTTCAAAATTTGGACAACATTTTAGTTTAAGCCTTTCTTATTTTGTCATATTGCACAATTCATTTTATCCTTAATAAACCACAGTTTAGCAGGGTTATAGCTAGGTAGTGAGCTATCTAATATGTGCTACATATAATTAGTGTACATTATTTTGAATTCTTTAACACAGTACAGAAAGTTTTTTTCTTAAGTGTCTCTGACCTGTAGAACTATATCTGATGTTGTTCCAGGTTCAGCCATTACAGGACGCTGAAAGAGAAAAGTTATGAATATCTCTGTTTTGTTCTATTTGGAAATTTCATTATACTTCCAGCAACCTAGCCAATTAGATTATTTTAAAGTGTATTTTTAAAAGAAATATGATTTTTATTTCCATAATGGAGCTCATATTTAAAATTTGCCATTAGTGATTATACCTAGTTTCAGGACATGAATCCAGATTACTGTCTGTAGAGCAGACACAGATCTTTTCAGTCTGATGGTCTTGAATGCTGCTTGGATAACCTAACCATTGTTTATTCTTTTCTGTGTGTGTTTCCGAACTCTCCCTTTCATATACACACACAGAGCATAATTTCAAAGCAGATCAAAGAGTAGCTTAGCAACTTTCTGTAGTGCTTCTTTTAAGATACAGTTCAAATTCCTCAAAGACTCATTTACATTCACAGCTTCTCATGTCAAATGCAGCACGACCTGGCAGCAGTTGACACACAATAGAAAAAAGGACAATTCTCATGTATGAGAAAGAATGGACAAGTCTAGAAGTCATTGTGTAAGTTGTACAGAATCAGATGATGGGGCTGCAGTAATCTATCCACTCCTGGACACTGTCCCCCCCCCCACTGTCTTTTAATGCTCCTAGTTGCGTATGGCTGGCACATGAGGGAAGGGGCTACATTAAACATGCTAGCTTGCTATGCTCTGGAAGATTTACATGCGGGGAAGCATGCAAGTTTAATTCCTACCCACAGTCTGAAATTGTTCCATTGGAATCCAACTGCCTGGGTAGGGAGGGGTGAATCTGTAAGTTTAACACTCTCCTGCATTCAGAATAATAAAAATTAATTAATATTCCGTATTATTTCTCTTCTGAGCAGGAAGACTTTTGTGAACTTTGGTCAGTTCTTACTTAACTCAGATTACAGCTGTACCCATCTCAACCAGTTAAATTTAATAGGTTCAGCAAGCCCCAGCATGAAGTCATGTGACTGCAGTTCTACTGTTAGAGGTGTGAAGAGTGTCAGGAAAAAAAAGTGGCAGCCCAAATTCAGCATCAGCAGAAGTGGATACACGGAGATTCTAAGAGCTGTTTGGTGGTGGAACGTTTGTCCTGGGAGGTGATGACCATTGCTTTGTAAGAAGAAGCCACGTGTTCCAGAATGGCAGAGTTGCACCCAGCATTGAACATCATGCTACCAGTACATACTGGAGTTCAGGGTTGAGCCATGGTACTTTGCTGCCCAGTCCACACACACATGATGACAGGACGGGCAATTGACTCTTCCTTCACAGCTGACCATGGGGGAGCATCCTCTGCCATACTTGAAGTAGCAGGAAGGTTTAGTTAGTGCAGGATGGACTGTGTGCCTTAAACTGCACTTTCCTCCAAAAGAAAGAAGAGCCAAAAGTTTAATGAGAAGATTCAGGAAACTACAACCACCTCCCTTCATCATTGTCTGCCTTTGCCTAACAGTAGGGCTAGACCTGCTGGACTCTACTGCTCTTGAAGTGTGATTTTGTGTGCAGAAGGAATATCTATGAATGCTTTGGACTTCATTTCCCATCATTCCTGCCCATTGGCCAGGCTGGAAGGGGCTTATGGGAACTGAAGTCCAAAACACCTGCAGAGCTATTATCTCCCTATTCCTGGTGCAGTGGAGAGAGATCCATGGAAACAGTTGTGCAGAGCTGGCAAAATGTTAGAGCTTCCAGATGCACTGAGGTACCTTCTACAAGCACCCATTGGGTGAAGCAAGAACATTCATTTATCAGCCTATTGGCTTGATATAAGAGAAAACTGATGCAAGAAACAAAAAGGACCTTGAGAAGGTGTAAAGTGCTTGATGAGCAAAGAATAAGTTAGTAACAAGGTAATGTGATGTTAAACTGAGGGGTAAGAAATTCCTACTAGAAACATGAGAGCTTCTGACAAGGGTTGGGATGGATTTCCATAAAGCTTTCTGAACAGTTCAGGGAAGTTATAATATTCATTTTACCTGAAATTTATTTATGGAACATATTTAACTCTGTATTATTACTAACTACGCAGTGCTTCTTGCATAGATTGCTAGACCCAAGATTACACATCTCATATTCCCAGATGTATCAATTTAGCTAAAAGAGAGTGATAACATTTGGTAAGAACATTGACCTATTTTTACTCATTTGAGTTGGCTTCAAATTATATAATTATTCTGCCTGAAGCACAAAAAGGGGTCTCAAAATCAAGTGCATATGTTATAATAAAATACTTCTTTCTCAGGGGAAGAGGCAGGCAGGTAATGGGAGCAATGAACATATTAATCAGTTTTCCATAGCATAATTCATTCTTCAGTAATTGAAATGCCTCCATATCTGCAAATATTAGAAATCAAATTATTATGGAAGAGAGGGGCTCCAAGAAATCTAGGATAATTTCCTCAGAGGTGGAGAAGGTGACGTTAAGTTCATCGCGGAAGCATTCGGTTGCAGCGAGCCTTCTGCAGCTGAACCGACCTTTCTAGGATTCCTTTGCAAACTGCACGGCATGTCGCCCTTACAAAATGCAAGATGCCACAATGCACTGCAAAAATTGTGTGTTGTTGAAGAGAAAAGAAATATAAGGTTCATGAAGCAATGGGCGTGACAGTGTGCACCTCCCATATCAAACCTTAACTTACTGGCTTTGATCCCCAGTTTCTTGCACAGATACAGGACAATTTCATTTGTGCGAGGTACTCTCACCAGATTCCATTTTGGTCTCCCCTGTGTCACATGATATGCCATTCGAAAGACTTTTCTGACTTTCAAGAGTAGTTTCGGGCAGTGTTTTAGGATGGTAGTGGGGGAAGCAGCAAGGATAATCCTGTAGTCCCAGTTAAGTTCCACACATCCACCCCTAGATCCAACCCTTCTTTTTCTACTGTCAAAAACAAACACAAATCCAAACCATAAAAACCTCTTTCCGGAGCATTTCCCTGTGAATTAGCAAAGGAGAGTCATGGATTGTGCTCATGGCCTAGATTCTACAGCACCAAGAGCTTCCTTCCTTCATTACATTATACCCCATCCCCCTTGCAGATTTTCAACTGTTTTAACATGTATGTGTATTTTGCTAATAAGGTGGAAAAGAAAAATATAAATGAATTTATACTGTATTTTTTGCTCTATAAGACTCACTTTTTCCCCCCTCAAAAGTAAGGGGAAATGTCTGTGCGTCTTATAGAGCGAATATGTGTGTGCAGTAAGTCTGTCAGATGTGCAGCCCATGGGGAAGTGATGGGGAATGTGCCTGTGATTATGTGCCCATTTGATTCAGAATATTTTTTTTCTTGTTTTCCTCCTCTAAAAACTAGGTGCGTCTTATGGTCAAGCGCGTCTTATATAGAGAAAAATACGTTATATTGAGGGGGGACTGTGGACAGTTCATGAGTGAAGGAGCAAGAGTGATAGTTTGATTAAGTTTTAAGTAAAAATCCAAGCCAGATTACAAAAGTGAGGCTGGAATGGGGTTAATGTAATGTTCAGAGCTCTGTAAGCCCAGCTTAGACCACCATGCTAAATGGAGCCCAATAATCACATTTGGTGGCCCAGTAGGGGGTTGCCAAGCTCCTGGCATGGCACAATGCATAACTAGTGAGCAACATTTAGAATAGCAAAAGTTCTGGATGCTTGTAAGAAGTAAGAGGTATTATCAGAAGCAGTTGCTATTGCTCAAAGTAGAATATAGGCTTTAATTTAAAGATCTAGCAATTTGCCTTCCCCAATCTGGTGCCTTCCAGATGTTTTGACATCCAACTACCACCAGCCCCAGCCATCATAACAGGGATGCTGGAAATTGTAATCCAGGGATTTGGTGGGTGCAAGATTGCCAAGGCTGCACTCATGGGACAAGAGGTAAAAAAAGAAAAATGTACTTCCCGAACATTTTCTTTTTTCTTTTTTAACATGGTGATCAGCCAATACTCAGACTCAAACGACCACATTTTATTGTCTTTAGAGCAAAAAAGGGAAAAAAAAATTTTAAAGCTTCAACTTAAACTTTTGGATATCAGAGGCAAGGTTTGTAGAGCAGCTTGTGGTGTGCTCAGCAAGATACCTTATTCATCAGATCTATAGGTGACATTTATTGCTTCATACACTATGAGCTCCTCTGGGACTCTTCCTAAAATATATACCACTCAATCACTTTCAACCAATTGCTACATTTACAGCCATGGGCTCTTTGCCAAAGGCACCGACATCAGTGGAATGTAATTACAAACCATTGTGCTTGACTCAGAACGTTGCCAACCAACACGAGGCATGCTCTTTTTGTGTATTCAGTTCCAAGCTATTACTTTTCTCCTGTCTACATGTATGTAGACAAGCTGTTTATAGGATAGCTCCATGGCCTGAATGACAGGCAGTGCATGGAGATACCAAGAAGAAAAACCCATGTCTATTCTAAAATATCTCTGGATTCAAGCATCAAGACAAGATACACCTGCTTAGAAAAAAGGCAAACAAGGAGAAACATGGCAGAATTCTTCAAAAACATGCATAGTGTGGAGAAAATAGAAAAGCAGACGGACTCTCTCTCCCTCTCTCTCTCTCTTTAGCATGATCCCGGGAAGATGACTGGCGGGGTGATTCTAAAATAAAAGGAAATACTTCTCACAGTGTATGATTAAACCATGCAATTCTTTTCCACAAGATGTCATGACAGCCACCAATTAAATGTGTAAAGGGGATTGGGAAAAATCCTGGTTGACCACTCTGAACAGACTGTTCGGTTAGATGATGCCTTGTTTTGAACCAGCATGGCTCTGCTTATGTCCTTATATTCCTTGTCTAGTGAAACTTTGGTAAAAGCTGACACTGAACTTGGAAAGAGTTTCCATAGGCAAAGAGATGAGTTTAGAAACATGTTGTTATGGAAGCAGACACGCTTGATTCAGACTATGCATAAGGAGGGCCAGCAAAGCCAAACAAGTTTCCACATGGAATGAGTTAGCATCGCTTATATATATTTTTGGTACAGGATATAGGAAAAAGCATCATTCCAGCATACAACTGCTATGAATAAGGCAGGTGTCCCTCAACTGGTAACCTGAGCTTTGTTAGGTCAACAGCTCCTGTTCCTTATTTGGCTCATCACAGTCCTTCACACCTTCCTACTTCAAGACCTGAACGTTCCCAAACAATGGAATCTGTTCCATCAGATGCTATAGAAAAACATAAAGGGAGGGGCTTTCTCCTAGATGAAAAGTCTCGGCGACAATCACTGCAAACAAAGCACATTAGGGCTCAGCTGCCATTTGATTAATAATATTGTTAACATCATTGACAGACTAGCGCACATTTTATTCCAGTCACGCATCTTTACAGTCTGTGTTAGCGCTATGCCAAACCCCCCCTTGCTTTGGAGGGAAATCCTTCCTTCCTGGGGAAAGAGGCATTGGTTTTCTCTGACTTTTTGCAGGGAGTGGCAGAATTAGAAAGATTCTTCAGGTGGGAAGAGGTTCTACTTATGTTAAGTGGCTAAGGGGACTTTTACTTAATTTCATTTACCTTGAACATAGACTTATTCATTTGTGTCAGTGAAGGTCTTTTCATAGGTCTTCTTTCACATGAATTTAGAATGGGGCTTTTTAAAGCAAGGCAGAGCAGCATTATAGCAGCTTGATAGCACTTGCTTTTTTCCCATTGTTATTTCAACAGGTTTGGACATTTGAAACCATGCTGAGAAGAAGTGGGTAGTTCTATGGTTTCAAGATATCATCATGGCTTGCTGTGTTGTCTGAACCCAGGATCATGCTTACCATGGTCATGGTATACAACTACCACAAAGTCCTTTGGAAAGAGTGGCAGCTGCAGGAGCCTTTCTACCCATCCAACCACTATGTGTGGACCAATGAGGAAGAGGCAGAAAAGATAGGTGAGAAACAATATATCTAAGGATTGGATTTTAGGCATGGTGGATGATGGGATACATACCAACAGTGGGAGGATGGAGTGGAGAAGATGGACACCATGATCAAGTCAAATCGTATGACCTTCACCTCCATGTTCCTTCTCCCTGCATAGGATGCCCCAAATCCTCGCCATTTGGAGGGATAAGGGCATCCCCGCAAGACTGCATCCTTAGCTTTTTATATACAGTATCAGTGTATTAAATAAAACCCAACTAGCTCACTCTATCAGGCAAATGAAAGCCTCACCTTCCTGCCACCATGAGGAAACTCAATAAACCTCTCCTCTCATGGTCCCCACCAAAAGCAGCAGTGACCAACATGCAAATTCCCATCTGGTTCAGCTTCCATACCCAACTTTTCTCTGGCTGGGGGCTTAGCATTTTGCTGTTCACAGTCTATGATATTTTCTTCATTTCTGATATTTTATTACTTTGTTACTGACATTACAGCTGGTTTTATTTTATCAGCTTGGAGTCTTATTGCTGCATCTTGTACATTTTTAGTGCTAGATTGGTATTATTTTTATGGAGTGTTTGTGCCGATGCTGTTTACTGATTATTTTTAGCATATTTTGGGGGGAGTTGTATTTTAATATAAATGAGTTGTACAGGTGTTTAAATGTTGTGCATTGCCTCAAACACCTTTGGAGAAAGAGGTAGTTATTAATATAACCGATCAATCAATCTGCATGTTATTATTTCCCTAAAAGGGATACATGCATGCATTTGGAATCAGCACACAAATGTATATTTCGCAGGAAAGGGCAGCATTTTCCACCTTTGGAATCTTGACTTCTGAATCTTCACCTATGAAGAAAATTAAATAATGGATTGTTTGACATCTACATGGCACTAATACAAGAATGAAGGTAAGTGCTGTTTTGTTTCTTCAGCTCTTCAGATGTAGAAATTGGAGTAATCCAATGGAGAATCCTAAATATTCAGCAGAATGATTACATTGGTTTCCTCCATCCCAAGATTGGTGATCACCAATCTTGCATTTCATTTCAAGAGGAAGGAAAATATTCTTGAGGACTGTTAGAAAGATTCACCACAGATTTCAGCTCTTAGCATATAAAGATGAAATGACAGGAAAGCTGGATGTTTTCTTGTTGTTCATGATTCACATTTTAATGTATCACAATAGTCCCAGCAATGTTATCACAGAACTCAAGCAGTTTTGTCTTTTTTAACCAAACAGCATGTGCCTTTAGTGTGCAAACCATGCATCAGTTTATAACAATATTCACAAAATAGCAGTATTTGAAATGCACAGGTAGAGAATATGTGATTGGAAACAACTTTCCCTGTCTGAGTGGTGCCCTGATCTTTTTCCTTTATCCAAATGAATGAATGAATGAATGAATGAGGACAAACCATTGTTTAGGACATGTCCTTCCAAAGCAACATACAACAACAGTTAAAACTGCAACATAGAATAGAACATAAAAGAACAAAAAGAATGATACAATCAGGATTAAAATTAAATTGCAGCCACACAGTATCATGTGTACAATGGCCCCAGTAGAACCCTGACTCACTTCTAGGCCTAGGTAAGCAGGTGAATCTTTAGGGTCCACCTTTAATGTTGGGGCCCAGCAGACAAATTTGGGATAGATTTCTGCAAGCAGAGGACCTCTCCCAAGAAGGCCTTATCCTGGCTGTCCACCAGCCTAATTGCTCTTGCAGGTTGGTGCACAAACAGGGCCTCCGAGGCTGATCTCACACTCTGCATGTTGCTACAGCTGCAAGCAGGATTTCAAGTAACCTGGGCACAGACTACTTAGGGCTTGAAAAACCCCTGGATTGGGTCCAGAGATCCTCTGCCCAGCAGTGTAACTAATGTGATGCAGTTATCACATGATCCATGTGCCATACACCTTCCAGCACGCAAGCGGTCATGCTCTCTACCATTTTCATGTGTGGATGTCTCGTAGTGCTACAGATATCGCTGGCAAAGCGACATCTTCTCCAGCTTTCTAAAGCTACTTTGAAGCATGGGCAGTGAAGAGCACTAATTAACTTCCAATCAGGAGTGTTTACTTGATAACTTGATCCTTCACTTCAGCTCCTACCATTAGCCTGCACACAAAGCTTGCTCAGCCGTACGACATTTTATTTCTCTTACCAAGATAAAGTTACATTTTCTTTTACAAGGTCAAGTTTCTAGGGAGCTGTTCTGATCAAATTGGTTTGGCATCAAGCACAAGAAGCACTCATGCTGTGTTAAACTGCATTACAAAAATTCATACAACATTTGTTATGGAACTGATGCACCCTGCTCTGCAGTAGCCAAAGTTGTTCATGGTCATTAGAATGTTGCTATTTATTACTGCCGAGGAACATTGAAGAAAAACATAAATGACTTTAAAGAGTTGGTTTGTGTGTTTGCTTGGGAAAAAAAAGGATGAGTAAAGAAAGAGGTTATAAAACACACTCCTGTTCATAAGCCCAAGTAACAAGCTGTTGAGTTTTGTTTCCATCCAAAAATAGGCCTAGAGTGTGTTCCAGAATTTTTTTTCTATTGCCTTGAACACAAAATGTCATCTCCACCTGCTGCATTCCACATCTTGTAAACTCTCTCAGGTCAAGACCTCTTGCACCAGACAGCCAGGCTCTAGACTGGGGGTGTGATAACTAGTCAACAATTTCTCTACCTTTGTTACAACAATTTTGTCAATCACAGGCTTTCTATTTCATCTTAAATTTATTTTACTTTCATCTTGGTATAATAACAAAGGAACTTGTTATCATGTAACAATTTGAAACTTTGGTATACTGTATAGTCAGAGTTTTCACAACATTTAAGCAAGACTGTTCATGGATACAAGCACCAACTTGTAATTTATAGTTTTATGGTTGCCTGTATAATTTTCATTCTTATCATTGGTAAATATTCTCACTAGAGGAGAAGCTAAGACCACAGGTTCACATGGTATCCTTTTGGGTACCCTGAGCATTGGGCTTGAGGGCAGTGTTTGGTGCTTCTAATCCTTCCTGGAGGAATTTCTTCTAGCAGTGGAGGAAGAATTAAATGCTCTATATATTAATTTATACTTTTTATGATTTTCTATTTCCAAACCAAAATGGAAAGCAAATTAATTTAGCCTTCAACATTTGCTCACTTTTTATTCCACTGAGCATTTGTTCATCTTTACTGGTGGCACCATATTTTTATGGTGAGTTTGGAGAATTTGCCTTAAAAGGTGGGCTAACAATCCGTGTGTGTGTCTGTGTGTGCGCGCTTGTGGAACCCAAGTCTTTGGCTGCTGAAACTGAACCACAGATTTTCCGAAATAGTTTGCTCTAACAGTACAAATTCTGTTTTGTTATTCACTCGAGAGAGAGAGAGAGAGAGAGAGAGAGAGACAGACAGACAGTTTGGCAGCCTTATGCCATGCATAAATTGTAACTTCACCTTGAGACATTGTAGTTTTGAACAAAATATACTAATGATACATTAAAGGGACAAACAAGAAGTTGAACAATTTCATCGGATTCCATTGTCACAAACTGAACTGACAGATGGAATAAAAAGGGAATGCCATCTACTTGAATTCTTTCAAGGCTTCTTTTTTTCTGCTCAAATACAAAAGTCTTGAACTCTATTGACTAACAAGAGTAGACAGCCCAGATTTTGTTACTTTGAGGCAGTTTGGAATCATAACCAGAAAATGAACTCATCATTATTCACTGCAATTTACAAAAAATACCTTCATTATTCATCTGTCATTATTTTATAGGTTCATTCTGGTATTTTCCCCCTAAGTAGTATTATTTTACTCTCTTTAATGAGATCATTGTAAAGTACTTTGAAATAACAAATCAAGAGATAGTCTCTCATTTAATTTGTATGAATTTCTTTTTCAGTGTTATTCTGTCTTTAAAAAATAACCCCATTTTAAAGAAAAATGACAACTTTCTAATTAAAGGCATGAAAAAGCTTTATCCACTTTCCTGATAAATCAGCTACCTAAAGAAAGTCTTTCTCACTAAAAGCACAGATATAGATATAAGATGGCAAGGATACTGAAATAATCTTTTTAGCTTGATAGTTAGAGAAAATACATTTATATAGATTTCAAATAGATATAAGCAGGGGAATTTACTTAATTCTCCTAGCAATGTGCTATGTTCAATACTGTGAAAACCGGGCTGGTAAAGACCATGCAAAATCTATCCCAGAAAGAGATAATTATAAGAATGGCTTTTATAATTAGTTAAAACATCAGAGAAAATGTGCTTCATTTCTGGAGATTTGTGAATGCATGGATCATATTAACATAAGACAAAATATTGTCATGGAATCATTTCACCAGCCTTTAAATGTGTCCCAATTCTGTCAGCAGAGACAAATGCCCCGGCCCTACCTCATTCTAGGGCTAGCCTCACTCTTTTGTTTCTGTGCTGTCGCTTTCATTTAATATTCATCCATGCTCAGGACCCCATGATTAGTATGTTTTCTGTGTTTTCTGGAACACTTACTAGGCTGAATAAACTCTGTCCAAAGTGAATCCCGCAGTCAGAAGGACAGCCCATTCAAAAACATATTCAGTTCACTTACAAAGCCTTTTACAAATTATTGGATTACTCTTAAAATCATTTCAGCATCTCATCGAGTATAAACCTCCAAAACTGGGCACCTTTAAAATAGAGAAATAGTTCAAAATCAATGCTTCTAACATATGGGCACAGGCAGGGAAATATTTTTTTCTTCCAAAGCATAGCCGTTTAACTGAAATATCTTTTCTGCTAATGGTTAGTGCCGAAGTAGGTTTTATTTATAGCAATTTAATGACCCCTCTGTGATGAGCTTAGAGAAGCTGTTTCAATACAGAATACTAAGTTTGTCCTGAAACCTCAAATTATAATGGAAAATGAGCAACAAGAAAAAAAAAAACCTACTTACCATCAAATGTTTCTACATCCCAAGCTGACCATTAATGGCAAATATGAAACAGATTGGCATATATACCACACAGATCTTTCTGACTTGTTCAGAGCCTCTTCCTCTTTTCCTGCTGCTAACCTTTTAATTCTTTCATGTTTATACATGAAACAATCCTTAGCCACCATAAATACATACCGATGTTATAAATAAATTGAAGAAGCTGCAAAACTCCACTTCTCATTTAATCAGCTTTGGGAAGAAATCAACATTGATGATACCTGCTATAGATGACACTGTCTCTTTCTATCCATTGTCCACAAAAAAGTTTTTGATCACACACATGGTGGGAAGACTGGAACTGGGCAAGCTTCTTCCATCCTGGCCACTGAATCTGCTCCTCAGCTTCATTGACAATCATACAAAAGGTTCTGATCTGCGCAAGTCATATAGTTTGGGCCTACTTTCAGTGACACTTTTTGGAGGATTGGTGGACAATGTGTCACCACTGGACTAACCCTAGTAAGCCAGAAGGATGCAGGACAGATAGATGCAATCTCAGTCTTATATTTGGATCAAAATCTGGGTAAGTTACAGTGAGAATCATGTAACTCACTTCCACTCTAAAGTAAATTGGCCAAGACATGTGCCTGGAGCAAAAGCATGTGCAGCCCCCTCCCAGAAGAGGTTAGATTGTCCTCATCTGACAATGGCATTCTACCTCTCATGCTTCTGTTTTCCTTAATTGATACATTGTGTAAGTTTTTAATCACATTATCTTAATTGGGTTTCTCACTCTGGAATGTTTTTTGGTGGCCTGGCAGGAGTCAAAAGGGGATGCACAACTTTTCTGATAATAAAATGAAATAATGAAATTAAATAAGATGAAATGAGATGAAATGTGATACACTGAGATGGCATGAAAAAATATAAAATGATAAAATAAAGTAAAATATAGTATAATATAAAATAAAATAAAATAAGAAATGAAATGAAATGATAAATAAAACAAAATAAAATAATAATCTCCCAGTGAACTCTAAAAATCGGTTGAGGTTGTTTTATCTTTCACCAGGAATGGTCGGATACATCCCCCCACTGCAATATTATGAATTAATACAGTTTAGAGAAGTGCGGGAAATACCTTTTGGGTGGCAGTACATCCTGGGGCTTGGCTTTCAGGACTCACGTCCATTTTCTGGGTACTCAGAGCTCCTGGCAAATGCTCCCAGAGTCTGTAGGCTGCTCACCAGGAGTTGAACCCCTTGTGCTGTGCAAACGGTGTGTCTCTTCCACACCATGTACAGTAACCTTTGCTAGTCCTGCTGCATCTGAAATGGAAGAAGGCTGTCAGCTGCACACCTTGCTTTTCTGAGAGTTCACAGACTGCCTCTTGGCTCAGCTCACTTTCCAAAGTTGGGTTAAGCATGAAAGGGAGTCTACAATTGCTAGAGAGAAGGAATTTGCTAGGTTTCATTGCAACCCTAAGACTAGGGTTCAGCAAGGAATCCATTTGGGGTTGGGAATCTGTCAGATTCCCTGAACTTGGCCCCCAGGAGTCCAGTCTGGGATGCCTGGATTATCTGGGAAAGTTTCCAGTAGCTGGAACTAATTTTCCTGGGGAGACTTTTAATCTCAATTTAAAATGGTGAGGTGAAACAGGGCATTGGCACATCCAGTTCTATCCTGAGTGACCCCCCTGGTGCTCTGGGGCCATCATATCTCTGTGGCCTTCTGCAAAGCTTTGGAAGGGGGGAAACAAGTCAAGTCAGATTATGGCTTGATGATCTTGATATAAGACTTGCTGTAAGGACAGCCAATGAAAGCACAGAAAATGCTGTCTACTTTTGAGAAGGAAAGATTGCTTACTAGCTCCAGGAAGGCTTTCTAGCTGAGAGACGGATTCTTACTGAATCCATTATTATTTTAAGTAGCCATTAAGTGGAACTGTTCTCTTCAGTACAAGGTTTCTTGTCATTGGTCCCAACAAACAGTGTGCTGGCACCAACAGATGCCAGTAAGAATGAATATACCAGGCACTTTGAGGACAAAAGTGCTTGCCTTCATAGCAACTTTAATGACAAAGCTGATGCAGGTCTTTGTGAACTCTCCAGTGCATTGTGCTACCCAGTTTCTTGGGATCATTTTCAATTGACACAGCCTGACATTCTGGATAAGAACCAGGGAGTGACCTGGCCAACCTGCAGCCTCTCAACTCTTGCCAATCTTGGTTTAGCAGGATTAACCAGAAAGGGGGACCTGGCCAGGAGTTTTCCAGCAGTGGTTAATGCACCTTGAAGCAGTGGAACAATGCCAGCTATCTTCCACATGTGTTGCCCTTTGTGTCATGTCTTTTTAGATTTAAACCTGAAGGCAGCAAATGGCTTTTTTACTGACTATTTGTAAGTCAGTCTAGTAGCCTTTTCAACCACAAAGCTGAATGTCTTTAAAGGATAATTTTAAAAGCATTAATGAACCCACTTCTGAAAAATCCCCCCGCTGAATCCAGATGGTCATGGCATTTATTGATGGGTTCCATCAATCATTTTGGATAAGGTCTTGAGATGATGACAGTGGTACCACTGCAGATACACTTGGAGGGTGTGGACTCTCTGGACCCATTTCAGGTGGGACTCAGGCCTGGTTTCCAGATGGAGAGAACAGACCTTTGTCACTCTGATGGATGAATGTTATCAGGAGATGGAGAAGTGATGTTTGACTCTTTTGCTACTCCTTTATCTCACATGGTTGCTGATACCTTAAGCTAGCCTTCCCCAACTCTGTGCCTTCCAGACATGTTTGGACTGCAACACTCAGAATTCTCAGACAATGGCCCTGCTGAATGGGAATTCAGGGAGTTGTGGTCCAAATGTCTCTGAAAGACACCAGGTTGGGAAGGGCTGCCCCAAGTCGTGGTATCCTCCTGGATCAGCTTTGCGATGCTGGAGTGGAAGGTACTGTCCTTTTGTAGTTCTGTTCCTACCAGTGGACTCAGTTCTAGGGAGTGGTAATGGGAGGTGTACGTCTTGGTTGAATCTGGAAACCACATAGTGTGACAGTTGCAGCACTGGGTGATAATGGATTTAAAGGCATACCAAAAAGGATGCGCAGTTGCATCAGGGAATGGCTTTGTATTCTCTGTAGAAAATTGATCACAAATAGTCACAGCTGACCTGATCCTTCCAGGAAGAAGGTCTTAAGGAATACGGACAAATAATGGTAACAAGTGACAAAGTCCCAGAACTTACTGACTTCCACCCACCACCACCACCACCAACCAACAAGGACCCTGAGTTTTTAAACCTCTCAAATGTAAAGTTGCTGATTTTCTAATACAAAATATCTAATATGCCCCTAACAGTGGCCTCTATACCAGAAATCAGCCAGGCCAATGCAATGATAATTTTTGGGAAAAAGAAAAACGAGATCTAAGGGAGATCTGGAAAATTATAGACTAGTTAGTAAATCCGTCAAGCATGTCATTAAAATTAAGAAATATGGATCCTGCTAAAAAGTATCAACAAACACAGCTTTTGCAGTGTTAATTCAGACTCACTAGCCATTTAGTGTTCCTTGAGGGTGCCAATAGAGATACGGATAGGTGCAGACATCATTAACTTTCTCTTCTTTTGACCTGAGAAGACACCAGGATTCCTGATCACATTTAGAAGACTTGGGATAAGAGGATAGGCTATCTTATGGACCAGTAACTGATTAAATAAGACAATGACAAGGCATGGCAACTGGAGTATTGTGCTCAGTTTTGGGCCCCTCATTACAGAAAGGATATAGCCAGGTTGGAGTAAGTGCAGCGCAGGGCCACAAGGTTGGTGGCCGGTTTGCAGGGGATGGGGTATGAGGCGAGACTGAGGGAACTGGGTCTCTTCAGCCTGGAGAAGAGGAGACTCAGAGGAGATATGTTGGTGACATACAGGTATCTGAGGGTATGTCACACAGAGATGGGTAGAGACCTGTTCTCCCTGCAGAGGAAGGCAGGACGTGTTCCAATGGAGCCAAACTCAGGGAACCCAGGTTCCATTTAGATGCCAGGAAGCACTTCCTGACAGGAACCCAAGGGTATGGAGTGGGCTTCCCCGAGAGGTCGTTGAGGCCCCATCGGTGAGGGTGTTCAAAGACAGACTGAACATGCACATGGTGGGCATGTCGTGAGTGGAGCTGGCTGGAGCCGGGGGTCAGACTAGATGGCCCGAGAGACCCCTTCTGACTCGCTCTGTTTCTGTGTTTCTAATTCTTCCACAGAGGGGCATCAACAGTGGAATTCCCTAGAGATCTCTCTTGGTGTTGGTGTGTTTTTTTTACTTGTTCATGAATGATCAAGAGTTAATGTTGTACAGAGCTGGTCATGTTTTCTGATTACTCTCAATTATTTAAGGTGGTGAGAAAAAAACAAGGCTTGCTCAGGCAGTTAAAAGGATCTCTTCAAACTTGGAAAGCTGCCATCAAAATGATAAAATGTTTTAGTGTCAAAGTAAGTGAAAATGCATATTTGAGCACTCTGGCAGCTTTACATATCTCCTGATGGGTTCAGGGCTTCTTGTAACTGACAGAGAAAAAGACCTGTGTTTGTGGGGGACAGCTCAAGAACAATATGGACACATTTTGAAGGGGATACATTTTAATTGTCACTATCGTTAGGCATCTACAAGTCAGAAATCTTTGCTGACCTTCTGCAAATTCCAATTCTACCAGAAGATCCTAATCTACCTTCTTCCCACTCCTGCATTACAGAACTTTGCAAAAACTCCTGAGGATATTTCACAAGCTGTATTGTAACTTTTGCAACCTCTCCTGAAATTCATATGACATTTCACCTGAGGAACAACCCTATGCAAAGCTACTCAGAAATAATCTTAATTGAATGCAATGAGCTGATTTCTAGATAACTGTATATAGGATTGCAGCCCAAATTTCACTCTGGGCGACAATCTTCATGAGAACAGTGTGTATATTGGAATTTTTTAATGCATAGCTTTTTGACTTATCAACTAGGAGATAAATAAATGCACAGTGTTGCAGCAGAATTTTGTGGTACTGCAGAAGCAAACAACAGGGGAGCAAAAAATAAGGAGTGTTGCCTACAAGGCAGTTCTCTCTATGAAAATTAAGTTGTATCAGTACTAGTAGAAGAGCACGAGATGTGGTGCAATAAAAATGATATTTATTCCATGGACCCTTCTCTTTCTCAATTGTACTCAACTATACTTTAACCCTGAAGTATTATTTTCTTCATAGAACATTTAATCTTTCCCTAATCCTTTTCTAATCTTGTCTCTTGGGTTCAGCATCACTGTGGGTCTTTCAAGCAAAGAACTAACGTAATTATAATTTATCATTGATTATGTTACATCATAATGATTATACTATAGAACCACCCACTAACTAAAAGAGGAGTTTAGTTAGTTGTTTAATTTTAACCAATTAATTGTTGTCTCAAATGTAAATACAACCATGCAGTTAAAAGCTCAGATTAAATGTCTTGTTGGGGATATTGGAATATGTTGTCATTGTTTAGATGGTCATGTCATATTTTTGTATTTGACCTCCAGTGGCAATGCGGGGATTTTTCCTTTCTTGCTTGCTTGCTTGCTTGCTTTGGCATCTATATCATCAATTAATTCACTACTCAAAACAATTAAACCAGGTAGATGCACTGCAAGTGCACATTCTATACACCGCCCCCGCCACACACACACACGTATGCCAAGGATTGTACATGATTTGTCAGGATTGAGGAACATCTGGTTTTCACTGTACTGCAACTCCTATCATTCTCAATCAGATTACACTCCCCATTAATTTCTGTGAGATACTGAAGCAGGTGATGCTTGATGCATTGTCTATGCTGCTCCTCAGTGGTCTTTACTCCTGACCTAACCAGGCTGATGTTGAGGATGGCACTGAGTATTCTCGGACTTCTTGTTTCTGGCATAAGCAACTTTCAATGCTTATGCCAAAGCAATTCAGTCAGGAAAGGTTCCAGATTTCAAGTCCGCCATGGCCACCATGGACTTGTGCTGACTTTCATCTTCCCTAGGCATGCAACTGGATATATTCTTGATCTGCAATTCCACACTGGTCAGTTGTTACATGAGACACCTGGACAGTTTACTAATTGATTAGAAGTGGACTCGCTGCCAGCATGAACATCTTCAGAGATGCAGGATGACTTCAAATGGTCCACACCAGGCACCAGCTGTATCCAGATGGCTTCTCAAATGCCCTTGGCCATTTTCTTGCCTTGTCAAAGCCCTGGCTGATCTGTGGAACACAAAACAGCTTCAGCATTGTCACTCTTGCTCCTAATTGCTCTCCCTCCTGATACAGCCAGATCAGTTCTCTGGTTTAAAGGGAAGTTGAAGGCAAGAAGCAAGAGAAATAACAGCTAGGGTATTTTTGTAGAAATGCTCTAGCTGTCAGGCTTTTTGATCAGAATTAATCTGACCAAGCACAAGTTAAATACACATTTTGTGGTGGTACAGAAGAAAGTTCATATTTCTGCCACCAATTATCTTCCATATTGTGCAAGACTTTCTTATCCAGGATTCTGAAAAAGTGTTGCTGGGGCAATTGGTGGCATGCTGTGGAAATAAAGGCATTGACTTGACTTGGACCCCAATATTGGAACAAAACAGATTAATGTAAACTTGGCAAATACTTGTTGTTCTCGTTGTTTCAGCTCATGGTGCCTCTGGGTGCAGACAAGGTGTCCGGAACAGTGTGGGCCATGACCTGTAGCTTTCATGGATGATTAAATTGGCTATGGTAAGCTGGCTATCCTGGCTAAGATATCTCCTCTTTATATGAGGGGATAGTTCCGTATTATCTAACATGTGCAATAATAAGAATTTTAGTAAAGTAACTTCCCCTTAGTTGAACAGAGTGATCTGACTATAAACCAATCTCATACCAACCTTGGTTAAGATGACTGAAAAAATGGTGGAATCATGTCTCTACCAGTCACTAGATAAATCTGATTATCTAGGTATATTGCAATTGGGCTTTTGTCTGGGACATTCAACAGAGACTGCTTTTGCTGTCTTGCTGGATGACCTACACCAGGAACTGAGCAGAAGGAGCTCTGTTCTATTAGTTCTCTTGGACCTCTTCAAAATGATAGACCATACGATCCTTCTGGAATGACTGGTAGACAAGATCCTTGGGCATGCTGTTTTGTAATTTGTAGTTCCAATCATGTCCATCAGGTCACATCCAGATGATGATGATGATGATGCGACTGCTATTTGGCTCCACAGGCTGTGGTCATGGTATCACATAGGGTTCTAGCTTGTCTCACATGCTGTGTAATATTTCCATGAATCCCCTAAGAGAGGTTGTTTGGAGCTTGGAGGAAGGTGCCACCAATATGTCATGCTCCTGACACCCAGCTCCATTGCTCTTTGTCATCTAACAGAAAGGAAGCCCTTGAACATCACTTGGGTTCAATCCTGGGCTGGGTACGGGTGATCACACTGAGGTTAAACTCAGGAAAGTTTTGTTTTTTCACAATACACCTGTCTGACTGTTCCTCAATCTTAAGGTGGCAGGGCAGAAGCTGCGCATTTGCACAATTGAAAACAAAAGTCATTTATAGGGATAGATGAAAACAAAAATCTTTTATAACAGTAGTAAAATTACTACCCCTTTAAACTTAGTTGAAGCATCTTTTACTTAAACCTCTTCGAGTCTGTCATCAGCTGATTTATGTCTGTTGTAATCAGATGCATTTCATGTAGAAAAGCACATCAGGGCCATATTCCTTTAGGTTAGAAAGCACTCTATCCTGTTTATTTTGATTCTTCAGTCCCTTGACAGTCCAAAAAGTCATCTTAAAACATGAAATAGTGGTAAATATATTGGTTGCCCTTGTGTGCATACACATCTTACCCTCTGGATGAAGGGTACCTGTTTCTAAATGTCAAAGTATAAGTCATAGGTATAATGAATTTCAAACTACCTCCACTGTGTTCTCTGTCCTTAAAGAAACAAAAATACATGAACTAAAGAGAAAAGGCAGGGAGGGGGGAGTTAAAAAGAAAAAGAAATTCAACTACACAAACACACACACACACACACACAATCTCTGAAACAAAAAGATAAAACAGTTTGGCTTCCAGCAAGATAATGCTGCTGCCCCTACTCAATCATTAATTATATGACTAGATATTACGACAAATTACTAAAAGCTAATAGGCATACCAAAAAAGCAGAGTAAGAAATAGGGATAAAGGAGTAAAAACTAAGCTCAAAACAAACGAAAGGAAAAGTGGAAGTGGCAAAACATCCAGAACTTTCTCTAGTCAAGCTATGTAAACCATGGCTAAATACTCAGAGCTTACCTTCTACTTTCTAAATATGAAATTAAGTAGGAGCACTGGGAGGAGTCAAATCAGAAAGTATCTTCAAAACAGGGTAGGTGGCTTGGAGCTCCATAAAAAGTGGTTCTCCAGCATCTGGAGATCAAAATTCAATTTTCCTTGAAAATTGACAGTGGAGCAGGCTGCGAACGTTAAGTGAAAAGGAAGCACCATTTTTGTTTCTTGTTTTTTTCATAATTTCTCCTATTAGATAGTTATTCTGAGCAATCTGGATGGAGCATAATTTTATCTTTGTCTGCGTCCCAGTGAAGCTCCACTATCTGCCTGACTGCACAAAGATTTGCTTTCTTTGCTCTTGCCTTGCCCTGCCCTGCCCTCCTTCTGTCTTTCTGTCTTTCTTTCTTTGATTTATATGCCACCCAATGAGTCACAAGCTCTCTGGGCAGGTTACAATATAATCAAGTTACATACAAACACATTTAGTCGAAATCCATAGAAATGTAACAGAGACAGGTCTTGCTCCTGCCCCTCATGTAAATTCTCCACAATGTGGAAAGCATGTTCTATGTCCAGATAAATATCCTGCAATAATTTAGAAATACTGTGTGGATCTGAATTCATACATTCCATAGCTGTACCCCAGGCAGCTACTCATGCAGATCAAGCACTCAGGTGACACCCCCCCTCCCCTCCCCTCCCCTCCCCTCCCCTCCCCTCTTTCTTTTCTTTTGACAGCTTGCCAACATATGCAGGGAAGCTCCTTTCCTTCCAATGGATGTTCCTTCCTTTTCTTTTTCACTCTTTTTTTATTTCTCCATTCCGTTGAGGATACCGTATTTTTTGCTCTATAAGACGCACCTGACCATAAGACGCACCTAGTTTTCAGAGGAGGAAAACAAGAAAAAAATATTCTGAATCAAATGGGCACATAATCACAGGTACATTCCCCATCACTTCCCCATGGGCTGCACATCTGACAGACTTACTGCACACACATATTCACTCTATAAGACGCACAGACATTTCCCCTTACTTTTGAGGGGGGAAAAGGTGAGTCTTATAGAGCAAAAAATACGGTATACAGGACATCAGCAGGGCACAATATAACCTTCAGATTGCTTTAGAGTAAATTTGCCTTATATGCTTACACATCAGTAAATGTATTCCTCATTTCCCAAGAGATTCCCAACCACGTTCTTCAAGAGAATTGGCTTTTATTTAATTCTGCTCTTAAATATAACTCCTTTTTTGTTAGTTCCTAATATTCTGTAATAACTTGTAAAAGTTCAGTTTAGCTCTGTACTCTTAGAAATGTTTTTCAAATGAGCTATTGTCACTTAAAATGTACATTAAAATGTTGACATCGCAGAACAGATCACTGAGAAAATATAGAGAGAGAACACTGGCCACCTGCTTCTAGATTCTAGCCTTGCTGATCATCTGAGAAGTACCAGGACATGTTCTGATTGGTCTCACAGCTGCAGTATCAGGTCAACACCCAAATAAGGATTTCTGGGAGTTCAGCAGGAGCAAAGGATGACCCAGTGCTGTGCTAGGAGTAAAATGAAAATGGCACTGAGAGGGGCAGCGTTTAGTTTCGTCCCATTCACACTTTAGCAAGAATACAGATAAATGTGTTTTTACAAATCCAGTCCATCTGTGTTTTACAGATTGTTGAGTGCCTGTTGTTCTATTAACTATTCGTTGACAGAACTGGGTTTTTTTTAATTTTCCAAACTTGTGTTCATGTCTATTGCAAACATCTGCAATTGTGCAAATTTGGATTTGTGTGTGCAAATCTCCACGTTTTAGCCTATAGGAAATTGAGATTTTAAGTCAGTGTTCTCTTTACTCTAATATTTCTGTGACTATATTTGTGTAATATACTTTTCTAAATCCCCAAGTCCACTGTGGAACCTGTGGATTAACAGAAATCCAAACTGTTTTGAATCTATTTCTCCAATACCCCTATAAATATCCTTTCCAAATTCATGTATCCTGAGTTAATCTGCAAAGTGGGATACATTTATTTTAGTATTCGCACTTCTCCAGATTTTGTGATGCAGTTATCCAAATAAAGAATGTGCACAGAAATGCATATGTTATCAGGATAAAACATTTAAAAAATAAAAAACTGTGTGCAAAAAATTCAACTATTAGGCAAGCTATGAATATGAGGAGACATCTGTAGGAGAATGTTTATGCAGTGAGTACTTAAAAAGCAAACACATTCATGACTGATGGAAAGAACTAGAGCTTGGAAAAGGAGGGGAAAAGGGGGAAACTAAATCACTACATTTGTCCACCTCATGAGCCACAGCCCCATCATAGCATCCAACTCTCTGCAAGATGTGGGAGAATTCTAATAACAGAAGGGAGAGATAAAGAAATCATACTTCGCATTGCACAAACCGACCTGCCGACAAGAACACTTAACTGCAGAGCTGTATGGGCTATTTCTCAGAAACAGCAAGAGTAGTTCAAGAAATAGCCCTAAACAGCTTGGGACCAGGATACCTAAAGGAACGCCTTCTTCCCTATTTGCCCTCCTGCCCCCTGAGATCGGCAGCAGAAGCGCTCTTCTGGGAACCCTCTGTGAAAGAAGTTAGGAGACAGAGTACCCAGAGGAGGGCCTTCTCTGCAGTGGCGTGTCGACTATGGAATGCACTCCCCAGAGAGGTCCACCTGGCACCGTCATTATGTTTTTTGGCACCAGGCTAAGACCTTTTTATTTCAACAATATTTTAATATGATTTAATATTGAATTTTAATATTGTATTTGCAGCCAGAGTGGGTTGTTAATTTATTCATGCTGTTAGTTGTCCAGAGACGCAGGTAATTGGACGGCATACAAATTTCATAAATAAATAATAAATAAATAAATAGTACTTTGAGAAAGTAATGATACAGTGGACAATTGTTTTGGACAATTAAAGGAGCCAAAATCAGAATTTAAGAGGAAATTCTTTCAATGGTGAAATACCAAAATTATTCCCATTTTTTTTAATGTAAAAGCTATCAATGGTTCTGTTAATTCATACTCTGCATGCACCTGTTTATTTTTTTAAGATACCTAAGTATGTGTTGTCACGTCTGGTCCTTAAAGCTGTTGCTGTCAGTTTTAGTATCTGATTAAACACTTTGTTCTTGGTTTCATGTGAAAATTGTGCACATGCTCATGTGGATTTCCCCAAAGTAACAATACTGTGCATATGATTTATTTATGTATTTATTTATTTATTTTGTATAAAAGCCACCAGTTAGCATCCTGCTTTCTGGGTGGCCAGAAAACTTGATGTCAGTAGTAACATTGACAATAAATGACAGTAAGAGCATAAAATAAAATAATACTTTTAAAATATTATGATACATAAACAAGATAAAACATCTATCTATCTATCTATCAATATAAAATCAGACACAAGTATCTGTTAATAAACTTAATAAATTAAGATTCATGCCATCAATATAGTTGGCTTAAGTAGATGGCTTAAGTAGTGGCATTGGTACATTGGAAGAAAAATGTTTTGTCAGGTGCCTTAAACTCAGTAAAACAGTACCTGATGAATCTCCAGCAGCAGGGCATTCTCCAATTAGGGTGCCACCACAGAAAAGGCCCTCCTCTTTGCCACCTCCTCCATTAACCCACTTAGGAGAAGAATTCATATGAGGGCTTCCATCAATGCTCTTATATATGCACCATTGTACACAGTTCCCTCCCATCAACTAAATCATGCTTGACATATTTTTCCAATGGACACATTTTTTTTCATGCACATTAAAAAAAGAAATAAACAAAAGTAAAAAAACGTTGTATTTTTCTGGCCAAAAATAACAGAAAGTGATTCTTCAACCTTTGTATTCCCATAATCTGGGGCAAATTCGAAGAGACCTGCTCTTGAAAATGCAATGGTATGTTGGATCACTGTTTGCCTAAGGCAAGACTGGAAAACATGCCCAAAGTGTCAGTCTTGTTTCATATCTAGTGCTGTTTATTGTTTCATATCTACTGTACCTTGCATTGATTTCATTTCCCCTAGATTCATCTCTTATTTCCTTGTCTTTGACTGATGTCTTATACAAGAACATAGGAACACTTTTGTTGCTTTCAGTTTAAAACAAAGGCCTCAAAAGCAGTAGATAAGGCTGCAAACTTGTAAACAGTCAGGAGCACTTCACAATGCAGATAAGAAGTCACACAATTCAGTAAATGCAATTAACACTGATGGGATTAATTGGAGGTCTGTTTAGATGAGGCAGTATTTTCCTAATTTTTCCTATTTCCTATTAAGAAAATCTTAAGAAAATCAAGAAGATGAGAGAGAGAGAGAGCAACAGACAGACAGATGATAGATGGATGGATGGATGGATGGATGGATGGATAGCACCTGGTATAGGAGGAAACTAAAACTTTTTTTCTTTTAAGATTTCTATTTTTTTCTGTCTGTGCTATACTAGCAAATACGTATAGCAATATATTAACTACATCATTATAGAATATAAGCCAACGTATCTGAAGTGCTGATTGATGTTTGAAATATAGAAATGTGGTATTTAAGGCACAGATTTGGAATGGAGGCCTATCCGATTTTTCCTGGTCCCACCTGCCTTTCTCACCAGCCCAGGAAATCACTTTTCTCTCATTATCAGAGAGAAGAAATGTTCTGCAGTATAAGTCTCACATCTTCTGTCCCTGAAAGGAGATGAGAGATTCCCACCCTCTGCCCTTTCACTTTTAAACAGGCTCCATGGTTTCACTAGAAGCTTTTCAAAATCCTGATGGCAGGTTGGGGCATCCTTTGGAGAGGTCACTGCTGCCAAGGGAAGGCTTAATGTATAGATAGCAAAGCAATGCTGAAATGCCTTTCAATTGCAATCCTCCACACAATCCTTGGCCTCAGGGGCACTAATACACATGCAATGAGTTCTACTCTGGATTATTTTGTCAGAAGATAAGCTGATTCTATGTACAGTTACATCATTTTCAGCTCTGGGTGGCCTTTACATCTCTTCCTTCGAAAGATAGCAAGCCCCTGCTAGAACTTGGGGTCTTCCAGCTCATTTTACTGAGTGGAGCTCTGGGCATCTGCTCTGAAGTTAGACCTAATGGCAGCACTTCCAGATTCACCTGCTTTAAGCTGCATTAAACAAATTTCCCTTAGAAAATATAGGTGCTTGGAACTCAATGGGAATTAAATATACTTAATCTCCACAGCTAGCACAGCAGCTGATGTTTTCTATAGCTTTGTAATTATTACCTGTGAACGGAAACTTTTTATTAGGCATTCCATTGTGTTTTTCATTTATCTTTCAGTCATGAAACTTTCACTGAACGCTGTCATCTGATTGACAATGACATTTGTCCCAATTCCTACCAATGAGAAAAGTTTGTATAATGAGTAAATGGCATGATGCCTCTCCAGCACAATAAACAACTCAAGTTTCCTTGAGCTTCATTGTTTTCATCAGCCTTGAGAGAGGAATCAGCAGTTCTATTTCAGTATATCAGGCAAAAGGACTTGATGTGGTGAGAAAGAGCTATCCCTGCAGCACACAAATCACTCACACCTTTAAGTGCATGAAGAAACTCATATGCGAAGAAGCCTGAAAGGGATCAGAATAACAGGGAACATACTAAAGTACGGAGACATAATTTATTGTCTCACACAGAGATGTATAAAGACCTAGAGCCTTGGAGAAAATACGTCCCTTCCTTTCACTGTGGCAATTGTCCTGATTGGGTTGGGAAGGGGAAAAAAGCATAACAGTTGAATAAAAAGTATCATTGTGATAAACAAGCCACGAAATAACAGCATAGTCTTTGAAAGGCATTTACATAAAGTTTTAATAGTAAACAACCTAAACTCAGAAATACACCCAGGATGTATCAATACTGATAGAAAAAGAGATAATTTCATTCCTAAAGCTCTATTCAATTCTGTTGAAGAAACAAAATGTAAGATCTTTTCATGTGTTGTGAGCCGCCCCGAGGCTTGTGGCAAGGGGCGGCCTATAAATTTCCAAACAAACAAATAAATAAATAAATAAATAAAATGTGTTAGGATTTGAAGATGTTAATAAACATTGTGTTTGAAAATGGGTAACAACATTTAAAAATTAATTTCCATATTTTCCCTTTCATTTCGACAGAAATCTAAGGTTTTCACTTTTAAATGGAAAACTCTTTACAGTCATGTAGCATCTTGAAACCTTTGGGTTTTGACATAGATGGTATGGTTGATGTCTAATGAGATCAACAAAATTTGATATGATGCAACTCTTCCTTTTAGGCTATATAAACATAATTGGAAGTCAAGGTCAAGGATTCGTATTGGAAACAGCACACAGTAATCACATTATTTCTATCTCTGCATCAATTTTAAATGGAACAAAAACTCTTGGCTTGATGGACCAAAATCCATTTTTATGCAGTTTACACTTAACAGTAAAATTGTTGGGCATGGGGAGACATACAATCTTTGTTTTAGGACACCACAATGACCAGGAATCAGGGTCCTGACCCCAAACCACACACAGAGCTTCATGCTGTTTATAAGCATCCTAATGAAATCCTGGAGATATATGCTTTTACTTGCACCATGGCTGATCCATAGGAAGCATTAGCGTACATTCTTCACCTCTTTACGAATCTGATTCCACACCCACATGTGGAAACTTTCTCACCAACCTGGTAGGATGCGGCACTGACCCATGTGCTCAAGAGACCTCCTTTTGCCTCCTATTGGTAGCATCCTGGGCAGATTTGAGCTTTCAGGTATATATTTTTTAAACACAAACTTCCCACCATGATGCCATTTGGAACTGGAGTGATGATAACCATGAGAATCTGTGAAGTGTACAAACCCTTCTTCTTCTGCTAGCTGGGGCCACCAATGAAGGTCATTGGAAAAAATCCCAGAGAAGGTCTACAAGGGAGATGCATCAAAGCTCTGTGGAATCTGTCCCTTTAGAATTCATGGGCTTTCTCTCGTGCTTGGCCCTGTCCTAGAAAGAAAGCCAAGAGAAAATCTGCACATTGTTCCCAGAAGAAAGGTTGTGTAATCAGCAACTTTCTTCCACATCAAACACAGACTGCTGCACATGGTACAAAAGAGGCACCTGCTTGTGAAGCATTCATGAGGAACTTGATTTCTGGAGATCACCATGTCAAAACTGGGCATGCTTACCAGGAACATGGACTCAAAGCCACATCAAAGCAGAGTCTGGGATCCAAGGAACGGTGGCCAGGGAATCTGGGAGATTCCCACCCCCAACATGAATTCCTCACACATCCCTGGTCTACACCCCGAACAGTCTGCCTGTTCAGGTGCTGGAAGACTGGGTGTGCTAAATGCACTAGGAAGGAGAGTGTGCTACTCCTCCACACCCCTTAAGCCACATGAAGAGAGACTGAGGGAGCTGGGTCTTCTCAGCCTTGAGAGGAGGAGACTCAGAGGGGACCTGTCAGTGACATACAGGTACATGAGGGGATGCCAAGCAGAGGTGGGCCATGACTTTTTTCCCCCTTGTTCCAATAGAGCAAAGCTCAGGGAACCAAGGTTTAGGGTGGATGCCAGGAAGTACTTCCTGATGGTTAGGACCCCCAGGGTATGGAATGGGCTTCCACAGGAGGTGGTTGAACCCCATTGGTGAGGGTGTTCAAGGATAGGCTGGACATGCACATGGTAGGCATGTTATGAGCAGAGCTGGCTGGAGCTAGGGATCAGACTAGATGGCTCGGGATGTCCCTTCTGACAGTCTATTTCTATGTTTCTATCAGTTTCTATTGAATTGTATGTGGAAGGGAGGCTTTCTGAAATGGAGAGACTTTGTATCCATGAAGGCGCTTTAGACAATATTGAACACATTTTCCATTGTTTGAAGTCACAAAGGGAATGACCTCTTATGGAGCAGAGCAGAAGAGAGCTACAAAAGCAAAACATTCTGCATGCATAAATTACATTTCCCTTTTCATGTCTTTAGTTCATTTCCACAGCACCCAAAAGGGCTAAACTCAAGAATACCTCAGAAAGCCATCTCAGCACATTTTGATAGATTTTAAGAACTTGACAAGCTATTGCAGGAGAGGTCTTATTGGAACATGAAGGAAGGGATAACCAGGAGATGCAACACTGAAAATTTTCTCTTATGTCACAATTAAGACTAAAATTTTACATGAATTTGTAGGGCTGAGAAGCTGACTTGTCAAGCCTAGCTAGTGCCTTTATTACAGAGTCAGCATTAGGGCTGGAAATGGATTCACAGCTCCACTAACCATCTCTTATTTAAGATTTGTCAACAACTGTGTCACTAGGTGTGGGTGTAAGACCTGGACAGTGAAGAAAGTTGCCAGGAAGAAATGGGTGCATTTGAAGCATGGAGCTGGAGGAGAGCTTTGTGGATACCATGGACTGAGTGAAAGACAAACAGGGTCCTATAGAAAGTTGATCCAGAATTTGTCCCGGAAGCAAAAATGACAAAACTGAGGCTGTTGTACTTCAGGCTCATCACAAGAAGGAAAGACCCACTGGAGAAGACAATAATGTTACGGAAACATGAAAGCAGGAGGAGGAGGAGGAGGAAAACCAAATATGAAGTGGATTGATTCCATAAAGGAAACCACAGTCTTGAATTTGCAAGAACTGAGCAGGACTGACAAGCAAAGCACATTTTGGAGGGCTTTCATTCATAGGGTTGCTTTGTGAATATCTGGAGCTACAGAAAGATGAAAATGTGGGTCCTACATCAAATTGAACCAAAGCTTTTCCTAGAAGCAGAAATGACAAAACTGAGGCTGTCATACTTCTCATGGCACATCAGGACAAGGCAAGATTCCCTGAATAAGACAATCATGCTAAGGAAAGTTAAAGACAGAAGAAGAAACAGAAGACCAGGATGGACATCATAAAGGAGCCCTTGAGTCTACAAGAGCTGAAGAGGGCAGTGAAGGACAGGACATGGCTGGGGAGATTCATTCATAGAGTAAGTTGGAGAGGCAGTGTGGTGTAGTGGTTAAGAGCTGGGACTGGGACTCAGAGGATCTGGGTTCTAGTCCTCGCTCAGCCATGGAGCCAACTGGGTGACTCTGGGCCAGTCACAGACTCTCAGCCCAACCTCCCTCACAGGGTTGTTGTTGTGGGGATAAGATGGAGGAGGAGAGATAATGTAAACTACCTTGAGTCCTTTGTAGGAAAAAGGCAGGCTATAAATCAATAAATAAATGTTACTATACAGCAGATAACAAGAACAATACTGAGGCTTTGACAAATGTGGAACAGATGCATTGTTGTGGTTGTTGTTGATGAATCCGTATGAATCCAAGAACGAAGAAAGTGAAGAAAGCAAGGAAAGAAGAAAGTGAGTGATGGGTCAGCATATTGTCATATAGGTAGGCATACCCAACAATATCTTGAGAACTAAGCCAATGTCACATCTGTAGTCCAATAGATAAAGCTATTTTAAACACACTGAGGGCCAAACTTGTTTTGGACTAAAGAGGAGATGTATGCTTGACAGACCACTGGAACTGCATGCCATGAGCAGTTGCTGACATTGGAGGCTTATTTCCATACTGATGTTTGCTTAATTTCTATTATCAGTATTCCCATGAGGAACTGAATATTTCACAGGCCTGACGCGTGCAATCTCTAAGATCAGCAAGTAGGGGGAAAGGGTAAACTAGGGCAATTGGATTTTGGCAGACAGTCTCAAGGACATATGATAGGGGACTGTCTGTTCATGCCACCACGAAGTAATCAATACCAAAAGGCCAGGTGCTACTCTATCATCCCCAGAACGAATACAAAAGTGCAGGAATTGCATATCTGGTCCTCAAAGAAACAGAAACACTAAAACATGATTCCCTTTTGTGTGATTGTTCATTCATGGCTCGAACGGTAATATTTCATTTTGACAAAATCATTTCCAAGTATGCTGATGTGTCACTGTCATTAAATTCTTTTTAAAACTAAATTACAAATAATTAAAGATCATCTGTACTCTATTCATTTCAACTGGCATTGGTATGAAAGGCAATCACGGTACTTTTCCATTTATGACACCATTTGGTAGCCAGGATTCTTCCTTCATTTGGGGGTAAACTTTTAATTTGCATTCTAATAATCTTGAATTTTGTATGGATGTTTTAGATTTTGTGCACAGTATTTTTAAAAGTGAAGCTAATATAGTCATATATAAAATATAATACATCTACACCTAAAAGGGCTGGTTTCTCACATTCACATGCTTAGTGATAGCAAAAGCAGTCAGACATCTTTCCCGTGTCATCTGATAATACTGGGGATCCAGCATCTAAGGGGAGAAACAAGAAGGCAGATCTCATTGAAGTGCAAGATGTGGAAGTGTGGACCAAGGTATACACAAGTCCATTTTCACCATCAACAATTCTGTGAATGGCCTTTAAAATGTAAATTGCAGTGGCGAGAGCCCATTGTTGATCAGATCCTAGCTAGGGATAGTGGCCATATCTTTGAATCCCTGCCATAGGTCTGCTCCTGTTCAACACACACACACACACACCCCTCCATGCCTGCTGTTTTGCACTGGAAAAACATGAATGCATTCATCAAAATGGATTATTTGGGAATAAACTGTTTGGGACAGGAGTGCTGTGCAACACTATCTGTTTCAGCAGTTGCATAAAAGCTCCTAGGAGCATTTTAACCTTCAGATGGAGAAAGCAGTCTCATAGAATCATACAGTTGGAAGGGGGTTAGAAGGCCCTCCAGTCCAACCCTCTGGACTCAAGTCTCCCATCCAGCTTCTAACCAGGTTTGACCTTGCTTAGCTTCCCAGATTAGGCAGGCTCAGGCACTTCAGACCATATGGAAGCTATTGTCTCTTGGCATCCACGAGTCGCAAAAACCTTGCATTAAGAGGAGTGGGTACATGAAATGTATGCAACAAAGCCAGCATTAAATGGATATGAATTCAAATCAGTCCAAAGCAGGAAACAAATTGAAATGACTGAAGGAACATGATTAAAGAAACGAAATCCCATCGGTAGAATATGCACATATAAATTCACTCTTTGCACTCATCAAGTTTTGACAAGTATTTAAAAGTAATACAATATTTAAACCCTGTGCCGAGTCATTCTGCAGGTTCATTTGCAATCAGACTTTTTTGTTGTCAAATTAAGATTCTGATGTAAATCATGATTTGAATAAAAACTTTATCCTGAACCGTTGGCCTGTGCCGGCATTCACTGTTGCTTGAATATGTCTGATCATCTGGGCATTTTTAATTCTGAATGTTCATCACATAGAAAATGTACTGTACTTATTGCTTTATGAATCTCATGCTATCCTTAGGTAGCTCTGTAGCTGATGACCTCTGGTGAAAGGTCAGTTACTGCAATGGGTGCGTCCTTCCAGCCCAGCAGAAAGCTCAGACTTGTGGCCAGTCTTGGAACACTTCCCTGCCTAGTTAAATGTAACTTCCATGCATTAGTTTCCTTCTTTCACATCATTATTGTTATTATTACTACTCTGCAGTTATGTCCAGACTCTTTTCCTCTTGGGCAAACCCAGAGCTGCTTACATCATACCCTGTGCTCCATTTTATTCTCACAACAGTCTGGGGGAGGTTCAGCTGAGAGATAGCAATTGGCCTAAAGTCACACTCTGAGCTTCAGGGCCAAGCAGGGACTAGAACCCGAACCTCCTGGGTCTCCAGTTCAGCACTCTAACCACGGTGCCACACTGGTTCTGCTTCAGGTCTTCCATGCAGTTCTGCACTTAGATCATGACAAGGCCTACCTACCTGATCCATCTGTAAAATGGATAAGCTGACTGGGCCATGCAGGGCTTCTGCAGTGCAAATCAGCTACCCAGACACATGATTTGCTGTAGCTCATTTAGCATGTTTTCCAAGGGGCAGCCATGTTAGCCTATTGCAGAGAAATGAACACAGCCTTGTGGTAGCTGAAAGAGCAACTGATTCATTCCAGCATAAACTGCACGGCCTGCAGCTGAATTCATCAGATTGAGAGTATACCTGACCTGTATATAGACCTGGCACTCTTGCAATACTCCATGTGTCAGATGATGGACTCCATAGTTCGTGAATGTGTATTTCAGTATATTCCAGATTTTATGCCAGATTTTTTAAAACATAGAACATGTTTATGTCAAAAACGTCTTCATCTTTGTGGTTCCACAGAATTATTTGCTGTGTTTATTTGTATGTTAAAGAAGAGCATATATACTCAATATCTATGCTGTAGAGCAGAGAAATCACACAGGCCATGTTCTCTTCTTTGTATACATTGTGTTACTTGTGTTGCCAAAACCATGGTGGCTGTTTCCAGCCCATTTATACCCCAGGCATCAACAGCAACCCAAAAACTCAGCCCCAAAATCCATGTCATAATGACAACGAATGTCAGTCTGAATAATCAAAGGCAAGTGACATCTTCCAACTTGCTTTAATGCATTCTCAGTCAATTATCCTACTGTCCTCATTCATTCCTACACTTGCATCAAAGAGTTTTTCCTCAGTAAATATTTCAAGATCCAGCGCCAAATCAATAGGTCAGCTCTTTATAAATCAATACTCTCATTGGTTGCAAAAGGAATTGTCCTGCCCTTAATGCAAAGATGCTATCAGCCATTAATCACAGAATTGTCTCCCTGGAAGTCATTCAGAGGTCATCCAGCCTAACCTGCTACCGTCAGCAGGATACGTCATTCTTCTGCACCTGGTATTTGAAGGCTATGAGAAGACAGAAGAAATGGAAAGGATGCATTTGAGGCAATGACAAGGTTTAATAAATTGTAGCAAGCTGGTTCAGAAAGCAGCCATGTACCATGAGGCACAAGGAAGGCTAAAATGGAAGATGGAGCCATCAAGCGTAACTGAGATGTTCTACTGGACTTTGAACCTGTGAGCAGATATGAGTGTCTTTTACAGGTGAACCTTCACAGTCTCCATTCCCTGCATATCAGTTGGGTGACTCAGGATGCAATTCAGCACACACTTACTTGGGAGTAAACTCCCACAGATGCTGCAGGACTTGTTTCCAATTAAGCCTACACAGAACTGGGCTATTCTCGCCATCTTGGACCAAGGCAAGTCTGCATCCCACCCCCATAGCTTGTCTTGGTCAATCTGACATACAACAAACCAAACCCCAGAAAGCAGAGACATTGGAGTAAGGCAGAGGGTGTGCACGCCATCACTATTTCCACAAGTACTTCTGCCTCTCTGCACGTTCAGGACATGGCTTGCAAAAATAGATATACATATTTGCAAAGGCAGGATTCACAAAGCATCACATTGCATTATAGCTGCACTGTAGTCCACATCGTGGCAGCTCAGGGGTCTGTTTGTTTGTCATAGAAATGTGGCTTTCTTTCACTTTGGTTCAGCATTGGAGGTGAATGCACAGCCTTCTATGATTTCCTTCCTACCTTCCCTCCTTCTCCTTCTTTTTTCTCTATTTAACCCATTTGCTATTTCCCAGAATGGCCAGCCACTGTTCATCTAGTACAGCATGCCAATGCTTAAGAGTTCAGACTATTGTGCATTCTGTACAATAGGATTATTTTGCACAAGCAACATCCTCCTAGGCTCTTATATGAGTGCTCATACTGGTTCTCTTTTTATCCTCCTGATTGTTTGTATGGAACAATTTCTTCTCAAGGCTAAGCTTCTCCCATGGGCTTAGGCAATATCACTGAATACTACTAAAACATTTGACCAAATTATTTTCTCTCTGTATGGACGAGACAAAGCATTTTCCCCCTTACCTAGGGCTGCTTCTCCATTTCAGAGGGTCATTTAACTCATACATCTCTTTCCCTTTCCCTTTCTCTTTTGCTCGTCTGTGCTCCTGAGTTTATCTTAAATGTCATGACTTTGGCATTGCTAGTTAGCTTGACCATGAAGCTGTTCTGTGTTTGCAGGTGTTCCGGGTGGCCCAAGCCACTTTTCTGCCTGAGCAAAAGGGTAAGTTCCCAGCCTGCATTCCACACACAGGAGTCAACCAGTGGATGACTGTTACATCAACGCTGCTGACAGGCTGGCATAGAAACATAGAAACAGAGTGAGTCAGAAGGGGCATCCTGGGCCATCTAGTCTGACCTCCGGCACCAGCCAGCTCCGCTCATGACATGCCCACCATGTGCATGTCCAGCCTATCTTTGAACACCCGCACTGAGGGGGCCTTAACAACCTCTCGTGGAAGCCCATTCCACGCCCTCGGGGTCCTGACTGTCAGGAAGTGCTTCCTGGCATCCAAATGAAACCTTGGTTCCCTGAGCTTTACCCCGTTGGAGTGCGTCCTGCCTTCCTCTGCAGGGGAGAACAGGTCTCTACCCATCTGCATGTGACACCCCCTCACATACCTGTATGTCGCCAACAGATTCCCTCGGAGTCTCCTCTTCTCCAGGCTGAAGAGACCCAGTTCCCTCAGTCGTGCCTCATATGGCATCCCCTGCAAACCGGCCACCAACCTTGTGGCCCTACGCTGCACTGACTCCAACCTGGCATCTTCCTCAGCATCTAAGGCCAGCAGACCAGCTTAGTAGATGCAGGCCAGATGGCACGCTGCCCACAGCTCTGTTGTCTAGCACACTGATGGCGTTCAGACAGCATGGTAAAGGTTAAGTGTGGGTTGAGTGGAGGTCATGTGTTGTTCAATGTACTCACAGTGAGTCTGCTGCCAAATCAGCTGACCCAAGGCTCATCAAAAGGTGTCTGCATGGCATATGTGGGATTAGCCACCTTGCCCTTCTCCTAAGCCAGGGGGCGGCAACCTTTAACCCTCAAAGAGCCATTTGGACCCATTTCCCACACAAAAGAAAACACCGGGAGCCGCAACACCCTTTTGACATCTAAAATGAAGATAACACTGCATAGATCGTTTTTTACCTTAATGCTATGTATATCTTCAGTATGATTGAGCTGCAGCTCTTGTTCAGTCACTAAAAACTGCTATTTTTAATCTTACATTATAAACTAGTAGAACTCCTTTCATATATTTTGAATAGGAGAACAGATTCCTGAAGAGTCAAAGTCAGTGCTAAAGGGCTGCATCCATTAAACAGCAAACCCCATAAGTTCGTCAGCAGTAAAAGCAAATGAATCTACCCACATATCATTAAATGTTTGGTTTTCATCAGAAACTTTTCTTCGATTTATCCATGGTTGGCCTATGGGGGGGCAGGGGTGGGGGGAGCTCAGTAAATCGGTGCGGATCCACAGATCAGGGCTGTGCTGGAGATATAGGTGTGTTTAGTGACTGATTAGCAGATAAACAGTCAAGTGCTGTGAATTGTGACAGGTCCCAAGCCCAGCTTTTATCATTCAGAGGAAGGAGATTACATTGGGACAAAGAGAATCCTTTCAGCAGCATTGTTTCGTGTAACATGAGAGCCTGCAGGAAGCTTGTTTAGCAGAGGAATGTAGCAATTTACTTAACTTGCTGATTTACTTAACTAGCTAGTGCTGCTTTTCCTGAGTGGAGCTTGGAACAGGTCAGCGGCTGTGCCGGTGCATGTTTTGACCGACGGAATAGCAGCAGAGGGGTTCAAGAGCCACGTGTGGCTCCGGAGCTGCAGGTTGCCGACCCCTGTCCTAGACAATCAGGAAGTGGCTAGAAGGGAGGCACATAGCTAATACCTGGAGACCAGACCAAGAATGGTTTCTCTCTGATCCTCTCCTGAGGATCAGATATAAGGAGCAGGGCCTTATTGTGACTTCCTGAACTCAGCATGCTTCATTTGCGACCTACCAAGCTGAAGGCCTCCCTCAAGCCATGAAGGAGAGCCCATTGGAGATTTAAAGCATGATTTGCCCATTGTTTCAGCCTGTGATTAAGTTTACCAACATAGTGAATATATCCAGAAATTCAAGCCAAGACATGATAAAACATGTTAAAGATAAAGGAAGACTTTCAACGGCAGACAATTAAATGTGATGGATTTGGGGATACCATTCCAAGGACCATAGGTTTCCAGCCTGAAGGAAATCCTTCCTTTGTGGTTGTAATAGCAAGAATATAAAATTATTTCTTAAGAAAAGGAGTCACTGTATGACACTTCTCAAAATGACTGATAGAAGGAAATGGAACACCACTTTTCTTTTTGAATGCTTTGGTTTCCTGTGATTATTTTAGCCACAGAGGAATCGGCTTCTTAATGGCCTCATCAAAGATACAAATTTTGCATTAGATGAACTCTTCAAATGGAAAGTATAAAAAAATGGAACAGAGTTCAAAGGTCACAGGGAATTTCAGCAATTCAGCGTTTTATTTTAAAGTTCTATTGTTCCAACTCACAGAGACTAAATTTAAATTCTGTCCAATTATGATTTTTCAAAGAACTGCTACACTAATAGAACAGTGTTTTAAGAAAAATTCTAGAACAGAATCCTTAATGTGTATAAATCTATGCATTCGTTTAAAATGAGGCTTGATGTAAAGCACAGTATTTTTCTAATTAGCTATATGTTTATTTGGCAGTGGTGATGGGTGAACAACTGACAACATGAATTCTGCACTATTTTAGCACAACTTTATGTTGCTACAACATACTGCTAATTTGCGATTGCTAAGAACACTGATTCATTTCTTCTGGAGGCTGACTCGGGGGTTCATTGGAGGTGAAAAGTGGATTGCTCTCCTAACCTCTGTGGGGTCAGGTGCAATATACTGTGTGCATATATTAAAATGCTAATAGAAGTTCTTGGTATCAAAAGCAAAAGCAGCAGTAGATTTCACAATAAGCACTGAAGCTTCTCTGATGCTGGCTCCTCTCTCATTCCATTATCAAATTTAGCTCAAAGCTAGAAGGAACTAATTAACTGACACAATTTGATTTTTAAAAAAGTTACAGAAGTTTCCACTTTCTGTGAAGATAGAACAAATAGACACTTCATGGAAAGAACTTGGCCAGATGCATTGGGCTTCATCTTGTTCTGGGACTACCCTGACCCAAGCTGGGATTGTCCCAGAACAACACTCAGCACTTGTTTCTGCTTGGGTTCACATGTAATAGCAAGTAACCCTGCATGGTTTGCATGACATACGGTGTTTTGCCTGGATGTCCCTGACAGACAACTATGTGGTTTCTACACTAGCGTGGTGTGTGAGGAACCTGGTTAGGATGGGGATCTTCCTGGACTGCAGACTGCTTTCTCTTGGACTGAAGTCTAGCTCACCCCAAGTATTCACCAAGCAGAAAGTGAGTCCAAAGCCAGCCCCGTTAGCCACTGTGCAAGCAGGATTCGGCTTCTGCACATGTGACTTGCGGGCTATGCACACTTTGTATACTTTATGCGAAGAGTTGCATGCTTTGCTTACTTTGTGTACTTCGCACAAAGACATTGCTAGTGTTCCCAAGTGTTTGTGGACTTGGTTGTGGCTCAGCTCATTTCCAGTCCAGGACCAAGCACAGAAAAGAAGTCTTGCAAGCACAACAGAGCTGGATTCTGGCCTGATGTTTGCATACATGCTTTCCAAGGCAACTTACACATGAGAGGAGAGATGAAGCCCACACATGAAGACAAATGCAGTGTACCACAGTCATGGCATACCCTTGAGATCTGGGCAGCTCTCAGGAAGACAAAAACCCAGATCATAGAAGAGTAGAATTGGAAGGAGCCATGGAGGCCATCGAGTCCAACCCCTGTTGTTGCAGGACACCAATTTACACCATCCCACTAAGAGGGCTGCCCAGGTTCTTTTTGAATCTCTGTGACAATAGCCATGACCAACCTTGAAGCCTTGAAGGATCTGAACAAATATCCACCAGACAATTTCAGCAGTGACTACGTTGCAGGAACAGCAAGTTCCTAGCACCTTCCTCTTATTTAGCAACTAGAACTTCCTGTACTCTTTTTCTCTCTTTTTCTCACTCCACCTTTTTTTTTCCTCTACAGTGATTATTGCCAGTCTAAGATGATTATGTCAATTGCTCCCATTCTGCATCAGAGTTGCATAACTGGTAATCTTGCATGATTCAGCCCATCTATGATTGATGATTCTGTCAGATAATAATGTCTGTGTACTTGGATCTAAGTTTCAGCGTATGGTCTCACTTCACACTGTTTTAATTGTTAGGCTCAGCCTTGCAATGGTTCTCTTCATCTTTAGAACCATGAACTATGCATAAGCAGTGTGGCGTAGTGGTTAGCATGCTGGACTGGAATTTAGGAGGTTTGGGTTCTAATCACCATTCCAATATAAAGCTAACTGGGTGAGTTTGGACCTGTCAAAGACTCTGAGCCTTAGCTCCTTCACACAGTTGTAGTAAGTATAAACTGGAGAGGGGGAGAATTATGTAAGCCACCTTGAATTATTAAAAGAAGTGGGATATACATGTAATGCAAGAACGATAAGTACAGCGTTTGCGCATGTTGAAGGGTTCCCAAGATCCAGTGGCACTCTGAATGCAATGTGTGATTGATGATATTTGGTAACATTTGGCTATGAGTTACAGGGAAAGATGGATTGCAGCATATGTGTAGAAGAGAATCGGAATAGCATCACTTACTGATTTCATTGTGCAACATCTGAGAAGGTCCCAAGGAGACCCAATCCTCCCTTGAACACAGTTTCAAAAACCATCACCCAGACTGATCTCATCACTGTTTCTAATTCATCTCCCTGGCATTAGATCTGGGTGGCTAAGTACAGATATTTTCCAAGCAAAGCATCCCCCACAATTGTGCAATAAACTGAGGCAGTATTAGATTTCAGCCAGCCTCATCTTGTGCCCTTCAAGGTGTTATACTGGCTAAAATCCAAATGATTCATCTTGCTGCTTTGGTATGAAACAACGAGTGTCTCTCTCTCTCTCTCTCTCTCTCTCTCTCTCTCTCTCTCTCTCTCTCTCTCTCTCTCTCTCTCTCTCCACTGTTTGATCAATATTCTAGCACAGTGTGACTGCCAATGACTATATTGGAAAAATGAAGGGAAGAAATCTATTTCCTACCAAATTTATGCTTCACTGTTGGCCATTTTGTGCAAAGCTTCTTATGCTTCAGCAGTGATTTTCACACAGTGACAGTTAAGAAACAGAACACCACATCATATTTGTAAGAACTCAGGAAATGATAATCCACTGGGGTTCAGCCAACTGATACGATGATGCCTAGCCTATGGGCTGGATAATTCATTAAAGCTATCTGGGAAACACTGTGCTCATAATAATATAAAATATTAGATTATAAAAATAGTTCTCAGGCTGCTTTTTAAAAAATGTCTTTCCCTAAAGAGTGCCTGATTAGTACGAAGATTAATTGGGCCCCAATTAATTAAGAAAATACCCTCTTCCAAAGCATTATTGGTGCTGCGAGACATACAGAGTCTTCCTGTGTAAGAAAGTTTTGCTAAGCATTCTGTATTTGCAAAGAAAACACACCTTATGGAGTGTGTTCTGTCGTTGAAGCCATGCAAGTGAAGTGTACATTGAAACTTGTGTGTACGAGTACACCGGAGCTGGAAAATAGTATTTTGTATTCATTTTAGTTAATAGCAGTTGTAGATTCTTCTAATGTGATTTTCGGCATCTGACCTGAAGATTGTTTCTTGTCAGTGTTGATAAATGTTGGAAACAGCTGGGGATAATTGTAGGTAATAGACGCTCAAGCTCACATTCAGATGATATCCAATGGGTTACATGCAAGCTCCCAAACCTGGTATCCCCTTTTAATATATTTAGGGATGCACTGAGAAATCTAGCTGATTTGATGACTGCCTGTTCATTTCTCATTCATGAGGGGATCAAGCTGGTTTGTGTGGGACTCCCATCACTAAGATGGACCCTGTTTTGCACACATCAAAAAAAGTTAAAGAGAATTGCACAAATCAATTGGTGTGTTTTGCTCAAATCAGTTTCCCCAAACACACGTAGCATTAGAACAATTTGCATAACATGGGCCTGTTTGCATGAATCAGCACCCAAAAGCTTTGACATCCTTGTGCAATTTGCTCACAGGCTTTGTCAAATGCCAATTTCTGCAAATCAGTTGGGTTTATGTGAATTTCCTAAGCAGATTCTTTAAAAAAATGTGGACCATCTTAGAACTGGAGATCCACCAACCGGTATAACATGCACCATTGTGTGTTGGCACCAGTGTGGGGCCGGCAAACTGGAAGCTGGAGAGGGAGTGAACTGTGAACATCAGATGCATCACTCATCCCTAGTATTGGTACCTATTTTGTACCTCCACTCTAAGTGGAGATGCCATGATTTCCCTGGCCATTCCCTGGTGAACACACACACAAGCCTTCTTGTATCTCCTTGAAACCTATGGCAGAATTTTGCACTTTTCTTGTACCATGAACCATTAGCTTTGAGATCCTACCTCAAGTATAAATAGCAACATGTGAATCAATGTGCTGTTGATGTTGTTATTATTGGCCTGGAGTAGGTTACTCAGCCAAACCATACGAAGAACCAGAAACCTCCCATTTGTTTTCAGGAGGCATCAAACTTATTTTATTTGCCTTTATTTATATTCCCGTAGCTCAAGACCCAGGGACTGTCTCCAATTGCCGCCTCCAGTTTCAAAGATGTATGTAAACATATTTGCATTCATGAGGTAAAAAAATCCCCAACACCCCAAACAAGTTAAAATAATTAATAAGTGATAGCTAACTAACTAAGAATAGTTAAAGAGCTAACATGGCATTTTTCAAATTAAATGTTTTAGATTAATTAAAGCCCAAATAACTGCTTCTGAGTCCAGTTCAGTCCAATGAGATAGATAGAAATTTGCTTAATTCTATCTCATTGAAATTAGAAGGATGTAAAACTACACAAATTTGGCTAACTGATGCCTTAGCTTGAATGCTCAGGGTGTAACTATGGACCAGCTATGAGGCCTGCACAATGGTGTCCATTCCACACCCCCAGTCATGGAACAAGCTGCCCAGTGAGTGTCAAGAGTAATATCTTTTTTGGCAAATGTTAAGACTATTCCCCACAACACAACATTTGATTCATGTCAATATCACATTGGGGCATTGCCTCATGCACTTAGCAAGGCAAGAATGTATTTATTGCTCAATTCCCTGCTATGTTTCAATGAAAAGCTATTTATTAATATCCAAATAAATAACCTGGATATTAGAACATAAGAAGATTCTTAGTAGTAAGAAGTAAGTAAAGGCATTCAAACATGTAACCCAAGGTTTAATTCACTGGAGTAATTTCTCCCCCAAGTGGACTGGTAGACAGCCCTGTCACTACGTTGCTCCTTGTATTTTATTTATTTATTTATTTATTTATTTAAATATTTATATGCCGCCCCTTGCAACAGCCTCGGGGCGGCTCACAATACAAAAATAAATAAATAAATAAATATTTTATTTATTTATATTTATATTATAAATTTATAAATATAAATATAAATTTATATTTATATTATAAATTTCCTCTACCCAACTGAGTCTCACCATTAATAAGGCAAGGATTCCCTTTACCTTTTCTGCATTTCCAGGCAAGGCATATTAGGTGGCTTTCTAGAGGCTCTCGCTCTGTCCAAAGCCTTCCAGTCTGGGTTCCATTTCCCAGGATTTTCTGAAAGCAAGACTAAATGTTCTTCAACTTGTTCTGCTATGCATGATAGTCCTCTTTACTTCAGTGTAAGCACACATGGTTCTAATGCAGATTAGAACCATAACTCTCTGGAAGGAGAGATTTAAGCTTTCCCCACTTCTTAGCTGCATTCTGAAATTCTACACATGTTCCCAGGGGAGCAGCAGTGAAAGAGAGGTTAAAGTAAAGCATCTCCATTAATCTGAGAAATGTTTAGTTTCGCCCTCAGTTTGCAGCCTCTTTTGTCCTCCACACTTTGTTCTGTCAGTTGTAGCATCTCTCTCTCTCTCTCTTTCCCCCCTCCTCCCCTTTCTGCTGTGTTTCCCTGGAGACCACATTTTTCTTTCTTTTTCTTTTGCTCCGTTCTCCAGCCTTTGCAATTCCTTGTTTTCTTCTGATCTTGGCAAACTGCTACGAAGGAGCTGGCTTTCCCCCCCTTCATTACAGAAGTCTCGCACCCCCTTTCCTTACTTGCTTTGCACTTCCTGCTACCCCTGAAATGGTTACCAAAATTCAGCAGTCTGGCAAAAGTCCCACAAGAATGCGATTCTGTTTTAAAACAGGGACATGTCCCCTCCCTCCAAGAAAGGCAGCTTTTGGTCACTCTCAAATTTTGTAAGCATTAGGAAGCTGAGCCCCTGCTCATTTCCTTGGCTTAGACCCCTGGAAGTTGCCCATCCCTACTGTAATGGGAAAGTTCAAGGACCAGGGATGAATGCAAATTCTGCCCTAAATTGCTTTATATTGGTGGTCCCATCCAATCCCATGGGTGTATAACATGCAAATATAATTGCCTAGGAGTGCTCTATCTAATACAACATGACACTGCTCTTTTATCACTTGGCTCAAGCCTCTACTTGGCTTTTCCAACTGTTCTCCAGGGACATCCCCCCAGGCTGGCCCTGGATGAGAAAAGTCTTCATCACTACCGAGAGCCATTCTTCATACTTGCCAGTCAGCTCTCAGAGAGATACACATCCCAGTATTATGTGTCACATACATTCTGTACCTTGTAAACAACTGTCTCACATGTCTATCAGAGTAAGATAAATGCTTCTAGGATTCTCTGGTCCAATTTATCTTGGAAGAATGTCCAAAAAGCCCAGGGAATTTAGAACTGTTATGCCCGAGCCATGAGACTGAATTCATTAGCAAATAAGTGCCTTGTTTGCTTGCTTGTTTGTTTACATTTTTGGCCTGCTTAGAGGGGGGCTTACAAGTTATGGCAACAGAATATTATGAACCATGATGACATGTGTCAAGGGATTCTGGCAAATATATTAATTACATGCCACAATATGATGCTAAAAATAATCAATTCCTACTTTTAGTGCTTAATCGTCATGTTATAATTGTTAGGGCTGGAACCCTTTGCACATTTCAAGAGTAAAAAGACCTTCAACTCCCAGTGTTCCCCAACTAGGACAACCTGGACATTGTGGGTCTCTTCTTTCCATCTGAACTTGCCAAAGATGGCATCCTTCATGTATGATTGCCAACCACCTGGAGTTCAACTGATTAATGTTCTCCATAAGTTGGCTTGTTATCCAGACCAGGCTTGTTTTCGGACTGCTGATTCCTGTCTTCCTTCTCCCAGAGTACCAGTCCTGGCTGACCCATTCACACATGCAAGTTTATCACATGTTGGCTGCAACTCAGGCATTGCTGCAACACAGATTGAATTTATATATTATCCCTTTTCAACTAAAACACCATGCTTTCCAGTGGAGTCCCATTCCATATTTTGTAGCCAACCATCAAGCATCGAAAGTATTATTTTGGCTCCTATTATGGTTCCCTCTCTCATATAGACTACCACACATTAGTGGTCAGAACTTAGCACTCAACACAAAGCCTGCAATTCAATGAGACCCTTCTACATGTATACTTTGTGAGACTTCTGTTTCTTTCGCTTTTGCAGCTCACTGAAATCACATCACAATATCTTTTTTAGTGTCTCAGGGGAATTTAATAATCAGCAAGAGATGCTTTGCAAGGGAACTGCTATTTGGGAAAATAGAGAGAGAGAGAGAGAGAGAGAGAGGGAGAGAGAGAGAGAGGGAGGGAGGGAATAAAGGGCATTATCCTTCTATCCCAAAGAAGGTGTTGGAATGGTGCAATCATATCCTAACATACAGCTGAAGTACTGCAAATAAAGGACAGACAAATATAGACAGCAATGTCAAAAAGGTATTCTTCTTCATCAAATTCTCCCTCTGAACTGGATTATTTACATGTCATTATGATGGCGAAGGGAGACTACCAAGCCAGGGTTGCTGCAGAATTTCAAGATGTCTTGTTATGCACAAGTTAAATAAGGAGGTATTCTTTCATAGGCTGAGGAAAATTTCACATGCTTTCCTTTCCATAGAGCCACCTTGGTTCAACCCTTCCATCAGGTTTAGGAAACAGAACAGCAGAAAATCATAACAGAACAGCTTGCAATCCACTGTATCACTAGAGGATTGTGAATAGGCATCCGGCTCACCATGGGCTGCGCCCTCCCCACTTCTTCCACACGGGATGTAGCAGCCATTGTTTGTGTTGCTGCCCCAGTGAGGAAGAAGCAGTGCTCACCAGGAACGGGGTCCTGCATGACCACTGAGCAAGCAGCATCCCTCTTCTGCCCCACACACTGGAGCCTTCACCAGACTGCTTCACCAGACACAAAAATGGTTACTGGCTATGCAGCTTGCATTCCGTGAGCAGTTTATTTTAATTTATTTATTTAGAAAACTTCTATGCCGCCCCATTCGCCGAAGCCTCGGGGTGGCTCACAGTCATAAATAAATAAATAACAGAAATATAAAACAATATGGTTTAAGAATAATTTAAGTCGCCCTGGCCAAAAGATAAACAATTAACAATTAAAATAATGCTTGAATAAAAAGGACAGTAGTGGACTTCCTCTTGGCCCCATTTGCTGAGACATAGCCAAGCCTAAGAGAAAGTCCATGGATTCTAGAGGGATGAATTCTGGTTAATTTCATCTGAACCCCAGTCAAAATTTGCATGTAGGATCACAGAATTAGGAGGAACCTCTATGTCCATCTGATCCAATTTCTTACCAGTGCAGAAAATCTATTAGTACAACAACACCTGTGCTGGATCATCACCCACCCCTCTTCCACAGATGAGCAGGACAGCACATTCATGTGCAAGAAAGTTCCACTGAAATTGGAGGAGCGGATTATATTTCCATGTAGCATGCTTTTGATTGGGATATAAGGTGGAATGCAACAGGACACATGCCGGCTGATTTTAAAAGAGATTATACAGCTTGAAAGAGTGGAGTTCATTCCTTGTGGGTCTAGATAATTCACCCTGCATTACTTTAATTCCACACTATTTCAAGTTTTCTTTTTTCCATATTAAGATGCATATTTATTTTACAAGGAGACTATTAGTACCTTAACAACATGCCTTGGTCTTCCATTCTAGAGCATTAATTCATTTACAACTAATAGAAATATTGGTAGTGTTTTGGTGAGAGTTAGAAGCCTAATGGAATCCTTATTAAGTTGTAAGAATGCTTCTCCTTATTCTTTCTGTAGGAGTTGATGTAGCACAATGCTTGACTGCTGTCGCAGTCCATTTCTAGAGGATTCATATGAATGTAAGCGGGAAATTACTTAAAGGGAAATTACCCATTACCTGTAAGTATTTTATTACTGTTCTTCACTACTATTACATGGCTGACAAAAACTTAAGAGGAAGAAAGGATTTATTCATTCTTCACTTGCTCTCAAGGTTTGAAACTGCCTATATTTTTTAGCCCAGAGCAGAGTTGTTGCTAATTTTAATGGACACATTTCATTGTTATGACATCTCATAGCATTGCTGTTGGTGGCAATATCCATGTAATGGTAAAGAACTAAGCCCAGCTGTATTGCAGAATGCACGTGTAGTCCCAGTGTTGGGAATACAGGAATGAGAAGGAGGCAGATTTGCAATGCAGTATTCTTGGAATTTAAGTTCTCCATGGGTAAGCTACAAGGGATGCGCTGAAAACAAGGGTATTAGAAGCTTCACCCTGGTAACATGGTCTGCCCTCCATCAACTTATGGCAGAAGCAAGACATCTTATTTTCAATGAAACATAGTGAACAATCAGACAATCTGAATGTGAACTGAATGGATTTGCACTTTTCAACCCAACCCAATTATCCTTCAACATTTGCACTTTCGAAAAGTGTTGCAATGGATTTTCTTCAATCCAAAGCATCTTTGAAGAGTTTTCTTTAAAATGATAAAAATAAGTATGCTAATGAAAACAGTATTTCAATATTCCTTATATTGGGAGAATTTATTGCGAATTTGTATATACTGTTTATTTTATTTCTGTACAGGCCAATACTTAACGGCATCTTGGCAATTCAAAATGCATGAAAACACAGAACAGAAATACAACAAAATACAACTTTTTTCCCATTGTTTTCGTTTAGTCACCAAGTCGTGCCCTACCCTTCACAACCCCATGGAGAACATTCCTCCAGGCCTTCCTGCCCTCCACCATCCCCCTGAGTCCATCCAAGCCCACACCCACCACCCCAGTGACCCAATTTTTTTTTTCCATAGACAACATTTAAATCAAGTCAAAGCTTTAAAATGCTGGTGCAAATTAGAGCTTTTTAAAAAGCTGACACAAATGCTCCTATATAAATACCTAGGAGAAAGGTGTTTTCTTAACCTGATGCTGGAAAGATGACAGAACCAGTGTCAAGTAGGCCTTGCAGAAAGATAATTGAGGAGCAACCAGTGTTTTTCCTTATTGCCACTCTTTGAGCCTTCCTCAATGGTTGTCCTTGGAAGAATGTTTCAGATGTTTGTTGTTCTGCCTGCGAAGGTTCAGGTCAGAAGATGCAAAGCTGCACACATCATTGCCTACATTAAGGACAAATACACAACAATGCATAAACGTTTGCATGCAAACAGTTTGGGGGACGAACTGAATGTCTGGGGCATCCCTCAACATTCAGGGTGGAAAATGCATTCATATGTAGGTGGGGTTACCTAAGAAGGACACTCAGAGTATCAAATAAGAAAGTATACTTCACCCTCCTGCACACACACACCCCCATTTCTGTTCAGTGATCTCTATTCTGGAGATAATTGGAGGGCCAGGAAAAATATCCTAACGAACAAGTCAATAGTTTGGTATATCAATTGTTTCCATATTTTCTCAAAGCACTGATTTCAGTCAAAATTCTTTGAACAGTCCTTGTAAGGATAAAATTTCACTCCGGATGTAGGACAATTCCAGTGAGAGATTGTGGGACCTCCAGACCTCCTCCCACCCATACCAAACATGTTGCTTATCTTTTGAAAGTCCTTTGCTATCCCTAAATTTTGTTAGACATTTTACTTGAGGAGGAAACACTACAAGGGACCTGAATTTTGTTTACATGAAATTGCATATGTCTGGGGTATAAATAAATGAAAAAAATGCAAACATGTACATAATATAAAAGCAAATTCCCTGGCATACTGGTTACTTGAGAGGAAACCCATCTAATATCATATCATGGGTTGTTTTGAACTTCTGAAGCCAAATTCTGAAACTAAATTAATGGAACATTTCCTAGTTTGTTCCATTGATGAGTAAAAGTACAGAGTGAAGGGGTTGCAGACATGACCAAGAGTCTCATTAAGAAGCCCAGATATGATTGATAGAATGCAGTCTATGAACAAGTTTACATGTCAAATTAAACCACCCTGAGAATGAGCCATTGTGGCTTGATTGTTGGTTTGCTAACCCAACTGTTGTAAAGGCACTCTGTGGTTGCCCATGGCTTGTCAACCTGCCCTTGTCTTCTCTCTGATGTCTTCTCTCTGGTGTCCAGCCTGCATCCAAGGTTCTTTAAAGCAGAACTTCTCATTGCTCAGTCTCTCTGTTGTTGTTCAGTCGCATTGTCATGCCCGACTCTTCACAACCTCATGGACAACATTCCCCCAGGTTCTCCTGTCTTTACCATTCCCCAGAATACACCCAACCCCATACCCACCTATCCAGTGACCCCATCCAGCCACCTCAATCATAGCTGTCCCCTTCTCCATTTGTCTTCAATCATTCCCAGCATCAGGGTCGCTTCCAATGAGTCCTTCCTTCTCATTAGGTGGCCAAAGTATTTGAGCTTCATCTTTAGTATCTGACTGTCTAAAGAGCACTCAGGGTTGATTTCCTCTAGGATTGACTGGTTTGATCTCTTTGCAGTCCGAGGGACTCGCAGGAGTCTTCTCCAGCACCACAATTCAAATGAATCAGTGTCTCTAGTAGCACTGATTTCCCTAAGGTTTCTGACTGTCAAGGGAAACTCCTCATTCCCCCATCAGATCACCAAATGGAATTTTTTTTTAGCCTCTAGGAATGCAGGGGCTAAATGGGGCTGGGGGTCTTGGGCAACTTGTCTGCCTGCTATTTAGCCAAGCATAGCAATATTCCCAGCCTATCAGGGAAGGCTGAGCTGCCCAAACAGTCACTGCTACTGCAGGTTACAGAAGCAGCATCTAAGACAGAACAAAAGAAAACTCAAGAAAAGGGAAAGAAGTGGTGCTATAATCGCACTAATGGAAAACTACTCTAAGAAGCTGTTTGGAAATTCATCTCTGAATTTCTCCAGACACAAATAAGGTGGAGAATTTCAGAAGGTCACTTAAGCAGCTCTGTTAGTGACTTCAGGGAGTGCAGAATCAAGTACTTGATACTCCGACTTCAAAGGAATTGTGCCCTCTGCTCTCTGGGTGTTTTAGTCAACCTGTCTTCAAACTCAGTGGCAGAAGTGAAGTATTTGCAGCCAGAATAAATGGGAGATTATCCAGAAAGAATATTAAACATCAAAAGAGAGAAAAGGATTAGTAATGTTGTGACAGCTGGTGACAAAAGAAAGATGGCGCAAAGAACCGATTCAAATGGGATGCCATACACAGAGCACTGAGGCTGAAGGACCCATTTCAGATCTTGCCTCTGCCATGATTTAATTTCACTTTATGGTTTTAGACAAGTCATTATACATCAGCTTCAGCCCTACATCTGTAATATGAGATTGATAATGCTTATTCTAGCACATATTTCCATCCCAAATGAGAACCTCAGGGCAGAAAAGAACGACCAGGAAACAGCAAATACCAAAGAAAACCACGATGCAATTACATTGCAGCAGCATCCAACATCAAAACAATAAAGTCTTCCGTAAAGACTCCCTGATAAAATGCGTATTTGAAGATTTGTATGTTAACTTTGTGCCTAGATGTGCAAAGAGAGGTTGGCAAAGTCCTGTGAAGCAAGGAGTTCCATATCTCAGGTACCACCAATGAGAAGGCCCTGTTCCACATCCCGACCTCCACAGATGGCAGCGGCCTCTTTTGGGGACAATGAGCAGAGGCAGTTTCCTTAGCTATATTGGGACTGATCCAAGTGTTGTCATACTTTGGAGGCACTCTGGAATATTTAGATGTGCATTGGTGATTGGATCCAAAAGTAGCCTGTGACTAATTCTGGATCCAGCCTTCATGGTCCAAACCATTTGTGCCCTCTCTACACAAGACATTCATCATGCACTCCTGCTCCCTCTTTCACAGAAGTCTGGGGGTCCTTTTCATTGTGTTGTCCTACTCCAAGCATTCTACCATGCTTTCTAGCCATTGCAGATACATACTAGAAGCAAAGAAGCAGAAGATGGACTCATGGACATCACCAGATGGCCAATGTAAAAATCAAACAGGCTATGTGATTGGAAGTAGAAAATGGAGAAAGAAAGACCAGGAGAAGAACATGATAGTGAGCATGAACTCTTCATATCAAAAAAGAGTATAGCTGGAAAAATCACCAACAGAAGCATAGTGCCAAAATATATAGCGAACATTCCTGAGAAAGTCCATTGAAGAGCAGATTTTCTTTACAATCCAGCTGATTGTAAGCTAGAAGAACTGTGGACTGAAACCAAAGACAATATTAGGGAGGTATGAGAAAAAAGCCAATTGCCATAGCAACAAGGAGAATAATAATGAAATAATGAATGTCTTGATGAATGATGGTAGAAACACTCCCAATTGCTAAGGATAGGTGAGAAGCAAAAGCAAAGGGTGACAGAAATATGGTCAGAATCCTGAATGCAACTTTCCAGCAACTCTCACACAGACACAAAGAAATATTACAGTGAAGTTGAAGTGAAGCGGAGCGAAGTGAAAGCTGCTCTGAAAGTATTTGGAAGAAATAAAGCACCTGGGGTAGATGGGGTGCTAATGAAAGTATTTCAAGCTGCAGGGACTGAATCAGTTCAAATCCTAACAAGAATATGCCAACAAATATAGAAAACAAAACAACAGGCCACAGAATGGAGTGAAATGAAATGTATACTGAATAGAGATGTTCAATATGCATTCAATCCCCAAGAAAGGAGATGCTAAGGAGTGCAGGAACAATTGCACCAATTTCCCATGGAAGTGAAGTGATGTCCAAGGTGCTGCAATAAAGAATTTTTCAGAATTGTATTCCCAGTCACTGTGTAAGGGTGTGAAAGCTGGACAGTAAAGAAAGCCGACAGGAAGAAAATGGATGAGTTTGAAAGATGGTGCTGGAAGAGAGCTCTGAGAATATCATGGACTGACAGGAAGAAAAACAAGTTTGTCTTACATCAATTCAAGGAGGAACTTGCCCTGAAACCAAAAAATGAAGAAACTGAAGCTGTCAAACTTCAGGTACATCATGAGAAGGCAAGGCTCACCGGAGAGGACAATAATGTTACAGAAAGCCAAGGGAAGAAGAAGAGGAAGACCAACTATGAGATGGACTGATTCCACAAAGAAAGCCATAGCCTTAAACTTATAAGAACTGAGCAGGGTTGTCAAGAAAATGACATTTTGGAGGAGATTTACTCATAGGGTTACCATAAGTTGGAGACTACTTGATGGCACATAACAAAATCAAAAAGGACACACTTCTACATTCAAGGTAAATAGAAAAGATGTTTCAATAAAGTCACGGGTTAAAGGCCTCATATAGGAAGATTTTTGCAACTCTAAAGATCAAACATTGCATCTATAAAACTCCACTTCTCATTGAAATAACGTTGTCCTATTGTTATTGAGATAACGGATGCAGAATTCTTTGGGAACTTCAAAAATATTGCTATAATAGCATGCTTACCAACCTGAATATGCATGTACAGAAGATAACACAATTCATTTTAAAAGATCACACATTACTGAAGGATAATGTTGAAGAGGATTAAAATAGATTTTGTTAGAAATTGTTGATGAACTTTCTATGTCACTTAAGAAAAACACATTAGTTCCTTCTTAGAAATGGAAGCATGCAGAGGGCATCATGATTTGAGACAAATTTTTCATAAGGAAAGTATCTGCAATAGAGCGATAAACTGCTATTGGAGGGAAAAGAAGATCAAAAGGGCTTCAAAATTATAACATACTTTATGGACAGTTCCTGAATAATTAAAAATATTAGCTGTAATCCCAAACCCTGTTATGTGAGCAAACCCCCAATGAATATGAAGCCCAAAGGCCAATTGGCACAAATGTTCTCAAAAGTAATGCTTCTCAGGTCTCTCCCAACTGTTCCTGCTCCATCTGTTAATACCTTTAATTAATTACATGTTATCAAATGGCTTGTTTTTGCATTAAATGACATTGAAACAACCCAAAAGGGGGGGGGAAACCCACAACAACCAGTATTTGTCTTTCCAGACAAGAAGGCTGCAGCCTTCATTTCATTTTCTGTGCTGAGAACATTAATTTTAATCCACCGTTTTCTTTTTCCTGTCCCTCTTGGTCTCTACCCAAGAAGGGAAAAACAATAAAGGAACCTCACTTTCATATCTCCTTGAACGAGTTAACTACATCCTTTTGGGGGCTGTCTCATTTTGAACACTTAACTGTCATAGGGCACAGCATGGACCATTTCATACATTTTAAAATAATATATTGTCTCGTAGGCGATAGCACCGTCATTTGTTTTCATTTTGCTGAGATGTCATTTTCTCAGATTGAAATATATATTAAAGGGGGAAAGCCCAACTTTCTGGGAAATAGAACCAAAGATTAGTTTAAATAAATAAATAAATATTATTTGGTGTTCAGGATCTTTCCAAGAACTCAAATGGAAGAATATGGGCATGAAACAATTGAGACAAGCAACTTCAGTGAAAACGCAGCCACCTCTTTAACTCTTCCTTGTAGGGTTTGATGGATCTGAAACAGCATTTAGCTGTGGCTGGCCCATGGCTCCATCAAAATGAATGAGACAATACAACTATTCCTTTGCAGGTATCTCTAGAAACATACAATGTATTAGGCTGAAATAGACAGCCCCATTTTTATGGGATAGGCTTCACTGACAGTAAACCATGGTAACATGCCGTATCAAAATTAGCAACTGTTGTCATTGTCATCTTTTATAAAATATCACACCAAAAATCAAAGAGTTGTACTTTCGTTGTGTTAAACTACATTTCTAATTTTACCACCTTGTTCTATCATAGCAGTTATTTCAGTATTTCACTATAAGCAAGAAAAACAGAAGATATTCAGAGTTGGGTGACACATGAAACTCTCTTTTGGGCTGGAAACACAAAGAAGGTAATTTAAGTTATTCCCAAAGTATGTTTTAGGGTAACCCCAGGACTGACCATCAAAAGGTGATAGCTGTACAGATTTCAAGAATCACCATTGGGATTAGTTCTTAGCTTACCTAAGGAAAAGGCCATCTTCTGAGACAAAAAATGTAAGTGGCTCTTAAAACACAACCTAGGTGCATTTATTCAGATCTACGTCTGAACAGTTCCAGTGACCAGTACCCCGAAAAGTGCAACATAGGTCCTGTCCTCAGTTACCTAAGACCTCCTGAGCAGACATGGATAGGATAGAGCTACAAGTCAAGGCTGAAGAGAGAAATGGGGAGGGAGTAAAGACTGAAGCTGATGAGGATTTAGTAGGAGTAAAAGCTAATCACTAACTGTCAAGCAGAAGACAGGAGAAAGCAGACTTCCAATAAGAAATGGCTTCTTTCCCCCTCTGATTCTGCTTATATCTCCGTTAAATGTGTACTGACACCCAGTGTCGGAACTCCAGATGCTGTCAGACTACATCATGCCAAGTCAACATGGACAATTGTCTGAAATGTTTAGAATGAACATAGGGGGACTCAAGGTTGGGAACCCCTTCAGTAAAGTGTTCTCCTTCCTATGTGACAGCTAAGTACATGTTCCTGATTGATACTTTTCTGAGACCCCCAACACAATGGCTTTGTTTGTTTGTTTGTTTGTTTTGGAAAATCACTTTGAAGTGAGATAGATTTGACAAGAGGAAGGTTCTTAATTCTTTCTTTCTCCAAATGATCACAGGCCCTGCCTTTTCATGGTTTCCAGATAGAATTCCATTCCTGTTCAAATAAATAAGAGCAAAACTCACTTTCAGACCTTACCATTTCAAGTTAGGGCCTGCTCACTGGGAGACATGAAGGGCAGTGACCACAGCTCCAACCCTGTAGCTGCTTCAAGCCTTCATGTATTCGGACACATGTCTGGATGGGACATGTATCTGTCTATTGGAACATGAAATGTGCATTTGCACATATATGATTTAATCCTGAGAATCCAGGGAGAACAGGTCCCATTTCTAAAGTTTCCAGTGAGTGTACTTGAAGGGTATGGATTGCTAGAGATTCCTAAGGGAAATAAAGCTTAGCTTTTATTATTTTTTAAGAGCCTAAGAGCTATTCCTCTTACAGGCAACAAAACCAACAAAAGCTTCCCTTCCTCCAAAAGAAACACTGTACAATTTACCATGTTAATAAAGCAAGTACCAATAAAACCATAAAATCATTGCATCACACTCCATTAAAACATAGTAATAATAGCTGTTTCATTTCTATTATTTAAAAGTTAAATAAACATGTTAAATGCCTTTTACTTTGGGAATATATTGAAATAATAGGCACAGTTTTCAGAAAGGGCCAAATAGTACAGAAGGGGCTATTTTCAGGGATTATTAGTAGAAATTTCAGGAGCAGCACAGAACATGCTTTCCTTAAGAAGATCCTGAATTTAATCCCTGCCTTCTCTGAGCTGAGCTGGAAAAGATCCCTGTTTAAAACTCCTAGGACATGCTGCTGCTCAGTGATGGCTAAAGGGACCAATGGTTTGGCTCAGGATAAAGCAGATGTGTATGTTCCATACCATTATCCAGCGCAAATGAATCTGCCATGGGAAGTCCTTTTTTCTTATTACTCTACAACCTAGATTAGCATTCGTATTTTTTCTGTACCGACATATCCTACTTACACAAAGGTAATATTTCAGTGATGCAAACTGAAGGTTTTAAATATCAGCTTCTTTTGGTGACACTAATTATTTTTGTTCTCAGTCTCCAAAGGACTATATGTTATTATTAATCCATTCATAAACCAAAGATTAGCAAAAAGCACGATTTCATTTAACAAATGTTATCATTAAAGACAAAAAATAGACTGCAAGTGGCAGGATAAAAACCCGAAAGCTTAAATGAATACTTTAGCCCCTTCCATATCCATCTCTTTCACTTCAAATAAGAAGAGAAGAGCATGTTAGAGGGAGATAGTACATGGGAGACGGTGTCACAAGGAACAGTTCGGTCTCGCAGAAGCTTATTCATCAGAATCCTCATTTGGCAAAATGCATTCTAGTGATTATCACTATGTGTTAATGTGCAGCGCTCCTTAAAATCACAGCTATGATAAAGTGGACACATTTGCTGCTTCAAAAGAACCCGCAAATAAGAATAATGGAAAAATATACTATGCTGATTGACAGCAAGGACATTCAGTGGACAATTGGAAATGGCTGTATCAATATGCTGTGGGCCATACCTTCATTGTAGTTATGGCCCTGGTCTTGAGCCATTTCACCCCAATTATGGGGAAACATTTTAATGTTTCCTGATTTTATGATTTTTCTTAAATATTTATTGTGTGTTTTATAGATGTTTTGTAAATTGCCTAGAGAGCTTTGGCTGTAGGGTGGACTAGAAATAAATAAAGAAATAACAAATAATACTAGAATAATAAGAAATGGCTTGGGGTTTGGTTTGTTTCCTCTTCCTCTTCCAGTTTTAAAACTGTTGAACATCTAACGTATTATTTAATGAACAATCTAATGTGCATATAATGAATCATCAGCCACAATGGGGTTTTCGAAGGCCTCTATTTAACTCATGATTCCATTAACAGTATTTTTTCCACACTCGCCCCTCCTCATTTACCTGGCTGGTAGCAGCAGATTGGAGTGGGAAAAGAAATTTAGAAGCCAGAGTGGATCCTACAGTGTAACAATTCTAACCATGCCAAGAACTCTGGAAGATGTTTTTCCATTTTTGAATAATCCACACGAAGGTCTCTCCACAGCATACCCTCCAGCCACCCCACCCCCAGGGTCAGTCCATTCTTGGCCTTTGTTGTCCACGTATACAGCAAACACATCTGCACAGGAGAAGCCAGTATATGGATGCCAAAAAATATACCTGTAGACTTCCTTAGATTCTATATTGCTGACCTACAGAATGCATGAAATTCTGCAGGCAAAGAGCTTTACATTCAAAGGTTTCTCTCTTTAGGCACCCCCATGGAAAAAGTTGGTATAGTCAAGGCTATGTTTTCCCAGTTGCAATGTATGGCTGTGAAAGTTTGGAGCATAAGGAAGGCTGAGCGCCAAAGAATTGAGGCCTTTGAGTTGTGGTGCTGGAGAAGACTCCTGCGTGTCCCTTGGACTGCACAGGGACACACATACGTGTTATGCCTTGCACCTGCGTGTCCAATAGAACAGTGCAAACCCAGAAAGCTATATGCAAGTACCTTGCTTGTTTCCCAGCTGTATAATTTATTTATTTATTTATTTAGGATATTTGTATGCCGTCCTTTGCAAGAGCCTCAGGATGGCTTACACAATATAATACAAGTCTCTAACATAACATAAATTAATTAACAACCCACTCTGGCTGCAATTAAAATATGATGATAAAATTCAATATTAACACTTATTAAATACTGATTAAATAAAAAGGTTTTAACCTGGTGCAGAAAAACATATAATGACGGTGCCAGGAGGACCTCTCTGGGGAGCACATTCCATAGACAGGGCACCACTGCAGAGAAGGCCCTCCTCCAGGTAGTCTGCCTCCTAACATCTTTCACAGAGGGTTCCCGGAGCAGGGCTTCTGCTGCTGATCTCAGGGGGCGGGATGGCAAATTGGGAAGAAGATGTTCCTTTAGGTATCCTGGTCCCAAGCCATTTAGGACTTTATAGGTAATAACCAGCACCTTGAATTGAGCCCAGACTTCAATGGGAAGCCAGTGGAACTGATAGAGAACTGGGGTTATATGAGAATAATGCCCAGTCCCCGACAGCATCCTGGCAGCTCTGTTTTGCACCATCTGAAGTATCTGGACTGTCTTCAAGGGCAGCCCCATGTAAAGCATGTTACAGAAATCCAACCGGGAAGTAACCAATGCATGTGTTACTGTTTCTAGGCAATCTTCCTCCAGGTAGGGAAGCAGCTGATGGATTAGCCGAAGCTGAATGAAAGCGTTCCTCGCCACCACTGTCACTTGAGCTTCCAAGGACAGTAGCAGGTCGAGGAGCACTCCCAAGCTGCCGACCCTGTCCTTTAGAGGGAGTGCAACCCCATTCAGGACAAGGCCCAAGTCACCTACCCAGGAGCTCGAATCACCCACCAACAGAACCTCTGTCTTATCTGGATTGAGTTTCAGTTTATTGGCCCTCATCCAGCCCATTACCTCAGCCTGGTACCGGTTCAGTACAGCCACTGCCTCACCTGGGTTAGTTGAAAAAGAGAGGTAGAGCTGGATGTCATCAGCATACTGATGACTCCGCAGCCCAAACCTCCTGATGACCTCTCCCAACGGTTTCATGTAGATATTAAACAGCAAGGGGGACAAAATGGAACCCTGTGGTACCCATGGCAAAGTTGCCATGGCACAGAGCCAAAGTCCCCCAGCACCACCTTCTGGAATCGGCCATCAAGGTAGGAGTGGAACCACTGCCAAGCAATGCCTCCTACTCCCAGTCCTGCCAGCCTATCCAGGAGGATACCATGGTCAATGGTATCGAAAGCTGCTGAGAGGTCCAGGAGAACCAACAGGGACGCACTCCCCTGTCTCTCTCCCTGCACATGTCATCATACAGGGCAACCAAGGCTGATTCAGTACTGTACCCGGGTCTGAAACTGGACTGAAATGGGTCCAGATAATCAGTTTCATCCAAGAGTGCTTGGAGCTGTCCCGCTACCACCTGTTCCAACACCTTGCCCAAAAATGGGATGTTGGCCACCGGTGTATAATTGGTGGCCATCTCTGGATCCAGAGACTCCTTCTTTAGGACAGGCCTGATTACCATCTCCTTTAAAGGAGTGGGCACCCAGCCATCCCTCAGAGAGGTGTTAATAACCTCCAGGATCCAGGAACCAGTCCTGTGTTTGGCTTTGGTCAGCAGCCATGAAGGGCAAGGGTCGAGTAAGCAGGTGGTAGGACGTACTTGTCGAAGCACCTTGTCCACATCATCAGACCTCAGTAACTGAAATTCATCCATTAATACCTGACCAAAGTCATTGGCATCTCCCCTAAAGGATCTGAATCACTTGTGGAGTCCAGCTAATGACGAATCTGAGTGATTTTCTCCTTAAAGTGCTGGGCAAAGTTGTCACAGCGGGCCATCGAGGGTGGTACAGGATCTTTCTTAGGGCCAGGATGTATCAGCCCATGTACCATTCGAAAGAGCTCCGCTGGATGGCACTGTGAGGAGGCAATGGAAGTGGAGAAGAATTTCTTCTTCGCTGCCCTCACTGCCACAGCATAGGCTCAATAATGAGCACATAGGCATGTTCGGTCAGATTCATCCTGTGATTTCCTCCACCTATGCTCTAGATGTCTCCCAACTTGCTTCATCGCCCGTAATTCAGATGTATACCATGGGGATGGACGGGGTCTGCTTGGCAGGAGAGGACGCTTAGGGGTGCTTGTGTCAATTGCTCTGGCCATTTCCCCATTCCACAGTTCAACCAGAGCATCAACAGAAGTGCCAGCTTTATCAATCGGAAAATCCCCCAGAGCCTTCAGGAATCCATCTGGACCCATCCAGCTCCGAGGACAGACCATCACAACTGGGTCCGCACCCTTACAGAGGGAAGGGCCGTCTCCGAGCTCAAACCTCATGAGGAAGTGATCTGACTATGACAAGGGAGTCAGACACAAAGTCCTCATCCTCAAATCACCCTCTTCCTGCCCCATCGAGAAAACCAGGTCCAGCTTGTGTCCACGTTCATGGGTCGGGGCTATGACATGTTGAGACAGCCCCATGGCCATCATGAAGGCCATGAAGTCCTGAGCCGCTCCTGTCAGAACAGTCTCAGCATGGAGATTGAAGTCCCCCAGGATGTTGGTCTAGACCTGGGGGTCTTCAACAACAGGTCCGAAATGATCTCTGTCAGCTCAGGCAGGGAGTCTGATGGGCAGAAGTGTGCACGGTACACCAGCAGAATTCCTGATCTGTCTTGATCACCCAGAGTCAGGTATAAGCACTCTAGACCTGGTCTCGAGAGAACAGGAAGCCCCATGAGGGAAATAGAAGTTTGGTAGATTAAAGCGACCCCCCTGCCCTCTGGGCGTGGCCGGTGTCGAACTAGATACCCAGGTGGGCACAGCTGAGAGAGGGCTACATCCCCTCCCTCTGCCGCCCAGGTCTCTGTAATGCAAGCCAGGTCGGCCCCCTCATCCACAATTAAGTTGTGGATGAGATGTTTTATTATGGACTGACCTGGCATTGAGCAGCAGCACTGTCAGGCCCAAGGAGTGGGTGGTAAGCTTATGCAGAACCTTCCAGTTGGGGGAATAGAAGGAGGAGAAGGAGGTACAGGTGTCAAGATGTTAATCCCCCAATGCCATATCGACCCTTGCCCAACACCACCCCAGTGGTGGTGCCCACGTGCTCCCCAGGCAACCCCATAAAAGCAGCAGCCAGATGTGGAGTCACTAAAGCAAATCCAATAAAATACAATTTAAAACCCTCCAACCCACCCACTGCAAAACACACACACACAAAGTTCCAGGCCTAGCCCAGTCCCACACGGCCCCGAATGGCCCCAAACGGCAGCACCACCCTTAGGCCGTCGCCCTTCAGCCGCCAGCCACAGGCCGTAGCTGGCGAGTTAAACCCGCGGCCCCTCCCTGCGCCCCGCCCCCAATCAGCACAGCTGCCACCCACACCAGGGGGGAGGGGGGCAAGGGCAGGGCCCGTGGAGAACTCACCAGTACAGATGGCAGAGCCGCAGGTCAGCAGTGTCCCCGGTCCCGCGGTGGCCGCCTTCTGTCGGAGCAATTTCCAAGTATATGTGTGTGGACCTCTCCATAATCAACAGATTCAAGGGAAGGAGGAAACTTCTGAATACTTGAATAATTTGAGTTGCTGTTGCAGATATGCTTTCCAGTATAAGTTCCAAGAAAGGAGGAACTTTTGGCATAAAGGAAATTTCTAATATATTCCTTTAATACCATCATTAAATCCATGCATCCCTCTGTTTCTCTGTCTCTCCGTGTCTCTGTCTCTCTCTCTCTCTCTACCCCTCCCTCCCTATCACACGTGGGACCATCACAATTTCCTCACAACATTAAAAAATCTGAAAGTAAACAGTGAAGGCTCTACCCATGTATTAATTTATCCAGTCATTAACACTGACATATCTCTTGCCTTTGTACAAGGAGCTCAGGATGGTATTATAAGTTGCCTTTCCCTCTGGCCTTGCTGAACACTCCAAAAATGTTTAAGAGCAGCTTGTCTCTTTCTGCCCCATTCACAAAGAACTCCAAGAACTCTCTTATTTACTGTTTGGAAAATCAGAGCCAGACGAATCAAATCTTTAGGATAACTTAGAGTTGGACTGCCTTTCACTGGTGCTGCTGACTCAAACAGTCACCGCAGTTCCCAGCAAAGGAGTAAGACACCCAAAGACTTGTGGATCTTTTCCTGATGGTCTTTCTCGCACCTCACAGAAGCACTGTAAGCCTTACATGAGAAGAAAGTTGGAAAGTCTGGGGATGTGTCCTCCTACTGCATGTCAACCCAGAACTGTGATCATATGGCCAATCATCAGTTGTGCAGGCTGGATGAGGTCTCCATATCCCCCTAGTGCAATCCTCTCCAGTTTAATGCTTCCCTGATATTTGGGGTTGCAACTTCCATGAGAGCTAGTCGTCATTGCCAACGAAAGGACCATCTCAAACTCTTTTGGTGCCCCAACTAGGTACAGTTTTGGAGACCACCCATCCATTGGACCATGGGTGGAGACTGCCCACCCATTTCTGCATATGGAAATACATGCATACAAAATTATTGAGGGTGATCCTGGAAGGCTACAGTTTGTCTACCTCTGGTTTAAAGTTCCATATGACTGGTCTCCAGGCTTCTGAAGGATCAGCTGCTTCAGTTGCAGCCTGCCCACCATATAAGATCTGCCTTGGTCTCCTTCATGCATGATTGCCAGTAGAGGGGGGTGGCAGTGAGAAAGGAGTCTTCTCTGTAGAGACATTAAGGTTTCCTTACGATCACTCCAGACAGTTTCATCTGCTGCATTCTTTGTTATCTTTCCAGCACAAGGTGAAATCCTTATTCTTATTTTTCAAGGACTTTCAGTATGTAATGCGTGGCAACCTAGTTGTATGCTGCCTTTATAGGCTATTTTTAAAAAAATGTTTTCATGACTTTTTACTAATTTCTACAGAATACTGTATAACTCCAGGAAAAAAAAGTGAGATTCTTCATACCTATTTTTAATAAACAAACATATAAATAACATTAGCAATGACTGTCAGCTTTGTTTTGTTTTGTTTGTCATGCATGTAAATACAAAGTTACCATGGTATCTGCTACCCCCACAATGATTCCTGTGCTTTTTAAAGTTGGGTGCACTATCAACAGGTGAATCAAAACTAGGTGGAGGGGGAATAGTTCTTAAAGACTTCTGTTCATTGTTTTCAAGGTTTCCTGTCCGTTTGCTAGGAGACCACCAGGACTTACCATCAGAGAATAAGGCAAGTCAGATCCTCAGGGACTGCCTCTCCTCACTGGTAGCAATCGGATGATTAAGGGAGGTAACTAGGAGAATGGCCCTTATTTGTAAATTATTTACCTGAGTCAAATCTCAGCTTGTATGATGTGATAGAAGTGAGTCCGTGGTCCAAAAGAGAGGTATGGGAGCTGTAATCCTAGGCACCCTTTAATGGGAGTAAAGTCTCACTGCCTTCAGTGGGGCTTGCTCCTTTGTAAACACCTTCACTTCAGCTTCATAGCTCCAGTCTCACATGTGCTTCTGTGGCCGCAAGCCCTGTTGCACTCAGAGTCTAGAACCCCAACTTGGACACTTTTGGGCAATTGCACGGGTACCTGTCATGGTTTCCTGGCTTTCCTTCTCATCACCAGCCTACAGCTCAAGAGTTCCTCAGTGCTGGCCCAAAAGAGGACAAGAGGGCTGATGGGTGGACCCCCAGCAAGGCCAATGGCTGCTTCTTCCAGCAATTTCCTTCAGAGGCACTGAGAGAACTGAGCCACAGGCCTGCTTTGATCCTTGAATGGCCAGGATGATCCTTGAATGCTCCTGTGGCCAAGATGGCAACAACATGCATCTATAGTAGGCATGGAAGGAAGGCTATTGCTTCATTTGCCTATTCTTAGCAACAGTTCTGTTGTAGTCCAAAACTGCCGAAGCATAGTTAGTCGATGAAAGCAGCCCTGCCAATGAAAATACTACCATGAACACATAAATCATCCGTGTTCTCCCAGGTAGGAATGCTACATAAGCACCCTCAAATAAACATCGTGGAAATTTTTCTCTGCCTGCCATATGTTGCATTCATTTTCAGGGCAATTTCCTGTCCTCCATGGAATTCTAAGATTGTATCTACTCATATGCCTATCATAACAGTGCCTTTTTAAAAAGATCACAACAGAGCTTCTTCTATTTAAGAAATAGCTGCACCCAAGCTTAAGTCTGAATATACTGAAGAGCGATCCTTCAAAGGCAAGATGAGAATTCGGCCCCCTTTCACGAAATCTTTTGGCACTCCTGACTCTGATTCCGAAATGCTTCCACTTCAGCTTATGGGAGGCCATGTGTGGTGGGGGATGATAAGTCCGTGAACATCTTACCAGTACTGCAAAGTGGTATATAATGGATGGCTCCATAGGAAAATACTGCTAAGACAGTGGACAAGAACAGCCTCACATACAAAGGCAGTCAAGTTAGGCAAAATGAAGCATTCAACAGGGCTCCAATAGCAAAATATTAATGGATCCAATAAGGCCCTTCTTGATTTACAATGTCAATTGCTGGAGCTGGGTTTTACATCAGTCAATTAAACAAATACTATAGGACCTAAATTAGATGTATTGATTATTCTGGATCCCAAAGTAGTGCTGTTGCTTTACTTGCCAATTTTCCCGGCATGAGATGGAATTATTTATATATACTTTAGCAAGAGATTTTTGCTTTGAAAGAAAGAAATCCTAATTTCCCAGCGAGGGAGTTAGAAAGAAAGAAACTTTGTATGGGTCATTGCAACACTGAGGAGAGAAAGAAAAGGACAGTAAGGGAAATGAAATGCTTGGTATAACAGCTAAACACTCATTTAAGTATATTCTGTCCATCATTCATTTGTTTTCTCCATTCAGTTTTTCAGGATGTTAACACAACTTCTAATGTCCATGCTAGGTATGCATTTATGTATTAGCTGTATTACCTGGAATGGGCTTCCACGGGAGGTCGTTGAAGCCCCATCGGTGAGGGTGTTCAAAGACAGGCTGGACATGCACATGGTGGGCATGTCATGAGCGGAGCCGGCTGGTGCCAGAGGTCAGACTAGATGGCCCGGGAGGCCCCTTCTAACTCACTCTGTTTCTATGTTTCTATGACTACTCAGTATCTCAAAACTTGCAGCAGAATGTATGAAGTATATCAATTAACAAGGAATGGCGAGGTGATCAATCCTTTGCAGGAGTTCCACTTCATAAAACTAAAGTATGATTCACACACGCACGCACGCACGCACATGCACACACACACACACAGAGCAGTCCAACTGTTGGACTCATTATCCACAGGAGCAATCTTAGGGTTTGGAGTGGGGTGCCAAAATTCACAGACCTGCTGGTGGATATTTAGTTATTTATTTGATTTCTATGTCCCCCATTAACCAAGATGGTGCATGGAAGACTTGGATTTCAATGAAGACAATGCATTTTGAGACTGTTGTTGCAGTTTGTATCTCACAGCTATCAGGAAGATACCCATTTGGTGGAGCTCTCCCACATGGGGATTTCATGCAGTGCTGCCTTCTACAGCAGAATTGTTGGTGTTAGTCACAAATTCATGCCCAACCAATCACAACACCATGAACAACATTCCTCCAGGCTGTCCTGTCCTCCACCATCCCTCATAATCCACCCAAGCCTACACTTACCACCCCAGTGGCCCCATCCAGCCACCTCATCCTCTGCCATTCCCTTCTCCTTTTGCTATCCATTGCTCCCAGCAACTGGGTCTTCTCCAGGGAGTCCTTCCTTCTCATTAGGTGGCCAAAGTATTTGAGTTCCATCTTCAGTATCAGGCCTTCTAAAGAGCAGTCAGGGTTGAACTCCTCTAGGACTGACCGGTTTGATCACCTTGCAGTCCAAGAGACTCACAGGAGTTTCCAAAAGCACCACAAGTCAAAGGTCTCAATCCTTTGGCGCTCAGCCTTCCTTACGGTCCAACTTCCACAGCCATACATTGCAACTGGGAAAACCATAGCTTTGACTATATGAACTTTTGTTGGCAGGGTGATGCCTCTACTTTTTAGTATGCTGTATAGATTTGCCTAGGAACTGCAGGTGGTGCAGTGGTTTAAACCGCTGTGCTGCTGGGCTGGTCACCAGTTTAAATCTGCACAACGGGGTGAGTTCCCATTGCTCTGTCCCAGCTCCTGCCAACCTTGCAGTTCAAAAGCATGCAAATGCAAGTAGATAAAAAGGTACCACTTTGATGGGCAGGTAACAGCATTCTGTGCACTTTGGTGTTTAGTCATGCCAGCCACATGACCATGGAGACTGTCTGCAGACAAACGCTGGCTCCCTTGGCTAGGAAACGGAGATGAGCACCGCCCCCTAGAATCAGGCATGACCGGACTTAATGTCAAGGGGAAACCTTTACCTTTTTTATAGATTTGTCTAGACAAGAAGCGAGATCAGAATGGACACCACTACTTGACTAAATCTCTCCTCCTTCCAGGACCCTCCACCTCCATGTCCCAAATCTACCCCAGATGGCTGAGGGTCCCCTTCCAGACTGATGTGGGGGCATGTGTTGGGGAGGATTCTTGGGGTGGCAGGAGGAAAGGAAACCTGCTTTGCACAAGGGGGGTGGCACTTGTGTACTGATGGATTTACCATGGGGCCTGAAGCTCATATGGCTGGATTTTATCCCAGCTTGTCAAGGGCTAATGATCTGTCCAAAGCAGTTTTACCATTAAAATGCTTTTTATTTATAAGGGATTTTCAGTTTTACAGTTTAAATTGCTTGCACACTTCTTAAAAATAGAAGTTTTATTTTAAAAAACTATTTTCTTTTCTGAAAGTACCAGTGTCTGGTAATTAATGCACAAGGCACAGGTGGCTGTTTTTTTCCCCTCTAGAGTTTTCAATTAAATCCACTATATAATTTTCAATTAACTCCACCATATAATTTTATGTTTTCTGTCTCAGTGCTTGTTTCATATGCACAATACCATGGCCAGACTAGAATGATGACCGAACTTTTTACATTGAAAATGTGGGGAAAATGCACCTTTGCTTTGGAGATTTCATTTTCATCTTTAGGCAGTTCTGTTTACATCAGGGAGCCCTGGATAATTTCAAAATATGTCAAACTAAATGTAAGCAGGCAGGAATTGGGTTTGAATGTAATCAGAACTCTTGTTACACGAAAGTGCTGTCAGATTGCTTGCTTGAAATTTATGCACTTGATACAACAGAAAATGGAACCTTCTGAGATCTTCAACTCGTGGTGATGAGCTGAAGAAAGCAATTGCATTTAAGTCCTTGCTAGATCAAAACACTTGGTGTAAAGTAATATTGTTGAGCACAAGGATAAACAAACTTAAAGAGATCTAGAGATTTAGGCATTAAGGTGCTGAGGGTATCTGAATTCAAAGGGTTTTTGAACATCCAGGGTAAGGTGCAAGGTGGAGTGGTGTGATTTCCACCATCAGTGTGACTTGCACCCCGTATTTTATAGAGACAGTCATTTCCAGCCGTCCACATTTAGGACAGGCAAGGGGAGAGAAGGAGGATAGGGCACCAACTGGAACAGTGCAACTCTGTAGCCTTGGCCTTCTACTCTCCCTGCCCTAGCATGCCTCTTTCCCCCGGTTTTGTGTTCTTAGGGGATGGGGCACATTTTTTTCCAGTGCCAGCTGCACCAAGACAGAAAGAGGGTCCAGTCTTCAGAGACCAAGCAATGGAGTTGGGTGACCCTGATGTTCAGAATCTTGTAACAGAAGACCATTCAATTGCACCCAGAAAGGGGGAAAACCAATGGATGCAGGCCTAGAGTATAGCACTACTTAGGTGACTGGTTCTGATAAGTAGCATATTCTGCAAGCACAAAGGAAAGCCCACCATAGATGATCGCCGAGGTTCCAAGTCCTGAAACAGCAACATCGGCTTTAGCGACTGAAACAGATATCCATCAACCAATTCTTTATTTGGCCATTGACCAGCCAATAAATAAAACACAAAATTACAATTAGTTAAAAATAAGAAAAATACAGTACTGAAAGAATTACAATAATTAAGATAAAGAAAATAAAAGGATTTTGGTAGAACCTAACAACATTTAGGGTTAATTCTAACATGCATGGCACAAACTACCGAACAGTATTTGGCTGTAATCAAGGAGATAAAATCAGATTGATCAGATAAAAGTATCTTAAGATAAAAAGAATTGGAGTAACCAGGATATTTAGAAAGAAGTGGGAATAACAGTTCCTAGCAAGCACCTGTATAGAGAAGGCAGTAAAGAATAACATGCTCCAGCAATTCAATTATTTCTCCCCCACATGGACACTGTCCCTGTTCAAGGGGTATATTTTGATATCTCCCTTCAGTGATGGCTGTTGGGAGGGCACTGAATCTAGCTAGAGATAAAACCCTTCTAAATTTGGGGATCATTATGCTACTGAGATATCTAGCTGGTTGAAGAGGATTTTCAGAATGGTTCAGGAAGATATTTCTGGATAGAACTGGATAATCTGTTTGTAGCTCTAGATCAATGGCCCACTGTTTAAGTTCTGCTAATGCCCATCCACAGCCCATCGAGGAGATAGCTGGCCATGAATAACTGTGTAATTGCAATTTAACCTGTATTCCCTGGCTCCAAGAGCACCAAAGCAGATACGTTACAGCTGGTAACCCCAGTGTAAGGTCCTTGCTCTGTACAAACAACAGATAAAGGACAGAACATCAGCTATTGCACCTCAAATCCATGCTTGAGTGCATTGAACTCTGCCTCTCTGAATTGATTCTCTTTGATCTGCCCATGGCATGCACTGAGGTTGTAGATATGGTGACCCAAGAACGGCTTCATCTTGTTGATGAAATTGTTAAGCTCTAGAAAGGGGATACAGAGGAATTAAAACATTTAGTGGGCATAATAAAAAGACAAAAAAATATAAATTCTGAAATAGCAATGGCTGAAATATCTTTAAAAAACAATTGACAGATTTTTAAAAAATATTTGCAATACCTAGATGTTTTCAATTCTGCTTAAGTTCTTTTAGATTCAGGAAATTCTGTATTATTTAAAGAAGGGGAAAGAAAATGCTATTTTCATGTGTATTTGCACAATTCCATAATGCATCTACAAGTTAAATAGTGAAAAAATGCTATCGGATGACTGCATGCATGGATCTCATCAACGGTTAATACAGAAATGAAATAAACTATGTAATTCAGGGGGTTCCAACCTGGAGTGCCCACACCCCCAGGGGGCATGGAATGGCATTTCCGAGGCTGTGACAAAGAGGGAGGCTATGCTGTGATTCACCAAAATACGCAGATCACTATGTGTTTTGCCAAATAATATCCCAGTCATACAACTATTTATAATTATTTTGCTTGCATTTGGATTCAGTTCTCTTTTGTGTATCGAGGCAAAATCTAGGAATCACCTGGTTCCACAGGCTGACTTCCAGATCACCATCAGCAAGAATGTTCCAAATTTTGACAAGCTCATGTGAGAAGCAGAAACAGAGAAGTTGTTGAACTTTATGTTCACATTTGGGACTGATTTTACTGTTTACATTTTCCCCTAATTGCTCAATTTATATTTGAATTTTATACACTGAGTTAAAAGGATTTTTAAAGTTCAATTTGTTCATCCACAGTCCTGCATGTGGTTCAATTTAGGGTCCAAAAATTAGAAATTTGACTTCTTCATTTTCAAATGTGATGTTATTTTTTATAGGGGGTGTGAACATAAATCAAACATTTCCTATGGGTGTGGGGCATAGAAAATGTTGGGAACTGCTGATGTAATTGAAAGCAGGAGATGGAAAAGTTCTTTTCTTGCTGCAAACAAAACCAGGTAATGACCTTGAAGTAGAATATTAAATAGTAATAGTTAATACAGTGGGATGGTGAATAGCAGAGAAACCTCTTCAATGCTTGTGCCCCACCTGTGGAATAGGTTTCCCAGGGAAGTACACCTGGTACCCTTCCTGTTATTGTTCCATTGCTAAAGGCATTCCTCTTGCATGGATATTTTTAAGTTTGAATAATATGAGATAGCGTCAGGTCTGCTCTTTGAAACCCACTGGATTTTCATCACTGTTGCTGCTTTTATTTTCTGCTAAATATGGCACTTGAGGCCCTTTTACAGTCTGCAGTGCAACGGACCAACAGTTTAGTATGGCAGAAGAACCACAGAAAGCCAAATAAAAGGATGTGTGAATATCAGAGTAGTCCTAGGAGCAAAAACAGAAGGGAAGACTTTCCTTAAGTACTTCTGGGGCAGAAGTTTCAGCTTCTCACCTGTGGATAGGATAAATGTACCAGTCTCCAGAGAGGGTTAAATACAGAAGCTGTCTCCTCTATTCTTTATACAGAAGTGTATCAAGAGGTTATCTAGGCAGTAAGAACCATTCTTGGAATGGTCTTTGAGGTACAGTTGAACATCCTCTTGTGTTACTTGTTAAAAGAGGCAGTAAGAACATTTTAAAAGAGTCAGTGCAGTATAGCAGTTAAGAGCATTAGATTACGATTTTTAGTCCCTGCCCAGCCATGATATCCCTGGGCTGTTCATTGCCTCTCAGCCTAACCTCCCTCACAGGGTTGTTGTTTGAGGATGGAATGGAGAGCAGGAGAACTCGGTAAGCCTCCTGAGTTTCTTGTAAGAGAAAGAAAGGCGAGATATAAGTGCAATGGTACTACTGTCATTGTTGGGATAGGACACACATGTCCGTGCACACATGCATACAAGCATCCCCCAATACTGGATGTGACCCATGGGAGTACTTCAGCCCACTTCCAGTCACAGCTAGCAAGTTCTGTCAGGTCAAACACCTGCATGAATTAAGAGAGGAAGAGGATGCAGTGCTAGTAAGGAAGTGTCAAGAGAGCAGATTCATGGGCTATTTCAGTGGTGCAAATGCTCTCGAGAAAATCCCATTAATCCCTGTAATAAAGATTAAATCCAACATTATGCATCTCTTGTTTAGACCCAGGACAATTGACAATGCTTTCAAGGAGAGGTTAATTATTACATTGCAGCTACTCAGTCACATCTGGTCTTAACATCCTTCCTATATAATAATAGCAGATTCATTTTGACACTGTCTGCATACAACAGGGACTGTCGGTAGGCTTGGGGGAACTCCATGGCTTGTACACAAATCTTTAGAAAGGGAAAAAACAGCCTTTAACAGGGAGACAGATTGATGTAGACTAAACAGGGTTGTTGGGCATGGAATGCCAACAGACTGTTGGGGAAGGCTAGAGTATGTTTCTGTCCTTCTCACAAAAAGGTAATACATGAACTGAGTGACTGACTGTACCCATTTAGGTATAATTAGACTGGTTTCCACTAGTCTTTCCTCATTCCAAACTGTTTGCAGAAATTGGGAGAATCATATCCACTTGTGCATGGGAATGATGCAATATCACACACTGGTCAAGTGGAACTTGCTTTTAAGTCCCCAGTGCACTCCAATGACAGACAACATCGTATTGTCAGGCCAAATATCTGCATTCATTTTGAGAAAAGGAAGAAACTCAGAGAAATGTCAAGAAGGCAGATGTATGTGCTATCTCAACAGGAAACTGTCAAGTGAGCAGATGTATATGATATTTCAATAGTGCAGTACCTCTTGGGAGAATCCCATTAGTCTACGGAATTAAGGCTAACTCTACATAGCCTATACTCTAACTGGTGTCTGATTTGAGCAAATAATGCTTTTAACACCAAGATTTGGTGGAACAAATGCAGCAGTTTCTCCACAAGTCAAATATCTTGAGAATATCCAACGTGGGTGGCTGAGATGCAAGTGGAGAGTGCTGCAGTGCAGTGGTTCCATTGCTACTTGGGGGGACACTCAGTCCAGACAAGACTGAGATGCAAGACTGAGATGGATGATTCCTTTGACTGGGGGGGGAGTGTTCAACCTGTTCCAGACAGGGTCGCACTGCTCCTGAAGGAGGAGGCTTACAGCTTCAGGTTGCTCCTTGACCCATGTTTGTCACTTGAGGCTCAGGTGGCATCAGTGGCTTTCTACCAGCTATACCTGGTGGCCCAACTGCACACCTACCTGGACAAGGATAACCTGGCTTCAGTGATCTATGCTCTGGTAATCTCTAAGTTAGATTACTGCAACACACTCTGGAAGACAGTTCAGAAGCTCAGCTGGTACAGAATGCAGCAGCCAGATTAACAACTGAGACCCAGAGGCCCAAGCATATAAGACCAGTTCTGGCCCACCTGTATTGGCTGGCAGTATGCTCCCTGTCCCATTCAAAGTGCTAGTCATGACCTATCAAGTCACACATGGCTTGACACTGCAATACCTGTTGTAGTGCCTCTCCCAAGCCCAATCTACCCAAACACTATTGTTAGCTCCTGGGGCCTTCTTTCAGGTGCCAACCCCTTGAGAGGATCAGTGGGTGGCAAACAATAGAAGGCCCCTTCTGGGTGTATTTTAGGAATAACCTCCCTATGGTGGCCTGCCTGGAACCAAATTTGTCATCTATTCAGCACGAGGGTATGACACCTTTCTTTGCGGAGACCTTTCAAGATCTCCCTAGTCATTCGGGGGCCTGGTACATTTAGGAACCTTGTACCCTTGACCAGGTCTTTTAAATTGTATTGTAATGTTCTTTTATATTATTACTGTTTTATCAATTGTATTTTATTGTATTTATATTTTGTTGTAACTGCCCAGAGAGCTTCAGCTACGGGCGATATAGAAATAAATACCTCTTATGAAGACAATCCACTATCTTCTAAGGCATCCAACAGCCTTCATCCAAAGCAGGTGAGGTGCTAAGGTCTGGCTGCTGAATGAAAATGTACTTCTTTTTGCAAATGATTGTCTTTAATGGAATTGGTCTGTTGGATTACAACCCTAGAAACAGTCAATTTTTGAATCTGCCATGGGATTACCTGTTGGTATCCTAGTAATTCCTGTCAGGCCCTGGCAAATGGAATATCTTGTTTCTCATTTTAATTAAATCCATGAGGGTTTGCATTGATTTCTTTTTTAAAATACAGCATTTTCATTGCAGACATTCTACAAGGAATGTTCTGGAAGCAACAGAGGAACCAAACTACATCTGCCCAGGAGATTTACCAGCATTGTTTCTGCTGCCACAACTCATGGTGGATCAGTCCCAGTTATGTACCCATCCTAATGGATGTAAAGTCGGTATGCATCCCATTGACTTAATTTATAGTCCCACGGAGACGTAGCCTCAACAAACTTTAGCTGGATCAGGATCTCTCAGCTTTTAATGCAGTACGGTAAATGAGGAATGTTGTTGCCTTGGTAGAAGTCATATTGACATTAAGCCCAAAACAATGTCTAGCAGCCATGAATGTGTTTATTTCTTATTTAATCTGCAGATATTCCCTAAGTAATAACAAAGCTTGTTGCTTGTAGAGAACAGCAAATCTTAAAACAGAAAATGCCTGGTGTTCTAAAGTGTAATGAACTCTCAAGAGTGTGTTTCAGAGCACTGGAGAATGCATGCAGGATATAAGAACAATGGAAACAAGAAAAATTCAGCAACAAGTTCTTCAATGGCGTAGTAGGAAATGGGCAAAAGGATGCAAGAAAACACAAAGCATTATTATTTCATAAAAATTGCTTTCTTTAACCAAGGACATGTAAGTAGGAGATTATTTTAATTGTTTATACATTTTATTAAATAGATTTAATAGACTACTGATTTAGCTTTATTATTAAAATATTAGTTTTACAATATAAAATGCAATTAAGAAAGAACTTACAACTAAATTAATAGCATATATAACATTAAACATACAATTAAAATGCATCTTAAAAATACTGTGCACCCCATCACCAGAAACATAGGATACATGTTAAAGAAGAAATAATAATTCAAAAATCCTTTCAGGACATTTCCCTTCCAAAATTGCAAAGATTCTTCAGATCCTTTCCCTTTTTAAAACACACATTCAGTAAACACACCCCAAATCTCATTAAACTTATTTATCTTTATCTTTATCTATTTATAAAATTTGTATGCCGTCCAATTACTAATGTCTCTGGATGGCTAACAGCATAAATAAATTGACGACCCACTCTGGCTGCAAGTTAATAAAATACAATAATAAAATTCAATATTAAAACATATTAAAATATTGATTAAATAAAAAGGTCTTAACCTTATATGTCCTTTACTCACTAGTTAATTTATCTTTGACAGCAATATGCTCAACTTTTCTATACCAATCACACAATTGATAATCCAATTCCAATTCTTAGCTGTGGTTGATCTTGAAGCAGTTACTACATTTGTTATTAATTCCTTATTATTCTAGCTCCATTGTTTCTCAACAAATATTGAAAGTAATGTGATCCTGGTATATATTTCAATATTTAAACTCAATATTTTACCTCTCTTTAAAAAAAAAAAAAAAATCCAAAATGTCATACACAGAACTGGCTGGAGCTGGGGGTCAGACTAGATGGCTCGAGAGGCCTCTTCTGACTCACTCTGTTTCTATGTTTCTATTATATATGCACAGTCCTACCACATATGAAAATATGTTCCCCTCCATGGCCACATCTCCAACATAAATTGGAATATTTACTGTCTATACAATTCAACTTCACTGGGTTTAGATCCACTTCCATACAATTTTATAGAAGTTTTCCTTTACTCTTACTGGCAAACATTTTAATAATTTCTTCACCCAAATATTTCCCCAATCTTCATTGCTAATGTTCTTCCTCAGATCTGTTTCCCATGTTGCTTTAAGTGGATCATATTGATCCTGTTCTTCTAACGATATCTTATAAATTTTACTTACTATTCCTTTCATTCACATATTCTCTTGTTTTCCCTTTTCTATAACCATATCATCAAATTTAGTGTCATCTCTGTATGTACCTCTTTTCTTTATCTTTTCCCTAGTCCAACATTCTAATTGAATCACATTATACTAAGTAATTTTTATCTGTCCTAGTATTGCTTTTATCATCCCAGTTTTATTCATTTTCTCTAGCCAATAATTTAATCTAATCATTTGTTTATTCCTTAATATTTTTTATTTAATTTGATTTGATTTTTAAAGGCATGTATAAAAAAGTCATTGAAAGTTCAAAATCCAGGCCATTAACTGTAACCTTTCAGGACCTATCTGTATATGGTGGCTCACCAGGAACTGATGCACCTCAATTTCTCTTTGTAAGAGACTATTACAGGAACTGACAGGGCACACCGCAACAGTTTGTCTGAGAGACCACTTCTCTCACACGCAAACCTCAATACCTTTCCCAGGTAAAAGTGGTGGCCATTATTCTTACAGCATCAATATGATATTTTTGGTAGCCGGACATCTTTTTTATTCACCCAGCCAGGGCTGTCTCTAGGGTTTGGATGTCTCTGAGTAAGGGCACTCTATGCCCTTTTCCAGAGTGAGATGGCAAGCTTACCAAGGTTCTCACCAGCTGCTATTCCTCTCCTCCCCCATCCCCCACTATTCCCCCAGATGCTTGCTTGCCAGCCCATGAGCAAAGTAGTGGCAGCATCTTCTGCTTCTCCTTCACAGCTTTGCTTCTGCCTGGGCCATAATAAGAGGACAATGAAGGACAAGGTTGCCAAGGTGAAGAGTAGAAGCAGGTCCATGTAAGTAGACGCCATGCTGGGATATGTGGATACATCCATGGACCTAAACATGTCAGCCCTCAGTGCCAGCTCTGAGCCCTTTTAGGCACTTCTCTCTCCACTGGGTCTCTCCAATGAAATCTGGAATGCAATTGTTCCTTCATTTTTCATAACTTGCATTTTGACTCTATTTGAATGTTGTGTGTGTTTGTGAGCTTCCTAGTCTGCTTCCCTTTCAGAATGGCTACATAATAACATATATAAAGAAGCAACACCACAAGTGGACTGTGTACAGCTTGGTAGGGCACAATTTACACAGGTTTACTTGCTTCCAACTGTGTTATGTTTTCAAATCGCTATTTCCACACATATTCATCTGGATTATACGGTTTTCAAAGACCCCTGTTGACCATAGTAGCTGCTGTGAGGGGGCTTTTCAGCAATAGCCCTTATTTCTTGCAGGATAACAACTCCAAGATGTTTTGACCCACAGCACACATCAACCCCAACCAGCAGAGCCAATAGTGAGGGATGTTGGGCGTTATGGTTCATCTCTGGACTTCTGAAGGGTCACCTCAAACAGACCTGCCTGAGAACTACCTTGATGCCACTTCAACACCAGCTGAAGCCCTCATTTATTTTCCTAGGCGTTTTAATTGGTTTTGGCTCTAATCTGTTTTACCACTGCCAGTTGCTTAATGCTGTGTTTATGTTTTATTGTCATTCCTTTGGATTGTTTTGTTTTGTTTGCTTTTTACTTGTTTTAATTTTGCAATAAGCTACCTTGAGAAATCAACAATTGGTGGCATTTAAATGCTGGGGTAGGGAAGAGACCCACCAACTCTAGAAAAAAAACACAAGGAAACATTGCTTGGACATTCAGCTTAATAACAAAATCCCTCCAACATTCCTTATAACTGTATATTAAATTTTGTATTTACTGTAAATGCACTGTGACATTTCTCTCACCTCACAGTTTTTATTGTTCATCCTTTGTACACTTGCAACCCAAAGATTTATTATTCTCCAAATGTTGTTCCACAATGTAATTCTCAACCCATTTAATTCCTTTCATTAGCCCTTCTCCTTGTTTCTCTCCTTCACCCTCTGCCTCCATCACCAACCTTTATTTTTAATTTTCTTTCGCCCTTTTTTCAAAACACCGTATCTGAAGTTTGTCCTCCAATGTGTAAAGAGTAAAAATCCCCAGGCATTTCGCCCTCCTCTTTTCAATAAACCTCTAGTAGAAAAGAGTAGTACAATCTCAGCATGTTATTAGTTAGTGCTAGGAGGGAAAGATGCTTCAGTGCTAAATGGTGTCATTAAAATGCCTAGAGGGAGCAACACCGAATGCCTACAGAAACTGACATTTCCTATTAGCTATTCTAACTATTTCCTTACCCTTCACTGTAAAGATGTTTAATATATTCCTTTTCCCTACATTTCTTTCTGTCACCAAGGTCTTTGGACAGACTTCATCTAAAGGCCAAAATAGGCATTGCTTTGACTCTGTATCTAATAATTTCATGTCTTCTTTTGCTCCCTTTCTTTTAAATAAGATAGAGGGACCTAATTTGGATTTAAAATATTGATTGGACCCCATGTGCTTAATCTAAATTTTAAAATAAAAAGCAAAGATGTAATGTGTCGATATGGAAGGGAAGGAATAGGCTTTGGGATCTGTGTGCTCATATCTACATCTATTCCTTTCGGCAAGTGTTTGCTCCCACCAATTCGGTGCTGCAAACAGGACCCATACAAGGGCAGAATTCGCATTTCCTACCGGAGGCCACAAAATGAGTGGAAACATTCCTTTCTAGGAAGCAGAGCAGCAGGACCTCCGGGAAGTACTACATACCCCTTGCGCCAATTCTGGGGTCCATGTGTACAGTGGAGTTTGCAGGGCACAAAGCCATTGACATGGATGTGTGTTCATCGGATTCTGACAGAAGCTGCACACCAGACTGACATCACTTCTGTTGGGAAAATTTGGATAAATTCTGTCTGAAAAACATTACTTCTGTGTGCTTTTTGCATTGTGGGATCAAATCCTGCCTTCCTTCTCAAAACCAAGCTGTCACTGTTTAAAATGGCATTCCCCGGCTCCTTTCTCTCACCTTTAGCTGTGGGCTACAGTAGACAGGCCATTCAGTCCGAATATACATTGTAAATAGTCATTGTTGGAATTCAAGGAAGTATCTTTTGATAGCCCAGAGGCTCCATCTGCCCTGGCCAATTCAAAATGTCTAGAGTAGATAAGAGTCTTGAGTTCATGCATAGTTTCAGTAGCTTGAATTTACATGTCTAAGCAGACCTGGAGATGGGTTCAAGCTACTGAACTAAAGTGTCAATACAGGCAATTAGAAATATTGTAATCTCATTGTTACTGTGTGATTGACTGATATTTCTTTATCTGTTCTGTATGTGCTGACCTCAGAATCTTATTGTAATCTCTGCATTCTGTCATCAATTGCCCTGTACCTGTGTACTTATAAATGCCCTGTAATGGTATTGAAGTTTTGCAGCAGAGTTCACCTCTGCCTGCCCGGTAATGCATGCATTATCGTGAGTACTGCTGGGACCTTTGGGTAAATACAATAAAGCCTCAGATGGTCTGGACACTTGGTCTTTCCCATGAACCCAAGTTTTATTGCCTCTTCTCAAATTGAGATTCCGGGATTCTGACACTTCCTTGCAGTGCCCGTCACGTACCCCTTACAAGTGTCAGCGATGTGTCCAGTAAAGCCACATACAGCGAGTATAAACTCTGGTGATACAATTAACAGCAACAGGAATGAATACTTGTGTACTGAATGATAGAAGGAAATCTGTTTCAGAGAGTTGCCTTTATCAACTCCCTTTCTATAAATTTTAAATCCTTGAAAGAAAGTCTTTTTCGGGTCTACTCTGAATTAGTTGTTGCTGAGATACAACACTTCACTTTTTGAGTGATAAAAATTAATCCTTTGGAAACAACTTCAGAGAAAATATAATTAAGATCCTATTCTATATTTCAGTAAATCTTAAATGGCTTATTTACTAAATATAGGAAGCTTACCATAAGTGAAAAGACAACTTTGGGAGGGGAAAAAGGCAGTTTGTAAAAGCTGCCTTTGCACTCGGGGTGAGCTTCCAGTGTTTAATTTCAAAGGGTAGTTGGCAAGATGGTTCTGATGCAGATTGTATTATTTGGGGCTTGTGGATATACAGTATACAATGTGTTACATGCAGGCTTCCTAGAGGAATTTTTCATTGGCATCGTGCTCTTTACATGAAATTTTATTTATTTTTTTATTTTTTTATTTATTTAAATATTTATATGCCGCCCCTTGCAACAGCCTCGGGGCGGCTCACAATACAAAAAATGGAATGTAACTTTATAATGGGGCATGACAGAGTAACTCAAGCCAAGATGCCAGCATGAAAAAGAACCCTGGTCTTAAATAGGGTTAAAGAAGAATCTCATTCAGCCCACATTGTGATGCAAATGCAGGCATCCTAAAACAATAGGTGAACCAGAATACTGTTATCACCTGACATTCACACTTGTAAGTTTGCAATTCAGTTTCCTGGGGAAAAAACTACAAATAGGGCAAAGTGTATATGAAAATGCAAATAGGAAAATGTGTCAAGAAGGTGGATTGGGCAAAATATCATACAGAAAAATATGAAAATGCATATAAATGTTCATGCAGATTAAAAAAATAGGCTCAGACTGATGCAATCACAGAAGGAATGAAGAAAGGACTGGAGAAAAGAGAAGCTGAGCAGAGTGGCTGATGCATCCACCTCTAGTCTTAACCTTCATGTTGGTGCACTGAACAGAAGACTAATATAAGCTATCCTGAGTAAGAAGCCTTGTCCCCTTTTAGCAGCTCTCCCCATTGTTAGTCCAACTTGAAAGTGCCTTCTTTCCACGCAATCCATTTTCTCCCAGGTAAAGACCCATTGCTTGGTGAAAAGAGTACTTTTCACCTGGTATCACATCTACTTTTCAGTGGTAAGAGCCAGGTTCCGTTAAGCACTTTGCTTCACCAGTTAAAAGAATCTTGAGCAGTAGGCCTGAGAGAAACTCTGCTTGTTAATATGAAAACTTAGTTGCCAGCCTGGACTAAGCAAAACATGCAACTGATGTGATGCAATGTGATGCAGCCTCCTATTTTTATATGTAGATTTGCATGTCTATCTGTGTTACAACACACCCAGGGAGGTATACCCACAACCTGAGTGCTAATGAGGACTGTGTGTCCCAAAGTCACATGAAATCAAGACCCTATGTCGGCACAACATGTTTCTCCATGCAGCATCCTTTTGTACAACCGAATCTTGATTCAGCAAGATAAACTCCTTCTAGGTAGGAGAAATAATTGGGAGGTCAATCCCAGTCTTGGTTCTAGTGGAACTGTACCATTTTGGAAGCATTTGTACGGTGGAATTAAAGATGGAAGGAATGTGGCTGCCATGAAAAGCATGAGGCCTCAATCCTTCCTCTCTCAGTGGTATACCTGAAGAATACGTGGTTCTAGAGCCTGAATGTTGTCTTAGCACCACCTCTTTCTACTTCTCCTGATGTATCAAACAACAGCCAATCAATGTCATGGCCCTGTAGCTCATCATTGTATTTTTTTTTCTTTGTTCTGAGCAGTACACTGAGCCAATCAGTGTAACTTTGTGGGCGTGCAGCCAGTGAGCAAACATGAGTTCACTGCTCCTCTTGCCACATTGTTGCCCTCAATGGTTCTGTGACATGTTGGGAAGAGGAGCAAGAATGGTTGCCACTGCCCAGGTAAAAAAATAGAACAGGACTCAGTTGGATTGCAGAATGACAGGGTGGGGGGTACTTAGCAGGACACCCACCTGGGAATTATTTTGATGACTCTTCCTGGGAGTCATCAAAGCTCATGGTTTTTCTGAGACGAGAATTTGGGCATTTCCACAAAATGGCTCCCATCTCTAATGGCTGCAAGAGTTGCCATTTCTGCTTAACTTAACGTGAGAACCATTTAACACATTTTTAATGGAATCCTTTAAAATATGCATAACACCAAAAGAATTTCATCAACAGCTCCTCTTGTTGATTTTGTAGTTTATGCTCCATTTAATGTCAGGAATGTGGAGTTTATTAGAAATATAGGGTTCATATTTAATGAGAATAGAATCTAATTTGCTCAAATTTATGATCTAGCATCAAATAAATTGCCAGGATGCCCAGCAAAGGGGGGAAAGTCTGCAGAATTTGAATATACTAATGAGGAATCAAAAGTTGCTGAAGAGTGCATCTACAGATTGAAAAGTAATCAAACACTCATATTTAAGATACATAGCCTAAACTGTGATTTATTTCAAATTAGTACGGCATAATTTTTGTGGATCTGGCTGTGCATATATTTTTATCACACTATCAGTCACAGTTCAGTGCTCAAAGGCAGGCAGTGAATTGGAAACTCTGTGAATATGGTAAAATAGGAAAAGGCTTAAATAGCAACATTGGGATATGCAATTTTTCAGAGTTAGCAAGATGGGAATAATATGTTGTAGAAATCCGAACAGAAGGATAAGGATGACCGAGGTTGCATGGATTTTGGATGCACAGAAGCTGCAAAGTATTACAGAATTTCCTAGGAATGGAAAGATAAAGAAGCCATGCATGAGAATTTCCATCCTGCAGAGATAACGTATCACACAGTTTTTGCTTGATTGCATAGTTCCTTTGTGGTTTCTTTTGAAATCTGAGAAGAAAAGTATGTGGGGCAGGGAGACACTGTTTATTAACTGAGCTAGAGATTCGTTGTCATCAGAGAGCTAATATTTTATATATGCAAGCTGCCAATGTGCAAACCAGAATTCACCCTGTGAATATGCTTGTAATGCAGAAAACCACATGGTTTCACAAACACTGTGAGCCCGGAGTATAAAATACATTAAATAGGCTGCGTTTTAGTCACAAGAATGCACATACTGGCCTGGGTTGGGATCATCACTAATGGATGGGGAAACCTGTAAATTCCAGCCAAGCCTCTGCTTTTCAAAACGCCATCGCTGGAATGGCTACATGGGGGAACTTTCCAGGGGAGACTCTCCCCTCACTTCAGCCCCTGCGCAGGGGAGGGCAAAGGTTTTTGGGGGAAGACTGGGGAAATTTTATACAGTACTTGCACTCCATACTGCCTGCCTGTAAGCTTAGCTCTAAGTTGCAAACCACAGAGGCAGTTACATGCTGTGTACGCGTATTCAGCTTATCGTGCAGTTTAAACCTCAGGCTTTCCGTTTGTGTTTCTTTGATAACACCATAGCAAGGCTCTTGGAATTCAAAGGATGAGAGTCCCAATGCAGTCTGCAAAACAGAATCCTGTTGTTTGAACAATATTAAACCAGCCATTTTACTGGGGGCACCAAACCATGCTGTATACCTCACAATGTTCTCTGGATTGTAGCCTGCAATGAAATTTAAGAACACTCACATCATTACCATTTATTTTTTGCAGATTTTTCTGCTCTTCTGAAGAGTGTTGCAGATTTGGGATGCTTTCAGCTGAACTGGACATGCCCATCTCACCATGTCTGAATCGTGGTGATTGTAATATTGCTACGCTGTGCACAGTACTGGTATAATTGCACCTGATGCTTCTGAATGGAGAACAGCCTTTCTTAGCAATATATTCAGGATCAACTCACTGTGTGTTTCATGTGCAATTGCATTAATTGAGCAAGAACATGGACCATTAAGCTTTGGCTTTCTTGTACAGCAAAGGCAGATATGTTTGCAAGTTTACCTTTTTGAGGCACTTAGTCTGAAAAGTGTGTGGGTTTGTTGTTGTTGTTGCTTTTGGAGCAGAGAGCCATGGAAGGCCTCGGCAATTATGGGCGGCCTAAAAGTACATGCAAATAAATAAATACATAAATAAATAAGAAAGATTGAGGCTGCTTTTCAACTTGCCACTTCGTTTTGTACCCTCTGTTATGAGTCTGCGCCCTATATTGTGGCCTCAACCTGATATTGCAGGAACCTGAAGCTTAATTCCCTTTCCAAAGTACCAGTTTTGCAAGTGTACAATGAGTAATCATATCCTGAAAATCATTATGTAGGAAGAATTTGTATTTTGCCCCAATGTGTGAGTGGACTAGGGAATAAATAGTGCTCAGAGTACAGTTATTAACATGTCTGTGATGTTCCACAGCATCCACAGTAAACAAGTTCTTAGTTTTAAAATTGGCCATGAGAATATAAGCATGTCTAAATAAAACATTTTTGCACATATGGCTGTGCATATATTAACACATCCCCATCTTCAGAATCCCTGCCACCGATGCAGCATTTTCCAGATTGTAAATACCTCCCTTTTGTATTGTTTGTTCATAGGCATGACCCAGCCAAAGTTAAGCAAATTGTAAAGCTGTGATGATCGCAATGGGTGAGTTTGGCAAGAGGCCTCTCATGTGGCCATCCTACAACTGTAGATTTCACACTGGAGCTGAAAACAACACGTGAGAAAATTGGAGCTTGATTGGAAAACAACAACAGTCATCTTACTGGATTGTACAGAAAGCTGCTTGTCAAGCCACTGGCTAGATGCTCGTAAGTATTTCTTGTGGGTTTTGATTTCCTTATGGGGCACTCGCAAACGTGGCCTGACACAAGTCGCAGAAGTCTACCCTTCCTTCACTAAGTCCTGCAGAATTCAACCTGATAAGGCTTCTGAAATGTTGCTTTGCCTACAATTGCAAACGTGGGTTTTGAACACAGTGGCAATAGTGCCACTGCCATACACAATCAGTTCTTTTATTTAAAAAAGTCTTGATGTACATTGATTTTGACTCCCCAAACTACCTGCTCCCTCATTGGAGGTATCCCCTCAAGAACGAAAGGAAGAAAGAAAGTGCATCAGATTGGCTAATGTATGTTATCATATAGCTTTTCTGTGTATGAGTTGAGAAGCACAGCATTGCCCCCTGTTCTTCTCTGTCAACTATACAAATGAGTTCATGTGAAAGGCAGAAGCCCTTGAACACAACGACAGCCTCACACCTTATGTAACATATGCTGCACATAGCAACTTCCAATCACATCAATTTATTGCCTTGAGGAGCAAAGATATTTAATGTTTCGTAAAGAGATTATAAGTCTACTGAAGGATTTTCTTTGAAGTGATAAGCTGCTGAAAATTGGATTAACCTAACTACAACTTCATAAACAAGATGGAAGACTACATTTACTCAACATTCTTAATTAACAGTCATTTATTTACCTAAAGGAAGGGTAGAGGTTAGGAAGCTGGGAAGGCAGAATATGCCAGGATATTAGATCATTTTTTCTAGCCATTATAGATGTGCTTTTCATTCCCCATTCATAGGCCTATCTGAATAATGGCTCACCCATTCATTCAACCATATTAGCAGTGGTCTTTAGAACAGAACAGAAGAAACTGTTTGATGTTAACTTGGAATTTTACATCATGTGCCACTTGTACTACAGGAATTGAAGTGGATTTGCATGTGCTCAGTCAAAAGCCATGTTCTCAAAGATCTGAGACTCAACACATGAGGAAAAGGAGCACCATAATTTTACCACCTCCAGCATCATATTCATTTACTCATGGGGGGTCACTTCCTAAAAAGGAGAGCCTCCCATATCTGGACAGGGTCTTCACACTTTCCAAGCTCATCACTTCTGGAAAGTCTTCATAGGGCTAGAATATCTGACTTCTCCACCAGGCATCAGTAGATCTCCGGATTGACTTCCAATGTGTTCCTAGCTCCATACAGTCGTCTTGTGGACTGAACATTCAGCCAACATTTTATGACTACCTGGAACCCACTTGAGCAAGCCTACTAAGCCAGGCCTACAAGCCTGCTAAGTTAGGACTACAAGAAACAAAGGGGAGGAACTAGGAGAACCATCCACCATCCTTTCTCCCTTGTCCCCCTCAACAACACCCTTACCTGTATCTGACATCACATTCTGTTTTCCTTCCTATGCATTACATCATCAGCTCCAGCTGCAGAGAGAAAGCAGCACACAAGTATGTGTTACGTGGGCTTGGGAAAGTTTCATGTCATGTTCAAGTAGTATGTATGGCACCCAGAAAGTATTCTTGGAAGACAACCTGCATTTATAAAACTATGTATTTGGGGGTAGGTGAAAATTTGGTTTTGATGAGAATTCACCAAAATCACAGATTTCACCAAAACACTGTTGTTGTTGTTGTTGTTGTTAGTCGCAAAGTCGAGTCCGACCCATCGCGACCCCATGGACAACATTCCTCCAGGCCCTCCTGCCCTCCACCATCCCCCAGAGTCCACTCAAGCTCACACCAACCACCTCAGTGACTCCATCCAGCCACCTCATCCTCTGCCGTCCCCTTCTTCTTTTGCCATCTATTGTTCCCAGCATTAGGCTCTTCTCCAGGAAGTCCTTCCTTCTCATTAGGTGGCCAAAGTATTTGAGTTTCATCTTCACTATCTGGCCTTCTAAAGAGCAGTCAGGGTTGATCTCCTCTAGGACTGACTGGTTTGATCGCTTTGCGGTCCAAGGGACTCGCAGGAGTCTACTCCAGCACCACAACTCAAAGGCCTCAATTCTTTTGCGCTCAGCCTTCCTTATTGTCCAGCTTTCACAGCCATACATTGCAACTGGGAAAACCATAGCCTTGACTATATGCACTTTTGTTGGCAGGGTGATGTCTCTGCTTTTTAGTATGCTATCTAGATTTGCCATAGCTTTCCTCCCCAGAAGCAAGCGTCTTTTAATTTCTTGGCTGCAGTCCCCATCTGCGGTGATCTTGGAGCCCAGGAAAATAAAATCTGTCACTACCTCCATTTCTTCCCCATCTATTTGCCAGGAAGTGAGAGGACCAGATGCCATGATCTTAGTTTTCTTAATGTTGAGTTTCAAGCCAACTTTTGGAGAGGGCTAACAAGATTTAATAAATAAATAAATAAACATGAGATAAAGCAAAGCTTCGTGGATTTCCCCATCCCAATGTGCAATTCTCCACTTTAGTTTCTCTTTGAGCAAAATCAAATTTACCTTAAAGATTCGCTGTTAGCTCAAGTTTAACCAGCCTTATCACAATTTATTTTCTCCACTTCTGAACTCCCAACCGATTACCCAGCACTACCAATAAGCAGATGACATTCATCCCTGCTTGTTTAACAACCTGCATGAATGTCACTTTCCTTGGAATTCCTTGGATGCTTTGTCTGATGAGAAACCTCCAGATTCAGCTGTAAAAACCCACATACGTTTTGATAAAATCTGATTTTAGTTCTGACAGTCCTCCCATTTTAGAACTACCATGGAAGTGAAACTATGTCAAGCTTATGCTTGCATGGGCTAAAAGCAGGCTATCAGAACTGCATCCTGGTAGGGATCAGCAAAAGAGGTAAACTGGATTCAGTCTTATCAGCCTGTTGCAAAAATTATTGACACTGCCCGTATTGCCATTTATTGGTTTTATGTTGACCCTGCTTAAGAAAAGAGCACAGTCCGGGTGCATCACCATTCAGCTTGATGAAAGGATGCCTCTTTCTTGCCACACAAAACATGGTTTGCTCATAAACTGCCCCTGCTGGTCATTAGATGTAGTTGGTGGGTCCCTTAACCTTTGCTAGAAATGTCTCCATTTATACTTCAAGGCAACTTTCTGGAGAAGCACCTGAGGCATTTTGAGCAAGGTCAAAGAATGTGGAGAACAGCAGACATTCCGTAGAAACTGGCCTGGAGGAAAAGATGGGCATTTTGCCTAAAGCAGAATTTCAGGATTCCTGCTCAAGGCACATGGCTATGGAATTTTGGAGGAGCAACCAGACTTTTTAAAAAATGCACACTTTTCAGAAACTAAGCGCTGCTTTGTTTATAACTTTGATCTGTGCTCCTGAACAAAATGATGATTTTTATGATGTTGTTGAAATATACTTTGCCAGGAGCCTGTCATGACAGATTGGGGGGAAAAAGTCACTTATGGTGTTTCCTTAACACCTGATTGATGCAATTAAGACTCCATAAAGCCCTTGCCAAGCATTCATTGCATTTGTAGATGGGAGTGGGTAGGAGACAATTCATTTCAGCACACCTGATACCCAAAAGACAGTTGGAAAGATTTGATTATACTTTTCCTGCATAATTCTCTCGTCAATAAAAAGGGAAGAGGTGTGCAATTTATCTTCTTCCTTTAAGAAAAGGGGAAAATCAATTACTAAGCAAAGCTAAACTTTATGGCATGATAAAGCAAACAGTAAGCATTGCATCTTTAATTCCAATATCAATATTCATTAAAGTTTTATACAGACTACCTACAAACTAATCATGCAGGAAAATGAGATGCTCATTTTTTTATTTTATTTTTTTGGACTCCCTTCAGCTCTTTTGGCTGCCTGTTGAGCTTCATAAAATATATTTCAGTATTCTTTCAGTCAAGACAACAGAGCTGCTCAAAATAAGAGAGATAGCAAACATACCGGATAGGTTGATTAAGAGGCACCCTGGCTTAAATGACCACTAAATTAGGATGTAGCACCCAGTCAGCCCTCAGGTTTTTCCTAGCTTGTCCCCACTCCGCTTCCCTACCCCACCCTCGACACCTGCCTCATCCCAGATCGTTTGATTACATTGTCCTTGTCACAAAAAAAGGTCATTTTAATTCAATCACACCAAATATTCTAGGCAAAGGGTGTTGCACATGTGCAGATAACAGTGCTCATTTGTCACATTATTGCTTGCTGTCACTTTTGAAGGTAGGTGTCTGTTTGAAGAATGTACGGCATCTACAGGGTCAGGACATTTGCATAAAGCACCAAAGTAGCCCTTTTCAGGGAGAACCGAGGTTTTTGTTGCTATTCCTGTTAGGAAAGCTGAGGGATCAGCTGTCAGGAGTAACAGCCATTCGGCTGCTCAGCTAAATGGTTCATTTTTACTTATTTAACAGTGGAACTGCTAATTAAAATGCAACCCTTCCATTTCCATGAATCCTGCCACCACTCTCCCTGTCTTCTCATAGATGGTTTTTCTGCTTTTTAAAGTTGGATTGGAAATACCACTGGCCCATGGCAATTGCAACCTTCAAAAAAAGATAATCTCTATTGGGGATGAGCACATTCTGTCTTCTCAGGGACCATCAGAGGACAAATGTTCCATCTCCTGAGTGAATGGCCCCAGGATAAGACTGTCATGATCAGACAATAAGTCCCTCAAAGTTATGGATTCCACGTGGTGAGATATAGTATCACTTGCCAATCTGTGCACTGATTTATTACCTACAGCTACATTCAGCAATCAGCTAGTATGGTTTTCCTGTATTCTGAGAAATGTATGATATCTTTTTGCAAAAACTAATGGTTTTAACCAAATATGTTTTCTTCCTTTAAAATTCCTCAGCTGGCTAACCAAAGGGGAAGTCTTGGGATCTTACATTAGGCAAAACTGATTGGTAATTTGGTAAATCGGTCAATTGGATTGGTAAATCCAAGCAGAATCCTCCAAGCTTGTTTTAGAATGTTCCCTTTTGCAGGTGATTCAACTCTTACATCTTGAAAATGAAGGAGGAAACCAGGGTACTTCTGTGGGCTCTATCTAATCCTGTCGCTTGCATTGTTGATGTACCTCAAGGATAATCAATCTCCAGTGGCATACCAATGAGGTCAACTGGTCTTCTGGTTTTCCAAGACAATGTATCACTACAACTTGCCCTGTGAGCACCAGAGGTATGTTACATTGTAAGCAGAGCAGCTAATTTTCCCTAGATGTTTGGCCAAGGGCTGCTCAGAGTCTTAGACCAAAACATTTGGAAGGCCAACTGTCCACTCCATTCTCAAAGTGTGGAAGGAAAAAAAAAAAAACACTCCATGGTTCTGATAGTTTATTTTGCTGCCTGGAAAGAAGCTACATCACTAGTGGGGAGATAAACTAGTGCTGGGGGTACATTCCTGTGGGCTGCCTGGTGGCAATCTTAGAAGGAGGGACATTGTCCTACACTTTGACCTTCATCCCTTTCACACCAAAGGTCATTAATTTAAGCCCATTTGGTCCCCATCATGTTAATAAAGCTTAATCATCTTAGAGCCTGTCTCTTCAATTTAACTGGGTTGTTGATCATACTGCCAGACACCTCAAGCAATCAATGAAAACTCTAAGAGGAGAGATGCTGGTTTTGATCCAATATATCAAATAACGATGCATGGCACCTTGGGTGATTAAAAAGACCTTACTATCACAAGAATGAGAATTCATGGGAAAAGGATCTCAGGGTGAGTTGGAAAGCAATGGTAATTTTAAGATGCAGCATGAGCAATCATTTTCCCATTACTTTCTGAAGCATTCTCTTAGACCAGTAGTGTTAATTCCTTGTCATCAAAATTCCTCTGCAACAAAAGGACAATGAACTTCAGAGTACTTTGGTGGCTAGTTAGACGTTCCACAGATTCCAGAAGGAGCAGCAAAAGTTCATGCACAGTTCAATATAATCCACAGAGGCACAGGCAAATGGAGGATTGTGCTAATCAGAGGTAGCTTTTTCTTTTGATTATCTAAGGTCATGAAAATAAAAGGCCACTAGTTTTCTGAAGTCTGTAAATGAGTAGATCATCCCCACTGGGATTCTAATAAACAGACGAAAGAATACTGCATTCCTGTAACAGCTCTCAGTTTCTGCATGTTCAAAGCAAAGACAGGAGAACATCATGTCTACTTCCCACGGCTGCTATGAATATTACAAATCTCACTGCTATTTCACTCTGAGAGTCAAACAAAAGCATCGTCATCACTGTCTGAAGGCTTTGCAACCAGGCATTTTGAAAACCTGGGGCACACAATGCTGTGGTTATTTGGTAGAACCAGCATCTATCTTGTTTTGTTCAGGGTCCTGGAGCTGACAGTACCAGACAAACAAAGTCTACAGAAACAGAGCAGGCTGTCTGCTTTTCAGAAGTCCTCAGTGCAATGAATCAACCAGAGTAAATGTATCTGCAGCTAGACATGTCTTCAGAAAAACCCAGAAAGTGCCAATAAACAGTAGATGGAAACCTTAGAAAGACTCATATTGACTACTATTTAGGGATCAAGCTCACTGATGGAAGCAGACTTCCCTGTCTTTCCCTTCCCACACCAGCCTCTCCAGATCCCGAAAATGCTTCAGGGAGAGGCAGGAGAACCTCTAGATCGAGAGCAGTGTGGTGAGGGAGATGATCCTTCAAAATTGGGTGGGGGAACTTTCTGTGAGTGAAACCCTTCCTCTTGCAGAAGACAGATCCTGGGTTCATCCACTCTCTGGAATACCTTTCGAGGGAACCTGGAATCCAGGACACAACTATTCTTTACAGTGTCTATTTATATCATCGCATGAATTACCTGTTTGAACACAGACACTGGCTATGTAGGGCAACCTACCCAGGTTTGATAAACTTCTTGTACTTTCTGCCATCCCATGATGAAAAAGATAACGATCTGGTAGACCACAAAGTATAGCCCATATCCTGTGTTTGTCTAGGTGGGCTAAACTCTGTGCAGATAGTCATGATTGAGCTATGCTCTTTGTCAACTACTAGAAATGTAATTTCTAATATTAGACAATATTAGGAACTACTAGAAATGTAATATAATTAAGTATTTTTGAGATGGTTAGGGAGTTGTTTACCAGTTTCATACCTTTTCGAACATCAGGGTTTCTCTCAGTTGCATTCTTCTGTTTTCAATAGCCAAGCACTCAAAACAGCTCTCAAAATATTAACACCAATGAGCAATAGCATAATAAAAATAATACTGATCTACAATTGCAATTACAGCTAAAAGTCAATAAAACACAAATTGACATACAACTTCCTTCATTTCTAACAGGGACTAGTGCTCCCTCTCAGGCAAACAGTTTCACAATCTGGGCATCACAACTAAGAACCCCTCTCTTCACAGTTCAGATGGTGGTGGAATGCTAAGGAAGGTTTCCATAGAAGATTGAAGCTTTCAGGAAACATTGCATTCAAGTGCTGTTCAGACATGCAGTACCAATAGGTGCAAAACATGGGAAGAAGCCAGAAAGAGCACATGGGATTAGCCCTACCCCCTTGATGATGATAGACATGCCAGCCATGTCTTCGGTTAACTGATAATTGGTGAAAGCACAAAGAGGACTGCTTCTAGCAAACCCTGCAAGTGTAGAAAGAGCCCTTTCAGGTGGACCATCCCTGATCACCTCTTCATATCTATCACTGTTTTATAGCTGTTTACTGAGTATATATTGCTAGTGTCTAGTTACCTAAAGTGCCCAAATACCTTATAGATGAGTTCTAGCCACGCAAACCAGTAACCAAGAGGAGAAAGTCACAAAGCATCCCATTTCTAAAATGTGTCCACCAATACAGATGCATCTTCATTTTCTCCCTTTTCATGTCCTATTTAATATGTGTCTGTTAGGATGGAACTAGCTTGAGATTTAAGAATGAGATCCCCAAAGAGTTGTGCCTGGTGCCTCCTTGCTATTCCTTTCAGCACCTGATGAAGACCTTTCTATTTTTCTCAGCATTTTAACGGTTTAACTTGATTTTTATAAGCTGTATTTTACTCTGCACAACTGCTATGCTGCTATGCTGATTCAGTTGCGATTATTATTGTGGTTTGTTGTTTTAAATTAATTTTGCCTTTGTGTGTGTCTTTTTCAGGTTTTGGTTGACTGTGACTTTTGTTAACTGCTCAGAAAGTTTCAAGTATTGGGCAGTATAAAAATGAAATGGAGTGAGTGCGTATGTTTGATTATTGGTTTTGCTTCTCTCTTGCTCCAGGAAAGTTTTGATTGTTCTCTGCCTAAGCATATGCAGTGGCTGGAAAGAACAAGGTGTACAACTGAAAGCATTTTGTTCTAATCTATTTAACCTGTAGTGTTCAGTATTTTAAATATTACAGTATTTAAAATGCAATGCTTCTACATGCAAGCAGGCTGAATGCATTTACGTCTTCTAAAAAAGCTGAGAAAATTTGTAACTGCAATGTATGAGAATGAAGTGAGACATTACACACAGGGCCAATCTATGTTGAGAGAGAGAGAGCGAGAGATCATTTCAACATCTTCCTTCCACTGTTCTGTTTCATATCTGCAAGCTAGAACATGCCACCTTTTGAAAAGCTCCCTTCCATAATAAAATAGCATTTCAAGGAGAAAAATTCCCTCCTAGCCTTTTTCCTGACTGCAGTTTCCTGCAATCAAGAGATACTTAAATGAGAGGGGAGATACTCATCCAGGAGAAACAGCACCTTTCCCAAAGGGCTGTATCATACTGAGTTTTATTCGGCCCTTAGGTATAAAGAAAATCGTTGCAGGTAAGGTACAGAATGGGTGTCCTTTGCCAGGTTGTGCCATTAATTATCCAGAGAAACCAGATTGGGTAACTGAATGTTCTACTTATATCTAAGCATGCAACCTGGACTCCACGTTGAGTTGCCAAACGAGTTTGTGAGAACAACATTACTATCCTGCAATGGGACATGAAGACCCAGGGCTCCATGATGTCTCTTACCGGACTCCCAACCCCATGCCCAAACTAAGCTCATACATTAGATATACTGCAAGCAGAAGCCTCACCAGCAATTCAGAGAGTCTCATTGGCAAGGGGCATAAGAAAGCTACATGGTCTGAAATATAGATATTCTGGGCCCAGGGAAGACGACTGCTTCTGGTCTTGCTAGCTACAGTGAGTGAATGCCAGAAAAGTTCACACAATAGCAGACCATACTGTCTGTTCCCTGGACCATACGCTGAAGTCCCACCTCAACCTCATACTGCCTTCTTTTCTCACTCCCAGGCTCCTGTTGACCCAACCCACTCCTCATCACTGTGTCCTGAGCACCTTCCTTCCCTAGCAAACGAGGGGGCTCACACATTGGCCTAATGCCCAGCTCCGCCAAGGGGGCCACTCCACTCCCTATCAAAGCACCATCCTTGTTGAAGCCGGCAGAGGTCACAGTTGCTGAGAAGCCTGTCAATGCAGATGCTTTGCTCAGTTCATGCCCCACAAAATCATCTCCTGCTTTTAAACCTGAGTACAAACCACATCATGGTGCCCAAGTGGTGCGAGCCTCTTTAATCTTGTCTGAAGGTGAGCTTTTCCATGGAGATTACTTCCTGTGCTGATTCCGTATCTGGCCTTCAGTGAACATTATTCTTTTACGAGAATTTTTTTGTACACATGCCTAGATGGGAGACACATGTTTTGGGAGAAATGGATGGAAACTCTTAAATAGTGGTGTATAGCCATCATGGCCCTAATCCAGGTATTTCCATTCCTGCTGTAGAAGAAGGGGCATATTAACTCCCCACTGATATTAATGAGAAAGCATTTGTATGCAGATGAGTTTCACTGTGTCAAGGCAGCTTCTAGCTATTTTCAAACTTATCAAACATAATGACTAGCAATGTGACTTAAACTTCTCAAATTTCTGCACGGGGAACAAAATTCCTCAGGAAAATCCACAGAAGCACAAAAAACAGAAAATCATTCATCTTTTTTGTGAGCCTCTCCTGAGACCTTGCCATTATAGCTTAGATTCAGGGGTTAAATGTCTTTTTGCAAATGTCTTTTCAGAAGGCCAAGAAAACCATTACCTCTTCAAATATATGTTCTTCAGGTTAATATCTTACACTTAATATCTTTGCATTTTCATGTCAGCGACTCTATCCAGCACAGTAAATTTTTGTCACATTAAAATGATACATATTTTTACACATAAAAACCTTGCTGATTAAAAATTAAGTCCCTTTCAATTACAGTCATAGATTGTAGCCATAAAATGTAACATGAAGTAGAAATGCAATTAAAATTGCAGCGAACATTTATGTACATCCAAATTCAGCACTGGGGCAAATATAATGGGGCAGCCAAAGTACCTAGATCATAGAACCCTTTCCTTAAGTTCTTTAGGAATCATATTTGTAGATGATGCAAATAGGATAACTGTTTCCTTTGTGTCCTCTATCTATTTTCTATCTCGAGTTGCATCTGCTGGGATTGTTGCTAAAATAGTATGGACACCCTAAGCTACCAGTAGATTAATCTTCTTTTGGACCACTTGTGTCTTAGAGAATGACAGTCTGGTGGCCTTTGCTCAGAGGCAACCTTAGAGGGAAAGTCACTCAACCAACAAATCAATTATCCCTAGCATCCCAGACGTATCATCCATATTTAAACTCTCCAGAGGGATTAACTAGACAAATGGTCTTGAGTCACTTTTGCATCCTATCGTGGTGTTCTGAAATTGTGGTTTCCTCCACCACAAGAAAAAGTAAGAAAAAGTCAGGTATCCCTGAATAGGAACACATTTCCAAACCTCACAGGTTGCAAGTATGCACATACGCAAACACACACACACGCTCTCTCAATCTAGAACCAATGCAAAACATTTGCTCTTACAGCTGTCATGCATTCAGAAGAGACACCAATCTGATATTGGTAATATCCTTTTTCAGAAACTAGTGGGAGGGTATTTCCACTTCCCAGCACAATGACCTTGAGGTGGACATCTTGGACTAAGGAATACAAGGGTGGCATACATTTCATTAAGGGATTTATCTTTATTTCCTATCACTCGAGTGAGGACAAAGGATTGCTTTGTTTTGAGGCTTTCTTAATCATATCACATATACTAATTGGATCATGACTACAATGACGCTATATCACTGCCTAATATTTTATGACTGGCAACCTTTAAGATATTTATCACTCTGTGTTTTTTCCCCCATCACAGTGCTCTCTGGAAACAGCTGACATCTTTCCCTCCCCATCCATACCATGTGCACATAAATTTGCCAATATGAGGTTAACACTTGATGCATTGGACAGCGTGGGCAGATTCCACAAAAGCTTGTGCCAAAATGCATCTATTAGTCTTTATGGTTCCACAAGGCTCTTGAGTACTTTGATGCATTCACCAGTGCATACATCTGAAGCAGATTCGTGTTAAGTCCCATTTCCACTTCAAAAGCTAAAATAGGAATCCACATTCCGTGCTGGATAAATGAAGCCAAATGATGTCATATTGGTTCAAATGGCAAACTGCATTGTAGGGGCACGTTCTGCCAAATGTAGAGACAGCTTAGAAGGGGCTTCCAGTGCCAAAGAGGTTGCACTGCTACGTCCCAGCAATTCATCTGAAAAACAAGGGGGGTGCATGCACGCACAGGGTGGGGGGTGCACACCTGTTTTCCAGCAGCCCGCACATCTGTTTTGCTCTGCAGTACAGTAGGACGTAAGATGGGAGTCACGGCTGCAATCCAACTCCTAGTCAGACTAGTTTGGAAAGGCTAGTCTCTCATATTCATAATATTAGAAGCTATCATCTCTTATTTCCACATAATCATTTCTTTTTCTGAACTACCCTCCCACCTCTTCAACTGTTGTTCAAAACCATGATATGACCCCATTCCACACCATTTGTGAAGTAAGAAATATCAGTAGCAAAGAACTGGGGGAATCACAAACAAGTTATTTCCACCCTCCTGGCCCTCAGAATTCTTGATTCAGCCCCAGAAATGCAAAAGAGGGAGGGCAGGTTTGCCCTCCCTGGCAACACATGGGTATACAAAATCAGGCTCAACTACCAGCCTGTTAAAACTTCTGCCAAAGGGACACTGATGAAGGAAAGCAAAATATGCTTTCCAGTCATGCGTTTTCCTGGGTAGCTTGCCCTTGCTGAGAAGAATCCCACAATGCATTGCAATGCTGTCCTTTTGAGTCTTTGCAATATACACGCCATTCCTCTGGCTGCACCCTACTTGGGCTAAAGAAGGACATTTTACCCATAAAAATTTAATCTGGTTACTTATAGTGTATTAATATACTGTATGTATACATAGCGGTGTCTGTAGTATAATAGCAACATTAAGGGAATTGAGTTTGGATTCCTCCACTTGATAAATTCAGGCTGTATAAATTGCTGCAATTTCTTGTATTTTGCCTGCAGTATTAAATTTTACACAGTTAGCTGTCAACAAAACCATCCAGTATTCTAATATAATTATGTTTTGCACAAAGTTAACATCATGCTTCAAACAATGGCTGTTTGCTGTTTTCTCACAGATCATTAACATTGCAAAACTTGGGTCAATTGTGAGAATAACTGACACTGTTGTTCAAAATAAAATTTAGCAAGCATAATAGAAAAGAAAGAAAATTATAATTGAATAAAGGGATTCTTGGAGTGACTTGCAAAATCTGCCACTTGGTTCCTGTTTACACATGATAAAAATAATCTATGCAAATGAGATGTAGCTGAAACTAACTGGAATTTAGCAGAGTAAAGGGTGCCAACTTAATTTTATTATACAAATGAATTTATATAATATTTAATTTCATTGTTTAAATACATTTTCCTGCAAATGGAGATGATAAAAACAATGACGGAAGTTCTTAGAAGGAGGCTTTTTTGTTTGCTTCATCTCCTAAATCAGAAATGACCACATTGAGAAAGTGGTTATGAAATGATATACAAATATCCATAGGCAATTTTAGCCACCATTTTGTTTTGTTTTTTCCCTGTTAGAATAAGAGGAAAACTTTTGTCCTCCAGCATCACTTAGATTAATGTTCCACCTCCAATGTACACACAAACACACATTTGTTTGCGAGAACAAGAATGGGGTAACATAGGTGAGCCAATGAAACATGAATGAATTTTATACCATCAGAATTTTTAAACAAGTTGAAGGAATAGAGAAATGAAAAGAAAATAAGTGCTGCTACTTTGTTCTCACTTGTTTCCCCCAATCATCTGTGTTGATTAATTAGATAATGAGTATCTGGGGTGACATTGCAATTAAGCACCAAGTGCCCAAGGGGTAGGATGGTGGGGAGAAACTTATGAAATGTAAGAACATGATTAAGATGGACAAGAAACTACCTGCATATGACCCAGAGTAGCCATTGGCTTAATTGCTGAAATATTTACACAAGTTAATTACTTCAATATTGTAATGGATACCAATTGTTGCAAACCAGAAAATGCTTAGAGGAAACTGTCAACAGCAGAAGTGTTGACAAGGAAAACTAGATCGAGATTGAAGTTCTATTTAGAACTCCTCCATGCTGTTGTTTGTGCACACTTGGATGAGATTCCTAGGCATGCACAACAGATGGCTGGTTTGGTGGGAATGAGAGCCCAGACTCTGAGGAGGGTGAGGCTGAACCAGACGTGATTCAGAGTTCACACTTTGATAACAGAGTTGTGGTTGCAACCAGCAGGCCCACATCTGGTCAAACCCTCCCGTCATGCCAGCCTGAGCTGGCTCTGGATCAAAGGAGTCTAAGGACAACCTTGAGGACCATCTCCCTCCCGCCTGTGGGAACAAGGCAGACAAAGGATGGGAGGGGGGATAATTCTCAGAAGGAGAACATGAGCCCCCTCAAGACATGGATGTGAGGGCCCATCATCACAACTGCAGGTTGAACCAATTAGGGGCTCAAGAGTGCAGATGCACACATTTTCACAATGTGCCGGCTTCCAAAGTCCAGCCCCAAAGGATACATAAGCAAGGCTTTGGGAAACGGGGGGCAGAGAGGAGTCAACACTTCTCCTTGTGTAAGCTCTGAGGCTTGTGAATGCTCTTGACTCTTGTGTGGAATAAAGGCTCTTCCAAGAATTGTTGAAGTGCTGGTCTTGCTTGGAAGGGGATGCCTGGCTCACAACACATGCGTTCAGTGACCACATATGGCCGGGGAGTGTGAGATCATGGCAACTTCCCCTCCCATCAGTATCCCTCTGCACCCTGGCTCCCCACTTCACAATTAGCTTCTGTGCACTTCTGGCTTTGCATACAAAGGCTCCCTTTGCAAATTGTAGGCTGAAAAAGCTGAGCATTGGGCAGGTGAGTCATTTGAGACCCTGGATGTTCTGATGGAGGCTTGAAGCAGCCACCAAATATTTATTTTTTCTCCACTACACTCCTGTCATTTCATGCTTTTCAATGGCTTCTACATTTCCAAAAGAAAAAAAAAAAGCCAACCATGTGAGCAAACTTAAACCATACACTCCTTTCACCCATAGCCCCACAATGACTCCAAGAACAAAATGGAGTTGACATCTGTTGCCAAGAATAAATAGAAACATATTAATGGGGAATAAGCACCATGTTGTGGTAGGTGATGTTGATATACCGTATTTTTCCATGTATAAGCTGCTACTTTTTCTTAAAAAATGAAGGTGCGTCTTATACATGGGAGGCCAAGAGGAGAACCGTGGGTGTGCTGGGGGTGGGGGGAGAGACTGGCATGATTATGCATGTGAGGGGGCAGCGAGGTGGTGTGGGCAAGGGGGTGGCGAAGTGGCTCACGTGGGCAGGGGGCGGCACACGCACAACGTCAACTTGCTTGCTGGAGATTGATAGGAAAAGTGGGGGGTGTCCCATACATGGGTGCATCTTATAGATGGAAAAATACGGTATGTTGAATTAGCATTAGCAAAACCAGCTTATTTAATCATGTGCGTGCCCATGTGGCCACTCACAGGCTGCCAGCTGGAGGAGAAGTAATGCTCTGGCAAGCATTGCCAGCTGCAGTGGACTTTGCCCTGCTGAAGCCAGACTTTCACCTCCTGGTCATCTGTGGCCTCCTAGGCTCCAAAGTCTGAGCAGCCAGGCTGTGTGCAGAGCTCAGGGAATGGTGCTGGCAGGTGTGATCTTGGTCTTGCTCTGCATATTTCGTGGGCAGCTTCATATGACATGAAGATTTTGTTTCTATTTTAACCATTGTTGATCCAACATGTCATCTGAACCCTGTTGCAGTCTTTCAGGGTGGAATGTTTGGTCTTTAGAAACCACACACAGAAACTATGGTTTGTTCTATGCTTCCTCCATAGCTCAGTGGCTTGTTTTGTTGTCTGAACCTAGCAAATACAACTGATCGTGGGTACCAAGGCCAGAACTAGAGAGCTGCTTGGTGACAACAGCTGGTCCTGCTTTTACCTAGTGACTAGCCAGAGAGTATTGCTGGCAGTTGCCATTTACTGCCCCTACTCCATCAAGCTCCCTGCCCCAAAGATCTTCTTTGGGACAGGAGCACATGATCTGCTGGACAGTGCTGTGGAAAGGAGCAATCCCCAGATGATCCCCCTGCCCTACTCAGCAACATCAGGGAGTTCCCTTAGACCAGCCTTCTCCACCTTGTGCCTTCCAGACACATTTGGACTGCAACACCCAGAATTCCCCATTAATGGCCCTGCTGGATGGGAATTCTGCGAGTTGTGGTCCAAATGCATCTGAAGGCCACCAGGGTGGGGAAGATCTCCTTATATGCATAGGAGAACAGCAGGGGGAGCAGCTGAGTAGTGCTTTCCTCCAGCTCATTCTATCCCTCTCACTCCCATGAGGGAGGGAATCCCCTGAGGAGTATAGGAACAGTGGCAGGGGGATTAGCTGGGTGGCTCCTTTCCATAGCAGCAACCAACTGATTCCTCCCCCTCTTGGATCAAGCACTTCCCCTGCTCCAGAGGCCTCCTTGTCACTTGTCCTCTTGCCACTTGTCCTCTTGGCTGCCTGGCATGAGCCCTGTCTGTGCAGGAGAGGATCCTTGGCAGCCATGGTGAGACAACCCAATGTGAGTTCACGGCCATCATAGGAAGGATGCTCCTTGTTCCCCACAATGTCTTCTGGAATGATACCTGGAGGACTGAGATGGAAGGAGATGGGGTATGGAGTGCAGGTGCCACCATGAACTTGGTCTGTTGGGCCACCCAGACCCAGTTCTGACGTTCCTGCATGGTAGGATTAGTTTTCTAACACCACTCAGGGACTCCATCGCCTCTTCTGAGATTCTCACATTTCATCATGGCTTCTCCAGTTGTTATGCCATTTCAATGATGTTGACATGGAGACACCATTAGGTCCCCTGGCAAAAGTCACTGTGGAAGGATGATCGTAGACTCTCCTGGTCGGGATAATGTTCATGGGGGCAACCAAGACCTGTGGGTCTTTAGGGCAGGAATGCATGAGAATTTTCTTTTGGCTTGTTCATGATCAGAACTTTGCACTCCTGAGCAGAGACAAAACAGTGAGCACTGAGCTTGCCACACTGGTTTGAAAAGGGAAAATTTTGGAAAAATTGCTTTAGGAGAAATGCGCACTTTGGTCAATGAGGAAAGGCATGAACTTGGATGTGTGCTTTTAAAAACACACTCAAATGTGCACTCTTCCCACTTGTGGGGAAAGAGAAGCTTGTGTTCTGGAGCAAAGTGAGCCACGCTGGCTGGTAGGAATCAAAAGCCTTGAAGAGCTCTAGTGCCATGGATAGATCAACCCGATCAACCCTGGCGAAAGCATGAGCCCAAAGTTCTCACTTGAAACTTACAGCTCATCCCAAAGCAGCACTGCCCTACCTTACAAAGCCATTTAATACAATTACAGAGATAAGGCAAGCTAAGTGCTCAGAATGCTTGAAACATACTATACAAATCCTGAGGCTTATTATAACTGTAACTTCAGGTTAAGCTTCCACCATTGGATAAAGTACACATCACTTTCCAGACATTTATAAGACTGTATTTGTCCATTGTATTCATTCACACACACACACGTGTGTGTGTGTCTGGATTATTGTTGTTAAAGCACCCTACTGCTTGGAACAAAAAATCCTATATATTGATGGAAGTAGTAGTGATGGAGCAACATGAACTATGAACCTGCAATAAGTCACCACAAGCGAGTGGCAATCATCCAAGGCTCCTGGAAGTGGAGAACAAACGAGCTCAGCTGCTAACACAATTATGCAATTAAAGTCAAATTCAGCTCCCACTGAAATAAGAAGGTCTTGCACCACTGACATCGGGGGAGAAGGAATAAACCTGCTCTGTCTTTTAAAAGCAATTATTCCAGAAGACTGGCTGGAATCCAAACCCGGTACTCATTTTTCTTTTTCAAATACTCTAAATAAGGATCCATAGAATTATTTTCAGCTGGGCTTTGTGCACATATAAAAAAGAAACAGATAGAAAATAAAAACCAAAGCTATCCCATTAAGAATAAGAATCATAAAGTACTTAGGTTTAGTTAATGTGTTCAGGACAAAAGCCCTGTGATTTGCAAGGCTAAATTAGTCCAATTACAATTGTATTGTAAGTCAATAAGGCAGCAGTTCACGAGACAGAAAAAAAGAGACATCAGCCTTTAGGGCCCTGATCCTGTAAATCTTTGTGCAGCATTGTATTCCACAAACCTATCTCATGCCTAACAGCACAAATCCCCCACCACAAACACACATGCACATCACTGAGAAGTTCTTTCGAAGAAGTCTGTTTGAAAACAAAGCTCTCTGGTTTAGAAGTCTGGACCACCAAGTTCATGACCAACTGCAATTAGCTAATTAGAAATGTTCTTCTCAGAATGAATCATATGGCTTTAAAGGGCTGACTAACCTGGACTTCAGAACCAACTTCTAGCAAGGGATGGTGAACAAACATTCATGTAAATTGAACAAGAATCAACGTGTTGCTATTCTCCTTTGATTTCCGCAAGCACTTGTGATTCCCATTTGCATGAACAGGGAAATTGTTCAAATCAGACAGGGTTGACCAGGAACATTATTCAAAGATTTGAGCATTTTTCAGAGTTGCACAACTTATGCCATAGGCTAAAGTGTGAAATTGCACATTTGTTTTTATTGCCATTTCAACTTGCCTTTTCTCGGAAATATGCACTTTTTCCAAGTGCAGGGAACTTTCTGTGAGCATTTTCAGAGAACACATTGTCCTGCTCGTGCTCCCCCTTCAAAAGCATGTTCAGCTGCTGGACAAATGCAAATGAAATTCTTATGCTTCCCTAGTTAGGGCTCATAGATCCCAGCAGCTAGTTCATCTGTTGCTCAAAGTATAATTGGTGGTATTCTTTCCACTACTTTTGATCCATCTGGGCATGTAGATAGTAGCAGGTGCTAATACTCACTCAGCAATTCAAACTAATATCACTGTTCAGTTCAGTCCAGTGCCCAAGAAGGGACACACACAGTGTAACCCAATATTGTGCGTATCGAGCCCACATGAGAAATCCTTCTGGTATTGTCTGCTCTAGGGAACATGCTGTGGATTACTGTTTCCATCATCTCTGTCCACTGACCATGCTGGCTGAGCTTATGGGAGTTACAGTCCAAAACACCTGGAGTGCACCAGATGGCATGTCCTGGACCAAAAGGCACCAGCTCTGCAGTCTCTGGTACAGGTTTGTCACCTTGCCTCCTGATGTGGTGTGCTTTTCAGTGTACTGTACCTCTGAGTACCACAACTGGGTACCTTTACACAGAGCCATGGGGGAAAAGAGGTGCTCACCTCCCAGGCTGCAGAGCAGATCCAGTCCTCTGGGGCTCCCCAGTTTATTTTTATTTATTTATTTTATTAACAAATTTATATGCCGCCCCTTGCCACAAGCCTTGGGGCGGCTTACAACATCCCAGAGACATACACAATATTAAAAACATACACAATATTAAAAACTGGCCCATCTCAAGGTCCGAATTAAAACATACAAATACAATATAAAAATAGCTAATCAAAACTTAAACCTAAAATAATTTAACACTTAAAATATTGCTTAAATAAAAAGGTCACCTGGCGCTGAAAAGCAAATAAAGATGGCGCCAGGCGAGCCTCTCTGGGGAGCGCATTCCATAGACCATGCCATTTCCACTTGCCACATCTCCTTTCACCAATTGCCAGTCCTGAGGTGGATCTCCAATGTTTGCTCTTTCTTCTCTGTTTCTGAAAGGCTACAGGGTCTTTCTCAGGCTTGTTGGCAGTAATAAATCCAAGCTGAACTATTCTGCTGATGTTCTGGCACGTTGGCCCACTCCTTTTGTGAGATGCTGCCCCAAAAAACTTGCTTTTCCAGAAGTAAGCTTCAGCCTTGGGCTGAAGGAGCTTTGATGCTCTTGCTGAGTTGCTCTCCAAGAGGATTGCCACCAGTGTGTGGCTCTGCCACAAGGACAAGGCCCAGCCTGTGGGCCTGCCCACCTGATCAGTGCCTGGATAGAAGGATACCGACTGCACGCGGAAGTCTGCCCCTGCCATATGGCTGCCTTGCTTTCATGCCCAGGAAATTGACTCCCACATCACTGCTATGTGAAAGCAGCCCAAGCAAGGAGATTAACCATAATGCAGATAAAGGGAGAGATCAAGATCTCCGTTCTGGCCTGATTAAACTTGTCAACTAGACAGCAGTAAAGGATTGTCACAATGACAGGCTGTGGTATTTTCAGTATAACAATTTTGTTTAAGTTGATTAATATTTCTGAGAGCTTCTGACAAGACTAATTTGCTGGCCAGTCACTGTTACCTTGAGGAGTCTCCTTTGCTTTTGTTGCTTTTTGCTTTGTTAAATTTTAAATACCCTTTTTATCCATGATCTTAACTTTGAAGAGAGGCATCCATGGCTGCAACCCTTGCAATCCTTTACTCCTGAATGTAGGGATACCCAACACTAGACTCAATGGGATTTCCTGCTGAGTAGACTTGTAAAGCATTGGACTGTATAGGGGCATGGAAATGGAGAATAATACTGGTGGTTGTGCAAGCGCAATTAAAACAAGGAATGGGCATTTCCACCTGCCTGAAAACATCATAGCAAGCCAAACTTCAATGAACAGAGATGCTCAAAAATTAGATGAGAAAGTCAATTAGATGATAAAGTTCAGTTAACTGACCAGTTGCTAAGTATTGATGGACTGATTCTCCTTTCTTAGGGGTCTTTGTTTTTAAGCTAAACTTGGACTGTCCTTCCAGTAAAGGGGACCTACATTACCCAAATGCCACTTGTTGTCTGGCAGCAATGTATGATGGTGCCACAACTCATTGCCGTCAGTGGAACACCAGTCATGCCAATAGGTTGGGAGACACGGTGCAACATCTTTTAAGGATTTGTGGTTGGCTGGGCCTAAGTGGACTGGATGGGTGGGAAGCATCAGAAAGAGGCCATTTTGGGTTGGTCTTCCAAGCAGAATGAGAACTCAGCGGTTGTAATGCTCACCTTGTCTTCACAGCAAGAATTACAAGCTTCTGAGCCTTGAATTTCTTAGCCCAGAAATATGAGTCTCAGAGACATTGCTAATTTGTACTAGAAGGGAAATAATTTAACCTGTGCTGTTATTCAGCACTGTAGGGCCTGGTGGTTTTTATCTCTCTCCGAGGACTGGAGAATCCATTCCTTAACTACATTCAAATAGCTCGTCTCCAATCATCTTTACTTCTAAAAAAATAAATAACCTCCTTTTCACTCCTATCTTATATCACTGGAACACTCAAGAGGGGGACCTCTATTTTAAATGGATTTAAAAGCACATGATACTGTCTGACCTTTGTAGTTCTACAACCATCTATCTTGTTCCGTCTGATTTTTTTAAGGTCTTAAATTTTGGTTTTATGAGTTGGATGGCTGGCTTTTACTTTCTCTCTTTGAAGTGTGAGTTGCTTTGAATTAAGGAGGTTAGATTCCTTGAGACAAGATATGCTGTAATTATGGAACACCAGCTTGTAAATGAGATATTAGCACTTGTGGGAATTGAATGCTTGTAGCCTCTAATGGTTTAGCACACCATGCTGTGTGAAGTTCAAGTGCCCATCTGTAAGCAAATCTTAATATTTTCCTTATTAATGAGAATAATACACTTTTTAATGAGAACAAAATAGTATTTCAGATTTATTTTCCTTTAATCTTCCAACAATGCAAGAATGTCCAGGCTCTTTTTGGAGGGGTGTTTTTGTTTTTTGTCATCCCTCTCCACCTTAAATGCAGCTTCAGGGTGCAATCTTAAAGATACTGGAACCAGAGTAAACTTCATAGACCATGGTGGGACATATTAATGAATTAACACACGTAGGATCATGTCATTAATTGTGTCTGCTCATATTATTTTTTTCCTGCACTCTTTTCTATTTTTGATTAATTTGGTTCAACCCTGGATTCTTCAAAGCAGTAGAGTAAATGGCTATTTCTTGTCAATGTCTCCTGTTTGGGTATTTCCCAATATATCAGCGCATGATTGTCTACACAAATCACACATTTGTTCTATTTTTCTTTTCTTTCTTTCTTTCTCTTTTTTAAGCAGCTGTCACTTAGAGCTAAAGCAGACATTCTAAAAAATTATCGACATCCAAACTTGATGTTAAAGAAGTTACATGTACCTATGGAGTATTGCTCTTATCAGAAATGCTGTCCTTGGAGAAGGAAAACAATTTTTTGTTTATTCCCCAGTGAGTGGAGTCCAGAGTACTCTCTTGCACAAATTGGGCAGGGATTGTTTTGCTTTGTTTTTTGCACAAGCTTTCTCATCTGTGCAACAGAGATTGGACAATGGGGGTTTCCAACCCAGATCTTGACTGTTTTGAAAAGCTAATTTCTGCAACCTGTATGAATAAATAAATAATGAAATACACGGGGGAAATTAACCTGATTTCTCCTGTGTGCAAAGTTTATATTGTTCAATTTCGTTAAGTTTTCTGCATGTTTGTTTTTTTGTTTCAGTATGGGAAAGGGCAAGTAGCAATGCAGGTCACAGTAGAATGACTGAATATATGTGTGTGGGTTGGGTGTGTGTATTTCAGGCAACCCTCCAGCTTATGAAATACAGCAAAAATGGCCTGAGACCTTTGAGATGTATGATCCATAAGGTCTAGAAACCTGCATTTGAAAAATGAAAGCTGATGATCAGAGGAAGGTAAATTCTGCATTCAAGAGCACTTCCTGTGCATTTTTAGCAGCTCACACCAAATCGCAGCATACACAAGGAACGGATTATACATGAGTAGGTAACAAAATAGCACACCCCATGCTTTTTCAAGACTCACACAGAACTGTCTTTTCTCCATGAATATTGAAGAGGCATATAAAAGTCTCACTATCTATGATACCTAGGCCTCCAAATACCAGCTAGAATTCAATCTCCTTCCCAAGCACTGCATCAATGCACATTGCTTCGAGGTACATAATGATTTAAAAGTCTGTCTTTAAATGTAATTGTATCAAAACGCAAGCTCAGTGGTATCTTTTGGGCTTCAGCTAGATTTGTGACAGTCAGCGGTTGTGCTAATCTTTATTGTTAATGTCGAAGACCAAGCATGACAGTAGAAGACAAGATAGGCTCTGGTGAATGACAGAGTAATCAGTCTGGGATGGGACCGGTTCATCCATAAAGGATCAGCCTGTGGGATGTCCCTATCAGCCTGTCCACATGTTTGCCTCTTCTTTTTTTCCCTTCTTTTTTGAGTCTGATGGCTGCTAGATAATTTAAACAGTGTTCTTTCCGTCTGAGGATATTTGGAATTCATGTTATTGTAATATGTTAAAACTAAGCTGATAAAAATTGCCAGCTTTGTTTGCATTATTGATATCTGAGCAGTAAGTAGTGTACTGTATCCTGCAAAAACTGTAAATGATATATTTTAATAAGGGAGTCTAATGAATGTCCTTTTTTAATATACTCGAGCACAGCATGTTGCATCCAGGGAGAGAGAGTGAGAACATAAAATGGACACCTGCTGCTATAATAGACTGAAAAGTTAACTCATCATGCATATTTAAGAGTCAAATACAGTTTACAAATAATTTTAGAGTAGCATTGCAACATTGCCAGCAACACATGAACTTTTGGAGCCTTCCGGAGTCATTAGGAATCTGCTGATGCCAGCGATCAGCAAAGTCTCCCCTGCCAGAGCAGTTGCCTATTTAGCTCAATGGTACTGAAGTGTGTCTCTGTGCAAGTCACAGCTGGTCTTCAATGGCTGCTCCACTGAATAACATTTCAAGGGAGACGGAGTATTCCGTCCCTGCTGGCCGTATCAGCCCAAACATCTTTGCATAAATGCAAAGCTTATTTTCTATAAATGGAAACGCCAGGCATGCGAGCCTGCAAACAGCTTTCTCTGTTGTGGAAACTAGTCCAAGGAAGGGCAGCTTCCAGCCCATGAGATAAATGCCAATCTTGCCTCTGCAGACCTCCAGCAACACTCCTTCCCTAACTCTAACTCTAACTCTGACCCGAACCCTCAGCTCCCTCAGGGAAGGGAGAACCAGTAGAAGAGACTTGGAGGCGCAGCCTCAATGAGATCTAGCTTCCTGTCCCACTGTTGGTGGAAGCTGCACACTGGAGGTGGATCCATCAGTGAGCTCCTCTTCCAGTGCCAACCAAGTGTGGTCTCCCACACCACTCTGTGCATGGAGAAAGAGAAAGGCAGGCTGAATTAGTTTATGAGCGGTGGCTTGCAAGGAGCAGTTCTACTGCCTGACTTTATCCAGCCCCCAAATCAATCTTTGGAAATAACACTTTCCCCCAAGGAGCCAGGAAGATACCCTGTTGCTACACCGTGCTGAAAAAATGCTCTCTGCATGTGTTCAGGAAAACTTTATTCGGATTGCCCAGGCTTCAGGTTTGAACTCTGGCATTAAGGACTGGGCTGAACCCTCTGCCCTGTCTACAATTAAGCTCTGCAAAAATTGAATCTGCAGATGTAGTTCTTGTGATTCTGATACAAATTCAGCTACAGGAGCATCAAATTTAAAATCACAGCTACAGTACTCCTTAGTTTAAGTGCTTTCTATCAATATAGGAAATAAATAACTAGACTGAAGCAGCAATTCCAAATACATTTACCTGGGATTAAGTCCTATGGAATTTACATCTTTGGCCAGGACGTCTCCAATTATATTGTTTTTATATTGTTATTATGCTGTTATTTATTGTTGTGAGTCGTCCCGAGGCTTTGGAGAATGGGGCGGCATAGAAGATTTATAAATAAATAAATGAATGAATGAATAATAAAAATTCACTGGTGCTTATTTTTAATGGATATGCACAGGATCCTGCTAGGTGCTTTAGCCACGCTGTGCCATTGGTTTGCATTCAGGTCTTGTTTAACATTGGCAATAACTTTTTTCCAATTAAGAATTACTCTGGAAGCAGAACCTTTATCAGCACTACTCAGTTCAGAGCTTGCAAGTTGGATAGGCAAGGATTGAACAGGAATTCCCTTGAACATGTGTAGAATCATGCACCCTGTCTTATCTGACAATCTGAGCTTAGCCGGGCAAGGGGTTCTGCCCAGAGACATAAATAATTAGGCCATTGTGCCTGTCCCCATATGCATGTTGAGCTCTCATGCATTTAAGTGAATGCCTGAATAGGAATACAATGTTTTGTCAGTTGCAAATGTTGTCCCCAAATCATTTAAGCTGTAGGCATAAAGCACTGACTTTTTGAAATACACACACCTGCACACACAATGGCAGGGAAATAGAAGCACCTGGAATCCAGTATATTTTAGTCTTCCTCTCTAGAAAGAAAGTACATGTAATTTGAACATTTGCAAAAATGTGAAATTAAAAATTAAAAATAAATTCCCAAACAAACCCCAACATATTCTCAAACAAATTGTCACCATAAGTTGGCACTTTGCCTGTTAAAGTTACTCTTATTTTTCTGGGCCAACATCAACAGCACCCTGATATACTATGGAGAAGTTAAATATGGCAGTTTACCAGCTGCTAGTAAAATAACTGTCAATCTGCTAGTAAGTAATCCAAATGAATCATCCCATTGTGATAGAAGAGCAGATGCTCATTTCTGGTAGGCTCATTTCAATGTCTCCAGATTGGGTTTTTAGAAAACAGAATAAAATAAACTAAATACACATTTGAAGAGAGTGCAGTAATGCCCTATTACTAGTAGTTGGAACAGCAAAGTAAAGGGAAACATAACTTTAAGGCTCCATTTTATCTCTTGGTCAGAGTCTCAGGGACCTTCAAAACCTGTTCATCTTCTCTCATCTAAGGTAGGGAGAGAGTGCATGCAAATGAAGAGTGACAGAAACAAGGAGAGGGACGTGATGAAATGGAGAGGGAGAGAGACAGAGGCAGAGACAAGTTGAAAGGGTCGGAGTAAGATTAAATTCCTGGGGGGATTAACAATGTACACAAGAAAGAATAGTCAGTTAAAACACAGTAGTTATCAGACTATATTCTGCAGAATTCTGGGATTCCTAGAATTCTGGGATTCCTTGTTGAAAAGGACACAGAATTCCTGAATTACTGAGCTTGCACTCAGGAGTATTTGCACTGTTTTGCAATGAGTTCCGCTCCCCAGGTAAGCAAGAGAGATCTAAGAGAGATCCCCTGAGAGGAAAATCAGATATATAAACAACAAGGAGCCACACAATTATTGAGGGGTGAAATCACTTCTTACACTCACAAACTGTCTTTCAGTTTTCACTGATATCCAATCAAAAGAAACCGGAAATTAATGCATAGATTAGGGAAAGCTACATACAAAACATGTATAGCTTGCAAGGCACACACTTACAAAAAGTGTGTGCCTTGGGGCAATGCATACAAAAGTGTGCACAAGTGTTGGCATGTTCAAAATGGACCAAACTTGTATGCATTCTGTGACCTTATTTTTAAAAAATCACAAACCGATACAGAAATTTTAAAAAATTAAAATGTCGCTTGCAGAATGCCAGCTTTAGTGGAAACAGACAGACAGACCGATTCCTCCATCACTACTAATAGACCCCCTATAGAACACAAATGTTCACTGATCGTCCGGGATGATCAGGGGATGTTCCATCAACGCAAGCACTGTATGGCTCTCAGCTGATTGTGTGAACAGATACAACTGAACAGTATTGTGTCTGAATAATGTAGAAGGGAACATGGAAACCTCTCCTCCTGAAAGGGCTGGATTGTTCTGGAAAATGGAATGGCCCATCAAGAAAACTGACAGCAAGCCATCTGTGTTCAAATGAGTAAGCCAAAGTGATTTTGCCATGGAACGCTCGTTCAGTGCACTTTTGGAAGTGCAAAATATGTTACCCTGTGCTGTAGTATCTGCTTACAAAATTCTGAACAGGCCTTCCTCAAAAACTCTGAATAAACTCAAATATTATGGGTTGGAGCCAGAATTAGCCATACTTGGAGAAGACCCACTGAAATCAATGGAGCTTAACTTTGTCATGACAAGCTTAAGTCCTAGTGATTTCAGTGGATTTAATAGAAGCTTGAATAAATCTCTACTGGCCCTACACATACCCTTTAGATGGCGTTGACAATTTGATTCAAAATATGCTTTATCTGAAGCTGAATTGTTTGTTAGTTCTACTGTTTCTATTAATTATCTCTTTAATTAGCATTGTTGATAGTGGGTTTTAGTTGCCAGGCACTGTGGATAAAGATTCTTTGCACACAAACAACAATTTTGCTTATAGTATATCATTTTATTCTATACTCTAGGCCCCTGGGGAAGGGTGCCCGTTCAAACTCCACAAGACCTCGAACCCTCAGATAGTCATTATTATTTTTACATTGCATTTATACCCCACATTTTCCCCTCTCATGAGAAATCCAAGCCAGCTTAAATAGCTCAGTTTTAAGCTCACAACAAGTCTCTGTGTTAGACTAGACTAAGAGTGAATGACTGGTACAAAGTCACCCATGAGTTTCATGGCTGCATGACAACTTGAACCTGGATCCTCCAGGTTCCCAGTACTGCACTCTCACTGCTGGGCCACACTTACTTTCAAGAGCTGAAAGTTTCTTGTGAGTATATTTTCTGAGATTTCTTCCTGATGCTGTGCCAGCCCTTCTATTTTTTTTCTGCCCACTGCTACACACTTCAAGATCCCTCCAAACAGAAGTTTTACAAAGGCCTCCAGGGATGTGCTTCTAAAAATGGGATAAGGGTCTGAAAGTGTGAATTAGCAAGATCTGAAGTTGTGCCATTTTCTGATTTCCAGCTGAAAGCTTGTTCCGACTTGTAGCCATACTAGATCACCAGCATTGTTCTTTGCTCATTGCACCATGCAAAAACATATCTGCATTTTCATACAAACTTTTCAAACTGTTTGCATGAACCGTGATTCTTTCTGAAACATACTCCTGTTATTGGTTAACGTGTATTTTAAGCTCCGCACATCCTTTCCTGCCCCTTTTTTCTTCAAATGGACACACTCTTTGAACATGTTTTCTGATGTGGCTTGCATTACAAACTCAGCAGTGGAAGAACTTTGGCCATGGAGTGCATTTGACTTTGTGTTCAGTTAAAGGGGGTGCAAAAATAATACATTCTGGACAAGAACAAATTGTAATGAACTTCTCACACATCTCTAAATAAGTGGAAAGTTCCCTTCCATAAACTGTAACAATTTTTGGGAAATAGAGACCGGAGCAACCAGGAACACGCTAACATAAATGCAAGCTGAATTTGTAATACAGCAGGACTTCCTGCTAAGTCACAATCTCCATTGTATACAATCCAAAAGGCTTTGCTGCTCCTTCAAGTGGAACAGCCCATCAGCATTCCGCATGTCTGCATTCAGCATCCTGTCAGCATTCTTCAATCCCATAATATACCCCAGTGGGAGTGATGCAACATCATAATATTACACTCCCAGAGACATTGTACTGGGGAGGTGGGGAAAATGGCACCCCTACTGGCCAATGTTCCTCTCCCCACAACAGCTCACTTGAAAGTGTCATTAGAAGAAAAAGGTGGTGGAAACCTCTGCCATTCATTGATACTCTCTCTGTTTGCAAGCATGCAAAAAGCCCTTTCAATATCTAAGAACATATGTATTTGGGACTTTTGGAATTCAGCAGCTTGAGACATGAAAGATTGCTGAAAGGAGATAAAAAGAATGTCTTGATCCACAGAAGGAATAAAAGTAGGATACCTGGAGATGCATCATTTTCAGCACTTAGTCACAGGTTTTAATGAAAATGTTTCTGCTCTACAAGAGTGCTATATGTTAAACTCCAGTTGTGTGATGGTTGCAGAATCAAATTAAATGGCACTATAAACCCCAGTTCCCCTTTTAGTACACTGTTAAGTCTAAGTTTAAATGCTTTAAATGATAGTGGTAACCTGCCATGGAAGGTGATTCTATTTGCTTCTTTTAACCAGTGTGACTTCTGCACCATTATGTAAGCGCTATCTCATTTGTCAACAGGTCTTCTGAGGTGACAGAGGAAGTGAGAGGGAAGAGCCTTTTGCAAGAATAAATCTTGCAGCAGCAGCAACACAGATTAAATGGTAAGAATGCTTGAGCAGACTTCTTCAAAGTGGCAGAGAGCAGAGACGTGGAGGCAAAAGTGGTTTTGCTAGCCTTTTAACACCAAAGGACCCTTCCAGCAGGAGACAAGAACCATTTCAACAGCCAGCTCATGGTGGCTCCCAAACTGGCTGTGGGCATACAGTCACAAAGCTCTTCCGGCACCTCAAGGACTGATTGCCCATGTCTCAAGGACAAAGCACACACTTCCAGTGCAACAGTGCCCAGGCTGAGTCCTCAGGAAAGAAGGGCACAGTGAGTTCTTCCAAATGCCCAGGGCCCTCTTCTACTACTGCTTCCTCAGCCTTCCAGAAATGGCGATCACCAGAGTATCGGGGTTCACAGCTGGGATAGCTCCTCCCGACAATGGACCTGCATTTTCAGACCCATTTCTAGAGTGAAACTCCATTTCCAGATTGGCTTTTCTACTGACCAGGAGCAACTCTGCCTTGTCCAGGTTATATTTCTTTGATTTATATTATATTTTCTATTCTGAATATAAATAAAAATATTACCACGCTGCCCAATAGCTGTATTATTATCTCTATGCTGCCCAAAAGCTGAAGGTCTCTGGATGGTTCACCACAATTCATAAAAATAGCCACAGTAGTAAAAATACAATACATTACAGCTTAAAATTCCAATACAGAAATTTTAAAACATTTTAAACTAAGACCATTTCAATAAAAACAAGATCGGCTAAAACAACTGCCATCATATGCTATGAAATGTCTGCTAGTAGAGGACACCCTTAACCTGGCACCAAAAGGTTGACAGTGTTGGTATTAGATGGGCTGCAATAGGGAGATTGTTCTAGAACTTGGGGGTCCCCCTGAGAAAGTCTTGCACCTTGTGGCCACGCTCCAGGTCTCCATTAGGGGTGGCAGCTGGAGCAAGTCCTCTGAGGGAGTGTGGCCTGAAGCCATGCCAGCCTTCACTGATTAGAACCAGCAACTAACAAAATAGCCAACTTAGTAATCGTGTATCCTGTCTTTTTTCCTTTCAAGGAAATAATGGCTTACATATTTTCCTCTTCCTTTCAATATTATCTTCACAGCAACAACCACCCTGTGGAGTAGAGAGTTTGGGGCTGGCTCAAAGTCACCGAGTTAGCTCTATGAATGAGCAGGGACTCGAACCCATATCTCCTGAGTCCCAGCCCTGCACACTTAACCACTCCACTGCACATAAAAGTGTATAGGCAGGCAGTGAAGGTGGGCCTGAACTGGTCTGATATGTTTGTACCTTCTGGTCCCAGTTATTCACCTGGCTGCTGCATTTTGTACAAGATGCACATCTGTATAGTCTTTGAGGGCACCCCATCTACAGTGCACTGAAGCCATCTAATTTAGATATTACCAAACCTGGGAGAAATAAAACATGAACGGAAACAAAACACCCATCCATCTGGGCCAAATGAATTAAAAATGTGCAGCTATTTCCAGCCTGTAGTGGACCACATAGGTGTTAAAAATGAGGACGCCACCAGAAAGACACTTATTTCTCACACATTTAATTCTCACTCACCTCTGCTCTCATGACAACCTCACTGAAATGGATGAAAGGCAGCCAACAGCTGAAGTGATTGTGAAGATCAGCCTTAAATCTGCTCTCTGTACCCCACAAAAATACATCTTTGGAGCTCTATGCTGTAGTCACAAGTTGTACAGAACAGACAAAGCAAGTGCATAAATATAAACTTCGGGATAAATACTTTATCAGCCATTTTTCTGAAAAGGATGAGGTGATGGAGAGAATCATTGTTGAGGAGCTATCATGGCTTGAGGTTTGGGGACATATTTCATACTAGCTGTACTAATGCATGAGCCCTTCAGTCATGATTTGCTGCAACTTTCTGAAGGAAGCCATGTCTGTTCTATTGCTTCTCTGAGCAAGAGGTGAGTTCCTCGTCTGTGTTGGCTAGGTGCTACAGGTGAGGTGATTTCCAGGTCTCTTGAAAGGACAATGGGTCATCCTTTTTGTAGGGTTGTTTCACCTGATCTCCTTAAGGGAGAAATACCTGACCTCTTGTCCACAAGAATTCCAGCATTCATTCTTATCTCACACAGGCTAGCCCACGATACGAGGTCCTTCTTCCTGAATTCAAGTCTCCTTAACATGGGTCATGGCCTAAAAGCCCATTCTATCCTGAGGTTTATGGTTATGGGACTAATACTGATATATCCATGCATTACACTGATTAAATGCCATTGTGACAATTTACAGCAATACACATAGAAACAGAGCGAGTCAGAAGGGGCCTCCTGGGCCATCTAGTCTGTCCTCCGGCACCAGCCGGCTCCGCTCATGACATGCCCACCATGTGCATGTCCAGCCTGTCACATAAGCAAGATCACATTTTGCATCATTACCATTGACCTATCCATGCCGCATCAGACCAAAGGTCCATCTAGTTTCTCCACACAAAGACCAACAAGCTGCCTACAGGAAGCTTCCAAATGAGATATGAGCGCAAAAGTATCCCCCGACCCTTGTTCCCCAGCAAGTGGTGTACTGGCTCTCATACTGGAGGTAGCATATACCCATCAGGACCAGTAGACATGGTCTCCTCCATAAATTTAACCCCATTAAAAGCTTCAAACATTTTAAAAACTATCCAAATTGGTGACAGCCATGTTATCCGGTGGAAGTGAATCCCATAAATCCTGGCCTTTGCCTTTGGCTATTTTCTATGCTCTCCCTGCTGGTGAAGAAAGGCAACATGGGTAATCAACTGAAATACTTTCCTACTGAATTTCCAATAGCTCTTCCCCATCCCTCCCCACTGCATGCATGGACTTGTTCTGCAGCTCACTGTAGCTTTGCATCATGAGTCACGACCTGTGGAAATGACTCAAATGAAAAGGTGGTTCTTTGTGTTTGCCAAGTATGGAGCCTCTGTTGACATGGGCATCATACAAAAGTTCTCCTTGAGGTAAATAGTTTTGGGTGACTCATTCCAATAGTTGTTTGACTTTACAGTCAATAAGTGATGGCCAACACGTGTGAATTGGGTGGCTTCCCCATACAAGGAAATGTGAGATCTAAATCAAATACAGAATGGGTTGCAGAAGGCGGGGGTTGGGGGGGAGAATGTTAAATTACTGTTAGGAGAATTTTCTTCAGATTCCCTTAAGGAGAGTCGCGATAACTCATTACCAGAGGAAACTGGCAGTACAGTTAACATTTCTCACATTATTAAGAATTCAGATGGAAATAAATGTTTCTCCCTTTAACCTATGCTGCCTTCTGCAATGTGAATCATAATATTTTCTTACACACTGCAAACAGATGTTCTAGCAGGTAAAATGGCTTTTTAACACATGGCAAATAATGTGACAGTGCGTCAAGCAAACATATTTATTTATTTATTTATTTATTTAGAAGCTTTGCCCTTTGGCAGAGAAAGGCAAGTTTTTCAAGCTGTTCACAAGATAATGTCCAACCCATGATATAGTAGCTGTGCTGTCTATTTTAGGCAGCTGTGAAAGATGATTGAAGAGACCCAGCACAGCACAAATAGAGTCTAACTGAAGTGCTTTCAGTCTTGAAATTGTATCAAGGATCAGAGTTGCTTGCAATGCAGTTGCAATCCAACAGCAGAATGCTGGGAGGCATGGAGGAAGGGAGAGGGAAGGGCGACCGTTCCCAACATAGGCCTCCCGCTAGGCAGGCTAGCTCCGTTTTGCACCTTGACCTGGATTCTTACCAAGACATAAGAACCAAATGTTCTGTTAGGCCGGAGTGCAAGCCTTTTTGAATCTTGATCACAACTGTAGGCACTTTTCCAAGCCAACACCACCCTGGGGATTAGGGAAGCTGCTGAGGGATGCCTGGGCACAGAAGCCACTTCGGGTGAATGGCACTCCCCACCCCATGTGATCTGAGCCAAGCTATGAGACTCCAGCGGCCCTCTCATTACGTATTGGATGGGGATGATGCGTGTGTAAAACACCGTAACAACCTTGTAGCAGTGCCTAGACAATCATGTACTCTCCTAATCCACTTATGTAAGCCTGACTTGATGCAAGAATTTCTAGTGTGGTTGTCTGAGATAAAAGGAAAATTGAGATTCCTTCTATCCCTCATCTGAAAATGTTGAGCAACTGAGCATATCTGCTTTTTAAAGCAGGGCTACAAACTAGGGCATGCTTAATTAGTAGATTAATCAACCCAAGCTTTAGTTGATTAATCACTGGGGTCAGCCTGGATGCTGTGAATATGCTTGCTGTTCAGCACGTGCTCTTAGGAAGGGCTTTGCTCCCATTTTTCATGTCAGGCTCTGACCAACTGCTTTGAATGCCAAACAATTAAATTATTGGTGCTGAAGGCTGGAAGATGCTAATGATTTCCCTATGGCACTGGAACAATAGCAGAAATGTGACGAAGATACAGTCTGGAAACAAGATGTTTTTGCTGCCTCACTGAACTCAGATATTGTAGAGGAGCAGAACCGGAGAGTAGAATTTCAGCTGTGTTGTCTTCTGCCATTGCTTTGTTCAGGAAAAAAAAGTAATTGGAAAAGAAACATGCATGCTTGATGTTGACAAAGAGTCTGTTTGCGCCTTGTAGATTGGAGAAATTGTTTGGGAAGTGCTTATTCTCATGGAAAGATTGCCCTGTTCCATACTGCCAAGGTCAGTTTCAGCTTCTGTAACTGTCTGTGTAAGTGCTGTACTTTTAAGTCACACTAACTTTATTTTTAAAGTCAGATCAGATATTGGAGAATTTACAGGCCATGCAGAGCTTTCTGGTGCATGCCGGGAACATTGGCAACAAAATAGGAGAGAAAAATAACCCTCCTACATAATAGATAAGCAGAAGAAGACAATGACTTCCTGTTGCTACTGGATGCTTGACCAGTCCAATTTGGAAAGCCAAGTTTCTCCATCAGATTAGGAGCCAGCAAATGCAGCAAAGCTCTGCTGTTTTATCAAAAGTACTTCAGCGTGTTTGTCAGGCAGGAGAGCAGGAGGAGCAGCAAAAAGGAACGAGGGCTTCCATCCAAGGGCAACCTTCTGCTGGTGTGTCATTCTGCTGGCTGCTCAAGCTTCCACTCCTAGTTGCTGCTGCTCCTGAATTTTTGAAGGTTCCACCTTCCTCCTCAGTCCCCTTCCCCACAGCCCAGCCCAGCCCATTCAGCAGCATCCCAGAATCTCAAAAGATGCCTGGGAAAGGAGATGCTCAGGAAGTTTTCCTTCATTCCAGAGTCAACAACGCATGTAATCCAAGGAATTTGCAGGGAACCAGCCCCCTCCTTGTACCTGAGTTAAAGCAGAAGCTACTCACTGCTGGAGGAAGTGACTATGGGCAGGCAGTGAAATTGAGAGGTTGGGAATTGGTTTGGAAACCAACTTTCTGCAATCCTCCAGAACCTTCTCCCCACACAGAAACTTCTTCATGGGCTCTGTGAGAACCAGGGCACTATATCTAGCAAATTTGACACAGACCATTTTCCTCATATTCTAGAACTGGCCAGCAGTGCTCCATGGTAGATTTAACAAGCAGATAAGGCTTGGAGCATCACAGAAATAAATAACATTTTAATTAATTAATTAAGAAAGTTCTTCAAAGCCATCCTAGTAAATGATGGAAATGAAAGTAAAATTGAAACATCCAAATTCAGACAGCCAAATTTCTGATCTGGAAATGAAATACTAAAATGTAAATACCAATTGGTGTAAACAGTTAATTAAAAATGCTATTATCTACATTACACAGAAGATTTGGCACAGTCCTTTCATTTCCTCCCCCTTTCCCCCCTGCTTGGAACATATAACGATGAAAAGAAATATTGTAAGCAAACATTAATTCTCTGGCAGCTGAAATCTACGGCTTAAATATTCCCCAGTTTGGAACATGATTAGTTAAATATACTTGACAATGATTCTACAACATGCATAGGGGACATCTACTAAAATAAAATGGAAAATGTGGCACTTGGCCTCAAACCTGCTAACTGAATTTAATTCATTAACCAGCTTTTAAGAAAAGTGAGTTAACTGGGCAAATACAGCATGCAATGCCACACAGGTAGTCAATCAGAGAACCTCAGCTGTTGGGTAATATAGGAATTAAATAGATACATACATAAATCTGTACCCTTCTGGATTTATCCTGCCATCTCAAGGGAAATTTCTCCTTTCCAGGCAGATATTCATTTGGGCCCTTCTCATATTTACAACCATATTGAAACAGTGTAAGAACTTAAATTGTGATGCGACCATAATTAAAGGAACAATCTGGACATAGAATTACTGACAGTTTTATTGGAGGTTGCTTCATCATCAATTATAGTTGGCATGCAAAGAGATACCTGGAAGGTAACTCATTATCTCTCCCACACAAGCCAGTGAGGTGGGCTAGACTAAACAATGATGATTCAACAAGTGTCAGCAAATACATTTGTTTTGCTTGTTCACTTCTTTACCTTCCTTTCTGACAATTTCCTTTCCTTCTGTGTTGCATCTTTCATTCTGTGCGCATGAGGTCCTTAGGTTTATAAGTCCATCTGGGATTCTTCTGCGGATGAAGAGTTGGCCAAAAGTGCTGTGAAGAAATAAACAAGTGCAGCCCAGGTTCAGTTCAAATTCATTTCTTTCATTCTTTAGGTTCACATTCATTCGTATTTGAGCAGGCTTTACCAATAGGCACAGATGCCTTCATTAACGGACCTAAAATAACTTTCTAAAATTTACGGATTTCTTCCTAAATGGAATGGGGTAAAGTTGAGACTTTTAAAAAGTCAAATAAGGGAGAAAGTGAAATTAACAGATTATCTGGATTTAATTGAACAAATATGTGAAGTATTTTGGCATAGAAATATAGCACTGCCCAATGCCTTGGATTTGAACCTAAGACTCTATAGGTCAACTGCAACAGGAGTAGGAAACCTGGTGTCTTCCAGATATTTAGAAGGGGGACTCCTATAAGCCCCCACAAGTTTGGGCAGTGGTCTAGGGATGATGGAAGCTGTAGTCCAAAGCATCTGGAGGATATAAGGGTATCAGGACATCAGCTCCAGCTCTCTATCTACTATACTGCACTGCTTGTGCATTTATGTTAGAATAGTATCTCTCAAGACTGAAAATGTTCTCTTAAATCATAATTCTATTTCTGCCTCATGGGACTTTTAACTGAAGGCCCTAAGGTGGTCCAGGAAATTGCGTTTATACTTGTTTGACCTGAATTGCCTCCCTCCATTGTTCAGTTTATATTCAAAGGCAGAAAGATGTTTTCCTGTACACCTTTGTCCCGCACTGGCCAAATATCTGGATACCTAGTATTCACAGGAAAACTTTTATATATTTTATACACCTAAATGCCAAGTTTCTGATGCTCCCCTCTCTCTTTCTGGCAGTGTGAAGCCTTCATTTTCTTCTTTTATACTTACTCTATAAATATCCCCATTGAAAATGAAATCAATATTATGATAATAAAATGTGTACAAATGCAGAGCGATGCAAGAAACATGTTTGCTAGTGCCATCATATTTAAATGGCCTATGCGACTAAAGTTTAAATGGATGTTTTTATGTTACAGCCAACCCCATTCTCGGCAAGCCAGAAGCACACTGAGAATGGCCTGGAGGAGATGCGATTATAAAACCTAGGTCATGATTACCTTCCTTTCCTATCTGTACATTTGACCTCAGGGGCATTTAAATGCTTTTTTTCTATATACCCAAGTTCTCATAGAGGAATCTTGACAAAAAGCAAAGATTTATTAAGTTGAAATTGTTGTAAAGTTCAGTCTGAAATACTCTGGAAAGAGGAAAGTTAACAAAGGGGAATACAAGTTCACACATTAACCTCTGGGAAGTATGTTTGAACTGCCACTAACCTGGTTTCTCTGGGGTTAAATCAAGATTCCTTTTCAAAGGACCTGTTCATTTTGGGTTAGGAAACATTTTCATGGATGACACTGAAAGATTTCTTTTCATATGAGCTTAATTCAGTCATATCACTGAATGTAAGTGCTCTCCCCCGCCACCACCCTTCTATCTGTCTTTCTCAGAAATAAAAAGCACTGAGAAATTTGTTTTGTGCATCCTATGAAAAGTTTTGGCACCACACATATTTTTCTGATGAGGCAATTATAGCATCCAAAGAAGTTCGTAACTAGATCACAGCATAATGGAATCCAATAATCAAGTCAATGAACAGAATCCAAAGCTGATGAAAGACTGTCTTTGTCATGAACCGGTCAGGTCACCCATGGTCCTTTTCCATCATACAGCCAGCTGTGCTTGCATTGGTCCATTCACATAAGTATCACTGAAGCTGGCCAAAATATGGACTTTCAGTCTCGGATCATCATATCCAAATAATTGCTGGATGTCTTCCATTCCAGATACCCACATAAGCCTACCAAGGGCTGTCTCAGCTTTGCATGTTCTAAGAAAAATGGGATAGATAAAACTGAGCCTTTTTCACACCACCTGCTGGGAAGGACTCTACCAAATGCATATTGTTGTTTCCTTGGTTGTATAAAACCAGAATCCCTATTTTAAATTAGAAGGGGTCAAGGAGGAGGGGAAAGATACAACTTTTCTTCAGTCCTGACCACATTCTGCCAGTTTTTACACTGATGAGTACTGCATTTCATGACTCGTCTCCCAGGAATTAATGAGGCCTCTTGCTGAGTAGACTACTTGCATGTGTCAGCACGAGCAAAGGTGACAGTCAGGCCTTCAGCCAGAAGCACAATCCAACCCTCTGGCCTAAACAACACCAGATGTACATTAATAAATATAGCCTTCCATCCCAGAATCCCTACTGTTTAATTGAGGGGAGGAAGAGAAGGGACTTCTTCCATAACATCCTCTGAATTTTAAATAGTTTCATCTTTATTAGCAGCAATGTAACTTCCACATTATTTCCATTTGTTTTGACATGATAATGCAGTCTCTGCAGACTCACACTGACACCATTTCATTTTGTCTTGATTTTGTAACCATCCCCTCGACATCTCCGCAGACTGATTTAGTGCAGTTCTGACAATGTAATGTGCTCTGCGGCAGACTTGTATTGACATCTTCTGGGGAGATTTGTGATGCCAGGAGGTCCCACGGAAGTGAAGGGTATAATACCATTGTCACAAAATATAATCACCACATACACCCAGGAGCAATTTAGTTGGCTTAAAGATCTCTTCAGGATTTCCTCCCTGAAAGATGCTGTCTTTTAAATGCAATATGCTGAAGCTTCTGTGCAAACGAGCTAGATGCAGCTTGCAATCCTATCCTCCAGTTATGCCAGCAAGGACAACGTCAGGCGACTAAGTACGCTTGCCCCAGTGGAGCATAACTTCATGCAGCATAATGGGCTTGAGCTGGTGGAGGAATACTTTGACCCAGGCCTAGCCCTGACACCAACAGGACGCTAAGGAGTGGGAAAAGTTGAAGTCATCAATTCTGTGCGGTGGATTAAGGTACAATTTGGCAATATCCAGATGGCCACTCTACTGATTCTGTTGGCATAGTGCTAGAGGAAGTGACCAGGAGTGCAGTGCTAGATGGACAAGTTTTCTGAGATAACCCATTAGACCAGCACACGCTATTGGTGTTGTGCTAGAAATGGCTTGTGCACACACGCCCAATTGCTTAGGGAGAATGGTGGTGTTGGATACTTCCAAGGTTCACTATGCTTTCTTTTTAAAGAAGAAAATGCAGATAGTGTCACAATCCATGTTTCTTCCTCTGAGCAGTATCAGCCTCACCAGTATTTCTCCATTTAATGATCTTTGTTGTTACGCATGAGTCACTGAGCATACACATAGTAGAGCATTGAACTCTATCTACTGTTCATTTCCCAAAACCTGCCTTAGGAGACCTTCTGTGTCTCGCCCCTGGAGATGGTGTGCCACAGAAACAGGCACACTTCTATTCCTCCCATTGAGCCCCTAATTGGACTTACCTTCAGAATTGGTAACAAACCACCAGGCCCACCTCCTCAAGGGGTCAGGGCTCTCCATTGGAGAAACTTCCCATCGCCACAACTTCTCACACAGACTGTGACTCCTCAACATTCCCAGGGTTGGGTTGATTCATCTCCCCACCTGCCCTTGGACTAATCTCTCCCACTGCTACTTCATGTTAGGACTTAGGGCCTTGAACCACAGCAAGAAGCTGCACCATTTCAAAAATAGTCTCCTTCTCAAAATCAGAATCTTGATTATCAGTACAACTGGCACAGGGAGTGTTCTGTGAGCACACCTGAGATTTGACAGGCCAAACATGCACAACAGATAGTGGTAACTAGCATCTAAGAAGTTATTAAACTAGTCCTGGGTTAGACTTGTTTAGCTCAAACACCACATATGCATCTTTAAAAATATGAGAAGAAAATCTGGGGTGGAGGAGTCCAAGCATCGGCTGGATGACTTTTCACATTTTTGCTTATTTCCTCCCTAGTTTACTTCTTAATAACTATGTCCTTTGACTTTTCCTTTCTTTGTGATCATAGATTGGCCATTTAATTTATATTTAGCTTACCCTGTGATAAACTAGTTACATCTATGTACTGCCCAGGTTCCTACAATCACACTGACAGTTATTCAGTGAAAGCTTACAATGCATTTTCAGACCATCCAACCAAAAAGCGCTTTGAGAAGTGCAAAATATTCTTTTATTGGGAACAAATGTTATAAAATCCAAAAATGTTAAGTCTGGCTGTTGATAATACATTTTAGTTGCCTGCATAATTCAGAATGTTTGTTTATTTAAATAAGAGTTCTAGGAAAAATGTCAATACACTACTAAACAAAGTTATTTCTCCCTGAGTACAGGAGGGAAAAATGTTCAGAAGAAAATACTTGAAAGGAAAGGAAAGGAAAGGAAAGGAAAGGAAAGGAAAGGAAAGGAAAGGAAAGGAAAGGAACACCAGCAGCAACATGCTGAGGTAGGTCTTCAGAACATACTCCACACATGTCCACTCTCACCTCTTGATCTCTCATTATTTGATTCCTTGGTGGATTATTCAGCACTTGACTATTTGCAACTGTATGTGTGAGATATCGCTATTGAAAAACATTAGCACCTCCAGTGATATCAAATTTCAGGCTGTGCTTTTGAGCTGTGATGGCCAAATGACATGTGCAAGACCATTGGAGAGAGTCTACCTTCAATCAATGTAATAGACACCCATAATATTATGGGTATGTGGGCAATCAGTCAATAAATTACGTGGTTGGACCCAGTGTTTCATCAAGTACCTTTCCAGGGCAAGGCAAATGCTTGTTTCTTGGATAAGGAGCTTGGATGTGTGGTCACCAACCAGTTGCCGATGCTCTTGAAAGGGACTGATTATCTGGAACGTTTTCAGTCTGGTTTCAGGTCACTTTTTCTATGGAAACATCCTTGGCTGCCCAGTATGATGACCTATGTCAGGAGACAGGGGGTGCAGTGCAACCCTCCTTGATACTATTGATCACATTATTCTTTTAGGGTGAATGATAGGCCAGGTATTCTCCTACCTGGACAAGGGTTACCTGACTTCTGTTATCTTATAGACCGGTGGCCAATTATAGACCGGTGGCCAACATCCCATTCTTGGGCAAGGTGTTAGAGCGGGTGGTGACGGGACAACTCCAAGCACTCTTGGATGAAACTGGTTATCTGGACCCATTTCAGTCCAGCTTCAGACCCGGGTATGGTACTGAATCTGCCTTGGCTGCCCTGTATGATGACCTGTGCAGGGAGAGAGATAGGGCGAGTGTGTCCCCGTTGGTTCTCCTGAACCTCTCAGCAGCTTTCATTACCATCGACCATGGTATCCTTCTGGATAGGCTTGCAGGATTGGGAGTTGGAGGCACTGCTCTGTGGTGGTTCTGCTCCTATCTCAATGGCCGATTCCAGAAGGTGGTGCTGGGGGACTATGGCTCTGCACCATGGCAGTTATGCCATGGAGTTCTGCAGGGGTCCATTTTGTCCCCCTTGCTATTCAACATCTACATGAAACCGCTGGGAGAGGTCATCAGGAGGTGTGCGCTGCGGAATCATCAGTACACTGATTATACCCAGTTCTACCTCTCATTCTCAACTAATCCAGGTGAGGCGGTGGCTGTACTGAACCAGTTCCTGGCTGAGGTAATGGGCTGGATGAGGGCCAATAAACTGAGGCTCAATCCAGACAAGATGGAGGTCCTGTTGGTAGGAGGGTCGGGCTTCGGGATGGGGGACCTGGACCTTGTCCTGAATGGGGTTGCACTCCCTCTTAGGGACAGGGTTCACAGCTTGGGAGTGCTCCTCGACCCAGAGCTATCGTTGGAAGCTCAAGTGATAGCGGTGGCGAGGAGCGTCTTCCTTCAGCTTCGGCTGATCTATCAGCTACGTCCCTACCTGGAGAATGACTGCCTGGCGACAGTGACACATGCATTGGTAACTTCCCGATTAGATTTCTGTAATGCACTCTATGTGGGGCTGCCCTTGAAGATGGTCTGGATACTTCAATTGGTGCAAAATAGAGCTGCCAGGTTGCTGACAGGGACTGGGTGTTGTTCTTATATAACCCCAGTTCTCCATCAGCTTCACTGGCTCCCCATTGAAGTTCGGGCCCAATTCAAGGTGTTGATTATCACCTATAAAGCCCTCAACGGCTTGGGACCTGGTTATCTAAAGGAGTGCTTGCGTCCATATATGCCCTCCCGTCCCCTGAGATCAGCGGGGAAGGCCCTTCTCCGGGAGCCCTCTGAAGGATTTTAGGAGGGTGAGTACCCGGAGGAGGGCCTTCTCTGCGGTGGCGCCCCATCTATGGAATGCGCTCCCCAGAGAGGTCCACCTGGCACCGTCTTTATTTGTTTTTCGGCACCAGGCCAAGACCTTTTTATTTAAACGATACTTTAATTGTTAATTGGTTGTTTTTATTTATTGGTTTTTAAATTATGGCTGAGATACCCTGAATTTTTAATGTTATTTTATTCTATGTTTATTTATTCTCTTGTAAGCCGCCCCAAGGCTTCTGTGATGGGTGCGGCATAAAATGTAATAAATAAATCAATAAATCTATGCTCTTGTAACTTCCACATTAAAGTACTGCAAGTCATTCTATGTGGTGCTGCCTTTGAAGATGGCACAGAAGCTGCAGGTAGTGCAACAGGCAATGGCCAAGGTTATAACACAGACCAGAAAGTCTGAAAATGTGACACTGATTGTAGCATGGGCTGTCTGTGTTTTTCTGGCTGCAATTCAAGATGCTGAACTTGAGCTATGGGGACCTAAATGGCTCATTGCTGAAATACCTGATGGAGTGCATCTCCTGGATCACATTTGTCCTCTAAGGCAGGTGCCTCCTCCATGGGAACCTTGGAAGGGAGAACCAAGGGAGAGGGCCTTCTCCATGGTAGACCAGAATGGAATGATTTCCATGGCTGATGCCAACAATGCTATATTTTCTGTGCTAGACCTTCTCCATTTCTCAGCTTATGATGAGGTTTTAATCAGATCTGATTTTTTTCTTATACATTGTTTAATTCTTTTTAGATATACATGTGAGCGTCTTTTTCTGTTGGATTTTTATATGTTTCCCTGTATATGGTTTCTATAATTCATTTTGAAAGCCCACTTCATTGTAAACTGCCCAGAAAGCTTCAGCTCTGGGTGGCATAGAAATGTAATTAAATGACATGCAAGTGAAATGTTAATAAAAATGCTTATGCTATCAATGCGTTAGGTACATGGATAGCTGGATTGGATGTAGTGAGAAGTCATCGCTGCTTTTCTCTTTCCCGTTACTGCGTTGACTATTCTCTTTGATGAACCGCTCAACAAAAGCAGAATGAAACCTTGACTATGCCTTGTTCCTTTGTTTATAAAACATTTTTGTACTAACTTTCCACTCTAAAAAGAGCCATTGATTCAGATTAGAAAATAAGATATCAATCTAGTTAAAATGCCTCCAGTCAAGACTGATTGAAATGACAGGAAGCCATAAAAAAGTCCTTGTAGGGCATGCACATCCATTCATTTTTCAAGGGAAATTCAACAGGAGAAAATTAAATTTGGGGTTTTGTTTCTTACCCTTTTCCCTTCTCTCTGTCTTTGTTTCTGTTCATGCTCTCTCTTTCTTGATCCGAGGGAGATGGAGCTGACCAAAGGCATGGGCAGGGGTGGCAAACATTCCTGGTCCCATTTCTCTACTCTCTTGAGACATTGTGCATGCAGGCACATGCAGGTCAATGTGAATTTCAATTCTAGGGATTTAGATCTATTCCTTTGATTGCAGTTCTGTACTGTCCAGTAGCCAAAGTTCTCCAAGCATGTTACAGAAAAAGACTTCAAACTGTAAAATAAAAAACATAAGCATAATATTAAAGCCTTTGCTTCTTGTATTTATCAGAACCCTAATAGCTATAGTCAATACAACTCTTTACCAACATGGTAACAATTCTAATCAATGCCCCAAATGGTTGAAGGAAAGGTTTGCTAGTTTAGCAATAAAAAAGACATCTTAAGGGGAATGGGGAAAACATGATAAAAGTCTATAATATTATCTGTTAAGAGTAAAAGGGGATTTCCCCCCCTGATCCCATAAATATCTGCAACTGTATTTTTTAAATCCTTGCACTGCTGCTAAGTTTTTATCGGGTTGTTATTTTTTCTTCTATACTGTAATTTCAAACTTTTAAACCTTCACATTGCATTTTATCATGTTGTATTTTATGGTTTTAATTGTTGAGAACTTCCTAGAGTGCTTTAGCACTTGGGTGGTATAGAAATGTAATAAATATATATTTTTTCTTTAAAAAATACTGGAACTCTGGATTACCCATAAAACTGGTCTGCAGTAGCTTCAGCATGGCAAAAGAAAGTAGTTCTTTATCCACTGTTTAAAGAATGGGTGGAATTTACATTCCTGAGATGTGGTGATGCTCGCTAGCTGATGTGGCTTGAAAAAGGATTACTGAAATGCATGGTCTATCAAGGGGCATTATCCACACTAGTGAAATGGCAACATAGAAACATAGACATAGAAACAGAGGAGTCAGAATTCATCTAGTCTAGCTCATGACATGCCCAATGTGCATGTCCAATATATCAACAATTCCATGGTCCTAACTGTCTGCTTCCTGGCAAATGAATTGGATTGCAAGGGATTACAGCTGGGGAAAAGCTGTCACCTCCACATCCTGCTTTTGAGCACCCAAACCAGGCTGCAATTGTAGAAAGAATGTTCCACTATTGATTTATTCCTAATAATTATATCCTGCTTTCCCCCCTTGTAAATAGTCTGATGTGGCCTGCATAATCCTCTTGCCTTCCTTTTTAGCTGAGCAATGGGATCCACTGTGGTGTGGTGGTTGGATTGCTGGGCTGGAACTCAGGAGATCCTTTTTGCATGAAGTCCATTGGGTGACTTTAGAATTGGAACTGCCTCTCAGCGTAAGCTACCTCATTGGGTGGTTGTTGTGAGGATAAAATGAGAAGAGAAGAGAAGAGAAGAGAAGAGAAGAGAAGAGAAGAGAAGAGAAGCTTGTAAGCTGCTCTGGTTTTCTTGTAAGAGGAAGAAAGTAGGATAGAAATGAAAAATCAGCACCAACAATGATCCAGTGTGTTAGATTAAGGATGAGAGTCAATGCCTGGCCTGAGGTCACCCAGTAGCTTCATGATTGAATGTATCTTGAACCCAAGTCTTCCCAGCCCAGCACTTATCACTACACCACAGGGCTGCTGGATCCTGGCCAGATACAACATGGCAGCTTGATAATATAGGCAATTTCAGTGTCAGATCCCTATAAATGTGAGAAAATGTATGGCTAGATGCAGACATTGACAGGAGAGGAGAGGAGAGAATGAAAAGGTCTGGGTGTTTTTTTCCCCCAGTAAAGTACAATTTTCATTTAAAAGAAATATCAGATTCCCCCAGATTCCCCCCTTCATAGCTTAAGTGTTTTGAGAGGAGTACCTTTCATGATCAGACAGAATTGCAAACCCTGGAGATTCATGGCTTTTGAAGTTAACACATCTGAAAAATTTCATTTCCAGTTCACTCAGCTAGATTTCTTCCCCTATCCCTGGTTTTTTGTTTTTGTTTTTCATTCCCCCTTTCTTTACTGGAAATGGAAGGAGGAAATTCTTAATGCACCACATTCATTTTAAGTTAAAGCTCCAAACAGGTGCTTTGCATAAAGAACAGCATTTATTTATTAAATTTATATCCTGCCTTTCCACCAACAATTCTTGCTCAAGACTGGTAACAATAATAAAATGGAGATAAATCAAAGCTTATTCAATGTATAATCTGAGATGGATGCATTTGAAACACAGTAAAAGAAATAAACTACACTGAACCCATCAAGTAACTATGAAATTATTGTCATTTCTTTTTTCATTGTTGTCCTGGGCAGCTGGTGCTTGCTGCTTGGGCACTGATGGGCCACAAATCCTCTGGAGGGGGAATGACTGTTACCTGTTGAACAACAGAGCCATGTATGCCATGCAGGCCACCTGTGCAGGGAGCCCACTGCTCTCAGCTGCAGTGGAGGTTAATGGCCCATTGCTGGCGTTGAAAGCCAGCCAGGTGAGCTTCTGTACCTGGAATGGAGATGTGCTCCTCTGGTAGCCAAGCATCTCATGACCAGTTGATGTTCCAGAGACAGGGATGCAGTTCATACCCAGTCCACGTGTTTTGAAAGCCAGCACGGTACAGTGGTTAGAGTGTTGTACTGGGACTCTGAAGATCAGGTGCTACTACATTCTCCACCATGAACCTCACTGGGTGGCTTCGGCCAATCTCAGCCTAACCTACCTCACATGATTATTGGGGAGATAAAGAGGGAGAGGAGAAGGTTCCTTGGGATAATGCTGGGCCGAGATGTAATATAAATAAAAACAACACAAAAAGTGAAAACAACAGGATAAATATTCAGACCAATGGTTTCCTTGTATATATGGTAGAAGAGAAATGGCATTCCAACTTATTCAGTGAAGAGTGGTGGCAGCTGTATGCTCTAGTTTTTGGAAATGATGCTGCTTAAAAAGTAGCATTTGTGTTCCCCATCCATAACCCAAGCAATACTGACATTTCATTTATTTCGAGAAATAGATGTGCCTCAGCACTTGATTGTCCTGATGTGTAACCTGCATCATGTACAAGAAATTACAGTGAGTTCAGAATATGGAGAAATAGAAAAGCTTCCCATAGGCCAGAATGAATCTGCATGCAGAACATATCATAAGGAATTATGGAATAAAATCAGAAGGAGGAGTGAAAATTGGTGGAAGACTCCCCCATGATGTAGGATCTGCAGATGCTACTCTACTACTGGCAGAAAGAGCAATGGATTAAAATAACTCCTGAAAGAAGTGCAAAAGCAGAATTACAGCTGAACATTAAGAAAACAAAAATCACGATAACAGAAGCCTTATGTAACTTTAAGGTCAACTATGCAGAAATTGTGGAAGATTTTGCATGCTGAGGCTCAATTTCAATTCAGAAAGAGGCTGCAGTCGAAAAATTCAAAGGAAACTGGGAATCAGAAGGGCAGCAATGAAGGAACTAGAAAATAATCACCAGGTATAAGGATGTCGTATTGTAAACCACGGGCAAGATCTTCCACACTATTGTACTCCTAACCACCAAGTATGGGTGTAGAAGCCGGATGGGGAAAAGGTGACTGAAAGAAAACTGATGTGTTTGAAACATGGGATTGGAGAAGAGCTTTGTGAATACCCCGGACGCACAGAAAGATGAACAGATGGGTCCTAGAATATGCCCTGGAACCAAAAATGATGAAACTGAGGCTGCTCATGAGGATGCAAGAAACACTGAAGATGATCTTCAGTGCTAAGGAAAGTTGAAAGCAGAAGAAGAAAGGAGCGGCCAACTGCAGCACAGCATGGATCCATTCCATAAAAGCATCGCGTTTACAAGAGCTAAGCAGGGCTGCCAAGGACAGGGCATTTGGGGGCGTCTTTTCATAGGGTTGCCATAAATAGGAGTTAACTGGATGCACAACTGGAGGAAGCAGGCATGCCTGTGCAACAGTGCTCTTGTTACATATTGTTACAAAACCACACAGAGCAATTCAGACACACACACAGACACAACAAATCCCTGTTTACAGGTTTAGTCTAGGTCGTGGAATGATACAAGAAGTGCAGCTTTTATTTTCAGCCCACAGATTAAAGCATGAGTTGATTGTTTGTTGATTAAATGGGTTAAAGCTTGTAGCTAAAAGAACTAACTAAATGTGAGTTATTACTCTAGCTTAGCTTTTATCATCATTGCTTCTTGGGAAAATTAAGTGAGACTCACAAAGGTCAAATTATCTTCCCTGAGTCATACAGCATGACTAGATCTGGGAATAAACAGCAGGGTCTTTCTCAGTCTTCATTTCTTACCTCTTATCATTGGCTTTACAGTCAAAACAGGGTTGTTTAACACCTCTACAAGGCTTGACTGGAAACGCTGTACTCTTTAAATGATCAAAAGAATTAAGTCAAAATGTCTTAATTGTGGTCTGAATGTCTTCAGCCTGGTACATATTTCTTGGTTATCCCCATTGTTCTTTCTTCTGGAGAGTAGTTGAAATTTTTCATTTTCATCTTTATTTTACTTTTCAAAGATATGACATGGCTTAATGCTATCTGTCTGTCCGCTCCTTTCATTTCTGGAAATTTTGAAGTGTGTTTTTTTGGCTATTTATGACTTTCAGAGATGACTGTATCATTATCTTTTGAGGTGTTGCTTGTGATGTTTTGGAGGGGCTGGTACATTTGTGAACGGTTCTAAGGATTCCAAGCTGGTGTTATGAGATTTTATTTATCTCTTTGTTTGTTTATTGAAGCTGTGGCACCCTAATCCAACTGTGAACATGGAGACATGTTGGAAAAGCGGAAAATGCACAAGTCAATTGGCTGGTGAATAATGGTATCGATGAGAAATGAATTTTGTGCCCTAGTTCCTTTTGAAAGAAAGGTTTGGTGCTATCCAAGATTTTTAGACAACCTTTGCAAGCAGGATGCTGAACCTTATGTCTCAAGGGCAACTGTGGAAACATGCAAAACAGAGTTTCGAGGTTCCCATGTGGCTATGCAGCCTATCCCTGATCCCACATGCTTTCCTCCACCACTTATGGGTAGGTGGTCTCCTGAATTCTGTTCATTTTCCCTCCTGGTAAATCCTTGAAGTAGTTCTCTCCCAAGGCTTGGCTACTGGGACTAAGAACTTCAAGTTAAAATCCAATGGCATTAAAAGATTATTATGCATTAGGATAATATTCCCTTTTGCCTTCAGGCCCTGAAAGCTTATCCCACCTGGCATTTTGCACTTGGGCTGGAAAAAAAGCTTCTGCCATTCTGCCTTATATTTTCCGGTAGAAGAAATCGCAGTATCCTGAATCACCCTATTTTGCAGTGTGTTTTCCTGCTTGCGTTTTATTGGCTAGTCTGCAAATAGTAGCTGAGCATCAGATTGTACAGACAGATCAAAGAATTTAGAATAAGTTGGAGCTGTAAAGTAGAAAACTAGAGCCACTAGCCAAGTATCATGAACAAAATCAACAGGGAGCACGTGAAAAATAAATGGTGATACCTAATATCTCAGTAAGAAATGAACTCAAGATGAGAAAATAAATATCGGATGTGACATATATTTATTTTGCAACTTAAGAACAATGTTGCATTGTGTTCCGATAAAGGAGGAGGGGTGCCAGTAAGAAAAATCACTGTAGATAAGGCTGTAACGGGTCACACTATGAATTTAAAACATGGCACACAACTCTGAATCTCAACATCTTGGCTGTTAAATAAATTTGGTAATCTACCAAGAGTGCCCTAAAGTCAGTGATTGTACACTCCTGTGATGAAAATTGCATATTTACAGTCACAGACATGTCCTTGCCAAGCAACAGGTATGAGGACAGGAAGCAACGATTAATGAACTAGCCAACAATGATTCAAACTGGCACAACAATGGGAAAGTATGTGCCCTTACGGTAGAAGTGTGGTTATCAATAGATGATGATATTATTATTATTATTATTATTATTATTATTATTATTATTGCATGGCATTTATGTCCCACCTTCTTCCTCTTGTAAGGGACCCTAAGCAGCTTACAGAGCTCCATCCATCCATCCTCACAAGAAGAACCCTGCAAGGTAAGTTAGGCTGAGAGTCTGGCCCCAAGTCACCCAGTGAGCTTCATGGCTCAGCAGGGCTAGAACACTAATCCCAGTACTCGGAACACCACACCACTGTGTTGTTGAATGAGGAAGGATGTGCAGTTGAGCCAGCTCTGTACTTCTGAATGGGCAAAGGTTCTAGTTCTTTGCTTTAAAAAAAAATGGTGCGTAATTAAGACCATTGTACACATGGAGCAGAAGCAGTTTGAAAAATCATGGTTGGGGGAAATCGACCTCTACAAAAATCACTTTTTCTTAATTCTAACTGCATGCCTGGATCCTTTTTGAAAAGTTCATTTGTCTCCAGTGGGTGGAACTCCAGGTTCTAGAAACATAGAAACAGAGTGAGTCAGAAGGGGTTTCCCAGGCCATCTAGTCTGACCCCTGGCTCCAGCTGGCTCCGCTCACAACATACCCGCCATGAGCATGTCTAGCCTCTCCTTGAACCCCCTCACCAGTGGGGCCTCAGCCACCTCCTGTGGAAGCCCATTCCATACCCTTGGGGTCCTAACTGTCAGGAAGTGCTTCCTGGCATCCAAATGGAACCTTGGCTCCCTGAGCTTTGCTCCATTGGAGCCCATCCTGCCTTCCTCTGCAGGGGAGAACAGGTCTCTACCCATCTCCATGTGGCATCCCCATACATACCTGTATGTCGCCAACAGATCCCTCTGAGTCTCCTCTTCTCCAGATTGAAGAGACCCAAAGTCTATTCCCTAAGTCTTCCCTCTTCACTAGCTTCTCATAAGTCGATGTTGACCTTTCAGTGTGGATCAGCATTCATATGTAAACTTGTTTATTCCATTGTTAACAGAGTATGTGCTGTTCATTTTCTTTTTGTTTCTGAGTTGTGATTGTGTTGAAACTGGTTTCAGCATGGTTTTACTTCAATCCACATTTTAATAGCATTGTCTTGAGTGTCCTAATTCGCTTAATGAAGTATGCATTTAATAAAACAGTAGTCCTACTGTTTGTAAACAACCATAGGTTAATGGTTCAACATCAAAGCCCTAATTAGGTTGATATTGGATTTAGAATCTGTGCATTCCAACATCGGAAATTTTCCCAGGCTGTGTAGTCTTCCCCCCACCAACCTCTGGAAACATAATTCCTTCCCATTGGAAGAATTATCACCCATTATATGGGTGGAGGACTTGGGAATCCTGCATATCTTGCAAATTCACAGCCACTTCCATCTAATGGCAAACCCCAACATTCCTGAGGTTGGAATTCTGAGTATAGGGAAGAAGCCATTGCAGAAGTTTCCACTGTGGCTCCGAAGGACTGGAAGATGAGGACCATAGTCAGATTTATCTCTTTGAGCCTTTTCTGTAGCCTTAGAGAAGAAGTGGCACACTATCTGATGGCTCCTTGGATACCTTCCCAGGACTGCATGCTTGTTCTTCAAATGAATATGAACATAAGAAGATGCTTGCTGACTCAGAGCAGTGGTGTGTGCACATCGTGACCAAACAGTTTCCCCCAGTAACCAACAAGAAGGATAAGAGTGCAAAAGCACCTTCCTGCCCAAGTTCCCCAGCAACTGGGATACAGAAGCATGCTGCCTCTGATGAAGGAGGCAGCATATAGCCATCAGGAAAAATAGCCATTGCTAGCTTCCTCTTCTATGAATGTTTCCAAACCCTTTTTCAAGTCATCCAAATTGGTGGCCATCACAACGTCTTTTTGAAGTGAATTCCATAGTCTATGCTCTGCATGAAGAACTTCCTGAATTGCCCACCAATCATCCTTGGAGGGTCAGCTCCAGGGTCTCCACACCCCACCCCACTGAACCCAGTGGAACTTACCTCTGAATAAAGAGAATTGCTAAGAGGTTTGTAACATTCACCTTATAAAATTCTTCAACACTGATGAGCTATCTAGGATTGTAGCTAACCGTTGTCTCCGCTACACCTGGCCAAAGAGTTGATATATTCATTTAATAGCACTCCAAAGAAATGCTTATTTCTTGCAGACTATTTTGGAGATGGTGAAGAGGCTGATAATGCCTAGCTGTCTGTGTTTCTTGGCTAAATTATCACCAAGTATAATGGGAAAAGTGGAGTGGAGAAAGAAACATGAGTATTGGAATAGACACCATCAAGGTTTCTTGCCTTTAGAAAAGAAGCTATAAAGTACTGAGGGGAATAAAATGCATGCATGCTAGTAATTGGAGCTGGTCTTTCCTTTGAAATCTGAAAGAAGAAGGACTTGCTTAACATTTTGGAGGATTTTATGGCTGAATTGAAGGAAACTGCATCAGACTGAAAAGCCCAGACACATAGAGCCATTAAGATTGGTGGCTAATCTATTTGGGTCACTAGAAAGAGGAATTTAATAATTGGAATGAGAATTCCTCTCTATTGTATCCTTTAGCACAGATCTGTACTTCTGTAATTCTATTTGTAAATAATAGAACTATTATTGGACAGCACAAGAGGTTGTAGAATTGCTTCTTGGACCCATTGCACAAGATTTGAAAGTGAAATGTGCAAAACACGAGCAAGACTTCTGTGACCCAAATTAGCCAGCATTTCTGAATCCCTGTGATAATGTAGGGCTGTGATTGGGGCCACATTAATAGGCCCAACATGCACAGAATTCACTGGCTGAGATTCCGGGCAAGATGCATTCACAACATTGATTTTTAAAAAATAATGGTTAAACATCTAGAAGAATGAATGTCTATTCTGCCTGCTGCAGAGATGAGTGTGTGTGTGTGAATAAAAGAATCCATTCAAGCATCCATGCCATCTTGTGATATTTCATTTTAATATCTCACCTGTAAAATATTTGGTATTTGAAAAAAAGTATAGTATTTTACTATATAAATTGCCAGAGGTGACGCACTACAGAACATGCTTGGAGACAGCATTTTTGTACATATCAATACTGGAAGAGATATAAAGCTTTTTCTCTCATTATTATCCATAATACCCTGGCATTTTTAAAATACAGAAATGGAATATATATATATATATATGTGTGTGTGTGTGTGTGTGTGTGTGTATCTTCAATTATGGCATGAAGATGCCTACAAATAGTGCAAATCTTTCATCCAATGTACATTTTAAAACATCCATTGTATAAGGTTTCTTCTGACTCAAAATAATATACTAAATCAAAAGTGCATTATATTGCCTTGGAATTATGCATAATTCTCAGGTCAACCAAAGGAATGAATCCATGACCCCGATAAAAATTGTTTTAAATTGATGGAAATTAACTATATTCTAATTCATCGTCTGTGCAAATAATCCTTTAAGCAAACAAACTGAACAAATTTGAACAAACTGAAGGCTGAGTAAGTACTGACTGATGTAGGAAAACAGCACTTTTAGCTTTCTCAAATACTGCACGGTGTAAGACTGCCATCTGCAGGATCTTTTTAAAAGCACATGACTCAGGTCCCTAAATTTTTGGCTCCCTTAAAGAAATACTGCTTAAAGATTAATGGTATTTACTTGTCTGGTTGCCCAGAGTTTCTCATTTTGTTTGTCTAATCTTACTAGTCCCTCTGAAAGAGATTTCATTTCTATTCTCATTCTCTTACATGAAGCCTTTTTGTCTAGTCTGATACATAAATGTGGAGTATAATGTGGAGTATAAAGAAGCCCAGTTCTGAATTGGCAAAGTGTTCCATTATAATTGGTAAAACCTACACTGATTTGAGACTCTCTCCCCCAGTACTGTAGCTGTGGAAAACAAATACTAACTAGCTGAAATTCTCCAAAATGGTGACCTAATTTGAATACTGTTCTAAGTGTAGGCTATGACAGCTAGTCCTCTCCAGATATTTAGGACTTCAATTCTCATTGACTCCGAGAGAGTATTGAATGGTCAGGGATGTGAAGCTGTAACTCCAGAACTTCTAGAAATCACCTAGACATGGCCAGGCCATGTCTATTGAACATTAATTGTTGAATTATCTACCAGTGTCATTCAATCTGTTCCTGATAAGCACCTGTGGAAGCATTATTTTACCTGACTCATCCTACAATTTGTATATGCTTTCTTCTTGGATAACATTCCTTGCTGGGGTAGAGTGGCCATTTATCCTACTTTTCAATGGGAAGTCCTCTGTTGGAAAGATGTTCAAGGGCAGTCCTCTTTTGGACTGCCCTTGAAGTCCATTGTAAAAATAAAGAACCACCAGAAGGAAGAGCTGAGCTTTGAACCTGCTCACCAACACTCGGCCCTTTGGCAGGATAGTCAACAGACACAGATCTCTTGGTCACACACTTCCCCACCATCATGCAATGGGCTGTATCTCTATTTAAACTGCAAAGATGCATTCCAAATGTGCAGCTACACACATTCTATGCAAATAGGGACCTTCTTTTTATGATGCAGTTCAACTTTGTGTGCCTATGTTTGTGGGAGACTGAGCAAGCTGATGTGTTCTGTAGTCTCCGACCTTAAGAATGCATGCTTATTTATTTATTTATTTATTTACAATATTTCTATGCCGCCCCATCGCAACAAAGCCTCGGGGCGGCTTACAACAAAAGAAACAATACAAAAAAACATTTCATTAAAATTTCATTAACCCCCCCCCCCCAAATTTGTTCAATTAATATACAAATAGGAGTATGGGGATAGAGTCTTGAACCCAAGAACTGGGTACTTTTTTAAAAAACTCCATCCCTTGGTGTTGATTTTTTTTTTTTAATGCATAACATTTGTAAACCAGCCTTCTATGGGAACCAAGGTTCCATTTAGATGCCAGGAAGCACTTCCTGACAGTTAGGACCCCGAGGGTGTGGAATGGGCTTCCACGGGAGGTCGTTGAGGCCCCATCGGTGCGGGTGTTCAAAGACAGGCTGGACATACACATGGTGGGCATGTTGTGAGCGGAGCCGGCTGGACCTGGGGGTCAGACTAGATGGCCTGGGAGACCCCTTCTGACTCACTCAGTTTCTATGTTTCTATATAGTTTTTATTATTATTGTTATTATTATTTAGGATGGAGTAAATAAAATTCTAAACTGTATAAAAAAGTAGTTGTATTAGCTTTCCCCAAAGTGCTGCCTTCCAGATGTTTTGAACTATAACTCCTATCCCCTCTCCTAGGGATGGGAATAGCAATGATGGGAGCTCTCATCCCACACCTCCAGGGGATCACACTGGGGAAGTTGATATAAAGTAATACCATAGCAATAGTGGAAATGATAGGCAGCAATTAAAACAGTTGCACAGTCTAAGTTTCAACCATTTTAAACACATGAGTAAATAAAACTGTTACAGTCTGGCATCAACCAAATCTCTTTAGGAAGTCAATTCCAAAGTCAGAGGGGGTTGAATACATTTTCCAATTTTGCTTTCTCTCATATCCATTTTTTAAAGAAATTCCATTCTGAATATGGAGACATTTGTGAATTTCACTACATATGTATCCACACTGAACTGAAAAATAGTGTTACCCTCTCCCCTTTCTTGTGGTTGGATATTACACACCCAGAAAGAAGGCAAACGTGGAAACAAAAGTTTGGAAAAAGGTGTAGGCTGATGTCACATGTGTGTCCATCTGGAAGTAAATTCCATTTGTGTCAAAGGTATTACACTGGTTTCCATGAGATACATTCTTACTAAACTGTGGGTAATTCACTAGGTCACCTCAGTTATCTAGCACCCTACATTTGTAATATTTTCCCTTTCCTTGTCCTGCCCTGCCTCACACACCTTCACCCTTTGGTTTACAGCAGAGTTCTACCTGCTCTCTTTGCAGGTACAGCAGACAAAGCTCTCACCTGTATGGATGCTTCTGGCAATCTGTAGCTTTAACATATGTAGATGAAATTTCCAAAACAGCTTCCTATTTCCTTTGCCATGTGTAACATGGCGCCTTCTCCTTTTGTGAGCTTCAAGACATTTTAATCTCTAACAGTGATGCTACTTAGAAAAAACTAAGTTACTAAGCCTCATGCAGGTCTTTGCCCAACCACTTCTAGAACAGACTATATTTAGCTTTCCATGCATGCTGAACTCCATGGTTGGTGGTTTAGAGCATTTGGAAGGGAGAGGGCTCTAGGGTTGGGTGAGGGAAAGAACAAGCGAGGCCAGTATTCAGATGGTAGTGTGCAAATCTATATGAGCACACACACAAGTGAACCCCATTGAGTTCAGTGGGATTTTCCCCAGGAAATTGGGCTAGCACTGCCACCTCTAAGGTGAGTCTACCTTAAATCTAAGTAAAGAGCTTGGGATTGTTCCTATCCTGCTACCACTGATGTCCTTAAATTGGCTGGTTTTTGAAAACCAGCTAAAGCCTAGGCAGAACATGAAAACACGCAGACTTTTTGCTTTTCCCCCTCAGTTAAGGGTTTTATAACAGCAAAAGGCAGCTGCTGATTGACAAGGAAGGGAGTCTGGAAATTCAGCATTTTTCTTCCTTTTGGTTAATACAGACTTAGATTAGGAATGGCTTGATTGCCTAACCTCTGTGTTCATTTTGGGCACCATTTGTACTGTCCTCTTAGGAACAAGGAAGAATTGTCATTCAGAAACAATGACACTATCTAGGATTTTTGCTATAGCTGCAACTGGGCAGAAGTATATCACACACAAACACACTCACAGAAAGACAAGGAGTGAGAAGCAATCAAGATGTGCCTTTTTCATGCAAACAGTGAATGCAGTTTTGGCTTTTAAACCTTTTGGTGCAGAAGATGTCATCGTATGGACAAGCATGATGGAATGGTATGTTTCCCCATACAGCTTAATGCTGCATCTGGACTGAGGGTGATTTAGGCAGATTGACCTTGCTGCAACATGAGGAGTTTTTGACCAGAAATACAAAACAGTCACAGCCTCTCAAACGGTATACACTATTAAGTGATGCATCAAGTCCTCCAAGTCTCGAGTCAAGAATGAAGTGCTTACTTTAAGTTCAAGTCAAGCCTCAAGTCAACGCAAGAAACTTTTGAGTCAAGCCTCAAGGCTCTTCTTAAGTCTCAAGAATCAACCTTAAAAGGGAGGTGGTGGTGGTGGTGGTGAGGAGTGCGTGGAGGAGTGGAAGAGTTGTCACCCCCCCCTGATATCTGCAGCTGTACTTCTTTCAGTAATGCATTGAAGCCCTTTACTTCAACCATGATTTATTTAAACAAACCACTTAAATACCTATCCTGCCCCAGACTCTTGAAACTTCATCACTGCCTCCCTGATGCTGAAAAGAAGAGCTGAAGCCATCCCTTTCCCCCTATTGCAACCCTCTCCTTCCTATCCTGCCCCTCACACTGCTCTGAAATGTTTGTGCCCACCTTAGAAGTTCTCTTCTTCTTGTATCAGAATTGATGGAATCATAGAACCATAGAATAGAAGAGTTGGAAGGAGCCATGAAGGCCATCGGGTCCAACCCCCTCCTGGTGCAGGACACCAATTTACACCATCCCACTCAGATGGCTGTGCACAGAACCTGTCTTGCCTTCCAAGATATCCAGCTGCATGGGAAGGTCTGGAATGACTCAGTTGTAAAAAATGTAGAAATTTTGAGTCAAGTTGAGTCACTTGCTCACTGCTCCTGAGCTGAGTCTGGGTCTGAGCTGACTGGCTGACACAACTTGGGTTTCACTTTGGACTGAGTTGCTCAGCTCAGGTCCCCAACACTTCTGTTGAGAGGGGATTATACTTCAGGGTTGCTCTAAGTAACTCTCAGCCACAGATATGTCCTCCGCAGCCTACAGTGCGAAGATCACAGATTGCAGTAGTGTGGCTTCTCCACTCACAGCCGTTGCAAATCTTAGTGTCCTCCAACTTTTGCTGTGAAAAGTTCTCACTTTACACCAATGAATAAGAAGAATAGTTTCAGAATAAGCAAGGAGGTTCCTTTTCCAGATAATTGAATGGCCATTCTTTACATTTAAGGACAATAAAATTCCAAAGCAGGATTTTCTTTGGAGCAACCAACATATTCACACATAATATGTGCCTCCACAAAATAGGATGGAGTACTTTGGGTCATGTTTGTGGACTTGTAGCTCCAGATCTTTTGGTCCACAATTCCCAGGAAACCTGGTTAATTTACCACCGGCAAGGGTTCTGAAAGCCACAAGTTTCCAGCAGATGATTTCTAGGGAATGGGGGTTATTGTTACAGATAACCAAACATTCTGTATACCTTTTCTGCCTCAGTTGGTGGCAAAGGACAAATAGTGGTCCAGCAATGTGCTGATGGCCTTCTTCAAAATGGCCCAAGGGGAAACATGTTGGGCCATGTGATTGATCATGGCAGAAGAGAAGATGGCTGCATATTTGTGTTCAAAAGAATGGAAAGGAAAGTCTACATTCCTCACAGTGGTAAGTGCCTACTTCCATCCCAAAAGTTTAATTTTATTGCCCCCAACATAGAACTAATGCTTAATGTGTCTTTCTAGCTCACAGCATTTTTTAAAAAACGGGATAGATACTTCAGTCCAGTGCTATTCAGGATGACACTGCATCCCAAGCTGTCAGGCACAACTCGGATTTCCCTTATGGCTAGAAAGAACAACAGGGAGAAATAACAGGCATGTTTCTTGCTTACTCTTGCAACAAATGTGCCACTGTTACCGATCCTCCATTACAGTAGTACTTCTGAAGAAAGGCTAGAGAAAAGGGGATCAGCCTAAGCCTCACATGTCCTAAGTTACATCAACTCAAGGAAGTGAAGCTTCCCATGGTAACAAGTCCCATGTCCCATCCCACATTGTTCAGGAGGTCCCCACGTGGTTGGGGTGTGTGGAACCATAGATGGCTTCAGAGCAGGCAGGAGCATAAGACATTCTCCTCCCATGAACCTTAATTTATCTTAGGATCTGTCTAATTGTCATTAAAAATTGCCAACTTAGAGAAAGTGGCTGACATCACATTGCTTTGTCCTCATGCTGTCTTCATCAATCAAGAATAGAGGGAGATTCCAGAGAAAACATTACTTTAAATCCATAAGTAGTTCCTGCATCTAGTATTATTATTATTATTATTACTACTACTACTACTATTACTATTACTATTAAGAAGGTAAAAAGGTAAAGGTAAAGGTTTCCCCTTGACATTAAGTCCAGTCATGTCTGACTCTAGGGGGTGGTGCTCATCTCCGTTTCCTAGCCGAGGGAGCCAGCGTTTGTCCGCAGACAGTCTCCGTGGTCATGTGGCCGGCATGACTAAGCACCAAAGTGCACGGAACGCTGAAGGTACAGGATGGTATTTAAAGCTCTCCTTTAGCCCACATCCAGATCAAGGACCTGCATTTTCCATAAATATGAAAAACCTGTGTGTTGCTAAATACCCTGTTTCCTCAAAAATAAGACCTAACTGGAAAATAAGCCCTAGCATGATTTTTCAGGATGCTCGTAATATAAGCCCTACCCCAAAAATAATCCGCATTTTAGATCGTCAGCCAGACAGACGCATTTAGTACGTTCATTGCAACACAATTCAGGGTTTGGAGAGTTGCGACAATGTTCCAGAAGAAGATGACATGACTGTATTTGAATAAATGTAGATTTTGTACATTTTGAAATATGGTATAGATTTAAAGCAATACCAACTTTGGCCCTAAGCTTTAGGATAGCATTGTACCAGCAAACAAAGAGATTCCTTTATTTCTAAATTCCCTGTCTTTACAAGCAAATTTCTGAAGAAAAGTTTCAGTTTAGAAGCTAAAAGTGTAAAGCAATATTGTATTGCTAGTTCGTGTCAGCAGGACAGATGGATGAGATCACTCCCAAATCTTTTCTCAGAACACTAAAGTATACTGCCAAATTTTAGGGTGGAAAGGTCAGGGCTCATATCCCCACTCAAATGACAGTAAGATAAAACCAACATTTCCAACTTTAACCCACTGGTATTCTGCTAGGTCTCTTTTCATTAAGCAATGCCACTTAAAGCTGGGAAATGAAATATGAATGTAATTTAGGGGGCAGCCTGCAAATGCTATTCTTACTCTTCTACTAAATAAATACAATTTGTATAATAGCCAACATTTTTCCCCTACCAAGATACAGTGTCCCAACAGTTACACTGATAAAATGCAGTTAATCAAGCCAGAAAGGGCTCTGGAAGCAAAAATGGCTGCTGTACTTCAGGATCCTTATGAGAAGACAAGACTTAAGGAGAGGGCAGTAAGAATAGGGAAAGTCAAAGGCAGAAGAAGGGAAGGGGAAGTCCAGCCATGAGAGAGATCAATTCCATAAAGGAAGACACAGCCTTGAGTTCACAGGATCTGATCAGAGCTGTCAAGGAGAGACATTGTGGAGGCTTCTAATTTATAAGGTTGCCATTAAGTTGGAGATGAATTAATGGTATGCAACAGAAACAAATAGCTGAGAATGTGACTCTGTTTTCCATCCCGTGCACTGAATCTATGTCAGGGATTCTGAGTATTTTAAATTATTCAGCAAGCTGTTTGAAGCAAAACAGAAATTAAAAAAACAGAAAGCAAAACCTGTGCAGGTGGGGAAAAGCTGCACAACATGGTCCTTTCACACATGTTGAAGAACTATCTTTGTCCAGACGTGGTGTGCCTCTGTGACATGGTATACATCATGCAGAATTGCTGTACAGGCTGAAGACCTGGAGTGAAACCTGGTAAACAGAGCATAACATGCTACTTAGCATTCCAGCATACTAGCTTTAGCATTCCCACAAGTTTCTTCCACTCCACAGCATGGGGTGTTGGGCCTCTTCTAGCCTGAACTCTGAGTTCCACTGAAGAAGAGCTGCTGAGCAGGGCAAGCCAATGGTGGTGAAGCCAATGACACAGGGTGGGGCCAAAATATGAAAATACTCACCTAGGTTCACTTGCCTCTAGTGCCTAGATATTAGGGGAGGCACTTCAGTGGTTTTGAAGTGTGGCAGTACATGCAAAACTAGGGAACCACCAAAGGGTTGGCAGTGAGGATTAAAAGGGCATGGCCTTCAGGAAGCCCAGTGGATTGCAGGTGGACCAGAAGGGCAGCAAATTTGACCCATGGGCCTGAAGACCAGCACCTCATCTCTATCACAACACATTTGTCAATGTTGAAGACATAGATTAGCATCAGAATGAGGTGGGTCCCTCCTGAAAGGGGAGAGTATACATTATTCTATTTCTTGCAGTACTACCCTGCCCATTTCCACCAGTAGTTCACCCCAATAAGGCTCTGGCAACTTGGACTGTGAGTCAACTGACAGCAGAGTAAGAGCTGTATGGGAGGGTTTGGGCAGAGATAAATTTGCAATCCTGAGGAAGAACTTCATTCATATGTCATGTGTCCATATAAGCCTGTAGGGAAATTACTCTTAATCAGAGCTGATTTTTTGCTGTGATTATGAGGCAATCCAAGCAATGGTATTGGAGGAGGCTCTTGCAAATGCCCTGGACAGAAAGAAAGAAAGAAAGAAAGAAAGAAAGAAGGAAGGAAGGAAGGAAGGAAGGAAGGAAGGAAGGAAGGAAGGAATGTTTCTATAAATAAATGGGTCCTAGATCAAATCAAGTCAGAGCTTTCTTTAGAAACAAAACTGTGGCTGTCATACTTTGGACACATCATGAGAAGGCAAGAGCCCTTGGAGAAGACAATCATGCTAGGAGAAAAAAAGGAAGGCTGGATAGGAGATGGAGTGACAATATAAAAGAAGCCAAAGCCTTGAATTTGCAAGAGCTAAGCAGGGTAGCCATGGATAAGACAATCTGGAGGGCTTTCATTCATAAAATTGCCATAAATCAGAGATAATCTGATAGCACAACAACAACAACAACATAATTTAGCTCTTATGCTGCATGTGGGACAATAAAATGAGGGCATGTTTGTTGCAATAATGAAAGACAGAGATGCAGGAATGGGTGGAAAGGAATTTGGGGCACCCCACATCCATGAGGTGGTGGTCCTGCTGTCTCAAAGGTGTGTGAGAGCTCCTTGTATCTACCTAATATTCTAATTTTATATTTGTAAATATAGCTCGTGTGACAAAAATACCGTACGTCTCTTGTGCAGCTTTCCATGATGTATCCAGATGGTTTGGCCTGCAGCTTCCATAATTCCTGACCATGGGCCGTGACGGCTGTTGCTCACAACTTCGAGGGAGCACCAGGTTGGATAAGGCTGCTCTAGTGCTCTGTCCTTCAAAAAGAAGACAACCCCAAGCAGGGTTGCCGTTGGGTGTGTTCACTACTTGGGGAAGTGGGAAACAGGTAGCAATACAGAGCTAACCACTGTGCATCCGACTACATTAGCAGGCAAAATATTGTCTAAAAACAAACTTAATTTTGATGGGAATAATTAACCATGGCACAATGGAGATTTAACATTTGCAATAGTGACCTGAATGGCACTAATTGAAGTGGGTTCTCTAAAAGCTCAGAAACAGCAATTAGGGAGAGAATATGTCCTATATAAGTTGAGGTAAGATTTCTGGCCATTTGCCAAGATGAAAACAGGCTATCATTAAACACTTACCATCCTACAGATCACTTTACCACTGAGAAAACCATTAAAAACATTATTTTTCTACAGCCGGATATCTAGGCAGATACAAAGCAAGAACTTGTATCTCTTACTTAAAGTATTTCTTAAACAACTCTCCCTCCTTCCAAGCAAGCAAGACAAGGACTTTCTAGCTAAAGGGTTTTATTATGTTACAGCTGATCAGCTAGGCTGGCTTTTCAGTACAAAAGAAGAGAATTGCAGGAGTCAGTACCACAAATGTCTAGGTACATAGCCACTAGAAAAATGCAGCTTAAAAATAAATTTATCACAAGTGGAATGCCCTTTCAAACTGAACAAAGCAAACCACACCTCCAGATGGATTCATTTGCTTAACAGCCAAACACATGAAGAGCCTGTCACTTCTCAAATGGACCGCCATCCTAACCTGATGCTGTATCCTTCAGTTAATGATATTAGGTCCACCCACTCCATATCAGTCTGCCCAGTAAATATTCCCTCAGAATTTGAAACTGCCTGCTTCTCAGTGACTTTCTGGCTTACTTCTGGCTCCACCAGCCTTGGGATTTCAGCTGTGTGCGCTAATCTTGCTTTTCATCTGACTCAGAATCTAATTCTACAACTTTTGGAGACTTTTTATAGGAAAAGGATGCCCAATCCCTTCCACGGTTATTAGGAATTCAAAAAAAGGATCTCAATGGGAGCAGCTTGTTACTAAATTGGAATTGATGGAACCCTCATGGATTGAAAACCACGAGGCTATAAGATCTATAATTACTCTTTGATTAAATCTCAGATTTACATCATTACTTGTCCCACAACTGCCATAACATTGACTAACTTGTTCCTCGTGTACTCAACTACTGTGAGTGATTGCTCCGCGTTATTTTTACTATCGCTGCTGTGGTATTCAAGAAACCTCTCCAATACCAGACATTTAAACAAGTATGTTCTATATTCTTTTCATCCAAATGTTGATACAAGGGTCCATCTGCTTTTGCTGCTTCTTCTGGATTACAGGATCCTTTAATATAAATCCTGAACCTGAAAATCCCTAAATTCCTTCCCCAGCCTGATGGTCTTCAGAGGCATTTGGATTGCCATGCCAAGAATTCCCATACAGCAGGGCCATTGACTGGGAATTCTGAGTGGGGCAGTCCAAATGTGCCTGGAAGGCACAAGGTTGTGGAAGGCTGATATAAATCATTGCTCCACTTGTAGAGTTTACCATCTAGGCTTAAACAGCGGCCTGCTTCACATGATCATGGATGGAAAGTAAGCCATTAGGGTTTGCTGTCCTTCCCAACATATAGGGATGTGTGAAGGATCCAAAATTCACCCTCTGGACCTGAGCTTGTTAGTCTTGTGCTGGTGCTAATCCAATATGGTGCAAGTTGAGCCAGCTGCAAATCTCCATCTTCAGGATGGACAGAAATGTCTGCGTTGCTATACAATTTGCACAAATACCGTATTTTTCGCTCTATAAGACGCACCTGACCATAAGATGCACCTAGTTTTTAGAGGAAGAAAACAAGAAAAAAATATTCTGAATCAAATGGGCACATAATCACAGGCACATTCCCCATCACTTCCCCATGGGCTGCACATCTGACAGACTTACTGCACACACATGTTCGCTCTATAAGACGCACAGACATTTCCCCTTACTTTTGAGGGGGAAAAAGTGAGTCTTATAGAGCAAAAAATACGGTAACTCAAAAGTCACATGTCTCTAGGGTGATTTCTACAGAACCAGCCAATTTTGCAAGATTATAGTTTTGTGAATATGGAGAGATCTCCACAAATTTGGCATTGATTTGTGTAAATTCCACTAGCAGTTAAAATGTAAAAATGGAAGTCTATGGGGTGGGGGACACTGACTATGCTAGCTTCTCATCAGCAAGAGCAGGAAATCTGATGAGCACAGAGACCCAGGTTCTCCTAACTCTTACCCAAAGTTTACTTCCAACCCTAATGCCCTGGTATAATCCTTATACATTTGGACAACATGAGAAAAGACAGTACTCACAGGGTTCTTGTTGGTTACACACTTTCCTTCAAGAACACAGGCTGTAACCAGGGTCCTGGATATGCACAAGGACACAGATCTTCCTAACTCTAACCTGAAATTTAACCCAAGCCCTATTACCCATGCACAAGTCCTATATAGTCAGGAAACACTCACAAAGGCAACATTCAGGCCGTTTGTGTAGACTGCTCCCTTTACTGGTTTAACTGCAGGCAACAGGGACACAGGTTTATCTAAGTCAGGCACAAGCCTGAAGCTGAATCCCAACCCTAGTCTTCCAGGTATAGTTCCTTTAAATTCAATCAACTTCCACAAAGGCAGTACCCAGGGTGCTCTTGTTGATGGCTCCCTTGGTTGCCCAATCCAGGCAACTTCTAGGTCTGTATCATTCATGCTGATCCAGTGCTTTTTTGTAAAAAAAAAAAAAAAAAAGGTGCTGGAACTCACGTCTCCCCTGGCAGTAAGCACACACACCAATCCCAAGCCGAGCAGAGTCCCAAGCACCTATCTCTCACTATCAGATAGCAGATAGCAGACACAATAACAGCCTGAAGGCACTATGTTAATGATGTTTGCTGCTGATCTGCTACACCATTCAAAATCACTTCGTAAAACCCATTGAAAAAAAGGTGCCGGAACACTGTTCCGGTGCATTCTATGACAAAAAAAGCCCTGCCTAAAACTCTGGTATAAATCTTATACATTCAGACTTCATGAACAAAGGCATCACTTAGAGTGTTCTTTTTCAACAGCTCACTTGGTTTGAAAAAGCTGCTTCCAGGCCGCCGGGCATCCCAGAGAACCCAGGTTTTCTTAAACCTGATCTGAAGCTGAAGCCCAATCTGGCTCCATGTGTTCTGGCTCCATTCTGACCAAGGAATAAGTGGGACCCACCCTGCCATCCTCAAGCAGACAAGGATAGCCCAAGTGCCGGCCGGTCATCCCACTGGAAGAATACTTTTATATTCAGCCCTATGTCCCAGTCAAAGAAACCCAAAGCCAAAGCCAGCCTACTGTCTGTCAACTAGGGTTGTGAAGACTTAGCTGGAATCTGGCTCTCTTGCATTTGGTCGACATCTTTCCCATCCTGGCCCTTGCCAGGAAGCAAGCTGAAGCTAGATCAGTCCTGTGAACTCTTGCGAATACCAGTGCATCTCGTCTTTGTCTAAAGCCCAACCTAGTCTTCCAATTTTCACACTCTTATGTCCACCTCTGCATAGTTGTGCAAGTGTGGCTATCTTTTTTAATGCAAATATTTGCACAAGCTGCATGTGCAGTACACACACACACACATACTGCCAACCCCTGGCAGCCCCTCTAATATGCTGTCAGCCACTTTGAAGGAGCTGTCTGTGGCTCTCAAAAAACAGATTGCAAAAGCCATCTTTTTGCTGGAAAAAAATGAAAAGCAAGATTGCTTTGCTGTACACTTTCTCAAAAAAGGACCCAAGATCAGCCCAGAAGAATCCAGTACTTTTTCACTTGGTTGGTCAAAAGAGAGGACATGTATCACACAAAAAAGAGGACAGAAGAGGGTGTTGATTTTCATTAAATACACATGTGTTAACTGATCAGGAGAGGTGCTAATTTTGAAATAATTGCCCTCATGTTAATAGAAATACACGTCATCTTGCCATAATGTGCCTGCTCAGCCAACTGCCCAGGTGCTCACTGTTGATAAAGTTTCTTTATCTTTAAATGGAATTGGACTAGACGGCTCTTCAAACAAAGGGGGCCTTCAAATAAAGGACAGCCTTTTGTAAAGTAGGACACATGTTCACCTTCACAAGTTTGTTCTTTTCTCAGGTGTCCGGAGCACCAAAAAGTCAGCAGTAATAGGAGACATTAAGAAATAACCTTTCCAGCAACATAGGTATACCTCAGGCCATCCTGAATGCCTGCACTGAAGTCAGAATTCGACTTGTCCTCCTTTCAAACATTTATTTGCTCTATATATGCAGAATTACTTGGAGAGCACTGGCTTTAAAATGCTATCAACATTTGTATTTAGGTCACTGGGCACATTCCTAAGCAAGCACACTTCAATTCATTAACCATTCTAAGATTTCATAAGTGGCTCCCTATTGTGGTTTGATAAGAACATCTCAGGAACACAGAAGAGCATCATGATCATTGTCATGGAAATGCACATTTCAGAAAGGTAGATAGCCATTGACATTGTTTCTTCATTCCCATTTCTTGAAAAGAATCGGTGTCTTTGTGCTGTTAATCTTTCTATTCATTAAATGAGCATTGTTTTAATTGCTGAGCTGGATTGAAAGCTGATTTGTGATTTCAAAGCAACAATATTTTGCTTCCTATTTTCTCTTGTCAAGAATGTCTCTTCTTCATGAAAAATCCTTCCTCTAGATTTCCATTTTCCAATCTAAGCCCCTCTTTGTCTGTGAAATATATTACTTCCAACACTTCCTCCTTTTATGGTAAGATCTCCAGTCATACCATAATAGGGCTTCCAACTCATTTACTGATCCCATGCCTTTTAAGAGTGGAATGATATGGAAAGATTAATCAGGTTCTTAATTAGTTAATTGATTTTTGCATGCCTGGCTGTTCTTAAAGGCACAGAACTAATTTCTGTATGAAAGGAACCTGTGTATCTTTTTCCATTTTGTCTAAGACATCTTGGATCAATTCTTTCCTCCTTAAGGTGAAAACCTACATTTTGAAACATATTTATAATCCTGTGATTAGAAATCTCTGGAATGCTTTTATTTCATGAAGACTCACAAACACACTTGCCCAGTAGGGAATGTCACCACTACTTATCAGGCACCATTTGTAGTTTGTCAGGTTATCTGAATCCAGATAAGCATGGCTTCTTTGAGGGGAAACAATGCTCAAACAACTGCTCAGAAATTCAACTTTTGGAGGTTCCTCAACAGGGTGTTTAGAGCGGAGCCAAAACACTTCTGGAGACCTTTTGTCAGAAAAGTTTTAGCCTTCCTAGAAATAAAGTCCTGAGCTTTTGAAAGTCACCCTTTGGAGGTAGCTTGAAAGCCACCTTTTGAAAGCCACCCTTTCCCAAACCATTTCTCCACAGCTTTAATAGTGGACTATGTTGACCTCTGTTTTGTTCCTTCCCCACTCAACCGTGACTTGTCTTAAGTGAATACGGACAATTCTACTATCTACTACCTTCCACAGAGTTAGGAATAAACAGATAGCCAGATAGAATGCTGAAATGAAGGAAACATCACTGCACCAAAATTTGAGAGAGAGTTTGAATTGCTTAATTGAATTCATCCAGTAGATTGCCCAAACATCTAAATAAAAAGGACAATGTTCACCAAAGGTATTTGTCTGACTGACTTATATGCAGGCTTCTGGACTTTACAAGCAAAGAAAACAAAGAAAAATGGCACTTGTGACATAAGAAGAAGAAGATGAAAAAAGCACATGCCTTCCTTTCCTATTCCTGATGTCTTTTAGGAATGGAAAAAATATATATTTCAAATCAAAGTACGGTGCTGCAAGAGTAGCAACTCCTACATTGCCTTCCGACAAACACAGTAAACACAGAAAGACCACATCAGTGCAACTTGTAAGAAAAGCGGGCAGAACCCCCTGTCAATTGAAGAGGCCACATTTTACAATCAAAAGGGAAGGACAGGCTCCCTTCCCTGCTTTATAACCATATACTAAGCACCAAGAAAAAGCAAGGTAGTAAAGTACCACTCCGTAAAGTTGCCTATGCAAGAGGAGCAGAAGTTTTAAATCGTTCAGCTCAGCAGAACACCAGGCATTGTGTGTTCTTGTGCAATTCAGCAAGACAAACACAATGTTCCTAAATTAAATCCATCTCCCAACTCAACAATACCTTTTCCTATGTTTCCCTGGTAAACAGTAAAAGCTTAACACAGTGTAAACACAATCATTGATTTGATTTCAGTATATCCTGCCCTGATAATATTGACCTAACCATCTCTCACACATTTCTTCACTTTCTTGTTTCTTTCATAAAGCCCTTCACCAAGCTCATCTGGGAAAGTCAAAGTTGGTAGTTTGGCTTACTTTAGGAACAAATGTTTAATTTTACACGACCAGTTATAATTCACTGCTATCAGTTTTCCAGGGGAATGACAACAGGATGCAACAGATTTTTCTCCTCCCTGTAGCCCTTCATGTGTCCCATAGAGTTTAGAGAAATCCTTTTGGAATTTGTGCCTCCAGAATCCATGAACTTTCTGCTATGCTTGGCCCAGTCCTGCAAAGTCAACCAAGTTAAGAAGTCCACAAACATTCACAGACCTTCAATTGTGCAACTGGCAACTTTCCCTATAAGGAGTGATTGCAGGATGTGAAAGAGGGGAGGTATGAGGGAGTGCCAGCTGACATTTGTGGTACCAAGAATGGCAGCAGCATACATGGAAAAAGGGCACCGTGAGCAGGTTCACCAGGCACCATTCCTGATGACCAACCTTCTTTCCCATTCACTGATACCGACAGCATGGAAGAACAGTGCTGCTTACCCAGAGCAAGGCTCCATTCCTGGCCAGTGCCCTGCAAATGCTGGGAATGTTCACCAAGAACTTGGTCTCTGGGCTGCTGAGAAGAGGACTGGAGTCCAGGGAGCTGGGGTCCAGGGAACCCAATGGATTTTCTGCACAAACCAGATGCCTTGCACATCTCTCATTCTCCCAAATATGTTCAAGAGAGTCCGCAGTTCTTCCAGAGCAGATTTTGGGAAGGTTTAGGGGGGAAACAGCAAAAGTAGTCTGCTTGCGTGACATCAGATGTAGCCCAATAACTATTGTTGTTGGCGATGCCAAGCCATCAAGTCATTCCTCACTTGCGGTGACTGTGTGAATGCCCTCCAAAATCTGTAGGCTGAAAAGAAAGGAAGTAGTTCCTGTACCATTCTAGTACTTTGTAAGCCTCTAAATGGTGGTCTGTTGTGTGTATTAAATCATCTATGTAGTTGTATTTGATGCATCAAAACGCATAACATTGTCTCACAGACATGACAGGTTCCTCTTGTTACTTGTTGTCAAGTTATTATGGAGAATTTCTTTGAAGGAATCTGTCATCTTCTGGATAGTTCTTCCACGTATTGTTTCCATCTTCTCTGTATTTTATTCTGTTGCCCTTTCTTTTGTTTGAATTTCCCTTTGATTTCTTGGATTGTCTTGTTTTCTCTCTTTCCATGTTCTCTTCCATTTGCTTGCACTAGTCTTTCTGTCTCTATGTGATAGTCACTGAAAAACTGCAAGCTTCTGACTCCTTTTGCTTCTTGGCACTCCTTAGAAATTGTGTTTCTTCTCTCAATCTAGCCAGGAATTTTCATTCATTTACAGGCATTGACTGTAGTCCACAGTTCTTCTGGTTCAAGGTCAGTTGAGTTCAGTCATGTATATCTGTCCTTTATGTGGACTTTAACTTCTTCAAAAATGTTGTTTCAGCTGTATTTTGGCACTATGCTTCTGACACCGATCTTTTTCAGCTTTACTCTGACTTTTGATATTAATACTTCATGATTGCCACCACAGTCTGTTGCTGGTCTTATCTCAGTGGCAAGAATACAGCCTCTCCATCACTTATTTCCAATTACATAGTCTATTTGATTTATATATTGGCCATCTGGTGATGTCCATGTGTAGAGTTGTCTGATCAGTTGCCTGAAGTATGTATTTGCAATAAACAGATGGTTGGATTCACAGAATTCTATGAGTCATTATTCTGCTTTGCTTTGGACCTCTATGCAAGTTCGCTCACAATACTTGATTCTGTTTTGTTCCCAGCTTTTGTGTTCCAGTCAGTTATGCTTATTAGCATGTATTGTTCCAGTCTCTTATGTAGACCGGGTTTGCACATAATGAATACACGCAATATGAGTTAGTGAATTATGGGTTGTTATGCTATTTGAACCCAACTGCACTAACAAGCTTTGGCTTGTTAACCATGAACAATCTAGAAAGAGAATCTTGTGTGTGTGTATGGGGGGGGGGGATTGTGAACTCTGGGTTGTTTAACCCTGGGTTGCCTTTATGAGTGAACCCAGAACTGGGTTTCATGATAGGGAAGTGTAGGGAAGAAACCCAGCCACTTTATGTGCCAGTAGTGATGCACTGAAAGGGTTTGGGGATTCAGGGAGGAGTGACAACAGTGGGGCTTCACAAGAAGCTAAGAGGTGACCTGAAAAGAAAAGAAAAGAAAAGAAAAGGATGGGCTCTTTTAGGCAGTGGAAGAAAGGTCAGGCTACAGGGAGAATTCAGGAGGGTAGGAGGCTGGCATCAGAAAGGTGCTGAGGTTAGTGAGGGATACTAAAAGCAACAAAAAACCTTCTTCAGATACATTCTTGGTAAAAGGAAATAAATGTTGGCTCAGCTGCCCAGTGAGGATGGCCAAATGATACTAGATGACAAAGAGAAGGCAAAAGAACTCAGTTCCTTCTTCAATGGAATCATCTCCCAAAAGAGAGTTCATGATATCCCTGGGAAAAGTGAAACACAATTTGACTGGGCAGGATTGCAGCTTGAGATGGATACGCAAATGCTCAAGGAACACTGGATTACTTTAACTTAACTCAAATCCCCAAGGTCTCATGAGCTGCAGGCTGGAGTAGACAAGGAACTAGCAAAAGGACTCTCAAGACCATTGTCTTTTATCTTTGAGAAATCAAGGAATACAGGTGAAGTGCCAGGTGACTGGAGGAGAGCTGATGTTTTCATCTTCAGAAAGAACTAAAAGGAGAAAACTGAGAACTATAGACTATAGTCCAACATCAATCTCTGGGAAAATTCTGGAGCAGATTTTTAAGTATTCCACCTGCAAACATGTCAAAAATAACCCTGTGATTACTAGAAGTTGACATGGATTTTTGAAGAAAAAATTCTGGCAGAATAATCCAATCTCTCCCCCACCCCTTCTCTTGAGTGGGGGTAACTTCCTTTGTGGACCGTGGGAATGCTGTGGATATAGTTGACAAAATGCTGCATGATATCCTGCTAAGAAAAAATAACTCAAAATGAGTGAGATGGAACAGCCATCAGATGAAGTCACAGTGAGTTACAGAAATGGACTCAAAGAGGGCCTATTAGTAGTAACTTCTGAAACTGGGGAGAATTAACAAATGGGGCACCACAGAGTACAGTGCTAAAACCAGTGCTCCTCAACATTTTCATGAAGTATTTGGATGAAGATGTGATCCTGACTATTAGAACAATGCAAGAACAGGGCCTAGCCCATAGGACGGTTGCAGACTTTCTTACACTGGAGTCATTCAAGATGCAGCTGGACAGTTATCCGTTAGTGATGCTTTAGCTTGAGGACCTTCATTGAGCAGGAAGTTGGACCTGGTGGGCTTAATGGCGCCTTCCAGCTTTCTGATTCTATGAACCACAGAGCCATGCTTTGTTCTGCCAGACAAATCTAGGCTTAGTCAACAAAGCCATGACTTCAATACAGGATAAATAAATTGTAGGCTAGCATTATCTGCAACACATTTCTTGGAGTGTCCAGTCTGCTTTTATTTCAGCAGTCTTAAGAATGACCTGGTAATGTTGGTCAGTGTTATTACCAAAATAATGCACACAGGAAAGTAATTAATTGAGAAAAGTGTCCTATCTTTGCATTTATGGAAATGTCTTTAAAACAGACCTAATGAAGTTATTAAAGAGTTCAAACTGCATCAGTTGATTTGAACTTGGAAAGGTAAATGAGCAAAATTGCTTATTTGTTGTATATTTTATAATAATGGGCAATGTGTGATTTGTTTTCAGATATGATATTTGTAGAAGGATTTGGTATATCTGGAATCAATGTTCAGCACTGGATTTTGATTTTCTTAGAATTATGCATTCCACATGTTGATATTTAGGAAAATAAAATTGTTTGACATTATGGCTAGTAGCCTCTGCTTCCTCACATCTCTGCGTGAGATCTGAAGAAAACACTGATATTATTCAAGCTGTGTTTTGAAGCTTCTCTACCCCTTCGCAAATTCAGATGCTGCATTGAAAGTTATTTGCTGGTGAATCAATTCAGTACCTGGGTCTAGAATTGCCACCAGTTCTACTTAAAGTGACACCACAAGTTAATTTGCAAGTTACTTTCCAGAAATATCTAAGAACCTCCTAAAGATGGTGAGGAAGATATTAGTAAGCAATAAGATACTCGCAATCTTTCCATTAAGCTTCTTCACATCTTCAGATGTGCAATCTAAGCTTCACAAATGCTCCTTAGAAAAGGTTATTGAACATAGAATTATGTTCAATAATGTTATTATTATATGTTCATATGTTATATTTTCAAACATGATATTGCTCATGCATGAATCACCAGAAATACCAGAAGAGCTATAATGGTTTGACTCCCAGGAATAGGACACAATGAGACATTCATGATTTTCTGTAAGGCCTGAAAACTTCAAAGGAACAGCCTTGTTATAGGAATGGAAACAGATGGAAGGGTATTGACTTGCACTGATGTAGACTGTAAAGTATTTACATTTCTTCTTGAATTCCAGACTCTTTGCCATTTATGGCTTTAAATGACTCCCTTCTTTCTAGTAATGTGGTGATCAGTAGTTTCACAACTGAAATCTATAGTGTGGGCAGGGGAGAGAGAGCTCCAATCATAGCCTTGACTCTGTATTTAGTATCTATGTGTGTAATAATGGTTGCTAAGCTGATTAATTTGAAGACTAACTCAGGAATAATTGAGCAGCTAATGGAAAAGTGTTGTTCCTCTGATATATATTTCCCCTGAGCCCAGAGAAGCAAGGAATGAAATAGGCCAGGTAGTTTATATTGTCTGAATCCAGGACAATAAAAAAAGGAACATGATAAATGTTGGTTCACTTATTACTTTATTTTCAGAATTTTAAAGTTTTGTGAGTTAAAAATCAACTAACTTTTTTAATACACTTCTCTTGGTCATAAACTTTTCTCATATTTTGCTAATTTGCAAAAGTGCATGTTCTGGTGCATTCATTATATTTATTGGCCAACAATGTATGTTCCCTGCACTTAACTGAAACTGATTATTAATGGCTCTACAGTTGTTGTTGTTGTTTTAAATCAGCCCATTACCTCATGGGAAGGCAGTTAAGACAGTTATATTGAATCTAAGCATTTGGTAATGCAAACCACTGATTAGGAACACCTTCCTTACCCTATTAGATAGATGAATAGATAAAAAGTTTATTATGGTCAAAGACCAGCTCCATTCAATAAATAAATAGATTTTAAAAAAGAAAATACACTGAAGGTTGTCTGTCATAGAAACCCTAGTCGGAGTAATAAATACTTCGACACAATATATTACTACCATAGCTTGTATCAGTCTCCTTAAGTAGGTGACATTCCTGGACTTTGTCTTTTGCCTGACTAGGTAGGGCCACACTCCCTCAAGATCTGTCTTCGGACAGCCATTGCAGCCATGAAAAACTTAGCAACACCATGTGTTATTATTTATTATTAATTTATATTGCGATTTATATCCTGCCTTTTTCCTCAAAGGGCTCAAGGCAGATTACATCATCTCTCTACCTCCATCATATCCCCACAACAACAACCCTGTGAGGTAGGTTGGGCTGAGAGTCTGTGACTGGCCCAAAGTCACCCAGTTGGCACTGGTTATCATTGGATTAGTGTCAGGCAGCAGTATACAGATAAATTGTTGTTCCGTATGGCCTGGGAAGCAATTCATCAGTGGGGAAATGAGTGCAGCATGAATATCCCCAGGGCTTTTTTTGCCATAGAACACATCTGCATTAAAAAAGATAGCCACTCTTGCACAACTATGCAGAGGTGGACATAAGAGTGTAAAAATTGGAAGTTTAGGTTGGGCTTTAGACAAAGATGGGATGCACTGGTATTCGCAAGAGTTCACAGGACTGGTCTAGCTTCAGCTTGCTTCCTGGCAAGGGCCAGGATGGGAAAGATGTCGACCAAATGCAAGAGAGCCAGATTCCAGCTAAGTCTTCACAACCCTAGTTGACAGACAGTAGGCTGGCTTTGGCTTTGGGTTTCTTTGACTGGGACATAGGGCTGAATATAAAAGTATTCTTCCAGTGGGATGACCGGCCGGCACTTGGGCTATCCTTGTCTGCTCGAGGATGGCAGGGTGGGTCCCACTTATTCCTTGGTCAGAATGGAGCCAGAACACGTGGAGCCAGATTCGGCTTCAGCTTCAGATCAGGTTTAAGAAAACCTGGGTTCTCTGGAATGCCCGGCGGCCTGGAAGCAGCTTTTTCAAACCAAGTGAGTTGTTGAAAAAGAACACTCTAAGTGATGCCTTTGTTCATGAAGTCTGAATGTATAAGATTTATACCAGAGTTTTAGGCAGGGCTTTTTTTGTCATAGAATGCACCGGAACAGTGTTCCGGCATTTTTTTCAATGGGTTTTACGAAGTGATTTTGAATGGTGTAGCAGATCAGCAGCAAACATCATTAACATAGTGCCTTCAGGCTGTTATTGTGTCTGCTATCTGCTATCTGATAGTGAGAGATAGGTGCTTGGGACTCTGCTCGGCTTGGGATTGGTGTGTGTGCTTACTGCCCGCGGTTCCAGCACCTTTTTTTTTTTTTTTACAAAAAAAGCACTGAATATCCTTATAGAATGTGCACCTCAGCAGGATGTGCCATTAATAGGACAGGTACCCTAATGCTGGGAACAACTGATGGCAAAAGAAGGAGGGGACGGCAGAGAATGAGGTGGCTGGATGGAGTCACTGGGGCAGTGGGTGTGGGCTTTGCTGGACTCCAAGGGATGGTGGAGGACAGGAAGGCCTGGAGGAATGTTGTCTATGGGGTCGCGATGGGTTTTTGCAACTAACAACACCAACAACAACCATATTAATGTCTGATTGTCTGAATGCAAAAAAGATACCCATAAAATAAACAAACAAGGTGCTCAACATATTTGGAGAATAGAACAATTATATTTCTTCATTGGAGAACAAAATGAAGACTGAAGAGGCTCTCACTTAAATTGCTCTTTCCCATCCTAACATAAAACTGGCTCAACTCCAAATGCGAATGTAGCAGCTGTTCCAGAACTGGGTGAACATTTTAGAGTCCAGTGGAATCTTCATCTCTTTCTGCAGATGCACCCCAAACCAGCCGATACTGAGCCAAGAATCTACTCATGAATTACCAAAAATGAGGAAATGCATCACCAAAATGGAGAACAAAACAGTGATTTTCATTAAGTCTGTGCATGGCAATTTGCGCATCCATGTGCACATTTAGAAAGAATTTTAAAAACTAAAATAGAAATGAAGTATATCTGCCTATGCTGGGAAAGACTGTAATGGTGACCTTAAAATTTTGATTACTGGAGTTTAGCTAGTTAGTTTAAAATTAACCTGGGCTTTATCTCTCCTAGTCCTACTCTCCTGACACATGTTCCAAGGATTCAGCAGACAAACTTGGAGGAGAGGGGATGAACTTCTTTAAATAAAGAATAGATGAAGAGGCCTGAGAGAGTTCGGCAGAATCAATTGTAAAATAACTCTATGTCTGTATTACATTTCTGAACCACTGAACAACCAGTGTTCTCTTGGTTGGCTACAAAAATTAAAACATAGTGTCAGCTTCTATTTGATCCTGCATTTAAATAAAAGCCACAGAGTTCTTGATCTAATTGCTGGAATGCGTGTGGAGATGAAGTAGAGATAATTTTAAGGTTACAAAACACATTATAGTATTTTACATTTTAGTGCTATTGTGCCTTTTATTGTTGTTATGGGTAAAGATTTGAGGTTATTGTCAAGCTGGTGTTCTGTGATTTTTTGGATTTAATTGTATTATTTGTATTCTAATATTTTTATTTTTATTATATTTATTTTATTTATAATAATATATTTATTATATTATTGTTCAAAGATAGGCTGGACATGCACATGGTGGGCATGTCATGAGCGGAGCCGGCTGGTGCCGGAGGTCAGACTAGATGGCCCAGGAGGCCCCTTCTGACTCGCTCTGTTTCTATGTTTCTATGTTTCTATGTTTCTATATTAAAATTTATTAAAATAAATTTATTTAAAATAAATAAAATTTATTAAATTTTTTATTGTATTAGGACTGCAGATGGCGCAGTGGCTTAAACCGCTGTGCTGCTGTGCTGGTTGATCGAAAGGTCACCAGTTCGAATCTGCACATGGGGTGAGCTCCCGTGCACCGTCCCAGCTCCTGCCAACCTTGCAGTTTGAAAGCATGCAAATGCAAGTAGATCAAAAGGTACCACCTCAGTGGGCAGGTAACAGCGTTCCGTGCACTTCAGTGTTTAGTCATGCCGGCCACATGACCACGGAGACTGTCTGCGAACAAACGCTGGCTCCCTCGGCTAGGAAACAGAGAGGAGCACCGCCCCCTAGAGTCAGGCATGACTGGACATAATGTGAGGGGGTGTAGGTATGTGAGGGGGTGTCACATGGAGATGGGGAGAGGCCTGTTCTCCCCTGCAGAGGAAGGCAGGACGCGCTCCAATGAAGCAAAGCTCAGGGAGCCAAGGTTCAATTTGGATGTCAGGAAGCACTTCCTGACAGTTAGGACCCCGAGGGCGTGGAATGGCTTCCACGGGAGGTCGTTGAGGCCCCATCGGTGAGGGTGTTCAAAGACAGGCTGGACATGCACATGGTGGGCATGTCATGAGCGGAGCCGGCTGGTGCCGGAGGTCAGACTAGATGGCCCAGGAGGCCCCTTCTGGCTCGCTCTGTTTCTATGTTTCTATGTTTCTATAATGTCAAGGGGAAACCTTTACCTTTACCTTTAACCTGCCCAGAGAGTCTCTTTTGGCTAAGGGGCACGATAGAAATGAGATAAATAAAGCATAAGGAGAGTTGTATTTAAGATTTGTGTCTCAGGATTGCTTTCCGCCAGTATGAAAAGTGAAAGCATGTTGGAAAGCAAGTTGGAGAAAACATGAAGTAATAGTTGGACTGATAGTAAGAATCTGCTCTGTAGACACAGAGAAGAAGGTGGAAAGTAGAACTGAATAGCTGAGTTGGTTTAAGAAATTACTGATGCTGCTTCAATTGAGTAGGAATTGGTTTCCCTTGTTTCTCAGGCATGTTTGCCGCCTTTTGTTTAACCCTGGATAATTGCCAGTGAAACTCACTCATAAAGGCCCTGATCTCCTAGCCCGATAGTTACACCTATGTGGTGGTGATCACACAGTCTTACTGTGATGGAGATGGGACAGGAAGCTATTTCTGCATTTGATGCAGGAGAGTAACTCTTTCTGCCAGTTCCATGCCATTATGTGCTAGGGAGGCCATTATTATGACATGGTTCTTTTTGAGGGAAGGGGAACAGGGTGGAACTTCCAAGTGTGAATCATGCGGCGTTCCTATTATATAGGCACTTACTACCCTGTTTTCTAATGCAGCACTGGATTTTCACCTACTAATGAAACACCAGAGATGGAATATCTTATGCTGTTGAGCAGCAGCAAACCTATTTAAATCCACAACTCTAATTTGCCAGTGATATTTTACACTTAATTTGCAGCAGTCCTATAAAGTTAAATTACATGAAACCAACTTGCAATTTTTTTTCTTCTTTCTGTCTGGGAAATTATACTATTCATATGACTCCAAGCATGGCAGATGAAGCATCCCAGCCACACTGTGAAACTCATTAATACAGATAGAAAGCAAGAATTCAGTTTTCCCCATATTTTCCATCATTCCTATATGTATATTTTATGGTATATTATTATATCTATATCTTTTCTCATTTGCAGGAGTACAATATAATTTTAACAATGCAATGCCATTTTAAAATTAAAAAGGTTGATACTGAAAGAGAAAATGCAGAGGAAATGTTGAGTTTCATTTAGAGTAATTATTGGCATCTGAAGAGTTAGTTCTTTTGTGTAATTTCTCATTTATATTACTGAAATGACACATCTGGCTTTTTGTATCACTGTGCATGATACCTCTCTCCCCCTCCCCCCCCGTTTGAAAATCTGATCTTTAAGAAATGCATTTAGTTGTCATGTCATTTAAAAAAAGAAAAATGGCCTGATTCCATTTTTGTCAGGAAAAGCATAAGTTTCAAATGTAGCTGCCATGGCAGAAATGTAATTTGTGAAGAATAGCCTAAAGATTATGAAAACTTTCAGTTGCCATTAGAGGCTATTGTTTCAATTTTCACACTGCCTGAAGATGCAACACATCTTTGTGAAAAGATGGGTGTGGGGTTGGTGGAGGGGAAGGAAAATGATAGCAACAAACTGGATACTCTGAGGTATCTTTGAAAGCTTTCCCACAGCAGTGCATTAAGCTCTTGGCATTGTCTAGCCTTCCTTGTTACCATTAAAGGCTCCTTCTTACCTTCTAAGTTTAGCAGCAACATGCCTGCCCTTCACTAGCCTGCTAGCCTCCAATACCAAAGCTATGGAAGGTGATCACAACATGCCTGTTTTCCACATGTGTCCTGGTGATACTTGGAGTGAGGAAGCCCCGCTTCTGCCTCCATCCAAATGACAGGCCTGTTCAGTGCTTAAGCACAAGCATAGCAACAAGCTCATTTCTAGTTAAAGGCTGGACCAGATCTTAAGTTGAATCTTACAAACTGTACCAAAGTTCTGTGGAGTGGAATAAGCCATATTCCCAAGCCTCTAAAAGGCATCAAGGATCCATAACATTTAGGTTTTTGTAATGCTAGGAATGCCTACCTGAAAGCCAGTGGGAAGCGGGACAAGTTGCTGGACTTCTGAAATAATCTGGGGTGTCAGAGGTCTTTCCCTCTGGAAATTGTTGGACTGAACTTTCTGCTGTGCATCTCCATTGGCTATGCTGTCTAGGACTGACAGATGATGCATCCAGAGAGGCACATGTTCCTCATCCCTAGTACCGCATGTGAACTTTTCTACACTGTGTTGCTAAATGTCAGTCACGGCATTGAGCTCCTAATGTTACCAAAACAGCACGTTCTTTCCTGCTTTTCCACTGCATGGCCTGTAGGTGGCGCTGCCAGAGCAGAAAAGTGCAAATACACAAGTAGAAAAATACATTTCCTTCCGCTTCCAGAAATAATGCCCTAATTCTAAGAAATAAAACCAATCCAATAGAAAAGTGCTCATAAAAACAGAAGCAAAACGGGGAATCCTGACATTGTCCAAAGAACCCAGACACACTGTGAGTGAAGAACACATACGTGCTTCAAATAGATGGTCACATTGCATTTACATAGGACACTGACTAACCTAATGGTGGATTTCCTGCTACCTTCATTTTCTGTTCCTCTTTAATATGTATATTTGAGTTTTTGCCATCTTTCAACAAAACCAAGCATCTGTGAAAAACTAGAGCATACAAAACAAGAGTAGAACCACAAACATATATACAGAAGAAAGGGGAAAGACAAAACAAAACAAAAACGCAAAATGACAGCACACACGCACGCACACACACAAACATACAGCCAGACAATAGCAATCAAAGATACATTGAACAGAAAGTATTACTAATAATATATATGCTGATACTGTGTATGTAAATACATATACACACAGGTCCAATCTGCTACCATCCCATCCCAATAATGTCTTCCAACGTATTGACATGCACAACATGGAGCTACCAATGGCATGTATTGGTATAACAGTGGATTTTTGTATTGGAAACAGAAAAAAACTTAGAAATTGAGAGAATTTTCCTATTCTTTTCCTGGCTGAAATCTAGATTTCTACTTCAGAGCATAGCATAGAAAGAGAGAAGGGAGGGAAATGTTTGCCCTTCCAAAGTTAGATTGCATTTTTTAAAAATTGTTTTAAATAAATCCATTTTTCCCTTTGCTGAGCTTTAGAAATGCCAAAAAAAGATTAGTTACATCTAATTTAAAGTGGGCTGAATCTATAAATATCCCTAATTGGCATATTTAGTGGTAACAATGGGAACACCTGTTTGAAATAATCCGACCTACATAGCTAGTTGAGTTTTCATCCAGCCATTGGAAATATCATTCATAATTACAATAATCATCCAATAGAGACATGGAGACTCTAGACCAAAAATGAGTTATAAGAAACATCTGCTCAAATACACAAACTGCAAGCTGCAATTAATATCATATTTTATATAAACGGGCCCTTTTAGGCTGCAATCCTGTAATAGCTACTTGGGAGTCATTTGTATTGAACTCAGCAAGATTTATATTTGAGGATGGTACTACTGGTTTTATATCAAAATTATGCTTTATCTACTGTATCAAAGAGTTTGCATGTGTTTTTTCACACTCAAAAAGCCGATCCAGGTCAGTCGAGTTGCTTATTTTGGCTCATCAATTGATGATGGAAGCTACAAGAACATCCAGATCTGTGGACCCCTACAGGTTTTTTTTTCCTCAGATCAGTACATGCTTCATGTGCACTTCTAAGACTTTTGTGTACTTAAGAGCATGAGGTTTTGGAAAATATGTGTGCCATACAGATACACATGTCAGAGTACCAAGAATGACCTTAAGCTCCCCATTGAATGTACACTTTTCATTCATTCATTCATTCATTCATTCATTCATTCATTCATTCCTATATCACTGTGTGATGCTTACAACATGGGAATTCTGGATTTGTTCCTATTTAATATGTGAATGAGTTACTTGCTATACTAATGTCTTCAAACAAACTGCATGGGTGGAAATTCACCTCCAATGGAAAGGACATATTGTCATCATTTTGCTAGAAAAAGAAAGTCCATTTTTCTATTTTTTCTGAATATTTTAACTTTTCTCAATTCTGTTTGTTTGTTTTGGTTACTGCCACAAATCCCCACCACCACCCACACAGATACTAGGAAAACTGAGGATAAGTGATGGACAAGGTAGTGACAATGTTGCTGTTGTTGTCACTTGCAGTACCAGCAAAACAAAGCAAACACCATGAGGGGAAAAGAACCATGCACTGTGGACATCCCTATGAATGGTGAGTCCTTTCCCGAGAAACTGTTGGCGAACTCCGAAGTATAGTGATGAAACTGCCCCTGCCATTTCTTAGGCCAAACATTGGATAAAGGATTTCAAGAGGCCATTTGTCAGAAGTGTGGCATAAATCAGTGATGCCCATGAAATGCAAAACTAGGTGGCTTCTTGTCTTTGTTAATTTCTCTGTGCTTTTCAAGCATGGATGGTCCTCTGATGAACTTGGTTGTTCAAGCTGAGATTGCTTATGAGCACCTGCATGGCCTTCACAAAGACATCTATCCTTTAGACCTTAAAAAAAGAAAAGAAAATGCTGCACACTGGTTTTCATCACTGAGATGTCTTCTACTTGACATCACTTCCTGGAATGCCCATGTAATTCATGCTATGTTGGGTATGCCAGGAAATACTTCCAGATGGATAGGTGATCTGTGAAGAGACCCGTGTGGCTGTGAACCTGGATGGGGCTCGTCTAGCACATGGCATTCCAGTGAGGACATTGGGAAGGGACAGTGCAGCCTGCATGGGAAGAGGCCTGGCAGGTTGGGAAGGAGGAGCATTTGAGATATGTGAAATGGGATCTCCGAATAATGGAAAACCTTCATCCAAGAATGGATAGAAGAAAGTGAAACCCTAACCTGATGAACAAATTACTCTTTCTATTGAATGAGTTCGCCCATCACTAGTTTAAATGCAATGTATGGAGCATGTATGGAGGGGTGAAATCACACCAGTGGGTTCCTTGCTGTAGACGATCCTAGCCTTAAACTGCAGTATCGCAGTGACAGGGCTGAAAAAAGTTTCTGGCTGCATCCAGGGAGAGCTGCTCTGGGAAACTAAGGGCAGCGTGTCAGTGAGAAGCAGATTCTTGCTTTCATGAGAATCTCTGGGACCAGGCCACTGTCTGAAAATCTCAGAATCCTTTGTTCCATATGTCAACCCTGCCTTTGCAGTAATGCCATGCTAAATTCCAGAGAATGCATTTTAATCATGCACCAAGGTACAATTGTCTAAATGGAAATAAATGGAAATGCTTTTCCAGGGATCAATTTTTGCTGCTAGAACAAGTAGGCCTTCCATACAGTGAATTTGTTTTGTGCAACACAGTGTGCCTAATTAAGCAGCCAGTTGCCAGTGGACCTTTTAAAACCAGCTCAGTGGCACATGCAAAATAGCTGCACGTGCAGTTTGACTTTCCATTCCATTATGCTTTTGAGATTTCAGCCAGATATAATAGTTTATTTTTATGTCCTCGCTTTCCTTGTTTAAGAAATGATTATGCTTTCAAATTATATTATCGACTGTTTCAGTGCCATGATTTCTTTTTTATTTCCTGTTACTTTGTATGCTGTTCTGCCCAGTCTTCTCATTCAACATCCAACTAAGCTAAAGCAGTACTGAAGATCTAACAGGGCTTCCCTGGCGTATCTTCAATAGAACTCTTGGGGATATTCATTATGGGCTCAGAGGGTTTCTAATGGGGAGGGAGTTGGCCTAGTGGTAAAGCACGGGCTTTACAAGCAGAAGGTTCTGACTTCAGTCCAAGCATTTCCAGGGAAACAGCCCTGCCAGAACTGCTAGAAAAGGTTGTTGTCAGTCTGAGTCAATAATAATAGGCTAGATTGGCCAGCGGTCAATGACAAGAGATGGGGTGTAGCAGTCCCCTGAGCAATTTGGGTAGTAGCACAAAAAGCATCCTTCTGGTCCTAATCAATTCCAGACACACCTCTTCTCTCTCTCTCCTGAGTTGCTAAGCTGACTGCTTATGAAGGACCTGCCTTCACTTGCTGGAGTCCCATAACCTTCCAGCAGTAATGGCACTCTACTATGAAGTGACAGAGGACCTCAGGGCTAGACTTTTATTAGGACTCTCCAATCTCTGTTCAGGGACTTCAGGGACCTGTTCATTTCCAGATCTTACTGCTTGAGCATTTGCTTAATACGGAAGAACATGCTCTGAACATATACAGGACAAATCTCCTTCTAGTGTGAGCACAACCAGATTAAAGCACACTTAAAGATGACTTTCAGAGCATTTCAGATCTAGAATCATTATTTTTCTTCCCCTTCCCTCTCTTTCTCTCTTTCACACACACACACACACACACACACACACACACATGCCTTAGTGTTGTAGCTCTATTCTTGTGATTTACTAACTTAAAGCATTGCTTATTTTTATGGACTTGCTTCTGAGAATAGAGTACTTAAGGTGTTTTACAATATATGCATAAAGCAATATTGAAGAGACACATAAAAATGACAATACCACATTAAAGAACAAAAGCACGCCACATTGAAATCAAGGTAAGTGGAAGATCAGAACAACTGGACAGAATGTACACTAAATTATTGCCTGAACAGAAAGTTCTTTACTTGGAGCTGGGACATTGTCAGAGGTGAGGAAAGGGGGAACAAAGGACTTAGGGAGTGCCAGAATGTTTTTGAGAAAAGAAGTATTTTTCCCATGTTCTCAGCACCTAGTCCTGTATGGACATGGGACACATTGGTCCCACGGGACACACATTAACATTGGTTAATGAAGATGATAGTGTATCCCTTCATAGTCCTTCACCAACCACCTCACATCTACAGGTGGTAAAAGATGACTTCTCTAGATGCTCTTGAAAGACAGCTTTATGCAGAGACTGACATTCGGCCCACTGCATATGCCAATCCTCCCCAACCTGATGCTTTGGACTTTAACATCTGTCAACTCCAGACAGATGGCCAATGGTCAGAAATACTGGAAGTTGTTGTCCAACCTGGCTGGAGGATGCTAGGAGCATGAAGACCGGCGTAAGGCATGCATAAAAAGGTTAAAGGTAAAGGTTTCCCCTTGACGTTACGTCCAGTCATGCCTGACTCTAGGGGGCGGTGCTCATCTCCATTTCCTAGCCGAGGGAGCCAGCGTTTGTCCACAGACAGTCTCCGTGGTCATGTGGCCGGCATGACTAAACACCGAAGTGCATGGAACGCTGTTACCTGCCCACTGGAGTGGTACCTTTTTATCTACTTGCATTTGCATGCTTTCGAACTGCAAGGTTGGCAGGAGCTGGGACGGCGCACGGGAGCTCACCCCGTGTGCAGATTCGAACTGGCGACCTTTCGATCAACCAGCCCAGCAGCACGGTGCCACCTGCAGTCCCAAACTGAGGCTCAATCCAGACAAGACGGAGGTCCTGTTGGTAGGTGGGTCGGGCTACAGTGTAGGGGACCTGACCCTAGTCTTGAATGGGGTTGCACTCCCTCTGAAAGACAGGGTCCACAGCTTGGGAGTGCTCCTCGACCCGGAGCTGACCTTGACTGCTCAAGTGTCAGCAGTGGCGAGGAGCGCCTTCCAACAGCTTCGGCTGATACATCAGCTGCGTCCCTTCCTGGAGCTCGATTGACGACGGTGACACATGCGTTGGTGACTTCCCGGTTGAATTATTGTAATGCTCTCTACGTGGGGCTTCCCTTGAAGACGGTCCGGATACTTCAATTGGTGCAAAATAGAGCTGCCAGGGTACTGACGGGGACTGGGCGTGGTTCTCACATCACCCCAGTTCTCCGTCAGCTCCACTGGCTTCCCATTGAAGTCCGGGCCCAATTCAAGGTGTTGGTCCTTACCTATAAGGCCCTAAATGGCTTGGGCCCTGGTTACCTAAAGGAGCGCCTGCGACCATATATGCCCTCCCGCCCCTTACGATCTGCGGCAGAGGCTCTCCTCCGGGAACCCTCCGTGCGTGATATTAGAAGGGTGAGTACCCAGAGGAGGGCCTTCTCGGTGGTGGCGCACCATCTATGGAATGCGCTCCCCAGAGAGGCTCGCCTGGCGCCGTTGTTATTTGCTTTTCGGCGCCAGGCGAAGACCTTTTTATTTAGACAATATTTTAATAGTTAATATTATGGTTAATTTATGTTTAATTTATGTTTAGGTTTAATTTATGTTTAATTTAAGTTTAATTTAAATTTGTTATTTATATTTTTGTTGTATGTTTTTATATTTAATTTATGTTTAGGTTTAATTTATGTTTAATGTTTAATTTAAGATTAATTTAAATTTGTTATTTATATTTTTGTTATATGTTTTTATATTTAACCTGAGATGGGCCAGTTTTTAAATATTTTTAAATATTGTATATGATTTTAGTATTATTTTTGTTTCGGTATTGTGAGCCGCCCCGAGGCTGCTGCAAGGGGCGGCATATAAATATTTAAATAAATAAATAAATAAAATAAAATGCATAAGGGTGACCAGATCTGCTAACTGCACAAATGCATGCAAGATGGTTCCACCAGCGGAAGCTAGTAAACAAAGAGTCATAGGTGCTATTTAGTTTTTGCAATATGTTTAATCATTCTTTCTTAGTGTAACGGCTACTAGGAAGAAATTTTTCCTGTTGTTTGTTAGTTTTGTATTTGTCAATTTCAGTTCAGTCCAGGAACCTTCTTCCCGCTAAAGATGAACACCAGATCATGTGAATTAGTAGCCCAGAGCAAGCCTCTACAACTGTAGTTTTGGGTAACTCAAACCAAACCCCAGAATATGAGAGTTTGTGGTTCACCATTTCAGCTGAAACGTAGCTCTGCAAATGATATCATTCAACCTGATACAATACTGAAAAAGAAATGCAATTAATACAGCTAATTAATGTGGCTTTGCTAAGAAAAAAGCACCTCTCACAATTTAGAAAACTACCCATTCTGACCTTCAGTTGAACGACAGTTCTTCAGATCAGGAATTCAATTTGATAGTTCACACTAAAATGCGAAAATCCACAGGAAGCCTTGTGCCCTTTTGGAATAATGGCAGGGAACAGATGTTATTCTTTCCTTTTCATCTCTGCAATGCATACACAATCACACTGGGCTTTTAGAAGCATTAAAATGATCTCACTTTAATTCCTCTGAGTAATGAGACTTATTCATTTTGAAGATCCAGAAATCCTATGTAAATACACCCACTTACTTTCTGCCAAAACTTCAGGATGCATTCATTTGAGTCCTGGGAGGGTCCCCCAAAAACATAGGATTGTTTGGGCCTCTTCTCTGAGGCAGAGGGAGTGGTGCACCACCGCAGCTCAGTGCTGCTCTCTGATGTCTCATCCCAGCTTCTATAGAAGTACCCATATCCGTTGCTTCCTTGACACTAGAATTCCTAAACCAGGAATGGTGGTGGGGAGTCCAACATGGGCAGATCAAGGGAGACCTCACATTAGCAGCCATCCGTAGACAAAGAGATGGATTGCACCATCCAGTGACAGACAAATAGAGGATTGTATGTAATTCACAGCATTTAATACAGGATATCCCTGAATTTCCTTCAGTCACTTTTGGAGCAATGGCTAAGCACTGGCGAAGGGCGGGAAACTTTCTAGCAGGGCTGGAAAAACCCACAAAAGGGCCTTCTTTTTGTTCAACCCAAGGAGTGAGCAAGACTTTACATTTGTTTGTTCTTTTACTCAGTGGGCGGGTAGAATCTGGATCAGGACCATAGTGTGGGCAGTAAAGGAGACTTCTCCCCATGGAATCACAATTGTCATGAGCTGGACTTTGCACATTCAAGGCAACTGATTCCTGCAAAAAGCTCTTTATTCACTGAATAAAGTGTATCTCTGAGGATGCACAGAGTGGTTCACTGAAGCCAGTCTAAACAACTGCTTCCAGAAACCCTCCTTTTGAGTATGCTGGGCCCGATCCCTTTGAAGGGCCTATATGGAAGAGAACATGCCTTTTCTCTGTGCAGTGACCCTCTAGCTGACCAGCTCTCCTCTCCTGATGCCATGCCATGGGTTCAAGAGATGTGACAGCTTTGTCTGACTCTGAGAACGGATCTCCCAGGTCCCCAGCTGCAGATCCAAGAGCCTGAAAATTTGGGAAGAGTGGCCTTGAGATAAGCACCTCTGCTTTTCTCATCTGAATGCCTGGAGGCCCATTTTTCCCGGTTCCCTCCCACCTTCATTCCCCAGCCCCTCCCTCCTCAGAGTACAAGGACTCCGCCCCCTCATTCCCAACACCTTCCCCTGCCTTGCCTACAATTTCTAGTACCAAGAAGGGAGCTGTTTTCTTTGGATTGCAAATGCAGAGTCTCTCTCATCTATTGCATAATGTGCATTAATGTATCTTCAGGGCTTTTCTTTTTCTTTTCCTTTTTAATATGGAAGCAAAAATATGTCACTAAAATAACTAATTAGATAGTTTCAGTCTCATCTTAGTGATAAATATACATCCTAGAGAATTCTGTCAACATAACAAAATGTATAGCATAATAGATCTATTTTGGGTCTGAACATTTTATGACACCCAGATAATGTTATAAATCAATCTTGATAATCAGATGCTGTCTCTTCTCTGACATCTATTAATGTCATACCAAAGAGTTTCCCGGCAATCTTTGGAAGAGAAGAAAATGGTCGCAGATGGAGATGATGAAGATGACAATGGAGACGAGGATGAGGACGATTCCTGTAGAAATGGATAGGAAATGAAAATCTGAAAGCTGGCAAATCAGGCTTGAAAAGCATTAAAAAGAATGTCACACATGGAGTTCGGTCATAACCCAGCACACTGGGAGCCTCCTTCTTCCGCAACTGGTCTTCTGCAAACTGTCCCAACATCTATTCACCACAGTGGCTTTCAAACTGGGTACAGGAAGCCCAGGGTCACTGCAGAACCTCACGGGGGTTTCCAGGCTGAGCCCAATCATTCAGCAGAGCTAAGTGGCAGGTGCAAGGTGGCAGCGAGGGACTGGAGGTGAGACCTCCAATGTATTTATTAATTAATGCACAATAATAGTAATCCTTTGCCATGTGGCATCTCATCAACAGCAGGGTGCTGTCCCATCATCAGTGCTGAAAACAGAGGGCTTCTTTGCCTGAGGCATTTAAGGTGCCCTTGTGATCCCACACTTAATTAAGTTTGTGGAGTCTTCTCAATTTGTTGTTGTCCTCCAGGGCAACTTTTTCACTCTCAGCAAGGAATGAAGGAAAATCTGGTATTAAATTTTAAATCATGACCAACCAGAACAAATGCCTATGGAAAAGCAAAGATCTGCAATACTGCAGTTAGATCACCTTGTGCTTGGTTGATAGACTTGGTTGCAGAGAAATGCAAACTCCTGAAAAATGTCCTATGTAAAGGATGATGTTTTTACTCTGCAATAAAAATGGAAACCTTCATGCATCAGCAGGTTAACCTTCTCCCCTCTCCCCTGCAGAAAAGCCTGGATTCATCTGGGTGGCATCTTTTTCTTCACTGCAAACAAAAAACGCCTTTGGTCAATCATGAAGTTTACTTGAAAAGGTTTAGCAAAGGTGGACAAGCTTCTAGGAAAGAAGGTTCTTCTCTGGTTCTCCTGCAATATGCAGATATAAGAGAGTGTTGGATTGATCACCCTGGTTGAAGAACCACATAGCCATCCTCATTCAGAGGAATGCCCTTATCAGATGCTAAGCAAAGAACTTTTTGCTCAATTTGCTGGGATCTATGACTGCAGGTGGCGCAGTGGTTTAAACCTCTGTGCTGCTGGGCTGGTTGATCGAAAGGTCGCCGGTTCGAATCTGCACACGGGGTGAGCTCCCGTGCGCCGTCCCAGCTCCTGCCAACCTTGCAGTTCGAAAGCATGCAAATGCAAGTAGATAGAAAGGTACCACTTCGGTGGGCAGGTAACAGCGTTCCATGCACCTCAGTGTTTAGTCATGCCGGCCACATGACCACGGAGACTGTCTGTGGACAAACGCTGGCTCCCTCGGCTAAGAAACGGAGATGAGCACCGCCCCCTAGAGTCAGGCATGACTGGACGTAACGTCAAGGGGAAACCTTTACCTTTACCTTTACCTTATGAGGCAGCTGGGAACAGGGGGTGCCTGGAGCAAGGAGCAAATGTCCAAACTCATGTCCAGTTCTCTCTTCCGCCCTATACATCTTGCCAATGGATGCCCACATATGGCCCCAGCTGGTGTTCTGTGCTATATACGTAGCCAAGGAGGAGAAAACACACAATGGAATCCAGTGCCAATACAAGGGGGGACTGTGCCTAGACCAGACAAATAATAAGGCAGCAGATCAATGCAGCCAAGTCACCCATGGTCCAAATGGGAAAAACAATCCACTTGCTGAAATGGGAGGCTGGCCGTATTTGACTAATTTAAAAGAATGCACTTTGTGAATTGACTATGCATTGCAGTTTACTGCATTAAGTGTTTATTCACGCAAGCTACTAACGACAAACAAAAATAAATGTGAAGAAGTGTTCTGTACGAAATCAAAAACATGTGTATTGTAATCATAATAACTGGAAATAACATGTTATATTTTAATTTACACTTCCAAAACTGTTCATCGGTTAAGCATTTTATTACAAGTCAGTGTATCTTGGCACTTATTTGCATTCATTTGTAATTAAGGTAGCACTCCAAAGAAATGACAAATGATATGTGGAAGAGGAGTAATTATTCTTATTTATTTACAGTGGGTTAGGAAGACAAATACCAATTATGATGGAGGTAGCATCACACCAGATAGTTAACAAACAGGAGAATGCTTTCCATATGTTAGAACACACTTTAGACCCATCTCTGCAATAAAAAGCCATCCACTGGAGAAAAAACCCCCCCCTGCGTTCTGTGATTGTGTGGGCACAATAACCTCTGGGAATATGGAGTGCTGGCTGGAACCAAAATACCATGTTTGGGAGCCTTGTTTGTGAGATTTCCAGAACTCTTTTCGAGGGGAATTGTATAAATGGAGCCTCCAGAAAACAGAATATCACCATAGATGCTTCCCACAAAACTGAAAAAAAAGCAGGGGGGATTTCATGCATTCACTCTCTGCTCTTTCACTGCTTTTTTGGAACCATTTATTTCCCCCTAGTGGCCAGAGGAAGACAGATAGGAACTATGGATAGGAAAGCAAAAAGAAGTTGTACATGGTGATTGACATATGTTAAGCTGTTCAACTCAGACTCGTTTTAGCAAGTGTGCCCCATGTTCTGACTGGTCTTTTTTAATCCAAATGGAACCCCCTAAATATAATGGAAAGCGGATTTGTGGAAGTTCATACATTTGGAAGATAAGGGTTTGCTTTTTGTCTGAATTCCTTCTCCTTTGCGGCAAGGTAGTTTCAGTCGCTCTGTTCTTTGTCCAAAGCACTCATTTGCTCTCATCTCTACATTTCCTTTAAGCATGTGTGGCTCAAATTCTATTTCCCTAACTTTCCAATTCCCTTTTTACAGTTAACTCTTAGTAGCTGAGAGGGATATAGTTCATAGTATGTTGATTAATTTTCTGTGTACATTTTTTTTTAAAATGCCAGTAAAATAAGGAACCCCTCTCTTATTTTTCTGAAATTTAGTAGGACAAATTGCTTTAAGGGGCAGCAGAAATCTTTAAAATGCCATGAAACTGGATGGAAGATTGTGGAGTCACAGGCAGTAAACAGCTTCTGGGCCACCTTTTGAAAGCAGCAGTGAATTAAAACAATGTGAAATAATAATGAAAATGGATGGGATTTTAATGAATGAATAACTGAATGAAAGAAGTTCCTATTCAATAAGCAACCAAAAAAAAAAAAAACCTTGGTAGTTTTTCAGCATAGAGTTAAAGATAGTTCATGTTGACTGAAGTTCTACAAAGCCAGGAAACTGAAAGTTTTGGACAGTTGTGCCCTGTGACAAGAGAGGTGACAGGTTATTAAATGGTGAGGATGGAGTAGCTGGGAACAGCAAAAGTACCCCACATAGTCCAGGGTTTTTTTGGGGGGGGGTGTTTTGTTCTTTGGCTTCATGAAGCATCTGAAGCTTACTGTATTGCTACAGGAATCATCCTGTGAGTTGACTCATGGGTTGTTGCTTGCAGCAAAGCACAATCTGTGGCATTCCACAATGCCATTACTGATCACAAAAGACATCTGCTAAGGCATCGCTCTTAGATTCCAACTTCCTGGCTTTGTGAAGCTTGGGCCAACAGGAACTGACCTTACTTATCATCTTAAACCAACAGGGATTTGATCTTTGTTGTTTCCAGTTTTTGTACAAGCAGATTTGCTCCTACAATATTTGGAAGCCAAGAAGAACATAAACTAAAAACTAAACACATGAACAAATCATTAACTGAGAAGATGAGTGCAAATGAATAGACATGACCCTATACATTCAGAATAGCTTATTTCTGGGTAAACCTGCATAGGATCCTAGTATTGCTTTTTCCCTTTCCTCCCTCAATTCATCAGCAATCTGTCAAGCAGTAAGAATGATTCCTTAAGCTTTCAAAATTACCTCTTTCTTATCTCAGTTGGCAGCTTCGTCAACCACTCCCCTGCTGTCAGAATACTGCAGGACTTTCCAAATACAGGACTGGCAACATTTTAGCTTCACAACAAAACTGAGCATGCCTAAGAGAACTCTGCCCACAGTTTCTGCCATAAACACTCATGGAGCCATACAATCTTGTTACCTTCTAAACTGCTGCACAGAATTTCACCAAACCAGGGAAAGGGACATTTCTTCAACAGACCTCAAAAACCCTAAATACTTAAGTAAATTAGCATAATCATCAATAAAAATCTGTGCTTATACCATAGTGTATGGTATACTTCTTATGTATGCATATTTTTAGCTATTGCATTTACTAAATTGCATTTAGCCATTTACCCAATGGCTAAAGCTCAATCAAACCCAGAACAATGCTATTCCAGAGTGCACGTCTATTTTTCTCCTGTTACTCCTACATGCATTATCTAAAAGTGGTTATATCTGACTTTGACCAGCATTGGAAGTGAACTCTTTCCACAGTTTGGAGCGAGGTTTACCTCCAACATTAATTCAGGGGAAAAAATACAACCACTAAATTGCATCTCATCTGTCAGGTGTTCGGGGTATGGCAGCATAACATGAAACATGACAAGGACAAGATAATACACCTTTCTTTTCATGAAGGTGCCTACTTAAGGCATGATGCAAGATTAGATCTGAAGTGATAAAATATGGCAGGCAAAAGTTCTGTTGGCTTGTTGTGAATGGTTAAGACAATGTGGGAAGATCAATAATGAATGTGTGGGTGCAGAGAAAGAAACATGTGGTAAACAAGCTCTCAGAAGAAATTAAAAGCCCAGCATGTCTCACAGATGTAGTGTCTACTGTATGTCCTCATTCTCCTTGACTGTTAGCATTGCTGTAATCTGAAGTATTACCCTGATTTGTTTATATTTCAGAAATTCCTGTTCTGAGGGTGTTGTAGGGGTGGTGGAATCTGTGAAAATCAATCCTGAGATACTCACCAAGATCTGACTTATTCTAAAAGCTGATATCTCAAATGTCAAAATAAACACACACATATACATGGAAAACTTGTGATATTTGATAATGTAGCTGCTATTCTAACTTGAACAGACAACTCCACAAATCTAAATGATATATTCTATTATCTAATGATCTTAGCAAAATCCAAAATAATGGATGGGAATCCCTAAAAGTGAATTTATACTATGGAACTGTGAAATAATTCACCTTTCTGTGGTTTACAGCTATGAATAAATCCTTCTAATTAAGCTGAAGCTTTCCTTTAATTGCAGGCTAATCTCATTTGTATAATTATGGGGTTAAAAAGCAAAAAGCAAAAAGCAATACAAAACAAAACCTAAAAAGTGAGTCCCATTGGGCTTCAAAGATTTAGGGGTTCCTTCCCCTCTTTCCTTTGTTTCTTTTGTGGAATAGTTTGGCTTGTGGCTTCAAGACAATTGTGTCTATAACCTTAAACCAAAAGTAAGAAAGACAAATAAGTCAATCCTTGACACTTCCCCAAAAGACCGTGCCATCTGGACGTTTTGAATTTGTAACAGGTGCTTCTGGGGCTTTGAGCCTAATTCTTGGCCCAGATTCTACACAGTGATGGGTGACTCTGTGGCTGTGTGCAGTTGTGCATTGCATTAATTGAAGAGATTGGAAGAGGCCAGGAATAGTAATTAGTCAGTTGGTCATGCAGAAAAGAGAGCAGTGGCTTTAAGCCACACTTCTGAAGGCACAGATGGGTGAGACCATCAGCTCTTGCTCTCCGTGGTACTCTGCTAATCTATTGCAGATCAAGCAAACAGTCCATCTTCATCCAGGTACTCAGCCTGCTAGAATGAACAATATAAATTTCAGAACCCCCTGGAGAAAGAGTGCATGGCGAAAAATAACCCAAGCCACTTTAGCCTAAAATTACCAGTGCTGGGAAAAAGCTGAAGAGGCCAAATATTTAATCCTTGTGAGCAGGCCTGTCTTTGCATGGGTTGAAATAGGCCTTTGTGTGATTATGGTGAAGTCTTTAAGCACACTGGTGTAACTGTTGGAGAGGGATGCATCTGAATGAAGCCATGGTTGCTGACATGGTGCACCTCTATAGTCTCCTGAGAGAGTTGTCTCTCCTCTAAATTCTCCTTATGGGATGGCTATCCCACAGCAGTGGGGAGGGAAAAGGTGAGTCCCTTTGCATACCTGAGAAGTCTGCCTTGGCTTCAAACCACATGGATGGCAAAGCAACAGGCAGGTTAAGAAAGTCTGCCTCCTATGGGCCAAGGACTGTATTGCAGACTGCACACACACATGGTTAAAGTGGGTGACACCCCAGCGTGAAGTCCTCTGAGACCCCCTTAGTATGCGTATTGAGTTTCATATATATTGGTTTCATGTACTTTGAGCTATGGCACCGACAGACAGATGGACAAACAAACAGAAGAATGGACATCCTCATATATCAGTTGTGGATATTTAATGCTGCCTGGCAAAAGACTTACTAGTTTGCTTGAGCTGATTGAAGATATGGGCAGACTAATAACAACATTTTGTTGTTATTTGTTTTTCAGCGCCAGGCCAAGACCTTTTTATTTAAATGTTATTTTAATTAATTGGTAATTTATTTATTGGTTTTAATTTATTGCCTGGATGTTTCCAGTTTTTATATATCTGTATTGTTATTTATTTGTTGGGAGCCACCCCGAGGCTTATGCGAATGGAGCGACATACAAGAATCCCAAATGAATGAATAAATAAATAAATAATAAAGCCTGCACTTTTGTAAGCCTTTTTGACCATTCTAAGCCAAGTGGAGAAGAAACAAGTGACCACTGATTCTTATTCAATCATTTTTATGATCGTTCAAGTACCCAGGGAAAAGGACTATTTTCAAGATCACCAAGGAGAATCCAATATCCAGTTTATTATTTATTTATTTATTAGAAAAATTTCTATGCCACCCCTTGCCAACTAGCCTCGGGGCGGCTTACAACAATTAAACCAAAAAAAAAGCATAAATCAACAGTTGGGTGAACCATTAACATCTCAAGATTTTAAATCCATTATCACTCACAGTTTATGTTTGTTTTTGGGGTGCCAAAATGATGGCTGTTATTTTAAGGCTCTGCTGGCAGCCTACATCCCAACAGATGTTTGGAAAGAAGCTTCTTTTTCTTTGAAAAGATAAAGGGGGGAAAGACCCTGACTAGTGGATTGTTGGGAAGAAAGACAAATGATGAAATGTAAGAAAAGGGTGTCACAAAGTCACAAAATCAGGAGATGCTTAGAATAGCAGGATCTTCCACATTAAATAAACTTCTAAAACTTTCTCTCTTCCTTTTTGCCAATTCAGTGTATCTCCAGAAACGATTTGCTTCAGAAAAAAAGGGAAACAAAGACAAGTCTGATAGTTAGGAGTCAGGCAAGTCGGATTGATATGGGTGCCATAATTATTCCAGAAGGGAAGTGTAATGCACAGATGGTGTTTCACGTGCTTGTATAAATAAGCATGAAAGCAAATGGAAGCATATTGAGAAACAAGCTGCCAGGACTCCTTGGGTTGGTGTCTTAGTGCATATTTCTTAGGACCAGAATCAGACACTGATTTTATTAAAATGTTTTTGTTTAATTAAGAGTTCCCTACATGAATATACCTACTCTATGCCCAGCACTGGCCAGGAAAGATGCGGTGGCCACTGTCATGGAATGGTTTAACTGGGAGCCCTGTACTAAGCAAGGGGTTGGACCCAGTGGTCATCTGGCCCCTTCCAACCCTTCTGTTTTATGATTCTAGGATTGCCACATAATTAGAAATGGTGAGTCTGTGCAATAATCATCTGTGCACACTGGAGAGCCAGTGTAGTGGTGGTTAAGAGCATGGGACTGGGACGCAGGAGATCTGGGTTCGAGTCCCCTCTCAGCCGTGGAGCCAACTGGGTGCCTTTGGGCCAGTCACAGACTCTCAGCCCAGCCTACCTCACAGGGTTGTTGCTGTGGGAATAAGATGGAGGAGGAGGAAATGTAAGCTGCCTTGAGGCCTTTGTAGGAAAAAAGGCAGAATATAAAGCAATAAATAAATAAATAAAAATAAGAGACTGATCATCTTTTTTTTAAAGGACATCATGGTATTCTCTTGTGGCAATACTGCCGAAGGCTCGAGATTACAAAAGCATTTCTCACAAACCGGGCATGATGCCTGAACTTGGTGGGATGGTGTGGCGAAGGAAGGAGTGATTAATTTTATGTTTAAGTCTTCTTTTGGATTCGCTGGTTCTTGATCTTGTTTCATACAATTCATGAATCTGACACATGAGAACAGTCATGATTTGAATCAAAGTGGTTAAGTTTTCACCTCTTTGTAGGGGCATCCAGATAAATATAAAAATATAAATATAAAAAAAGTTTAAATATAAAACTGAGAAGCCAGAAGTTACATATTTCCCTCCTGCATGTCTATACTGCCTAATAGCCAAAGTATGGGATACCACTGCATGCATTGACATCGATGCTTCTGTCTAGTACCCAGAGTGGAGGGAAAGGGAATGCTGCATAAAATAGGGTTTTCTTCTCCCACTGTGCCTGGAAAGGCAAAATAATCACATAAGTGGTTTTGCCTTCGTCACCTTCCATCCTTGGAGAGAAGAAACTTGCTCCTTGGCTCCTCTTCTAAGCTAACCAGCTAAAAATGGACATTCCTTTTCAACCAAGATGCTCATGAACACATGAGCATCTCTCCTTCAGGCAAGTTGCATATCGATGTTTGTGAATAAGTAAACCCTTTCTGGATTTTGTTAAGAGTCTCTGCTTGTGAATTCCACAAGATCCTGGTGCAAACAACAGCCTCTTAATGAAAGCTGCTGTTTGATGCTTGCTGCTGCTGAACAGGCTTATAACCAAGTATACAACAGTTCTCAGCACAAAGTGCTCTGAGTGGCTCACAGTATGAAGTTGAAGAGCATGAAATGTTCATGTAAGGTAAAGCACAATGCAGCATCTGAAGCAAATTCAAACAGCCACAAATAAAAGCAACTGCATAGAAGAAGAGCAGCTCAAGGATTTGAACAGGACTAATATGTTTTTGACTGCATGTTGGACTATGGTGAAGCCTTTGACTGTGTGGATCATAAGAAGTTATTGGTCCTGAAAGACATGAGTGTGCCTCAACACTTGGTTGTCCTGCTGCAGAACCTGTCTCATGGACAAGAAGCTACAGAATATGGAGAAACAGTGGTTTCCCTAGGCGAAGGGTCAGACAAGGATGCATTTTATATCCCTACCTGTTCAATCTGTATGCAGAGCATTCAGAAGGAAAGCAGGATTAGAATCAGAGAAAGGAATGGAAATTGGGGAAACAATTACACTACTTTAAGAAATGCATACGGTGCCATACTACTGGCAGAAAGCAGCCAAGACTTGAAATGACTCCTAATAAAAGTGAAAGAAGAAAATACAAATACAAATAATACAAATACAAACTGCAGCTGAATATTCAGAAAACACAAATCATGTCCATCAAACAATTACAGAACTTTTTTTTTATAAGATTTTATTAAAATTTTAAACTACAATTTTTTTAAAAAAGAAACATCAATCAACAGGTACATCGGACAAGCTGGGTCAGCCTCCTATAACATATCTTTTAGCATTCTATAATCATAATCAAATCAATTTATAAAAGTTTAAAGACATCTTTAAGTCTACGCCAAGTCCCGTTTCTCTAGCCAGTCGTAAAAGAAATTCCAGGTTTGATAATAGTCCGTGTCTTCCTTCTCCTTCAATGATAGAGTCAGTCTATCCATTTCTGCACAATCCAGAATCTTTTTCAAAGTCAGCTCCTCAGTGGGTAGTTCCTCACTCTTCCAGTATTGAGCAAGCACGATCCTCGCCACCGTGATTAAATGTAGCATCAAATACATTTCTTGTTTACTAACATTTTCCGGTATAATGCCTAACAAAAAAACTTCAGGTTTAAAGGCTAAAGATTTTTTTAGCATTTCCTCAAGCCATTTATGTATTTTAATCCAATACTTTTTCACATAATCACAGGTCCACCACATATGGTAAAATGTACCTACATCATGTTTACACTTCCAGCATCTGTTAGACATATTTGGAAACATCTTAGCTAATCGATTTGGTGACAAATACCATCTGTAAAACATTTTATATAAATTTTCTTTATACGAGGTTGCTAAAGTTACCTTAATATTTCTCTCCCACAGCTTTTGCCACTTTTCAAATTCAATATTATATCCAAAGTTTTGTGCCCAAGTTATCATAGTGTCCTTGACCTGTTCTCCTTCCATTTTTCTGTTAAGCAAAACAACAATTACAGAACTTGACTGCTCATCATGAAGAAATCAAACTTGTGAAAGATTTTGCATACTGTTATTTTAATTTTATTTATTTATTTTTCGATTTATGTCCTGCCTTTTTCCTACAAAGGGCTCAAGGCAGCCTACATCTCCTCCTCCATCTTATCCCCACAACAACAACCCTGTGAGGTAGGTTGGACTGAGAGTCTGTGACTGGCCCAAAGTCACTCAGTTGGCTCCATGGCTGAGCAGGGACTCGAACCCAGATCGTCTGAGTCCCAGTCACATGCTCTTAACCACTACACCACACTGGCTCTCATTAGAAACTGCTCAGTCATCAATTCAAACTGCGGCCAAGAAATTCTAAGACTGAGACTTGGAAGCGCAGCAATGAAGAAATTAGAAAAGATCATCAAGTGTAAGGACCTTTCACTGGACAACAGGGCCATGATCATTCACACCATTGTGTTCCCAATCACTGTATGGGTGTGAAAGCTGGACTATTGAGAAAGCTGACAGAGAGAAAATTAATGTGTCTGAAACATGGTGCTAGAAGAGAGCTTTGTGAATACCCCAGACTGAGAGAAAGATGAACAAGTTGTTTCCAGATCAAATCATGCCAAAGCTTTCCCTAAAGCAAAAATGACAAAACGGAGGCTGCCATACTTTGGACACATCATGAGAAGACAAGAGTCCCTGCAGAAGAAAAACATCTTAGAAAAAGTTGAAGGCAGATGACAAAAGGGAAGTTAAAATATGAGATGGATTGAATCCATAAGGGAAGTCACAGCCTTGAAATTGGAAGAGCTATAGTTAACTATCCTCTCTCCTCACAACTACTATCTCTTCCAAACATATGCCAAAATGTTGTGCTACTTTTGTGCTGTTTGGTGTCACAAATCATTAATTTTGTGATACTACCCACAACTGTGATACAACAAATGAAACCTAATACTTAACACACTCCAAATTCAGGCCCCTCCTACCAGCTTTAAACCTGTACCTAAATTCTGTTAGTTTTGTGCTGCTCTGTGTCACAAATTCAAAGTTTTGCACTGCCATCAAAACTGTGAAAATAACATTCCTTGGGTGCCACTTAGTGAAAAATGAAAAAATTAAAACAAATCTGCATTCTCACATCGCCTCTTAATTTTCTGCCACAACCCTTGTTGTATGCCACTACAAAAGCAAGAAGAGCAGTATATCCACATTTAATTCTTGGTAACAGGAGAAAGCTCAAGACTTGCAGCAGAAAAATATACAAAATTAGCACATAATTTTGGCACCTGCTCGGAGGGGATATGACCCTGTTATGTTTGTTGGAATGTTAACTACATGCCTGCATTTAATATATCTGTGTACAAGTCTAGCACAACTCCATTGTGATGCTGTGGGGAGATACTGATGAACTTCTCACTTGGTACCCTGCTTATAAGCCAGGTTATAAGCCTTCTAAATCAATCAATCAATCAATTTTTTTTTCAGTGTAAATACAAATAAACAGTCCTACCTTAGACTTGCTGCAAGATGTTTCTTAGGGCTCTTCTCTATTCTGAGTTGCTATTTTCAAGAGCATTCATTCCTGATTCACAGATGTTATCCTTTGTCTAAAAGCATCACTTCACACCAAGCAGCACTAGAGTCTTTCAAATTTATTATAAAGCAAACATTTTTAGAAATAGCAAACTAGTAAATGCAACTTGATTCTTGATTGTACATGTATGGACAGGGGACCTGATTGGCTGGTCCATGTTTTCCATGCTGCTGTCTGTGTGAGAAGGAGCTTTTCCTGTTCTGAGAAGGAGGTAATTCTATTTGCCAAGCTTATGCTAACTCCCCAGTATCAGTTCTGATGTTTCTTTGACGAAGGCTTTTAACTTTCCAAACATGATTATAAGGTAACAGGTCCGTCACACTCTGCATCTAGAGTTCCCATATATATGTGCTCTGTGTGAAGTGTGTCCCAGAAAACCATTTCATCAAGACATTTTATTTATGTGAACAACTCTCTGAAGTTCAAACTCATTGAGAATCTTGGACCAAATGCAGCTGTGGATGCGCAGAGAGGTTTATTTTGTTTTATTATGAGTCAGAATACTTTCTGCTCTGTAAGGTTTGAAGTAGTGGTCTTTCCCAACACAGCTACCTACTTCAGTTTTGTTAACTGGAGACTGAACTTTTTTGATGTTGCATAAACATGTGCTTTGCCCTGAAGGAAGAAGAAGGCACTTCCAAATAAACGTGCTCAGGATCAGGTGGTACTTCTCCCTGAAATCAACAGGACTTTTGAGAAACTAAGTGAGGTTGTGAGATAGGTTTATTTCTGCTTGAAGTAACATTTCCATAATGAATGCAATTTGCCTAATTTTGTATTAGTTGATTTTTGTTTTCATTTGCAGTTTGTACCTACCTACATTCTGATAAACTAGGAAACTCAGAAGACTAAATAAAACCTGTGCTTCAGAAGGTGAAATGCTGGAATCCAAGGATGGAATGTCTCTTACCCTTTGATGCTCTCTTCTTCCTGCCTTTTCTACCAGAAATACCTCAACTAATTCCTCCAAGTGAGAACCAAATACTTAGGGGCATTTACAGAAAGACCCGGAAAGAAAGCAAGACCTTACAAGTGGAGAAGGACATTCATGAAAAAAACCCATACCCATCAGGACAGAAACAATACCCACTGACAAGTCAACAGCATCTTTAAGGAGAATAAATCCAATGTCTTTGAGGAGAAACAAACAATTGAAGATCAGGGAGACGCTCTTCAGAAGCAGAATAAGGCACTCCTGGAAGAGATTAAGTCTCTCCAGAGAGAATAGTACATCTCTACTGGAAGAGGAAAACTATTGTTTGGGAGGAGGGGAAGGAGAGCCCTCCAAGAGGAGGAGGAGAAGAAGAGGTAGCAGTAGAGGTGGGGGTGGAGGTGGTAGCAGCAATAGCAGCTCTCCAGGAAGAGAATGAGTCTCTTCTGTAGGAAGTCTGTAGAAAAGCCCTGAAGGAAGAGAATTAAGTTCCCCAGGGTTGGAAGAAACTCCTATGAAGACACATCTGTTTATAGATGGAAGACCAGGGCACCATAATTCGAGAATGTAGCCTGTGGGGAAAATGATGTACCAGGTTTTTTTTTTAATTTTTTTTCCTTTTCTTTTTTTTAAGAAAGAAAGGAAAACATGCAAGCTGAGAGAACAAGCTACATGTGATGTACTCCAAGTTAAGCCTTTTGGCACTCATTTGGTGTCTGCTGCTTTAATTCCAGGATTTTAACAAATCCCTCCGAAAAAGCAAGCTCATGACTTCAGAGAGCTCAGTTCTTTATAATATTTACATTTCCTTTACATTCTCTTTCAGTTCATTTCCCATCTTGCTTCATCTGAATGCAAGACAAGCAAATGCCATGATTCCACAAGTTTATCACATTTCCTTCCAAAACAAAATTACACTGCCTACTATTGGGGTGGGCGGAGAATGTATTCCTATGTTTTTCACACCTTTCTTCTTCAGCTGGCAATATAACTAAATGCTCTGACAATATATTTTAGATGTTATTTAAGTCACAGGAAATCATATTTATTCCTAAGAAATAGGGTGGGGAGCGCCAACATATTTTTTCAGATGTAGCCAATACCTAACTATGTCTATCCCCAAATAGTTCCCATTGAGCTCAGGAAACCTCCTCCTCAACATGATCGTAAGATTGCAGGCAGACAATCAGACTCCAAAAAGGAAGATGCAAACATTTCATAAGGAGAGTTATGCTGAATCAGACCAAAGGCTTGATCAGGTCTTCCACAGTGGCTATGAGATGCCCATGAGAAGTCCATAGATTTTCAGAGAGATCCTTCCTCTGATAAGGGAGGTAGTATTTCTATTTATTTAAATCAATTTTATACTGCTTCTTTAGCTGAACTACTCTCAGGATGGTTTACATCACATTAAAACATTTTAAAGTATAAAATACCGCCACAATAAGGTAAACAATCCCAATATCATAACAAGTAAAAAAAGAGAAATGACAGTTCAATAACAATAAAATCCAACTATAAAACCAACCATATAAACCAATAATAATAAAAATAAAATAATTAATCATAATTCAAATTGAGCAATCTATCCACAGTGTCAAAATGCAATAAGGGAAAATAAATATAAAATTTCAACTGTTATAGTACTGGGAAAATAAAGTATTGGCATTGGCACAACTCTCTGAGGAGCTTGTTCCATAGCTGGGGCACCACCATTAAGAAGACCCTTCTGCAAGTAGCCACCATCTTTATATCTTTTACAGATGACTCATGCAGAAGGACCTCTGATGGTGACCTGAAGATCTGGGCAGGCATATACAGGAGGAGATGTTCCATCAGATAACCAGGTAGTAAACTGCTCAGAGCCTTGTATGTCACTGTAAGTATCTTAAAGCAGGCCTGGACTTCAACTGGGAACTAGTGTGGAGAACAGAATCAAATACCACTTTAGCACCTCCATTAGTTCTCTGCTCCAACATGACCTACCGCTAGTGAGACAAGAACTAGTTGTCCCTAGGGCAATGAGCAGAAACAGGTTGTCTGAACTTTGGGGAGCTCTGTTGACCTGCTCTTTTCTTGAAACAAGTGTTTCTTCTGACTTCTTGTTAGTCCAGGGACTTCATACTAATGATATGCTTTATTAGGCAATATTGGATACTTCCCAAGATCAGTTTATGGCTATCATTCTGGCAGGGAACCACAAGAACTTAGTATTATTGTTGTTGTTACGTGCTATCAAATCATCTCTCAAATCGCCTCAAATCACAGGTGAACCTGTGAATGAATGTCTTTCTAAAAAGTCCTATCCTTACTCCCTACTCAGCTGTTGTGAACTCAGGCCTGTGGCTTCCCTTATACAAGCAATCCATCTCATATTCCTCTTTTGCTTCTGCCCTTGGCTTTCCCTAGCATTATTGTCCTCTCCAGTTACTCTTATGATGTAACCAAAGTATGACCATGTTCGTTTCATACGTTTTGATTCCACAACAAGTTCTGGATTGTTTTAATCTAAGACCTACTTGTTTGTCTTTCTCTTGGTTCAGGATATTCACAAAGCTCTCATCCAGTATGATGTTTCAAAGGCATCCTCTCAGCTGCCTTCTCTGTCTGGCTTGCATCCATACTAAGCAATCAGGGATACAATAGTACGGATTACGATGGCTTGGTCCCCAGTGTAACTTCTTTACACTTGATCATTTTTACTTCCTTCATTGCAGCTTCTACAAGACATCTTACAATTTTTGGCTGTAGTTTCTGTTTGAATTGATACCTGAGTCAAAGCATGAAAAACTCTTAACTGTTTCAGTCTCATCGTTATTGACAGTAAAGTTGTGTGATTCTCTTCTACTTGAGTTTTCTTTTCTTAATGTTCAGCTTTATCTATGTAAAGTTCCCTCTGCTCTCTCTCTCTCTCTAAAATAACAGTTATTAAATAAAAAAATCAAAGGCATTCACAACATATTTTGTTGTTGTTGTTAGTCGCGAAGTCGCATCTGACCCATCGCGACCCCATGGACAACATTCCTCCAGGCCTTCCTGTCCTCCACCATCCCCCGGAGTCCACTCAAGCTCACACCAACTGCTTCAGTGACTCCATCCAGCCACCTCATCCTCTGCTGTCCCCTTCTTCTTTTGCCATCTATTGTTCCCAGCATTAGGCTCTTCTCCAGGGAGTCCTTCCTTCTCATTAGGTGGCCAAAGTATTTGAGTTTCATCTTCACTATCTGGCCTTCTAAAGAGCAGTCAGGGTTGATCTCCTCTAGGACTGACCGGTTTGATCGCCTTGCGGTCCAAGGGACTCGCAGGAGTCTTCTCCAGCACCACAACTCAAAGGCCTCAATCCTTTTGCACTCGGCCTTCCTTATGGTCCAGCTTTCACAGCCATACATTGCAACTGGGAAAACCATAGCCTTGACTATACGCACTTTTGTTGGCAGGGTGATGTCTCTGCTTTTCAGTATGCTATCTAGATTTGCCATAGCTTTCCTCCCCAGGAGCAAGCGTCTTTTAATTTCTTGGCTGCAGTCCCCATCTGCGGTGATCTTGGAGCCCAGGAAAATAAAATCTGTCACTACCTCCATTTCTTCCCCATCTATTTGCCAGGAAGTGAGAGGACCGGATGCCATGATCTTAGTTTTCTTAATGTTGAGTTTCAAGCCAACTTTTGCACTCACAACATATTATAAACAGTAAAATGTAAGTATATTCCACACAACATGGCTTGAAACAAGGCACAATCCTACACAACTTTAAATGGATAATGATCATCACCTTTTCATTGGTTCCTACTCTACCAGACAGAGGAGTTGTTTACCTTTTCTAGCCAAGCTTAGCAGCTGAAAGGAAAGACTTTTATGCCTTCTTGTTGGCTTCTCAGAGCTGTCTGGAAGGCTATTGTCAGAAACAAAATGTTGAACTAGCTGATCCTCCAATTTGATCCAGTGAGACAATTTTTATTACATTGTGAAAACTTGGCTGGTTCTGATTGCTTTTTATTCCAGTGACTGTGGAATTTGATTTTGAATTTTATTTGAAAAAAATATTGTTCAGCTGCTGAACACTTAAATAATGAGAAAACAATGTGTTCCAATTAGTCTTCATAACATTAATATGATTAAATTTACTTTCAGTAGGGAAATTAATTACTTTCCATAAATACATTAGTAAATTATCGGGCATAATTTGGGACTTTAAATATGATTAACTACATTTGAAAATGAGCTCCTTAGTTCTTGTGAAAAATGACAAGTAAAACTTTGCTCTAAATAGATTTACAGGGGCAATTTATGCATAGTTTGGTACAGTTGGCCAAACAAAATATATTCACTTAAACTTTTAGACATGCCTGAAGAGAAGGTCCTGATTCAGAAGACTTCTCCACCATTGCACTCCATGTTTGGCACCAAGCACCTGGCATGTGTTAAGACAGAGTTCACTGTTACAGCAGAAATCACTAGAGTTCCCTACTTCAGACCCATAAGAAAAGTCATGAAGAATCAGAGCAGTGGTGTATCTAGTCCAGCATTCTGTTTGCACATTGGTCATATGGGAGTTTATCAAAAGGAAGCACAGAAGTGGAACATGGACACATTAGCACCAGCTTCTCTGCACAAGACATTTATTGTGTACATGTGCTCCCTTGCCCATGGAAGTTGGGAACTTTTCAAGGCATCGTCATCCTCTTGGCCTCTCCCAAGTTTTCCAGGCATGTGTTCAGCTCTTGCCTTACCTCGCCACACCTTGCTGCACCTTGCCTTTTCTTTTGTGTACATTTTGAAGCTTACAGTGTTAGAAATAATTGTACTGTACTTTTCTTATTTGCTGAGTGGACATCACAACATTTTTAATGCTTAATGATTTAAGGATGTGGATCATAGATCAGTTTCCCTGAGCAGCTTCAAAAAGTGCTGCAATAGTGAGGGAGATTCTGAAAGTTCTAAGATCAGCAGGGCAAAACCTAGATGCTAACAAATGTTTCAATTACAAGTGTTGTTCTTCAGTTTCAGCTGATAAATATTTAGTATGCAAAACAGTGGATAAGAAAATCTTATCAGCAGCATCACTCAGGTGACCCAGCCATCCATATTCACCACAAAAAAATGTTTTCTTACCCATTTTCAATCTTCATTTCCCATATTGTGTCAATTTAGCATGAGAAAATAGATTGAAAAGCATGTCTCTCTCTCTCTCTCTCTCTCTCTCTCTCTCTCTCTCTCTCTCTCTCTCTCTCTCATGTTCTTAGAAATCATTGTAAGAACAGTGTGGAACAGAGAGTCAGTGTGGCATAGTGGTGAAGAGCATGGGACTGGGACTCAGAAGATCTGGGTTCTAGTCCCTGCTCAGCCATGGAGCCAACTGGGTGACTCTGGGCCAGTCACAGACTCTCAGCCCAGCCTACCTCACAGGGTGGTTGTTGTGGGGATAAGATGGAGGAGGAGATGTAAGCTTCCTTGAGCCCTTTGTAGGAAAAAGGCAGGATATAAATCCAAAAATAAATAAATAAATAATAAATTGTAGATCTGTCTGTTGACCAAGGGTCCATAATTGATACACAGATGATATGGCTTAAGGACAAATAGACAAGGCAATGATTCTCTTCAAAATTTTCAGGGATGCAGAACAGCTATTGTCTTTAAAACACCCCCAAACCATGGGTCAAATTTCAACAAACATATATTTGGTTCGTGTCTGGTAAACTACCATAGTGGGGAATCAAGCAAAGTTAGTCCTGATGCAGTAGAGACCTACTGTGATACCATCCACCTCAGTCCAGTTGCTTTACATGAAAGGCTGAAAGAGTCTTTGAATTGTATGTATTTATTAAAACAAGAATAAAGCTGTAAGAAGGTCAAGGGTCTGGTTTACTTCAAGCATCCATTAATAGCTCGAAAGAAGCCTTGGGGAAATTATTATTTGGCTCCCAGCCAAGGCTGCTTGCTCAAGTGTAATGCTGTTGGTGGAGAATCTGGGCAAATTTCCAAAAATATGTGCTTTGGTTGAAAGCAAAGCTCTCCGGTAATATAACTGTAGTGTAAGTTCCTCCTATGCAACTGTGCCATATATTCAAATCAACACTTCCTTGTCAGTCTTTTCCGTGACTGCTTCTTAACAATGTTGTGCCCTTCAGCAGTTGCATAGCAATCTCATGTTCAGTACATCGTCATTTTTCTGTATGTTTTTCTTTTAATTCAGAAAAAAAGATTATCTGTCTTGAACTGTTGGAGAATCATATTTGTATATTAAACTTACAAAGCTATCACCATCGTGTCTTCTCAGATGAAGGATCAACTTGTACAAAAGACAAGCTCAGTTTCTCTTCTTCTTTTTTTCTCCTGTTGCACTGGGAAAGCCAAAGGTCAGCCAGTGTATTCTCATTCTCTATCATTGCTAAAGACCAGTACTGTATCCCTAGGGGAGCAAAGAAGAGTCCTTCTTTGACACATCTAGGGCTCATTTAGTCCAGGACTGAATGCCAACTTTGCTCGTGGGAAGGGGAGATCTCAGGGTGTGCTTCTCAGTGACGGGGCTGCCCTTTTGTAACTCGGTCTCGGAAAGCCAATGCACAGATTATGCTAAATGTGTTGCCTGCAGCAGACCTGGCTTTATTTTGCCTTACTTGTAAATTATGGAACTCTCCTTGGCATGCACAGTGGGCATAATAAGTATTATTTTCTTCAAAGTGATAAAGTCCGGCACATCTCAAAATACCATTTTCTAAGTGACAAGTACCAGTGGTAGTCAGGAGAGCTCTTCTTTCATCTCTTGTTAGTGACCTACAGAGAAACATCTTTGAAAAAAATGGGATACTAGACAAGATAAGCAATTGGCTCAATCCAAAAAAGCTTGTCTTGCGTCCAGATTGCTGCATATACATTATGCCACTAGTCTGTGTTTGAGTTGTTTGGAGAATGTCACTTTGATTCCCCAAAACAACCACCTTTCATCCAATGCATTTCTCAATGGCTACTTTTTCCATTGGTCTGAAAATACTGCCAATAGCACTTCCATCAACTTTAGGCACTTAACAACCCCTCCCCTTGCTAATTCTGTGTTGGCCTTGGATACATGCTTTGATAGAGGCATTGCTTTAAACCATTGGTGAGAGATTCAGTTTCAGAGCTGATCCTTAATTAATTAATACATAATTAAGAAGGCACATTTTAAGCCACACAATCCAAGGTTAGAAAACTGTTAAATTTAGGTACCAAGCAAGAGAAAAAATAATGAGATGAGACAGAGTGAACTGACTGGTACCTGTTGGAAGTTGGACTTTGAATTCTCATTTGTTATTAACTGCACTGTTGTGAGGACCTTAAAATGGGGCATTCTGAGGAGAAAATAGATGCCATCTGCCATTTGCAAGTTCAGGAAAACCTTGTGGGGAAATAATGAAAAGTAAATGAAGACCTATGTATGAAGAATATGGATATGAGTAACAGCAACATCCAAAAGAAAATTAACCCCTTTTCAACACATCCCCCATCTTTTTAGTTTAGATGCATGTTGCTGTCTGATCCTGCAACCTCTGATGGGTTTGAGAGTTCTATACATGAAGCAAGGCTGAGAAGCTGTGCTACGTGGGAAGAAACTTGCCATTCATTCACTAATGGAATTATCCTTGTTGTTCTTCCAGCAAGAACCATTTCGACTCCAGCTGCCTCCACTGAAGCCACACATGGGTCTTTCTTTCATCTTCCTCACCTCAGAGAGTCCTGCTGAGACTGAATAATCACTACAAAGAGAGACACTGCAGGGAGAGACAGGCAGAGAACAGGCTTGGAGTACCTGGGAAACACCAGCAGCTGGTGGTCTTTCACATTTTGAAGAGCATTGTGTTGAAGCAAAACTATGGACGACAAAGACACCCCCTCCACCACCAGATGCAGGCAATATAATTTTCCTCTGAAACCCAGTTTTGCCATTTTCAAAGGAAGTTCCATTAAGATGAATGGGGCTTACTCCCAAGTAAGTATGAGATTCCTTTACTGCAGCCCCAGTTATTTCTTACACATTTTTGGAGTTTCTCAAATGAAATTACTATATTACATTCTAACTGTGTGGAAAGTCACACGAATTAGCTAGCAGGCAACTATCCATCTTGTGATTGGAGGGAGAAGATGGACATCTCCTTCACATGCCTTTTCCAGCTCTTTCTTCAGTGGAAAGAAGGCAACAAAGAGGAGGAACCGTGAACACTCCTTTCTACATGTGCACAGGTATGTCATTCGCACTGTTGTGGAGGGAACACAGTAAGATATTAAAAAGTAACATAATAAGATCACAGTAAGATATTAGCAAGTAGCTTTTTTCTGTTAAGTTTTCATTCCAGTAGACCCATCTTGGCCAGGTAAAGCTTACTGCCTTTTACAGCTGGTCTCAGCAAAGCAAAGAGAAGAGTGTAAAGGGTTAAAGCATAGTTATACATCATGTCGACAAAGCGAGATAGTACATTATCTGATTCTGATCCAATCTGCAGGTGTCCACGTGTCTCTAAGTAGGTTAAGGAAAAAAGCTGAGCTCTGTAGGCAACAGCCAGATTGTGGGAAGACCCATGACATGTTCCCAAAATTCCAGATGTCCCCCATAACCCATAAAAGAAGGAGACCCCGGCTTGGAGAACTTCATGGAAAATGTGCCTGTCAATTGTGATGCTACGATGTCCCTGTCCAACCTCCAGGCTCAACTCTGGTGTGCCACAGAGACAGGTTGGCAAGTATTTTCAAGCCATTGCCTTTTATTGCCATACATGTGCCCACATAATCTCATCAATAGGGACAATTCTCACCCTGTTTTGAAAACGGGTGGCAAAGATGTCTTAGCATCTCACAGAGGTTGTTACATTTAAAGAACACAAAGAAGACACAGAAGTAAAGTCATTGTTACTTCAAAATCTTGAATTACAAAGAACTTCTGTCCAGGCTGAAAACACTGGATTTATTTGTTTCTTCAGTAATTATTTTATCTCACCTTTCCTCTTCAATTATGCTCAAGGAACTAAAAATAAAATCCAACAAAATAAGAAGCTTGCAATTAAAACATTCAGATTCACCAAATGTAAGTACATTCAATAGAAACACAAATAAAACACATCCATTAGAAAATAGAAAGACAGACTTGTATCTTGGTGACAAAATTCCAAGTTATGATATGGTAAGTTTCCTGTCACTAGTTGAAACAGGTCTAAGATGCAAAGCAAGGGTTGCATGCTGTAAACAAGAGGCATCTGCGCTTGATTTACTTATCCAAAATTAGAACAGCGTTATTTCTACAAGCATAATTTTGATATATGCTGGAAATAAGGCAAGCTCAAATTACAGGCTTCTTTCTAAGAAGCTGTGTTTAGTTTCCATGACTATATATTTCTACAATACTTCCTCCTAGTGGTAGCAAGAATATTTGCAATGCTGACCACAGCCGGTATGTAATTCATAGGGCTTATTAATATTTATATAAACTAAGATTTTGCATAGATACATTTCAAATAGGGATAGGTTTAATTACGTAATACACAACTATAAAAGGCAGTAAATTCTATTACTGTTTAAATCATGGCTAAGCTTTGTATGCACATGCAATAGAAGTAAATATGTATGAGAATTTTGCTTCTATGCATGAATCCCGTGAAGATGTTCTGCTCACAAACCTGAATGCAGAAGAAAGCAGGACACTTTTGATCAAGAAGTGTCCACAAATTCCTGAATTTCCTTTTGCCTTCGGAAAGCATCTGTGTTTTAAAATGTGCAAACACACATTTATGCAGAGATAAATTTCCATGCTTTAATCAATGGGAGAGAGTGTGCACGCCTGAAAACTATGCACTGAAATGCACACTTTCCCATTCCAATGATTAAAAAAACAGGTTGAAACCGAAACTCAGAATAAGCCAAAATGGGTGAGTCCCTTTTCCTGAAAAATTTAGGTGCTCTTCTTCATTGCTTGCACATCTCTTTCTCCATCGGGCTCAGTCAACAGTTGCTATGGGAAGGATGCATGGTCCATGGCCTTCCCTCTTGCTGTATAGCCTTCTGCCAGTCAAGCAATTAATAGTCGGGAGAAGAAAAGGGAGAAGGAACAGCCACTGGTGACTATGACAGTGACATGGTAGATTCTCTGAGTGAGAAGAACCATTCAGAGTTTTGCTGATGCAGGGTTTTTTCCTGATTCACAAGGAGTTTGTGAATTTTATTTTTATTTTTTATTTTTATTTTTTTGGCATGGGGGGGCCTGCACAGGGCGCACCCACCTGACACAAGTTACTACGAATGGACAAAATTCTAATACGTCTGATGAAAAAGAAAACAGTTCCATCGATCAGGGGATAATGAGGCGAGAATGATCCAAGCCCGACAATCTGTGAAGAAGAGATGGAATGCACAGACATCCCTGCCTCACACAACTTAGAAGGGATACCTGAGACCCAGAAGGTCTAAATGTGGCTTAGTGGAAGAAGTTGGGTGTTGCTAGAGGAAATTCCATCCAGGAGCAGCAAAGGAAAGGGCGAAGCCAAGAGTCACCAAGTGCTTCTCTTCTCTTCCTGTGGGTGCATCATATTTGTGGTACTCTGCAGAGTAACATAGCCAAAAGAACAATATCTGCCCAAGGAATCCAGCTTTTTATAGTTAGTGAGACAAAAGTCTTCAGTAGGAAAACAGAGGCAAAGTTAACAAACAACCATGGGAAATGAGGAAGTCTCGTGGTAGGAACCCCCATTCCCAATGTCATTCTATCCAGATGTACTCCCGCCAACATTCAGCTATTCCTTTGAGAAGTGTTGTACTGTGATGCCCATTATCCCTGAGCAAGGGCCATGGTGGATTGGGATGATGTAATTAGAAGGGAAAGACCAGTCTAGAAACAGGTTCATATTCTTTTCTAAATGTTTTTCCCCCCCGCTAACAAGGTTTGCTAACACAAAACATCCATGAGATGGCAGTACAAGCTTACCAAAACAATCCATTTTGCCAATGCCACAGTGTACAGGACATTCAACATGCTGGAATACTTCTCTTTTTAGTGTTGGAAGTTGGAGCAAAGTTGTCAAGTATGTATGCATTTCTCTATTGGCCATTAGCCAAAGCTCTCCAAGGTTTGCAACACATATAAAATATGAAATACAAACAGTAATAGAAACATGATTAAAAAGATCACCGCCCAAAATTTAAAACCAAATGTACAGTAAATGAAATGTGAAAAAGCAATAGTAGCATCGATCATAAGGCATATTGAAACAACTAACAGAACAGTATTTCTGCTACTGAAAAAAGCATATGTCAGATTCAAATGCATGTGATAAGCACCTCACAAGTGAATGATACTGCCTCGGTTTCATTTATTTATTTGTGTGTTACATTTATGTACCACCCATGGGGCTCCCTACACAGTTTGCAAACAAAAATATATAACAGGAATGAAAATACAACAACAAATTAAATGAAATGAATTAAAACCACCGCCATCAGCAATATTCCCATAAAGCATATTTGCTCCCTCAGCCTGCTTCTAAAATTGTTTTGGCAATAAGAAAGGTGGAATTGACAAGGCGAGATGCAGGAGATTTCTTGTACAGTTTTGCCACAATAAATCCTATCAGCTCCAGAGGGACGTAATACCAGCAAATAAATACCTTGCAACATTTATGTACTTAAGATGATAAAGTGGCTCACATCCATTATCTCAGCAATCCCTGCAACAACATCATTAGGTGTATGATAAAGAGCTTGAATGAACACAGACTACTGTGAGCAAAATTTGTTAAAGCAAAGCATTTCTTTCATTAATTAATGAATACTATTGTATTGGGGAGGACAATAGTATTCTCTCTGTGTGTGTATGAGTTTATAAAGAAATCAACAACAAATTGATCCAGCCTAAATATTAGCAGGGGCAATTTAACAACTGAATTCAAACCAGAAAAATCTGGCATAAAAATTACTACTTTAACCTCCTCTTCATTTTCATTTATTTATATTTCCAGTTTGTTTGTTTTTGCAGTTCTATTCTTCTACATATATAGAAAGATCCCTTTGTTTTTTCTAGGTGGCTTGGCCACCTGGAGTTGGCATGATGACTTGACCAAATTCTTCTATTTCATACATTAGAATTTATTCTGTGTTTATGCCACTCTTGCCTTTCTTTAGTTAAACTGATTCTCAGCTTATAAAATGTCATTCTTCCAAAGATCAGGAAAAGTCTCATCCAAGTTCTAGCCCATTCGACACCTTCATATAGATGCTCAAGCAATCCCTAATGCTCCTTCTTTTTTATGGCCAGAAGATGCAAACACACTTGAAATCTCACCATGGAACACTTGTCCCTGCCCGCAGTTTGGTCTGTTTCTGCAGTGGCGAAGGGTACACGGGCCCATTACATTGACCTCTTGCTTTCCTTTCATTTTTGCATAAATAATGCCACCCTTTCCACAAAAGCATTTGAAGAAATACTCAAACCTTAGAAAGCCAACTTAAAGACTGTCAACCCAGCCTTAGCCGAATGCATCTTCCTCTCTGTCCTATGGGTATACTAAATACTTTAGTATTTCTTATTCAAAAAGGCATACAATGAGCAGCCTGATCCCAAGGTTTGCTGCAACAGCAAATATCGTATCATGTTTGGGTGGCTGAAGCCTTGTGAGGAGCAGACAGGCAAATTAAGGATGGTTGGAGATGGGAGGAGAGCAAGAGAGACTCCCTTGTTCGGGAGGGAAACAGGGGGTGAGAACTGAGAAGTGGCAAAGAGAATGAGACATTTTGAGTGGGAGAAAGCAAGCTCCCTCTTCTAGCCTTGACCTCTCTTGGCCAGTTCAGGCTAGCTGGTGGCAGTGATTCTCCAGAAGAGGCCCTTCCCTGCACCAGGTCAATGCAATGAACAGAGTGAGAGTGAAGGACATGCCCTCAATGTGATGGAGACTGGAAACCATGCCACTAGGCCAAGACAGAAGAGCATCCAAACGTAAGAGAAGTCATGTTGCATCAGACCGGTGGTCCAACCAGCAGTCCGCATGCACAGTGGCAGGTCAGCTGCCCAAAGAGCCCTCATGTTCATCCCCAAAATGTGTACTTTGGACAAGTGTAACTTTTTAAAAAGCACATATTCATATCAAAGTAGGGTGGAGGGGAGTGCACACTTGGATATGCACTTCAAAACACATGTCCACTTTCCTCATTCAAAGCGTGGGGGGGGGGAGGGAGTTGAGTAACAGGAACAAGGCAGACCAGTCTTTGAGGTACAACTCAGAGAACCTCAATGAACTCCAACTTCAGACTGACTCTTCCATCCTGAACCTTTGCTTCTGTTCTTCATTCAGTGTTATGATGTGTGCATTTTATTATACAACAGCTCAAGTGCCCAGTAGCTAGAAGAACAATGTATAAATACGTTAAATTAATAATCAATCAATCAATCTTTCCAAGGAGTCATACTGTGTACATGTTTCCATACAAGTAGGACTCACAGAAATCCATGGGCGCCATTCCCAAGAGAGTACACATGCGACAGTCATACATAGATATGGTATGAGTCATGCATCAGCTTGATGTCCTCCAATGTTCTGTATTGATATAATGGATCAGTATCTAGTTGGCATTTATATTCCTGCTCACTCTCTTGCACCTCACAGCTTCTGTTGCACAAGCAGAACCCTCCACTTGCTGAACCAACATTTCACACCTCACAGAGAAGCTGCTGAAACAACCAGAAATGTGATGATGGGTTTCCAGGTTGTGGTGGCACTCCCTTGGGTAAGCTATGCTGAATTGCACCCTGGAGGCACTGTATCTCTACTTGACTAGCAGCACGTGCCTGGAGTTCTTGGGAGCAGGGAGGAAAAGGCAGAGCAATGAGCTGGAGCCTTTAATATGTGTGGCCCGATACCCCGCTTTATCAATGCATTTCAAATTACATTACTGGAATTACATCCTGGAATTCATAGCAAACTATTGGCAAATGAAATTGTACAAGAGTAACTATTGCTAAATGCATTGGTGGGTGAGGAAGGGATTGTCCGCAGAAATAGGCAGCAAGACCCTGTAGGATTTCAGGTCATAGTTAACCTTTCAATGAAAGGGCAAGTAACCCTGGGGCACTTTATTATGATTTGGAGGGAAGGGACTTCTCTATATAAAAAAGGCAAATAGAGCTGCATTTTTAAGGTGGTTGCCAGATTTTTTCATCTCAAGAGAATAATAATAGAGACAACATGTAGAGGGATAGAAAGATACAATGATGAAAAGAATGCTGAAGCAATGGAAACAAATCACAAGTCCCACGGCAAGGAGAAGGACAAATCTTACAGAGCAGGTAGCAGTCTGCTAGGAAACCATGAAATAAGCACGTAAAATTAGGAATGACCACTGAAATTGTAAATATTAGTTTAACCATGGCAATATCTGCTGGTGTGCTGTCTAGCGAAAGCCAATGACACATTAGAAATTACTCCATCACCAGCAGAATGACTATTATTTATTTATTTAAAACTTTTGCATGTCCTCTCTTATGCCATGGCATCTTGTGACAATAATAATACAATAATAATAAAATCACATGTATAAAAACAACTCAATAAAAATTTACATAAAAGACAAAATCAACGCTACTGTTCGACACAATTAAAATATTAATTTTTAAAATAGTGATTAAATAAAAAGGTTTTGACCTGGTGCAGAAAAGAATACAAACTCAGCAACAGGCGCACCTCTTCAGGGAGCACATTCCATAATCTGGACTACAAGAAATGTATGATTAGGGAAGGACTTATGGAACTTTGAAACTACTTGATCTCATGTCTTTGAGACTTTTTTACACGAGGGTCTAGATTGGCAGTTGATCTGCTGTTTCCACTGTTGCTTACACTGCAGAATTGAGATCCAAGCACTATGCAAGAAGCATTTCTTCTTGTTTTCTGCTGTGGGACCTCTGGGTGGCACTGGGGTATATCAGAATGGCACAGTGTACAAAAGGAAACAGGGCTTTCTGTTTCACAGTGAAACTTCCCATTTCTCTAGTCTTTTACAAAAAGTGCTTTGCCCTTGCCAAAAGTGCTGGTTAGATACAGAAGTGATCATAAAATCATCTAAAGAGCATGACTGTTGTATGAATGCCTTCTGCAAAGCAGCTCCTTGATTACAGTTCTCTAAAATCAGTTTGTTTATGAAACTGAATAATTTTATTTGGTGCACTTATCCATGCCTTCCAGGAAAACTAAAACAATTCATATCAGATTTTCAACCAATTTGCTTTCTCAATAGAATCAGCTCTCGTGCCTTCAGCTCATTCTCAGTTTCCTCCTAATGCAGCCCAATCCTGTGAACATTTACTCACTGAAAGCAGAATAGAAAACAATCCTACAACTTCCAGAATTCATGGGAGTTTCTGTCTAGTTAAACCTGCATAAGATTTTGCTTTTAGTCCTATAAGGTACACCGTGTTCTCTAGAGTTTACCCCAGAGTAAATGTAGGCAGGGTTGCCATCTTATTTTTCTAGATTAATGTTACATCCTCAAGGGTAAGGTTAGGCTCCGAAAAATTATTTCTTGCTACTAGGGATTATATTTGGAGGAAGAGTGGACATTGTTCATCAGTCTCTATTAATCTTTTCATTGCTGCAGATGCTGAAAGTCCTACAGACAGTCCAATAAACCTCCCCACAACTTCTTCAAGAGTAACATTCCCCCCAATATCATTGAACGTCTTTGACCACTTTTAATGTAAGGTAAGCTCCCATTGTCAGCCACCATTGCTTCCTCCACATGAAATTACTGACAATTAAAAAAGGTCATGTTGAGCAGCAGGAGGCCTTCCATGGATGTGCTGGCAGCTTACACGCTTGGCAAGGAAAGGGCAACATCATCAGTGGTGTGCCCCTTTTACAAATACAGAAAACCAAACATTAGAAGCCCCACACTGCACTTCAGCATTGCCAGTCCATCTTCATGAAAATACTCATCAGCAAAACCACTCTAAAGAATTAGGACAATAGTTCATCTCTGAGGAACAGAACAATTAAGGAAGTATCTAGTTATTTAGGTACCTCAGGCTGTAACAGTACCCCGACTGTCATATTAGCTACAGTTCCAATCAGTGCATCTCACCCATTCAAACGAGGAAGTGTGAGATCATGCTGTGATGACACGAGGCACTTCCATTTTCTTTCTCCTCCTGCGAGACTCTGCTGTCAAGCTGTGTGATGCCACTCTGGCACTGCTGACAAAGAGGAATCGATTGGGCTCAGTTTTCAAGCATAGCCATAAATGGTTGCCTACTGAACTGTGCATTAGGTAGCATCCAGTGTGAAGCACTTACCCATCACATTCAGGTCCACTGAATCCCAGTGGAAAGAAGGCCATGTGTGAGCCAGCTCTGCAGGGCTACCTGTAGAGGCAACCAACAAACTGCTTTGGAATATTTAAGCCAATACTTTGATTTGAGACTCAAACCAAAGGATATTCTGGTGTCTACCCTCTTAAAAGTTTGAGGGAAAGTATCTGCTGAAAGGAGAAAGAATCATCCCAACTTTTCTTGGGTCTGATTGGAATAAATAAACTCTTTAACACAGTCACTAGGAACCAAACCTTTGGAGGTCTGATATAATTAAGCCCCAGATCATCAGCATCAAACACTATTATTTTTTCCTAAGTTAAATTTGTATTTAATAATATGAAATACAATACTAAAATACAATAATTGAAATACAAAAACACATCATAAAGAAAGGGGGAAAACAACTCTAAATAAAAGAGGAAAGAAAATACAGAAAACATCTAGTGCATCCCTCCATTGAGACCTTGGATACATAGTAATTATTCATTAATTCCTTCTTCTTTACCTCTTTGCTTCTAAATTCCTGCTTTTTCAGGAATACCCCCTTACATTCAAAGTTCCATTGATTTATCGAAAGGTTTGATATCCTTCCCTTTTAATAAGTAGTCAATAAACAACCTCCAAATATCATTAAAATTATTCTTACTTGTCAACCCCCTTTTCACCTTAATTCCACACGTCAATTGATCATTAACAGCTATGCCCCGAATTTCTATATACCATTTAGTTAACTGGAAATCCTGTTTCTCTTTCCAATTCTTTGTGGTTATTAATCTTGCTGCTGTTACCAAGTTAGTTATTCAACCGTTACTATTAAGTATGTGCCCATGCCGCTCTGTTCCTGTCATGTGTACCACACTGTATTGTTAGGAAAATGTGAAAAGTAAAAGAAAGGTAGACCATTTCATGGCCTGTAATGGCTAATCACGCCTCTTCAAATTGCAATGGCCGACAGGGCCCTATTCAAAATCCATGGTTACCTATGGAGCAGTGACTCCTTTCCGTAGACAGAATAAGAGGGATTTATGTATTTCAAATTAATGATTGTGGAACAAAATAAGGCTGTCTTGTATCTCCATGTTTGCATCCTTCTCTCAGAATCCAGGACCCTCATGGATCCATAGGGTGGCATTTATAGGCTCCCTCAATTTGCTCTAATGTACTGATTGCACACACATGAATCAATATGGTTGCCAAGGTGATAATCCTCAAAGAAATAAAGAGTTCATTGTGGGCAGGGTTTAAAGCAAGCAAGCAAAGAATCAAATGTGTTAATAAAAGAGGACTAAGGGCTTTCTTGTGAAGTTAAGACTCTTACTTCATACCCAGAACAGACATTTATTTATGCTGAAGGCAGTTTCCTTATTCCATATTCACAACAGCACCTCCAATACGAGGTAATTTATCTGAAGCATCCTTTGGGGGCAACACAAGTAACCTGATTATGTGTGCAAAGCCTCTGATGGAGCTTGCCCCGAATTTCTCCTCAAATGAAATTTTGAGGCAAATTGGTAGGTTCCTACTGGAAACATCTGAGGAATTTCAAAGGAAGTTGAAAGAGTTTCAATAAGACTGGTAACATTTCTCAAGGGAATTCCTAAAGAAACTTCATTATGTATGTCTATCACAGGCTACCAAACATCCTCAGAGCTTGTTTGGGTATAACACTTCATCATTCTCTTGGAAAATAATAATAATGAACAGAGTGTGAAATCACAAGTTCCTATCCCAGAGTGTTTTGATTGCATTGTGTATCTGGAACTCTCTCTCTTTTCTAGGCTGCCTTTTAGATCAGAAACCTCACAAATCCATTCACATTAAATAACCATTAAAATACAATATCGTATTGCTATCATACCAGTAATAATAGCCATTTAAAATGAAAATCAAAGCAAATGTCAAGCCAACAACACATCATTATACTTAAATCACTGTCATCATTATCAAAAAAGAGGCATCTTCAGTGCCTGAGTATAGTTCTGTTTGCACTATTAGAAATTAGTGTTGATTGCAATGTTGAAAATTAAGGAACATTTAACTTAATGTTGGTAGTAGAAGCATTCCATGAGAAAGCAAGCATAAATTCATCAAAATACTTATAGGGCATATAATTTTCCTTCCCTAAACTGAAACTATACTAATCATCAGAATTATAATAAAACGGCACATGAGAAATAATGTCAAAGTCACTAGAAGTTCAGGATAGCTTTGTCCAACTGGCATTTCTAAAAATTAGGATTCTAATAGCATAGACCATAAAACCTCTTCTTCATTTCATTCAGACTATTTAAAACAGTTTGCGGCCAGAAGCAGTATATGACTGTGATCCTTACCTGAGTGAACTCCAATGATATCCATTGGATTTACTTTTGAGTAAGCCTACAGACATCCCTTAAGGAAAAGCAATCTGAAAGAGGAATATTTTTGCTTCACTTCTCCTCACCTCACCTCACTTTGCTTCACTTATTTTGGGAGGGATGGCGATAACTCAGAAGACCATTCGTATTTTCCTTTCTTAAGCCTGCTGTGGTCCTAACCATCTGTTTTGCACACTTCAGACAAAGGTATCTGCTAGTGAAGGATGGGTTAAGATGGGAATTCTAGTGCAAGGATGTTTAGGGTCAACCTAAGGCATTTTGCTGTCTGCGGCAGAAGTCAGATAGTGCCCCTGCTTCTCCCAGTTCGATATGCATAGTACCCAAGTTTTCTCAAGTTACTTTGGCAGCTGAGAGAGAAACATTTCCTGAACACTCCCTGTCAGGGAGAAATACAATATTAATCAATGAAAGTGATAATTTGCTGATTCTTCTTGACATCTTCCTCAAGGGCGTGACTCACTTTGTCAAGAGAAGAATACAGTGCAGAGTATTCTCATGTGAAGGCATCCCCACTGCCTGCCCATTTTTAAAAGACCCATTTCCACACAAATGGGTCTAGAATCAAATTTTGGAGGGAAGCAATTGGGAGTATGCCAATGAATGTGTGAATGTTGCTTTTAAAATGTTCACAACTGATTGCAGTCTCTTTGATAAAACAGCATGATCTTAGATCCAGAAATGACTTCCAAAATATATATTTACCTTTTTCGCTCTTCTCCTCATCTACACAAATATTACTGGCTGCAAAATGGAAAAGAAATGAAGTTTGGATATATGTTTTATTCATTGCATTTCTAGATAGTCAAAACTTTCTGGGCAATTTGCAACACTTAAAACCATAAATAAAACAGAAAAAGAATAAAAATAAATAAAATCAAAGTAAAGCCCAAAATAAAAGAGAGCAGCACATTGCAAGCAACAGAGATTGGGCATCTGGGATGCAGGCATGACCCAAAAAGTCGCAGATTCATTCAGTTGCCCATAGGCCCTTGACCATAATTAGCAGCTACAATGGAGATGCCTTCCTCTTAAACTCTGCTCCCCACCAAGTGGATCCACTTCCATCCACTTACCACCAGCTGTAAATGATACTCGGACATGAAGGTGATGGAGGTGGTCCAGGAGAAAGGGCAGAAAGAGAGAGGGAGGGAGAGAAGCACTATGGATGAGCAAGTGAACAAATGGAAGCAGGGGGTGAGTTGACCTGTCATAACAATGCAACTTGCAAAACATTCAGTTTGCTCTCTCAGGTTAACCTGCAGCCTTTTGCTCTGGGCAGACAAGTGCAATGCACAGTGTACTTAGCTGAGGGGGTGGGGGCAAGAAGGAAAATCTTGTGCTACTGCCACCTTTTCATCACAAGAGAATGAATTATTGCAAGACAGGGATAAAGCGACTTTTAAACATTCCTTTTTGCAACCCTTTTACACAGCATGAAATTCTCAGAACTGCCTCAAAACATGTCAAAATGAGGACTGAATTGTCAACACAGCTTGATAGCCAAACAACAATTGATGTGCCACTTCAGAAAATGTTGCCAGTTTTAAAACAATAGCAAATGCTCTTAAATGGCTTGTATCTGTAGGTCAATTCCTGGTTAGCAGTCTTTGGCTTTTAAAGGCTATAGTGAAATACTTTGCAAAGGGAAATTGCCTGAAGTTTCTGAAGCATTCACAAAAAGTTGGAAAAAGGACAAGATTATGAAATAACTGATGATTGGGCTGGGAATAGGTTTTGCCGTGCTGCTCAGTCAAGGAGTTAGAGGATAGATGTACTTTTGCTGGATACATTCTGGGAAGGGTTTGGGGAGCTTTTTTCTAAAAATGTAAAACATTGCAAGGATTGGTGTGTCCCTCCACCTTGGGATTTTGTTTTCAGATGCTTAATGGACTTCAGCCTTTGGGCTTCTTAGGCTGAATTCATTTAAAAATGTGAATCAATTGAAAAGCTAATCATGGAAACATGGAAACATAGAAACAGAGCGAGTCAGAAGGGGTCTCCTGGGCCATCTAGTCTGATCTCCGGCACTAGCCAGCTCCGCTCATGACATCCCCACCATGTGCATGTCCAGCCTGTCTTTGAACACCCTCACCGATGGGGCCTCAAAATGACCTCCCGTGGAAGCCCATTCCACACCCTCAGGGTCCTAACTGTCAGGAAGTGCTTCCTGGCATCCAAATGGAACCTTGGCTCCCTGAGCTTTGCTCCATTGGAGTGTGTTCTGCCTTCCTCTGCAGGGGAGAACAGGTCTCTGCCCATCTCCATGTGACATCCCCTCACATACCTGTATGTCGCCAACATATCCCCTCTGAGTCTCCTCTTCTCCAGGCTGAAGAGACCCAGTTCCCTCAGTCATGGAAAGGAATGTACAAACAATTACAAACAATGTGTTGCCCTGTCATTAGGGAAGTATATCAAGAATGAGTTTCCAATGTGGATCTCAATAGAAATGGTTAAGGAACATGCTGAAGCTGCAAAACAATGGGAAGGTCTATTTTCTTACAGTTAATGCAACCACTAATAAATATTAGGTGATGTGGGTAACAATAAACATTCAGTTTGTCTCCACAGGGCATGAAGCATCAGAAAAATCATTACTGAAGAATGGTTCCATGTCATATTTTTCTAGGAACTGGACTGCTAAAATCAAACAAAAACAAAACAAAACTGCACCAAAACTCAGTTTTGAATGGAACATTTTCTTCTCCTAAGCATCTTTCAACTTAAAATTGGTAGCGAGGAAGCCCGCAGAGAAAAGGAGAGAAGAGGTGAGGACACTACAATCCAATAAGCTGATTGTATCTACCTTCAGAGTTAAAAATGCACACAATAAAATGGTTACAGAAAACTAAAAGCAGGAAAGGAGCAAACTCAGGTTCTATCTCACAGTGTTACCCAGCCCTAGGAATGCTCAAGGAGCTCATTTAATCCGCATCTTGGAGTGAATCAAAGTGATCCACAGACTGAATCGTGGATCAGGAGGCAGTTATCCTTGAGACACTGCATTTTTCAGCATATTGAGATGTGGTCCTTGGGTTTACAATGCATATGGTAGTAGTAATAGAGTCATTGTTGAACACCCAGGTCATAACAAATGTCCTGCTCAAACATATTTGCTAAATCCAACCAAGCTGTACATTTTGAGTATCAAATCCATTATAAACCCAATAGATAAACATAATGCAAAGAGAAACCTACTGAACAAACAAAAATGCAGCCTAAAATAATATTTGGCCAAATGTCTAACTGGGTTAGTAGATAAGATATTCTCCCTGATTTTAAAAGACAACATGGTAAAAATGATCACTTAATGACTAACAGGGGAGAATACAGCCACCAGCAGAAAATTAATCTATTCCACTTTTGAATGCGTAAAGTTATCTATTATCTGATCCAACACCCTCACCCTTAGGGTATCTTAAAAGGACAATGCAAGACATGATGTTTTAGGAAATGCACATAAAGTATACTAATGCATACACAATGCATGTTGTATGTTTAGAAATCGTACTTTAGGAGCAAATGCATTTAAAAATGCATATTACATCGTTGTCATGAGGATAAGATTGAGAGAAGGACAATTATATAAGCTACCTGAATGAAAAAAGGGCAGGATATCAATTTAATACGTAGAATAAAACAGCATCAGTAGTTGAAGGTGACACCGCTGAAGGATCTTTCAAGGACATCAGTGAAGCTCAACTAATTCTGGTATGAATAGCACTGTCACTAATGATACAACTAGATCCAGGCCAAAGGAAATCCAGTGATGGGAGAGTCTGATGCTGCCCAACACATAAAATTGGAACTTGGAATGTGAGATGTATAGATTAAGGCATGCACAATGGAAACCATAAAGCAAGAAATGGGACTGTTGAACACTGCAGTACTTGCTGTGTGCAAATTAGATTGTATTAGAATGCAACATCTTTATCAGAAAAAAATGCAAAATATTTTACTTTGGAAATGACAGACTCAAAGGAAATAGCATGGCTGTAATACTCAGGCAAGATGGCCATAAGTGGCTATAATGTAAACTTTGACCAAATCATAAGAATCAGAATTCTAAGAAAACCTATCAATATAACTAGCATTCAAGTTAAACTCAATCAAAAGAAGCTGAAGAAGAAACAATTGAAAACTTCCATGTGGGTATTCAAGAGAAAACTAATAGCACTCCCTAACAAAACCTGCTGATAATTATAGGTTAAAGGTAAAGGTAAAGGTTTCCCCTTGACATTACGTCCAGTCATACCTGACTCTAGGGGGCAGTGCTCATCTCTGTTTCCTAGACGAGGGAGCCAGCGCTTGTCCACAGACAGTCTCTGTGGTCATGTGGCCAGAATGGCTAAACACCGAAGTGCACAGAATGCTGTTACCTGCCCACCAAAGTGGCACCTTTTCATCTACTGGCATTTGCATGCTTTCAAACTGCAAGGTTGGCAGGAGCTGGGACAGCACACGGGAGCTCACCCCGTTGTGCAGATTCAAACCGGCGACCTTTCGATCAACCAGCCCAGCAGCACAGTGGTTTAAACCACTGCACCACCTGCAGTCCAATTATAGGTTAAAAGGTAAAGGTTTCCCCTTGACGTTAGGTCCAGTCATGCCTGACTCTAGGGGGCGGTGCTCATCTCCATTTCCTGGCCGAGGGAGCCAGCGCTTGTCCGCAGACAGTCTCCATGGTCATGTGGCCAGAATGGCTAAACACTGAAGTTCACAGAATGCTGTTACCTGCCCACCAAAGTGGCACCTTTTCATCTACTGGCATTTGCATGCTTTTGAACTGCAAAATTATAGGTTACTGAGATGCAAATTAGGAAACAAAGCAGAGCCAAACATTGTGGAAGAATTTGACCAAGGGAACAAAAGCAAAGCAGAATAATGGCTCACTGAATTCTGTGAAGCCGATCGTCTGTTGCATATGCATCCTTTAGGCAATTGATTCCACAGCTCTACCCATGGACATCATCAGATGGCCAAATTAAACATCAAACAGGCTGTGTAATAAGAAGCAGGGATATAGGATAGGATGTATTGTTGCTGGCACAAAAGACCAGGAGCAGGTTATGGTAGTGACCATGAATTCTTCATATCAAAAACCAGGGTGAAGCTGAAAGAGAGCACTAACAGACTCATAGCCGCAAAATACAACATAAATGACATTCCTGAGGAATTTAAATTTCATGTAAATAACAGATTTGCAGTACTGAATGCAATTGATCATGGACCAGAAGAACGGTGGACTGAAATCAGAGATGCTACTAGAGAAGAATGCAAAATTACAATTCCTGTAGCAAGAGGAAAGACGAAACCTGAAAGGATGGCAAAAGAAACACTCATAGCTGCTAAGCACAGAAGCAAAAGCAACACATGACAGAAATAGGGTCAGATGCCTGAATACAGCTTTTCAGTAACTCTCACATAGAGACTAAAGGAACAATTACAATGGCTACTGAGAAGAACTAAAAGACAACATTCCCATTTGCAAAGCTCTTGGAATGTGAACCTGATGGAAGAGGAGAGGGGTTGGCATGTGGCACCAAAATGTCAAGATTAATGAGTGAGATATGGCAAACAACTTCGAAGAATCAAGGTGACTCAGGTTCAGAGAGAGATGCTGTAGAATAAGGAAGGACTGAGGAGGAAGGATGTGAATTCATTAACCCTTTGAGCCAGTGTCTATCCACAAGGTATGTGAACCTTCATGAGGGTGGAGTCAACCCTTTGGAAAAAGAACGAGAGGAAAAGGACTTCCGTTTGGAAACAACTTTTCACATGGACAAGACTAGCGGGAATGTGACTCGAGCCCAGTTTACTTCAGGGTACGCTTTTCACAATTTTTGCTCAGCCTGTTTCAAATCCCAGAAACATTGAAGAGAAAATGGAGCTAAGCTGCAGAAAGAAAGAGCCCAGTTTTGTTGTGCAGAATGTTTGTGAGTGGTAAATAATGAAGTATTTGGAGTTAGGCCTAGAGGACAAGCGGTTTCCCAGAAAACCCCAATCAGCTCCTGAAACTCTAATCTGGCCAGGGTGGTTCCAAGAACTTGTGCTATGATAAAGGCAGATCCCATATCTTAATATGGTTATTTATGGGAAATGAACACTGGACACAGTTGCTCCTTTATCTGAAATACAACCATTCTGTGCTGATAGATTTAGGTAACTAGGATATTATAGGAAAGTTGGAGAAAGCCCTTGAATCTCAAAATATGTATAAACATGTTCAGGGAAAAGCCCAACAGCTCCATTATCTTGGATAATTTCTTCCCAGTAAGGGTCATGCTAGAAGCAAAGAGTGCTTCAGAATAATCAAAGTTAATTGGAGTGGATGTCTCTACAGATGCTTGAGAAATTCAGTCTTCGAGTAATCCTATACAAAATTACTCAATCTGTAGCTCTTGTACTAATAAGCAAATCGAATGTTAACTATCCATCTTATTTTACACTTCTCAAATTGCTCTGGTACAGTTCCCAGGAGTTTATAAAGATACATATTTAAATACCATTTCAAGATAAAATGCGGATTGAAATATATACTAAAGTTTGAATTTCTTTTTAAGAATATGTATGCTGTCCCTTTAACGATGAAAAAGTAAATGTTGATTGGTACATAATGGAATTACATATTTAAAAACATGCAAAAGCAACACAAACTAGAAATCAGCAAGAAAATCTGAACATTTGTAGAGCTACCGGAGTTGCACATTTCAGAATGGCATCCAAGATGATGTCTGAAGTTGCAGATGGAGCTTCACGGCCTTGTGTTGACATGTGCGTTAGTAAGATGATTAAACTCCCTGCACAGGCTAAACAGAGTGATTTAGGACTAATGGTGCAATCCAGCGTGTTTGTGGATAGAAAACGTCTTACAAATACTTGGCACTGCTATACTGAGAGTTGTGAGATTTTCTTTCTATAATACCCAGGAGTGCACCCTAAGGCAGATTTTCCAAACAAACGTATTTTGCTTATCCAACCAAAATATATAGTAGATTTAAATAATTATAATGTAGATTCTTTTCAAAACAAGTGATGGACTGCTGAAATATGTTGAAATGTATCCAAATATTAAGGATCCATAAAAGGCTTCTAGATTTATGTCTTTCTTACACTTACTAAAACTCATTTCCCCCAAGAAATAATTCTGAATTATATGTATGTCTGCTTTAAAAGTATTGGGAAACATGATTACTTGATATTGTGCATTATATAGGAATTAATACTTTGAACTCAAAATCATATATGACATTCAGAATTCATTAAAATGATTGAAATTGTTTTGTTAAATCTTACATTAGTGAATTTTTATGTCAAAGCTATCTCAGACTTTTGAAGCTAATAACAATGCATACACAAAGGGATATTAACATCCAATAGTCCTATATTTGTTCATTCCTGAAATAATAAATCATGATTGTGACAGCCTAATAACCTTTTTTGCCTATTCTCCTGAGGCTCTGCTATGTAAGATAAATTCCTCTCAAACAGAACTATGGCATCCTGTCTGGAAATATTGGTTTTCTTATGGGCATCGGAGCCTGATCCTGAGCTAATTTACTCAGAAGCAAGTCTGGGAGTTCAGCAGGACCTATTTCTTAGAACAGTAGCGTACTGAAGGAATAAATGGAAATTACACTAAGTATATCCCACTGAAATAGTGTGTTGGGCAAGCTTAAACCAAGGAGTAAGCTGAGTGGCTGCTTTATGCAGCAGAGACTCGAATGTCTCCTTCTCAATAAGTTTGCTGCAATGGAGCAAGGTCTCCCTTGCTGTGTTGTTTTATTGGTGCATCAATGCAATACATATAGCAAAACACACCCAGAGACACACACACACACACAATGCCAATTCTTCAGCAGTAAAACCATACAACTGCTCTGCCACATGCTACAAACCACCCCTGGTTGGGGCACAGATTAGGGAAAGGCTGTGTGCAGAGATGAGCACTAAGAAGATTTCTTTCTTTCTTTTTTATAACAAGTTTTATTCAAAATAACCCTAAAACAAAGGAAAACTAAAAACAACATCAATCATCAAAAACATCGGACCTGCTGGGTCAGCCCCCACATTTTTTCTATTTATGATAACTTAAAGACATATTTAAATCTATATGAAGTCCCGTTTCTCTAGCCAATAATAAAAAGTCTACTTGTTCTATCAGAGTTTTTCTCTGCTCCTGTGTGAGATTTTTACTAACAATTTTGTCTTTTCTCTAGAAGATTTCTAGACCTCAGAACAAGGGGTGGGGGGGGGCTGTCCTAATGTCAATGATTAGGGCATCCCAAGTGGTGTGTGCTGCAACACAGATTGTTGTGCCACAAGGCACAACCTCGGGAGGGCTACTTCCGAAGACAGAGATCAGGCAAGGGCACAAGGAGGCAAAATGTTCCTGAAGGAGCTTGCTCCCAGCATGTTCAGGACTTCCTAGGTTTGTTTGTTTGTATGCTGCCCCACTGCTCAGTGGCTGTCTGGGCAGCTCACAAGAACCAGAATAGCAATCTTGTTGAAAATCATAACATGATTAAAAGCATAATACTTCATATAAACATAAAATCCAGTTAATCTAATATAATGGGAAAACAAATCAGACATCAATAAAAAGACAAGCAGAAAAATAATGACATTTTATTATTCTATTTTATGTTATAATAAAACCAGGAATGTTACTAAAAACAAGTGTTAAATAAAAATACCAGGACTTCACCAGGGTAAAACGGCCCATAATGCTGACCAAAAAGGGGTGAAATTCGCAGGTTGGCCGAACGCTCCGAAATTCGCAGAGGCTGCTGAGGAAGTCCTACCGACACCAGTCATGCGTCGGAACTCGCACCGGGAGTCTGGAAGGGGTGCCAGGACTGAGCCAGAAAAATCTGTCCAAAATGCGCAAAAACAGCCCATAATGCTGACCTGCGGGTCACGGACCAAAAAGGGGTGAAATTCGCAGGTTGGCCGCCTGCTCCGAAATTCGCAGAGCCTGCTGAGGAAGGGCTACCGACACCAGACGTGCGTCGGAACTCGCGCCGGGAGTCTGGAAGGGGTGCCGGGACTGAGCCAGAAAAATCTGTCCAAAATGCCCAAAAACGGCCCATAATGCTGACCCGCGTGTCACAGACCAAAAAGGGGGAAATTCGCAGGTTGGCCAAACGCTCTGAAATTCGCAGAGCCTGCTGAGGAAGTGCTACCGACACCAGACGTGCGTATGAACTCGGGCCGTGAGTCTGGAAGGGGTGCCGGGACTGAGGCAGAAAAATCTGTCTAAAATGCCCAAAAACGGCCCATAATGCTGACCCGCGGGTCACGGACCAAAAAGGGGTGAAATTTGCAGTTTGCCCGAACGCTCCGAAATTCGCAGAGCCTGCTGAGGAAGTGCTACCGACACCAGACGTCCGTTGGACCTCGGGCCGGGAGTCTGGAAGGGGTGCCGGGACTGAGCCAGAAAAATCTGTCCAAAATGCCCAAAAACGGCCCATAATGCTGACCCGCGGATCACGGACCAAAAAGGGGTGAAATGCGCAGGTTGGCCGAACGCTCTGAAATTCGCAGAGTCTGCTGAGGAAGTCCTACCGACACCAGACGTACATTGGACCTCGGGCCGGGAGTCTGGAAGGGGTGCCGGGACTGAGCAGAAAAATCTGTCCAAAATTCCCAAAAATGGGCCGCGACGCTGACCCGCGGGTCACGGACCAAAAAGGGGTGAAATTCTCAGGTTGGCCGAACGCTCCGAAATTCGCAGAGCCTGCTGAGGAAGGGCTACCGACACCAGACGTGCGTCGGAACTCGCGCCGGGAGTCTGGAAGGGTGCCGGGACTGAGCCAGAAAAATCTGTCCAAAATGCCCAAAACGGCCCATAATGCAGACCCGCGTGTCACAGACCAAAAAGGGGTGAAATTCGCAGGTTGGCCGAACGCTCCGAAATTCGGAGAGCCTGCTGAGGAAGTACTACCGACACCAGACGTGCGTTGGACCTCGGGCCGGGAGTCTGGAAGGGGTGCCGGGACTGAGCCAGAAAAATCTGTCCAAAATGCCCAAAAACGGCCCATAATGCTGCCCAAAAAGTGGTGAAATTCGCAGGTTGGCCGAATGCTGCGAAATTCGCAGAGTCTGCTGAGGAAGTCCTACCGACACCAGACGTGCGTTGGACCTCGGGCCGGGAGTCTGGAAGGGGTGCTGGGACTGAGCCAGAAAAATCTGTCCAAAATGCCCAAAAACGGCCCATAATGCTGACCCGCGGGTCACGGACCAAAAAGGGGTGAAATTCGCAGGTTGGCCGAACGCTCTGAAATTCGCAGAGTCTGCTGAGGAAGTCCGACCGACACCAGACGTACATTGGACCTCGGCCGGGAGTCTGGAAGGGGTGCCGGGACTGAGCCAGAAAAATCTGTCCAAAATGCCCAAAAATGGGCCGCGACGCTGACCCGCGGGTCACGGACCAAAAAGGGGTGAAATTCGCAGGTTGGCCGACGCTCCGAAATTCGCAGAGCCTGCTGAGGAAGGGCTACCGACACCAGACGTGCGTTGGACCTCGGGCCGGGAGTCTGGAAGGGGTGCCGGGACTGAGCCAGAAAAATCTGTCCAAAATGCCCAAAAACGGCCCATAATGCTGACCCGCGGGTCACGGACCAAAAAGGGTGAAATTCGCAGGTTGGCCGAACGCTCCGAAATTCGCAGAGCCTGCTGAGGAAGTCCTACCGACACCAGATGTGCGTCGGAACTCGCGCCGGAGTCTGGAAGGGGTGCCGGGACTGAGCCAGAAAAATCTGTCCAAAATGTGCAAAAATGGCTCATAATGCTGACCAGCGGGTCACGGACCAAAAAGGGGGGCAATTCGCAGGTTGGCCAAACGCTCCGAAATTCGCAGAGCCTGCTGAGGGGTGCTACCGACACCAGACGTCCGTTGGACCTCGGGCCGGGAGTCTGGAAGGGGTGGCGGGACTGAGCCAGAAAAATCTGTCCAAAATGCCCAAAAACGGCCCATAATGCTGACCCGCGGGTCACGGACCAAAAGGGGTGAAATTCGCAGGTTGGCCGAATGCTCTGAAATTCGCAGAGCCTGCTGAGGAAGTGCTACCGACACCAGACGTGCGTTGGACCTCGGCCGGAGTCTGGAAGGGGTGCCTGGACTGAGCCAGAAAAATCTGTCCAAAATGCCCAAAAACGGCCCATAATGCTGACCCGCGGGTCACGGACCAAAAAGGGTGAAATTCGCAGGTTGGCCGAACGCTCCGAAATTCGCAGAGGCTGCTGAGGAAGTCCTACCGACACCAGATGTGCGTCGGAATTCGCGCCAGGAGTCTGGAAGGGGTGCCGGGACTGAACCAGAAAAATCTGTCCAAAATGCCCAAAAACGGCCCATAATGCTGACCCGCGGGTCACGGACCAAAAAGGGGTGAAATTTGCAGTTTGCCCGAACGCTCCGAAATTCGCAGAGCCTGCTGAGGAAGTGCTACCGACACCAGACGTGCGTATGAACTCGGCCGTGAGTCTGGAAGGGGTGCCGGGACTGAGGCAGAAAAATCTGTCTAAAATGCCCAAAAACGCCCATAATGCTGACCCGCGGGTCACGGACCAAAAAGGGTGAAAATTGCAGTTTGCCCGAACGCTCCGAAATTCGCAGAGCCTGCTGAGGATGCTACCGACACCAGACGTCCGTTGGACCTCGGCCCGTGAGTCTGGAAGGGGTGCCGGGACTGAGCCAAAAAATCTGTCCAAAATGCCCAAAAACGGCCCATAATGCTGACCCGCGGTCACGGACCAAAAAGGGGTGAAATTAGCAGGTTGCCGAATGCTGCGAAATTCGCAGAGTCTGCTGAGGAAGTCCTACCGACACCAGACGTGCGTTGGACATCGGGCCGGGAGTCTGGAAGGGGTGCCGGGACTGAGGCAGAAAAATCTGTCCAAAATGCCCAAAAACGGCCCATAATGCTGACCCGCGGGTCACGGACCAAAAAGGGGTGAAATTCGCAGGTTGGCCGAACGCTCCGAAATTCGCAGAGGCTGCTGAGGAAGTCCTACCGACACCAGATGTGCGTCGGAACTCGCGCCAGGAGTCTGGAAGGGGTGCCGGGACTGAGCCAGAAAAATCTGTCCAAAATGGGCAAAAATGGCTCATAATGCTGACCAGCGGGTCACGGACCAAAAAGGGGGGAAATTCGCAGGTTGGCCAAACGCTCTGAAATTCGCAGAGCCTGCTGAGGAAGTGCTACCGACACCAGACGTGCGTATGAACTCGGGCCGTGAGTCTGGAAGAGGTGCCGGGACTGAGGCAGAAAAATCTGTCTAAAATGCCCAAAAACGGCCCATAATGCTGACCCGCGGGTCACGGACCAAAAAGGGGTGAAATTTGCAGTTTGCCCGAACGCTCCGAAATTCGCAGAGCCTGCTGAGGAAGTGCTACCGACACCAGACGTCCATTGGACCTCGGGCCGGGAGTCTGGAAGGGTGCCGGGACTGAGCCAGAAAAATCTGTCCAAAATGCCCAAAACGGCCCATAATGCTGACCCGCGGGTCACGGACCAAAAAGGGGTGAAATGCGCAGGTTGGCCGAACGCTCTGAAATTCGCAGAGTCTGCTGAGGAAGTCCTACCGACACCAGACGTACATTGGACCTCGGGCCGGGAGTCTGGAAGGGGTGCCGGGACTGAGCCAGAAAAATCTGTCCAAAATGCCCAAAAACGGCCCATAATGCAGACCCGCGTGTCACAGACCAAAAGGGGTGAAATTCGCAGGTTGGCCGAACGCTCCGAAATTCGCAGAGGCTGCTGAGGAAGTCCTACCGACACCAGATGTGCGTCGGACTCGCCGCCAGGAGTCTGGAAGGGGTGCCGGGACTGAGCCAGAAAATCTGTCCAAAATGTGCAAAAATGGCTCATAATGCTGACCAGCGGGTCACGGACCAAAAAGGGGGGCAATTCGCAGGTTGGCCAAACGCTCCGAAATTCGCAGAGCCTGCTGAGGAAGTGCTACCGACACCAGACGTCCGTTGGACCTCGGGCCGGGAGTCTGGAAGGGGTGGCGGGACTGAGCCAGAAAAATCTGTCCAAAATGCCCAAAAACGGCCCATAATGCTGACCCGCGGGTCACGGACCAAAAAGGGGTGAAATTCGCAGGTTGGCCGAATGCTCTGAAATTCGCAGAGCCTGCTGAGGAAGTGCTACCGACACCAGACGTGCGTTGGACCTCGGGCCGGGAGTCTGGAAGGGGTGCTGGGACTGAGCCAGAAAAATCTGTCCAAAATGCCCAAAAACGGCCCATAATGCTGACCCGCGGGTCACGGACCAAAAAGGGGTGAAATTCGCAGGTTGGCCGAACGCTCCGAAATTCGCAGAGGCTGCTGAGGAAGTCCTACCGACACCAGATGTGCGTCGGAATTCGCGCCAGGAGTCTGGAAGGGGTGCCGGGACTGAACCAGAAAAATCTGTCCAAAATGCCCAAAACGGCCCATATGCTGACCCGCGGGTCACGGACCAAAAGGGGTGAAATTTGCAGTTTGCCCGAACGCTCCGAAATTCGCAGAGCCTGCTGAGGAAGTGCTACCGACACCAGACGTGCGTATGAACTCGGGCCGTGAGTCTGGAAGGGGTGCCGGGACTGAGGCAGAAAAATCTGTCTAAAATGCCCAAAAACGGCCCATAATGCTGACCCGCGGGTCACGGACCAAAAAGGGGTGAAAATTGCAGTTTGCCCGAACGCTCCGAAATTCGCAGAGCCTGCTGAGGAAGTGCTACCGACACCAGACGTCCGTTGGACCTCGGGCCGTGAGTCTGGAAGGGGTGCCGGGACTGAGCCAGAAAAATCTGTCCAAAATGCCCAAAAACGGCCCATAATGCTGACCCGCGGGTCACGGACCAAAAAGGGGTGAAATTAGCAGGTTGGCCGAATGCTGCGAAATTCGCAGAGTCTGCTGAGGAAGTCCTACCGACACCAGACGTGCGTTGGACATCGGGCCGGGAGTCTGGAAGGGGTGCCGGGACTGAGGCAGAAAAATCTGTCCAAAATGCCCAAAAACGGCCCATAATGCTGACCCGCGGGTCACGGACCAAAAGGGGTGAAATTCGCAGGTTGGCTGAACGCTCCGAAATTCGCAGAGGCTGCTGAGGAAGTCCTACCGACACCAGATGTGCGTCGGAACTCGCGCCAGGAGTCTGAAGGGTGCCGGGACTGAGCCAGAAAAATCTGTCCAAAATGGCAAAAATGGCTCATAATGCTGACCAGCGGGTCACGGACCAAAAAGGGGGGAAATTCGCAGGTTGGCCAAACGCTCTGAAATTCGCAGAGCCTGCTGAGGAAGTGCTACCGACACCAGACGTGCGTATGAACTCGGGCCGTGAGTCTGGAAGAGGTGCCGGGACTGAGGCAGAAAAATCTGTCTAAAATGCCCAAAAACGGCCCATAATGCTGACCCCCGGGTCACGGACCAAAAAGGGGTGAAATTTGCAGTTTGCCCGAACGCTCCGAAATTCGCAGAGCCTGCTGAGGAAGTGCTACCGACACCAGACGTCCATTGGACCTCGGGCCGGGAGTCTGGAAGGGGTGCCGGGACTGAGCCAGAAAAATCTGTCCAAAATGCCCAAAAACGGCCCATAATGCTGACCCGCGGGTCACGGACCAAAAAGGGGTGAAATGCGCAGGTTGGCCGAACGCTCTGAAATTCGCAGAGTCTGCTGAGGAAGTCCTACCGACACCAGACGTACATTGGACCTCGGGCCGGGAGTCTGGAAGGGGTGCCGGGACTGAGCCAGAAAAATCTGTCCAAAATGCCCAAAAACGGCCCATAATGCAGACCCGCGTGTCACAGACCAAAAAGGGGTGAAATTCGCAGGTTGGCCGAACGCTCCGAAATTCGGAGAGCCTGCTGAGGAAGTACTACCGACACCAGACGTGCGTTGGACCACGGGCCGGGAGTCTGGAAGGGGTGCCGGGACTGAGCCAGAAAAATCTGTCTAAAATGCCCAAAAACGGCCCATAATGCTGCCCAAAAAGTGGTGAAATTTGCAGGTTGGCCGAATGCTGCGAAATTCGCAGAGTCTGCTGAGGAAGTCCTACCGACACCAGACGTGCGTTGGACCTCGGGCCGGGAGTCTGGAAGGGGTGCTGGGACTGAGCCAGAAAAATCTGTCCAAAATGCCCAAAAACGGCCCATAATGCTGACCCGCGGGTCACGGACCAAAGGGGTGAAATTCGCAGGTTGGCCGAACGCTCCGAAATTCGCAGAGGCTGCTGAGGAAGTCCTACCGACACCAGATGTGCGTCGGAACTCGCGCCAGGAGTCTGGAAGGGGTGGCGGGACTGAGCCAGAAAAATCTGTCTAAAATGCCCAAAAACGGCCCATACTGCTGACCCGCGGGTCACGGACCAAAAAGGGGTGAAATTTGCAGTTTGCCCGAATGCTCCGAAATTCGCAGAGCCTGCTGAGGAAGTGCTACCGACACCAGACGTCCGTTGGACCTCGGGCCGGGAGTCTGGAAGGGGTGCCGGGACTGAGCCAGAAAAATCTGTCCAAAATGCCCAAAAACGGCCCATAATGCTGACCCGCGGGTCACGGACCAAAAAGGGGTGAAATTCACAGGTTGGGTGAATGCTCCAAAATTCGCAGAACCTGCTGAGTAAGGGCTACCGACACCAGTCATGCGTCGGAACTCACACCGGGAGTCTGGAACGGGTGCCGGGACTGAGCCAGAAAAATCTGTCCAAAATGCGCAAAAACAGCCCATAATGCTGACCCGCGAGTCATGGACCAAAAAGGGGTGAAATTCGCAGGTTGGCCGCCTGCTCCGATGCTGACCCGCGGGTCACGGACCAAAAAGGGGTGAAATTCGCAGGTTGGCCGAACGCTCCGAAATTCGCAGAGGCTGCTGAGGAAGTCCTACCGACACCAGATGTGCGTCGGAACTCGCGCCAGGAGTCTGGAAGGGGTGCCGGGACTGAGCCAGAAAAATCTGTCCAAAATGTGCAAAAATGGCTCATAATGCTGACCAGCGGGTCACGGACCAAAAAGGGTGGAAATTCGCAGGTTGGCCAAACGCTCCGAATTCGCAGAGCCTGCTGAGGAAGTGCTACCGACACCAGACGTCCGTTGGACCTCGGGCCGGGAGTCTGGAAGGGTGGGGGGACTGAGCCAGAAAAATCTGTCCAAAATGCCCAAAAACGGCCCATAATGCTGACCCGCGGGTCACGGACCAAAAAGGGGTGAAATTCGCAGGTTGGCCGAGCGCTCCGAAATTACAGAGCCTGCTGAGGAAGGGCAACTGACACCAGACGTGCGTCGGAACTTGCGCCGGGATTCTGGAAGGGGTGCCGGGATAGAGCCAGAAAAATCTGTCCAAAATGCCCAAAAATGGCCCATAATGCTGACCCGCGGGTCACGGACCAAAAAGGGGTGAATTTCGCAGGTTGGCCGAACGCTCCGAAATTCGCAGAGCCTGCTGAGGAAGTGCTACCGACACCAGACGTGCGTTGGACCTCGGGCCGGGAGTCTGGAAGGGGTGCCGGGACTGAGCCAGAAAAATCTGTCCAAAAAGCCCAAAAACGGCCCATAATGCTGACCCGTGGGTCACGGACCAAAAAGGGGTGAAATTCGCAGGTTGGGCGAATGCTCCAAAATTCGCAGAACCTGCTGAGGAAGTGTTACCGACACCAGACATGCGTCGGAACTCGCGCCGGGAGTCTGGAAGGGGTGCCGGGACTGAGCCAGAAAAATCTGTACAAAATGCCCAAAAACGGCCCATAATGCTGACCCGCGGGTCACGGACCAAAAAGGGGTGAAATTCGCAGGTTGGGTGAATGCTCCAAAATTCGCAGAACCTGCTGAGTAAGGGCTACCGACACCAGTCATGCGTCGGAACTCACACCGGAGTCTGGAAGGGTGCCGGGACTGAGCCAGAAAAATCTGTCCAAAATGCCAAAAACGCCCATAATGCTGCTGCCGCGGGTCACGGACCAAAAAGGGTGAAATTCGCAGTTGGCCGAGCGCTCCGAAATTACAGAGCCTGCTGAGGAAGGGCAACTGACACCAGACGTGCGTCGGAACTTGCGCCGGGATTCTGGAAGGGGTGCCGGGACAGAGCCAGAAAAATCTGTCCAAAATGCCCAAAAATGGCCCATAATGCTGACCCGCGGGTCACGGACCAAAAAGGGGTGAAATTCACAGGTTGGCCGAACGCCCCGAAATTCGCAGAACCTGTTGAGGAAGTGCTACCGACACCAGACATGCGTCGGAACTCGCGCCGGGGATCTGGAGGGGGTGCCGGTACTGAGCCAGAAAAATCAGTCCAAAATGCCCAAAAACGGCCCATAATGCTGACCCGTGGGTCACGGACCAAAAAGGGGTGAAATTCGCAGGTTGGCCAAACACTCCGAACTTCGCAGAACCTGCTGAGGAAGTGTTACCGACACCAGACATGCGTCGGAACTCGCGCTGGGAGTCTGGAAGGGGTGCCGGGACTGAGCCAGAAAAATCTGTCCAAAATGCCCAAAAACGGCTCATGATGCTGACCCGCGGGTCACGGACGAAAAAGGGGTGAAATCCGCAGGTTGGCCGAACGCCCCGAAATTCGCAGAGCCTGCTGAGGAAGGGCTACCGACACCAGACGTGCGTCGGAACTCGCGCCGGGAGTCTGGAAGGGGTGCCGGGACTGAGCCAGAAAAATCTGTCGAAAATGCCCAAAAACGGCCCATGATGCTGACCAAGAAGGGGTGAAATTCGCAGGTTGGCGAACGCTCCGAAATTCGCAGAGCCTGCTGAGGAAGTGCTACCGACACCAGACGTGCGTCGGAACTCTCGCCGGGATTCTGGATTGGTGCCGTGACTGAGCCAGATAAATCTGTCCAAAATGCCTAAAAATGGCCTATAATGCTGACCCGCGGGTCACGCACCAAAAAGGGCTAAATTCGCAGGTTGGCCGAACGCTCCGAAATTCTCAGAGCCTGATGAGGAATGGCTACCGACACCAGACGTGCATCGGAACTCGCGCCAGAATTCTGGAAGGGGTGCCGGGACTGAGCCAGAAAAATTTGTCAAAAATGCCCAAAAATGGCCCATAATGCTGACCCGCGGGTCACGGACAAAAAAGGGGTGAAATTCGCAGGTTGCCCGAACGCTCCGAAATTCGCAGAGCCTGCGGAGGAAGGGCTACCGACACCAGACGTGCGTCGGAACTCGCGCCGGGAGTCCGGAAGGTGTGCCGGGACTGAGCCAGAAAAATCTGTCGAAAATGCCCAAATATAGCCCATAATGCTGACCCGCGGGTCACGGACCAAAAAGGGGTGAAATTCACAGGTTGGCCGAACGCCCCGAAATTCGCAGAACCTGTTGAGGAAGTGCTACCGACACCAGACATGCGTCGGAACTCGCGCCGGGAGTCTGGAAGGGGTGCCGGTACTGAGCCAGAAAAATCTGTCCAAAATGCCCAAAAACGGCATATAATGCTGACCCGTGGGTCACGGACCAAAAAGGGGTGAAATTCGCAGGTTGGCCAAACATTCCGAAATTCGCAGAACCTGCTGAGGAAGTGTTACCGACACCAGACATGCGTCGGAACTCGCGCTGGGAGTCTGGAAGGGGTGCCGGGACTGAGCCAGAAAAATCTGTCCAAAATGCCCAAAAACGGTTCATGATGCTGACCCGCGGGTCACGGACGAAAAAGGGGTGAAATCCGCAGGTTGGCCGAACGCCCCGAAATTCGCAGAGCCTGCTGAGGAAGGGGTACCGACACCAGACGTGCGTCGGAACTCGCGCCGGGAGTCTGGAAGGGGTGCCGGGACTGAGCCAGAAAAATCTGTCGAAAATGCCCAAAAACGGCCCATGATGCTGACCAAGAAGGGGTGAAATTCGCAGGTTGGCGAACGCTCCGAAATTCGCAGAGCCTGCTGAGGAAGTGCTACCGACACCAGACGTGCGTCGGAACTCTCGCCGGGATTCTGGATTGGTGCCGGGACTGAGTCAGAAAAATCTGTCGAAAATCCCCAAAAATGGCCCATAATGCTGACCCGCGGGGTCACGGACAAAAAACGGGTGAAATCCGCAGGTTGGCCGAACGCCCCGAAATTCGCAGATCCTGCTGAGGAAGTCCTACCGACACCAGACGTGCGTCGGAACGCAGTCCGGGAGTCTGAAACGGGTGCCGGGACTGAGGCTGAACAATCTGTCCATAATGCCTAAAAATGGCCCATAATGCTGACCCGCGGGTCACGGACCAAAAAGGGGTGAAATTCGCAGGTGGCTGAACGCTCCGAAATTCACAGAGCCTGATGAGGAAGGGCTACCGACACCAGACGTGCGTCGGAACTCGCGCCAGGATTCTGGAAGGGGTGCCGGGACTGAGCAAGAAAATCTTTCCAAAAGCCCAAAAACGGCCCGCGACGATGACCCGGGTCACAGACCAAAAAGGGGTGAAATTCGCAGGTTGGCCGAACGCTCCGAAATTCGCTGAGACTGCTGAGGAAGGGCTACGGACACCAGACGTGCATCGGAACTCGAGCCAGGATTCTGGAAGGGGTGCCGGGACTGAGCCAGAAAATCTGTCGAAAATCCCCAAAACGGCCCATAATGCTGACCGGGACAAAAATTCCCAAAATGGCCCAAATGCTGTCACGACAGAAAAATCTGTCGAAAATCCCAAAAATGGCCCATAATGCTGACGGGAACAAAAATCCCCAAAAATGGCCCATAATGCTGACCCGCGGGTCACGGACCAAAAAGGGGTGAAATTCGCAGATTGCCCGAACGCTCCGAAATTCGCAGAGCCTGCTGAGGAAGGCTACCGACACAAGATGTGCGTCGGAACTCGCACCATTAGTCTGGAAGGGGTGCCGGGACTGAGCCAGAAAAATCTGTCCAAAATGCCCAAAAACGGCCCATAATGCTGACCAAGAAGGGGTGAAATTCGCAGGTTGGCCGAACGCTCCGAAATTCGCAGAGCCTGCTGAGGAAGTGCTACCGACACCAGACGTGCGTCGGAACTCTCGCCGGGATTCTGGATTGGTGCCGTGACTGAGCCAGATAAATCTGTCCAAAATGCCTAAAAATGGCCTATAATGCTGACCCGCGGGTCACGGACAAAAAACGGGTGAAATTCGCAGGTTGGCCGAACGCTCCGAAATTCGCAGAGCCTGCTGAGGAAGGGCTACCGACACCAGACGTGCATCGGAACTCGCGCCAGGATTCTGGAAGGGGTGCCGGGACTGAGCCAGAAAAATCTGTCCAAAAAGCCCAAAAACGGCCCATGATGCTGACCAAGAAGGGGTGAAATTCGCAGGTTGGCCGAACGCTCCGAAATTCGCAGAGCCTGCTGAGGAAGTGCTACCGACACCAGGCGTGCATCGGAACTCTCGCCGGGATTCTGGATTGGTGCCGGGACTGAGGCTGAACAATCTGTCCAAAATGCCTAAAAATGGCCCATAATGCTGACCCGCGGGTCACGGACCAAAAGGGGTGAAATTCGCAGGTTGGCCGAACGCTCCGAAATACACAGAGCCTGATGAGGAAGGGCTACTGACACCAGACGTGCGTCGGAACTCGCGCCAGGATTCTGGAAGGGGTGCCGCGACTGAGCAGAAAAATCTGTCCAAAATGCCCAAAAACGGCCCATAATGCTGACCAAAAAAGGGGTGAATTTCGCAGGTTGGCCGAACGCTACGAAATTCGCAGAGCCTGCTGAGGAAGGGCTACCGACACCAGATGTGCGTCGGAACTCGCGCCAGGAGTCTGGAAGGGGCGCCGGGACTGAGCAGAAAAATCTGTCCAAAATGCCCAAAAACGGCCCATAATGCTGACCCGCGGGTCACGGACTAAAAAGGGGTGAAATTTGCAGTTTGCACGAACGCTCCGAAATTCGCAGAGCCTGCTGAGGAAGGGCTACCGACACCAGATGTGCGTCGGAACTCGCGCCAGGAGTCTGGAAGGGGCGCCGGGACTGAGCAGAAAAATCTGTCCAAAATGCCCAAAAACGGCCCATAATGCTGACCCGCGGGTCACGGACTAAAAAGGGTGAAATTTGCAGTTTGCCCGAACGCTCCGAAATTCGCAGAGCCTGCTGAGGAAGGCTACTGACACCAGATGTGCGTCGGAACTCGCGCCGGGAGTCTGGAAGGGCTGCCAGGACTGAGGCAGAACAATCTGTCCAAAATGCCCAAAAATGGCCCATAATGCTGACCCGCGGGTCACGGACGAAAAGGGGTGAAATTCGCAGGTTGGCCGAACGCTCCGAAATTCGCAGAGCCTGCTGAGGAAGGGCTACCGACACCAGACGTGCGTCGGAACTCGCGCCGGGAGTCTGGAAGGGTGCCGGGACTGAGCCAGAAAAATCTGTCCAAAATGCCCAAAAACAAAAGGGGTGAAATTCGCAGGTTGGCCGAACGTTCCGAAATTCGCAGAGCCTGCTGAGGAAGTGCTACCGACACCAGACGTGCGTCGGAACTCTCGCGGGGATTCTGGATTGGTGCCGTGACTGAGGCTGAACAATCTGTCCAAAATGCCTAAAAATGGCCCATAATGCTGACCCGCGGGTCACGGACCAAAAAGGGGTGAAATTCGCAGGTTGGCCGAACGCTCCGAAATTCACAGAGCCTGCTGAGGAAGGGCTACCGACACCAGACGTGCGTCGGAACTCGCGCCAGGATTCTGGAAGGGGTGCGGCGACTGAGCCAGAAAAATCTGTCCAAAATGCCCAAAAACGGCCCATAATGCTGACCAAAAAGGGTGAAATTTGCAGGTTGGCAGAACGCTCTGAAATTCGCAGAGTCTGCTGAGGAAGGGCTACCGACACCAGACGTGCGTCGGAACTCGCGCCGGGAGTCTGGAAGGGGTGCCAGGACTGAGGCAGAACAATCTGTCCAAAATGCCCAAAAATGGCCCTAATGCTGACCCGCGGGTCACGGACCAAAAAGGGGTGAATTTCTCAGTTTGGCCGAACGCTCCGAAATTCGCAGAGCCTGCTGAGGAAGTCCAACCGACACCAGACGTGCGTCGGAACTCGCGCTGGGAGTCTGGAAGGGTGCCGGGACTGAGCCAGAAAAATCTGTCCAAAATGCCCAAAAACGGCTCATGATGCTGACCCGCGGGTCACGGACGAAAAAGGGTGAAATCCGCAGGTTGGCCGAACGCTCCGAAATTCGCAGAGCCTGCTGAGGAAGGGCTACCGACACCAGACGTGCGTCGGAACTCGCGCCGGGAGTCTGGAAGGGGTGCCGGGACTGAGCCAGAAAAATCTGTCTAAAATACCGAAAAATGGCCCATAATGCTGACCCGGGTCACGGACAAAAAAGGGTGAAATTCGCAGGTTGGCCGAACGCTCCGAAATTCGCAGAGCCTGCTGAGGAAGGGCTACCGACACCAGACGTGCGTCGGAACTCGCGCCGGGATTCTGGAAGGGGTGCCGGGACTGAGCCAGAAAAATCTGTCCAAAATGCCCAAAAACGGCCCATGATGCTGACCGCGGGTCACGGACAAAAAAGGGTGAAATTCGCAGGTTGGCCGAACGCTCCGAAATTCACAGAGCCTGCTGAGGAAGGGCTACAACCGACCAGACGTGCGTCGGAACTCGCGCCTGGAGTCTGGAAGGGGTGCCGGGACTGAGGCTGAACAATCTGTCCAAAATGCGCAAAAACGGCTCATAATGCTGACCCGCGTGTCACCGACCAAAAAGGGGTGAAATTCGCAGGTTGGCCGAACGCCTCGAAATTCGCAGAGCCTGCTGAGGAAGGGCTACCGACACCGATGTGCGTTGGAACTCGCCCGGGAGTCTGGAAGGGGTGTCGGGACTGAGCCAGAAAAATCTGTCCAAAATGCCCAAAAGCTGCCCTTAATGCTGACCAAAAAGGGTGAAATTCGCAGGTTGGCCGAACGCTCCGAAATTCACAGAGCCGGATGAGAAAGGGCTACCGACACCAGACGTGCGTCGGAACTCGCGCAAGGATTCTGGAAGGGGTGCCGGGACTGAGCCAGAAAAATCTGTCCAAAATGCCGAAAAACTGCCGTTAATGCTGACGAAAAAGGGGTGAAATTCGCAGGTTGGCCAAACGCTCCGAAATTCGCAGAGCCTGCTGAGGAAGGACTACCTACAGCAGACGTGCGTCGGAAGTCGCACCAGGATTCTGGAAGGGGTGCCGGGACTGAGCCAAAAAATTCTGTCCAAAATGCCTAAAAATGGCCCATATTGCTGACCCCCGGGTCACGGACAAAAAAGGGGTGAAATTCTCAGGTTGCCCGAACGCCCCGAAATTCGCAGAGCCTGCTGAGGAAGGGCTACCGACACCGGATGTGCGTTGGAACTCGCCCCGGGAGTCTGGAAGTGGTGCCGGGACTGTGCCAGAAAAATCTGTCCAAAATGCCCAAAAACTGCTCTTAATGCTGACCAAAAAGGGGTGAAATTCGCAGGTTGGCCGAACGCTCCGAAATTCGCAGAGCCTGCTGAGGAAGGGCTACCTACAGCAGACGTGCGTCGGAAGTCGGGCCAGGATTCTGGAAGGGGTGCCGGGACTGAGCCAAAAAATTCTGTCCAAAATGCCTAAAAATGGCCCATATTGCTGACACGCGGGTCACAGACCCAAAAGGGGTAAAATTTGCAGTTTGGCCGAATGCTCCAAAATTCGCAGTGCCTGCTGAGGAAGGGCTTCCGACACCAGACGTGCGTCAGAACTCGTGCCTGGAGTCTGAAAGGGGTGCCGGGACTGAGCAGAGAAATCTGTCGAAAATGCCTAAAAACTGCCCTTAATGCTGACCAAAAAGGGGTGAAATTCGCAGGTTGGCCGAACGCCCCGAAATTCGCAGAGCCTGCTGAGGAAGGGCTACCGACACCGGATGTGCGTTGGAACTCGCCCCGGGAGTCTGGAAGGGGTGCCGGGACTGAACCAGAAAAATCTGTCGAAAATGCCCCAAACGGCCCATGATGCTGACCAAGAAGGGTGAAATTCGCAGGTTGGCCGAACGCTCCGAAATTCGCAGAGCCTGCTGAGGAAGTGCTACCGACACCAGACGTGCGTCGGAACTCTCGCCGGGATTCTGGATTGGTGCCGTGACTGAGCCAGATAAATCTGTCCAAAATGCCTAAAAATGGCCTATAATGCTGACCCGCGGGTCACGGACAAAAACGGGTGAAATTCGCAGGTTGGCCGAACGCTCCGAAATTCGCAGAGCCTGCTGAGGAAGGGCTACCGACACCAGACGTGCATCGGAACTCGCGCCAGGATTCTGGAAGGGGTGCCGGGACTGAGCCAGAAAAATCTGTCCAAAAAGCCCAAAAACGGCCCATGATGCTGACCAAGAAGGGGTGAAATTCGCAGGTTGGCCGAACGCTCCGAAATTCGCAGAGCCTGCTGAGGAAGTGCTACCGACACCAGCGTGCATCGGAACTCTCGCCGGGATTCTGGATTGGTGCCGTGACTGAGGCTGAACAATCTGTCCAAAATGCCTAAAAATGGCCCATAATGCTGACCCGCGGGTCACGGACCAAAAAGGGGTGAAATTCGCAGGTTGGCCGAACGCTCCGAAATTCACAGAGCCTGATGAGGAAGGGCTACTGACACCAGACGTGCGTCGGAACTCGCGCCGGATTCTGGAAGGGGTGCCGCGACTGAGCCAGAAAAATCTGTCCAAAATGCCCAAAAACGGCCCATAATGCTGACCAAAAAGGGGTGAATTTCGCAGGTTGGCCGAACGCTACGAAATTCGCAGAGCCTGCTGAGGAAGGGCTACCGACACCAGATGTGCGTCGGAACTCGCGCCAGGAGTCTGGAAGGGGCGCCGGGACTGAGCAGAAAAATCTGTCCAAAATGCCCAAAAACGGCCCATAATGCTGACCCGCGGGTCACGGACTAAAAGGGGTGAAATTTGCAGTTTGCACGAACGCTCCGAAATTCGCAGAGCCTGCTGAGGAAGGGCTACCGACACCAGATGTGCGTCGGAACTCGCGCCAGAGTCTGGAAGGGGCGCCGGGACTGAGCAGAAAAATCTGTCCAAAATGCCCAAAAACGGCCCATAATGCTGACCCGCGGGTCACGGACTAAAAAGGGGTGAAATTTGCAGTTTGCCCGAACGCTCCGAAATTCGCAGAGCCTGCTGAGGAAGGGCTACTGACACCAGATGTGCGTCGGAACTCGCGCCGGGAGTCTGGAAGGGCTGCCAGGACTGAGGCAGAACAATCTGTCCAAAATGCCCAAAAATGGCCCATAATGCTGACCCGCGGGTCACGGACGAAAAAGGGGTGAAATCCGCAGGTTGGCCGAACGCCCCGAAATTCGCAGAGCCTGCTGAGGAAGGGCTACCGACACCAGACGTGCGTCGGAACTCGCGCCGGGAGTCTGGAAGGGGTGCCGGGACTGAGCCAGAAAAATCTGTCGAAAATGCCCAAAAACGGCCCATGATGCTGACCAAGAAGGGGTGAAATTCGCAGGTTGGCCGAACGCTCCGAAATTCGCAGAGCCTGCTGAGGAAGTGCTACCGACACCAGACGTGCGTCGGAACTCTCGCGGGGATTCTGGATTGGTGCCGTGACTGAGGCTGAACAATCTGTCCAAAATGCCTAAAAATGGCCCATAATGCTGACCCGCGGGTCACGGACCAAAAAGGGGTGAAATTCGCAGGTTGGCCGAACGCTCCGAAATTCACAGAGCCTGATGAGGAAGGGCTACCGACACCAGACGTGCGTCGGAACTCGCGCCAGGATTCTGGAAGGGGTGCGGCGACTGAGCCAGAAAAATCTGTCCAAAATGCCCAAAACGGCCCATAATGCTGACCAAAAAGGGGTGAAATTTGCAGGTTGGCAGAACGCTCTGAAATTCGCAGAGTCTCTGCTGAGGAAGGGCTACCGACACCAGACGTGCGTCGGAACTCGCGCCGGGAGTCTGGAAGGGGTGCCAGGACTGAGGCAGAACAATCTGTCCAAAATGCCCAAAAATGGCCCCTAATGCTGACCCGCGGGTCACGGACCAAAAAGGGGTGAATTTCTCAGTTTGGCCGAACGCTCCGAAATTCGCAGAGCCTGCAGAGGAAGTCCAACCGACACCAGACGTGCGTCGGAACTCGCGCTGGGAGTCTGGAAGGGGTGCCGGGACTGAGCCAGAAAAATCTGTCCAAAATGCCCAAAAACGGCTCATGATGCTGACCCGCGGGTCACGGACGAAAAAGGGGTGAAATCCGCAGGTTGGCCGAACGCCCCGAAATTCGCAGAGCCTGCTGAGGAAGGGCTACCGACACCAGACGTGCGTCGGAACTCGCGCCGGGAGTCTGGAAGGGGTGCCGGGACTGAGGCTGAACAATCTGTCCAAAATGCGCAAAAACGGCTCATAATGCTGACCCGCGTGTCACCGACCAAAAAGGGGTGAAATTCGCAGGTTGGCCGAACGCCTCGAAATTCGCAGAGCCTGCTGAGGAAGGGCTACCGACACCGGATGTGCGTTGGAACTCGCCCCGGGAGTCTGGAAGGGGTGTCGGGACTGAGCCAGAAAAATCTGTCCAAAATGCCCAAAGCTGCCCTTAATGCTGACCAAAAAGGGGTGAAATTCGCAGGTTGGCCGAACGCTCCGAAATTCACAGAGCCGGATGAGAAAGGGCTACCGACACCAGACGTGCGTCGGAACTCGCGCCAGGATTCTGGAAGGGGTGCCGGGACTGAGCCAGAAAAATCTGTCCAAAATGCCGAAAAACTGCCGTTAATGCTGACGAAAAAGGGGTGAAATTCGCAGGTTGGCCAACGCTCCGAAATTCGCAGAGCCTGCTGAGGAAGGACTACCTACAGCAGACGTGCGTCGGAAGTCGCGCCAGGATTCTGGAAGGGGTGCCGGGACTGAGCCAAAAAATTCTGTCCAAAATGCCTAAAAATGGCCCATATTGCTGACCCCCGGGTCACGGACAAAAAAGGGGTGAAATTCTCAGGTTGCCCGAACGCCCCGAAATTCGCAGAGCCTGCTGAGGAAGGGCTACCGACACCGGATGTGCGTTGGAACTCGCCCCGGGAGTCTGGAAGTGGTGCCGGGACTGTGCCAGAAAAATCTGTCCACAAAATGCCCAAAAACTGCTCTTAATGCTGACCAAAAAGGGTGAAATTCGCAGGTTGGCCGAACGCTCCGAAATTCGCAGAGCCTGCTGAGGAAGGGCTACCTACAGCAGACGTGCGTCGGAAGTCGGGCCAGGATTCTGGAAGGGGTGCCGGGACTGAGCCAAAAAATTCTGTCCAAAATGCCTAAAAATGGCCCATAATGCTGACTCGCGGGTCACGGACCAAAAAGGGGTGAAATTCGCAGGGTGGCCGAACGCTCCGAAATTCGCAGAGCCTGCTGAGGAAGGGCTACCGACACCAGACGTGCATCGGAAGCCGAGCTAGGATTCTGGAAGGGGTGCCGGGACTGAGCCAGAAAAATCTTTCGAAAATGCCCCAAACGGCCCATGATGCTGACCCGGGTCACGGACCAAAAAGGGTGAAATCCGCAGGTTGGCCAAACGCCCCGAAATTCGTAGAGCCTGCTGAGGAAGTCCTACCGACACCAGATGTGCGTCGGAACGCAGTCCGGGAGTCTGAAACGGGTGCCGGGACTGAGGCTGAACAATCTGTCCAAAATGCCCAAAAATGGCCCATAATGCTGACTCGCGGGTCACGGACCAAAAAGGGGTGAAATTCGCAGGTGGCCGAACGCTCCGAAATTCACAGAGCCTGATGAGGAAGGGCTACCAACACCAGACGTGCGTCGGAACTCTTGCCAGGATTCTGGAAGGGGTGCCGGGACTGAGCTAGAAAAATCTGTCCAAAAAGCCCAAAAACGGCCCGCGACGATGACCGCGGGCCGGTCACAGACCAAAAAGGGGTGAAATTCGCAGGATGGCCGAACGCTCCGAAATTCGCTGAGACTGCTGAGGAAGTCCAACCGACACCAGACGTGCGTCGGAACTCGCGCCGGGAGTCTGGAAGGGGTGCCGGGACTGAGGCTGAACAATCTGTCCAAAATGCCTAAAATGGCCCATAATGCTGACCCGCGGGTCACGGACCAAAAAGGGGTGAAATTTGCAGGTTGGCCGAACGCTCCGAAATTCACAGAGCCTGATGAGGAAGTCCAAACGACACCAGACGTGCGTCGGAACTCGCGCCAGGATTCTGGAAGGGGTGCCGCGACTGAGCAAGAAAAATCTGTCCAAAAAGCCCAAAAACGGCCCGCGACGATGACCCGCGGGTCACAGACCAAAAAGGGGTGAAATTCGCAGGTTGGCCGAACGCTCCGAAATTCGCAGAGCCTGCTGAGGAAGGGCTACCGACACAAGACGTGCGTCGGAACTCGCGCCGGGAGTCTGGAAGGGGTGCCGGGACTGAGCCAGAAAATTTGTCGTAAATGCCCAAAACGGCCATGATGCTGACCAAAAGGGGTGAAATTCGCAGGTTGGCCGAATGCTCCGAAATTCGCAGAGCCTGCTGAGGAAGGGCTACCGACACCAGACGTGCGTCGGAACTCGCGCCGGGAGTCTGGAAGGGGTGCCGGGACTGAGCCAGAAAAATCTGTCGAAAATGCCCAAAAATAGCCCATAATGCTGACCCGCGGGTCACGGACCAAAAGGGTGAAATTCGCAGGTTGCTCGAACGCTCCGAAATTTGCAGAGCCTGCTCAGGAAGTCCTACCGACACCAGACGTGCGTCGGAACTCAGTCCGGGAGTCTGGAAGGGGTGCCGGGACTGAGGCTGAACAATCTGTCCAAAATGCCTAAAAATGGCCCATAATGCTGACTCGCGGGTCACGGACCAAAAAGGGGTGAAATTCGCAGGTGGCCGAACGCTCCGAAATTCACAGAGCCTGATGAGGAAGGGCTACCGATACCAGACGTGCGTGGGAACTCGCGCCAGGATTCTGGAAGGGGTGCCGGGACTGAGCCAGAAAAATCTGTCGAAAATGCCCAAAAATGGCCCATAATGCTGACCCGCGGGTCACGGACAAAAAGGGGTGAAATTCGCAGGTTGCCCGAACGCTCCGAAATTTGCAGAGCCTGCTCTGGAAGTCCTACCGACACCAGACGTGCGTCGGAACTCAGTCCGGGAATCTGGAAGGGGTGCCGGGACTGAGGCTGAACAATCTGTCCAAAATGCCTAAAAATGGCCCATAATGCTGACCCGCGGGTCACGGACAAAAAACGGGTGAAATTCGCAGGTTGCCGAACGCTCCGAAATTCGCAGAGCCTGCTGAGGAAGTCCAACCGACACCAGACGTGCGTCGGAACTCGCGCCGGGAATCTGGAAGGGGTGCCGGGACTGAGGCTGAACAATCTGTCCAAAATGCCTAAAAATGGCCCATAATGCTGACTCGCGGGTCACGGACCAAAAAGGGGTGAAATTCGCAGGGTGGCCGAACGCTCCGAAATTCGCAGAGCCTGCTGAGGAAGGGCTACCGACACCAGACGTGCATCGGAAGCCGAGCTAGGATTCTGGAAGGGGTGCCGGGACTGAGCCAGAAAAATCTGTCGAAAATGCCCCAAAACGGCCCATGATGCTGACCCGCGGGTCACGGACCAAAAAGGGGTGAAATCCGCAGGTTGGCCGAACGCCCCGAAATTCGTAGAGCCTGCTGAGGAAGTCCTACCGACACCAGACGTGCGTCGGAACGCAGTCCGGGAGTCTGAAACGGGTGCCGGGACTGAGGCTGAACAATCTGTCCAAAATGCCCAAAATGGCCCATAATGCTGACTCGCGGGTCACGGACCAAAAAGGGGTGAAATTCGCAGGTGGCCGAACGCTCCGAAATTCACAGAGCCTGATGAGGAAGGGCTACCAACACCAGACGTGCGTCGGAACTCGCGCCAGGATTCTGGAAGGGGTGCCGGGACTGAGCTAGAAAAATCTGTCCAAAAGCCCAAAAACGGCCCGCGACGATGACCGCGGGCCGGTCACAGACCAAAGGGGTGAAATTCGCAGGATGGCCGAACGCTCCGAAATTCGCTGAGACTGCTGAGGAAGTCCAACCGACACCAGACGTGCGTCGGAACTCGCGCCGGAGTCTGGAAGGGGTGCCGGGACTGAGGCTGAACAATCTGTCCAAAATGCCTAAAAATGGCCCATAATGCTGACCCGCGGGTCACGGACCAAAAAGGGGTGAAATTTGCAGGTTGGCCGAACGCTCCGAAATTCACAGAGCCTGATGAGGAAGTCCAACCGACACCAGACGTGCGTCGGAACTCGCGCCAGGATTCTGGAAGGGGTGCCGCGACTGAGCAAGAAAAATCTGTCCAAAAAGCCCAAAAACGGCCCGCGACGATGACCCGCGGGTCACAGACCAAAAAGGGGTGAAATTCGCACGTTGGCCGAACGCTCCGAAATTCGCAGAGACTTCTGAGGAAGTGCTACCGACACAAGACGTGCGTCGGAACTCGCGCCGGGAGTCTGGAAGGGGTGCCGGGACTGAGCCAGAAAAAATTGTCGTAAATGCCCAAAAACGGCCCATGATGCTGACCAAGAAGGGGTGAAATTCGCAGGTTGGCCGAATGCTCCGAAATTCGCAGAGCCTGCTGAGGAAGTGCTACCGACACCAGACGTGCGTCGGAACTCGCGCCGGGAGTCTGGAAGGGGTGCCGGGACTGAGCCAGAAAAATCTGTCGAAAATGCCCAAAAATAGCCCATAATGCTGACCCGCGGGTCACGGATCAAAAGGGGTGAAATTCGCAGGTTGGCCGAACGCTCCGAAATTCACAGAGCCTGATGAGGAAGGGCTACCGACACCAGACGTGCGTCGGAACTCCGCGCCAGGATTCTGGAAGGGGTGCCGGGACTGAGCCAGAAAAATCTGTCGAAAAAGCCCAAATAGCCCATAATGCTGATGGGTTACGGACAAAAAAGGGGTGAAATTCGCAGGTTGCCCGAACGCTCCGAAATTCACAGAGCCTGCTGAGGAAGTCCAACCGACACCAGACGTGCGTCGGAACTCGCGCCGGGATTCTGGATTGGTGCCGTGACTGAGGCTGAACAATCTGTCCAAAATGCCTAAAAATGGCCCATAATGCTGACCCGCGGGTCACGGACTAAAAAGGGGTGAAATTTGCAGTTTGCCCGAACGCTACGAAATTCGCAGAGCCTGCTGAGGAAGGGCTACTGACACCAGATGTGCGTCGGAACTCGCGCCGGGAGTCTGGAAGGGCTGCCAGGACTGAGGCAGAACAATCTGTCAAAATGCCCAAAAATGGCCCATAATGCTGACCCGCGGGTCACGGACCAAAAAGGGGTGAATTCTCAGGTTGGCCGAACGCTCCGAAATTCGCAGAGCCTGCTGAGGAAGGGCTACCGACATCAGACGTGTGTCGGAACTCGCGCCGGGAGTCTGGAAGGGGTGCGGGACTGAGCCAGAAAAATCTGTGCAAAATGCCTAAAAATGGCCCATTGCTGACCTGCAGGTCACGGACCAGAAAGCGGTGAAATTCGCAGAGCCTGCTGAGGAAGGGCTACCTACCGACACCAGATGTGCGTCGGAACTCGCGCCAGGAGTCTGGAAGGGGTGCCGGGACTGAGCCAGAAAAATCTGTCGAAAATGCCCAAAAACGGCCCATGATGCTGACCAAGAAGGGGTGAAATTCGCAGGTTGGCCGAACGCTCCGAAATTCTCAGAGCCTGATGAGGAAGGCTACCGACACCAGACGTGCATCGGAACTCGCGCCAGGATTCTGGAAGGGGTGCCGGGACTGAGCCAGAAAAATCTGTCGAAAATGCCCAAAAATGCCCATAATGCTGACCCGCGGGTCACGGACAAAAAACGGGTGAAATTCGCAGGTTGGCCGAACGCTCCGAAATTCGCAGAGCCTGCTGAGGAAGTCCAACCGACACCAGACGTGCGTCGGAACTCGCGCCGGGAGTCTGGAAGGGGTGCCGGGACTGAACCAGAAAAATCTGTCGAAAATGCCCAAAACTAGCGCATAATGCTGACCCGCGGGTCACGGACAAAAAAGGGTGAAATTCGCAGGTTGCCCGAACGCTCCGAAATTTGCAGAGCCTGCTCAGGAAGTCCTACCGACACCAGACGTGCGTCGGAACTCAGTCCGGGAGTCTGGAAGGGGTGCCGGGACTGAGGCTGAACAATTTGTCCAAATGCCTAAAAATGGCCCATAATGCTGACTCGCGGGTCACGGACAAAAAAGGGGTGAAATTCGCAGGTTGCCCGAACGCTCCGAAATTTGCAGAGCCTGCTCAGGAAGTCCTACCGACAGCAACGTGCGTCGGAACTCAGTTCCCGGGCTAAACGACACAAAGAACGTGCGTCGGAACTCGCGCCGGATTCTGGAGAGGGGTGCCGCGACTGAGCCAGAAAAATCTGTCCAAAATGCCAAAAACGGCCCATAATGCTGACCAAAAAGGGGTGAAATTCGCAGGTTGGCAGAACGCTCTGAAATTCGCAGAGTCTGCTGAGGAAGGGCTACCGACACCAGATGTGCGTCGGTACTCTCGCGCGCCGGAGCCTGGAGAGGTGCCGGGACTGAGCCAGCAAAATCTGTCTAAAATGCCCAAAAACGGCCCATAATGCTGACCAAAAGGGGTGAAATTCGCAGGTTGGCCGAATGCTCCAAAATTCGCAGAACCTGTTGAGGAAGTGTTACCGACACCAGACATGCATCGGAACTCCGCGCCGGAGTCTGGAGGGGGTGCTGGTACTGAGCCAGAAAAATCTGTCCAAAATGCCCAAAAACGCCCATGATGCTGACCAAGAAGGGATGAAATTCGCAGGTTGGCCGAACGCTCCGAAATTCGAAGAGCCTGCTGAGGAAGTGCTACCGACACCAGACGTGCGTCGGAACTCTCGCCGGATTCTGGATTGGTGCCGTGACTGAGCCAGATAAATCTGTCCAAAATGCCTAAAAATGGCCTATAATGCTGACCCGCGGGTCACGGACAAAAAACGGTGAAATTCGCAGGTTGGCCGAACGCTCCGAAATGCTCAGAGCCTGATGAGGAAGGCTACCGACACCAGACGTGCATCGGAACTCGCGCCAGGATTCTGGAAGGGGTGCCGTGACTGAGCCAGAAAAATCTGTCGAAAATGCCCAAAAATGGCCCATAATGCTGACCCGCGGGTCACGGACAAAAACGGTGAAATTCGCAGGTTGGCCGAACGCTCCGAAATTCGCAGAGCCTGCTGAGGAAGTCCAACCGACACCAGACGTGCGTCGGAACTCGCGCCGGGAGTCTGGAAGGGGTGCCGGGACTGAACCAGAAAAATCTGTCGAAAATGCCCAAAACTAGCCCATAATGCTGACCCGCGGGTCACGGACAAAAAAGGGGTGAAATTCGCAGGTTGCCCGAACGCTCCGAAATTTGCAGAGCCTGCTCAGGAAGTCCTACCGACACCAGACGTGCGTCGGAACTCAGTCCGGGAGTCTGGAAGGGGTGCCGGGACTGAGGCTGAACAATTTGTCCAAAATGCCTAAAAATGGCCCATAATGCTGACTCGCGGGTCACGGACGAAAAAGGGGTGAAATTCGCAGGTTGCCCGAACGCTCCGAAATTTGCAGAGCCTGCTCAGGAAGTCCTACCGACAGCAGACGTGCGTCGGAACTCAGTCCGGAGTCTGGAAGGGGTGCCGGGACTGAGGCTGAACAATCTGTCCAAAATGCCTAAAAATGGCCCATAATGCTCACTCGGGGGTCACGGACCAAAAAGGGGTGAAATTCGCAGGGTGGCCGAACGCTCCGAAATTCGCAGAGCCTGCTGAGGAAGGGCTACCGACACCAGACGTGCATCGGAAGCCGCGCTAGGATTCTGGAAGGGGTGCCGGGACTGAGCCAGAAAAATCTGTCGAAAATGCCCCAAAACGGCCCATGATGCTGACCCGCGGGTCACGGACAAAAAAGGGGTGAAATCCGCAGGTTGGCCGAACGCCCCGAAATTCGCAGAGCCTGCTGAGGAAGTCCTACCGACACCAGACGTGCGTCGGAACGCAGTCCGGGAGTCTGAAACGGGTGCCGGGACTGAGGCTGAACAATCTGTCCAAAATGCCTAAAAATGGCCCATAATGCTGACTCGCGGGTCACGGACCAAAAAGGGGTGAAATTCGCAGGTGGCCGAACGCTCCGAAATTCACAGAGCCTGATGAGGAAGGGCTACCGACACCAGACGTGCGTCGGAACTCGTGCCAGGATTCTGGAAGGGGTGCCGGGACTGAGCAAGAAAAATCTGTCCAAAAAGCCCAAAACGGCCCGCGACGATGACCCGCGGGTCACAGACCAAAAAGGGGTGAAATTTGCAGGATTGCCGAACGCTCCGAAATTCGCTGAGACTGCTGAGGAAGTCCAACCGACACCAGACGTGCGTCGGAACTCGCGCCGGGAGTCTGGAAGGGGTGGCGGGACTGAGGCTGAACAATCTGTCCAAAATGCCTAAAAATGGCCCATAATGCTGACGCGCGGGTCACGGACGAAAAAGGGTGAAATCCGCAGGTTGGCCGAACGCTCCGAAATTCAGAGAGCCTGCTGAGGAAGTCCAACCGACACCAGACGTGCGTCGGAACTCGCGCCGGGAGTCTGGAAGGGGTGCTGGGATTGAGCCAGAAAAATCTGTCGAAAATGCCCGAAAACGGCCCATGATGCTGACGCGCGGGTCACGGACAAAAAACGGGTGAAATTCGGAGGTTGGGCGAATGCTCCAAAATTCGCAGAACCTGCTGAGGAAGGGCTACCGACACCAGACGTGCATCGGAACTCGCGCCAGGATTCTGGAAGGGGTGCCGGGACTGAGCCAGAAAATCTGTCGAAAATGCCCAAAAAGCTGGCCCATAATGCTGACCCGCGGGTCACGGACAAAAACGGGTGAAATTCGCAGGTTGGCCGAACGCTCCGAAATTCGCAGAGCCTGCTGAGGAAGTCCAACCGACACCAGACGTGCGTCGGAACTCGCGCCGGGAGTCTGGAAGGGGTGCCGGGACTGAACCAGAAAAATCTGTCGAAAATGCCCAAACTAGCCCATAATGCTGACCCGCGGGTCACGGACAAAAAAGGGGTGAAATTCGCAGGTTGCCCGAACGCTCCGAAATTTGCAGAGCCTGCTCAGGAAGTCCTACCGACACCAGACGTGCGTCGGAACTCAGTCCGGGAGTCTGGAAGGGGTGCCGGGACTGAGGCTGAACAATCTGTCCAAAATGCCTAAAAATGGCCCATAATGCTGACTCGCGGGTCACGGACCAAAAGGGGTGAAATTCGCAGGGTGGCCGAACGCTCCGAAATTCGCACAGCCTGCTGAGGAAGGGCTACCGACACCAGACGTGCATCGGAACTCGCGCCAGCATTCTGGAAGGGGTGCCGGGACTGAGCCAGAAAAATCTGTCCAAAATGCCAAAATGGCCCATAATGCTGACCCGCGGGTCACGGACCAAATAGGGGTGAAATCTGCAGGTTGGCCGAACGCCCCGAAATTCGCAGAGCCCGCTGAGGAAGTCCTACCGACACCAGACGTGCATCGGAACTCAGTCCGGGAGTCTGGAAGGGGTGCCGGGACTGAGGCTGAACAATCTGTCCAAAATGCCCAAAAACGGCCCATGATGCTGACCCGCGGGTCACGGACCAAAAAGGGGTGAAATTCGCAGGTGGCCGAACGCTCCGAAATTCACAGAGCCTGATGAGGAAGGGCTACCGACACCAGACGTGCGTGGGAACTCACGCCAGGATTCTGGAAGGGGTGCCGGGACTGAGCAAGAAAAATCTGTCCAAAAAGCCCAAAAACGGCCCGCGACGATGACACGCGGGTCACGGACAAAAAACGGGTGAAATTCGCAGGTTGGCCGAACGCTCCGAAATTCTCAGAGCCTGATGAGGAAGGCTACCGACACCAGACGTGCATCGGAACTCGCGCCAGGATTCTGGAAGGGGTGCCGGGACTGAGCCAGAAAAATCTGTCGAAAATGCCCAAAAATGGCCCATAATGCTGACCCGCGGTCACGGACAAAAAACGGTGAAATTCGCAGGTTGGCCGAACGCTCCGAAATTCGCAGAGCCTGCTGAGGAAGTCCAACCGACACCAGACGTGCGTCGGAACTCGCGCCGGGAGTCTGGAAGGGGTGCCGGGACTGAACCAGAAAAATCTGTCGAAAATGCCCAAAACTAGCCCATAATGCTGACCCGCGGGTCACGGACTAAAAAGGGTGAAATTTGCAGTTTGCCCGAACGCTCCGAAATTCGCAGAGCCTGCTGAGGAAGGGCTACCGACACCGATGTGCGTTGGAACTCGCCCCGGGAGTCTGGAAGTGGTGCCGGGACTGTGCCAGAAAAATCTGTCCAAAATGCCCAAAAACTGCTCTAATGCTGACCAAAAAGGGGTGAAATTCGCAGGTTGGCCGAACGCTCCGAAATTCGCAGAGCCTGCTGAGGAAGGGCTACCTACAGCAGACGTGCGTCGGAAGTCGGGCCAGGATTCTGGAAGGGGTGCCGGGACTGAGCCAAAAAATCTGTCCAAAATGCCTAAAAATGGCCCATAATGCTGACTCGCGGGTCACGGACCAAAAGGGGTGAAATTCGCAGGGTGGCCGAACGCTCCGAAATTCGCAGAGCCTGCTGAGGAAGGGCTACCGACACCAGACGTGCATCGGAAGCCGAGCTAGGATTCTGGAAGGGGTGCCGGGACTGAGCCAGAAAAATCTTTCGAAAATGCCCGAAAACGGCCCATGATGCTGACCCGCGGGTCACGGACCAAAAGGGGTGAAATCCGCAGGTTGGCCGAACGCCCCGAAATTCGTAGAGCCTGCTGAGGAAGTCCTACCACACCAGATGTGCGTCGGAACGCAGTCCGGGAGTCTGAAACGGGTGCCGGGACTGAGGCTGAACAATCTGTCCAAAATGCCCAAAAATGGCCCATAATGCTGACTCGCGGGTCACGGACCAAAAAGGGGTGAAATTCGCAGGTGGCCGAACGCTCCGAAATTCACAGAGCCTGATGAGGAAGGGCTACCAACACCAGACGTGCGTCGGAACTCTTGCCAGGATTCTGGAAGGGGTGCCGGGACTGAGCTAGAAAAATCTGTCCAAAAAGCCCAAAAACGGCCCGCGACGATGACCGCGGGCCGGTCACAGACCAAAAGGGTGAAATTCGCAGGATGGCCGAACGCTCTGAAATTCGCTGAGACTGCTGAGGAAGTCCAACCGACACCAGACGTGCGTCGGAAGTCGCGCCGGGAGTCTGGAAGGAATGCCGGACTGAGGCTGAACAATCTGTCCAAAATGCCTAAAAATGGCCCATAATGCTGACCCGGGTCACGGACCAAAAGGGGTGAAATTTGCAGGTTGGCCGAACGCTCCGAAATTCACAGAGCCTGATGAGGAAGTCCAAACGACACCAGACGTGCGTCGGAACTCGCGCCAGGATTCTGGAAGGGGTGCCGCGACTGAGCAAGAAAAATCTGTCCAAAAAGCCCAAAAACGGCCCGCGACGATGACCCGCGGGTCACAGACCAAAAAGGGTGAAATTCGCACGTTGGCCGAACGCTCCGAAATTCGCAGAGACTGCTGAGGAAGTGCTACCGACACAAGACGTGCGTAGGAACTCGCGCCGGGAGTCTGGAAGGGGTGCCGGACTGAGCCAGAAAAATTTGTCGTAAATGCCCAAAAACGGCCCATGATGCTGACCAAGAAGGGGTGAAATTCGCAGGTTGGCCGAATGCTCCGAAATTCGCAGAGCCTGCTGAGGAAGTGCTACCGACACCAGACGTGCGTCGGAACTCGCGCCGGGAGTCTGGAAGGGGTGCCGGGACTGAGCCAGAAAAATCTGTCGAAATGCCCAAAAATAGCCCATAATGCTGACCCGCGGGTCACGGACCAAAAGGGGTGAAATTCGCAGGTTGCTCGAACGTTCCGAATTTGCAGAGCCTGCTCAGGAAGTCCTACCGACACCAGACGTGCGTCGGAACTCAGTCCGGGAGTCTGGAAGGGGTGCCGGGACTGAGGCTGAACAATCTGTCCAAAATGCCTAAAATGGCCCATAATGCTGACTCGCGGTCACGGACCAAAAGGGGTGAAATTCGCAGGTGGCCGAACGCTCCGAAATTCACAGAGCCTGATGAGGAAGGGCTACCGACACCAGACGTGCGTGGGAACTCACGCCAGGATTCTGGAAGTGGTGCCGGGACTGAGCAAGAAAACTCTGTCCAAAAAGCCCAAAAACGGCCCGCGACGATGACACGCGGGTCACGGACAAAAACGGGTGAAATTCGCAGGTTGGCCGAACGCTCCGAAATTCTCAGAGCCTGATGAGGAAGGCTACCGACACCAGACTTGCATCGGAACTCGCGCCAGGATTCTGGAAGGTGGCCGGGACTGAGCCAGAAAAATCTGTCGAAATGCCCAAAATGGCCCATAATGCTGACCCGCGGGTCACGGACAAAAAACGGGTGAAATTCGCAGGTTGGCCGAACGCTCCGAAATTCGCAGAGCCTGCTGAGGAAGTCCAACCGACACCAGACGTGCGTCGGAACTCGCGCCGGGAGTCTGGAAGGGGTGCCGGGACTGAACCAGAAAAATCTGTCGAAAATGCCCAAAACTAGCCCATAATGCTGACCCGCGGGTCACGGACAAAAAAGGGGTGAAATTCGCAGGTTGCCCGAACGCTCCGAAATTTGCAGAGCCTGCTCTGGAAGTCCTACCGACACCAGACGTGCGTCGGAACTCAGTCCGGGAATCTGGAAGGGGTGCCGGGACTGAGGCTGAACATCTGTCCAAAATGCCTAAAAATGGCCCATAATGCTGACCCGCGGGTCACGGACAAAAAACGGGTGAAATTCGCAGGTTGGCCGAACGCTCCGAAATTCGCAGAGCCTGCTGAGGAAGTCCAACCGACACCAGACGTGCGTCGGAACTCGCGCCGGGAATCTGGAAGGGGTGCCGGGACTGAGCTGAACAATCTGTCCAAAATGCCTAAAAATGGCCCATAATGCTGACTCGCGGGTCACGGACCAAAAGGGGTGAAATTCGCAGGGTGGCCGAACGCTCCGAAATTCGCAGAGCCTGCTGAGGAAGGGCTACCGACACCAGACGTGCATCGGAAGCCGAGCTAGGATTCTGGAAGGGGTGCCGGGACTGAGCCAGAAAATCTGTCGAAAATGCCCAAACGGCCCATGATGCTGACCCGCGGGTGACGGACCAAAAGGGGTGAAATCCGCAGGTTGGCCGAACGCCCCGAAATTCGTAGAGCCTGCTGAGGAAGTCCTACCGACACCAGACGTGCGTCGGAACGCAGTCCGGGAGTCTGAAACGGGTGCCGGGACTGAGGCTGAACAATCTGTCCAAAATGCCCAAAAATGGCCCATAATGCTGACTCGCGGGTCACGGACCAAAAAGGGGTGAAATTCGCAGGTGCCGAACGCTCCGAAATTCACAGAGCCTGATGAGGAAGGGCTACCACACCAGACGTGCGTCGGAACTCGCGCCAGGATTCTGGAAGGGGTGCCGGGACTGAGCTAGAAAAATCTGTCCAAAAAGCCCAAAAACGGCCCGCGACGATGACCGCGGCCGGTCACAGACCAAAAAGGGTGAAATTCGCAGGATGGCCGAACGCTCCGAAATTCGCTGAGACTGCTGAGGAAGTCCAACCGACACCAGACGTGCGTCGGAACTCGCGCCGGGAGTCTGGAAGGGGTGCCGGGACTGAGGCTGAACAATCTGTCCAAAATGCCTAAAAATGGCCCATAATGCTGACCCGCGGGTCACGGACCAAAAAGGGTGAAATTTGCAGGTTGGCCGAACGCTCCGAAATTCACAGAGCCTGATGAGGAAGTCCACCGACACCAGACGTGCGTCGGAACTCGCGCCGGGATTCTGGAAGGGGTGCCGGGACTGAGCCAGAAAAATCTGTCCAAAAAGCCCAAAAACGGCCCGTGACGCTGACCCGCGGGTCACAGACCAAAAAGGGGTGAAATTCGCAGGTTGGCCGAACGCTCCGAAATTCGCAGAGACTTCTGAGGAAGTGCTACCGACACAAGACGTGCGTCGGAACTCGCGCCGGGAGTCTGGAAGGGGTGCCGGGACTGAGCCAGAAAAAATTGTCGTAAATGCCCAAAAACGGCCCATGATGCTGACCAAGAAGGGGTGAAATTCGCAGGTTGGCCGAATGCTCCGAAATTCGCAGAGCCTGCTGAGGAAGTGCTACCGACACCAGACGTGCGTCGGAACTCGCGCCGGGAGTCTGGAAGGGGTGCCGGGACTGAGCCAGAAAAATCTGTCGAAAATGCCCAAAAATAGCCCATAATGCTGACCCGCGGGTCACGGATCAAAAGGGGTGAAATTCGCAGGTTGGCCGAACGCTCCGAAATTCACAGAGCCTGATGAGGAAGGGCTACCGACACCAGACGTGCGTCGGAACTCGCGCCAGGATTCTGGAAGGGGTGCCGGGACTGAGCCAGAAAATCTGTCGAAAAAGCCCAAAAATAGCCCATAATGCTGATGGGTTACGGACAAAAAAGGGGTGAAATTCGCAGGTTGCCCGAACGCTCCGAAATTCACAGAGCCTGCTGAGGAAGTCCAACCGACACCAGACGTGCGTCGGAACTCGCGCCGGGATTCTGGATTGGTGCCGTGACTGAGGCTGAACAATCTGTCCAAAATGCCTAAAAATGGCCCATAATACTGACCCGCGGGTCACGGACTAAAAAGGGGTGAAATTGCAGTTTGCCCGAACGCTCCGAAATTCGCAGAGCCTGCTGAGGAAGGGCTACTGACACCAGATGTGCGTCGGAACTCGCGCCGGGAGTCTGGAAGGGCTGCCAGGACTGAGGCAGAACAATCTGTCCAAAATGCCCAAAAATGGCCCATAATGCTGACCCGCGGGTCACGGACCAAAAAGGGGTGAATTTCTCAGGTTGGCCGAACGCTCCGAAATTCGCAGAGCCTGCTGAGGAAGGGCTACCGACATCAGACGTGTGTCGGAACTCGCGCCGGGAGTCTGGAAGGGTGCGGGACTGAGCCAGAAAAATCTGTGCAAAATGCCTAAAAATGGCCCATAATGCTGACCTGCAGGTCACGGACCAGAAAGCGGTGAAATTCGCAGAGCCTGCTGAGGAAGGGCTACCGACACCAGATGTGCGTCGGAACTCGCGCCAGGAGTCTGGAAGGGGTGCCGGGACTGAGCCAGAAAAATCTGTCGAAAATGCCCAAAAACGGCCTGATGCTGACCAAGAAGGGGTGAAATTTGCAGGTTGGCCGAACGCTCCGAAATTCTCAGAGCCTGATGAGGAAGGCTACCGACACCAGACGTGCATCGGAACTCGCGCCAGGATTCTGGAAGGGGTGCCGGGACTGAGCCAGAAAAATCTGTCGAAAATGCCCAAAAATGGCCCATAATGCTGACCCGCGGGTCACGGACAAAAAGGGGTGAAATTCGCAGGTTGCCCGAACGCTCCGAAATTTGCAGAGCCTGCTCAGGAAGTCCTACCGACACCAGACGTGCGTCGGAACTCAGTCCGGGAGTCTGGAAGGGGTGCCGGGACTGAGGCTGAACAATTTGTCCAAAATGCCTAAAAATGGCCCATAATGCTGACTCGCGGGTCACGGACAAAAAAGGGGTGAAATTCGCAGGTTGCCCGAACGCTCCGAAATTTGCAGAGCCTGCTCAGGAATCCTACCGACAGCAGACGTGCGTCGGAACTCAGTCCGGGAGTCTGGAAGGGGTGCCGGGACTGAGGCTGAACAATCTGTCCAAAATGCCTAAAAATGGCCCATAATGCTGACCCGCGGGTCACGGACCAAAAAGGGGTGAAATTCGCAGGTTGGCCGAACGCTCCGAAATTCACAGAGCCTGATGAGGAAGGGCTACCGACACCAGACGTGCGTCGGAACTCGCGCCAGGATTCTGGAAGGGGTGCCGCGACTGAGCCAGAAAAATCTGTCCAAAATGCCCAAAAACGGCCCATAATGCTGACCAAAAAGGGGTGAAATTCGCAGGTTGGCAGAACGCTCTGAAATTCGCAGAGTCTGCTGAGGAAGGGCTACCGACACCAGATGTGCGTCGGTACTCGCGCCGGGAGCCTGGAGAGGTGCCGGGACTGAGCCAGCAAAATCTGTCTAAAATGCCCAAAAACGGCCCATAATGCTGACCAAAAAGGGGTGAAATTCGCAGGTTGGCCGAATGCTCCAAAATTCGCAGAACCTGTTGAGGAAGTGTTACCGACACCAGACATGCATCGGAACTCGCGCCGGGAGTCTGGAGGGGGTGCTGGTACTGAGCCAGAAAAATCTGTCCAAAATGCCCAAAAACGGCCCATGATGCTGACCAAGAAGGGGTGAAATTCGCAGGTTGGCCGAACGCTCCGAAATTCGAAGAGCCTGCTGAGGAAGTGCTACCGACACCAGACGTGCGTCGGAACTCTCGCCGGGATTCTGGATTGGTGCCGTGACTGAGCCAGATAAATCTGTCCAAAATGCCTAAAAATGGCCTATAATGCTGACCCGCGGGTCACGGACAAAAAACGGGTGAAATTCGCAGGTTGGCCGAACGCTCCGAAATTCTCAGAGCCTGATGAGGAAGGCTACCGACACCAGACGTGCATCGGAACTCGCGCCAGGATTCTGGAAGGGGTGCCGGGACTGAGCCAGAAAAATCTGTCGAAAATGCCCAAAAATGGCCCATAATGCTGACCCGCGGGTCACGGACAAAAAACGGGTGAAATTCGCAGGTTGGCCGAACGCTCCGAAATTCGCAGAGCCTGCTGAGGAAGTCCAACCGACACCAGACGTGCGTCGGAACTCGCGCCGGGAGTCTGGAAGGGGTGCCGGGACTGAACCAGAAAAATCTGTCGAAAATGCCCAAAACTAGCCCATAATGCTGACCCGCGGTCACGGACAAAAGGGTGAAATTCGCAGGTTGCCCGAACGCTCCGAAATTTGCAGAGCCTGCTCAGGAAGTCCTACCGACACCAGACGTGCGTCGGAACTCAGTCCGGGAGTCTGGAAGGGGTGCCGGGACTGAGGCTGAAAATCTGTCCAAAATGCCTAAAAATGGCCCATAATGCTCACTCGGGGGTCACGGACCAAAAAGGGGTGAAATTCGCAGGTGGCCGAACGCTCCGAAATTCGCAGAGCCTGCTGAGGAAGGCTACCGACACCAGACGTGCATCGGAAGCCGCGCTAGGATTCTGGAAGGGGTGCCGGGACTGAGCCAGAAAAATCTGTCGAAAATGCCCCAAAACGGCCCATGATGCTGACCCGCGGGTCACGGACAAAAAAGGGGTGAAATCCGCAGGTTGGCCGAACGCCCCGAAATTCGCAGAGCCTGCTGAGGAAGTCCTACCGACACCAGACGTGCGTCGGAACGCAGTCCGGGAGTCTGAAACGGGTGCCGGGACTGAGGCTGAACAATCTGTCCAAAATGCCTAAAAATGGCCCATAATGCTGACTCGCGGTCACGGACCAAAAAGGGGTGAAATTCGCAGGTGGCCGAACGCTCCGAAATTCACAGAGCCTGATGAGGAAGGGCTACCGACACCAGACGTGCGTCGGAACTCGTGCCAGGATTCTGGAAGGGGTGCCGGGACTGAGCAAGAAAAATCTGTCCAAAAAGCCCAAAAACGGCCCGCGACGATGACCCGCGGGTCACAGACCAAAAAGGGGTGAAATTTGCAGGATTGCCGAACGCTCCGAAATTCGTTGAGACTGCTGAGGAAGTCCAACCGACACCAGACGTGCGTCGGAACTCGCGCCGGGAGTCTGGAAGGGGTGGCGGGACTGAGGCTGAACAATCTGTCCAAAATGCCTAAAAATGGCCCATAATGCTGACGCGCGGGTCACGGACGAAAATGGGGTGAAATCCGCAGGTTGGCCGAACGCTCCGAAATTCAGAGAGCCTGCTGAGGAAGTCCAACCGACACCAGACGTGCGTCGGAACTCGCGCCGGGAGTCTGGAAGGGGTGCTGGGATTGAGCCAGAAAATCTGTCGAAAATGCCCAAAACGGCCCATGATGCTGACGCGCGGGTCACGGACAAAAAAACGGGTGAAATTCGGAGGTTGGGCGAATGCTCCAAAATTCGCAGACCTGCTGAGGAAGGGCTACCGACACCAGACGTGCATCGGAACTCGCGCCAGGATTCTGGAGGGGTGCCGGGACTGAGCCAGAAAAATCTGTCGAAAATGCCCAAAAATGGCCCATAATGCTGACCCGCGGGTCACGGACAAAAAACGGGTGAAATTCGCAGGTTGGCCGAACGCTCCGAAATTCGCAGAGCCTGCTGAGAAAGTCCAACCGACACCAGACGTGCGTCGGAACTCGCGCCGGGAGTCTGGAAGGGGTGCCGGGACTGAACCAGAAAAATCTGTCGAAAATGCCCAAAACTAGCCCATAATGCTGACCCGCGGGTCACGGACAAAAAGGGGTGAAATTCGCAGGTTGCCCGAACGCTCCGAAATTTGCAGAGCCTGCTCAGGAAGTCCTACCGACACCAGACGTGCGTCGGAACTCAGTCCGGGAGTCTGGAAGGGGTGCCGGGACTGAGGCTGAACAATCTGTCCAAAATGCCTAAAAATGGCCCATAATGCTGACTCGCGGGTCACGGACCAAAAAGGGGTGAAATTCGCAGGGTGGCCGAACGCTCCGAAATTCGCACAGCCTGCTGAGGAAGGGCTACCGACACCAGACGTGCATCGGAACTCGCGCCAGCATTCTGGAAGGGGTGCCGGGACTGAGCCAGAAAAATCTGTCCAAAATGCCAAAAATGGCCCATAATGCTGACCCGCGGGTCACGGACCAAATAGGGGTGAAATCTGCAGGTTGGCCGAACGCCCCGAAATTCGCAGAGCCTGCTGAGGAAGTCCTACCGACACCAGACGTGCATCGGAACTCAGTCCGGGAGTCTGGAAGGGGTGCCGGGACTGAGGCTGAACAATCTGTCCAAAATGCCCAAAAACGGCCCATGATGCTGACCCGCGGGTCACGGACCAAAAAGGGGTGAAATTCGCAGGTGGCCGAACGCTCCGAAATTCACAGAGCCTGCTGAGGAAGGGCTACCGACACCAGACGTGCGTGGGAACTCACGCCAGGATTCTGGAAGGGGTGCCGGGACTGAGCAGAAAAATCTGTCCAAAAAGCCCAAAAACGGCCCGCGACGATGACACGCGGGTCACAGACCAAAAAGGGGTGAAATTCGCACGTTGGCCGAACGCTCCGAAATTCGCAGAGACTGCTGAGGAAGTGCTACCGACACAAGACGTGCGTCGGAACTCGCGCCGGGAGTCTGGAAGGGGTGCCGGGACTGAGCCAGAAAATTGTCATAAATGCCCAAAAACGGCCCATGATGCTGACCAAGAAGGGGTGAAATTCGCAGGTTGGCCGAACGCTCCGAAATTCGCAGAGCCTGCTGAGGAAGTGCTACCGACACCAGACGTGCGTCGGAACTCGCGCCGGGAGACTGGAAGGGGTGCCGGGACTGAGCCAGAAAAATCTGTCGAAAATGCCCAAAAATAGCCCATAATGCTGACCCGCGGGTCACGGATCAAAAAGGGGTGAAATTCGCAAGTTGGCCGAACGCTCCGAAATTCACAGAGCCTGATGAGGAAGGGCTACCGACACCAGACGTGCGTCGGAACTCGCGCCAGGATTCTGGAAGGGGTGCCGGGACTGAGCCAGAAAAATCTGTCGAAAAAGCCCAAAAATAGCCCATAATGCTGATGGGTTACGGACAAAAAGGGGTGAAATTCGCAGGTTGCCCGAACGCTCCGAAATTCACAGAGCCTGCTGAGGAAGTCCAACCGACACCAGACGTGCGTCGGAACTCGCGCCGGGAGTCTGGAAGGTGTGCCGGGACTGAGGCTGAACAATCTGTCCAAAATGCCTAAAAATGGCCCATAATGCTGACCCGCGGGTCACGGACCAAAAAGGGGTGAAATTCGCAGGTTGGCCGAACGCTCCGAAATTCACAGAGCCTGATGAGGAAGGACTACCGACACCAGACGTGCATCGGAACTCGCGCCTGGATTCTGGAAGGGGTGCCGTGACTGAGCCAGAAAAATCTGTCAAAAATGCCCAAAAATGGCCCATAATGCTGACCCGCGGGTCACGGACAAAAAACGGGTGAAATTCGCAGGTTGGCCGAACGCTCCGAAATTCGCAGAGCCTGCTGAGGAAGTCCAACCGAAACCAGACGTGCGTCGGAACTCGCGCCGGGAGTCTGGAAGGGGTGCCGGGAATGAGCCAGAAAAATCTGTCGAAAATGCCCAAAAATAGCCCATAATGCTGACCCGCGGGTCACGGACAAAAAAGGGGTGAAATTCGCAGGTTGACCGAACGCTCCGAAATTTGCAGAATCTGCTGAGGAAGTCCTACCGACACCAGACGTGCGTCGGAACTCGCGCCGGGAGTCTGGAAGGGGTGCCGGGACTGAGCCAGAAAAATCTGTCGAAAATGCCCAAAAACGGCCCATGATGCTGACCAAGAAGGGGTGAAATTCGCAGGTTGGCCGAACGCTCCGAAATTCGAAGAGCCTGCTGAGGAAGTCCTACCGACACCAGACGTGCGTCGGAACTCTCGCCGGGATTCTGGATTGGTGCCGTGACTGAGCCAGATAAATCTGTCCAAAATGCCTAAAAATGGCCTATAATGCTGACCCACGGGTCACGCACCAAAAAGGGGTGAAATTCGCAGGTTGGCCGAACGCTCCGAAATTCTCAGAGCCTGATGAGGATGGGCTACCGACACCAGACGTGCATCGGAACTCGCGCCAGGATTCTGGAACGGGTGCCGGGACTGAGCCAGAAAAATCTGTCGAAAATGCCCAAAAATGGCCCATAATGCTGACCCGCGGGTCACGGAAAAAAACGGGTGAAATTCGCAGGTTGGCCGAACGCTCCGAAATTCGCAGAGCCTGCTGAGGAAGTCCAACCGACACCAGACGTGCGTCGGAACTCGCGCCGGGAGTCTGGAAGGGGTGCCGGGACTGAGCCAGAAAAATCTGTCGAAAATGCCCAAAAATAGCCCATAATGCTGACCCGCGGGTCACGGACAAAAAAGGGGTGAAATTCGCAGGTTGCCCGAACGCTCCGAAATTTGCAGAGCCTGCTCAGGAAGTCCTACCGACACCAGACGTGCGTCGGAACTCAGCCCGGGAGTCTGGAAGGGGTGCCGGGACTGAGGCAGAACAATCTGTCCAAAATGCCTAAAAATGGCCCATAATGCTGACTCGCGGGTCACGGACCAAAAAGGGGTGAAATTCGCAGCGTGGCCGAACGCTCCGAAATTCACTGAGACTGCTGAGGAAGTCCAACCGACACCAGACGTACGTCGGAACTCGTGCCGGGAGTCTGGAAGGGGTGCCGGGACTGAGCCAGAAAAATCTGTCCAAAATGCCCAAAAACGGCTCATGATGCTGACCCGCGGGTCACGGACGAAAAAGGGGTGAAATCCTCAGGTTGGCCGAACGCCCCGAAATTCGCAGAGCCTGCTGAGGAAGGGCTACCGACACCAGACGTGCGTCGGAACTCTCGCCCTGGATCTGGAAGGGGTGCCGTGACTGAGCCAGAAAAATCTGTCGAAAATGCCCCAAAACGGCCCATGATGCTGACCCGCGGGTCACGGACAAAAAAGGAGTGAAATCGCAGGTTGGCCGAACGCCCGAAATTCGCAGAGCCTGCTGAGGAAGTCCTACCGACACCAGACGTGCGTCGGAACGCAGTCCGGAGTCTGGAAGGGGTGCCGGGACTGAGGCTGAACAATCTGTCCAAAATGCCTAAAAATGGCCCATAATGCGCTTCGCGGGTCACGGACCAAAAAGGGGTGAAATTCGCAGGTGCCGAACGCTCCGAAATTCACAGAGCCTGATGAGGAAGGGCTACCGACACCAGACGTGCGTCGGAACTCGTGCCAGGATTCTGGAAGGGGTGCCGGGACTGAGCAAGAAAAATCTGTCCAAAAAGCCCAAAAACGCCCGCGACGATGACCCGCGGGTCACAGACCAAAAGGGGTGAAATTTGCAGGATTGCCGAACGCTCCGAAATTCGCTGAGCTGCTGAGGAAGTCCAACCGACACCAGACGTGCGTCGGAACTCGCGCCGGGAGTCTGGAAGGGGTGGCGGGACTGAGGCTGAACAAATCTGTCCAAAATGCCTAAAAATGGCCCATAATGCTGACGCGCGGGTCACGGACGAAAAAGGGGTGAAATTCGCAGGTTGGCCGAACGCTCCGAAATTCAGAGAGCCTGCTGAAGGAAGTCCAACCGACACCAGACGTGCGTCGGAACTCGCGCCGGGATTCTGGAAGGGGTGCTGGGATGAGCCAGAAAAATCTGTCGAAAATGCCCGAAAACGGCCCATGATGCTGACGCGCGGGTCACGGACAAAAAACGGGTGAAATTCGGAGGTTGGCCGAATGCTCCAAATTCGCAGAACCTGCTGAGGAAGGGCTACCGACACCAGACGTGCATCGGAACTCGCGCCAGGATTCTGGAAGGGGTGCCGGGACTGAGCCAGAAAAATCTGTCGAAAATGCCCAAAAATGGCCCATATGCTGACCCGCGGGTCACGGACAAAAAAACGGGTGAAATCGCAGGTTGGCCGAACGCTCCGAAATTCGCAGAGCCTGCTGAGGAAGTCCAACCGACACCAGACGTGCGTCGGAACTCGCGCCGGGAGTCTGGAAGGGGTGCCGGGACTGAACCAGAAAAATCTGTCGAAAATGCCCAAAACTAGCCCATAATGCTGACCCGCGGGTCACGGACAAAAAAGGGTGAAATTCGCAGGTTGCCCGAACGCTCCGAAATTTGCAGAGCCTGCTCAGGAAGTCCTACCGACACCAGACGTGCGTCGGAACTCAGTCCGGGAGTCTGGAAGGGGTGCCGGGACTGAGGCTGAACAATCTGTCCAAAATGCCGAAAATGGCCCATAATGCTGACCCGGTTCACGGACCAAAAAGGGGTGAAATTCGCAGGTTGGCCGAATGCTCCGAAATTCACACAGCCTGCTGAGGAAGGGCTACCGACACCAGACGTGCGTCGGAACTCGCGCCGGGATTCTGGAAGGGGTGCCGGGACTGAGCCAGAAAAATTCTGTCCAAAATGCCAAAAACGGCCCATAATGCTGACCCGCGGGTCACGGACCAAAAGGGGGAAATCTGCAGGTTGGCCGAACGCCCCGAAATTCGCAGAGCCTGCTGAGGAAGTCCTACCGACACCAGACGTGCATCGGAACTCAGTCCGGGAGTCTGGAAGGGGTGCCGGGACTGAGCCTGAACAATCTGTCCAAAATGCCCAAAAACGGCCCATGATGCTGACCCCGGGTCACGACCAAAAGGGTGAAATTCGCAGGTGGCCGAACGCTCCGAAATTCACAGAGCCTGATGAGGAAGGGCTACCGACACCAGACGTGCGTGGGAACTCACGCCAGGATTCTGGAAGGGGTGCCGGGACTGAGCAAGAAAAATCTTTCCAAAAAGCCCAAAAAACGGCCCGCGACGATGACACGCGGGTCACGACAAAAAACGGGTGAAATTCGCAGGTTGGCCGAACGCTCCGAAATTCTCAGAGCCTGATGAGGAAGGCTACCGACACCAGACGTGCATCGGAACTCGCGCCAGGATTCTGGAAGGGGTGCCGGGACTGAGCCAAAAATCTGTCGAAAATGCCCAAAAATGGCCCATAATGCTGACCCGGGTCAAGACCCAAAAGGGGTAAAATTTGCAGTTGGCCGAATGCTCCAAAATTCGCAGTGCCTGCTGAGGAAGGGCTTCCGACACCAGACGTGCATCGGAACTCGCGCCAGCATTCTGGAAGGGGTGCTGGGACTGAGCCAGAAAAATCTTTCCAAAATGCCCAAAAACTAACCTTAATGCTGACCAAGTAGGGGTGAAATTCGCAGGTTGGCCGAACGCTCCGAAATTCGCAGAGCCTGATGAGGAAGGGCTACAGACACCAGACGCGCATCGGAACTCTCGCCGGGATTATGGATTGGTGCCGGGACTGAGCCAGATAAATCTGTCCAAAATGCCTAAAAATGGCCCATAATTCTGACCCGCGGGTCACGGACCAAAAAGGGGTGAAATTCGCAGGTTGGCCGAACGCTCCGAAATTCACAGAGCCTGATGAGGAAGGGCTACAGACACCAGACGCGCATCGGAACTCGCGCCAGGATTCTGGAAGGGGTGCTGCGAATGAGCCAGAAAATTCTGTCCAAAATGCCTAAAACTGGCCCATATTGCTGACCCGCGGGTCACAGACCCAAAAGGGGTAAAATTTGCAGTTTGGCCGAATGCTCCAAAATTCGCAGTGCCTGCTGAGGAAGGGCTTCCGACACCAGACGTGCATCAGAACTCGCGCCTGGAGTCTGAAAGGGGTGCCGGGACTGAACAAAAAAATCTGTCCAAAATGCCCAAAAACGGCTCATAATGCTGACCCGCGGGTCACCGACCAAAAAGGGGTGAAATTCGCAGGTTGGCCGAACGCTCCGAAATTCGCAGAGACTGCTGAGGAAGTCCAACCGACACCAGACGTGCGTCGGAACTCGAGCCTGGAGTCTGGAAGGGGTGCCGGGACTGAGCCAGAAAAATCTGTCCAAAATGCCCAAAAACGGCTCATAATGCTGACTCGCGGGTCACGGACCAAAAAGGGGTGAAATTCGCAGGTTGGCTGAACGCTCCGAAATTCACACAGCCTGCTGAGGAAGGACTACGGACACCAGACGTGCTTCAGCACTCGTGGCGGGGGTCTGGAAGGAGTGCGGGGATTGAGCCAGAAAAATCTGAGAAAAATGCCCAAAAACGGCCCGCGACGCTGACCCGCGGGTCACGAAAAGGGGTGAAATTCGCAGGTTGGCCGAATGCTCCGAAATTCGCACAGCCTACAGAGGAAGGGCTGCGGACACCAGACGTGCGTCGGAGCTCGCGCCGGGTCTCTGGAAGGGGTGCCACAGCTGATCCAGAAAAATCAGTGCAAAATGCCCAAAAACGGCCCGCGACGCTGACCCGCGGGTCACGAAAAGGGGTGAAATTCGCAGCTTGGCCGAACGCTCCGAAATTCGCACAGCCTACAGAGAAAGGGCTGCGGACACCAGACGTGCGTCGGAGCTCGCGCCGGGTCGCTGGAAGGGGTCCCACAGCTGATCCAGAAAAATCTGTCCAAAATGCCCAAAAACGGCCTGCGACGCTGACCCGCGGGTCATGAAAAGGGGTGAAATTCGCAGGTTGGCCGAACGCTCCGAAATTCGCACAGCCTTCAGAGGAAGGGCTGCGGACACCAGACGTGCGTCGGAGCTCGCGCCGGGTCTCTGGAAGGGGTGCCACAGCTGATCCAGAAAAATCTGTCCAAAATTCCCAAAAACGGCCCGCGACGCTGACCCGCGGGTCACGAAAAGCGGTGAAATTCGGAGGTTGGCCGAACGCTCCGAAATTCACACAACCTGCTGAGGAAGGGCTGCGGACAACAGACGCGCTTCGGCACTCGTGCCGGGCGTCTGGAAGGGTGCGGGGACTGAGCCAGAAAAATCAGTGCAAAATGCCCAAAAACGGCCCGCGACGCTGACCCGCGGGTCACGAAAAGCGGTGAAATTCGGAGGTTGGCCGAACGCTCCGAAATTCACACAGCCTGCTGAGGAAGGACTACGGACACCAGACGTGCTTCGGCACTCGTGGCGGGCGTCTGGAAGGGGTGCGGGGACTGAGCCAGAAAAATCTGTGCAAAACGCCCAAAAACGGCCCGCGACGCTGACCCGCGGGTCACGAAAAGGGGTGAAATTCGCAGGTTGGCCGAATGCTCTCGAATTCGCACAGCCTACAGAGGAAGGGCTGCGGACACCAGACGTGCGTCGGAGCTCGCGCCGGGTCTCTGGAAGGGGTGCCACAGCTGATCCAGAAAAATCAGTGCAAAATGCCCAAAACGGCCCGCGACCCTGACCCGCGGTCACGAAAAGGGGTGAAATTCGCAGCTTGGCCGAACGCTCCGAAATTCGCACAGCCTACAGAGAAAGGGCTGCGGACACCAGACGTGCGTCGGAGCTCGCACCGGGTCGCTGGAAGGGGTCCCACAGCTGATCCAGAAAAATCTGTCCAAAATGCCCAAAAACGGCCTGCGACGCTGACCCGCGGGTCATGAAAAGGGGTGAAATTCGCAGGTTGGCCGAACGCTCCGAAATTCGCACAGCCTTCAGAGGAAGGGATGCGGACACCAGACGTGCGTCGGAGCTCGCGCCGGGTCTCTGGAAGGGGGTGCCACAGCTGATCCAGAAAAATCTGTCCAAAATTCCCAAAAAACGGCCCGCGACGCTGACCCGCGGTCACGAAAGCGGTGAAATTCGGAGGTTGGCCGAACGCTCCGAAATTCACACAACCTGCTGAGGAAGGGCTGCGGACAACAGACGCGCTTCGGCACTCGTGCCGGGCGTCTGGAAGGGGTGCGGGGACTGAGCCAGAAAAATCAGTGCAAAATGCCCAAAAACGGCCCGCGACGCTGACCCGCGGGTCACGAAAAGCGGTGAAATTCGGAGGTTGGCCGAACGCTCCGAAATTCACACAGCCTGCTGAGGAAGGACTACGGACACCAGACGTGCTTCGGCACTCGTGGCGGGCGTCTGGAAGGGGTGCGGGGACTGAGCCAGAAAAATCTGTGCAAAATGCCCACAAACGGCCCGCGACGCTGACCCGCGGGTCACGAAAAGGGGTGAAATTCACAGGTTGGCCGAACGCTCCGAAATTCGCACAGCCTACAGAGGAAGGGCTGCGGACACCAGACGTGCGTCGGAGCTCGCGCCGGGTCTCTGGAAGGGGTGCCACAGCTGATCCAGAAAAATCTGTCCAAAATGCCCAAAAACGGCCCGCGACGCTGACCCCGCGGGTCACGAAAAGGGGTGAAATTCGCAGGTTGGCCGAACGCTCCGAAATTCACACAGCTTGCTCAGAATGGTCTACGGACAACAGACGCGCTTCGGGACTCGTGCAGGGCGTCTGGAAGGGGTGCGGGGACTGACCCAGAAAAATCTGTCCAAAATGCCCAAAAATAGCCCTTAATGCTGACCTGCGGGTCACGGACAAAAAAGGGGTGAAATCCGCAGGTTGCCCGAACGCTCCGAAATTCGCAGAGCCTGCTGAGGAAGTCCTACCGACACCAGACGTGCGTCGGAACTCAGTCCGGGAGTCTGGAAGGGGTGCCGGGACTGAGGCTGAACAATCTGTCCAAAATGCCTAAAATGGCCCATAATGCTGACCCGCGGGTCACGGACAAAAAAGGGTGAAATTCGCAGGTTGCCCGAACGCTCCGAAATTCGCAGAGCCTGTTGAGGAAGTCCTACCGACAACCAGACGTGCGTCGGAACTCAGTCCCGGGAGTCTGGAAGGGTGTCCGGGACTGAGGCTGAACAATCTGTCCAAAATGCCCAAAAACGGCCCGCGACGCTG